>CAMAPE010000001.1:3557500-4816875 GCA_945859875.1 Cuscuta europaea | reverse complement strand
GAGAAGACTTTCCTAGATCTCTCTCCTAGTGATAGGGCCGAATGCTGCACAATGAGTGAGAGAGATGTATCTCCATCCACTCAACTCACCAAAATAATGCATGCAAGGACATGGGGGGTGTGGCTTTGTCTTGAGCCATCCCTTCCACTTAATAATCCGCCCCCCTCACCAATTCTTGTCTCATCCAGCCCTCACCTGTCTGCTAGAGCTCACAAAAACGTGGGGTGGCCCCCACTCATGTGGGAGGTCATCCCATCGTGTCCCGACGTGTATAATCGGCCCCGAAAGTTGTATTTTTCGGACTACTTTAGTCATATTTTATTTTATCGGGCCGGATAAAATATATCCCACATTGATAATAATTATCGGTCTTTAGAATAGATGTACATTCCCCAACATTAATTTAGGAGTCTCCGAAACTCATTTTGGGCTGTTATCCGCTAAATTACCAATACCGGTAATTGGGCCCCATTTGACCAACCGGTCAACTCCATGCCTTCTTATGGACCAAATAGAGTGTCCATCACCATATAGATGTCATCTAGACCAAGATGAATATAATATGCGGTTCGGGAATTATCGGGCAGTCCCCGTCCCCGCTGTGGGCCCCACATGCAATTTACTATTCACGTAAAAGAAATAATAAAAATTTACAATCACGCAAATTCTTAAATCATCCTTCAAGGTTTATTACATAATTTACTAAAAGTAAATATGCTCGGGGTCGGTGTTACAAGTTCACCCCCCCTTAACGGGAATTTCGTCCCCGAAATTCACAATGCTCATTCAAACAAAAACGCGTATTGCTCTTTCATCAAAGCTTCCGTTTCCCAAGTTTCCTCCTCAACTCGGTCACCTTTCCAAAGGATTTTAACCATTGGGACTTTCTTGCTTCTCAATTTCTTGACTTGCCTGTCAAGTATCTTCACCGGTTGCACGGCATAGTTCAAGTCTTCCCGTATTTCCACGGGTGGTTTTTCTAATACATGGGATGGATCCGGCATATACTTCTTAAGCATGGACACGTGGAATACGTTATGTATCTTCTCCAATTCTGGAGTCAACTGTAATCGGTATGCCACGGCCCTAATCCTCTCAAGAACCATGAATGGCCCTATGTATCGTGGGTTAAGTTTCCCTCGGCTCTGAAATCGGATGATTCCCTTCCAAGGTGAAACTTTCAAAAATACTTCATCTCCCACCTTGAACTCCAAGGCTCTTCGGCGCTTATCGGCATAACTTTTCTGTCTATCCTGGGCTGCCTTAAGTCTCTCACGAATCATCTTCACCTTAGACTTGGTGATCTCCACCAATTCCGTGCTCTCGAGTTTGGCCATGCCAACCTCATCCCAACACAACGGCGTACGACATCTCCTCCCATGCAATGCCTCGTATGGAGGCATGCCTATACTCGCCTGATAACTGTTGTTATAGGCAAACTCCACAAGTGACAAATGGTTGTCCCAACTCCCTTGGAACTCCAATGCACAGGCTCTCAGCATATCCTCTAATATCTGTATAACCCGTTCAGATTGCCCATCCGTTTGTGGATGAAAAGTTGTACTGAATTTCAACTTTGTCCCCATAGATTCTTGGAACTTCGGCCAAAATCGTGATGTGAATCGCGGATCTCTATCAGATACAATGGTTATAGGAACCCCATGTAGCCTCACGATCTCGTCCACATACAACTTGGCTAGTCTCTCCAGTGCATAGGTAGTGTTGATAGGTAGAAAGTGTGCACTCTTCGTGAGCCTATCGACCACAACCCATACGGCATCATAGTTCTTAACCGTTCGTGGCAGCCCCACCACGAAATCCATAGTCACGTGCTCCCACTTCCATTCAAGAATGGAAAGTGGCTGTAGTAACCCAGCCGGATGCTGATGTTCCACCTTAACTTGCTGACAAGTAAGACACCTACTGATGTACTCGGCTATTTCCCTCTTCATACCCGACCACCAGTAACTTTCCTTCAAATCACGGTACATCTTCGTGCCTCCCGGGTGCATGGCATACGCCGATGAATGAGCCTCCTCTAAGATGGACTTTCGGAGCTCATCATCCAACGGTACACATACTCGGTCACGAAATAATAAGAGACCATCGTCTCTCTCCCTGAAGTCCTCAACCGGTCCCGCTAGCATACGTTCACGGATCTTCATAAGTTCTTCATCGGTTTCTTGACCCTTCTTGATTTCATCAAGTAATGTAGGTCTCACCTCGAATCTAGCTAACAAGGCACCATCGCTAGATACCTCCAATTGGGCTCTCAATGCCCTCAAGCTAGTCAATAATGCCCCAGATGAATTCTTTCGGCTCAAGGCATCCGCTACCACGTTGGCTTTACCGGGGTGGTACTCGATAACTAGATGGTAGTCTTTTATCAACTCCATCCACCGTCTCTGTCTCATGTTTAACTCTTTCTGAGTAAACATGTACTTCAGGCTTTTGTGGCCGGTGTATATATGACATGTTTCCCCGTAGAGATAATGTCTCCAAATCTTCAATGCGAACATCACCGCCCCCAGCTCTAAGTCATGAGTGGGATAATTTACCTCATGCTTCTTCAACTGTCGTGAAGCATAGGCAATCACCCTCCCATTCTGCATCAAGACACATCCAAGCCCTTGGATGCTTGCGTCGCTGTACACATCGTACCCCACACCCTATTTGGGTAGTGCGAGTACCGTTGCCTCGGTCAATCTCTTCTTCAATTCAAGGAATCCCTTCTCACATCGGTCATCCCATACAAACTTGGCCCCCTTTCGAGTGAGCTTTGTCAATGGCGATGCCAAAACTGAGAACTTCTCCACAAATTTTCGGTAGTACCCTGCCAATCCAAGGAAGCTACGAATTTCCTTGACGTTCTTTGGCCTCTCCCATTCAGTAATGGCCTCAATCTTCTTGTTATCTACGGCAATCCCTGATCCTGAAACCACATGCCCGAGAAAGCCAATCTCCCTTAGCCAAAATTCACATTTGGAAAACTTGACATAGAGTTGCTTCTCCCGTAGTGTCTCAAGAACAAGTATCAAGTGCTCCTCATGCTCTTCTTCACTCTTCGAGTAAATCAAGATATCATCTATGAACACGATCACAAACCGGTCCAAGTATTTATGAAATACCCGGTTCATCAAGTCCATAAATGCCGCTGGGGCGTTGGTTAGCCCGAACGACATAACTAGGAACTCGAAATGACCATACCTTGTGCGGAATGCACTCTTCGGTATGTCATCCTCCTTTATCTTCAGTTGGTGGTACCCCGACCTCAAGTCAATTTTCGAAAACACCGTCGCTCCTCGGAGCTGATCGAACAAGTCATCAATCCTAGGCAAAGGATACCTATTCTTGATTGTGACCTTGTTCAGTTGACGATAGTCAATGCACATTCGAAGCGTTCCATCTTTCTTTTTCACGAAAAGGACCGGTGCTCCCCACGGAGAGTGACTCGGCCTTATGAAACCGTTATCCAATAGCTCTTGCAATTGGGTTTTCAACTTGTTAAGTTCAGCGGGTGCCATTCTGTATGGCGGTATAGAGATTGGTTTGGTGCCGGGTTCAACCTCGATCACGAACTCAATCTCCCTATCGGGTGGAAGCCCCGGTAAGTCTTTTGGGAAGACATCCGGATACTTGCACACTATTCTCACGTCATTGATGTCTACCTCTTCTTTGGTTTTGTCCACCACGTAAGCTAGATATGCGTGGCATCCCTTTCTCATCATATTCCTCGCCCTCACGGCGGATATGATACAACTGTTTGATTTGCCTCTATCTCCCTCGAAACGTAAGGTCAAACCTTCACCGCTTTCGAGTTCAAGAACCTTCGTATAACAATCAACCCTAGCATGATGCTTCTCTAGCCAATCTATCCCGAGGATCACGTCGAACTCGATCATGCTCAGCGGTAAGAAGTCACACGTCAAGTTATGTCCCTCCACCTCCACCTCACATGATGGATAGTGGCTATCTCTTTCGATATCATCCCCTAGAGGCGTGGATACCAATAGGGTTTGAGTCATCGGTACAAGTGGTCCGTTGAATCCGCTGGCGAACGCCTCACTCACAAATGATCGTTGCGCCCCGGTATCAATAAGGATCCTTGCGTCTCTCCCGTTTATCTTTAGTGTTCCTACATTCATAAGTAATGTAAGACACACTATCTAATTAATAGACTCGTTTCTGAAGTCGTAGGGTATGTTGGTTGTGGTTCGGGTGGAGTCCGTTCGACACCCTTCCGAAATTTCCCGGTTTCTAACCTTTAGGACCGTTCTAGGACCAATCAAGGTGAAAGCCGGCCGCTTTTCACGAAAGCCGGCCGGGTTTTATCTGCGAAAAAAAAATCCCTGTATGTAAATCACGAAAGCCGGGCGGCTTTCACGAAAGCCGGCCGGTTTTCGTCGCCGTAGTTTTATTCATTGAATGGTTTCGAAGCCGGCTGGTTTCTACGAAACCCGGCCGGGTTTCAGCGGCGCAGGAATCCCCAGGCCCAACGAAAGCTGGGCGGTTTCCATGAAAGCCGGGCGGTCTTTTACAAAAGCCGGCCGGTTTTTGGTTGCGAGAAATGTTTGATTTAATGTTGACGAAAGCCGGGCGGTTCTCGGTGGAAGCCGACCGGCATTCGTTGCCGTGGTATTATTCCCAATAAATCAAGACGAAAGCCGGGCGGCTTTCGTCAATGTCGGGCGGCATCCGCCCAGGGCGAGGATTCTCCTCCCCTTTTCCCCTCAAACCCGACCAAACTCGTCGGGGTTATAAATTTACAAGTTCCACATTCCTATTGTTTATAATAAGTTAATACGTGAGTTTAAGGAATTACCCGCAACGGAGTCCGGGTTGGCACGAGCATCCGCCTCCGTCATAGCATAGACCCGAGCTTGGGTCCTTCCTTGATTTACGGATGGCACGTTGCTGGCACTTGCCCCACCGTGCCCACCGCTAGCATTTGGTGCTCCGGTTCGGTTCCTACTCACCGTCGTTGCACTACTCGGTCCGGCCCCCATGGCTCGCCCAAGTTGTGGGCAACTCACCTTCAAATGCCCGACCTCCCCGCATTGATAACACCTCGGGGGGTCGCGGCACTTGCCAAAGTGGTTCTTCTTGCAATTGCTGCACTTCTTCACGCCTGAGCCTGGTGACGAAGAGCTTTGCCCGTTCGGGCCTTGATTTCCCCTTACCTGTGGTGCAGGGGTTTTGAAAGATCCGCCTCCCCCGTGGTTCCCCTTCTTGTTAGAACCTTGAGGGCCATGGTTCTCCCATTTTCTTTTCTTTGCCTCCTCGGCATTCCTTCGTTTTCTTTCCTCCCACTCTTTCTCCCCCTTTAAGCCTTGTTCAACCACCTGACTAAACGTCATATTAGGCAATTGTGTTGCCCTCTCGCGTATGTCAAGGTCCAAGGCATCCCAGAAATGGTTCACCATCCGGTTTTCATCACAAATGTACTCCGGTATGAACTCGGCAAGCTTTCTGAATTTGTGCTCAAGTTCCTTCACCGTACATTCACCTCGCGTATGGCAGTCTTTTGATCCATTCCGCCGCCATGGAGATGTCCCACGTTCCATCAAACGGTTTACACCCCAAGTCTCTTGCCTCTTTAAGGTACTTTGAGATCCTTATTATAGGGACCTCAGCACCTCCCCCTCCTCGGGATTCTATGATCTCCCTAGGAGTCACATGGCTTCCTCTCCTCGAAGCCCCTTCCAAAGCACGCCTTGCCTGGCGCCTTTGGCGATCTTGGTGGTATTGCCGGAGCAATTCCTCAATCCAATCGAGAGCTTCATTATCATCGCTCTCGTCACTAACATCGTCGTACTCCCCATCATATGGGGTCTCAACCGGCTCAGTTCCCGGTTGGTAAGTTGAATCCTCCTCGGACTCATATTGCTCATCAATCGTCTCCACATGACCGTCACTCACTGTTAGTGAGTGGCCTGCACGGCCCTGTCCCCGAGACACCCTCGACCCTCCCCGGCTGCCACGTTGGGATCCTCCCGGTGCCTGGCCAGTCGGGTTCCGTCGAATAACTTTACCGGTACGTTCCATTTCTGAAAGAAATTGAGAATGAGTCATTAGACTCGTATCAAATGTCAATTGACGGATAAGCACTTAAAGACATCCTTTGGCTCAAATCACCGCCATGCCAATTGTTAAGGGTACCATCTTAACAATTAGAGACATTGCAACTCAAGTACCAAAAGTTCTATAAGTACAAAACTTTATGCTCAAGGTTTTTCAATTTCACTTTCAAAAAGAATTTTGAAGCTTCATTATGATGTTTACGGACTAAGGCTCTGATACCAATTAAATTGTCACGCCCCGGACCTAGACACGTCAACAACCCGCCGTACAGTACGAATAGTCAACCGCAGTCCAACTCATCCATACTATACAAGGCGTCATGAATATCATTCACACGTAGTACACCCATAAACAAACATAATGTAAAACATGCATTTAAAACAGCGGAAGCAATTAATAAAAATGCCTTAGCCACACTTTGGCAAACATGGGTATACAAACCCCCAAATAGTTATTCAAAAAATAATATCCATGAGCATTGTTATAATTATTTTGAAAACAGGAAACAGGAGAAGCACGAACCACGTCTTCTCCCTTGAATATCCCCGAAGCAACGGGCGCCGGCAGCAACCTTCAAGTTCTACCTGAAACTGTGAGGTGGCCTCCCCCGTGAAGGGGAGGTCAGTACTTGGAAGCATTTGACAAGTACAATGACAACTATACTAAGTATAATCAACGTTTTAATTTCCAAGACCCTCAAAATAGGGTGATATCATAATATAAATAATAATTTATATTTCCCACTTATTATCCTTGCAATAAGTAAATTCATAATCTGTTTGTTTGGCACACGGCCCTTCTTATATGTTCCTTTTCATTTATCCTTTGCACAACCCAAATCCTTGGGTCTCAATATTTCTACGGGACTTGCTACCGCTGTCCGAGACCTCATGAGGCTCTCGGTTCGGATTCCAACATCCCGCCCTGGACTCATACCCATCATCCCGTAGGAAGGTAAGGCCCTTCGGGGTCCTATCTTATGTGTTACCGCTACCGGAACCTAGTTAGGTCTCCGATTCGGATTCCACCCTAACCCATGATCACGATGCAAGTCCATGCTATCCAACCCCGCTCTCTAGAGTCGGGAAGGGCCATGTTCCTTACTTATTCCCATAATTCAACCGGCTATCCTCAAGGACTACCGAACACACCCGTAGGCCAATCCTATATCTAGGATCAATTTAATATTTACATTATCTTGGGTATCCCTTAAGGCCTACCCCTAGTATAACTTAAAGTTCATACTTTCCTACCTTAAAGCATCTCTTAAGACTACTTAAGGCATAACATTTCACAATCCAACCTTAGGATCAATCTTAACAACATTTCATTTTTATGTCCAACTAGTATCTTAATACTAGTCAAATTATTATCAACAAACCCAGTTCTCAACTCATAGTCATATAGCCAATTCCAACTGATTTTCCTTTGAAAAAATATCATTTATCTCAATATTCAAAATATCACTTTTAATCACTCATATATTCTAATATGAAGAAAAGTATATTTCAACATATGTTTCATAATAAATTCCACTTTGAAGTCCACATACTCATAACACATGAACATACACAATTTACTCTCAAATTTGTATATCATGCTCCTCTTTCTTTAGACATTTAGTCTTTTCATTTTTAGGCATTATTACTCATTAATAATCCGTAAAAACACATTTAATTACCTTCGGTAATCTCATGAAATTAACTCACTAATTATAAGCAATATAGTCAGCCATCCTCACCTTATGATGTGCTCAACTAGATGCCTTTACGAAGCCCTTCGATAAATCCTCGTTCTTGGCCGATTGAAACGAGAATTCTGGGCAGTAGCTGAAAGCCGCCCGGCTTACGCCAAAAGCCGCCCGGCGTTCGTGTGCTGCAGGTTCGAGCAGCCTGCTATACTTAGCGGTTTCCGGCGATTTCGACTCCTATCGATTCACCAACACTCCTAAGTTAAATGCCACCACTTTGTATAAATATTCTACACTTTTAAACGTGTAGAACTCATGGTTTAATCCACCATATGATTTCTTAGAAATCATACACAATAAAACTAGTTAAAGAGTAGAAATTGTGTTCTTACCCCTTCTCCTAGCTTTTCCTTTTGGATTTCTCTTCCTTCTTGCTTTCTTTGAGCTTGGTCTTGGTGAGAAGACTTTCCTAGAGCTCTCTCCTAGTGATAGGGCCGAATGTTGCACAATGAGTGAGGGAGATGTATCTCCATCCACTCAACTCACCAAAATAATGCATGCAAGGACATGGGGGGTGTGGCTTTGTCTTGAGCCATCCCTTCCACTTAATAATCCGCCCCCCTAACCAATTCTTGTCTCATCCAGCCCTCACCTGTCTGCTAGAGCTCACAAAAACGTGGGGTGGCCCCCACTCATGTGGGAGGTCATCCCATCGTGTCCCGGCGTGTATAATCGGCCCCGAAAGTTGTATTTTTCGGACTACTTTAGTCATATTTTATTTTATTGGGCCGGATAAAATATATCCCACATTGCTAATAATTATGGGACTTTAGAATAGATGTACATTCCCCAACATTAATTTAGGAGTCTCCGAAACTCATTTTGGGCTGTTATCCGCTAAATTACCAATACCGGTAATTGGTCCCCATTTGACCAACCGGTCAACTCCATGCCTTCTTATGGCCCAAATAGAGTGTCCATCACCATATAAATGTCATCTAGACCAAGATGAATATAATATGCGGTTCGGGAATTATCGGGCGGTCCCCGTCCCCGTTGTGGGCCCCACATGCAATTTACTATTCACGTAAAAGAAATAATAAAAATTTACAATCACGCAAATTCTTAAATCATCCTTCAAGGTTTATTACATAATTTACTAAAAGTAAATATGCTCGGGGTCGGTGTTACAAACGATGTTTGATTCCCCACTCTTGGAGAAGCTCTTAAAAGGGTGCGGCCTCAAACTGGGTGCCGTTGTCGGATATGATCTCATGAGGGACGCCGAAGCGGGTAAGGATATTCTTGTAGACGAATTTCTGACACCTGGCCCCTGTGATGATGGCCAAAGGTTCCGCATCGACCCACTTGGTGAAGTAGTCCACGGCGACGATGATGTAACGGTTGTTGCTTGCGGCTCTGGGCAGGGGGCCGACCAGGTCAATACCCCATCTTGAGAATGGGATAGCAGTGCTGACCGGGGCGTAGTTGACAGCTGGCCGACTAGAGGCCTTCTGAAGGACCTGGCACGTAGAACACTTCCTTGCAAGATTGGCACAGTCCCGCGCCATCGTCGGCTAGAAATAGCCCTGGACGACGAGACGACGGGACATGCTAAAAGGGCCCTGATGGGAGGAGCAGACGCCGCAGTGGACTTCCTCCACGGCCACCTTGGCCTCATCCGAGTGGAGGCATCAGAGGAGAGTGCCGTTGTAAGATCTTTTGTAAAATTCCCCATCCTCGATGGTGTAGCTTGGGACCCTTAGCTTGGCTAGCTTGGCTCTCTCCTCGTCCTGGGGGAGTTCTCCCAAGGTGATGAAGGTCATGATGTCGGTAATCCAGTCCTCCGGCCGCTGTTGGACGCACATGACCGGGCTGGCGTGGATGCCGGACATGCTCAGCTCCTCGACCTTAGCTATCTTGGAGATGTGCTCTGGAGTGTCTGTGGTGAGCTTGGAGAGGATGTCGGCCTCAGCATTCTCCGCCTTTGGGATCTGGGTGATCTCGTGGGTTTCAAACGCCTTGAGCAACTCCTCGACCGCCTGTTTGTATCGCCTCATCCTCCCTTCTTTAGCCTCATATGAGCCCTCAATCTGGCCCACCACTAGCTTGGAGTCGCACCTGATTCTGATGTGCCATGCTTTGAGGCCGGCGGCGAGTCTAAGGCCGCTAGGGAGGGCCTCATCCTCGGCTTCGTTATTGGATACCCTGAAGCTGAAGCGGATGGCGTAATAGGCTCTGAATCCTTCAAGGGAAATGAGGACGCCACCAGCACCACAAGCTTTGGCGGCCGATGAACCATCAGTGAAGAGAGTCCATGTTTCGTCTAGCTCTGGCCCGGGTGTGGTAGCGGCCATCTCCCTAGTTGTGCACTCAGTGACGAAATCTACCAAGGCCTGCCCCTTGATGGATGGCCTCGGCTTAATCTCGATCTGGAACTGGCTGAGGAAGATCGCCCATTTCACCATTCGTGAGGAACTGGTGGAGCTCCGCATGAGTGCACCGAGGGGTTGCTGACTTAAGACATGGACGGCATGGGTCTGGAAGTAGTGCCCTAGCTTTTTCACCGTGTGGACGATGGCCAGTACCGTCTTCTCCATGGGGGAGTACTTGAGCTCGGCCTCCTGTAACGTCTTGCTTACATAGAAAATTGGCTTCTGTTCCCCCCTCATCCTCACGGATGAGCACGGAGCTGATGGCCGACGTTCTCACCCCCAAGTACAAAAAGCGGGTTTCACCGGCTTTGGGTTTGGAAAGGACAGGAGGGGACGATAAGTACCGCTTTAGTTCCTCAAATGCCTGTTGGCACTCCGTCTTCCATCTGAAGCCGGTTGCCTTGTGCATGATCTGAAAGAAAGGGAGAGACCTTTCAGCCGATTTTGAGAGGAAACGGTTTAGAGCCGCAAGGCGTCCCGTCAGCCGTTGTACCTCCTTCACATTTCGTGGTGGCTCCATGTTGACAATGGCCTGTATCTTCTCCGGATTGATTTCAATGCCCCTTCGACTGACCATGTAGCCGAGGAACTTGCCCCCTTGGACGCCAAAGGTGCACTTCTTTGGATTTAGGCGGAGCTGGAACTTCTTCATGATCTCAAAGATTTCCCGGAGGTCGGCGGCGTGGCTGATGGATTGCTTGCTCTTGACGATCATGTCGTCGACGTACGCCTCCATCATCCGGCGGAGGACTGCTCTGAAGACCTTGGCTACCATTCTGGTGTAAGTGGCGCCTGAGTTCTTGAGCCCAAAGGCCATGACGAGGTAGCAGAAAATTCCCTCCGGGGTCATGAAGGTCGTTTTCTCGGCATCATCCTCATGCATGAATATCTGGTGGTACCCTCTGAAGGCGTCAAGGAACGACATCAGCTTGCACCCCGCCGTCTCGTCCACCAATTGATCAATGTTGGGGAGAGGGAACAAGTCCATAGGGCACGCCTCGTTCAGGTCAGTGTAATCAACGCACATTCTGAACGTTGGCGGCTTCTGAGCAAGGACGACGTTGGCCAACCAGGTCGGGTACTTCACCTCTTTGACGTGGTTGATTGAGAGGAGCATGGTAACCTCCCCCTTGACGAAGTCATGTCTGTCGGCCGAGAGATAGCGCCGCTTCTGTTTGATCGGCGTGGAGGCGGGGTCGACTGACAGCCGGTGAGTGATCACTTTTCGGTTGATGCCAGGCATGTCGTCCGGCCCGCATGCGAAAATGATTGAGTATGACTGCAGGACGTCGAGGATGCCGTCGCGTTGATCCTGTGGGAGTTGCTTCCCGATTTTCAGGACCCGCTCTGGCCGGAAGGTATCCAGGGGGACCTCCTCGACCTCTTCGGCTGGCTCGGCGTGCGGCCTCTCTTCGTCTTTGGAGACGGCGGCGGTGATGGTGTCTATTCTCTGCCCGGTGCTAGCTGCCGGCTTCGTCAGCTTCAGGTAGCATGCCCGGGCTATCTTGTGATTCCCTCGGGCGTAGCCGATACCGCCGCTGGTAGGGAACTTCAGGCATAGATGTTTCATGGACATGATGGCTTCCAAATCCTCTAGTGCTGGCCGCCCCCATATCAAGTTGTGAGCGCACCCGAGGTTGACCACCACGAATTCCATGTCGATCTTGGTGCGATGGGAGCCGTCGCCGACCTCCACGGGGAGGACTATCGTGCCCTCAGCGTCGATAGAGTCCCTGGTGAAGCTGGACAATGGTGTCCGTATCAGCTTGAGCAGCGCTCTATCCAACTTTTGTTGCCTGAAGGTGTCAAGGTACATGACGTTGACGGAGCTCCCCGTGTCGATGTAGGTGCGGTGGATGATAGAGTCACCTATTTCGCACCGGATGACAAGGGCATCCCTGTGTGATGCGGGCCCCGGAGGCAGATGTAAAGGGATTGGGCCCCGAAGGTGATCGCCTCTGTCCGCTGCTTCTTTGGCTGGGGAGAGCGTGGGATACCTCCACGATGTAAAGGGATTGGGCCCACTTCTTCCTCTGGGTGGCTGAGTCTCCCCCCGTATTACCCCCCACGATGAGGTTGATGTGGTTCCTCTTCGGGTGGAGCTCTTCAAAGTCTTCCTCATCATCACTAAGCCTGCCGATCTCTCGCTTCTTCGTAGAGGGTTCGCCCTCAGGCTTGCCGGTGTTTACCCACGTATTCTTGTGTGGGCCACCTTTAACAAACTGGGAGAGTTCCCCTTGGCGAATCAATTTCTCGATGGCTCGCTTCAGCGTGACGCAGTCATCTGTGTTGTGGGAGGTGTTCCAGTGGTAACGGCAGTAGGTGCCGCCCTGATGGACGGTGTAGATCTCTTTGGCCGACCGAGGATCTCGTTCAATGAGATCGTGCTCCTCGGCGTAATCGAGGATGGAGCTGACGGGATGAGTGAGTGGGATCTTCGGCCTCTCCATCCTCGGCCGCCATATGTGGTCCTTGTTCTCTCCGCCACATCCATGGCGGCCTTGTCCTCCCTGACCTCGGTCCCCGGCCGAGGGTGCGCCTGCGGCTGGCGCGGCGTTTGTCTTCTTGGAGGGGTGCCCCCCGTCCTTCTTGTGGCTGTGGAGCTCGTCGGCATCCGCGTACAAGTTTCCTCGCTGAAGCACCTTCAGATAGGACCTCGGTGGGTCGGTGATGAGGCTCCTCGCATATGGGGTGCTGCGGAGGGCGCCCTGAAACAAGACAAGGAGGGTGCGCTCATCGGCCCCCTCGACCTCATCAGGCTCCCTCGTCCATCGGTCGATGAATGACCGGAGTGATTCCTCATGCTGCTGTTTGACGGAGAGAAGATGGGTGAAATACTTCTTCGCGCGCTTCCTTCCAGCAAAGTGAGTGAGGAAGCGCTCGGCAAGGTCTTGCCATGAGTCTATGCTCCCTTCGGGGAGTGCGTTGAACCACTCGTACGCTGGCCCCTCAAGAGTAGAAAGGAACCAACGGCAGAGGTACTTGTCTGACGCGTTCACCATCAGCATATTGTTCTGGTAGCGGCTGAAGTGCTCCTGGGGGTCGGAGCGGCCGTCATAGGGCTTGATGGCGTTTCCCCGGTACTTCTCGATGATAGGGGCCGAGAGTACCCTTGCGGTGAAGGGAGTCCTCGTCCTGACCAGGATGATGGGGTCCCCTCGTCCTTCGGCTAACTCCCTCTCAAGGATGGTGACCTTGTTCAGAAGGGCGTTGAAGTCGGGATCTCTGGATGAGTTGCCGGTCGGCGTGGCGGCCATCTGTTTGGCCTCCATCTGGGCGAGCCTCCGCTCGAGTTGGGCGATCACTTCATCCCTGGGGTCTTTGGCCGCCATGGTGGCTCTTTGTGTTTGCAAGCGGGCGGCATGGGCCGTGTTGATCTAGTGACGGGCATCACCCTCATGCAGTTTCCCCTTGCCTTTGTCCAGGCGAGGCCGATCCGCTGTCCGGGATACCGACCCCAAGCTTTCCCTAGGTGAGCCAGGCTCACGTTGACCAATCCACCTCGCCATCCTCTCTGAAGCAGGCCGACGGCACGTGTCACCTAGCCTATTAAAGGCTGAGGCTTTTCCACGCGTTGAGGTCGGTCCAGCTCGAAGCGGGGAAGCAGGGTGGGAGTGGGACGATGTCTTGTCCTGGGGCACCACCCCCTCATCATTGCCTAGCCTAACGGTCAATGGCTGGGGATGAGGAGGCGGCGTCGTGTTCTCCCCCGTCCTTGGCATGAGTGCACTGAGGATGGTGGGGTTCTGTGCCAAGCTGGCGATGATGGCCGAGAGTGCGGCCTGAAGCTGAGGGTCAACAGCAGGAGAGGTCGGTTGCGCCGAGGTGTCGCCCTTTTCCGCGCGCTTCTTGTCCAAGCCGAGGTGGGCGTCGGGAGCGCCTCCATTGAGCTTGTTGCGCAGGTATCCTGCGAGGTCGATGGCTTCCTGGAAGACATCACCCTCGACGGCCTTCTTGGCCGTAGCATCTTCCTCGTGCTCCTGATTCTCCTGTGCCTCAGGGATGGCTTTGCTGAGGAGGTTGCGGTTTGACTTAGTTCTTCCCATTGTCAGTTAGCTGTGCTTGGTAGCCAAGAAGGGGGCTAACTTGATTGTTCTAGCTCTCAATGAAAGCACCAAATGATAGAGTATAAGTCTAGAGAGAAGTGAGAGCTAGAGAGAGAAGTGCTATAATTGCTTTGTATTAATGATTTTTGTGAGCCCCTATAACCACTCCCAAGGGGAGTATTTATAGAGAAAATTAGGGCTGGGCTCCCAAGTCTTGGGCTTGGGAGGCCCATTTAGAATAGGGCCACTAATGGGCCGGATACAAAGTTATAGAAATTGTTAAGTATAAAATCCTATTCTGGTGGCTATCTATGGCCGATGAGGGCATGGCCGACGAAGACCCAGCCGACGAGGTCACCCGGTTCTCCTGGCTTCTGGATCACATTCTGAGTAGACTTCTTTCTGGCCGATGGGGGTCATCTGGCCGACGAGGGTCCCACCAGGTGATCGTTGTACCTTCTGTTCTCCTGGGTATGTGGGCCCTGGGGTCTAGGCCCATATACTCCATCACTTACCATCTCTATAAATTGAGGGTTGCGAAGTACATTAAAGGGAATACCGTTTGCACACAATCCTCTCATGATTTTCAAATCCACCATACTTCTCTCCATTATTCCGAAGGAGTCTTGAATTGGTTTTTTTGAAGGAATACTTTGTGGTTTATTGAGCACGGAGTTTTTCAAGGATCGAGAGACTCCCGCCTTTTCAGACGCCTTGACTTTATTCAACAAGCGTTCATACTTCTCCCGATCGTTGAGCAAAGCAAGGCACCGTTTAATTTCAGCCTTCTTCCCCGGTTGAGAACTGTAAAGAATAAATGTATTTAGATTTTGATGATGCTAGGTTAATTAGAATTGTAATTGTTATCTTACAAGCTTAGTGGAACAGTGGACTAGAGGAACACATTGTTCCTTGAACCACTATAAAAACCCCGGTGTCAATTACTTTACGCATTTATTTCTGCACTTAAGATTCTAATTGTTTAACTCAATAGGTTGGACTCTGTGTACAGCAGATCTTCCTTAAGAGTTATTAGAAAGGTATTTGCCTTAGTGTTTTTCTGAGGCTACCCGGACAGAACCTATCCGCTGCCAGGTCCAATTCTGCCATCAGAACTCGACCTTCTTTGTCACCAGAACCAGACCTTCTCTGGTAAGTCAGAGTTGACTCGGAGAAAAGTTTGAAAATCCTGAACAGTCTATTCACCCCCCCCCTCTAGACTGTTCCCATTATAAACGGGACCAACAAATGGTATCAGAGCCACCTCGTTCTTGTAATCTTTTAGGTTACTTGCTGAACAGAGATCCACTTGTTTTAGCCTCTTTTAATCTCTTATTATGGATAACACTCTTTCAAAGAATCTGATGTTCTCAGTTACCAAGTTTGATGACTGGATGATACGCATGAAGGCCCATATCTGCGCACTACATGTTGAAATGTGGGAAGTCCTAGATGCAAGTCCTTTCACTGAGTTCACCATGGTGAATCCTGAATACACTGTTGGCAGTGGTCAACCCCAAATGATCACTAAGCTTCGCCATGAGTGGTCAAATGAAGAAAGGAGGAAATACAACCTCGACAACATAGCCAAGGACATCTTGTACAAAGCTATAGATGACAAGTACTTCACAAGAATCAAGAAGTGTACCTCTGCCAAGGCTATCTGGGACACTCTTACCCTGATAGGAGCTAGTGATGAGCAGGAGAAGGACAACAAGCTGACCATTGTTATGAAGAAGTTTGAAGACTTCAAGCTTCTACCCAAAGAGTGCATAGCTGAGATGTATGCACGCCTGCTCACCCTCACTGCTGAGATTTCAGAACTTGGGAAGGAATTGACTCCCAAGGAGATCAACCTAAAGGTTCTCAGAGGTCTACCTTCTCCCTGGAAGATGAAGGTCACTGTTATGAGAGACAGCAAAGATCTCAGAACCTACAGCACTGAGAAACTCATCTCTGATCTCAAGTGTTATGAGTTCGAGATGACTGAAGAGGAGAAAGAAGAAGTTGAGGACAGAACAACTACTGCCCTCATAGCCAGCACCTCACAGGTAAACAACTTTGACCCTTCCATACTTTTAACTGACGAATATATGGCTGCTTTTGCCAGGAAATTCAGGAAATTTATGAAGCCCAAGGATGGAAGAAGTCCATACTCTAGCAGAAAGCCACACCAGAAAACTAAGTCATCAAAAAGCAGTGGAGAACTTCTCTTCTACAACTGTAGACAACCTGGGCATTTCAAAGCCAATTGTCCACACCCCATAGTCTCCAAAAGGCAAGGCCAAGAAGGAGAAAAGAAGTATGAGCACAGAAGGAGGAAGACACTCATCACTGAGCAACCAGAGAAGGATCCCCTCTCTGAGACAGAGTCCAGCTCAGAATCAGAATCAGATGAGGCATTCTGTTGCCTGGATACAGAGACTGAAGACCTATGCCTTATGGGTCAATCTGATGATGAGGTATCCTCTACACCTGCTTCTAGTTTTTCTTCGATAGGCAAAGCTTTTAATTCAGATTCAATGACTGAATTTTGGGAAGAGTTTAAGGCCATCCAAACAATTTACTCTTCAGTTAAAGAAGAAAACAGTAAGCTGAAAGTTGAGATCCTTGACTTAAGAAAGGAGGTTGAGACCAAAATCAATCTTCTCATTAAGGAAAGAGATCAGCTGGAAGCTGAAAATGTTTCTCTTCTAAAGAGAGTAAGAGAAATAGAGTCAATTGAGATCAAGTACAACACCTACCAGAAGGCCCAGTCTTCAATGGAAAGGTTACTACTTGACCAACAAATTGGCATTGGTTTTGGTCTTGGATATGGCTCAACAGAATCAGGTGAATCTTCTGTAATGCTTAGCACCAGAGTTGCTCAAGCAGAAAAGGTCATAGAGCCACTGATTTCTAGCCCCATCTACCAAGTTGGTGTATCTGGTACCAAGGTGGTCCATGAGAAAGTCAGACCAGAAAAACAAAAGATAAAGGTTCAACCCAAACAAGTTTTGAAAAATAATGAACCTGACAGAAAACCTAACAACAGAAAAGGTTTTCAAAATAATAGAAACCAAAGACAGAACCTCACCAGACACTCTCATGACTACCCCACCAGAGATGATCACCAGAGAGGCAGATATCAAGAGAAGGTTAACTTTAGGCATAAGAGGTTGGCTGGTCAACTTCAGAAGCCCAAAGCTAACCACCCCTCTGCTCTTGATAGTATATGGGACTTCTACCCAACCAGAAAAGCTATGCAGAAGTAGGTAAACAGGAAGCATGATCCTCACAAGCATCTGCCCAAAGTGAATCACACTTCTGTTTACTATGACTACTAGGTGGACAATGGCTACCACCCACTAAGGTTTCACTTGATGAGACCAAAGTGGTACCGGCTGCCAAGACTGCATGACCCCCTAGGACTCAACATTGCTTGGGTACCTAAATCTTCCTTTTAATTTTGCAGGAACTGTGTGCTGGAGCCATATCTGAGCAAGATTGGTATATTGATAGTGGATGCTCCAGGCACATGACAGGTGACAAAAGCTGCCTAACAGAGTTCCAGAGATGCAAAGGACCAAGAGTTACCTTTGGAGGTAATGACAAAGAAGGTCAAACAAAAGGAAGAGGCAAGCTGATCAGGAACCAGATAATCATTGAAGATGTCTCATATGTTAAAGGCCTGAAATTCAACTTGTTGAGTGCTAGCCAATTCTGTGACAAAGGCTACACTGTTGAATTCTCAAAAGAAGGTTGTTCTGTCAAGCATGAGACAACAAAGGAAGTGGTTCTGACAACTACCAGAAAAAGAAACGTATATGTTGTTGATTGGTCTACTGCAAAAGAAGGAATTTGCCTGATAGCCAAAGGAGATTCAAAGCTTAGCTGGGAATGGCATAAGAAGCTGAGTCACTTGAATTTCAAAACAAACAACAAGCTAGCAAGGGATCACATTGTTGATGGACTGCGCAACATTGTGTACAAGAAGGAGAATATGTGCAATGCATGCCTGAAAGGAAAACAAGTGAAGAACTCATTCAAAGCCATTGCTGGAGATCTTTCTACAAGTCCTTTAAATCTGATCCACATGGATTTATTTGGACCGGTAGAAACTTTAAGTGTTGGTGGCAAAAGATACACTCTAGTCATGGTGGATGACTATTCAAGATACACTTGGACAATCTTTTTGAAGAAAAAGAATGAAACTCTACAGAAGCTACAATCTCTGTTGAAACTATTGCAGAATGAACATTAATCAGAAAGTTAAGACCATCAGATCAGATAAAGGAACAGAGTTCGTTAACAAGGTCATAAAGGATTTCTGTGACCAGAATGGAACCATGCACCAACTCTCTGTAACCAGAACTCCTCAACAGAATGGAGTTGCAGAAAGAAGGAATAGAACATTGAAGGAAACTGCAAGGACCATGATTGCTGAATCCGGTCTACCTCTCAGATACTGGGCTGAAGCAATCAACACTGCATGCTACACCCAGAACCGGAGCATGATTCACAAAACTCACCAGAAGACCCCCTATGAACTCTGGAAAGGAAGAAAACCCAACATCACCTACTTTCATGCATTTGGATGTAAATGCTATGTACTCAACAATGGAAAGGAACATCTCAATGTGTTCCAGGAGAAAGCTGATGAAGGAATGTTCTTAAGCTACTCAAGCACAAGCAAAGCCTATAGAATACTCAACAAAAGGACTACTTGTTGAAAAATCTATCCATGTCAAGTTTGATGATCACAACTCTGTTGAAGATATAAAAGAAAACCTGAAGAAAGTGAGTCTTGAAGAAACACCAGAAGTGGTCACACCAGATTTGGTCACCAACTCTGTTATACCAACTCATAACCAGAATCCCATGTTACAAGATAAAGATAGTGATGAAGAATATGAAGATGAACAATAAAGACCCAGACAACCCTTATCAGAACCTGATTTAACTTGGTTAAGAGATCATCCTCCAAACCAAGTGATTGGACAAATCAGAAGTGGTGTACAGACCAGATCTGCTACAACAACGAGAGAAACAATGTATGCCTGCTACATATCTCAGGTGGGACCCATGAGTGTAGAATAACCTCTTGCAGATTCAGACTAGATCAATGCAATGCAAGAAGAACACACTCAATTTGAAAGGAACAAAGTGTGGGAACTTGTTTCTAGGCCAAAGCATCAGAATGTCATTGGAACCAAATGAGTATTCAAGAACAAAGCAGATGAAGAAGGCAACATTGTAAGAAATAAAGCAAGGCTGGTAGCCAAGGGATACTGCCAAGAAGAAGGAATTAATTTTGATGAGACCTTTGCACCAGTTGCCAGACTTGAAGCCATCAGAATCTTCCTAGCCTATGTTGCCTACAACAACATCAAGGTCTATCAGATGGATGTCAAGAGTGCATTCCTGAATGAGATCTTGAAGAAGAAGTTTATGTGGAACAACCACTAGGTTTTATCATTCCTACTCAATCTTCTTGTGTTTACAAGCTTAGAAAGGCCCTCTATGGTCTTAAGCAAGTTCCCAGAGCATGGTATGACACATTGTCCCTATTCCTAGTGAACCATGGATTTACTAAGGGAAAGGTTGACAAAACTCTATTTCAAATCTCTGTTGCTAACCATATTCTGTTAGTACAAATATATGTTGATGATATTATATTTGGAAGTGCTAATGCAGATTTATGCAAGAAATTTTCTCAAGTTATGCAGAGTCAATTTGAAATGAGTATGATGGGAGAGCTCAGTTACTTCCTAGGACTGCAAGTGAAACAAGTTCCTGAAGGAATTTTATCAACCAAGGGAAGTACACCAGAGATCTGATTAAGAAGTTTGGAGTAGAAGGAAAATCCTCAGTAAAGATTCCCATGAACATTTCTCAAGGAATTGGACCAAATGATGAAGGAAAAGATGTTGATGTAACAACATACAGAGGAGTCATTGGATCTCTTCTCTACCTAACTGCAAGCAGACCAGATATCTCATTCTCTGTTGGAATCTGTGCCAGATACCAGTCAAAGCCCAAGGAGATCCATCTTAGTGCTGCAAAAAGAATTATCAGATACATCAAAGGAAATCCAAATGCAGGCCTATGGTATTCCAAGGGTGGTAACTTTAAACTAATTGGTTACTCTGACTCAGATTTTGCAGGTTGTAGGTTAGACAGGAAGAGCACCTCTGGTCACTGTCAATTGCTAGGTGGGAGACTTGTCTCCTGGTTTAGCAAGAAGCAGAATTCTATCTCAACCAGTACAGCAGAAGCTGAATACATTGCAGCTGGGAGTTGCTGTGCTCATCTACTCTGGATGAAACAAAAACTGAAGGGTTATGGCATTCATGCAAAGAAGATCAAGCTGCTTTGTGACAACACCAGTGCCATTGCAATCACTCAGAATCCAGTACTTCATTCCAGGACAAAGCATATTGAGATCAGACATCACTTCATTAGAGATCATGTGGAGAAGAAGCATATCTGTATGGAGCATGTACCAACAAAAGATCATCTAGCGGACATTCTAACCAAGCCTTTACCTGAGGCAAGGTTTAACAAGCTAAGGGAAGAACTGGGAATGATGGATGATCTTCCCAGAGATGCTTGAATCAGAGTTGCACTAGACCAGAACTGCTATCTCTGGACCAGAGAACCACACATCAGAGTACCTCGTTCTCTGGTACAGGAACTCTTATCAGAATCTCATCAGAAGTGGTTGTGGACTTAGTTTTTTTTCGAGGTACGGGCAGACCTAAGTACTTGAACAGGTCTTTTACTATTCTACCCCTGATCTTTACTCCTTTAACGGAAACGTCTTTCCGCCCGCATTTCATTAAATGCTACCTCGAAACCGCCAATAATCTCAAACGTCCACTAACCCGAAAACATTTATACCCATCATCTTCAACCTAAACCGCTACTGCAACTTTATCTCTTTACCTTTCTACTCTCAAGATCTCAAAATCTCCCAGAACATCCAATCTCCAAAAATTCTCAGAACACTCCATATGTGAAAATGAAGTTCATAAACTTCAACGACCTCACTAAGGAGGAAGTCCAGACCCTCGTCAGCAACATTGTCACCGGAATGAGGGTGGACATGTCAGCGCTGCCATTGCTTACAGAAAACCAGAAGAACATGAAGAAAATCATCCAAGGGATGAATGAATCCCAACTGAGCAAGGTGGTTGCTCACCCCTACGAAGAGTTCTGCACAAAAGACGTGGCCGAGTTCTACCTGAATGCCACCATCACCGGAGAAGCTGTCTACTCCCAGGTTCAAGGCCAAAGCCTAAAGATCGATGTTGATGCTCTCAATGAGTTCTTTGGCGTACAACTTGACTCTCAAGATCAAGACACCCCTGCTCTCATTGATCTTGAAGATGTGGACATCTCTGTCCAAGCCTTTGTTGAGACCTACTGCCGGCCTGAAGTCACCGGAGTAGAAAAGCTCTACATGAAGAAATTTTTGCTGAAAAAGGACTACGAGAAGTTGGTCAGTATTCTGCACAGATGTTTATGGTGCAAGACCGGTTCTACTGATGAGATGAACAGTGCCAATGCAAAAGCAATCTTTGCAGCTCATCATGGCATGAACATTGATCGGGGGAAGGTAATCTTCAAGTCCATCTCTGAATCTATCAAGAAGAAGGACAAAAAGGCCGGCCCATTCTCAACCAAGATGGGCCATGGTCTTCTTATCTCTACAATCTTTACTGCTCAAGGAGTGCAACTCAGGGATCCCTCCCCAGTTGACCACTCCAAGACCATCTTCCTCACTGCCTCTCCAAAATTCAACATAGCCATTGTTGCTGAATTAAAAAGGGAAGAAAGGCTGGAGAAGAAAAGAGATCAACAGGTTGTTAAACCTAAGGCTGTCCCAAAGAAGGTCTCCAAGAAGCCCATTGAGACTTCAAATCAACCTGAGCAGTCAAAGGTTGAAAAGGAGATAAGGAAGAAGAAAACCAACAACAAGAAGGCCATACCAGAAAAGGATGAACCAGAGGTAGTTGCATCAGAGTTGGCCTCTCCCAAGAATACCAGAAAATCTCCTACTAAGAAGCAGAAACTAAAGAGGGGAAGAAAGCTAGTTGTTCAGAGTGAAGACTCTGATAGTTCTGCACCTCAACCAAGCAAGAAGAAGAAGAAGAAGGCAATCACCCATGCTAAGGGATCATAAATTCAGGGGGAACCTGAACCAGATGCACAACCCTCTTCTGTACCAGACTTGCCCAATGCTACCACTACATCAGATCAGCAAGTCACACCTGACAGAATTCCTGAGACTGACTTCGATGTTGTTCTGGATAAACAATTTGAAAGGGTTTTAGCATGGAGAAGATGGAGAATGGGGTCACTCCAAAAGATTATCCAGTACTTTGACTTCTATGAGTCAGAAGAAGCAGAAGTCCTCAACTGGGTAGGCACAGAAGATGTGTCTAGTTGCTTTGACCTTGCCTTCCTTAGCACTGTCCTAGAGAAGAAGAAAGCAAAGTACAAGGGAAAAGCACTTCTGATTGCCACTTCACCAGAGAAGCATGTCAAGGCTTTGGAGGAACACGAGGTAGAGATCTTTGATGCCTGGCTGATCCAAAAGAAATTCAAGGAATCCCAGAACCGTTTTTGGCCTGGCCATCATGGAGAAGGAGAACCCTCTGCAGCGAATGATCTACCCTTGGTAATGGAGAAGCTGATCAAGGAGTGGAGAGACTCCCTGTTCGAGGAAACTGTTCTAGAGGTGATTCCTAATCCTTCCTTTGATCATGTTGTTACAGAACCCATTATACCTTCACCTCCCAAATCACTCTCTGTACACAAAACTCCCTCTCCCCAACAGAATCTCTCCCCAACCAGAACACCATCTCCCCAGAAATCTCCTTCCCAGCAGAAAACCCCACCTAAATCATCCTCCCCTTCTAAACAAAAAACTCCATCACCCCAGAAACCCTCATCCAAACACACCTCGCCCTGCAAACAACCAACTTCTACCAGAAACCGCTCACCTTCACCTCCTCCATCTCCCCAACTTCAACAAACCCCTCAACAGAAAACCCCTTCTCATCAGAGCTCCCCTCCTCAGAAAACCTCTCACCAGAGATCCCCATCTCACCAGAGCTCACCCCATCAGAAATCCAATTATGTCACACCTTCACAGCGGAAGACGACTACAAGATCTGCTACACCACAAGGGTTCTCTCAACACTTTGTGGCCTCTACACCCAAGAAGTAGATTCCCATCCGAATTCTTTCATCAGATGCTGACAATGATGGTTTTCTCCCTTCCTCTCTCGCTGCTGATCTCACATCAAAGAGAAGGAGAACTCCTCCCAGAGACCTCTCTCCACAACCCACCGGCAGAAATCCTCCACCACCTAAGGGAAAAGGTTTGGAGATGGCAGGGTTTGATACTGAAGAACCCCAAATTCCCTTCAACCAGTTTGTTCAAGCTGTAGAAGAATTTGGTGGTCAGATGCTAGATGTGATGAATAAGCTAGTTCTAATCAATGACAAGCACTATGAGCATCTAACCCATGTCAACATCAATCTTGAGCTTGGGTTCCAACAGATTTCTGAGAAGGTTGCATCTCTGACCCAAACCCTGACTACATTCATGGACTCATCTAATGCCAAAGTAGATGAAGTATCCAGAGAAGTGGATGGTTTCATTTCTGTACTGTACTCACACTCCCAGACTCTCAACAAGCAGAATAAGGTTCTGAGAGATTCATGGAGTTGCAGTCTCTCTGCAAAGATCACAAGGAGAAAGCTTCATCTCTGCTCAAGAATGACAAAGAGAGATACCAGAAGTTGGTACTCCTTGAGGCAAGCACAAAAGATATCCAATATGCAGTAGAGAAGAAACAAAGTTGGATAGAGGGACTGGCTTCTGTCACTCAAACACTCCCTGAAGCTCTTGAGGAAATCAGAGATGCTCAGGCTTCAGAGTTCTCTAAGATTGAGCTCCTCCTTAGCGATCTTGTTGATGCCAAAAAGGGGGAAGAGACCAGAGAAGAAGAAACCATAGAAGCAACAGGTCCTAGCGCTAGGACTCTGACCATCAGAAAGTCCTCCTCTGTTGATCCTGCTCCCTATTTCGAAGCTGCTAAGAAGAAGAAACTTGCTGCTGGAACCCAACGACATCCACCTCCACCTCCCAGAGGCTCCAAGAAAAACTCATCCAACTTCTCCTTTAATGATTAGATGAAAAGTGGGATGTCAAGACCTGACAGAGCTCAGTTTGAGCAAATGAAGAAGCTGATGACCCCACTGCAGCAGGAAAATCTCTTCATGGATAGTGATGGACTCGTTCAGATCAACCATGGAGGATCCATTCAAGAAGCATATGTCTGGTAGCAAATGAAGGTCATACCAGGCAAGAACATATCAGAAGTTGTAAGGAACTATCTGGATTGCAAATTTGAGCATCACTGGTCAGAATACCAGAATCCGAGGAATCTAGCCTCCATGAGAGCCAAAATCAATGCAGAACTGAGAATGATTGATGAAGCATGACCACAGGTAGAAGAAGAAGATTTTTAATTCTTTCTCTGTATTTTTATATACTCTATGATAATAAGATACCTTCTCTGCCTCTATTTTTCATGGCACTATCAACTATATGTTCTTTAATTGCTTTCTGTGTTTGTGTTCAGTTTGTGCTCTGATACTTTATTTATTGCTTGATTGTACCGTACTCTTACTACTCTACTATGCTAAGTTGCCCACCACTATTTTTTAATGAAAGTTTTTTAAAATTTATTTTTTTGGTGAAAGGCACTTCTCTGGAAATAGTTAAAGGGTTTTGGCATCATCAAAAAGGGGGAAATTGTAAGGAATAAATGTATTTAGATTTTAATGATGCTAGGTTAATTAGAATTTTAAAGTACTCCATTAGCAATTTTGTATTAGAAATTTTCTTTGTAAGTATTAGCATAGTCGGCTGGCCAGAGACCCTCCTGGACTTTCTGATCAGAGTTGCTCATCAGAGTTGCTATCAGAGTTGTTCCCAGAGTTGCTCATCAGAGAAGCCACCAGAGTTGGCATCAGAGGCGGTCATCAGAATCTCAACCAGAGAGCCTCATCAGACTTGCTTATACTTAGCAGAATTCGAAGGCACTTCCAACGGCCGTGAAACTAACGGGAAATTCCCTAACGGCTAGGAGTCATTCGACGGAAACATGGTACTGTACACGCATTAAATGCTCAATTAATGTGGTACGTACGAAGAGATATTTAAAGCTGATGATTGACCATACGGGTATCCTTTTGCCCCCAAAATAACAAGTCGAAGGACCAACCGGTCAAATCAACAATACAAGCATTTAATGAAGTTGTCTTCTACACTCCAACGGGAAGACTGCTCCCAGTATATAAGATACACTTCGAAGAACTACATGATAACTTTTGCTGAAACTTTGCTAAGCTTTTGCTCTCTACAACCTTCAATCTTTCTTGAGATTTCAAGTTCACTCACTTCAACAAGCAAAGCATACGTTGGAAAGATATCAACTTCATATCCCTTCTTCCAACAAGAGCGAAGTTCTAGTAGTTCTTCAACACTTCGAAAGCCTCAACTACACATCCTTTGTGAAGAAACTACATTGGAGAAAACTAATTTTCAATCAAATACTTCTTCAAAAAGAAGGGAAGTCTCAAACTAGCTGGAGTAAGTGAAGTGGCGATACTTCCAAGAGACTCAGTGAAACGAGACCAGCCATGAGGAAGCAAGGACTACATCCCGGGTGACAACTAGGCTTGAAGAAGACGTGGAGTGCTTCTTAAGTGCTAGGGACTAAGGCGTTGTAATTGTTGTCTTACAAGCTTAGTGGAACAGTGGACTAGAGGAACATGTTGTTCCTTGAACCACTATAAAAACCCCGGTGTCACTTACTTTACGCATTTATTTATGCACTTAAGATTCTAACTGTTTAACTCAATAGGTTGGACTCTGTGTACAGCAGATCTTCCTTAAGAGTTATCAGAAAGGTATTTGCCTTAGTGTTTTTCTGAGGCTACCCGGACAGAACCTATCCGCTGCCAGGTCCAGTTCTGCCATCAGAACTCGACCTTCTCTGTCACTAGAACCAGACCTTCTCTGGTAAGTCAGAGTTGACTCAAAGAAAAGTTTGAAAATCCTGAATAGTCTATTCACCTCCCTTCTAGACTGTTCCCATTATAAACGGGACCAACAAGAACCAAAGAAATGGACATCAGAACCTTTCTGCCATCAGAACTTGTAAATTTTTTATTGCAATGCTTACATATCCGAACCTTGGAACCCCCTTCATTTTAGAGGGTGGAGCTCTAATAAAGGTTACTTCTTCTAATAAAGGTTTGTCATCTCTGTCTTGTCTTCTGTATCAACTGGAGTAGGAGCAGTTTCTATTATTTCTTCATCACTTAGGGTCAAATCTGTCATATCATCGAACTGTGTTTCTAGCAATCTACGCTTGCCAAATACCATTTTGAAGAAAATAGAGAGCAGAGAACAGAGAGTACAGAGGTGTGCAGAGGCTAGTAGAGAACAGAGAGTAGAGAGGTGTGCAGAGAGTGTGATACGCTGAGGCCTTTAAATAGGTGTGATTGCTTCAAATTTTACCATTCCAATACAAATGAATAGTCGTCATACCTGTGAAGCTCGTCAGTCGCCGATGCTTGGCGTTTGAAAAATCAATTCGAAAATCAGTCGTCGATGCTTGAACTTCGTACCTTAAGAGTTGCCGCTTCGTTGGACGCTGGATGGAACGGCGAACAGCACAATGGATTCTGCGTACCCGCTGGAAGAAGCACGCAATCTGCGACGATGATACGCCGTACCCGAAACGTGTTTCGCAACCGTACCGGTCGCGAACGTATCGCGATCCGGTACGCGCGATCCGGAACGTAAGTCGCGGGCATATATGTGATCCCTGTACCTGTGTTGCTACCAGAGAACCTCGTCAGAATTGCCCTACACTTAGACAAATCCAAGTTGTGCTACTTGAGCCGGTTACACTAACGGGAAATTCTCTAACGGCTCGAAACCTCTCAACGGAAAAGCTACAGGACGCGCATTTAATGCTCATTTAATGTGTTCCACACGTTGAGATATTTAAAGTTGATGATTGACCAAGGATTCAGGAGGATAATATTTAATACGTCCCAAGATAGTAAGACGACCACTTTACTGGATCCAACCGGTCAAATCAAAGGTACAAGCATTTAATCCTTATAGTACATCCTTTTGTCCTTCCTTTGATCCTTTTGGCTCAGAAACTCGTGTATATGCTATGTCAGGAAGTAAAGTTCATACTGGCAAGGATGCACAATCATCAATTGCTACCTCAATAGATATATTGGGAAGAGAGAAGAATGCTGCAGCTTTCTTGTCCAATGTATCTGTTGATGATTCCAGAAGACAAAGAGTTCCAACGGTTCACGCTGGTAGTTCAAGTTTTAAGCCTGGGGGTATGAAGGGTTGTCTTCATGATGGAGTTAATTTTGAAGAAGCTGGGATACACTTGGAGGGCAATGACGTAGTCTGGCCACCATGGAGAATTAAAAGTGTTTCAGGACATCAATTAACACATCCTCTGACTGGTGCATTAGTGCAAGACCACTTAATTGCAACGTCTCAGACAATTCGTGAGCAGGAGCACCCAGATACTTCAATTCCTCTACAACCATTTGAAATGCTGAAGAGTCCTTTAGAAAATGGATCTCTCGGTTTGATCCACATCAATACTCATGAAGAAGTCAACACATTCTATAAACAGTTTGATGGTTGTGATATCTCATCTGAGGTGAAAATCACGTACCCAGTTTTGTCACTTGGGTTGGCTATCGTATCGGAGGTGAAGAGCTTGGAGAGCATTAGTACTAGTGCAGCTACAACAGCTCTAGACTCTTCCACTAACTCTTTGAGTGTTGCTATTGGGAAAGAATCTGGCCAAGTTCCCTATTACATGATTGGCAGCAGCTCTGGCTCAGAGAAAACAAGATTGCAATTGATCACTGAACCCAACACTGAAGTTTCCCTTTTCCCAAGTGGTGTTGGGTATCAATGCACAGCTCTCTCTTCGCTTGTCAGTTCCCCAGTATGCATCTGGCAGGACATGGCGTCAGGATCCCAATGGGTTATGGGGTTTGAAAGTCGCCAGGTTGCTATACTTGATATTGGTTCACCCTCAGTTTTATTTCTAATGTACAGTCCCTCTAGCTCAAGATCTCTGGTCTTTTCTGCTAAGGCATCTTTGGGTGTTCATCAAAACACTATAAAACCGAAAGGTAGAATCTCATATGAAACTAAGGAAGAACTTGCTTTGTGCTTACCCAGAGATGGACACATTATTTTAATGACTAGCAGCATTGGCAGTTTGATCCATTCGCAGCCAGTGCATCCAGAAAATGATGTTGAAAGAAAAGATCAAACAGCACCTGAGGAACAAAACACTTGCAAAGATCCCAACAATCAGAGTGTTCTCCAGGCAAGCAAGCTCATGGTTCCACCATCAGTTAGGTACCAGGAAGGAAGAGGTGCTCGGATGAAGATGAAGTTGAAGGTCAAGGCTCTTACTCCGCACCTTGAGGACAAGGTGGTTGTCAAGGGGGGAGTGATGATAGAGAACTGGACTTGTGGGCTTATGGAGTGAGATATAATAGAAATAATACTGAGTATTTTAATAAAATGTAATAGTGGGCTGGCCCATTAAAAATAGAATAAATAAGTGAGAGTGGTGAGGAGATGAGGAGGAGCACTTTAGATCTGGACTGGGACTTGGGAGTGTTGAGACTACTCGAAGTGTCTCTATCGTTTCTTTTCTTCTTTCCGTTCTCTTTGCACGACAATTTCCATCATCGGCCATTGTAATAGATTATGTACTCCGTTTTCCAGAATTAATATACAGTAATTTGTCTGGTTCCTATCACAATCCAAAGACAGTAAAGTGGGGAAGCTGATAATCAAGGGACTAAATCCACTATTACCCTATAATTGAGGGACCAAAGTGACAATTTACCTAATTTAGAAAAATAGTAAGTGATACCTGAGTGGGGAAGTAACGGATGACATTAGCAGTGTTCCCTCTCCACAGTGAGGCAAACCCTTCATCCTTAATAGTTCGACTGAAACATTCACCAATCCCCTTGTAAGGTTCAGAGAGTCTTCCAGACTTAATCATCTCGTCCTGGTTTTGAATCAAAAGCTTCACTCGCTCGATTGGTGCGGCAGCGGTCTTTGACACAGCAGCTGAAACTCCACCCATGAGGAAATCAATAGCAAAGCTAGCGAATCCCTTTTCAGCAGGAGCCTGAACAAACACTGGAGAAGCATTTGAAGTGATTAATGACAGATCTTGGGTTGTTTTGCATGGCGGAGTCATTGAGTACTGAAATCCATTAGTGCTGTGGTTTCCATAGGCTAAACGCCTCTGGTTGAGAAGAGGGCTTTGCATGCCATCACAAAGGGCTTGACAATCTTGATAAGTATTTGAGCTAAAATGGAGCTGGTAAGCTAGCTTCTGGTAAACAGTGGGATATTGATGCATTTCAGCCATTCTTTTTCAACTCAATATCCTGCAAAGATGCATGGGTTAATAACTCGAAAATAGATGTGTAGTTTTTTAATAAAAGGCCAGCACATAGTTGGGAAAACAGCTTTGAAAAAATGATCAAATACAATGTTTTGATTACATGAATACGTAAAACTACATGAAAAGTAATGCATGTTCAACAACCAACAAGCATAACAAACCTATAATTGGATGCCAAATACTTCATAGTGAGACACATTACATAAAAAATGAATAGTTCAAATGATCAGTCAACTTGAAGTGAATGTTGAAAATCAAACTGAGCAGATATGTATAAGTGTCACATAGAACTGAAGAAACGAAAAGAAAGGACATATACAAAACAGAAATGAACCGATATCATTTCTGGAATACTGAAACCCCAAATCGAACTATGCAAACTACAAGAACGAAGCGTGATATTAGTTTATGTCTTTAGTTTTATGTCTACATTAAGGAATGACAATTCTGCTAGATATTATGTGGTTAGAAGGATCTACATGGCCATACTAACTGATCCAACCCAGCAGAATCTGATTCGCAGTAGATCTAAAGATCCAATCACATATTTGCCACCGTGAAACGATCGCGTTGAAACGAAGCGTACCTCAATAAGAAGCACATCGGGCTAAAAAAAACACTAAATCCTCATAGATCCAGAAGAAAAAGCAAGCTAAAAAGCGTATAAAAAGACAGTGGGAAGGATCAAACTGGGTACAATGGAAATCCGAATTTGAACGCATACAACTACACATAGCCGATCATATGAAGTTTGAAGAGAGCGGGTGGTCGAAAGGGAAGGATACCTGCGAATCTGCGATGGACTCGCCTTGGTTCTCGTAGAACTGCGAGGGTAGAGATGTTGTTCGACCTAATCCGAATCAGTATATTATACGGAGTACTCCGTAGGTGGCTGCTGCTGCATGTACTGTAGGGTCTGTGCCTCCGTGGCACTTCAATGCCGATTTATATAGTTGTTGTCATGGTTGGTCTTTGTGAGTTTCTTATAACGATCTGGGTCTTAACGACATTAATATAAGCAGTTTGTTTTGATGATAAAAAAAATAGTGATTTGCTCTAAATAATTGAAGGGATGGATTATCTCAAAATAATCTTAATTATGGAATTAAATTTTCAAAATGCTTCAGTCACTTATAATAACCCATAATCGGGAGCGGAGGGAGGGGTGGTCTGGCTGAGCCCTGGCGTAGGGCAATCTTTTTTGTATTATACTCCCTCCGTCCCTTGTAACTTTGTCAAGTTTGACCGACACGAGGATTAATAAAGTAAAAACTGTGTGGTTGAGGTTTGTGCAGAGGAGAGTGAATTAACTGGAACCACCAATTCTTTACTTAAAATGGAAAGTGACAAAATTAGTGGGACATCCAAAAAAGAAAAGTTGACGAAGTTTTAAGGGACGGAGGAAGTATATATTTTTTAATTATTCTTTTGGAATTGATCCTGACGGATAGTGTACTCGGGGGTAGCTTATCCTGAGGGTTACTGCGGGGAGTAACTTAGAGAGAAGTCAGAGCAAACAAGTAAGAGAGATTAAGAATGAGTATTCAAGTTGTATTCAGCGTGGTTTACAATGGGGAAAGGGGTGCTATTTATAGCAGCAATAAATGCTAGATGGGGACACGTGTCAAGCATCCGGCGGCCGAGGGTCACGTCAATCGGGGTGGCACCGGCAATTGCATGTGGCCGCATTAAATGTGGTGGTTGGATGTGACGCTTGTACTTGGTACGGTGATCCAGGCGCATGTGGAGAGGAGATTCTGTCGAGGAAGATGCATTCGGTTGTGGATGAGTCCGAAGGAGATTCTTCACGCCGGGGGCCTCTCAGCGCCGAGGGTTCTAAGTGCCGAAGGCTACTGATTTCACTGTTTTCTCCCAGTAGCTTCGTATGCTTAAAATCAGCTGCACTGTAAGTTTTTGAGCCTTCGGCCGGGGGGGCGAAGGCGTCCAAATGTGCGTCGTGGGCTGCTTGATACTTGGGGTGCTATGATTTGGGCCTTGTTATGCTTCCTGGGCCTGTTGGGCCTTTGTTAGAGTAACAGGAGCCTGTGGGCCGGGGGTCCCTGGGCCATATACTCCATCAGGAGTCCCTTACTCCTTTTGTCGAGAGGTACTTGAGGGAAAATGGGTCATTGTGTTTGTCCTCCGATGCTTCTCCGTTGTAGTTTGTAAGGTGGTGAGGAGTTCTTTGTTTGCACGTTTTGCCGAGGGCAGTCCCTCAGTCCCCCATATTTTGGGACTAAAGGAAAACTTTTAACGTTTTTGTGATTTTCCCGAAGGGGTTCTCCAGTCCCACACTCCTTAAGGCACATGTAACGTGGCGAAAAGGAGTAGAGAGCAATGCCTGTCTTCAGCGTAGGGCCGAGGGCTGACGCTTTTCGTTTCATTTTGGGGGATGCATCGTTAAAAACCTCATTAGAAAAAACCTTGTGGGAAAAAATTTTAATGAGGGAAAAAGAGTGCACCGAGTTCCCCCAATGATGAATCGAAAAGGTTAACTCTTGGTCTGAGCATGGTGTTGAGGCCGAAAGATAGCTTAGTGATATCCTGGTGATGCCGAGGGTTTCCCGGTTCTTGATAAGTTTGAGGCTGAGGGCTCCCGAGGTGTCCCGTTATTCTATGCCGGAGGCTAACCATATGATGGGGGGTTTGAAGGTGTGGCCCCGGGAGGGTCCCCTGGTTCTCAACATGTTGAGGGCTAAGGGTTCCTGGGGGGTTTTCCCGTTGTGAAGCCGGGGTCTCCCCTTGATGAAGGAGTTTGGAGGAGTTAGCTCGAAGGCATGCATAGTGTTGTCTGAGGGGTTCCAGTCGAGGGCACCTCAGGCTTTGAAGGATAGTCGTTGGGGATATGACCGTTGGAATATAGCCGTTGGAGATGGTGTCCACGTGGCGTCCCCTGGTTGGTCGGCCTCGGGCGGGTGTCACCGGTTGGTTGAGGCGGCGGTTTGTAATGATTATTTTGGTGACCGGGGGCCCAGTTTTCGGCCCAAGCCCGGAATTGGGAGTCTATAAATACCCCAAGGCCTGACCTTTTCCTCTTGTGCGATTCTGTTGTCTTAACGAAGCTCTGTCCAATTAATTTCTAGAGAGAGAAAATGTCATGTGATCAAACCTAGCTTCCAAGGTCAGTTCCTCACTTGCTCTCTGCTTCATTAGTAAGTTCCTCTTTGCGGCCTTAGATTCTTTAGTAAATTTCCTTCCTCGGACCCTTCGAACACCTTACCAAGGATGTCGTCTGCGAGCGACTCTCAAGACATCTCGAGGGAGGCCTCGGTAGAGGTGGAAAGTACTTCGGACGTGGAATCCTCTAGTGGACAGCCTTCGATAAGCGGTGATGCCGTCGTTGCCATGGAAGTGCAAAAAGACCTCATCGCTGAAGCCGAGGCAGAGGACTTTGAGCAGATAGAGGAGGACGAGGAGATGGCTGTCGCGATGCAGACTGCCGAAGAAGAGGAGGAGAAGGAAAGGATGCAAGTTATCGTTGCCATCCTCCCTGCACGTAATGCTGGTGAAGCCAGCACCTCTCGGCCTTTAAACCCGACACCTCTCAGGGTGGCCCCAGGGGAGAAGAAGAGGGCCAAGGCTGTGCCAAAGAAGAAGCAAGCAGCTGTAGACGTCGGGCAGCCGGTACGTATCCCAGAGGGCCACTCTTTTTTGAACACTGCTGTCCTGGAGTTGAAGACGAGGGCATCCCCGGCCGAATGTCAGGCCACTCAAATTCTTGCCAGCCCTTTGGCACGTGTGGTGGAACCGGGGCCAGATGATTCGTTACGGTACGCACCCGAGGGCTGCTTCGTCGTCCATACTTTATTAGTGGAGATGGGGCTCCGGTTTCCGCTCCACCCTTTCCTGTTGGAGAACCTGAGGTTCGTGGGGCTGGCCCCCTGTCAGCTAACGCCCAACAACCACTCTTATGTGGCCGGCTTTCTCTCTGTGTGCCGGAGCCGAGGGGTTCCACCTACCCTCGACCAGTTTTTTATGTCCTTCAACCTATGTCGGGGGGGGGGGCATTCGAACGCAGAGGGCTTCGCCAACCTGCAGCAACTCCCGGAGTTCAGGCTGTTTGATGATGTCCCTCCGTCCCACAAGGGATGGAAGGATAAGTTTTGTTACGTCCGCTTGGAGGAGAACCCCTTTTCGGCCCCGCTTCACAATAGCTTTCGGCGGCATCCGAAGGTAGGGGCGCAACCCTCAAGAAGAATGGCAAGAAGCTTGCCAAAAAGCCGGAAGGTTCTGATAAACATGTGTCAATCAAGGAAGCCACGCTCCCGGATGACCTGCACAATCTGGGCTTCCGGCGTTATAGGCTGTTGGGGGAGGAAGATGAAAGATATCCCCCGATAGATCGTGTGTTCGAGAGTGTCCGAGGTGATTACCGAAGGGTCATATATTTTATACTTAGAAATATTTTTTGTAGCTTATCCATGTCGCTATAGTTGATCCCCTTCGGCTTAACCATTTGTCTTGTGTTCTTGCAGGTAACAATATGGATGTCAACTCTCTTTTTGCCCTGAAGAAATAGGAAGGGAAGAAGAAGGACCCCTCGGGTCAGAAGCCGATTGTTACTCTCTTTCAAAAGGGGAGGGAGGAGCCCTCCACAGTTGCTGCCGCCGGTGCTGGGGCCGGGAGCTCCCAGGGCCAGGGGGCGTGAATAACAAGAAAGGTGATAAGGGGGTTGAGCCCCCGGCCAAAAAGCAGAAGGTTGACTCCGGCAAACAACCCGCCACCGATGCCGACATCATTGTGGATGATGTTGTTGTCCCCCCATCGCCCCGGAGGCACGACAATGAGGCCTTCTTCTGCCGGGAGAAGCTAGAGGCAGTCGTGTCGAAGGGGAGCTATGTGCTGGATGCCACCCTTTGTCCCTCGGCGTTAATCAGCCAGATCATGCCTTCGGCTGATAGACTAGCCCTCGCCCGGATGGGTGATGAGGCCCTCAATCAAAAGGTCCTCCAGAATAGTGCCTCCGTAGGTTACTTCCCTTTCTTCGTTTATTTGTTTTTGCGGGGTTGCAACTTATGCAATGCGCTTGACCCTTTATGTCTTTGTTGTTGCAGGATCTCATGGGACTTTGTGAGCAGCTCCGGAGGGTTGGTCAGCTACGGGAAGCCAAGGTTGCTGGAGATGGGGAGATAGTCAGCCTCAGGAGAAAGCTGGCCGAGGCTGAGGATACCCTTCGGTTGACAAACGAAGGCGAGGAGAAGAGGATCCAGACTGCTAGGGCCGAAGGCAAGAATGAAGGCCTGGTCGAGGCTGGGGAGGCTGCTGCTGAAGCCGCCCGGGTTGCTGCTGAGGAGGCCGAGAGGGCGAAGGCCAAGGAGGTAGCCAAAGCTGAGAAGGCCGCAGTGGAGGCTTTCACCGCCGGGGGCTGGAGGGCAGAGGACAGGGAAGGCTGGGTGTCCTCGGTGTTGGAGGAGAAGGTTGACTCCTGGGTCAAAGGCCCTCGTAGAATGTGGCTGGCTGCGAAGGGTGATTCCTACTACCAGGGCGGAGATTTCTTCACCCAGCGCCTCATTTATCGGAAGCTGGCTCAGCATTTCTAGGTGTCTCTGGAGGATTTCAAGCCTGAAGCCTACGGCCTTCCCCTTAGGCAGCCAGATATCAGGATTCCCCTCCTTCCGGGTGAAGAAAGGCCGGTGCTCGAGGACTCTGAAACTATGAGGGCATGTGGCCTCGGCGATGACGAAGATGAGGCCGAAGGTAGTGCCAACTCCAAGGCTATTGAGGAGGATGCCACGAAATGATTTGTACTTAAAGATTTTTTTGGACGATGTTATGTATAAACTTTTTGTAGCTTTCGGCTGATGTAACAAACACCCTTGATCATACTCTTTCTTTTGATGAATGTACGCACGTCTTCGGGCATTTGATGCTTGTATTTTACTCTCTTCTTTGCTTATGTTGAATGAATGCCTTCGTTTTTTTTGTCTGCTTTCTTTTTCTTCGTGCATGAATGTATGTTCGCATGTGAATTGTCCGAGGGCCAATCAATAAGGACTTAGAAGATTTTTCGAAGTGTTGTTTACCACTTGGCCCTCGCTGCATGATCGATTGACCGAGGGCCAGTCAATTAAGACTTAGAAATTTTTTTGAAATGTTTGTTCAGCACTAGGCCCTCGGTTGATGCTTCCTTCTGAACTTGTGTAGCTGTCATGAGTTGACCGAGGCCAAAAATTTAGGACTTAGAAATTTTTTCTAAGTGTTGCTTACAACTTGGCCTTTGGTTGACATCTTCTTTCGTGTGCCCTGTGTTGTGTGAGTTGTAAGCCCTCCTTCGTTGGTGGCCGGGGGCCAATATCTTAGGACTTAGAAAATTTTCTTAAGTAATATTCACTGTTGGGCCCCCGGCTGATGTCTCCTTTTAACCCGTATGAATGTCATGTGCTGACCGAAGGCCTAAGATATAGGACTTAGACACTTTTCAAGTGGTGCTTTGCCACTAAGCCCTCGGTTGACACATCCCGCCAGCTGTATGAAGTAGCCGCCCCTGCCATGTCCCCGGGGGAACCGGTGTGTGGACTTAGCCAAATTTTGAGTGATGCCATGAATGTGCCCTCGGCTTGTAATAGTCAAGCAAAGTTTTCGTTAGCAAAGGATGGCGATACCGGGGGCCCTAAGTCATGGACTGAGAGAATCTTGTCTCGGGTCTGCAACCAGCGGCCTCCAGTGCTGACCGTGGTGCCTTCAATAACTCCAGGGAATGCAGTGGTGATAGCCAAACTTGGCCCATTCCTAGCGTAGGAGCCTCCGGTGATATTGGATTCCAAAGTGTGGACTTAGGAATTATCAAGTCCAATGTATTATAGCCGGTGCCCTCGTCCCCTGTTGATTTCTCGAAAGATGTACAATAGGTGCCTTCGGCTTTATCTTTCAAACTGTAGGCTTAGATGATCTCTGTTGGGCCGCGGGTATGCGGTGCCAGCAACAGCCAGCCTGCCGGTGCAATCGGACCGCGTGGCGCTTCGCTTGTGCTATAAAGGGGGAGGAGCGTGCTTCACTATCAGCGATTGCTTTTAGTGTAGCGGTAAGCGCAACGATCCACAAGTGGTATCAGAGCCAAGGTCACGGGTTCGACCCCCGGCAACAGCATGCTGCGCAGTTGTAGGCTGGCAGGTGCTGGGGGGAGATTGTTGGGCCGCGGGTATGCGGTGCCAGCAACAGCCAGCCTGCCGGTGCAATCGGACCGCGTGGCGCTTCGCTTGTGCTATAAAGGGGGAGGAGCGTGCTTCACTATCAGCGATTGCTTTTAGTGTAGCGGTAAGCGCAACGATCCACAATCTCAGTCTGAAACATGAGGGCAGGTGCCTTCGGTCTATGCTGACATGGAAGGTGTTGCATAGCGAGAGCCTCCAGAGTTAATCACCAAAGCGCAGGCTTTGGAAATTAAGTCCCATACACAGCGTTTGATGCCTCTGGTATATGTTGAAATGTCGGGGGCTGGCAGAATGTGGACTTGGCCATATTTTGGTAACACTTTGGTGAATAGTAGCCTTGAGAATAATGCCAACGTCAAAAGTGAAATTCAGGATTAAGAGCCCTCAGTGTGAGAGGGATTGCCTTCGTAATGACCTTTCTTGCAATCTGCCGAAGGGTAATCTACTCGTGGAGTGTTGAAACTTGTACTCATTGATCGCTCGTTGAGTATACTCCCCTTCACTCCTTTTTTTGATAGTGAAGGGAAAGCTTCAAGAAACTTGGTTTCTTGGTAAGGCTTGGCCTATCGGGAGGCAATGGTATACACCGTTGGCTCCCCCCTCGGGATTAACCTTCCGTGTTCCGAGGGGATCGAGGGTCGTTTCCTCGGCACGAGACGTGTCTGTTGCCTTCCTCCCCTTGGGGGATGGCACGGAAAGTGCCTCAGTTTTGAAAGTTGTTCTCTCAGCACGAGACATAGTCTGTTGCCTGCCATTCCCTTGGGGTAATGGCGCGGGAAGCGTTTCATTTTGAAAGTCAAATCCTGAGACATATTAGTTGTTTGCCATTCCCTTGGGGTAATGGTGCGGAAAGCGTTTCAGGGAAGGGTTTTATTTGCATATTAGTTGCAAAAGACCGTGGTACTTGGTACCTTCGGCACCGATAGGTGGGGCCTTCGGTATGATTGCGTCCTCGAGGGGTACGGCTTTATTTTTAACACTTGGTGTTATTTTTTGCATACAGTACCCCTGGTACTTGGTACCGAGGGGTCTTCCTTAAAAACACTTGGTGTTTTCTTTTGTTGTCGTAGTTGAGTTGAGGGTCCATCCTCGGCACTTGGTGCCGGGGGGTCTTGTGATAAGGTCTTGGGCCAGGAGCTTGCATGAGGGTTTGGTCGCTCGTGTGTGTTGTGTACTTTTGGTGTCTTCAACATGTGTTTATTCTTGAAAAATAGGAGGCCTTCAGCCATTGGATAAGTACATTCGTAAGCCATGAGGGCTTGCCCGCTCATATGTTACTGATATAATTTGACCAGGTGGTGTACATTCCAATGTCTAGGGACCTCCGTCCCATTGGGGCGCTTTAGTTTGTAAGTCCCTGGTTTTATGATGGCTGCGACGGTGTAGGGGCCTTCGAATTTTGGCGCCATCTTGCCGTCTTCGGTTGGTTGACTTGCTTCCCTTCTTCGGAGGATGTAGTCCCCCACCTGGAATTCTCTGGAACGGACCTTGGCGTCAATGTAGCCCTTTACTTGCCTTCGGTAGTTTTCAGCCCTTTGGAAGGCTTGCTCTCGGCGTTCTGAGATTAGGTGAAGGTCGAGGGCCATGTTGGCATCATTGACCTCAGGTTCGTATTGGTCCACCCTTCGGGTAGGAAGGGTTACCTCAGTTGGAGCTTTGGCCTCGAATCCGTAGCAAAGGGAGAAGGGCGTTTCGCCTGTTGCTCGCCGAGGGGCGTTTCGCCTGTTGGGGCGTAGTTAACCGCAGGCCTCCCGGAAGCCTTCTGAAAGTGCTGGCAGGCGGTACACCTTCGGGCGAGGTCTGCACAATCTCGGGTCATCGTGGGCCAAAAGTAACCCTGAACTATGAGTCTTCGGGACATGGAGAAGGGTCCCTGGTGAGCTGAGCAAGTGCCACTGTGCACTTCCTCCACTGCAACTTCGGCTTCGTCCTGATGAAGGCACCAAAGTAAGATGTCGTTGTAGGATCGTTTGTAAAGCTTCCCGTTTTCGATGGTGTAGCTGGGAGCTCTCAGCTTTGCCAGTTTTGTGCGGGTTTCATCCTTGGGAAGGTGCCCTGTAGAGATGAAGTTCATGATGTCTGAAATCTAGTCCTCAGGCCTTTGTTGTATGTTCATGACGGGGCTGGCATGTATGCTTGAGAGGCTGGGTTCCTCAATTCTTGCGATCTTCGAGAGGTGCTCCGGGGATTCGGCCGAGAGCTTTGATAAAATGTCGGCCTCGGAGTTTTGAGCCTTCGGTATTTGAGTGAGAGAGTGTGCCTCAAATACCTTAAGCAACTCCTTGGCCGCTTCCTTGTATTGTTTCATTCTTCCTTCCTTGGCCTCATACTCCCCTGAAATATGGCCGACGACCAACTTGGAGTCGCACTTCACATGAATCTGTCTGGCCTTCATGTTGGCTACCAGCCGAAGGCCACAGAGGAGGGCTTCATATTCCGCTTCGTTGTTGGAGACTTTGAAGGAGAAGCGGATGGCGTAATAGACGCGGAAGCCTTCGGGAGTAATGAGAACTACCCCTCCTCCGCATGCTCTGGAAGCAGAGGAGCCATCGGTATAGAGGGTCCATCATTCATCCGAGGATGCCGAGGGCTCCTCATCTACTGCTAATCTTGTCGTACACTCCGTCACAAAATCTGCTAGGGCTTGGCCCTTTATGACAGGCCTCGGACGGATATCAATGTTGTATTGGCTGAGGAAGATGGCCCATTTCACCATCCGGGAGGAGCTGGTGGGGCTCCTCATCAAAGCGCCGAGGGGTTGGTGCGTGAGGACCTGGACAGGGTGTGCCTGGAAATAATGGCCTAGCTTTTTAACAGTCCAAACAATTGCCATCACCGTCTCCTCCACGGGAGAATATCTGAGTTCCGCCTCCCTGAGGGTTTTGCTAACATAGAAGATGGCGTGCTGGATGCCATCCTCCTCCCGGATTAGCACTGATCTGATGGCAGCAGGGCTAACGCCAAGGTAAAGGTACAGAGTCTCCCCCACCTTGGGTTTGGAGAGCACAGGGGGTGAAGATAAGTACCTTTTCAGCTCATCAAAGGCCTCCTGGTATTCTGTCGTCCATTAGAAGCCGGCAGTCTTCCTCATGATCTGGAAGAAGGGGAGGGACTTTTCCGCCGACTTGGACAAGAAGCGATTGAGGACTGCCAGGCGGCCCGTCAGCCGCTGGACCTCCTTTACGTTGCGTGGGGGCTCCATGTTGACGATGGCCTGGATCTTCTCGGGGTTAGCTTCGATACCCCTTCGGCTCACCATGTAGCCTAAGAACTTGCCTCCTTGTACGCCGAAGATGCATTTCTTCGGGTTTAGCCGAAGGTTGAACTTTTTCATGATGGCGAAGATCTCCCGGAGGTCGTCTGCATGGCTTGTTGATCGCTTGCTTTTGACGATCATGTCGTCAACATAGGCCTCCATGGTACGTCCTAGGACGGCTTGAAATACCATGGCCACCATCCGGGTATAAGTGGCGCCTGAGTTCTTAAGGCCGAAGGCCATGACCAGGTAGCAAAAGATGCTTTCGGGAGTCATGAAGGCTGTTTTTTCGGCGTCATCCTTGTGCATGAAAATCTGGTGATATCTGCGGAAGGCATCGAGGAAAGACATGATTTCACACCCCGCTATGTCATATACCAATTGATCAATGTTTGGTAGAGGAAAAGGGTCCATTGGGCATGCCTTATTCAAATCGGTGTAGTCCACGCACATGCGGAAGGTGGGTGGCTTCTGTGCGAGGACCACGTTGGCCAACCATGAGGGGTATTTCGCCTCCTTGATATGTTTGATGGAGAGGAGCATGGCAACCTCCTTCTTCACGAAATCCATTCTCTCGGCCGAGAGGGGCCTTCTTCTTTGTTGTACTGGTTTGGAGGAAGGGTCCACCGACAAATGGTGAGTGATGACCCTTCGGCTAATTCCCAGCATGTCCTCCGGCTCCCATGCAAAAACAATGGACTAGGCGCGGAGGGCATCCGTGACGCCGGTCTTCAAATCTTCAGGGAGCTTGGCTCCTATCTTCACAACTCTCTCCGACTTGGCCGGATCGAGCGTGAAGTCTTCTACCTCCTCAGCTGGTTCAACCCTTGGCCTCTTCTCTTCTTCCTAAACAGTCCCGGTGATGGTGTCTACCCGGAACTCATTCTTACTAACTTTCTTCGTTATCTGAAGATAGCAGGCGCGGGCGAGATTTTGGTTCCCCCTCGAGTACTCGATGCCTCCTTCAGCTGGGAACTTGAGACATAGGTGCCTCATGGAAATGATAGCCTCCAGGTCCTCAAGGGCGGGGCGGCCGAGGATGATGTTGTGGGCGCAGTCAATGTTGACGACGACGAACTCCACTTCGAGCTTGGCCCTGTGGAGCCCGTCGCCGAAGAGTACCGGGAGGGTCACCACCCCCTCGGAGTCTATGGTGTCTCCGGTGAAGCCGGACAGGGGGGTCCGGATGGGCCGAAGGCAATTCCTCTCTAGGTGCATCTCTCTGAAAGTGTTGAGGTACATTACGTTGACGGAGCTGCCTGTATCATTGTAAGTTCGGTGGATGATGGTGTCATTGATTTCACTTTGTATTACCAGCGCATCCTTGTGAGGGAAGGAAACCGAGGGGAGATCTGCGTTGGTGAACATGATGGGTTCATCCCTCAATCGTTTTACGGGGGGCATATGAGATACTTCCCCATCGTAAAGTGATTGTGCCCACGTTTTCCTTTGGCTGGTGGAGTCCCCCCCTGTGTTTCCCCCGGTAATCATGAGGACGTGGCGTTTCTTCTCCTGGTACTGGCTGTGCTCCTCCTCCTCGTCGAGATTCCCGATTTCCCGCTCCTTACCCTTCGGGTCACCGAGGGGAATGGTGTTTGGATTAACCCAATCATTTGCCCTCGCCGGCGGTCCTCGTGGGGGCCCTTGAGGCTGAAGGCCCCTGACAAACTGGGACAGATGGCCCGCCTGTATAAGCCTTTCGATGGCTGCCTTCAGTTGGTGGCAGTCATCGGTCCTGTGCCCTTGATTACGATGAAAGCGGCAATACGGTTCATTGGGGTTGATGGAATATACCTCAAGGGGTGCGCGAGAGTCATGCTCCACGAGGCCCCTCTCTTCGGTGTAGTCCATAATGACGTTGATGGGAAGTGTCAGAGGCGCCTGAGGGTGTTCCAGAAGGATGGGCTGGGCCCAAGCCTTCAGGTTGTGCTTGTAACCTCCCCCGGGTTTGGCTTGGCCATGCTGGGGGCGATCACCCGAGGGGGTCGAGCCTTTGGATTGATGGGATGGAGTCCCCGGCCCCCGATTGTTCCTGTCATCCTGTCTGGGGCGTTGTTGTTCAGGGTTCTGATGGGACCTCTCCATTTCCTCAGCCTCCACATATCGGTCTCCCCGTTGGAGGGCCCTTACATAGTCGCGCGGAGGCTTGGTAATAAGGCTCCTGGAGAAGTTGCCGCTTCGGAGGACCGTCTGCAGGAGAGCCAGAAGGGTCCTATCGTCGGCGCCGTCGACCTTGTCTGTCTCTAGCCTCCAGCGCTCAAGGAAATCCCGAAGGGTCTCCTCCTTTTGTTGCCTTACTGTGAGTAGATGGGAGAAGTGCTTCTTGGACCGGTGCCTTCTCGCAAATTGTGTCAAGAAGCGTTGGGCTAGTTCTTGCCAAGAGTCAATGATGTCTTCGGGCAACCGGTTGAACCATTCATACGCTGATCCCTCCAAGGTGGAAAGGAACCAACGGCATAAATACTCATCCGATAACCCATCATCATCATGCTGTTTTGATACCTGCTATAGTGCTTCTGGGGGTTAGTTTTTTCTTCATAGGGCTTGATGGGTTACCCTCGGTACTTCCCCGGGATTTGGGCGGCCAATACCCTTAGGGTAAATGGAGTCTGAGTTCGGAGTTGGATGATGGGTTCCCCGGAGCCCTCGGCGATTTTTCTCTGCATCTCCTCCACTTTGGCTAGCATAGTGGCATATTTGGGGTCCGCCTGTGAGGCGGAAGCTGTAATGTGCGCTTGGCGGGCCTCCATTTCATCTAGGCGGCGCTGGAGGGCCTCGATAATTTCATCCATGTGATCCTTCGGGAGGGCCTCCGCCCCCTGTGATTGAACACGGGTCGAGTGGGCCTGGTTGATTTGGTGTCTGGCGTCATCGGCATGTAGTGGTGCCTTTCCTTTGTCCTGGGGGGGGACGCCTCTTGTTTGCCCTCGATACCGACCCCCCGCTTTCTTGAGGTCTTTGGGGTGCCTCACCACCGAGGCGGTCTTGAACCCCTTGGCGATCCTGCACCCCTCCGAGCCTCTCGAGGGCGAGGTCCGAGGCCTCTCTTTGTTCGCGCCTCGTTGGTCTCGGGATTGGACCTCTTGGGATGCGTTGTTTTGGGTATGACCCCCTCGTTGTTCCCTAGCCGAAGGATAGGGTTCTCGAAGGAGGGCGGAGGTGGGGGAGGAATGGCGTTCTCCCCGACCTGCGGTTGAAATGGTACTAGCTTGCCGAAGGCACCTGGATTCTGAGTAAGTGTTTGAATGAAGACAGAAAATGTCGATTGTACGTCAATGGTGAGGACCAAAGGGCTCACTTGATTCTCGCTCCGGTCCCTCCTTCGGGTTTCGATGCCAAAGCGGGCATCAGGAGCATTCTGCTGAAGCTGAAGGCGCAGGTCAACATCAGCATGTTCCAACTCAGTGATGACCCCACCCTCGGGAGCCTTGTTGGAGGCTCCGGGGGCGTTGACTTCACCGAGGGCCAGGTTATTGTCCTCAAGGTTCTTGGACTGAGCACGAGTGGTTCTTCCTATTTTGGTAGGTGTTTTGAGCTGAAGGGGAGGGTTTCTTATTTGATTGTTTGAGCTCTCAACGAGAGCACCAAATGATGGATAGTGTACCCGGGGGTAGCTTATTCGGGGGGTTACTGCGGGGAGTAACTTAGAGAGAAGTCAGAGCAAACAAGTAAGAGAGATAAAGAGTTCGAATATAGAATGAGTATTCAAGTTGAATTCAGCGTGGTTTACAATGGGGAAAGGGGGTGCTATTTATAGCAGCAATAAATGCTAGATGGAGACATGTGTCAAGCATCCGGCGACCGAGGGTCACGTCAATCGGGGTGGCACCGGCAATTGCATGTGGCCGCATTAAATGCGGCGGTTGGATGTGACGCTTGTACTTGGTATGGTGATCCAGGCGCATGTGGGGAGGAGATTCTGTCGAGGAAGATGCCTTCGGCTGTGGATGAGTCGGAAGGAGATTCTTCACGCTGGGGGCCTCTCAGCGCCGAGGGTTCTAAGTGCCGAAGGCTACTGATTTCGCCGTTTTCTCCCAGTAGCTTCGTATGCTTAAAATCAGCTGCACTGTAAGTTTTTGAGCCTTCGGCCACGAGGCTGAAGGCGTCCAAATGTGCGTCGTGGGCTGCTTGATACTTGGGGTGCTGTGATTTGGGCCTTGTTATGCTTATTGGGCCTGTTGGGCCTTTGTTAGAGTAACAGGAGTCTGTGGGATGGGGGTCCCTGGGCCATATACTCCATCAGATCCAGTGCAAAAATAAGAATGGCCCAATGTAGAAAAACAGGTCGGCCCTAATCTAAAGCAAAGAAGCGCATCAACCACCAATCCACAGAGACAAAATTGGATACATCAGTGCATCACGATTCATGCACTTGTCGCATGCCTCATTCATCATCGTAGATTCGCCAAACGTTGCCACTCCTCGCTTTCCCGCTCTGCCGCTCTCATCGTTGCAGCCCGGACACGCACGATCGCATCATTTGCTGCTCGCGCGTGTGCTTCTGCTCATCACTAAATTGTTGTCTTCTTCTCTCGAGCCTTGAGGACTCCAGTCTTGACTCTCAACATAACCAACTTGGTGTGTCGCCGTCTGCTTCTGCTCGTCTGCTAAGCCAAGGTAAGAGTTTCTATTTTTTGTTTTTACAATTTTTAGTTTAGTTTAAGTATTTTATTTGTTAATTTAGTTTGTGTTAGTCACTTAGTGTGTCACAATTGATTTTTTTGCTTTGAATTGTGAAATAGAAAATTAGGAATTTCAAATGTGATTTGTGAATTTCTTAAAATATTAATATGAATTAAAATAAAATATTGATTAGTTTTTTTTCTAATTTTAGTAGGTATGGCTACTCAAACTACTTCCAAAAAGGAAAAAATCACATTGCGTTCTTTTTATAAGCCTACTACAAGCACACAAAATAGAGAAGAGATAAATGTCTCAATTGAAACTCCTAATATATCATCCGCTCAAGAGAAAGTAGTTTTTGATGCACTTGTAATTATGCGGGATTCGAGAAAATGCAAAAAAAAAGTGATTGGCTGTTAGAGAAAAGAGATGAAATTAGACGATTGTTTGACCATTTTTATTGAAAAGGAATCTGCCAACAATCGATGTTGCTTCTGTCATAGATGTGTTCGCTAAGTTCAAAAAACGTCATGTTCAGTTAACGTCTTTGTTTCAAACATTGTATGCACTGTTTAAAAATATTATTATGAATTGTAATGGATTTTAATCATTATGTTCACAATATTTACGCTTTTGATTTTTTTAATGTTTTTAGTCTATAGTTGGCCACCCCCTCACATCCGTCATGGCTACGCCCCTGCCCATAATGACTTATAGTGTTTACAGGTAAATTGAAGTTACTGGTGAGAATTTTATTCAATAGTTGTGATTAATTTAATTTGAGATAATTGATATTTTATATTATTTAGAGCAGATCACTAATAGTTAGGATTGTTCTTGTTCGTTTTCTCTTCAAATTATAAGTACTCTAATAAATAGTGAGTACATAACTACAAAGAAAAAGCTACAAAATTCATAATAATAATAATAATGATGATGATGATGATGATAATAATAATAATGATAATAATGATAATAACGATAATAATGATAATAATAATAATAACGATAATAATAATAAGGATAATAATGATGATGATGACGATAATAATAATAATAATAATAATAATAATAATAATAATAATAATAATAATAATAATAATAATAATAATAATAATAAGGATGATGATGGTGGTGGTGGTGGTGATGATGATAAATAGTCAAAAAATTCATAATATCATAATTTAAATGGAGGGTTCTCACACAAACATCCTCATAAAGGCATAGCCTCTCTTGTTAAAGCAATCGTAGATGAAGGCAGTTTGGTCGGAAATTGCTATATTGTATTTCTGTCAAAGGAGAAAACTTAACAACGGGCGGGCCTAACTTTGTATCTAATGTTTTGAGGGTGCGCAGCGACCATCGGAGAAGGTGATTGGTGTTCGGAAATGTGTTTTCGGTGTCAGAAGTGAAGGCATGGTAGAGAATGTGATCAACAAAGAGCATACTGAGAAAGAAGATGTAGTATTGCCGATTCGTTACAAAAGATTTGAAGTTGAAGTGCTTGAAGTGTTGAAGAACAGTTGGAACTTTGCTCTTGTTGGGATATGAAGATAGAAAAATATTATCTTCCCAACGTACGCCTTTCTTGTTGATGATGATGAAGTTTTGATCTCAAGAAGGCTTGTGTGTTTGAATGTTTGAATGTTTTGTTCTAGCACGAGTTTTCCAAGATTTCAGCAAAGTTGCTAAGTTGTTCTTCGAGTAGTATAATTATACTGGGGTTGTCTTCCCGTTGGAGGAGGAGGACAACTGCATTAAATGTGCATTTAATGCGCGTACTGTAGCTTTTCCATTGAAGTCTTCTAGTCGTTGAAGGAATCTTCCGTTGGTTTCACCGGTTGAAGTAGTTTCATGAAAATTCTCCAAGTGTCAGGCCTTCTGGTGTCTTCAGCAGAGAGTCTCCCAGAGAAGGTCTTGAGCACTTCTATTGAAATGAGCTATCAGACGGTCCTTAGGTCTTCTGTCAAGGAGCGAACCAACAGAGAGTCTTGACAGTTTCTGTTGAAGTGAGGTTCATCAGAGAACCGGGGGTTTTCTATCTGAATAAGAATTAACAGAGATCCAAAGGTCTTCTGTCTGGATGAAGGACAACAGAGGGCCAAAAGGTCTTCTGTCTGGAGGTCTTCTGTCAGTCGATTATTCTAAGAAACTTTACAAGGGAAAATTTCTAATACAAAATACTAAAGAGGGGGTACTCTAAAGTCCTAATTAATATAGCATCATCAAAATCTAATTACAATTATTTCCTTACAAAAATGTACACTTTTTTACCATTACAGTTGTCATGTTGCATTTGTCCTACTATAACACTTTATAGTCCCTAATGTTACATCAACTCCAAATAGATAAAAGTGTTACATTTGGAAACAAAAGTATTACATTTAAATTAGATGTTACAATTGCTAACTACTGATTCCTTTTAGAAAACTGTTACATTTTAATAATGTTGTTACATCAAAAGAATAGTTTTACAGATCATGCATGAAAGTGTGTTGCATGGTTACACACTTACACATAACATACGGTGTGGATGTACGTATACGAATGTGTGTATTGCATAGGGCGCTCAAAGATCATACAAAGTACTCCGTATAATAGTAAATAAGTAAACGCAAGAATATATATATCACCAACACAAATACAATCGAATTCTCATTTAATTTAATTTAAATTCGAAAAATACAACTACATCCAAAAGTCAATACACTACTCATTCTCCCTAATAAATAAAACTCAGTAAAGAAAGGATTAAGTCTTGGACAGTGCAGGTAAAGTAAATGAACTACAATGAAAATAAATACCTACAGAGTGCAATCTATTTTCCTCTTACACTCTAGCACCCATTTGTGTTTGTCAGACTCTACAACTGAGAGAATTTGGTTCCTCTTTACAGAGTACAATCTAACCATGTTAATCAATTGTTTCTTATCATCAAATTATTGCCCGACCTCAAATTCATCATCTGGAGAGAAGTGACTAGAAGTTGTATCTTTTATACTGGGGTTGTCTTCCCGTTGGAGGAGGAGGACAACTGCATTAAATGTGCATTTAATGCGCGTACTGTAGCTTTTCCGTTGAAGTCTTCTAGCTGTTGAAGGAATCTTCCGTTGGTTTCACCGGTTGAAGTAGTTTCATGAAAATTCTCCAAGTGTCAGGCCTTCTGGTGTCTTCAGCAGAGAGTCTCCCAGAGAAGGTCTTGAGCACTTCTGTTGAAACGAGCTATCAGAGGGTCCTTAGGTCTTCTGTCAAGGAGCGAACCAACAGAGAGTCTTGACAGTTTCTGTTGTAGTGAGGTTCATCAGAGAACCAGGGGTTTTTTGTTGAATAAGAATTAGCAGAGATCCAAAGGTCTTCTTTCTGGATAAAGGACAGCAGAGGGCCAAAAGGTCTTCTGTCTGGAGGTCTTCTGTCCGTCGATTATTCTAAGAAACTTTACAAGGGAAAATTTCTAATACAAAATACTAAAGAGGGGGTACTCTAAAGTCCTAATTAATATAGCATCATCAAAATCTAATTACAATTATTCTTTACAATTTCCCCCTTTTTGATGATGCCAAAACCCTTTAACTATTTACAGAGAAGTGCCTTCACCACAAAAGAATTAAAGTATGAAACTTTCATTAAAATCTTGGTGGACAACTTAGCATAGGAAAATAGTAAGAGTACGTTACAATCAAGATCGCAGGTCAATAAAACAAGATAAACAGAAATGGGAAGACAAACAAACATAGCAGAAAACAAGAACAGATATGAGAGAATTGCCTTACAAAGTGAAAGGCAGAGATGTTATCTTATTAAAGGATAGAGTACAGATATTCCATTACAAATTGTCTCTTTCTGCTGCAGCTCTGGCTTGATCATCCAATTCTTTCAGCCGTTTCAATTCTGCCTTCACTTCTTCTCTGATCTCTGTAAGGTTCCCAGATCTTTGATAAGATACCCAAATAGGTGAGAGTTTGCAGTTGAGGTAGTTGAGGATACCTTCATGAACATCTTTTCCTGGAAGGATTCTCTTATGATACTAGTACTCAGCTTCTTCTAGTGAGCCACCATGCCTGACTCTTATTCGACCATCTTTGTCAAGGTAGAGGTTCTGCTGCTGAGTAGGGATCATCTTCTGTTGTATTTCCTCAAATTGGGCTCTATCTATCCTCTGAGATCCACCTAATCTTCATTGTTTGAAGTTTAGAGCTTTCTTTTTCTTGGATGTGTGTCTGTGAGGAGAAGGAGGTCTAGGGTTTCCAGCTTCTTTCTTCTTTTGTATGGAAGCCTGGAAATAAGGAGCTGGATCAACACAAGTAGAAGGGCCAGCTGAGGTTCTGGAAGGTTGTTTCTGCTTCTTCTGATGGGGATCCTCTTCCCCCTTTTTGGCATCATCCAGGTCAGAGATCATCATTGCAATCTTTTGGAATTCTGACGCCTGAGACATAGCTATCTGTTCAAGGGTTTCTGGTAGAGTCTGTGTGACAGAAGTGAGGCCTTCTATCAGACCTTGTTGTTTTTCAATAGCAGAGTAGATATCCCTAGAGTTTGCCTCAAGTAGAACCAACTTCTAGTATCTCTCTTTGTCAGTCTTAAGAAGAATAGAGGCTTGCTCTTTGTGAGATTTGCAGAGCTCTTCAATATCTAGCAATTGCTCTCCGTTCTTTTCACTAGTCCACTGAAGGGTTTCAATATCCATAGAGATGGTTTTAATCTTCTCATACTATTTGTTGAGAGATTGGGAATGAAAGTAAAGAATAGAGTTGATGCTATCCACTTCCCTGGAGGCTGCATCTACCTTTGCAGTGGAAGATTCCATGAATGTAGCCAAAGTCTGTGTCAGAGAATCAACTTTCACAAAGATTTGTTGTAGCCCAGCTTCAAGATTGTTGTTCACAAAAGTGAGATGTTCATAGTGATTATCATTGATTAAGATCAGATTCTTCATCCCATCCAGCATATGACCACCAAATTCTTCAGCTGCTTGAACAAACTCATTGAATGGAATTTGAGGTTCTTCTGGTGCGAATCCTAGCATTCCAAGGCCTCCGGCCTTAGGCATTGGAGACCTTCTGCTAGGAGTTTGTTGCAGAGAGGGATGATGTGGAGAAGGCTCTCTGGTGGGTGTGTTCCTTCTCTTTGAGGTGAGATCTCCAACGAGGGAAGATGGAAGGAATCCATCATTGTCACTATCAGATGAGAAGACACGGTGCAGTGGCTTTTTCTTGGGAGTGGATGCTGCAAAGTGATGTGAGGATTTTGGAGAGTTTGCGGCAGGGGAGGGGGACTTTTGGTGAGATGGAGTAGGATATTTGGATTTCTGTTGTGAGGGGGTCCTGTGATGTGAAGAGGTTTTCTGAAGAGATGGGGTTTTCTGGTGATGGGGTGATGACGGTGGTGAAGGGGAGCGGTTTCTGTTGGATGGAGTTGGTTTACAAGGTGAGGTATGTTTGGATTTTTCTGAAGAGGTTTTCTGTTCTGAGGTTTGCTGTTGGGAGGGCTTCTGTGGAGATGGGGTTTTCTGGTGGGATGGGGATTTCTGGTGAGGAGATTGAGGTGATTTAGGATGAGAAGGTATTTGGGATTCTGTATTATGAACAGAGGGGGATTTAGAGATTACCTCAAGTACAGTTTCCTCGAACTGTGAGTCCCTTCATTCTTTGATCAGCTTCTCCATGGCCAATGGGAGATCATTAACTGTTGATGGTTCTCCTTCTGCATGGGCGCTTGGACGAAATTTGATCAAGGACTCTTTGCGCTTCTTCTCAATGAGCCATTCATCAAAAGCAACCATTTCATGTTCTGCTAAGGCTTTGACCGGTTCCTCCTTATCAAAATGAATAAGTTTGGTCTTTCCTTTGTAGTTTTCCTTCTTCTTTTCTGCTAAGACAGATAGAAGGAAATCTCTGTTGAGGCATTGCTCAACGTCTTCTGTATGTGCCCACTTGAGGACTTCAGCTTCCTCATTGATAAAGTGAGGGAGGTTTCTGATCAGCTCTGAGAGAGATCCCACTCTCCACTTTCTCCATGCTAGAACACTGATAAACTGTTTATCCAGGGCAGAGGTGATATCCTCCTGAGGTTCTGAGGTCTCAGGGGTTCTGTGGGCGGCCTCTTGATGCTTTGGTGAGAGAACCACCAAGGGTTAATCTGGTATAACAGCAGGGGGAGAGCTGTGAGATTCCCCCTGAATAGCAGCATCCTGCATTACTACTGCTTCCTCTGAGTCACTTGACTCAAAAACTATTTTCTTGCCTTGTCAGGCATTTCTGTGAGGTTGAACAGAGGGGATGGTATTATCAAGTTCCCCCTAACTTGCAGGTGTCAAAACCCTGGCCTTCTTGGCAATGGGAGAGGCAGAAGGGGTAGATTCTGTAGAAACTGGGGAGGGTGCCCTTCTCTTGATGACTGCCTTTTTGCCACCATCTTGTGGACTTGTGCAAGGGCAACCTTCTTGGTAGGGGCCTTTTTCACCGACTTTCTTACCAAAGGCTCATCCTCCTCGGATTCTGAGATATTAGAAGCAACTGGGGCCTTCTGTGGCTTCTTCTTCTTCTGTGGTTCCCCACCCTTCTTTGGCTTAAAAGCCTTCTGTTGAAGCCTTTCTCGGTTGAACTCTAGAGTCCTCAACCTCTTTTGTTCAGCCTTGAGAGTAACTCTCCTATCATTGGAGGTGTTTAAGAACAAGAGCTTGGTGTAGTCTGCCTCAATGGGGTTCCTTATCCCTATTCTGGCTTTTAACAGCAATTCTGACAGCAGAAGTCCATAACCCATAAGGGTTTTGAAGAGACCGGTTTCCTTATGTAATACCCGAGATTAATTTAAGAGGATTAATAGTACTACTCATACCAACAAGATGCATCTCCTTTTAAGGGAGCTCATCAGCCAAGAACTCCAAAGTTAAGCGTGCTCGCACGGGAGTAGTCTTGGGATGGGTGACCCCCTGGGAACTTTCTCAGGGCGCACATGAGTGAGGACAAAGTGCGCGTTAAAGGCTAGTGGCGGTTTGTGAGGACAGTACTAGAGGTATAGAGTAACTACCCCGGGTCCTACGGGGCCGGGGTGTTACAGGTGGTATCAGAGCAACCCTGCGACAGTGTGCTGATCCGTTGGATGTCGGGCGGGCACTTAGCAGGGGAAAAGATTCTGGGATATGATTGAGATTGGTTATGGGCGCAACGAGGACGTTGCGTTCCTAAGTGGGGGTGATTGTAATACCCGAGATTAATTTAAGAGGATTAATAGTACTACTCATACCAACAAGATGCATCTCCTTTTAAGGGAGCTCATCAGCCAAGAACTCCAAAGTTAAGCGTGCTCGCACAGGAGTAGTCTTGGGATGGGTGACCCCCTGGGAACTTTCTCAGGGCGCGCATGAGTGAGGACAAAGTGCCGGTTTGTGAGGACAGTACTAGAGGTATAGAGTAACTACCCCGGGTCCTACGGGGCCGGGGTGTTACACCTTATCTTTCTTTTTAATGAAATCAACTAGGGATTTGATAATTATCTGTCCCCAGTTGATGTTCATCCCATGATGAACTGCAAAGACAGCTTTTGCATTCAGAACTGTCATATCATCGGTAGAGGTGCTCTTGCTCTAGACACACCTATGGAAGATGTTGACCAGCTTCTTATAATCACTCTGAAGCAGGTTCTTCTTCATGTACAACTTTGGAACACTTTCCACTTCCGGTCAGCAATAGAGTTGAACAAAAACTTCAACAGCGACCCTGACACTGTCTAGGGCAATGAACCCTTCAGTGTCTTCTTCTTGGGGGTCCTCTACAACGCCAAAGAGGGCGTTGATAGTATCAAGAGTGAGGATGATGTCATCACCATGGACATGGGACCGGATGGTTTCCCCCTCAAATGTGGCATTGAGATAGAACTCTGCCACGTCCTTTGTGCTGTAGGAATCGAAATGATAGCCTACCACCTTCTTAAGCTGAGACTCTTCCATACCCTAGATGATTTTCCTCATCGTTTCTTGATTCGCAGTAAGTTCAGGGAGTGCGGAAAGATCACAGTTCATCCCGGTGTAAATATTGTTCAGAAAGATGTCGATTTGCTCAGTAGTTAAATCGTTGATGTCGATGAAAGCCATTGCAGAGAGTTTGAGAGTTTGAAGGCTAGAGAGATACGGAAGTTCGAAAGCTTGAGAGTAAAGTGAGCAGTAGCGGTTTGGGTTGAAGAAAAGGGTATATAAGGGTTCGGGTTAGTGGACGTTTGAGATTATTGGCGGTTTCGAGGTACCAATAAATAAAAAGGGGCGCAGTAAATGTTCTGCGGCTGTAATACCGTTTAAGGGTAAAAGGTTAAAAGACCTTCAATAAGTAACTGGGTCTCCCGTTTCCTCAAAAAAAAATCTAAGTCCATAACCTTCTGTTAGGGATAAAAGGGGTTTCTGTTGCTTAGGTGTTCTGGTAAGAGCGGAGGTTCTCTGTTCAAGGTGGAAAACAGAAGAGGTTCTGTACCTGGGTTTTTGGAACAGAGATTTTGCAACAGAAGGTCTCCTTTTCAACCTTCTCTGGGAATTTCATCCATCATTCCCAATTCTTCTCTCAGCTTATTGAACCTAGCCTCAGGCAGAAGCTTGGTCAGATTATCTGCAAGCTGGTCTTCTGTTGACACATGCTCCATGCATATGTGTTTCTTCTCAACATGATCTCTGATGAAATGATGTTTGATCTCAATGTGCTTTGTCCTGGAGTGAAGAACTGGATTCTGAGTGATTGCAATGGCACTTGTTGTAAGGAATAAATGTATTTAGATTTTGATGATGCTAGGTTTATTAGAATTTGAAAGTACCCCATTAGAAATTGTGTATTAGAATTTCTTTTGTAAGTTTTAGCTTAGTCTGCCTGCCAGAGTTTCATCTTGCCTCTACCAGAGTTGCTCCCAGAGTTGCTCACCAGAGAAGCCATCAGAAAATGGTCATCAGAAAGATACCAGAGTTGGCAACAGAGACGGACTTCAGAGATTGGACCAGAGAACCTCTTAAGACTCTGCTAAATAACACCAGATTCCGGAAGCCCTTCCAACGGTCGTTAAACTAACGGGAAATCCCCTAACGGTTACAAACCTTTCAACGGAAGCATGGCACTGTACACGCATTAAATGCACATTTAATGCTGTACGTACGAAGAGATATTTAAAGCTGATGATTGACCATGCGAGTATCTTTACGCCCCCAAAATAGCAAGTCGGAGGACCAAACGGTCAAGTCAACAGTACATGCATTTAATGAAGCTGTCTTCTACACTCCAACGGGAAGACTGCTCCCAGTATAAAAGATACACTCTGAAGAACTAAGAAGATAACTTTGCCATAACTTTTGCCAAGATAAATCTGCGTAAACAACCTACTTGAGATTAAAATCCATTCCTAACAAGAAAAGGCCACAGTTGGAAGATAAACTTTCCTATCCTTCATCCAACTAGCAAAAGGCAAAGTTACTCAGTTCTTCAACACTTCGAGAGCTTCATATACTTATCTTTTGTGAAGAAGCAACGTTGGAGAAAACTGATTCTATATCAAACACTTCTTGAAAAAGAAGGGACGTCTCAAATTAGCTGGAGTAAGTGAAGTGGAGATACTTCAAGAGACTCAGTGAAACGAGACCAGCCATCAGGAAGCAGGACTGCATCCCGGGTGGCAACTAGACTTGAAGAAGACGAGGAGTGCTTCTTAAGCTCTAGGGACTAAGGCGTTGTAAACTGTTGTTTTTGCAAGCTTAGTGGAACAGTGGACTAGAGGAACGAGTTGTTCCTTGAACCACTATAAAAACCCCGGTGTCATTTACTTTCAGCTTTTATTTTCTGCACTTAAGATTCTACTGACTAACTCTTAAGGTTGGACTCTGTGTCCAGCAGATCTTCCTTTAGAGTTATCAGAAAGGAAGTTTGCCTTAGCTTTCTTCTAGAGGCTACCCGGACAGAAACTTATCCGCTGCCTGGTCTAGTTCTGCCATCAGAACTTGACCATCTCTGTCACCAGATTTCGACCATCTCTGATAAGTCAGACTTGACTTAGAGAAAAGTTTAAATTCCTGAACAGTCTATTCACCCCCCCCCCTCTAGACTGTTCCCATTACAAACGGGACCAACAAGTGGTATCAGAGCCTCCTTGTTCTTGTAATCTTTTAGGTTACTTACTAAACAAGAGATCCACTTGTTTTAGCCTCTTTAATCTCATATGATGGATAACACTCTTTCAAAGAATCTTATGTTCTCAGTAACAAAGTTTGATGACTGGAGGATCCGCATGAAAGCTCACCTCTGCGCACTCCATGACGAAATGTGGGAAGTTCTTGATGCAGGACCTTTCACAGAGTTCACCAAGGTCAACCCTGAATATATCACTGGTAGTGGTCAACCCCAAATGATCACCAAACTACGCCATGAATGGTCTAATGAAGAAAGGAGAAAGTACAACCTTGACAACATTGCCAAGGATATCCTCTACAAGGCCATTGATGACAAGTACTTCACAAGGATCAAGAAGTGCAAATCTGCCAAGGAAATCTGGGATACTCTCACCCTGATAGGAGCTGGAGATGAGCAAGAAAAGGACAACAAACTTACTATTGCCATGAAGAAGTTTGAAGATTTCAAACTTCTACCCAACGAATGCATAGCTGAGATGTATGCACGCTTGCTCACCCTCACTGCTGAGATATCGGAACTTGGGAAGGAACTTACTCCCAAGGAGATCAATTTGAAGGTTCTCAGAGGTTTACCTTCACCATGGAAGATGAAGGTCACTGCCATGAGAGATAGCAAGGACCTCAGAACCTACAGCACTGAGAAACTCATCTCTGATCTCAAGTCTTATGAGTTTGAGATGAATGAAGAACAGAAAGAAGAAGTTGAGGACAGAACAACTACTGCCCTCACTGCCAGCACCTCTCAGGTAAATAATTTTGACCCTTCTATTCTTTTAACTGACGAGTATATGGCGGCTTTTGCTAGGAAGTTCAGGAAATTCTTAAAGCCGAAGGATAGCAGAAGTCCACACTCTAGCAGAAAGCCACACAAGAAGTCCAAACCATCAGAAAGTAGTGGAGAGCTTCTCTGCTACAACTGCAGACAACCAGGGCACTTCAAAGTCAATTGTCCACACCCCATAGTCTCCAAAAGGCAAGGCCAGGAAGGAGAAAAGAAATACGAGCACCGAAGAAGGAAAGCACTCATCACTGAACAACCAGAGAAGGATCCCCTCTCTGAGACAGAGTCCAGCTCGGAATCAGAATCTGATGAAGCATTCTGTTGCTTGGATACAGAAACTGAAGACCTATGCCTTATGGGTCAATCTGATGATGAGGTATCTTCTACTTCCAACTCTAGTTTTTCTTCGGTAGGCAGAGCCTTTGATTCTGATTCAATGTCAGAATTTTGGGAAGAGTATCAAGCCATTCAAACCACTTATTCTTCTGTTAAAGAAGAAGACAGTAAGCTTAAGGTTGAAATCCTTGACTTAAGAAAGGAGGTTGAGATCAAAATCAATCTTCTAATTAAGGAAAAAGATCAGCTGGAAGCTGAAAATGTCTCTCTTCTAAAGAGAATAAGAGAGATAAAGCCTCTTGAGATTAAGTACAAAGCTTACCAGAAGGCCCAGTCTTCCATGGAAAAGATTGTACTTGACCAACAAATTGGCACTGGTTTTGGTCTTGGTTATGGGTCAACAGAATCAGGTGAGCCTTCTGTAATGCCTAGCACCAGAGTTGCTAAGGCAGACAAGGTCATAATGCCACTGATTTCTAGCCCCATTTGTCAGGCTGGTGTATCTGGCACCAAGGTTATTCATGAGAATGTCAGACCAGAAAAGGAAAAGATAAAGGTTCAACAGAAACCCATTTTAAAAGTTAATGAACCTGGAAGAAGACCTAACAACAGGAAAGATTTTCAGAATACCAAAAATCAAAGACAAAACCATAACAGACAAACTCATGATAATCATGTCAGAAATGATCACCAGAAAGGCAGATATCAAGAGAAAGTTAACTTTAGGCAGAAAAGGTTGGCTGGTCAACTTAAGAAGCCCAAAGTTAATCGCCCCTCTGATCTTGATAGTATATGGGACTTCTACCCAACTAAAAAGGTTATGCAGAAGTATGTAAACCGGAAGCATGATCCTCACAAGCATCTGCCCAAAGTGAATCACACTTCCGTTTACTATGACTACCAGGTGGACAATGGGTACCACCCACCAAGGTTTCACTTGATGAGACCAAAGTGGTACCGGCTGCCAAGACTGCATAACCCCCTAGGACCCAACATTGCTTGGGTACCTAAATCTTCCTTTTAATTTTGTAGAAACTGTGTGCTGGAGCCATCTCTGAGAAAGATTGGTACATTGATAGTGGATGCTCCAGGCACATGACAGGTGACAAGAGTTGCCTAACAGAGTTCCAGAAAGTCAAAGGGCCTAGAGTTACCTTTGGAGGTAATGATAAAGATGGCCAGACAAAAGGAAGAGGGAAGCTGATAAAGAACCAGATAATCATTGATGATGTCTCTTATGTCAAGGGATTGAAATTCAACTTGCTGAGTGCTAGCCAATTCTGTGACAAAGGCTACACAGTTGAATTCTCCAAGGAAGGATGTTCTGTCAAGCATGAGACAACTAAAGAAGTGGTTCTAACAGCAACAAGGAAGAAAAACATCTATGTAGTTAATTGGTCAACTGCAAAAGATGGAATTTGCCTGATAGCCAAAGGAGATTCAAAACTCAGTTGGGAATGGCACAAGAAACTGAGTCACTTGAATTTCAAAACAATCAACAAACTGGCAAGAGATCACATTGTTGAAGGTCTACCCAACCTTGTATACAAAAAGGAAAACTTGTGCAGTGCATGCCAGAAAGGAAAACAAGTGAAGAACTCATTCAGACCCATTGCTGGAAACCTATCTACTGGTCCTCTGAATCTAATCCACATGGATTTATTTGGACCAGTGGAAACTCCAAGTGTTGGTGGCAAGAGATACACCTTAGTCATGGTAGATGACTACTCCAGATTCACATGGACTATTTTTCTGACCAAGAAAAATGAAACTCTGCAGAAACTGCCATCTCTGCTAAAGCTATTACAGAATGAGCAGAATCAGAAAGTCAAAGCCATTAGATCAGACAGAGGAACAGAGTTCGTCAACAAGGTCATACATGATTTCTGTGACCAGAATGGTACAATGCATCAACTCTCTGCAGCCAGAACCCCTCAACAAAATGGAGTTGCAGAAAGAAGAAATAGAACATTAAAGGAAGCTGCAAGGACCATGATTGCTGAATCAGGTCTACCCTACAGATACTGGGCTGAAGCAATCAATACTGCATGCTACACCCAGAACAGGAGCATGATTCACAAAACTCATCAGAAAACTCCCTATGAACTATGGAAAGGACGAAAACCCAACATCAGCTACTTTCATGCATTTGGATGCAAATGCTATATACTCAACAATGGGAAGGATCACCTCAAAGTGTTTCAAGAAAAAGCTGATGAAGGAACATTCTTAGGCTACTCTGGCACCAGTAAAGCCTACAGAATACTCAACAAAAGAACTCTACTTGTTGAAGAATCGATTCATGTCAAGTTTGATGATCTCAACTCTGTTGAGAGCATAACTGAAAACTTGGAGAAAGCGAATCTCGAAGAATCTCCAGAACTGGATCCACCAGAGACGGATACACCAGAGTTGCTAACTAACTCTGCCATACCAATTCACCATCAGAATCCCATTCTACAAGGCAAAGAGAGTGATGAAGAATCAGAAGAAGATCAAGAGAATCCAAGACAACCCCTATCTGAACCTGATCTAACTTGGTTAAGAGATCATCCTCCTAATCAAGTGATTGGACAAATCAGAAGTGGAGTCCAGACCAGATCCACATCAAGGAGAGAAGCAATGCTTGCCTGCTACATATCTCAGATGGAACCTATGACAGTTGAAGAAGCTGTTGCAGACTCAGACTGGATCAATGCTATGCAAGAAGAACTCACTCAGTTTGAAAGGAACAAAGTGTGGGAACTTGTCCCTAGGCCAAAGCACCAGAATGTCATTGGAACCAAATGGGTATTCAAGAACAAAGCAGATGAAGACGGTAACATTGTAAGGAATAAAGCTAGGCTGATAGCCAAGGGATACTGCCAAGAAGAAGGAATAGATTTTGATGAGACTTTTGCACCAGTTGCCAGACTTGAAGCCATCAGAATCTTTCTAGCCTATGCTGCCTACAACAACATCAAGGTCTACCAAATGGATGTCAAGAGTGCATTTCTGAATGGAGATCTTGAAGAGGAAGTTTATGTGGAACAACCACCAGGTTTTGTCATTCCTACTCCCAGAGCCTGGTATGACAGACTCTTGAAAAGAAGGGACGTCTCAAATTAGATGGAGTAAGTGAAGTGGAGATACTTCAAGAGACTCAGTGAAACGAGACCAGCCATCAGGAAGCAGGACTGCATCCCGGGTGGCAACTAGACTTGAAGAAGACGAGGAGTGCTTCTTAAGCTCTAGGGACTAAGGCGTTGTAAACTGTTGTTTTTGCAAGCTTAGTGGAACAGTGGACTAGAGGAACGAGTTGTTCCTTGAACCACTATAAAAACCCCGGTGTCATTTACTTTCAGCTTTTATTTTCTGCACTTAAGATTCTACTGACTAACTCTTAAGGTTGGACTCTGTGTCCAGCAGATCTTCCTTTAGCGTTATCAGAAAGGCAGTTTGCCTTAGCTTTCTTCTAGAGGCTACCCGGACAGAAACTTATCCGCTGCCTGGTCTAGTTCTGCCATCAGAACTTGACCATCTCTGTCACCAGATTTCGACCATCTCTGATAAGTCAGACTTGACTTAGAGAAAAGTTTAAATTCCTGAACAGTCTATTCACCCCCCCTCTAGACTGTTCCCATTACAAACGGGACCAACACTTGTGTTGTCACAGAAAAGCTTGATCTCCTTTGCTTGAATGTTATAATCCTTCAGTTGTTGCTTCATCCATAGTAGCTGAGCACAGCAACTCCCAGCTGCAATGTATTCAGCTTCTGCTGTACTCGTTGAGATATAGTTCTGCTTCTTGCTAAACCAGGAGACAAGTCTCCCACCTAGCAATTGGCAATGACCAGAGGTGCTCTTCATGTCTAACCTTCAACCTGCAAAATCTGAGTCAGAGTAACCAATTAGTTCAAAGTTACCTCCCTTGGGATACCATAGGCCTGCATTTGGATTTCCTTTGATGTATCTGATGATTCTTTTTGCCGCACTTAGATGGCTCTCCTTGGGCTTTGACTGGTATCTGGCACAGATTCCAACAGAAAAGGATATATCTGGTCTGCTTGCAGTTAGGTATAACAGAGATCCAATGATTCATCTGTAGGTTGTTGCATCAACATCTTTGCCTTCATCATCTGGTCCAATTCCTTGAGAAGTGTTCATGGGAATGTTCACTGAGGATTTGCCTTCTACTCCAAACTTCTTGATCAGGTCTCTGGTGTACTTCCCTTGGTTGATAAAGATTCCTTCTGGAACTTGTTTCACTTGTAGTCCAAGGAAGTAGCCGAGTTCTCCCATCATACTCATTTCAAACTCACTCAGTATAACTTGAGAAAATTTCTTGCATAATTCTGCATTAGTACTTCCAAATATAATATCATCAACATATATTTGTACTAACAGAATATGATTAGAAACAGAGATTTGAAATAATGTTTTGTCAACCTTTCCCTAAGTAAACCCATGGTTCACTAGGAATAGGGACAATGTGTCATACCACGCTCTGGGAGCTTGCTTAAGACCATAGAGGGCCTTTCTAAGCTTGTAGACACACGAAGATTGAGTAGAAGTGATAAAACCTGGTGGTTGTTCCACATAAACTTCTTCTTCAAGTTCTCCATTCAGGAATGCACTCTTGACATCCATCTGGTAGACCTTGATTTTGTTGTAGGCAGCATAGGCTAGGAATATTCTGATGGCTTCAAGTCTGGCAACTGGTGCAAAAGTCTCATCAAAATCTATTCCTTCTTCTTGGAAGTATCCCTTGGCTACCAGCCTTGCTTTATTCCTTACAATGTTGCCATCTTCATCTGCTTTGTTTTTGAATACCCATTTGGTTCCAATGACATTCTGGTGCTTTGGTCTAGGAACAAGTTCCCATACTTTGTTCTCTCAAATTGAGTGAGCTCTTCTTGCATTGCATTGATCCAATCTGAGTCTGCAAGAGCTTCTTCTGCAGTCATAGGTTCCATATGAGATATATAGCAAGCAAACATTGCTTCTCTTCTTGTTGATTTGTCCAATCACTTGGTTAGGAGGATGATCTCTTAACCATGTCAGATCAGGTTCTGTCAGTTTTTGTCTTGGTTTCTCTGGTTGCTCATCATCTGAATCTTCATCTTCATTCAACAGAAGGGGGTTTGGTGCAGGTGTTGGGAATACTGGATTAACTGCTACATCTTCTGTTGACTCAGGTGTTCTGTCATCTAAGTTGACTTCCTTGAGGGTCTCTGTTATATCTTCAACAGAGGTGCTATCATCAAACTTTACATGTATAGATTCTTCAACATGTAGAGTTCTTCTGTTGAGTACTCTATAGGCTTTGCTGGTGCTTGAGTAGCCCATGAATACACCTTCATCAGCTTTCTCTTGAAATACTTTTAGATGTTCCTTTCCATTATTCAGAATGTAGCACTTGCATCCAAATACATGAAAGTAATTGATGTTAGGTTACCTTCTTTTCCATAGTTCATAAGGAGTCTTCTGGTGATTTTTGTTGATCATGCTTCTGTTATGGGTATAGCATGCAGTGTTGATTGCTTCGGCCCAGTATCTCATTGGTAATGCTGATTCTGCAATCATTGTCCTTGCAGCTGCTTTCAACGTTCTGTTTCTCCTTTCTGCTACGCCATTCTGTTGAGGTGTTCTGGCGGCAGAGATTTGATGAAAGGTTCCATTTTGATCACAGAAGTCCTTAATGACTTGGTTGACAAATTCAGTCTTTATTAAAAAATTTATTAAAATTTGTGAAACAAATTTTAAGTATTTATTTAAAATTGATCGCAAATAATAATATGTGAGAATATTGGGTACAATCTCTAAATATGAATCTTCTGATTCTTCACTTTCAATTTGACATGAATATAATTAAAGAAATTAATTCAAAATTAAATCTTTAATCCTTCAAACGTTCGAACGTTCTTCAGATCTTCAAATCTCCGTTCTTGAGATCTTCGAATCTTCGAATCTTCGTTCGTCGGATCTTCAAATCTTCTTGAATTAAGAATTCAACTTGAAGGGCCTCCGGTTTTCAAGTGGCTTGATCTTCGACAAAGGGCCGTTTTATGGCTTGTTCTTTTTTTTTAAGGGCCTCCCGGGATATATGGCTTGATCTTCAATTGAATTTCAATTCAATCTTCATATGAAATCACGAAGGATTATCCATATATCTTCAAAGATTCGTTCTTCATATCTTCGAATCTTCAAAGTCTTGTTCTTCAGATCTTCGAATCTTCAAGCTTCGTTCTTCAGATCTTCGAACATTCTTCAACTTTTGGATCTATTTTATTAAAAATCGATGAAATCACGAAGGATTATTCATATATTCTTAATAAAATTCGTGGCTTGATCTATTCCTCTTCTTCAGAATCGTTCAGAGCCATAAATATTTAATAGCTAGAAATATCAGCACTTGTTTGATGTATCTGGACAGCTTTTTTAACAAGATTCGTAGCCATTTTTCATGCATACGGATGAATTTCTTAACCATATTCATTGCTCTCTTTATCAATTGGATCATGACTCTTATTGATTGGGCTACTATTTAATAATGGGCTCAAAATAAAGAAATTGATAGGACCAGTCATTCTTTTAAAGATTTAATTTATAATTAAATTAATTGGATATTTAAATGACCCAAATTAATTTAATCATTGCATTTTATCCGAACGGGACCATATTAATATTTTATAAGGCCCAACAACCATCACGAGCGGTCCAATAATCTAGCCCGGTAGCTTTTAAGAGCTCAATAACTATCATAGTTGACCCGGTAATTTTTATATGTCCACAAATGCCCCCTCGAGACTTGCTTGAGCATTTGAAGAAGGAAAAGTAAGTCTCAAAACAAGTGAACCAAATTATCTAATGGGCTCGAAATTGCTTGGGGCCTTGGCCTGCCAAGTTGGCCCAAGTGCCTAACCGATCTCTTAACCGATTCTTGTGGGCTGTGCCAATTGTACGCTACGCGAAATTCAGTACTACACCCCAATCAAAACTCCCATGTTCTTTTGGGACTCAAAATAGTAAGGAATACATCTCTTCTGGAATTTTTATACATATCAAACTCATACTTGGGGTAATTCTTCTTCGTACTTGCATTGTATTGAAACTGGAACCTTCTCAATACTTTATAAATAGAACTCGCCAGAAAATTACTTGTACAATATTGAGTTTACACAGCAGGCATAATCGATCCAGAGATATTTGGAACAGAGAAAAAAAATTCAAGGTAAACATAGCAGTAAGACTTATTATTGCATCTTCTTTTCTTTCTTTCTTTTCCTTGGTGCAGGTATAGCTTTGCCAATATTACTCGCCGAATGGAAGAAGAAGAACGTCAACATTCTAAATTCAAAATAAACCGTCGTCGTATCTGTTGTTTTATTTCGAAACCTTGCAGAGGCCATCATCCTGTTGCTGCCACTCCGTCCTCATTGTTGGTTTATGTCAAAATGTTCACCGAGAAGAAGAGAAGCAAAAGATGGATTCTTCGGATTTGATTTCACCTGCGTCAAGGAGGGAACGAGCTCGCCGTCCAAATCGTGGGAGTAGGTTCCGCATGCAGATCGGAAAGCCACCTTCACCAGAGAGAAAGAAGATGCCGCTTGTGCAGACTTGGCAAGAAGAAGGAGCTCCATTGGCGCTGATATTCTTGTGTTCGTGAAGGAGCACGGTTCATCCGAAGCTGCAGTGGTGCGGTTGCGTCGAGCTCACGGTCGAATTTCGGCGGAGGCCTGTGTAATCGGCAGCTGAGGTCGAGGTTGCTTTGCTACCGGTCAGAATTTTGTTGATGCGGTGGAAGGAGGTTTCAAAGAAGCAAAGCTGCTGCTGATTTCTTTTTATTACTCTCACTTTCGTCAAAGAGTTGATGAAAGATTGCATTTTGATCACAGAAGTTCCTCTGTCAGATCTGATTGTCCTGACTTTCATATTCTTCTCAGTCTGAAGTTGTTTTAACAGAGAGGGAAACTTCTGAAGAGTTTCATTTTTCTTTGACAAGAAGATTGCCCATGTATATCTAGAATAGTCATCAACCATGACTAATGTATATTTCTTTCCACCAACACTTGGAGTCTCAACTGGTCCAAATAAATCCATGTGGATAAAATTTAAAGGACTTGTGGAAAGATCTCCAGCAATGGGTTTGAAAGAGTTCTTCTGTTGTTTTCCCTTCTAGCATGCACGACAAAGGGTCTCTTTCTTGTATACTATGTCTGGCAGTCCATCAACAATGTGTTCTCTTGCGAGTTTGTTGATTGTTTTGAAATTCAAATGGCTAAGCTTCTTGTGCCAGTCCCAGCTTAGTTTTGAATCTCCCTTGGCTATCAGGCATACTCCATCTTTTGCAGTTTTCCAATCAACCACATAGATGTTCTTTTTCTTTGTTGCTGTAAGAACCACTGCCTTTGTTGTCTAATGCTTCACATAGCAGAAGTCCTTTGTGAATTCAACCGTGTAACCATTGTCACAGAATTGGCTAGCACTAAGCAGGTTGAACTTCAAGCCTTTGACATATGAGACATCATCAATGATTATCTGGTTCTTGATCAGCTTCCCTCTTCCTTTTGTTTGACCTTCTTTGTCATTACCTCCAAAGGTAACTCTAGGTCCTTTACATTTCTGGAACTCTGTTAGGCAACTTTTGTCACCCGTCATGTGCCTGGAGCATCCACTATCAATAAACCATTCTTGTTCAGAGATAGCTCCAGCACACAGTTCCTGCATGATCAAAAGAAAGATTTAGGTACCCAAGCAATGTTGGGTCCTAGGGGGTCATGGAGTCTAGGTAGTTGGTACCATTTTGGTCTCATCAAGTGAAACCTTGGTGGGTGGTACCCATTGTCCACCTGGTAGTCATAGTAAACAGAAATGTGATTCACTTTGGGCAGATGCTTGTGAGGATCATGCTTCCTGTTTACATACTTTTGCATAGCTTTCTTGGTTGGAAAGAAGTCCCATATACTATCAAGAACAGAGGGGCGGTTAGCTTTGGGCTTCTGATGTTGACAGCCAACCTCTTCTGCCTAAAGTTAACTTTCTCTGGATACTTGCCTTTCTGATGATCATTTCTAGCACGGTTATCATGAGGTTGTCTGTTGTGGGTTTGCCTTTGATTTTTCTGAAAACCTTTTCTGTTGTTAGGTTTTCTGCCAGGTTCATTTATTTTCATAATGGGTTTCTGCTGAACCTTTATCTTTCCCTTTTCTGGTCTAACTTCCTCATGAATAACTTTGGTGCTAGATACACCAGCATGGCAAATGGGGCTAGGAATCAGTGGCACTATGACCTTGTCTGCCTTAGCAACACTGGTGCTAGGCATTACAGAAGGCTCACCTGATTCTGTTGAGCCATATCTAAGACCAAAATCAATGCCATTCTGTTGGTCAAGTAGTAACCTTTCCATTGAGGACTGGGCCTTCTGGTAGGTGTTGTACTTGATCTCAACTGACTCTATTTCTCTTACTTTCTTTAGAAGAGAAACATTTTCAGCTTCCAGCTGATCTCTTTCTTTAATGAGAAGGTTGTTTTTATCTCAACCTCCTTTCTTAAATCAAGAATCTCAACCTTCAGCCTACTGTTTTCTTCTTTAACAGAGGAGTAAGTGGTTTGGATGGTCTTAAACTCTTTCCAAAATTATGACATTGAATCAGAATTGAAAGCTAAGCCTACCGAAGAAAAACAAGATGTACAAGTAGAGGTTACCTCATCATCAGAATGAGCCATGAGGCATAGGTCTTCTGTTTCGGTATCTAGGCAACAGAAGGCCTCATCAGAATCAGAATCAGAAGTGGATTCTGTCTCAGAAAGGGGGTCTTTCTCAAGCTGTTCTGTGACGAGTGCTTTCCTCCTTCTAGTATTTTCTTCATATTTCTTCTTCTCTCCATCATGTCCTTGTCTTTTGGACACCCTTGGATGAGGGCAATCTGCCTTGAAATGTCCAGGCTGTATGCAGTTATAACAGAGAAGCTCTCCACTGGTATCTGCAGACTTGGTCTTCTGGAATGGTTTTATGCTAGTAGATGGAATTCTCCCATCTTTGTGATTCTTCATAAACTTTTTGAATCTCCTGGCAAAGGCAGCCATATATTCGTCAGATAAAAGAATTGAAGGGTCAAAGTCATTTACCTTAGATGTACTGGCTGTGAGGGCTGTAGTTGTCCTCTCCTCTGGTACATCTTCCTTCTCTTCAATCATCTCGAACTCATGAGCTTTGAGGTCTGAGATGAGCTTGTCTGTGGGATAAGTTTTCACGTCCTTGCTAGCTTGAACAACAACCACCTTCATCTTCCATACTGAGGGAAGACCTCTCATCACTTTGAGGTTGATCTCCTTGGTGGTGAGTTCCTTGCCAAGTTCAGATATCTCTCCAGTGAGAGTAAGAAGCCTATCATACATCTTGGAGATTCTTTCACCAGGGAGAAGTTTGAAGTCATCAAACTTGTTGGTCCCGGTTATACTGGATACAGTCTAGAGGGGGGGTGAATAGACTGTATTGGTTTTTAGCTTTTTAAACTAAGTACCAGATTTTCAGAATAGCCTGTTCTGTTGAAAGAACAGACTGGCAGCGGATGGGGTTCTGGCAGGGAGTTCTGTTAGCCTCAGAGAAGCAAAGGCAGAAGGCCTTCTGTTAACTCGTAGAACCAGTTCTGCTGAACACAGATACCAAGTCCAAGGAGTTATACAGTTCTATCTAAGTGCAAGTATTAAAAGCAGTAAGTAAACGACACCAGGGATTTTTATAGTGGTTCAAGGAACAACTCGTTCCTCTAATCCACTGTTCCACTAAGCTGTAAAAACTGCCGTTTACAAAGCCTTAGTCCTAGCACTTAAGAAGCACTCCACGTCTTCTTCAAGTCTAGATGTGTCCTGGGATGCACTGCCTGGCTTCCTTTAACACTGGTCCTTTCACTGAGTCTCCTTGAAGTATCACCACTTCACTACTCCAGTTATTAGAAACTCTTCTTGTAGCAAGAAGAGTTTCTGTTGAAACTGAGGTTCCTCCAACTAGCTTCGTTACAAAATATGTGTATGTGAAGAGCTTGAAGAGTTGAAGAACACTTGGAACTTTGCTTGAGTTGGAAAGAGTATTTTTCCAACTTCTGCCTTCTCTTGTAGAGGATACTAAGTTTGAATCTCAAGGAGGCTTTTGCTTTTCAGAGTTTTAATATCTTGCTTGTGGTTAGCAAAGTTGTAGCAAAAATAATGTAGGCAAAGTTATCCGGTTGTTCTTCGTAGTGTATCTTTTATACTGAGGTTGTCTTCCCGTTGGAGGAGTAGGAGGACAACTGCATTAAATGAGCGATCAGTTGACTTGACTAGTAGAGCCCGGTAAGGTTGGCGGGTTACTATTTTGGGATAAAGTATTCCTGACATTCCGGCCAATCATCTGCAATTACTCTACGTAGCATGGGGTGCATTAAATGAGCATTTAATGCATGCACTGTAGCTTTTCCGTTTCATACTCCTAGCCGTTGAAGGAATCTTTAAGTTGACTTCCCGGTTCTTTGAAAAACTTCTAAGTGTCAGACCTTCTGGTGTCTTTGTCTGAGAGTAGAACAGAGGAGGTCTGGAGCACTTCTGTTGGGAGTATCCAACAGAGACCCAGAAGGGTTTCTGTCAGAGTCAATACTAACAGAGGTCCTGAGGACTTTTGTTCTGGAGCAGAGAACCAAAGGTCCTCTGTTTCAATAAAGCCTTAAGAGGCACTTCTGCTCTGGGAGCCCTTCTGTTCTTGAAGCACTTCTGCTCTTGAAGCACTTCTGTCAAGTCGAATACATCTAAGAATTTTACAAAGGAAAATTCTAATACATAATTTCTAAAGGGGTAATCTAAAGTCCTAATTAATATAGCATCATCAAAATCTAAATACAATTATTCCTTACAATTTCCCCCTTTTTGATGATGCCAAAACCCTTTAACTATTTCCAGAGAAGTGCCTTCACCATAAAAATATTAAGTTTAAAAACTTCCATTAAAATCTTGGTGGGCAACTTGGCATAGGAAAATAGTAAGAGTAAGATACATTCAGATAGCAGAATATAACAGAAATAAACAGACATAAACAGAAGGCAAAAAAAAGACAAGAATTTGAGGAAAAGCACTTCAAAGTAAGAAGGCAGAGATGTGATTTTATTAGATAGGTTTTACAGAGTTTAAACCTTACACATTCTCCAGATTAGCTGCCTGTAGAGCTTCTTCCTCTAGTCTTTGAAGCCTGAGCAGTTCTTCATTTATTTCAGCTCTGATTTTGAACAGATTGCCCGACCTTTGATAAGATGCCCATATTGGAGAGAGTTTGCAGTCCAAGTAGTTGAGGACACCTTCATGTAGGTCTTTCCAGGGACAATGTTCTTCTTGTACCATTCTTCTGCTTCTTCAAGAGATCCTCCATACCTAACTCTGACAACACCATCTTTGTCTAGATAAAGGTGCTGTTGTTGGGTAGGAGTCATTTTGGCTTTCATTTCCTCAAATTGGGCTCTGTCAATATTCTGAGAGCCACCCAATCTCCATTCAGTAAAGTTGAAAACTTTTTTCTTCTTGGTGCTCTTCTTGACTGGAGATGGGGGTCTTGGTATGCCTGCTGCCCTTTTCTTTTGTAAGGCAGCTTCAAAGTAGGGAGCCGGATCTACTGCAGGCTCACCAGAGGAGGGTGCTCTGGTAGGAGTTCTGTGAGACCTAGGCCTGGTCTGTTGAGGGTCCTCTTCCCCCTTTTTGGCATCATTCAAGTCTTCTATCATAAGACTGATCTTCTGGAATTCTGATGCTTGGGTTGAGGCTATCTGCTCCAGGGCCTCTGGTAATGTCTGAGTGACAGATGTAAGGCCTTCAATCAGACCTTGCTGCTTCTGGATTGCAGAGAAGATGTCCTTGTTGTTGGCTTCAAGGAGCACCATCTTCTGATACCGGTCTCTGTCAGTAGATAGAATGGCTTGAGCCTGTTCTTGATGAGCTCTGCACAGTTGCTCAATAGAGGTCAAGTGCTTCTCTGTTCTGGCATCAGATTTCTTCAGAGCCTCAAGATGCTCTGAGATATGGTGAATTGCCTGTCCTTGACTCAGGAGAGTCTGTTGAAAGATTGACAAAGTGTTGTGGATGCCTACCACTTCTGTTGACAGGACATCTGTTCTGGAAGTTGAGGAGGCGATGAAGTTGTTGAGTGTCCCAGTGAGGTTCTCAAAGCGGTCAGAGATGAACTGCATCCCTGAATTCAGATTGTCATTCACATGAGCAAGATGCCCATAGTGTTTGTCATTTATCTCTGTCAGCTTGTTCAAGCCTTGGAGGATCTGTCCTCCAAATTCTTCTGCAGATTCAACAAACTTGTTGAAGGGAATGTCATTCTTTTGTCCATCTGCTTGAGGCATCTCTAGACCTCTTCCTCTAGGTAGTGGGTGATGTTCTTGGACAGAGGACAGAGAGTGAACAAGCTGTTCATGTTCCAGTTGAGTCAGAGGAGGGGTCTTCTGTCTCTTGGATGTGGCTTTGTGGGATTTGCTGATCATGAATCCATCCATGTCAGATGAATCTTCATAAGAAGAATAGATAGGAATTCTGTTGCGTACTATCTTCTTCTTCTTTCTCAGAGAGGGGTTGGGGGCAACAGAGTCCCTAGAGTACCCTTTGGGTGCAGAGATGGGGGAGATAGTTGTAGGATCAGAATCTCTGAGGAACCATACAGGTTTTAGGTTTCCTGCAGGTTGTTGTGGAGGAGGTGATTCTGGTGGAGGAGATTGATGATCAGATTCTGATGAGGATGAGGAGGAGATCTGTTGGGGTGAGGGGTTCTGGTGTTGGGGTGAGGAGTGAATAGGTGAGGCATTCTGGTGAGGGGGAGATGGGGGAGGTGAAGGTGAGCGGTTTCTGTATGGAACAATTGCTCTGCAAGGAGATGCAATTTTCAGTTTGGGTGATTGAGGAGGAGTGGGGGTGTTCTGTTCAGGAGTTTTATGTTGGGGGTGTTCTGGTGGGGGGGTTTCTGTGCTGGTGGAAGGTGAGGGAATATGTGGTTCTGTTGGGATAGAAACAGAAGGGGTTGGAGAGTTTACCTCAATGATGTTGTCCACGAGCAAGGAAGTCCTCCATTCCTTGATTTGCTCCATCATTGCTTTTCCTTCTGTCTTGAGTACAGAGGACTCTCCTGGGTTGAAGTTGGGCTGTACAGAGTCAGATGCCATTTTGGTGAACAGCCATTCTTCAAAGGCTTCAATTTCCCCATCTTCCAGAGGTTTGACAGCTTCCTCCGAGGGTGAAGAAATGAGAATAGCCTTACCCTTGTAGCTGGCCTTCTTCTTCTCAAGGACATAGTGAAGAAAGTTGAGGGCAAAGCACTTTGAGACATCATCAGTCCCAACCCAATTCAGGATGGCTTCCTCTTCTGCCTCATAGTGATCAAAGAACTGGATTATCTTGTGGAGGGGTCCCATTCTCCATCTTCTCCATTCAAGGACCCGGGTAAACTGTCTGTCAAGCAAGGACAGATACCCATCTTTCACAGGACTGGGGTGCTCTGGTGGAGTTGGCACCCTGTTCTGTTCAGGAGATGCAGCAGAGGTGGGGATCTCTGGTTCCCCCTGAGTGTCTGCCACTCCTTCAGATTCTGAACCCATAGGTTTAGCAACCTTTTTCTTGGGTTTGGAGGTCCTCTTCCTCTTCTGTCCGGCCTTAGGGGGGGCAACTTGTGCTTCCCCTTCAGTCTTCTTCTTCTTCTTCTTCTTCTTCTTCTTTTCTGCCTTCTTAGCAGAAGTGGCTACAGAGAGAGGTTTCTGTACCTTCTATCCCTGTTTTCTCTTAGCTTCAAGTTGAAGCTGTCTCTTCAGCTCTGCCTTTATGGCTTTTTCCCTATTGGGAGAGGCAGTCAGGAAAATTACCTTGGTGTGATCCAAGGCTGAAGCCTTCCTCAAGCTTACCCCTTGTTTGAGGAGCACTTCAGAAATGAGCAGTCCATGCCCTAGCTTCCCAGAGTAGAGGCTAGTCTTGGGATTCTTCTTCTTGATTACTTCAATCAGGGACTTCACCATGACTTGTCCCCAATTGATATTTACCCCATGATGCACTGCATAAAGAGCCTTTGCATTGGCAGTTGTGACATCATCTGTGGATGTGTACTTGCACCATAAACATTTATGGAAAAAGTTTATAAGGAGCTCAAATTCCCTCTTGAGTAGGTGCTTCTTGATGTTGACCTTTTCAACTTCTTCCCCTTTTCTGCAGAACTTCTTCTTGAATTCTGACAGAGGGATGTCAATATCTTCCAAGTCAAGTAGAGAGTCCCTTCCTCCCTTTTGCTGAATGTGGAAGATGTTGTTGATGACGTCAGCATCAACCACCACCTTTTCTCCTTGGACGACGGAGGAGATGACTTCATCCTTGAAGGATGCGTTGAGATAGAACTCAACTGTGTCCACGTTGCTGTATGCTTCATAATCATGAGAGATGACCTTGCTCAGTTGGCATTGTGACAGTTCGTCAACAATGGAGGTCATCCTCTCCTTTTTCTCTGCGAACCTGGGGAGTACGTCCAGTTCGCATCTCAGGCCAGTCAAGACATTCTTGAGAAGAGTTGCCTTTTGTTCCTTTGAAAGATCGGAGAAGCTCAAGATGGCCATGGAGTTTACTGCGGTTAGAAAATTTCTGAGAGATAAGAGTTCAAAAGCTTGAGAGTTATGAGAGCAGTAACGGTTTAGGTTTGCGAAAGGGGGTTTTATGGATATGAGTTAGTGGACGTTTGAGATAATTTACGGTTCCAAGAAACCAATAAATGTAAAAAGGGGCGCAGTAAATAAACGGGGGCGCAGTAAATGTAAATACGGCTTGATACCGTTTTAAGGGTAAAAGGGTAAAAGACCTTTAATAAGTTACTAGGTCTCCCGGTTTACAAAATTTTCTTTTCTAAGTCCACCACCTTCTGTTTAGACAAGAGAGGGTTTTCTGTAGAAAGGGTTTCTGTTGCATAGGTGTTCTGTCAGGGTAGAGAACAGAAGAGGTTGACAGAGGAGGGTTAACAGAAGGGGTTCTGCTACAGGAATTCTGTCAACAGCAAATGAGCAACAGAGGGCCTTCCTTTTCAACTTTCCCTTGGAATCTCATCCATCATTCCCAATTCTTCTCTCAGTTTATTGAACCTAGCCTCAGGGAGAGGCTTTGTCAGGATATCTGCAAGCTGGTCTTCTGTTGGCACATGTTCCATGCAGATATGCTTCTTCTCCACATGATCTCTGATGAAGTGATGTCTGATCTCAATATGCTTTGTTCTGGAATGAAGAACTGGATTCTGAGTGATAGCAATGGCACTGGTGTTGTCACACAACAGCTTGATCTCCTTTGCTTGAATTCCATAGTCCTTCAGTTGTTGCTTCATCCAGAGTAGCTGAGCACAGCAACTCCCAGCTGCAATGTACTCTGCCTCAGCTGTACTTGTTGAGATGGAGTTCTGCTTCTTGCTAAACCAGGAAACAAGCCTTCCTCCTAGCAATTGGCAGTGACCAGAGGTGCTCTTTCTGTCTAGTCTGCAACCTGCAAAATCTGAGTCAGAATAACCAATTAGTTCAAAGTTACCTCCCTTGGGATACCATAGGCCTGCATTGGGGTTTCCTTTGATATATCTGATGATTCTCTTTGCAGCACTTAGATGGCTTTCCTTGGGCTTTGATTGGTATCTGGCATGAATTCCAACAGAGAATGAGATGTCTGGTCTGCTTGCAGTCAGATACAACAGAGATCCTATGATTCCTCTGTATGTTGTTGCATCTACATCCTTTCCTTCATCATCTGGACCAATTCCTTGTGAGGTGTTCATGGGAATCTTCACTAATGATTTGCCTTCCACTCCAAACTTCTTGATTAGATCTCTGGTGTACTTCCCTTGATTGATAAAGATCCCTTCTGGAACTTGTTTGACTTGAAGTCCTAGGAAGTAACTGAGTTCTCCCATCATACTCATTTCAAATTGACTCTGCATCACTTGAGAAAATTTCTTGCACAGTTCTGGATTAGTACTACCAAATATAATGTCATCAACATATATTTGTACTAACAGAATATGATTAGCAACAGAGATTTGAAATAGAGTTTTGTCAACCTTTCCTTTAGTAAACCCATGGTTCACTAGGAAAAGGGACAATGTGTCATACCAGGCTCTGGGAGCTTGCTTAAGACCATAGAGGGCCTTTTTAAGCTTGTAGACACAAGAAGATTGAGTAGGGATGACAAAACCTGGTGGTTGTTCCACATAAACCTCTTCTTCAAGATCTCCATTCAGAAATGCACTCTTGACATCCATCTGGTAGACCTTGATGTTGTTGTAGGCAGCATAGGCTAGAAAGATTCTGATGGCTTCAAGTCTGGCAACTGGTGCAAAGGTCTCATCAAAATCTATTCCTTCTTCTTGGCAGTATCCTTTAGCTACTAGCCTTGCTTTGTTCCTTACAATGTTGCCATCTTCATCAGCTTTGTTCTTGAATACCCATTTGGTTCCAATTACATTTTGGTGTTTTGGCCTAGGAACAAGTTCCCACACCTTGTTCCTCTCAAACTGAGTGAGCTCTTCTTGCATAGCATTGATCCAATCTGAGTCTGCAAGAGCTTCTTCAACTGTCATAGGTTCCATCTGAGATATATAGCAGGCAAGCATTGCTTCTCTTCTTGATGTTGATCTGGTTTGAACTCCACTTCTGATTTGACCAATCACTTGGTTAGGAGGATGATCTCTTAACCATGTTAGATCTGGTTCTGTCAGCTGCTGTCTTGGTCTCTCAGGTTCCTCATCTTCAGAGTCCTCATCTTCATTCAACAGAAGGGGGTTTGGTGCAGGTGTTGGAAATGCAGGGTTGTCTGCCACCTCTTCTGTTGGTTCTGGTGTTCTGTCTTCTATGGTGACATCCTTGAGAATCTCTGTTACATCTTCAACAGAGGTGCTTTCATCAAACTTCACATGTATGGATTCTTCAACATGTAGGGTTCTTCTGTTGAGTACTCTATAGGCTTTACTGGTGTTTGAATAGCCTATAAAGACTCCTTCATCAGCCTTTTCTTGAAATACCTTCAGATGCTCCTTTCCATTGTTGAGAATGTAGCACTTGCATCCAAATACATGAAAGTAGCTGATGTTTGGCTTTCTTCCCTTCCAGAGTTCATAAGGGGTCTTCTGGTGATTCTTGTTGATTATGCTTCTGTTCTGAGTATAGCATGCAGTGTTGATTGCTTCAGCCCAATATCTCATAGGCAATCCAGATTTTGCAATCATTGTTCTTGCAGCTTCTTTTAGAGTTCTGTTCCTTCTTTCTGCTACGCCATTCTGTTGAGGGGTTCTGGCGGCAGAAAGTTGATGAAAAGTTCCATTCTGATCACAGAAGTCCTTTATGACTTGGTTGACAAATTCAGTTCCTCTGTCTGATCTGATTGTCTTCACTTTCAAGTTCTTCTCAGTCTGAAGTTGCTTTAACAGAGATTGCAACTTCTGAAGAGTTTCATTTTTCTTTGTCAGAAAAACAGTCCATGTGTATCTGGAGTAGTCATCAACCATGACTAAAGTATATTTCTTGCCACCAACGCTTGGAGTCTCAACAGGTCCAAATAAATCCATGTGAATCAGATTTAGAGGACTTGTAGATAGATCTCCAGCAATGGGTTTGAAGGAATTCTTCACTTGTTTGCCTTTCTGACATGCACTGCAGAGGGTCTCTTTCTTGTACACAATGTCTGGTAGCCCTTCTACAATGTGTTCTCTGGCCAGTTTGTTGATTGTTTTGAAATTCAAATGGTTGAGCTTTTTGTGCCAGTCCCAGCTCAGTTTTGAATCTCCTTTGGCTATCAGGCAAATTCCATCGTTTGCAGTGTTCCAATCAACTACATAGATGTTCTTCTTCCTTGATGCTGTAAGAACCACTTCCTTTGTTGTCTCATGCTTCACATAGCAGAAGTCCTTTGTGAATTCAACAGTGTAGCCTTTGTCACAGAATTGGCTAGCAATCAGCAAATTGAACTTCAGTCCTTTGACATATGAGACATCATCAATGATTATCTGGTTCTTGATCAGCTTTCCTCTTCCTTTTGTTTGACCTTCTTTTTCATTACCTCCAAAGGTAACTCTAGGTCCTTTGCATTTCTGGAACTCTGTTAGGCAACTTCTGTCACCTGTCATGTGCCTGGAGCATCCACTATCAATAAACCATTCTTGTTCAGAGATGGCTCCAGCACACAGTTCCTGCAAGATCAAAAGAAAGATTTAGGTACCCAAGCAATGCTGGGTCCTGGGGGGTCATGGAGTCTGGGTAGTTGGTACCATTTTGGTCTCATCAAGTGAAACCTTGGTGGGTGGTACCCATTGTCCACCTGGTAGTTGTAGTAGACAGAAGTGTGATTCACTTTGGGCAGATGCTTGTGAGGGTCATGCTTCCTGTTTACATACTTTTGCATAGCTTTCTTTGTTGGAAAGAAGTCCCATATACTATCAAGAGCAGAGGGACAGTTAACCTTGGGCTTCTGAAGTTGACCAGCCAACCTCTTCTGCCTGAAGTTAACTCTCTCTTGATATTTGCCCTTCTGGTGATCATTTCTGGCACGATTGACATGAGGTTGTCTGTCAATGAATGGTCTTTTATTTTTGTTATTCTGAAAACCTCTTCTGTTGTTAGGTTTTCTGCCAGGTTCATTATTTTTCAAAAAGGGTTTCTGTTGAACCTTTATCTTACCCTTTTCTGGTCTAACTTCCTCATGAACAACCTTGGTGCCAGATACACCAGCTTAACAGATGGGGCTAGAAATCAGTGGCTCTATGACCTTATCTGCCTTAGCAACTCTGGTGCTAGGCATTACAGAAGGCTCACCTGATTCTGTTGAGCCATAACCAAGACCAAAACAAGTGCCAATCTGTTGATCAAGCACAATCTTTTCCATGGAAGACTGGGCCTTCTGGTAAGCTTTGTACTTAATCTCGAGAGGCTCTATTTCTCTTATTCTCTTAAGAAGAGAAACATTTTCAGTCTCCAGTTGATCTCTTTCCTCAATTAGAAGATTGATTTTGATCTCAACCTCCTTCTTTAAGTCAAGAATTTCAGCTTTTAACTTACTGTTTTCTTCTGTTACAGAAGAATAAGTGGCTTGTATGGCCTTAAACTCTTCCCAAAATTCTGATATTGAATCAGAATCAAAAGCTAAGCCTACCGAAGGAAAACTAGATTCAGAAGTAGAGGTTACCTCATCATCAGAATGAGCCATCAGGCAAAGGTCTTCTGTCTCAGTATCCAGGCAACAGAAGGCCTCATCAGAATCTGAGTCAGAACTGGATTCTGTTTCTGACAGAGGGTCTTTCTCCACCTGTTCTGTCACAAGTGCCTTTCTCCTTCTGGAGTTGTCCTCGTACTTCTTCTTTTCTCCATCTTGTCCTTGCTTCTTGGACACTCTAGGATGGGGACAATCAGCCTTGAAGTGACCAGGTTGTCTGCAGTTGTAACAGAGAAGCTCTCCACTGTTTTCTGTTGATTTGACCTTCTGGTATGGCTTTCTGTTGAAACATGGACTCTTTCCATCTTTGGGATTCTTCATAAACTTTTTGAATCTCCTGGCAAAGGCAGCCATATATTCATCAGATAAAAGTACTGAAGGGTCAAAATCATTTACCTTAGATGTGCTGGCAGTGAGGGCTGTAGTGATCCTCTCTTCTGGTACATCTTCCTTTTCTTCAATCATTTCAAACTCATGAGCTTTGAGATCTGAAATGAGCTTATCAGTGGGATAAGTCTTTACATCCTTGCTGGCTTGGACAGCAACTACTTTCATCTTCCATGCTGAGGGCAGTCCCCTCAACACCTTCAGGTTGATCTCCTTGGGTGTGAGATCCTTGCCAAGCTCAGAAATCTCTCCAGTGAGAGTGAGGAGCCTGTCATACATATTGGAGATGTTTTCACCAGGGAGAAGTTTGAAGTCATCAAACTTCTTGTTGGCTATGGTTAGTTTGTTGTCCTTCTCTTGCTCATCACCAACTCCAATGAGCTCAAGAGTATCCCAGATCTCCTTAGCAGTCTTGCACTTCTTGATTCTGTTGAAGTATCTATCATCAATGGACTTGTAGAGGATGTCCTTAGCAATATTGTCTAAGTTGTACTTTCTCCTCTCTTCAGTGGTCCATTCTGACTTGGCTTTGCTAATCATCTGGGGTCTGGTATTGTCTATGGCATGTTCAGGGTTGACCTTCTGGAAGCTAGTGAAGGGGCCAATATCTAGAACTTCCCACATCTCATCATGCAGGGCACAGAGATGTGCTTTCATCCGGATCCTCCAGTCATCAAACTTAAGATCTGAAAACATAAGATTCTTGGACAAGGAGTGATCCATTATATCAGATAGAAATGAGGTAAAACAGAAAAACAAGTGGATCTTTGTTCAACAGATAACCTAAAAGATTATTAGAACAAGGAGGCTCTGATACCACTTGTTGGTCCCGGTTATACTGGATACAGTCTAGAGGGGGGGGGGGGGGTGAATAGACTGTATTGGTTTTTAGCTTTTTAAACTAAGTACCAAATTTTCAGAATAGCCTGTTCTGTTGAAAGAACAGACTGGCAGCGGATGGGGTTCTGGCAGGGAGTTATGTTAGCCTCAGAGAAGCAAAGGCAGAAGGCCTTCTGTTAACTCGTAGAACCAGTTCTGCTGAACACAGATACCAAGTCCAAGGAGTTATACAGTTCTATCTAAGTGCAAGTATTAAAAGCAGTAAGTAAACGACACCAGGGATTTTTATAGTGGTTCAAGGAACAACTCGTTCCTCTAATCCACTGTTCCACTAAGCTGTAAAAACTGCCGTTTACAAAGCCTTAGTCCTAGCACTTAAGAAGCACTCCACGTCTTCTTCAAGTCTAGATGTGTCCTGGGATGCACTGCCTGGCTTCCTTTAACACTGGTCCTTTCACTGAGTCTCCTTGAAGTATCACCACTACACTACTCCAGTTATTAGGACGTCCTTCTTGTAGCAAGAAGAGTTTCTGTTGAAACTGAGGTTCCTCCAACTAGCTTCGTTACAAAATATGTGTATGTGAAGAGCTTGAAGAGTTGAAGAACACTTGGAACTTTGCTTGAGTTGGAAAGAGTATTTTTCCAACTTCTGCCTTCTCTTGTAGAGGATACTAAGTTTGAATCTCAAGGAGGCTTTTGCTTTTCAGAGTTTTAATATCTTGCTTGTGGTTAGCAAAGTTGTAGCAAAAATAATGTAGGCAAAGTTATCCGGTTGTTCTTCGTAGTGTATCTTTTATACTGAGGTTGTCTTCCCGTTGGAGGAGTAGGAGGACAACTGCATTAAATGAGCGATCAGTTGACTTGATTAGTAGAGCCCGGTAAGGTTGGCGGGTTACTATTTTGGGATAAAGTATTCCTGACATTCCGGCCAATCATCTGCAATTACTCTACGTAGCATGGGGTGCATTAAATGAGCATTTAATGCATGCACTGTAGCTTTTCCGTTTCATACTCCTAGCCGTTGAAGGAATCTTTAAGTTGACTTCCCGGTTCTTTGAAAAACTTCTAAGTGTCAGACCTTCTGGTGTCTTTGTCTGAGAGTAGAACAGAGGAGGTCTGGAGCACTTCTGTTGGGAGTATCCAACAGAGACCCAGAAGGGTTTCTGTCAGAGTCAATACTAACAGAGGTCTTGAGGACTTCTGTTCTGGAGCAGAGAACCAAAGGTCCTCTGTTTCAATAAAGCCTTAAGAGGCACTTCTGCTCTGGGAGCCCTTCTGTTCTTGAAGCACTTCTGCTCTTGAAGCACTTCTGTCAAGTCGAATACATCTAAGAATTTTACAAAGGAAAATTCTAATACATAATTTCTAAAGGGGTAATCTAAAGTCCTAATTAATATAGCATCATCAAAATCTAAATACAATTATTCCTTACAAAACTGCTTGTTGGCAATGGTCAGTTTGTTATCCTTCTCCTGCTCATCACCAGCTCCAATGAGCTCAAGAGTATCCCAGATTTCTTTGGAAGTCTTGCACTTCTTTATTTTGTTGAAGTATCTGTCATCAATGGACTTGTAGAGGATATCCTTAGCAATGTTGTCCAGATTGTACTTTCTCCTCTCTTCAGTGGTCCATTCAGACTTGGCCTTGTTAATCATCTATGGCCTAGTCTGGTCAATAGCATGCCCAGGATTCACCTTCTCGAAGTTGGTGAATGGCCCTATTTCAAGTACTTCCTACATCTCATCATGAAGAGCACAAAGGTGTGCCTTCATCCGGATCCTCCAGTCATCAAATTTAATATCTGAAAACACAAGGTTCTTGGAAAGAGAGTGATACATAATATGAGATTAAAACAAAGGCAAAAATGAAAACAAGTGGATCTTTGTTCAACAGGTAACCTAAAAGATTACAAGAACAAGGAGGCTCTGATACCACTTGTTGGTCCCGATTATACTGGGTACAATCTAGAGGGGGGGGGGGGGGGTGAATAGACTGTACTGGTTTTTAACTTTTTCAAGCTGAGTACCAGATTTAACAGAATAGCCTATTCTGTTGACAGAACAGACTGGCAGCAGATGGTCTTCTGGTAGGGGTTCTGTCTGGTTAGCTTCTAAGAGATGCAAAGGCAGTAGGCCTTCTGTTAACTCACGGGGGGGGGGGGGGGGGGGGGGGGGTTCTGCTGAACACAGAGTCCCAAATTCTGTAGTTAATCAGTTAAAGAAAAATGCAAGAAATAAAAGCAGTAAGTAAATGACACCAGGGATTTTTATAGTGGTTCAAGGAACAACTCGTTCCTCTAATCCACTGTTCCACTAAGCTTGTAAAAATCCAATTACACAGCCTTAGTCCTAGTACTTAAGAAGCTCTCCACATCTTCTTCAAGTTTAGATGTCTCCTGAGATGCACTTTCTTGCTTCCTTTAAGACTGGTCCTTTCACTGAGCTTCCCCGAAAGTATCACCACTTCACTACTCTAGTTACTTGGACGTCTTTATCGTTTGAGAAGAGTTCTTGAGAGAATAGGGGTTTTCCAACTAGCTTCATTACAAAAGATTTGAAGTTGAAGTGCTTGAAGTGTTGAAGAACAGTTGGAACTTTGCTCTTGTTGGGATATGAAGATAGAAAAATATTATCTTCCCAACGTACGCCTTTCTTGTTGATGATGATGAAGTTTTGATCTCAAGAAGGCTTGTGTGTTTGAACGTTTGAATATTTTGTTCTAGCACGAGTTTTCCAAGATTTCAACAAAGTTGCTAAGTTGTTCTTCGACTAGTATCTTTTATACTGGGGTTGTCTTCCCGTTGGAGGAGGAGGACAACTAGATTAAATGTGCATTTAATGCGCGTACTGTAGCTTTTCCGTTGAAGTCTTCTATCCGTTGAAGGAATCTTCCGTTGGTTTCACCGGTTGAAGTAGTTTCATGAAAATTCTCCAAGTGTCAGGCCTTCTGGTGTCTTCAGCAGAGAGTCTCCCAGAGAAGGTCTTGAGCACTTCTGTTGAAATGAGCTATCAGAGGGTCCTTAGGTCTTCTATCAAGGAGCGAACCAACAGAGAGTCTTGACAGTTTCTGTTGAAGTGAGGTTCATCAGAGAACCAGGGGTTTTCTATCTGAATAAGAATTAGCAGAGATCCAAAGGTCTTCTGTCTGGATGAAGGACAACAGAGGGCCAAAAGGTCTTCTGTCTGGAGGTCTTCTTTCAGTCGATTATTCTAAGAAACTTTACAAGGGAAAATTTCTAATACAAAATACTAAAGAGGGGGTACTCTAAATTCCTAATTAATATAGCATCATCAAAATCTAATTACAATTATTTCCTTACAAAAATGTACACTTTTTTACCATTACATTTGTCATGCTGCATTTGTCCTACTATAACACTTTATAGTCCCTAATGTTACATCAAGTCCAAATAGATAAAAGTGTTACATTTGGAAACAAAAGTGTTACATTTAAATTAGATGTTACAATTGCTAACTACTGTTTCCTTTTAGAAAACTGTTACATTTTAATAATGTTGTTACATCAAAAGAATAGTTTTACAGATCATGCATGAAAGTGTGTTGCATGGTTACACACTTACACATAACATACGGTGTGGATGTACATATACGAATGTGTGTATTGCATAGGGCGCTCAAAGATCATACGAAGTACTCCGTATAATAGTAAATAAGTAAATGCAAGAATATATATATTTATATCACCAACACAAATACAATCGAATTCTCATTTAATTTAATTTAAATTCGAAAAATACAACTACATCCAAAAGTCAATACACTACTCATTCTCCCTAATAAATAAAACTCAGTAAAGAAAGGATTAAGTCTTGGACAGTGGAGGTAAAGTAAATGAACTACAATGAAAATAAATACCTACAGAGTGCAATCTATTTTCCTCTTACACTCTAGCACCCATTTGTGTTTGTCAGACTCTACAACTGAGAGAATTTGGTTCCTCTTTACAAAGTACAATCTAACCATGTTAATCAATTGTTTCTTATCATCAAATTGTTGTCCGACCTCAAATTCATCATCTGGAGAGAAGCGACTAGAAGTTGTACAAGCCCTCCATGATTCATCAAATCCTGCAGGGAGATCATGAAATTTAGTGTAGTGGCTGGATGGAGCATTGCCACTTACGAGATCACCACTGTCTTCATATGAATTTGCTAGTGTGTCATGGTTCACATTTTCATCTACATCGTCATCGGTGCATTGGGAATCCAGAAATGTCGCGTCATTGTTCACTTGTCTCCTGTTCTCATGTATACCTATATTCATAACAGCTGGAACAATTGTGGATGGGTCAGATAGTGACGGGTTATCAGGCTATATGGACAACACTGTCACTTCTTCAACATATATCTACATGGTAGACATAGTAAGATCCGTAATTAAAGTCCACATTCTCGTTAAGTTTCATCATTATCAAGAGTCATCGACATGTATGATCCACCATGAATGGGATATTTAACTTTCAAATCCAACTTATTCATACGGTTGATAGATGTGGCGGCATAAATTTTATGCATTAAGTCTATCATATCCACCCCGCGGGAAACAACAAGTATCCTCCATCTTCCTCTTCATAATGTATTATGTTTGATTCCTCAATAATATTTCTTCCCTAGTGACAAACAATGAGGAAGTTTGGAGCGTTCATATTCTACCAAAAAATCATTTCAAAAAACAATGACTTATGTTGTATATTAAAAATTCAACTACAATTTCTTTCATTCAAATAAATTGAATTAATTCATGTATCCCATGCATATTTAGTAATGGTGATATGTAATCAGATAAATACATATTAATAATGTGCTACAAAACTCTTTTTTCAAAGCAACCCATATATCAAACTCAAATCCAACCAACACAATAAATAGTTGGGTCCCTAATAGTTCATATGAACAAATTATATAAATTCATGCATACAGGAAACAATAGCAACACATATATTTGATAACATGAAATAAAAGCAAATAATCCAAAAAATGGCAATTTCGAACTAAATTAACAAAAACCTTAGGTTTAGTGAAATTGGTGAAATACCTCGATTCAAACGGGTGAAACTTGGTAGAATGGAGCACAAACGACCTCCGATTACACCGTGTTACCCCCCCCCCCCCCCCCCCCCCCCCCCTTGATCTCACGACTGTTTGGGATTATTTCAAGTTGAAAATGGCATTTTTCGATGTTCCTTGACTCCTTGTCACAACAGTTCTGGCTGGGGTATTTTGCTCTCCATCATTCATTGTTTGCCTTATGAAAGGGGATAATGTTTCGACTGTCGGCTTATAGAATCGCCACTTCGAGTGGCGGCTTGCCTTAATCACGATTAAACTTGCAGTATTTTGGTAATTATTTTTAACCTAACAATATTTTAGGATATATTTATTTAATTAGCATTAATCCGGGGGGAAACTTTAAAATATTAGAATAAAGTATATTCAAGTATAATAAATGCTCTATTGTATAGCTGTTTCAAGTGAACGGTTAACTTTTAAATTCGATACAATCACATTCAACGAGAGAAAGTGAACTGTTATTAGTAATTTAATAATCATTTATGTAATTGCCTTAAACTACACGTTAGCATGAAGTATCTCCGTTAATTCTCCAAACATTGGCCTAATTTCAATTATGCCAACGTCTAAAAATTAAGGGAAAAGTATCACATCAGCCCTCAAACTAATACCAATAGGGCATACCGCCCCCTAAATTAAAAAAAACTCCAACAAAACTTCCAAGTCAGTAATAGAGTGCAAATCACCCCTTAAATAAAACAAAAATGCAATCAAATTCTCCAACTCGGGGATATAGCACAAATGAATTTCTTAAGTTGTAATTTTCTGGTTAAATTGATATTTATCATTTATTAAAAAAGTTATGCAACATAATATTCATTTATCCACTTCATTTTTAAATTACTTAAAAAAATTATATTAATACAAAAAAAACTATACACATTAAAAATGAAATGTAGATTTATTTGAAACATTAAATTGACTTGTACAATTACAAAATATTTAAACAATAGAGAAGAGTTACATAGGTCCCTTAGTCTTCGAAATTCTCGCTTCCTTGATCAGTACTTGTTTCCTCCATGAAGTTAAGGGACGGTGCAATGTTTAGTTCTTAAGTTCGTCTATGGGTCTTCGGTCAACCGTGGAAACACACGAGCATCTCAAGAGATTGCGTGCTCAACCTCGTTCTATAAGCAGTCAATAAAAGGTCTAATTGAGATATATTAAGGTGGATAAATGAATCTTATCAGGCATAATTTTTTTAAAAAGTTCACATCAGCTTCAACCAGTAAATTACCGCTTGAAAAGCTATTTGCACTATATCACTGAATTGGAGAATTTGGTTCCAATATTTTTTTTTTAATTTAAGGGGTGATTTTCACTTTATTGCCGACTTCGAGGATTTCGTTGGAAGTTTTTTTTAATTCAGATGGTGATTTGCACTATTGGTGTTAGTTTGAGGGTCAATTTTGGTACTTTTCCCAAAAACTAATTAGCATTGTAGATATTTCATTTTGGATGAATGTGACTTATTCTTGTTTCTCTCCTAAGCTGCCATTCTCATGGGAACCAATCCCTATATGTTGGTTAATATGAGAAATGCATCTCATGTGAGAAATGAGAATAAATATCAATAGTTGGATTTATGATATTACACTAAAACATGTTTTATGTTGCACTAGGATTTGACGGTGTTGCACTAAATCAGCTTTATATTGCACTAGAGAAGTGTAAAACAAATTTTTCAAAGGTATTTACGAAATGCCACAAGACATATTTGCGTATTTCAGTACAACATAAACCTCTTTTATTGCAACATAGTCGAATCCAACGATTCAAATTCATTCTCATTTATCACCTAAATGCTTCTTCTTATTTGAATCTCACCCTATGTATATGTGTGTGTGTATATATATATATATATAGACACACACACAAGAATGTTCAGGTCCGAACGTTTGGACCTGAGGCGCCGTCTGAACACCACTGTTCAGGGCGGTTCTCGGTATCATTTTTTGATGAAATTTTTGATGGTATGTTCTTCATCAAGTCTAGTTTATCCATACCAAATTTCAGTTCAAAATTCGATCGGGAAGGCCTTCAAATGAGTTTTTGAAGTTGACTGCGTTTTTGTTAACGTACACGTCCATTTCAGCATGCATGGCACATGCATGCATATGCCGAAGCACTTCTACCGGCATTATTCCTTGGCTGAAGACTCTCCACTCTATTTGGAGATTATTGTTGTAGATATTTATTTAACACTTATCCTTTGTTGTATCTTAATGATAGGAGTCCAGCTCATTAGTCTAAGATTTGAATTGTAAAGTGATAAACATTAGTCGGTTAGCAATAGTTATCTTGTACGACTAACCCTTCTCAAGTGTATATATATACACGATGATATTCAATAAAGAGGCACGTTGAATTCCAATTAAATTCCAATTTGGTATCAGATGCAGGCTTCTCTTCTCCTCCCATGGCTTCCGCCAAATCCCCCTCTTTTCATTCTGCACTTGCCCTCACCAATATCAAAAATTTCATCCCCATCACTCTTGATCTCGAGAATGTCGAATACTCCTCCTGGGCCGAACTCTTTAAAATAACTACTCGTGCCTATCAAGTCGATGATCATATCCTTCCCGCTAAAACAGATGACTCGGCCGCCTCCTCTTCCACACCACCTCCGGACCTAACCCCGGAACAAATTCTCGCCGTTGCCGCTGCCAAAGCCGAAGCCACTGCTCCATGGAATAGGCTCGATGCTATGGTATTGTAATGGATCTATGGTACTATTTCCCATGACCTTTTGCATACCATTCTCGAACCCGATTCCACTGCCCTTGAAGCGTGGGATCGTATTGCCGATATCTTTCTTGACAACAAACAATACAAGGTTCTTCATCTTGTGACCGAATTCTCCAATACCAAGCTGAAGAGTTTCCCTAATATATCGACATAATGCAAGGCTCTCAAAACCTTAGCCACCAAACTGTCCAATGTTGGGTCCCCCGTTGCCAACCGACGTTTGGTGCTATATCTTGTGAACGGCCTCTCCTCTTCATATGACACGGTAGCCTCTTTCATCCAACAAACAGTTCCTCTACCGTTGTTTCCCAAAGCCCTGTCGATGCTTATACTTGAAGAAACAATAAAGGCTTCTCAAACCAATGTCGCCCCTACTGCGCTTGTTCACACCGGTGCTCCTCCCAATGTGTCTCGTCAAGATAATCAACCTGGCCGTCATCAAACTCGTGGAAGGGCTCGTGGCTCCACACGAGGTGGTCGTAGTCGCCCCAACGGCCCTTCCCCGGCAAGTCTAGCACTCAGCCCGTAGCACATGCTGCCGTGGGGATACTGGCCACCCCATTGGAGCATTCCACCGTGCCCTTATCCCTCTACGACATGGCAGGCATCATCCCAGACCCGGCCTCCACTCTCCGGCGTCGGCATCCTTGGCCCACGCCCTCAGGCTCATGTTGCTACACATTCTCCTACCGACATCACCTCCGCCATGGCATCTATGACATTGACTCCACCGGATGCAAATTGGTACCTTGACACCAGGGCAACGTCGCACATGACGTCCAATGGAGGTAACCTCACATCTTACTTTAATAATGACACTAAAAACCGTAATATGGTCGGAAATGGCGAGTCCATTCCTATTTTGGGTCACAGTCAGTCGACACTACCCCCTTCATACTCCCCTCTTCTTCTTACTAATGTTTTGCATGCTCCCAATTTGGTTTAAAATCTTATATCGGTACGTCGTTTTACTATTGATAACAACGTCTCTATCAAATTTGACTCGTTTGGTTTTTCTGTGAAGGAACTCCGCTCGGGGATACCAATTATGAGATGCCATAGTTCCGGGGACCTCTATTCACTCCATGCCACCGCGCCTCCGTCCGTGTCTTCCCACTCTGTAAGGAATAAATGTAATTAGATTTTGATGATGCTAGGTTGATTAGAATTTGAAAGTACCCCAATAGAAATTTTGTATTAGAATTTTTCTTTGTAAGTATTAGCATAATCGACATGCCAGAAACCCTCTTGGTCTTCCTTATCAGAACGTCTACCAGAGTTGCTCTCCAGAGAAGATACCAGAGTTGGATACCAGAGTTGGCATCAGAAGCATTCACCAGAGTTCTGATCAGAAAACCTCATCAGACTTGCTCTTACCTAACAGAACTCGAAGGCACTTACCAATGGTCGTTAAACTAACGGGAAATCCTCTAACGGCTAGGAACCATTCGACGGGAACATGGTACTGTACACGCATTAAATGCTCAATTAATGTTGTACGTACGAAGAAATATTTAAAGCTGATGATTAACCATGCGAGTATCTTCGCGCCCCCAAAATAGCAAGTCGAAGGTCCAACCGGTCAAGTCAACAGTACAAGCATTTAATGAAGCTGTCTTCTACACTCCAACGGGAAGACTGCTCCCAGTATATAAGATACATTTTGAAGAACTACCAAAAATACTTTCGCTACACAACCTTGCTAAAATTATTTACCCTGAACTAAATACCTTCATGCTTTCTTGAGATCAAAGACTCTCATACCTCAACAAGAAAAGCTCAAGTTGGAAGATATACTTTCTTATCCTTCATCCAACTAACAAGTAGCAAAGTTCCTCAGCTCTTCAACACTTCGAAAGCATCATCTACACATCCTTTGTGAAGAAGCAACGTTGGAGAAAAATGATCTTGAATCAAACACTTCTTGAAAAAGAAGGGGCGTCTCAAACTAACTGGAGTAAGTGAAGTGGTGATACTTCCAAGAGACTCAGTAAAACGAGACCAGCCATCACGAAGCAGGACTGCATCCCGGGTGGCAACTAGGCTTGAAGAAGACATGGAGAGCTTCTTAAGTTCTAGGGACTAAGGCGTTGTAAACTGTTGTTTTTGCAAGCTTAGTGGAACAGTGGACTAGAGGAACAAGTTGTTCCTTGAACCACTATAAAAATCCCCGGTGTCATTTACTTTACTCATTTATTTCTGCACTTAAGAACTTGACTGTTTAACTCAAAAGGTTGGACTCTGTGTTCAGCAAATCTCCCTCAAGAGTTATCAGAAAGGCATTTGCATTAGTGTTTTCTGAGGCTACCCGGACAGAAACCAATCCGCTGCCAGGTCCAGTTCTACCATCAGAACTTGACCTTCTCTGTCACCAGAATTCGACCATCTCTGATAAGTCAGTTGTGACTTAGAGAAAAGTTTGAAAAATCCAAAACAGTCTATTCACCCCCCCTCTAGACTGTTCCCATTATAAACGGGACCAACAAGTGGTATCAGAGCCTCCTCGTTCTTGTAATCTTTTAGGTTACTTGCTGAACAAGAGATCCACTTGTTCTTAGCTTCTTTAATCTCATATTATGGATAACACTCTTTCAAAGAATCTTATGTTCTCAGTGACTAAGTTTGATGACTGGAGGATTCACATGAAAGCTCACCTCTGCGCACTCCATGATGAAATGTGGGAAGTCCTTGATGTTGGTCCTTTCACAGAGTTTACCAAGATTAATCCTGAATACACTGTTGGTGGTGGTCTACCTCAGATGATCACCAAATTACGGCATGAGTGGTCTAATGAAGAAAGGAGGAAATACAACCTTGATAACATTGCCAAGGACATCCTCTATAAAGCCATAGATGACAAATACTTCACAAGAATCAAGAAGTGCACCTCTGCCAAGGAAATCTGGGATACACTCACCCTGATATGAGCTGGTGATGAGCAGGAGAAAGATAACAATCTCACCATTGCCATGAAGAAGTTTGAAGACTTCAAACTTCTACCCAAAGAGTGCATAGCTGAGATGTATGCACGCCTGCTCACCCTCGCTGTTGAGATATCAGAACTTGAGAAGGAGCTTACTCCCAAAGAGATCAACCTGAAAGTTCTCAGAGGTTTACCTTCACCCTGGAAGATGAAGGTCACTGCCATGAGAGACAGCAAAGATCTCAGAACCTACAACACAGAGAAGCTCATCTCTGATCTCAAATCTTATGAGTTCGAGATGAATGAAGAAGAGAAAGAAGAAGTTGAGGACAGAACAACTGCTGCCCTCACAGCCAGCACCTCACAGGTAAATAACTTTGACCCTTCTATTCTTTTGACTGACGAATATATGGCTGCCTTTGCCAAAAAGTTCAGGAAATTCTTGAAGCCAAAGGATAGCAGAAGTCCATCCTCAAGCAGAAAGCCGCACCAGAAACCCAAAGCATCAGAAAGTAGTGGAGAGCTTCTCTGCTACTACTGCAGACAACCAGGGCACTTCAAAGCCAACTGTCCACACCCTATAGTCTCCAAAAGGCAAGGCCAGGAAGGAGAGAAGAAGTATGAGCACAGAAGAAGGAAGACACTCATCACTGAACAACCAGAGAAGGACCCCCTCTCTGAGACAGAGTCCAGCTCAGAATCAGAATCCGATGAGGCATTCTGTTACCTGGATACAGAGACTGAAGACCTATTCCTTATGGGTCAATCTGATGATGAGGTATCCTCTACTTCTAACTCTAATTTTTCTTCGGTAGGCAAAGCTTTTGATTCTGATTCAATGTCAGAATTTTGGGAAGAGTTTCAAGCCATCCAAGCCACCTATTCCTCTGTTAAAGAAGAAAACAGTAAGCTTAAGGTTGAAATCCTTGACTTAAGAAAGGAGGTTGAGATCAAAATCAATCTTCTGATTAAGGAGAGAGACCAGCTGGAAGCTGAAAATGTTTCTCTTCTCAAGAGAATAAGGGAGATAGAGCCTCTTGAGATTAAGTATAAAACCTACCAGAAGGCCCAGGCCTCAATGGAAAGGTTTGTACTTGATCAACAAATTGGCGCTGGTTTTGGTATTGGATATAGCTCAACAGAATCAGGTGAGCCTTCCATAATGCCTAGCACCAAAGTTGCTAAAGCAGACAAGGTCACAGTGCCACTGATTTCTAGCTCCATTTGTCCAGCTAGTGTATCTGGTACCAAGGTTGTTCATGAGAAGGTCAGACCAGAAAAGGAAAAGATAAAGGTTCAACCAAAACAAGTTTTGAAAAATAATGAACCTGGCAGAAAACCTAACAACAGAAAAAGTGTTTAAAATAACAGAAAACAAGAACAGAACTTGACCAGACACTCTCATGACCACCCCACCAGAAATGATCACCAGAGAGGCAAATATCAAGAGAAGGTTAACTTTAGGCAGAAAAGGTTGGCTGGTCAACTTAAGAAGCCCAAAGCTAACCGTTCCTCTGCTCTTGATAGTATATGGGACTTCTACCCAACAAAAAAGGCTATGCAGAAGTATGTAAACCGGAAGCATGCTCCTCACAAGCATCTGCCCAAAGTGAATCACACTTCTGTTTACTATGACTACCAGGTGGACAATGCGTACCACCCACCAAGGTTTCACTTGATGAGACCAAAGTGGTACCGGCTGCCAAGATTGCATGACCCCCTAGGACCCAACATTGCTTGGGTACCTAAATCTTCCTTTTAATTGTTGTAGGAACTGTGTGCTGGAGCTATCTCTGAGCAAGATCGGTACATTGATAGTGGATGCTCCAGGCACATGACAGGTGACAAGAGTTGCCTTACAGAGTTCCAGAAAATCAAAGGGCTTAGAGTTACCTTTGGTGGTAATGACAAAGATGGCCAAACTAAAGGAAAAGGGAAGCTGATCAGAGACCAGATAATCATTGAAGATGTCTCTTATGTCAAAGGCCTGAAATTCAACTTGCTTAGTGCTAGCCAATTCTGTGATAAAGGCTACACAGTTGAATTCTCCAAAGAAGGCTGTTCTATCAAGCATGAGACAACTATGGAAGTAGTTCTGACAGCTACCAGGAAAAGAAACATCTATGTTGTTGATTGGTCTACTGCAAAGGGAGGAATCTGCCTATTAGCTAAAGGAGATTCAAAACTCAGCTCGGAATGGCACAAGAAGCCAAGTCACTTGAATTTCAAAACAATCAACAAACTAGCAAGGGATCACATTGTTGATGGTATACCTAACATTGTGTACAAGAAGGAGAGTCTGTGCAGTGCATGCCAGAAAGGAAAGCAAGTGAAGAACTCCTTCAAACCCATTGCTGGAGACCTCTCTACTAGTCCTTTAAATATGATCCATATGGATTTATTTGGACCAGTGGAAACTCCAAGTGTTGGTGGAAAAAGATATACTTTAGTCATGGTGGATGACTATTCAAGATACACTTGGACAATCTTTCTAAAGAAGAAAAATGAAACTCTGCAGAAACTACCATCTCTGCTGAAACTACTACAGAATGAGCAGAATCAGAAAGTCAAATCTATCAGATCAGATAGAGGAACAGAGTTCGTCAACAAAGTCATACAAGAGTTCTGTGACCAAAATGGAACAATGCATCAACTCTCTGCAGCCATAACTCCTCAATAGAATGGAGTTGCAGAAAGAAGAAAAAGAACACTCAAGGAAGCTGCAAGGACCATGATTGCTGAATCCGGTCTACCTCATAGATACCGGGCTGAAGCTATCTACGCTGCATGCTACACCCAGAACCGGAGCATAATTCACAAAACTCATCAGAAGACCCCCTATGAGCTCTGGAAGGGAAGGAAACCTAACATCAGCTACTTTCATGCATTTAGAGGCAAATGCTATATACTCAATAATGGAAAGGAACTTCTCAAAGTGTTCCAAGAAAAAGCTGATGAAGGAATATTCTTAGGCTACTCAATCACAAGCAAAGCCTACAGAATACTCAACAAAAGGACTCTACTTGTTGAAGAATCGATTCATGTCAAGTTTGATGATCTCAACTCCGTTGAGAACATAACAGAGAACTTGGAGAAAACGAATCTAGAAGAGTCACCATAAGTGACAACATCAGAAGTGTTCATCAACTCTGCCATACCAATCCATCTTCAGAATCCCATTCTACAAGACAAGGATAGTGATGAAGAACCTGAAGAAGAGCAAGAGAGACCAAGACAACACTTATCAGAACCTGACCTAACTCGGTTAAGGGATCATCCCCCAAACCAGGTGATTGGACATATCAGAAGTGGAGCAATGCTTGCCTGCTACATATCTCAGAAGTGGAGCAATGCTTGCTTGCCTTCATGGTTGGAGGAGCAACAGGTTCTACCTTCTTGGTCTTCTTCTTCTTCTTCTTCTTCTTCTTCTTCTTCTTCTCAGCAGAAGGGGCTCCAGAGAGGGGTTTCTGCACCTTCTCTCCTTGTTGCCTCTTAGCCTCAAGCTGAAGCTGTCTCTTCAGCTCTGCCTTTATGGCTTTTTCCCTATTTGGAGAGGCAGTCAGGAAAATTACCTTGGTGTGATCCAAAGCTGTAGCCTTCCTCAAGTTTACCCCTTGTTTGAGGAGCACTTCTGAAATGAGCAGTCCATGCCCTAGCTTCCCAGAATAGAGGCTAGTCTTTGGGTTCTTCTTCTTGATCACCTCAATCAGGGACTTCACCATGACTTGTCCCCAATTGATGTTTACCCCATGATGCACTGCATAGAGAGCCTTTGCATTTGCAGTTGTGACATCATCAGTGGAGGTGTACTTGCACCATAAACATTTGTGGAAAATGTTAATGAGCAGCTCAAATTCCTTCTTGAGCAGGTTCTTCTTGATGTTGACCTTCTCTACTTCTTCACCTTTTCTGCAGAACTTCTTCTTGAACTCAGGCAGAGGGATGTCAGTATCCTCTAAATCAAGTAGAGAGGCCCTGCCTTCCTCTAGTTGGATATTGAAGATGTTGTTGATGACGTAAGCATCAATCAAAATTTCTTCTCCTTGGACGATGGAGGAGATGTTTTCATCCTTGAAGGAGGCGTTGAGATAGAACTCAACGGTGTCAATGTTGCTGTAGGCCTCATAATCATGAGTGATGACCTTGCTCAGTTGACATTGTGACAGTCCGTCAACAATGGAGGTCATCCTCTCCTTTTTCTCTGCGAACCTGGGTAAGACTTCCAGTTCGCATCTCATCCCTGTCAGTACATTTTTGAGAAGTGTTGCCTTTTGTTCCTTTGAAAGATCGGAGAAGCTCAAGAAAGCCATGGAGTTTAGCGGTTTGGGAGTTTTGGAGAGATAAGAGTTCAAAAGCTTGAGAGTTATGAGAGAAGTAACGGTTTAGGTTTGCGAAAGGGGGTTTTATGGGTACAGGTTAGTGGACGTTTGAGATAATTTACGGTTCCAAGGTACCAATTAATGTAAAAAGGGGCGCAGTAAATATTATGCGACTGGATACCGTTAATATAAGTGTAAAAAGGGGCGCAGTAAATATTAAGGGTAAAAGGGTAAAAGACCTTTAATAATTTACTAGGTCACCCGGTTTTCAGAAATTTTCTAAGTCCACTACTTTCTGTTAGACAAGAGAGGGTTCTCTGTAGAAAGGGTTTCTGTTGCATAGGTGTTCTGCCAGGGTAGAGAACAGAAGGGGTTAACAGACGGGGTTCTGCAAAAGGTGTTCTGTTAACAGGAATTCAGCAACAGAGGGCCTTTCTTTTCATCTTTCCCTTGGAATCTCATCCATCATTCCCAATTCCTCTCTCAGTTTGTTGAACCTAGCCTCAGGAAGAGGCTTTGTCAGGATATCTGCAAGCTGGTCTTCTGTTGGCACATGTTCCATGCAAATGTGCTTCTTTTCAACATGATCTCTGATGAAGTGATGTCTGATCTCAATGTGCTTTGTCCTGGAGTGAAGAACTGGATTATGAGTGATAGCAATGGCACTGGTGTTGTCACACAACAGCTTGATCTCCTTTGCTTGAATTCCATAGTCCTTCAGTTGTTGCTTCATCCAGAGTAGCTGAGCACAGCAACTCCCAGCTGCAATGTACTCAGCCTCAGCTGTACTTGTTGAGATGGAGTTCTGCTTCTTGCTAAACCAGGAAACAAGCCTTCCTCCTAGCAGTTGGCAGTGACCAGAGGTGCTCTTTCTGTCTAGTCTGCAACCTGCAAAATCTGAGTCAGAATAACCAATTAGTTCAAAGTTACCTCCCTTGGGATACCATAGGCCTGCATTTGGATTTCTTTGATGTATATGATGATTCTCTTTGCAGCACTTAGATGGCTTTCCTTAGGCTTTGATTGGTATCTGGCACAGATCCCAACAGAGAATGAGATATCTGGTCTGCTTGCAGTCAGGTACAACAAAGATCCTATGATTCCTCTGTATGTTGTTGCATCTACATCCTTTCCTTCATCATCAGGACCAATTCCTTGTGAGGTGTTCATGGGAATCTTCACTGAGGATTTGCCTTCCACTCCAAACTTCTTGATCAGGTCTCTGGTATACTTCCCTTGATTGATAAAGATCCCTTCTGGAACTTGTTTGACTTGAAGTCCTAGGAAGTAACTGAGTTCTCCCATCATACTCATTTCAAATTGACTCTGCATCACTTGAGAAAATTTCTTGCACAGTTCTGGATTAGTACTACCAAATATAATATCATCAACATATATTTGTACTAACAGAATATGATTAGCAACAGAGATTTGAAATAGAGTTTTGTCAACCTTTCCTTTAGTAAACCCATGGTTCACTAGGAAAAGGGACAATGTGTCATACCAGGCTCTGGGAGCTTGCTTAAGACCATAGAGGGCCTTTTTAAGCTTGTAGACACAAGAAGATTGAGTAGTAATGACAAAACCTGGTGGTTGTTCCACATAAACTTCCTCTTCAAGATCTCCATTTAGAAATGCACTCTTGACATCCATCTGGTAGACCTTGATGTTGTTGTAGGCAGCATAGGCTAGAAAGATTCTGATGGCTTCAAGTCTGGCAACTGGTGCAAAAGTCTCATCAAAATGAATTCCTTCTTCTTGACAATATCCTTTAGCTACCAGCCTTGCTTTATTCCTTACAATGTTGCCATCTTCATCAGCTTTGTTCTTAAACACCCATTTGGTTCCAATGACATTTTGGTGCTTTGGCCTAGGAACAAGTTCCCATACTTTGTTCCTTTCAAACTGAGTAAGCTCTTCTTGCATAGCATTGATCCAATCTGAGTCTGCAAGAGCTTCTTCAACTGTCATAGGTTCCATCTGAGATATATAGCAGGCAAGCATTGCTTCTCTTCTAGATGTGGATCTGGTTTGAACTCCACTTCTGATTTGACCAATCACTTGGTTAGGGGGATGATCTCTTAACCATGTTAGGTCAGGTTCTGTCAGCTGCTGTCTTGGTATCTCTTGTTCCTCATCTTCAGAGTCTTCATCTTCATTCAATTTTTTTTGGATAACATGTAAATATATATATATCCAGTGTTTATGTACAAAATATGTACATCATTACAAAAAGTCCCTACGGCATTCCAAGGATGAATGCCTCCAAAAACAAGTTCTGTATGATAGCTAACCATGAGGGTTAACTACCCACCCCAAAAACAGCCATCAAGCTATGACAAAAAATGGGTGATACCCAGCACAAGTTTCAGAAAGTAATCTTATGCATTGGATACAAAAGATATAGGATTTTATACACCATATACATGATTCTTGACACCATGTCTTCAACCTTGGCCGTAGCTTCATCAAAGCGAATAGCATTTCTCATCCGCCAAGTCCAGTACACCGTGTAGCATAGGGCAACACGTATAGCCTTTGCTTTGACATTTGCTCCACCGTGCTCCTCTTTTATCCATTTGATCGCACTCTTCAATGTAGTCATACTTCTTCGGATTCCTAGCCATTGCCTTATCTTTGCCCAAACCTGACCTGTAATGTTACAATCAAAGAATAGGTGTGCCACCGTCTCCGGTTCACCCTTGCAAAATGGGCATTCATTAACAACATTAAGGAAAACCAAGTTATCATAAGTGGGTAACCTATTTCGCAAAGCTAACCACATTATGAATGAGAACTTGGGAGGTATATAGGGCTTCCAAATAAATGACATCCACACTTTTGGTGCGGCTTTCATTCTTAACAAATCATACACCTTAGATGTATCAAGTTTACCATTTATCAAACTCTGATTTAGGAATGCTAAGGTCATACCCAGTGTAGGGAATTTGGAGACAATACTATCTCGTACCAAGACCAGCCTCTTCATTAATTGGGAGTCTCTATTGTGTGGCACGTAGGTCCACACATCTCTACCATGGAGATAGACCCCATGCACCCATCGGACCCAAAGTGTATCCTGTTTGGAATGAATATTCCATAGGGTCCGAGAGAGGAGTGCATGATTCCAAATCCTAGCATCCTTGATACCCAGCCCTCCCTCATCCTTGGGAAGACACACATCTTCCCAAGCCACCTTTGAAAATTCCCCCCCCAAAGAAACACACGACATAGCCCAACAATCCTATCAAGTATAGTTTTTGGTACAGGAAAGATACCCAACCAGAATGATTGAACACCTTGCATGACCGACCTTATCAACTCCAGTTTACCTGCATATGAAAGAGATTTAGTATTCCAAGCATTAATATAATCTGTAACCGTATCAATCAGAGGAGAGAATTGGGCTACAGATATCTTTAATGGTGCCAATGGGATGCCTAAATATCTAACCGGAAATTGGCCTTGTTGGAAGTCTACCATTTCAAGAATATGAGGAAGTGCATTGGCGACATTCCCCCCCAAGAAAATGTTAGATTTATCGTGGTTTACCATTAGGCCTGAAATTTCCCCAAATTCCCTCAATGTCTCGGCCAAGATCCTAATAGATTTGCAATCCCCTTTTGAAAACAACATCAAGTCATCCGCATATGCTAAATGTGATATCTTTAGTTGGGAGCATAGAGGGTGATATTTGAAGCTAGGATCCGAGGTCCTTAGATCAATCATCCTTGAGAAATACTCCAAACATAACACAAATAATAGTGGAGACATGGGATCCCCTTGTCTAAGTCCCCTCTTTCCTTCAAACCATCCATGGAGGACCCCATTAATACTTATGGAAAATGATGATGTAGTCACACACTCCATTATCCATTTGACAAACATATTAGGGATCCCAAAGTCTCTTAAAACATTTTCTAAAAAACTCCATGAAACTATGTCATAAGCTTTCCTCAAGTCCACTTTGATCATACATCTAGGGGTGACCCTTTTCCTAGTATATCCCTTCACTAACTCTTGTGCTAGAAAGATGTTATCAACCATCATCCTTCCATCAACAAATGCTCCTTGTGAAGGGTGAATGATACTAGGTAGAAAAGGAGTCAACCTAGCTGCTAAGATCTTAGTAATCACCTTATAAGTCACATTTGTACATGATATAGGCCTAAAATCCGAAACAGTAGGAGAATGTGTTGTCTTAGGTATCAATGCTACAACAGTATGATTTACCTGTTTTAGCATGTTCCCAGTGTCAAAAAATTCTCTAACTGCCTCACATAGATCAACACCTACCAAACTCCAATTGGTTTTGAAGAAGGCAGATGAGTATCCATCCGGTCCTGGTGCTTTATCATTACCAATATCAAAGAGAGCTTGTTTGATTTCCAAATCAGATACATGAGTGATTAGTCTACCAACATTCTCCTGATCAATGGTTGGCCCTGAGGTGATAACCCTAGGATCATAGTTGACCGAGGGTACTTGCTTTCCAAACAGATTTTTAAAGAAATAAACAAATTCATTAGCAACCTGGTCCATAGATTGTGTAAGACTACCATCTGCCAATTTAAGAGATGCTATGGTGTTTTGAGCATTCTTTTTCTTGACAATGGAGTGAAAGTATCTTGTACACCTGTCAGATTGAATCAAATGAACAGCTTTTGCCTTTTGTTTTAGATAAGATTCCTCTGCCTCTTTTAGGAAAATTGACCTCTTTTTAGCCACAAGAAGTTCTTGTTTTAGAGCATCATCTGAAGGGGATAATATAGCTAAATGATATAGCCTCTTATACTCCTTCTTTGATTCCTTTGCTCTAGCAGTGATGTGACTGAATTCATTTTTATTGAGTTGTTTAAGAGGCTGCTTCAACATTTTAAGTTTTCTAGCAAGTTTAAACTGTGCTGTTCCATCCATATTACGAAGCCATACCTCTTCCAAAATTCCTTTAAACAGATCATGTTTCATCCACATATTAAAGAACTTAAAAGGTTTTGATCCTTCATTTAGTCTCTTTCCAACCGTGATTAATGATGCCACATGATCAAACTCCGGCTCCATCTCAAAGAAGTGAGCTTGACATGTCACATTTTGTGCACTCCAATATGGGTTTATTAATACTCTATCAAGTTTAGCCCATATGGAACCTCTATACCAAGTGAAAAATTCACCCGTAGAGGGGGCATCATTCAGATTTGTTTGAAGTCTCATTGCCTTAAGGTCCTGTGTCAAGTAGGCCGAGGGGGGGGCAGAACCCTTCCTTTCCCCAGGGTCACACACACAGTTAAAGTCCCCCAACACCATCCATGGAGCAAGGGTGTTTTTTGCTAGCCCATGAATGTGTTCCCAAAGCTCTCTTCTCTCCCTCACCGTATACAAAGCATATATAAATGTGGCATAAAAGCTAAATTGGGTAATCCTACATGTAAACCGAGAGTGAACATGTTGTTTAGCAACATCCATAATCACTCCATTTACAAAGTTAGGATCCCAAATGATAGCAATTCTCCCACCATCAATGTGTCCAAAATTAGTAATAAAATTCCACTTTGGAAGTCTAAATTTCATGAAATTTTCAAAATTTAACATAGACATCTTAGTTTCTAATAAGCAAAAGAGACGTACCTTATTAACTCGAATGAAATTAAGTATAGCATTTTGTTTTGAGGCTTTATTAAGCCCCCTTACATTCCAAGAGGCAACAAACATTAAAAATGTTTATCCTTCCCCTTCCTCCTCTTCATAAATCCTTCGTCCCTCTCCCTTTGTTGTTGGATCCATTCTCTATAGTTGTCACATCCCTTGTACCTATCAAGAAAAAGAGGATACACTTTAAGCATAAAAGGGTAGGAGAAATCATACCCCTCCTCCGTGGCTTTAACTCCCGGGAGTGAGACCAAGCATGCTTTGGTGAATGTAATGCCATCTCTCGTAGCTTTGCCATCTACATCAAGATAGTTGTCTAGCCTTGTCATCCTCTCCTTTACATGTCCCACATGCATCAAGTGTAGCTTGTATTCCCCCTCCTTCCCAAATTCCACCTTTGTTATTGCATCATCCATATATGCCTCTCTTATGTCATCCACCACACGGGTTTCTTTCTTTTTAACCATTGTTGGGTGCATAACCTTACTTCCCTTGCCCATAGGGTGTCCATCCTCAAAGTACCTGTCTAGAAAATGCCTATACACATTAGACATGAAGTCAGCCGAGAATGTGTAAAATCTTTTTGTTTTCTTTACTCCGGGCAGCTTCTCTAGGCACTCTTTAGTGAACCACACCCCGGATTCACTTCCATCCACCACTTTGAGGAGGTGGTTCAGCCGTATGGTTTCCTCCTCAACATCATCAAAATGCTTGACTTCAATCATAGGTTCACGAGCTTCCTCCGCCTCCATCTTTACTATAACCTCATCATTAAAAATATCCTTGAAAGTTTTAATTTTTCTAGGATCAACATCCTCTTCATCATTCGTTTCATATCCGGATGATGCTTCTTCATTCTCTCTATTCTTCTTTTTTAGTTTCCTTCTTTTGTTGAGCCTAGCAGTTTTAAGAAAAGGATGATGATCCCTCTTCTTAGCTTGTGATGTCTCAGCCTTGTCCCTCACTGCCGCGGCATTAGGTGTAGGTACCACCTTGTTTGATGCCGCGGCAATAGCTGCATATGGTGTCTTGCTTGATGCCGCGGCATAAGGGTTTGTCCCCCCCTAGGCAGCCTCTTTGGTACCCCTTTTGACTCCTCCTTTGCAGCTGGTTTCCCCCCCTCCTCATCTATCCCCACCTTCTTGCTAGCTCTTTCTTTTTCCTCCATCTCGGCTAGAACCTTGCAAGTAAATGCATGATGCCCATACACCTTACAATGGAAGCAAAAGTTTGGGTATGTCTCGTATATGATCTTTTGATTGTGGAACTTTTGATTAGGAATCTTAACCTTCACTTTTAAAGGTGGGGGTTTGGAAGCATCCACCTCAATGAGTACTCTAGCAAAGTTTGATCTTGCTTTCTCTTGAGTAATCCTATCGGTAGTCAATGGAGTGCCCACTCGTGATGCTATCTCACTTATCACCTCCTCATCCCATAATTGCATAGGGAGGTAAGGAAATTTGACCCAAATGGGTACTCTCAAAAATTCATCACTATTAAAAGAGAAATCATCCGAGAGGGTCTTAAGGTACAAAGATTTACCAAAAAGAGAGTAGGGACCTTCCATTAGAACCTTAGCTCTTGCCTCCTCGGATTTGAACTTGAAAATGACCCATCCTTGGTCATGTTGTCTCACATTACATTGCACTCCCCACTTTGCAACTAGTTCATGTATAGGCTTCAATCCGGGAAACCTCCCGGCAAAGTATCCTACCAAGCAAAATCCCCACAAATCAATGATGGATGGCATGATTCTCTTTGATAGATCCACAAACTCTCCCACGGGCTCTATAAATTTCAATTTCATGCCCTTAGAAGGTTCTCTATTATCTTTGAAAAGAGAAGTCCAAGGGGACTTCCACACATTCGGCTTTGCCACCTCAAGTATTGGATTGGATGGAGATAGGCCATCTTCATGCGGCTCCACACTTGGTTCCACTCTTGATTCATCAATCATAGTAGCATCCAACACATTTCCTTCTAGTTCAATGGCGGTTTGGACATTCTCGGCTATGCTTCCCTCTTCTACCTCCTTTACCACATTTGTCTCGGTTTCTCCTTTTGTTGGGGCAGAATCTTCCTTATGAGGAGAGACTTCCCCTTCTTCCTTCTCCTTTTCGGGTTCCCTCACATCCATTGAAGGTGGAGTATTGGTTACCCCCTTATCCTTCTCGGATTCCTTCACCTCATTTGGAAGAGGAGTATTAATTTTCTCCTCTTCCTCCCTAGCCTTCATTGCTTGAATTCTCAATGATGATTTTTTCCCGGTGGGAGTACCCTTAAGTTTGGAGCTTCGGTTAGTTACTTTCCCCATCGACCAAGATGATGAATAGTAACCTCAAATTGTAAACTGAACGGATGAAGGTGAAACTTATGTCAAGAGGTTCGCCTTGGTCCGGCGACCCCCAAACATTACTTGGAATCACCCCCACTCCCTTTGTTTTGCGTAGATCTTACCAAGAACAAAAGTCAACTGTGAATAGTACCTCTTAGCTGAAATTCGGATGTAGTGTACGGCAAGCTTGGATTCCCCTCAAACTTGAGATTCAAGGTCGCCTAGCAAGGGTAAACGTCCTCCCGAAAGATGGTAGCAATCCACCAAGCCGTTTGTGAAGAATCCTCAAAAAATTTTTTCGTGAATAGTGTTTATGACGAACGAAGGTTGTTTTTGGTGTGCGTAGGAGCTTCAAAATCCGAGATAACACTCAACCAAACTGATGAGAGAGTGGTACCTAAGATTTCTAAGCTCCGGGGAGTGGTGTTTTGCGGCGGTGTAAGGGTGGTTGACGGTGGGCGTGAGAGAAAGGAAATGACCGTTGGGGCGGCCGAAGTTCCTTGAGAGAGTAGCTCTCAACTCTCACTAAACCGTTCCAGGCGCTAGGCGCTTCTTCATCTTCATTCAACAGAAGGGGGTTTGGTGCAGGTGTTGGAAATGCAGGGTTGTCTGCCACCTCTTATGTTGGTTCTGGTGTTCTGTCTTCTATGCTGACTTCCTTGAGGATCTCTGTTACCTCTTTAACAGAGATGCTTTCATCAAACTTCACATGTATAGATTCTTCAACATGTAGGGTCCTTCTGTTGAGTACTCTATAGGCTTTACTGGTGTTTGAATAGCCTATAAAGACTCCTTCATCAGCCTTTTCTTGAAATACTTTCAGATGCTCCTTTCCATTGTTAAGAATGTAGCACTTGCATCCAAATACATGAAAGTAGCTGATGTTTGGTTTTCTTCCCTTCCAGAGTTCATAAGGGGTCTTCTGGTGATTCTTGTTGATTATGCTTCTGTTCTGAGTATAGCATGCAGTGTTGATTGCTTCAGCCCAATATCTCATAGGCAATCCAGATTCTGCAATCATTGTTCTTGCAGCTTCTTTTAAGGTTCTGTTCCTTCTTTCTGCTACGCCATTCTGTTGAGGGGTTCTGGCGGCAGAAAGTTGATGAAAAGTCTCATTCTGATCACAGAAGTCCTTTATGACTTGGTTGACAAATTCAGTTCCTCTGTCTGATCTGATTGTCTTTACTTTCAAATTCTTCTCAGTCTGAAGTTGCTTTAACAGAGATGGCAACTTCTGAAGAGTTTCATTTTTCTTTGATAGAAAAGTAGTCCATGTATATCTGGAATAGTCATCAACCATGACTAGGGTATATTTCTTGCCACCAACACTTGGAGTCTCAACAGGTCCAAATAAATCCATGTGAATCAGATTTAGAGGACTTGTAGAAAGATCTCCAGCAATGGGTTTGAAGGAATTCTTCACTTATTTGCCCTTCTGACATGCACTGCAGAGGGTCTCCTTCTTGTACACAATGTCTGGTAGCCCTTCTACAATGTATTCTCTGACCAGTTTGTTGATTGTTTTGAAGTTCAAATGACTAAGCTTTTTGTGCCAGTCCTAGCTTAGTTTTGAATCTCCTTTGGCTATCAGGCAAACTCCATCCTTTGCTGTGTTCCAATCAACTACATAAATATTCTTCTTCCTTGATGTTGTCAGAACCACTTCCTTTGTTGTCTCATGCTTCACATAGCAGAAGTCCTTTGTGAATTCAACAGTGTAGCCTTTGTCACAGAATTGACTAGCACTCAGCAAGTTGAACTTTAGTCCTTTGACATAAGAGACATCATCAATGATTATCTGGTTCCTGATCAGCTTTCCTCTTCCTTTTGTTTGACCTTCTTTGTCATTACCTCCAAAGGTAACTCTAGGTCCTTTGCATTTCTGGAACTCTGTTAGGCAACTTCTGTCACCTGTCATGTGCATGGAGCATCCACTATCAATAAACCATTCTTGTTCAGAGATAGCCCCAGCACACAGTTCCTGCAAGATTAAAAGAAAGATTTAGGTACCCAAGCAATGCTGGGTCCTGGGGGGTCATGGAGTCTGGGTAGTTGGTACCATTTTGATCTCATCAAGTGAAACCTTGGTGGGTGGTACCCATTGTCCACCTGGTAGTTATAGTAAACTGAAGTGTGATTCACTTTGGGCAGATGCTTGTGAGGGTCATGCTTCCTGTTTACATACTTTTGCATAGCCTTTTTTGTTGGAAAGAAGTCCCATATACTATCAAGAGCAGAGGGACGGTTAACCTTGGGCATCTGAAGTTGACCAGCCAACCTCTTCTGCCTGAAGTTAACTTTCTCTTGATATTTGCCCTTCTGGTGATCATTTCTGGCACGATTGACATGAGGTTGTCTGTCAATGAATGGTCTCTTATTTTTGTTATTTTGAAAACCTTTTCTGTTGTTAGGTTTTCTGCCAGGTTCATTATTTTTCAAAAAGGGTTTCTGTTGAACCTTTATCTTTCCCTTTTCTGGTCTGACTTCCTCATGAACAACCTTGGTGCCAGATACACCAGCTTGACAGATGGGGCTAGAAATCAGTGGCACTATGACCTTATCTGCCTTAGCAACACTGGTGCTAGGCATTACAGAAGGCTCACCTGATTCTGTTGAGCCATAACCAAGACCAAAACCAGTGCCAATTTGTTGATCAAGTACAATCTTTTCCATGGAAGACTGGGCCTTCTGGTAAGCTTTGTACTTAATCTCGAGAGGCTCTATTTCTCTTATTCTCTTGAGAAGAGAAACATTTTCAGTCTCCACTTGATCTCTTTCCTTAATTAGAAGATTGATTTTGATCTCAACCTCCTTCTTTAAGTCAAGAATTTCAGCTTTTAACTTACTGTTTTATTCTGTTACAGAAGAATAAGTGGCTTGTATGGCCTTAAACTCTTCCCAAAATTCTGACATTGAATCAGAATCAAAAGCTAAGCCTACCGAAGAAAAACTAGATTCAGAAGTAGAGGTTACCTCATCATCAGAATGAGCCATGAGGCAAAGGTCTTCTGTCTCAGTATCAAGGCAACAGAAGGCCTCATAAGAATCTGAGTCAGAACTGGATTCTGTTTCTGACAGAGGGTCTTTCTCTAGCTGTTCTGTCACAAGTGCCTTTCTCCTTCTGGAGTTGTCCTCGTACTTCTTCTTTTCTCCATCCTGTCCTTGTTTCTTGGACACCCTTGGATGGGGACAATCAGCCTTGAAGTGACCAGGTTGTCTGCAATTGTAACAGAGAAGCTCTCCACTGCTTTCTGTTGATTTGACCTTCTGGTATGGCTTTCTGTTGAAAGATGGACTCCTTCCATCTTTGGGATTCTTCATAAACTTTTTGAATCTCCTGGCAAAGGCAGCCATATATTCATCAGATAAAAGTACTGAAGGGTCAAAATCATTTACCTTTGATGTGCTGGCAGTGAGGGCTGTAGTGGTCCTTTCTTCTGGTACATCTTCCTTTTCTTCAATCATTTCAAACTCATGAGCTTTGAGATCTGAAATGAGCTTATCAGTGGGATAAGTCTTTACATCCTTGCTGGCTTGGACAGCAACCACCTTCATCTTCCATGCTGAGGGCAGTCCCCTCAACACCTTCAGGTTGATCTCTTTGGTTGTGAGTTCCTTGCCAAGCTCATAGATCTCTCCAGTGAGAGTGAGGAGCCTGTCATACATCTTGGAGATGCTTTCACCAGGGAGAAGTTTGAAGTCATCAAACTTCTTGTTGGCTATGGTCAGTTTGTTGTCCTTCTCTTGCTCATCACTAGCTCCAATGAGCTCAAGAGTATCCCAGATTTCCTTTGCAGTTTTGCACTTCTTTATTTTGTTGAAGTACCTATCATCAATGGACTTGTAGAGGATGTCCTTAGCAATATTGTCTAGGTTGTACTTTCTCCTCTCTTCAGTGGTCCATTCTGACTTGGCTTTACTGATCATCTGGGGTCTGGTGTTGTCTATAGCATGCTCAGGATTGATCTTCTGGAAGCTTGTGAAAGGGCCAATATCAAGAACTTCCCACATTTCATCATGCAGGGCACAGAGATGTGCTTTCATCCGGATCCTCCAGTCATCAAACTTCAAATCTGAGAACATAAGATTCTTGGACAAGGAGTGATCCATTATATCAGATAGAAATGAGGTCAAACAGAAAAACAAGTGGATCTTTGTTCAGCAAATAACCTAAGAGATTATTAGAACAAGGAGGCTCTGATACCACTTGTTGGTCCCGGTTATACTGGATACAGTCTAGAGGGGGGGGGGGTGAATAGACTGTATTGGTTTTTAGCTTTTTAAACTAAGTACCAGATTTTACAGAATAGCCTGTTCTGTTGGCAGAACAGACTGGCAGTGGATGGGGTTCTGGTAGGGAGTTCTGTTGATTTAGCCTCAGAGAAGCAAAGGCAGTAGGCCTTCTGTTAACTCGTAGAACAAGTTCTGCTAAACATAGATACCAAGTCCAAGGAGTTAGACAGTTCTATCTAAGTGCAAATATTAAAGCAGTAAGTAAATGACACCAGAGATTTTTATAGTGGTTCAAGGAACAACTTGTTCCTCTAGTCCACTGTTCCACTAAGCTGTAAAAACTTCCGTTTACAAAACCTTAGCCCTATCACTTAAGAAGCTCTCCACGTCTTCTTCAAGTGTAGATGTCTCCTGGGATGCACTACCTGGCTTCCTTTAAGACTGGTCCTTTCACTGAGCTTCCTGGAAGTATCACCACTTCACTACTCAAGTTACTTGGACGTCCTTCTTGTAGCAAGAAGAGTTTCTGTTAACACAGGGGTTCCTCCAACTAGCTTCGTTACAAATGATTTGTATATGATGAGCTTGAAGAGTTGAAGAACACTTGGAACTTTGCTTGAGTTGGAAAAAGTATTTTTCCAACTTCTGCCTTCTCTTGTAGAAGATGATGAAGTGTTAATCTCAAGGTTGAAATCCTTGACTTAAGAAAGGAGGTTGAGATCAAAATCAATCTTCTGATTAAGGAGAGAGACCAGCTGGAAGCTGAAAATGTTTCTCTTCTCAAGAGAATAAGGGAGATAGAGCCTCTTGAGATTAAGTATAAAACCTACCAGAAGGCCCAGGCCTCAATGGAAAGGTTTGTACTTGATCAACAAATTGGCGCTGGTTTTGGTATTGGATATAACTCAACAGAATCAGGTGAGCCTTCCATAATGCCTAGCACCAAAGTTGCTAAAGCAGACAAGGTCATAGTGCCACTGATTTCTAGCTCCATTTGCCCAGCTAGTGTATCTGGTACCAAGGTTGTTCATGAGAAGGTCAGACCAGAAAAGGAAAAGATAAAGGTTCAACCAAAACAAGTTTTGAAAAATAATGAACCTGGCAGAAAACCTAACAACAGAAAAAGTGTTTAAAATAACAGAAAACAAGAACAGAACTTGACCAGACACTCTCATGACTACCCCACCAGAAATGATCACCAGAGAGGCAAATATCAAGAGAAGGTTAACTTTAGGCAGAAAAGGTTGGCTGGTCAACTTAAGAAGCCCAAAGCTAACCGTTCCTCTGCTCTTGATAGTATATGGGACTTCTACCCAACAAAAAAGGCTATGCAGAAGTATGTAAACCGGAAGCATGCTCCTCACAAGCATCTGCCCAAAGTGAATCACACTTCTGTTTACTATGACTACCAGGTAGACAATGCGTACCACCCACCAAGGTTTCACTTGATGAGACCAAAGTGGTACCGGCTGCCAAGATTGCATGACCCCCTAGGACCCAACATTGCTTGGGTACCTAAATCTTCCTTTTAATTGTTGTAGGAACTGTGTGCTGGAGCTATCTCTGAGCAAGATCGGTACATTGATAGTGGATGCTCCAGGCACATGACAGGTGACAAGAGTTGCCTTACAGAGTTCCAGAAAATCAAAGGGCTTAGAGTTACCTTTGGTGGTAATGACAAAGATGGCCAAACTAAAGGAAGAGGGAAGCTGATCAGAGACCAGATAATCATTGAAGACGTCTCTTATGTCAAAGGCCTGAAATTCAACTTGCTTAGTGCTAGCCAATTCTGTGATAAAGGCTACACAGTTGAATTCTCCAAAGAAGGCTGTTCTATCAAGCATGAGACAACTATGGAAGTAGTTCTGACAGCTACCAGGAAAAGAAACATCTATGTTGTTGATTGGTCTACTGCAAAGGGAGGAATCTGCCTATTAGCTAAAGGAGATTCAAAACTCAGCTGGGAATGGCACAAGAAGCCAAGTCACTTGAATTTCAAAACAATCAACAAACTAGCAAGGGATCACATTGTTGATGGTATACCTAACATTGTGTACAAGAAGGAGAGTCTGTGCAGTGCATGCCAGAAAGGAAAGCAAGTGAAGAACTCCTTCAAACCCATTGCTGGAGACCTCTCTACTAGTCCTTTAAATCTGATCCATATGGATTTATTTGGACCAGTGGAAACTCCAAGTGTTGGTGGAAAAAGATATACTTTAGTCATGGTGGATGACTATTCAAGATACACTTGGACAATCTTTCTGAAGAAGAAAAATGAAACTCTGCAGAAACTACCATCTCTGCTGAAACTACTACAGAATGAGCAGAATCAGAAAGTCAAATCTATCAGATTAGATAGAGGAACAGAGTTCGTCAACAAAGTCATACAAGAGTTCTGTGACCAAAATGGAACAATGCATCAACTCTCTGCAGCCATAACTCCTCAATAGAATGGAGTTGCAGAAAGAAGAAATAGAACACTCAAGGAAGCTGCAAGGACCATGATTGCTGAATCCGGTCTACCTCATAGATACTGGGCTGAAGCTATCAACACTGCATGCTACACCCAGAACCGGAGCATGATTCACAAAACTCATCAGAAGACCCCCTATGAGCTCTGGAAGGGAAGGAAACCTAACATCAGCTACTTTCATGCATTTAGAGGCAAATGCTATATACTCAATAATGGAAAGGAACTTCTCAAAGTGTTCCAAGAAAAAGCTGATGAAGGAATATTCTTAGGCTACTCAATCACAAGCAAAGCCTACAGAATACTCAACAAAAGGACCCTACTTGTTGAAGAATCGATTCATGTCAAGTTTGATGATCTCAACTCCGTTGAGAACATAACAGAGAACTTGGAGAAAACGAATATAGAAGAGTCACCATAAGTGACAACATCAGAAGTGTTCATCAACTCTGCCATACCAATCCATCTTCAGAATCCCATTCTACAAGACAAGGATAGTGATGAAGAACCTGAAGAAGAGCAAGAGAGACCAAGACAACACTTATCAGAACCTGACCTAACTCGGTTAAGGGATCATCCCCCAAACCAGGTGATTGGACATATCAGAAGTGGAGCAATGCTTGCCTGCTACATATCTCAGAAGTGGAGCAATGCTTGCTTGCCTTCATGGTTGGAGGAGCAACAAGTTCTACCTTCTTGGTCTTCTTCTTCTTCTTCTTCTTCTTCTCAGCAGAAGGGGCTCCAGAGAGGGGTTTCTGCACCTTCTCTCCTTGTTGCCTCTTAGCCTCAAGCTGAAGCTGTCTCTTCAGCTCTGCCTTTATGGCTTTTTCCCTATTTGGAGAGGCAGTCAGGAAAATTACCTTGGTGTGATCCAAAGCTGTAGCCTTCCTCAAGTTTACCCCTTGTTTGAGGAGCACTTCTGAAATGAGCAGTCCATGCCCTAGCTTCCCAGAATAGAGGCTAGTCTTTGGGTTCTTCTTCTTGATCACCTCAATCAGGGACTTCACCATGACTTGTCCCCAATTGATGTTTACCCCATGATGCACTGCATAGAGAGCCTTTGCATTTGCAGTTGTGACATCATCAGTGGAGGTGTACTTGCACCATAAACATTTGTGGAAAATGTTAATGAGCAGCTCAAATTCCTTCTTGAGCAGGTTCTTCTTGATGTTGACCTTCTCTACTTCTTCACTTTTTCTGCAGAACTTCTTCTTGAACTCAGGCAGAGGGATGTCAGTATCCTCTAAATCAAGTAGAGAGGCCCTGCCTTCCTCTAGTTGGATATTGAAGATGTTGTTGATGACGTAAGCATCAATCAAAATTTCTTCTCCTTGGACGATGGAGGAGATGTTTTCATCCTTGAAGGAGGCGTTGAGATAGAACTCAACGGTGTCAATGTTGCTGTAGGCCTCATAATCATGAGTGATGACCTTGCTCAGTTGACATTGTGACAGTCCGTCAACAATGGAGGTCATCCTCTCCTTTTTCTCTGCGAACCTGGGTAAGACTTCCAGTTCGCATCTCATCCCTGTCAGTACATTTTTGAGAAGTGTTGCCTTTTGTTCCTTTGAAAGATCGGAGAAGCTCAAGAAAGCCATGGAGTTTAGCGGTTTGGGAGTTTTGGAGAGATAAGAGTTCAAAAGCTTGAGAGTTATGAGAGAAGTAACGGTTTAGGTTTGCGAAAGGGGGTTTTATGGGTACAGGTTAGTGGACGTTTGAGATAATTTACGGTTCCAAGGTACCAATTAATGTAAAAAGGGGCGCAGTAAATATTATGCGACTGGATACCGTTAATATAAGTGTAAAAAGGGGCGCAGTAAATATTAAGGGTAAAAGGGTAAAAGACCTTTAATAATTTACTAGGTCACCCGGTTTTCAGAAATTTTCTAAGTCCACTACTTTCTGTTAGACAAGAGAGGGTTCTCTGTAGAAAGGGTTTCTGTTGCATAGGTGTTCTGCCAGGGTAGAGAACAGAAGGGGTTAACAGACGGGGTTCTGCAAAAGGTGTTCTGTTAACAGGAATTCAGCAACAGAGGGCCTTTCTATTCATCTTTCCCTTGGAATCTCATCCATCATTCCCAATTCCTCTCTCAGTTTGTTGAACCTAGCCTCAGGAAGAGGCTTTGTCAGGATATCTGCAAGCTGGTCTTCTGTTGGCACATGTTCCATGCAAATGTGCTTCTTTTCAACATGATCTCTGATGAAGTGATGTCTGATCTCAATGTGCTTTGTCCTGGAGTGAAGAACTGGATTATGAGTGATAGCAATGGCACTGGTGTTGTCACACAACAGCTTGATCTCCTTTGCTTGAATTCCATAGTCCTTCAGTTGTTGCTTCATCCAGAGTAGCTGAGCACAGCAACTCCCAGCTGCAATGTACTCAGCCTCAGCTGTACTTGTTGAGATGGAGTTCTGCTTTTTGCTAAACCAGGAAACAAGCCTTCCTCCTAGCAGTTGGCAGTGACCAGAGGTGCTCTTTCTGTCTAGTCTGCAACCTGCAAAATCTGAGTCAGAATAACCAATTAGTTCAAAGTTACCTCCCTTGGGATACCATAGGCCTGCATTTGGATTTTTTGATGTATATGATGATTCTCTTTGCAGCACTTAGATGGCTTTCCTTAGGCTTTGATTGGTATCTGGCACAGATCCCAACAGAGAATGAGATATCTGGTCTGCTTGCAGTCAGGTACAACAGAGATCCTATGATTCCTCTGTATGTTGTTGCATCTACATCCTTTCCTTCATCATCAGGACCAATTCCTTGTGAGATGTTCATGGGAATCTTCACTGAGGATTTGCCTTCCACTCCGAACTTCTTGATCAGGTCTCTGGTATACTTCCCTTGATTGATAAAGATCCCTTCTGGAACTTGTTTGACTTGAAGTCCTAGGAAGTAACTGAGTTCTCCCATCATACTCATTTCAAATTGACTCTGCATCACTTGAGAAAATTTCTTGCACAGTTCTGGATTAGTACTACCAAATATAATATCATCAACATATATTTGTACTAACAGAATATGATTAGCAACAGAGATTTGAAATAGAGTTTTGTCAACCTTTCCTTTAGTAAACCCATGGTTCACTAGGAAAAGGGACAATGTGTCATACCAGGCTCTGGGAGCTTGCTTAAGACCATAGAGGGCCTTTTTAAGCTTGTAGACACAAGAAGATTGAGTAGGAATGACAAAACCTGGTGGTTGTTCCACATAAACTTCCTCTTCAAGATCTCCATTTAGAAATGCACTCTTGACATCCATCTGGTAGACCTTGATGTTGTTGTAGGCAGCATAGGCTAGAAAGATTCTGATGGCTTCAAGTCTGGCAACTGGTGCAAAAGTCTCATCAAAATGAATTCCTTCTTCTTGACAATATCCTTTAGCTACCAGCCTTGCTTTATTCCTTACAATGTTGCCATCTTCACCAGCTTTGTTCTTAAACACCCATTTGGTTCCAATGACATTTTGGTGCTTTGGCCTAGGAACAAGTTCCCATACTTTGTTCCTTTCAAACTGAGTAAGCTCTTCTTGCATAGCATTGATCCAATCTGAGTCTGCAAGAGCTTCTTCAACTGTCATAGGTTCCATCTGAGATATATAGCAGGCAAGCATTGCTTCTCTTCTAGATGTGGATCTGGTTTGAACTCCACTTCTGATTTGACCAATCACTTGGTTAGGGGGATGATCTCTTAACCATGTTAGGTCAGGTTCTGTCAGCTGCTGTCTTGGTCTCTCTTGTTCCTCATCTTCAGAGTCTTCATCTTCATTCAACAGAAGGGGGTTTGGTGCAGGTGTTGGAAATGCAGGGTTGTCTGCCACCTCTTCTGTTGGTTCTGGTCTTCTGTCTTCTATGCTGACTTCCTTGAGGATCTCTGTTACCTCTTTAACAGAGATGCTTTCATCAAACTTCACATGTATAGATTCTTCAACATGTAGGGTCCTTCTGTTGAGTACTCTATAGGCTTTACTGGTGTTTGAATAGCCTATAAAGACTCCTTCATCAGCCTTTTCTTGAAATACTTTCAGATGCTCCTTTCCATTGTTAAGAATGTAGCACTTGCATCCAAATACATGAAAGTAGCTGATGTTTGGTTTTCTTCCCTTCCAGAGTTCATAAGGGGTCTTCTGGTTATTCTTGTTGATCATGCTTCTGTTCTGAGTATAGCATGCAGTGTTGATTGCTTCAGCCCAATATCTCATAGGCAATCCAGATTCTGCAATCATTGTTCTTGCAGCTTCTTTTAAGGTTCTGTTCCTTCTTTCTGCTACGCCATTCTGTTGAGGGGTTCTGGCGGCAGAAAGTTGATGAAAAGTCTCATTCTGATCACAGAAGTCCTTTATGACTTGGTTGACAAATTCAGTTCCTCTGTCTGATCTGATTGTCTTTACTTTCAAATTCTTCTCAGTCTGAAGTTGCTTTAACAGAGATGGCAACTTCTGAAGAGTTTCATTTTTCTTTGATAGAAAAGTAGTCCATGTATATCTGGAATAGTCATCAACCATGACTAGGGTATATTTCTTGCCACCAACACTTGGAGTCTCAACAGGTCCAAATAAATCCATGTGAATCAGATTTAGAGGACTTGTAGAAAGATCTCCAGCAATGGGTTTGAAGGAATTCTTCACTTATTTGCCCTTCTGACATGCACTGCAGAGGGTCTCCTTCTTGTACACAATGTCTGGTAGCCCTTCTACAATGTGTTCTCTGGCCAGTTTGTTGATTGTTTTGAAGTTCAAATGACTAAGCTTTTTGTGCCAGTCCTAGCTTAGTTTTGAATCTCCTTTGGCTATCAGGCAAACTCCATCCTTTGCTGTGTTCCAATCAACTACATAAATATTCTTCTTCCTTGATGTTGTCAGAACCACTTCCTTTGTTGTCTCATGCTTCACATAGCAGAAGTCCTTTGTGAATTCAACAGTGTAGCCTTTGTCACAGAATTGACTAGCACTCAGCAAGTTGAACTTTAGTCCTTTGACATAAGAGACATCATCAATGATTATCTGGTTCCTGATCAGCTTTCCTCTTCCTTTTGTTTGACCTTCTTTGTCATTACCTCCAAAGGTAACTCTAGGTCCTTTGCATTTCTGGAACTCTGTTAGGCAACTTCTGTCACCTGTCATGTGCCTGGAGCATCCACTATCAATAAACCATTCTTGTTCAGAGATAGCCCCAACACACAGTTCCTGCAAGATTAAAAGAAAGATTTAGGTACCCAAGCAATGCTGGGTCCTGGGGGGTCATGGAGTCTGGGTAGTTGGTACCATTTTGATCTCATCAAGTGAAACCTTGGTGGGTGGTACCCATTGTCCACCTGGTAGTTATAGTAAACTGAAGTGTGATTCACTTTGGGCAGATGCTTGTGAGGGTCATGCTTCCTGTTTACATACTTTTGCATAGCCTTTTTTGTTGGAAAGAAGTCCCATATACTATCAAGAGCAGAGGGACGGTTAACCTTGGGCATCTGAAGTTGACCAGCCCACCTCTTCTGCCTGAAGTTAACTTTCTCTTGATATTTGCCCTTCTGGTGATCATTTCTGGCACGATTGACATGAGGTTGTCTGTCAATGAATGGTCTCACCTGATTCTGTTAAGCCATAACCAAGACCAAAACCAGTGCCAATTTGTTGATCAAGTACAATCTTTTCCATGGAAGACTGGGCCTTCTGGTAAGCTTTGTACTTAATCTCGAGAGGCTCTATTTCTCTTATTCTCTTGAGAAGAGAAACATTTTCAGTCTCCACTTGATCTCTTTCCTTAATTAGAAGATTGATTTTGATCTCAACCTCCTTCTTTAAGTCAAGAATTTCAGCTTTTAACTTACTGTTTTCTTCTGTTACAGAAGAATAAGTGGCTTGTATGGCCTTAAACTCTTCCCAAAATTCTGACATTGAATCAGAATCAAAAGCTAAGCCTACCGAAGAAAAACTAGATTCAGAAGTAGAGGTTACCTCATCATCAGAATGAGCCATGAGGCAAAGGTCTTCTGTCTCAGTATCAAGGCAACAGAAGGCCTCATCAGAATCTGAGTCAGAACTGGATTCTGTTTCTGACAGAGGGTCTTTCTCTAGCTGTTCTGTCACAAGTGCCTTTCTCCTTATGGAGTTGTCCTCGTACTTCTTCTTTTCTCCATCCTGTCCTTGTTTCTTGGACACCCTTGGATGGGGACAATCAGCCTCGAAGTGACCAGGTTGTCTGCAATTGTAACAGAGAAGCTCTCCGCTGCTTTCTGTTGATTTGACCTTCTGGTATGGCTTTCTGTTGAAAGACGGACTCCTTCCATCTTTGGGATTCTTCATAAACTTTTTGAATCTCCTGGCAAAGGCAGCCATATATTCATTAGATAAAAGTACTGAAGGGTCAAAATCATTTACCTTTGATGTGCTGGCAGTGAGGGCTGTAGTGGTCCTCTCTTATGGTACATCTTCCTTTTCTTCAATCATTTCAAACTCATGAGCTTTGAGATCTGAAATGAGCTTATCAGTGGGATAAGTCTTTACATCCTTGCTGGCTTGGACAGCAACCACCTTCATCTTCCATGCTGAGGGCAGTCCCCTCAACACCTTCAGGTTGATCTCTTTGGTTGTGAGTTCCTTGCCAAGCTCATAGATCTCTCCAGTGAGAGTGAGGAGCCTGTCATACATCTTGGAGATGCTTTCACCAGGGAGAAGTTTGAAGTCATCAAACTTCTTGTTGGCTATGGTCAGTTTGTTGTCCTTCTCTTGCTCATCACTAGCTCCAATGAGCTCAAGAGTATCCCAGATTTCCTTTGCAGTTTTGCACTTCTTTATTTTGTTGAAGTACCTATCATCAATGGACTTGTAGAGGATGTCCTTAGCAATATTGTCTAGGTTGTACTTTCTCCTCTCTTCAGTGGTCCATTCTGACTTGGCTTTACTGATCATCTGGGGTCTGGTGTTGTCTATAGCATGCTCAGGATTGATCTTCTGGAAGCTTGTGAAAGGGCCAATATCAAGAACTTCCCACATTTCATCATGCAGGGCACAGAGATGTGCTTTCATCCGGATCCTCCAGTCATCAAACTTCAAATCTGAGAACATAAGATTCTTGGACAAGGAGTGATCCATTATATCAGATAGAAATGAGGTCAAACAGAAAAACAAGTGGATCTTTGTTCAGCAAATAACCTAAGAGATTATTAGAACAAGGAGGCTCTGATACCACTTGTTGGTCCCGGTTATACTGGATACAGTCTAGAGGGGGGGGGGTGAATAGACTGTATTGGTTTTTAGCTTTTTAAACTAAGTTCCAGATTTTACAGAATAGCCTGTTCTGTTGGCAGAACAGACTGGCAGTGGATGGGGTTCTGGTAGGGAGTTCTGTTGATTTAGCCTCAGAGAAGAAAAGGCAGTAGGCCTTCTGTTAACTCGTAGAACAAGTTCTGCTAAACATAGATACCAAGTCCAAGGAGTTAGACAGTTCTATCTAAGTGCAAATATTAAAGCAGTAAGTAAATGACACCAGAGATTTTTATAGTGGTTCAAGGAACAACTTGTTCCTCTAGTCCACTGTTCCACTAAGCTGTAAAAACTTCCGTTTACAAAACCTTAGCCCTATCACTTAAGAAGCTCTCCACGTCTTCTTCAAGTGTAGATGTCTCCTGGGATGCACTACCTGGCTTCCTTTAAGACTGGTCCTTTCACTGAGCTTCCTGGAAGTATCACCACTTCACTACTCAAGTTACTTGGACGTCCTTCTTGTAGCAAGAAGAGTTTCTGTTAACACAGGGGTTCCTCCAACTAGCTTCGTTACAAATGATTTGTATATGATGAGCTTGAAGAGTTGAAGAACACTTGGAACTTTGCTTGAGTTGGAAAAAGTATTTTCCAACTTCTGCCTTCTCTTGTAGAAGATGATGAAGTGTTAATCTCAAGGAGGCTTTTTGCTTTTCAGAGTTTGAATATCTTGTATGAGGAGTTGTAGCAATGTGTAGCAAAAGTTGCAAAGTTATCCGGTTGTTCTTCGTAGTGTATCTTTTATACTGAGGTTGTCTTCCCGTTGGAGGAGTAGGAGGACAACTGCATTAAATGAGCGATCAGTTGACTTGACTAGTAGAGCCCGGTAAAGTTGGCGGGTTACTATTTTGGGATAAAGTATTCCTGACATTGCGGCCAATCATCTGCAATTACTCTACGGAGCATGGGGTGCATTAAATGAGCATTTAATGCGCGTACTGTAGCTTTTCCGTTTCATACTCCTAGCCGTTGAAGGAATCTTTCAGTTGACTTCCCGATTCTGTGGAATTCTTCTAAGTGTCAGACCTTCTGGTATCTTCAACTGAGAGTAGACCAGAGGAGGTCTGGAGCACTTCTGTTGAGAGTATATCCAACAGAGACCCAGAAGGGTTTCTGTCAGAGTAAAGACTAACAAAGACCCTGAGGTCTCCTGTTCAGGAGCAGAGAACCAAAGGTCCTCTGTTTCAATAAAGCCTTAAGAGGGTCTTCTGCTCTTGGAGCCCTTCTGCTCCGAAGGTCTTCTGCTCTTGGAGGCATTCTGCCAAGTCGATTATACTAAGAACTTTACAAATGAAAATTCTAATACATTAAGTCTAAATAGGGGTACTCTAAAGTCCTAATTAATCTAGCATCATCAAAATCTAAATACAAATATTCCTTACAATTTCCCCCTTTTTGATGATGCCAAAACCCTTTAACTATTTCCAGAGAAGTGCCTTCACCATAAAGAAAGATTAAAGTTTAAAAACTTCCATTAAAATCTTGGTGGGCAACTTGGCATAGGAAAATAGTAAGAGTACGGTACATTCAGATAGCAGAATATAAATGAAATAAACAAACACAAGCAGAAGGCAAAAAGACATGAATTGAAGAAAAGCACTTCAAAGTAAGAAGGCAGAGATGTGATTTTATTAGATAAGTTTTACAGAGTTAAACGTTACACATTCTCCAGATTAGCTGCTTGCAGAGCTTCTTCTTCCAATCTTTGAAGTCTGAGCAGTTCTTCATTGATCTCTGCTCTGATTTTGGAAAGGTTGCCAGACCTTTGATAAGATGCCCAAATTGGAGAAAGCTTGCAGTCCAAATAGTTGAGAACACCTTCATGTATTGTCTTCCCTGGGACAATGTTCTTCTTATACCATTCTTCAGCTTCTTCTAATGATCCCCCATACCTAACTCTCACAACACCATCTTTGTCCAGATAGAGGTGCTGTTGTTGGGTGAGAGTCATTTTGGCCTTCATCTCTTCAAATTGAGCTCTGTCAATTTTCTGAGAACCACCCAATCTCCATTCTGTGAAGTTAAATACTTTCTTCTTCTTGGTGCCTTTCTGTACTGGAGATGGGGGTCTAGGTATGCCTGCTGCTCTCTTCTTCTGTGGGGCAGCTTCAAAATAGGGAGCAGGATCTACTGTAGGCTCAGCAGAGGAGGATGCCCTAGGAGTTCTGTGGGATCGAGGCCTAGACTATTGAGGATCCTCTTCCCCCTTTTTGGCATCATGCAGATCTTCTATCATCAGGCTTATTTTCTGAAACTCTGAGGCCTGAGTGGAGGCTATCTGCTCTAGGGCCTCTGGTAGAGTCTGAGTAACAGAGGTAAGGCCTTCAATGAGACCTTGCTGCTTCTGAATGGCAGAGAAGATGTCCTTGTTATTGGCTTCAAGCAGCACCATCTTCTGATATCTGTCTCTGTCAATAGATAGGAGAGCTTGAGCTTGTTCTTGATGAGCTCTGCACATTTGCTCAATAGAGGTCAGTTGCCTCTCTGTTCTGGCATCAGATTTCTTCAGAGCCTCAAGATGCTCTGAGATAGTGTGGATTGCCTGCCCTTGATCTAGGAGAGTCTGTTGAAAGAGAGAGAGTGTCTTGTGGATGCCTACCACTTCTGTTGACAGGACATCTGTTCTGGCAGAGGAGGAGGCTATAAAGTTGTTGAGTGTTCCTGTGAGGTTCTCAAAACGATCAGAGATGAACTGCATTCCTGAATTGAGATTGTCATTCACATGAGCAAGGTGCCCATAGTGTTTATCATTTATCTCTATCAGCTTGTTCATGCCTTGGAGGATCTGTCCACCAAAGTCTTCTGCAGATTCAACAAATTTGTTGAAAGGAATGTTATTCTGTTGTCCATCAGTTGGAGGCATCTCTAGACCTCTTCCCTTAGGCAAGGGGTGATGTTCTTGGACAGATGAGAGAGATGCTACAAGCAGTTCATGTTCCAGTTGACTTAGAGGAGGGGTCTTCTGTCTCTTTGATGTGGCCTTGTAGGATTTGCTGATCATGAATCCATCCATGTCAGATGAATCTTCATAAGATGAATAGATAGGGATTCTGTTGCGGACTATCTTCTTCTTCTTTCTGAGGGAGGGATTGGGGGCAGTAGAATGCCTAGAATGACCTTGGGGTGCAGAGATGGGAGAGACAGTTGTAGGGTCTAAATCTCTGAGAAACCATACAGGTTTAAGCTTCTCTGCAGGTTGTTGTGGAGGAGGTGATTCTGGTGGAGGGGTTTGATGTTCAGATTCAGAGGATGAAGAGGATATCTGTTGGGGTGAGGGGTTCTGGTGCTGGGGTGAAGATTGAATAGGTGAGGCATTCTGTTGAGGAGGAGATGGTGGAGGTGAAGGTGAGCGGTTTCTGAAAGGAACAATTGCTCTGCAGGGAGATGCAATTTTCTGTTTGGGTGATTGAGGAGGGGTGGGGGTTTTCTGTTTAGGAGATTTAGGTTGAGGGTTCTCTGATGGAGAGGTTTCTGTGCTGTTGGGAGGTGAGGGGATATGGGGTTCTGTTGAGATATTAACAGAAGGGGTTGGAGAGTTTACCTCAATGATGTTCTCCTCGAGCAAAGAAGTCCTCCCCTCCTTGATATGCTCCATCATGGCTTGCCCTTCTGTCTTGGGTAGAGAGGGCTCTCCTGGGTTGAGGTTGGGTTGCACAGAGTCAGTTGCCATCTTGGTGAACAGCCATTCTTCAAAGGCTTCAATTTATCCATCTTCTAGAGGTTTGACAGCTTCCTCTGAGGGTGAAGAGATGAGAATAGCCTTTCCTTTGTAGCTTGCCTTTTTCTTCTCAAGGACAGAGTGAAGAAAGTTGAGGGCAAAGCATTTTGAGACATCATCAGTCCCAACCCAATTCAGGATGGCTTCTTCTTCTGCCTCATAGTGATCAAAAAACTGGATTATTTTGTGGAGGGTTCCCATTCTCCATCTTCTCCATTCAAGGACCCGGGTAAACTGTCTGTCTAGCAAGGACAGATACCCATCTTTGACAGGACTAGGGTGCTCTGGTGGAGTTGGCACCCTGTTCTGTTCAGGAGATGCAGCAGAGGTGGGGATCTCTGGTTCCCCCTGAGTGTCTGCCACTTCCTCAGATACTGAGACCACAGGTTTAACAACCTTCTTCTTGGGTTTTGTGGTCCTCTTCCTCTTCTGTCCAGCCTTCATGGTTGGAGGAGCAACAGGTTCTACCTTCTTGGTCTTCTTCTTCTTCTTCTTCTCAGCAGAAGGGGCTCCAGAGAGGGGTTTCTGCACCTTCTCTCCTTGTTGCCTCTTAGCCTCAAGCTGAAGCTGTCTCTTCAGCTCTGCCTTTATGGCTTTTTCCCTATTTGGAGAGGCAGTCAGGAAAATTACCTTGGTGTGATCCAAAGTTGTAGCCTTCCTCAAGTTTACCCCTTGTTTGAGGAGCACTTCTGAAATGAGCAGTCCATGCCCTAGCTTCCCAGAATAGAGGCTAGTCTTTGGGTTCTTCTTCTTGATCACCTCAATCAGGGACTTCACCATGACTTGTCCCCAATTGATGTTTACCCCATGATGCACTGCATAGAGAGCCTTTGCATTTGCAGTTGTGACATCATCAGTGGAGGTGTACTTGCACCATAAACATTTGTGGAAAATGTTAATGAGCAGCTCAAATTCCTTCTTGAGCAGGTTCTTCTTGATGTTGACCTTCTCTACTTCTTCACCTTTTCTGCAGAACTTCTTCTTGAACTCAGGCAGAGGGATGTCAGTATCCTCTAAATCAAGTAGAGAGGCCCTGCCTTCCTCTAGTTGGATATTGAAGATGTTGTTGATGACGTCAGCATCAATCAAAATTTCTTCTCCTTGGACGATGGAGGAGATGTTTTCATCCTTGAAGGAGGCGTTGAGATAGAACTCAACGGTGTCAATGTTGCTGTAGGCCTCATAATCATGAGTGATGACCTTGCTCAGTTGACATTGTGACAGTCTGTCAACAATGGAGGTCATCCTCTCCTTTTTCTCTGCGAACCTGGGTAAGACTTCCAGTTCGCATCTCATCCCTGTCAGTACATTTTTGAGAAGTGTTGCCTTTTGTTCCTTTGAAAGATCGGAGAAGCTCAAAAAAGCCATGGAGTTTAGCGGTTTGGGAGTTTTGGAGAGATAAGAGTTCAAAAGCTTGAGAGTTATGAGAGCAGTAACGGTTTAGGTTTGCGAAAGGGGGTTTTATGGGTACGGGTTAGTGGACGTTTGAGATAATTTACGGTTCCAAGGTACCAATTAATGTAAAAAGGGGCGTAGTAAATATTATGCGGCTGGATACCATTAATATAAGTGTAAAAAGGGGCGCAGTAAATATTAAGGGTAAAAGGGTAAAATACCTTTAATAATTTACTAGGTCACCCAGTTTTCATAAATTTTCTAAGTCCACTACTTTCTGTTAGACAAGACAGGGTTCTCTGTAGAAAGGGTTTCTGTTGCATAGGTGTTCTGCCAGGGTAGAGAACAGAAGGGGTTAACAGACGGGGTTCTGCAAAAGGTGTTCTGTTAACAGGAATTCAGCAACAGAGGGACTTTCTTTTCATCTTTCCCTTGGAATCTCATCCATCATTCCCAATTCCTCTCTCAGTTTGTTGAACCTAGCCTCAGGAAGAGGCTTTGTCAGGATATCTGCAAGCTGGTCTTCTGTTGGCACATGTTCCATGCAAATGTGCTTCTTTTCAACATGATCTCTGATGAAGTGATGTCTGATCTCAATGTGCTTTGTCCTGGAGTGAAGAACTGGATTATGAGTGATAGCAATGGCACTGGTGTTGTCACACAACAGCTTGATCTCCTTTGCTTGAATTCCATAGTCCTTCAGTTGTTGCTTCATCCAGAGTAGCTGAGCACAGCAACTCCCAGCTGCAATGTACTCAGCCTCAGCTGTACTTGTTGAGATGGAGTTCTGCTTCTTGCTAAACCAGGAAACAAGCCTTCCTCCTAGCAGTTGGCAGTGACCAGAGGTGCTCTTTCTGTCTAGTCTGCAACCTGCAAAATATGAGTCAGAATAACCAATTAGTTCAAAGTTACCTCCCTTGGGATACCATAGGCCTGCATTTGGGTTTCCTTTGATGTATATGATGATTCTCTTTGCAGCACTTAGATGGCTTTCCTTAGGCTTTGATTGGTATCTGGCACAGATCCCAACAGAGAATGAGATGTCTGGTCTGCTTGCAGTCAGGTACAACAGAGATCCTATGATTCCTCTGTATGTTGTTGCATCTACATCCTTTCCTTCATCATCAGGACCAATTCCTTGTGAGGTGTTCATGGGAATCTTCACTGAGGATTTGCCTTCCACTCCAAACTTCTTGATCAGGTCTCTGGTATACTTCCCTTGATTGATAAAGATCCCTTCTGGAACTTGTTTGACTTGAAGTCCTAGGAAGTAACTGAGTTCTCCCATCATACTCATTTCAAATTGACTCTGCATCACTTGAGAAAATTTCTTGCACAGTTCTGGATTAGTACTACCAAATATAATATCATCAACATATATTTGTACTAACAGAATATGATTAGCAACAGAGATTTGAAATAGAGTTTTGTCAACCTTTCCTTTAGTAAACCCATGGTTCACTAGGAAAAGGGACAATGTGTCATACCAGGCTCTGGGAGCTTGCTTAAGACCATAGAAGGCCTTTTTAAGCTTGTAGACACAAGAAGATTGAGTAGGAATGACAAAACCTGGTGGTTGTTCCACATAAACTTCCTCTTCAAGATCTCCATTTAGAAATGCACTCTTGACATCCATCTGGTAGACCTTGATGTTGTTGTAGGCAGCATAGGCTAGAAAGATTCTGATGGCTTCAAGTCTGGCAACTAGTGCAAAAGTCTCATCAAAATCAATTCCTTCTTCTTGACAATATCCTTTAGCTACCAGCCTTGCTTTATTCCTTACAATGTTGCCATCTTCATCAGCTTTGTTCTTAAACACCCATTTGGTTCCAATGACATTTTGGTGCTTTGGCCTAGGAACAAGTTCCCATACTTTGTTCCTTTCAAACTGAGTAAGCTCTTCTTGCATAGCATTGATCCAATCTGAGTCTGCAAGAGCTTCTTCAACTGTCATAGGTTCCATCTGAGATATATAGCAGGCAAGCATTGCTTCTCTTCTAGATGTGGATCTGGTTTGAACTCCACTTCTGATTTGACCAATCACTTGGTTAGGGGGATGATCTCTTAACCATGTTAGGTCAGGTTCTGTCAGCTGCTGTCTTGGTCTCTCTTGTTCCTCATCTTCAGAGTCTTCATCTTCATTCAACAGAAGGGGGTTTGGTGCAGGTGTTGGAAATGCAGGGTTGTCTGCCACCTCTTCTGGTTGTTCTGGTGTTCTGTCTTCTATGCTGACTTCCTTGAGGATCTCTGTTACCTCTTTAACAGAGATGCTTTCATCAAACTTCACATGTATAGATTCTTCAACATGTAGGGTCCTTCTGTTGAGTACTCTATAGGCTTTACTGGTGTTTGAATAGCCTATAAAGACTCCTTCATCAGCCTTTTCTTGAAATACTTTCAGATGCTCCTTTCCATTGTTAAGAATGTAGCACTTGCATCCAAATACATGAAAGTAGCTGATGTTTGGTTTTCTTCCCTTCCAGAGTTCATAAGGGGTCTTCTGGTGATTCTTGTTGATCATGCTTCTGTTCTGAGTATAGCATGCAGTGTTGATTGCTTCAGCCCAATATCTCATAGGCAATCCAGATTCTGCAATCATTGTTCTTGCAGCTTCTTTTAAGGTTCTGTTCCTTCTTTCTGCTACGCCATTCTGTTGAGGGGTTCTGGTGGCAGAAAGTTGATGAAAAGTCTCATTCTGATCACAGAAGTCCTTTATGACTTGGTTGACAAATTCAGTTCCTCTGTCTGATCTGATTGTCTTTACTTTCAAATTCTTCTCAGTCTGAAGTTGCTTTAACAGAGATGGCAACTTCTGAAGAGTTTCATTTTTCTTTGATAGAAAAGTAGTCCATGTATATCTGGAATAGTCATCAACCATGACTAGGGTATATTTCTTGCCACCAACACTTGGAGTCTCAACAGGTCCAAATAAATCCATGTGAATCAGATTTAGAGGACTTGTAGAAAGATCTCCAGCAATGGGTTTGAAGGAATTCTTCACTTATTTGCCCTTCTGACATGCACTGCAGAGGGTCTCCTTCTTGTACACAATGTCTGGTAGCCCTTCTACAATGTGTTCTCTGGCCAGTTTGTTGATTGTTTTGAAGTTCAAATGACTAAGCTTTTTGTGCCAGTCCTAGCTTAGTTTTGAATCTCCTTTGGCTATCAGGCAAACTCCATCCTTTGCTGTGTTCCAATCAACTACATAAATATTCTTCTTCCTTGATGCTGTCAGAACCACTTCCTTTGTTGTCTCATGCTTCACATAGCAGAAGTCCTTTGTGAATTCAACAGTGTAGCCTTTGTCACAGAATTGACTAGCACTCAGCAAGTTGAACTTTAGTCCTTTGACATAAGAGACATCATCAATGATTATCTGGTTCCTGATCAGCTTTCCTCTTCCTTTTGTTTGACCTTCTTTGTCATTACCTCCAAAGGTAACTCTAGGTCCTTTGCATTTCTGGAACTCTGTTAGGCAACTTCTGTCACCTGTCATGTGCATGGAGCATCCACTATCAATAAACCATTCTTGTTCAGAGATAGCCCCAGCACACAGTTCCTGCAAGATTAAAAGAAAGATTTAGGTACCCAAGCAATGCTGGGTCCTGGGGGGTCATGGAGTCTGGGTAGTTGGTACCATTTTGATCTCATCAAGTGAAACCTTGGTGGGTGGTACCCATTGTCCACCTGGTAGTTATAGTAAACTGAAGTGTGATTCACTTTGGGCAGATGCTTGTGAGGGTCATGTTTCCTGTTTACATACTTTTGCATAGCCTTTTTTGTTGGAAAGAGGTCCCATATACTATCAAGAGCAGAGGGACGGTTAACCTTGGGCATCTGAAGTTGACCAGCCAACCTCTTCTGCCTGAAGTTAACTTTCTCTTGATATTTGCCCTTCTGGTGATCATTTCTGGCACGATTGACATGAGGTTGTCTGTCAATGAATGGTCTCTTATTTTTGTTATTTTGAAAACCTTTTCTGTTGTTAGGTTTTCTGCCAGGTTCATTATTTTTCAAAAAGGGTTTCTGTTGAACCTTTATCTTTCCCTTTTCTGGTCTGACTTCCTCATGAACAACCTTGGTGCCAGATACACCAGCTTGACAGATGGGGCTAGAAATTAGTGGCACTATGACCTTATCTGCCTTAGCAACACTGGTGCTAGGCATTACAGAAGGCTCACCTGATTCTGTTGAGCCATAACCAAGACCAAAACCAGTGCCAATTTGTTGATCAAGTACAATCTTTTCCATGGAAGACTGGGCCTTCTGGTAAGCTTTGTACTTAATCTCGAGAGGCTCTATTTCTCTTATTCTCTTGAGAAGAGAAACATTTTCAGTCTCCACTTGATCTCTTTCCTTAATTAGAAGATTGATTTTGATCTCAACCTCCTTCTTTAAGTCAAGAATTTCAGCTTTTAACTTACTGTTTTCTTCTGTTACAGAAGAATAAGTGGCTTGTATGGCCTTAAACTCTTCCCAAAATTCTGACATTGAATCAGAATCAAAAGCTAAGCCTACCGAAGAAAAACTAGATTCAGAAGTAGAGGTTACCTCATCATCAGAATGAGCCATGAGGCAAAGGTCTTCTGTCTCAGTATCAAGGCAACAGAAGGCCTCATAAGAATCTGAGTCAGAACTGGATTCTGTTTCTGACAGAGGGTCTTTCTCTAGCTGTTCTGTCACAAGTGCCTTTCTCCTTCTGGAGTTGTCCTCGTACTTCTTCTTTTCTCCATCCTGTCCTTGTTTCTTGGACACCCTTGGATGGGGACAATCAGCCTTGAAGTGACCAGGTTGTCTGCAATTGTAACAGAGAAGCTCTCCACTGCTTTCTGTTGATTTGACCTTCTGGTATGGCTTTCTGTTGAAAGATGGACTCCTTCAATCTTTGGGATTCTTCATAAACTTTTTGAATCTCCTGGCAAAGGCAGCCATATATTCATCAGATAAAAGTACTGAAGGGTCAAAATCATTTACCTTTGATGTGCTGGCAGTGAGGGCTGTAGTGGTCCTTTCTTCTGGTACATCTTCCTTTTCTTCAATCATTTCAAACTCATGAGCTTTGAGATCTGAAATGAGCTTATCAGTGGGATAAGTCTTTACATCCTTGCTGGCTTGGACAGCAACCACCTTCATCTTCCATGCTGAGGGCAGTCCCCTCAACACCTTCAGGTTGATCTCTTTGGTTGTGAGTTCCTTGCCAAGCTCAGAGATCTCTCCAGTGAGAGTGAGGAGCCTGTCATACATCTTGGAGATGCTTTCACCAGGGAGAAGTTTGAAGTCATCAAACTTCTTGTTGGCTATGGTCAGTTTGTTGTCCTTCTCTTGCTCATCACCAGCTCCAATGAGCTCAAGAGTATCCCAGATTTCCTTTGCAGTTTTGCACTTCTTTATCCTGTTGAAGTACCTATCATCAATGGACTTGTAGAGGATGTCCTTAGCAATATTGTCTAGGTTGTACTTTCTCCTCTCTTCAGTGGTCCATTCTGACTTGGCTTTACTGATCATATGAGGTCTGGTGTTGTCTATAGCATGCTCAGGATTGATCTTCTGGAAGCTTGTGAAAGGGCCAATATCAAGAACTTCCCACATTTCATCATGCAGGGCACAGAGATGTGCTTTCATCCGGATCCCCCGGTCATCAAACTTCAAATCTGAGAACATAAGATTCTTGGACAAGGAGTGATCCATTATATCAGATAGAAATGAGGTCAAACAGAAAAATAAGTGGATCTTTGTTCAGCAAATAACCTAAGAGATTATTAGAACAAGGAGGCTCTGATACCACTTGTTGGTCCCGGTTATACTGGATACAGTCTAGAGGGGGGGGGTGAATAGACTTTATTGGTTTTTAGCTTTTTAAACTAAGTACCAGATTTTACAGAATAGCCTGTTCTGTTGGTAGAACAGACTGGCAGCGGATGGGGTTCTGGTAGGGAGTTCTGTTGATTTAGCCTCAGAGAAGCAAAGGCAGTAGGCCTTCTGTTAACTCGTAGAACAAGTTCTGCTGAACACAGATACCAAGTCCAAGGAGTTAGACAGTTCTATCTAAGTGCAAATATTAAAGCAGTAAGTAAATGACACCAGGGATTTTTATAGTGGTTCAAGGAACAACTTGTTCCTCTAGTCCACTGTTCCACTAAGCTGTAAAAACTTCCGTTTACAAAACCTTAGCCCTATCACTTAAGAAGCTCTCCACGTCTTCTTCAAGTGTAGATGTCTCCTGGGATGCACTACCTGGCTTCCTTTAAGACTGGTCCTTTCACTGAGCTTCCTGGAAGTATCACCACTTCACTACTCAAGTTACTTGGACGTCCTTCTTGTAGCAAGAAGAGTTTCTGTTAACACAGGGGTTCCTCCAACTAGCTTCGTTACAAATGATTTGTATATGATGAGCTTGAAGAGTTGAAGAACACTTGGAACTTTGCTTGAGTTGGAAAAAGTATTTTTCCAACTTCTGCCTTCTCTTGTAGAAGATGATGAAGTGTTAATCTCAAGGAGGCTTTTTGCTTTTCAGAGTTTGAATATCTTGTACGAGGAGTTGTAGCAATGTGTAGCAAAAGTTGCAAAGTTATCCGGTTGTTCTTCGTAGTGTATCTTTTATACTGAGGTTGTCTTCCCGTTGGAGGAGTAGGAGGACAACTGCATTAAATGAGCGATCAATTGACTTGACTAGTAGAGCCCGGTAAAGTTGGCGGGTTACTATTTTGGGATAAAGTATTCCTGACATTGCGGCCAATCATCTGCAATTACTCTACGGAGCATGGGGTGCATTAAATGAGCATTTAATGCGCGTACTGTAGCTTTTCTGTTTCATACTCCTAGCCGTTGAAGGAATCTTTCAGTTGACTTCCCGATTCTGTGGAATTCTTCTAAGTGTCAGACCTTCTGGTATCTTCAACTGAGAGTAGACCAGAGGAGGTCTGGAGCACTTCTGTTGAGAGAATATCCAACAGAGACCCAGAAGGGTTTCTGTCAGAGTAAAAGACTAACAGAGACCCTGAGATCTCCTGTTCAGGAGCAGAGAACCAAAGGTCCTCTGTTTCAATAAAGCCTTAAGAGGGTCTTCTGCTCTTGGAGCCCTTCTGCTCCGAAGGTCTTCTGCTCTTGGAGGCATTCTGCCAAGTCGATTATACTAAGAACTTTACAAATGAAAATTCTAATACATTAAGTCTAAATAGGGGTACTCTAAAGTTCTAATTAATCTAGCATCATCAAAATCTAAATACAAATATTCCTTACAGCGCTGCTAAAATAATCATCAGATATATCAAAGGAAATCTAAATGCAGACCTATGGTATCCCAAGGGAGGTAACTTTGAACTAATTGGTTACTCTGACTAAGATTTTGCAGGATGCAGGTTAGACAGGAAGAGCACCTCTGGTCACTGCCAAATGCTAGGTGGGAGACTTGTTTCCTGGTTTAGCAAGAAGCAGAATTCAATCTCAACAAGTACAGCAGAAGCTGAGTACATTGCAGCTTGGAGTTGCTGTGCTCAGTTACTCTGGATGAAGCAACAACTGAAGGATTATGGCATTCAAGCAAAGGAGATCCAGTTGCTTTGTGACAACAACAGTGCCATTGCAATCACTCAAAATCCAGTACTTCATTCCAGGACAAAGCACATTGAGATCAGACATCACTTCATCAGAGATCATGTGGAGAAGAAGCATATCTGTATGGAGCACGTACCTACAGAAGATCAGCTAGCGGATATTCTAACCAAGCCTTTACCAGAGGAAAGGTTCACCAAGCTAAGGGAAGAACTGGGAATGATGGATGATCTTCCCAGAGATGCATGAACCAGAGTTGCTGTGGACCAGAACTGCTTTCTGGAACAGAATACCTTACATCAGAATACCCCATATCTGATCACCAGAGTACCCTTCATCAGAGAACCCCTTTCTCTGATACAGGGATCCTTATCTGTAGTCCATCAGAGATCCATGTGGACTTAGTTATTTTTCGAGGAACGGGCAAGACCTTTTAACTTGAACAAGTCTTTTACCAGAATACCCCTGATTATTATTCCGTTAATGGAAACGTTTTTCCGCCCGCATTTCTTTAACTGATACCTCGAAACCATAAATAATCTCAAATGTCCACTAACCCAAAACCATTTATACCCACCTTCTTCAACCTAAACCGCTACTGCTATTCATCTCTCTAAACGTACAACCTTCAAACTCCTAAATCTCCAGAATCCTTCAGAAATCTCTCAGACAATGAACTTCATCAACATCAACGACCTCACTAAGGAGGAAGCTAAGGCCATTGTTGCCAACGTGGTAACTAGCATGAAGGTGGATATGTCTGCACTGCCACTTCTTGCAGAAAACCAGAAGCGCATGGCTAAAATCATCCAAGGGATGAATGAATCTCAACTGAGCAAGATAGTTGCTCATCGTTACGAAGAGTTCAGCACCAGAGATGTGGCTGAATTCTACCTGAATGCCAACATCACCAAGAGCGGAGTTCACTCCCAGGTGCAGGGAAAAAGCATCTCTCTCAATGCTGATGCCCTCAATGAGTTCTTTGGAGTCCAACTGGACTCTCAAGATCCTGAGACTCCCACTCTCATTGACCTAGAGTCAGTGGATGTCTCGGTTGAAGCCTTTGCCCAGACCTACTGCCGCCCTGAAGCCGCCAATCTGGACAGACTGTATATGAAGAAGTTCTTGCTGAAGAAGGACTATGAGAAGCTGGTCAGCATCCTGCACAGAAGCTTGTGGTGCAAAACTGGCTCAACTGACGAGATCAACAAAGCCAACTGCAAAGCAATCTTTGCTGTTCATCATGGGATGAACATAAACTGGGGTGAGGTAATTTTCGGATCCTTAACTGAATTTATCAAGAAGAAGGATCAGAAAACAGGCCTTTTCTCAACAAAGATGGGCCATGGTCTTCTTGTTTCTGCCATCCTCACTACCCATGGAATTCAACTCAGGGACCCTTCCCCAGTTGACCACTCCAAAACCATCTTCCTGACTGCATCCCCCAAGCTAAATATAGCCATCTCTGCTGAATTGAAGAGAGAAGAAAGGCTAGAGAAGAAAAGGGAACAACAAGATGTTAAACCTAAACCTGCTCCCAGGAAGACCTCCAAGAAGCCCTCTGTGACTTCAGAACAGCCTGAGCAGTCACAGGTTGAAAGGGATGTAAGGAGAAAGAAAAAGAATGATAGGAGGATTCTATCAGAAGTGGATGCACCAGAGATGGGCGCATCAGAGTTGGCTCCCCCAAAGCCTATCAGATCCTCTCCTGCTAAGAAGTAGAAATTGAAAAGGAGAAGGAAGCTAGTTGTTCAGAGTGAGGACTCTGACAACTCTGGTCTCCGACCCATGAAGAAAAAGAAGAAGAAGGCAGTTTCACCTGCACAGAGATCAGAAACTCAGAGGGAACCTGAATCTGCTGCACAACCCTCTTCTGCACCAGACTTGGTCTTCACTGGTAATCTATCAGAAACCCAAGCCATCTCTGATAGAGCACCAGAGACTGACTACAACACCATTCTCCAAAAGCTGTTTGAAAGAGTTTTGGCCTGGAGAAGATGGAGAATGAGGCCACTCCAGAAGATCATTCAGTACTTTGACAGCTTTGAGGCATAAGAAGCTGTTGTTCTTCACTGGGTGGGCACAGAAGATGTGTCCCAATGCTTTGATCTTGCCTTTTTCATCTCTGTTCTGCAGAAGAAGAAAGAGAGACATCAAGGTAAAGCACCTTTGACTACATCATCTCCTGAGAAGCATGTCAAAGCTCTGGAGAAACATGAAACGGAAATCTTTGATGAATGGCTGATGGAGAAGAAGAGGAAGGAATCTCTCATCAAGTTTCGCCACAGCGCTCATGAAGAAGGGGAACCCTCCACAACAAATGATATTCCTCTGACAATGGAAAAGCTGGTCAAGGAATGGAGAGAATTCTTGTTCTCAGAAACTGTTCTTGAGGTAATCCCTACACCTCCTCTTTCCCCTCCCAAATCTCCTACTGCTCATCAATCACCCCCATCTAAAATCCCTTCACCCAGATCCCCCTCACTTCCCAAATCACCTTCAAAACCATCATCCCCACTCAAACAGAAAACCCCTTCACCTCAGAAAACCTCCTCCCCTCCACCATCCCCCATCAGAAATCCAACACCTCAGGAGACCAAATCATAGTCTCCATCACCCTGCAAACAACCCTCACCTTCAAGAAACCGGTCACCCTCACCACCACCCTCCCCCAAACCTCTGAAATCCATCACCCCTCAGAGCCCCTCTCATCAGAAATCCCCTGCTCATCAGAACTCTCCCCATCAGAAATCCCCCTCTCACCAGAGTTCACCCCCACAGCAGAAACCCCTGTCCAACACCAGAGCTGCCACACCCCCACTCTCTCCTCAGCTCTCTGTAGCTTCAACGCCCAAGAGAGAGATTCCCATCCGCATTTCTCCTCAGATGCTGACAATGATGGATTCCTCACATCCTCTCGTGCGGCTGATTTCACATCCAAAAGGAGGAAGACACCTCCTAGGGATCACTCTACTGAACCCACTCGCAATAATACTCCATTCCCTAAGAGAAGAGGTTTGGAGATGCTCGGGTTTGCTCCAGAAGCGCCTCAGATGGACTTCAACCAGTTTGTCCAATCTGCAGAAGAATTTGGTGGTCAGGTGCTGGACAACATGAACAAGCTAATTGTCATAAATGACAAACATTATGAGCATCTGAATCACACCAACATCAATCTCAATCAGGGCCTACTGCAGCTATCAAAAAAGCTTGACACCCTGACAGAGTCCCTGCACACATTCATGAGCTCATCCAATAAGAAGATTGATGCAGTCTCCAGAGAAGTAGATGGAATCAACTCTGTCCTCTACTTTCATTCTCAATCTCTGAATAATCAAAATGAGACACTGAAGGAGATCACTGAAGCCTTAGAGGTTCTTCAATGGAATGCTGATCAAGGCTCAGAGCGCTTTATGGAAACATGGACTCTGTGTACAGAACACAAAGCGCAAGCTTTAGATCTTCTTCACAAGGACAAGGAGCGTTACCAGAAATTGGTACTCCTTGAAGCCAGTACTCAGAGCATCCAGTCAACCATGGAAAGACAACAGAGCATGATTGAAGGACTGACCTCTGTTACCCAAACTCTGCCAGAGGCCCTAGATGAAATCAGAGATGCTCAAGCATCAGAGTTCTCTAAGATTGAGCTCCTCCTTGGCGATCTTGTTGATGCCAAAAAGGGAGAAGACACCAGAGAAGAAGAAGGTCCAAGATCCAGAGCCATATCTATCAGAGGACCCTCACCTACTTTTGATCCTGCCCCTTATTTCGAAGCTACCAAGAACAAAAAGCTAGCTACTGCAGGCACCAGACCTCCTCCTCCACCTCCGAGAAGCTCTAAGAAGAAGTCCTCCAACTTTACTTTTAATGAGTGGGTGAAAAGTGGGATGTCTAGGTCTGACAGAGCTCAATTTACTCAGATGAAGAAGCTGATGACTCCACTGCAACAAGAAAATCTGTTTATGGACAGTGATGGACTCGTCCAAATTAATCATGGTGGATCAATACAAGAAGCTGAAATTTGGTGGCAGATGAGAGTCCTATCTGGCAAGAACATATCAGAAGCAATCAGAAACTACATGGATTGCAAGCTTGCACCTCACTGGGCAGACTATCAGAATCCGAGGGACTTAGCCTCCATCAGAGAAAAGGTCAATGCAGAGCTTGAGAGGATTGACAAAGCAGGACCCCAGGTAGATGAAGAAGAAACCTAATTTTCCATCTCTGTTTCTGTATTTAATCTTCTGATAATAAGATACCATCTCTGCCTCTATTTTGCATGGCATCTTAAATTATCTGTTCTTCCTTACTTTCTGTGACTGTTTTTCGTTTGCTTTCCTACATTATTTCTTTTTATTGCTATCTGATTGTACCGTACTCTTACTATTTTCCTATGCCAAGTTGCCCACCAAGATTTTAATGAAAGTTTTTAACTTTATTCTTTTATGGTGAAAGGCACTTCTCTGGAAATAGTTAAAGGGTTTTGGCATCATCAAAAAGGGGGAAATTGTAAGGAATAAATGTAATTAGATTTTGATGATGCTAGGTTGATTAGAATTTGAAAGTACCCCTATAGAAATTTTGTATTAGAATTTTTCTTTGTAAGTATTAGCATAGTCGACATGCCAGAAACCCTCTTGGTCTTCCTTATCAGAACATCTACCAGAGTTGCTCCCAGAGTTGGATACCAGAGTTGGCATCAGAAGCATTCATCAGAGTTCTGATCAGAAAACCTCATCAGACCTGCTCTTACCTAACAGAACTCGAAGGCACTTACCTACGGTCGTTAAACTAACGGGAAATCCTCTAACGGCTAGGAACCATTCGACGGGAACATGGTATTGTACACGCATTAAATGCTCAATTAATGTTGTACGTACGAAGAAATATTTAAACCTGATGATTGACCATGCGAGTATCTTCGCGCCCCCAAAATAGCAAATCTAAGGTCCAACTGGTCAAGTCAACAGTACAAGCATTTAATGAAGGTGTCTTCTACACTCCAACGGGAAGACTGCTCCCAGTATATAAGATACATTTTGAAGAACTACCAAAAATACTTTCGCTACACAACCTTGCTAAAATTATTTACCCTGAACTAAATACCTTCAAGCTTTCTTGAGATCAAAGACTCTCATACCTCAACAAGAAATGCTCAAGTTGGAAGATATACTTTCTTATCCTTCATCCAACTAACAAGTAGCAAAGTTCCTCAGCTCTTCAACACTTCGAAAGCATCATCTACACATCCTTTGTGAAGAAGCAACGTTGGAGAAAACTGATCTTGAATCAAACACTTCTTGAAAAAGAAGGGGCGTCTCAAACTAACTGGAGTAAGTGAAGTGGTGATACTTCCAAGATACTCAGTGAAATGGACACTTACTTACATAACATTCTTCCCAACTCCACAGGGAAAGGAATACTTTTCTTTTATATAATTAGTAACAAAGGGGGGGGTTTTGATTGAGTGATGGATTTTAAATGTATTTAAACACTAAATTGAATGACTTATGTGGTTTACTTTAATAGAGATGAAGACTTGGTTTTGCTTTTATCCACTTAATGAAATGTTCGTCGATCCCGGTTATATCTTTAACTATCTTCCTCTCGAATACTCAATCGAGGAGTATATCCAGTTCATCGAGGGTAGTTATTAATAACGAGACGCGTTCATTAATAAAACTTACTACCGAGTCAAATATAGAACACCGCCGTATATTAACCCGATAGTTGCAATAAACTTAAGATGAAAACGATTGAGATTGATAACCTCAACACAAGCGGTTTATTGGTTTAATCAATATAATTAATTCCCCTTAGATTATTAACCATGAGACGCATGCATTAATAATCCAAGTTTTACTACCGTTGAAAGAACTTAATTAATAACAAGCGTATTAATCGATTGATTCTAGTAATAATTAATATATGAAACAAAACTAGTTGATCCTTTAAGTAATGATCAAAATATTAATATGGAATATGAATAGGAAATAATTAATATTCAAGGAAGAATATTAAAAAAAATAACTCACAACTTACAAATTCATTAAGCTTCAAAGTAGCAAAACCAAGATGGAAGAGTTTAGCTCCTCATTTGGAGACTAAACATGAACAAAATATAAAGAAAGAACTTGTCTAAACTGAGCTAAGAAGTATATGTGAATTGGTGATCTGATTGTGAAGGGAAGGGGGTATATTTATAGAATTTTGGGCATGCAGTCCGGGTACCCGATCGGGTATATACACGGTACCCGAACGGGTATGTGTAGAATACCATATTCGAGGTATACTCGACCAAATTCAGAGTTAAAGTTGAAGGTGTACCCTATCGGGTATATACAAGGTACCTGATCGGGTATGTGTACAAAGCTATATTCGAGGCATACTCGACCGATTTCAAGTTAAAATCGAAGGCATACCCGATCGGGTGTGTCGGTGTACCCGATCGGGTATAGACACTCGATCGTGGTCCAAATCTTCTCTGCATGTTCCTTTGTCTTCGGATCCGATTTGATTTGAGATTTCAATAAGATACCCGATCGAGTATAGGTCATACCCGACCGGGTATAAACCAAAAATCAGGATCTTTATTTCGTCTTGTGATTTTGCACCTTCCTTCCACTTTTGGGGTTCACCAACTGTCCTTTTAGTGATCATGAACCTGTTTGAGCTCAGAATAACCTAATCTAAACAATTTACAAGTATTTTAACAAACTAAACTATTACACCAAAAGTGTGTAAATTCCAAAGTAACAATCAACAAAAACTAATAAAAACATAAACATAAACATGGAAGTTATATGTTTATCAACTCCCCTGGTCTGATCGCGGTGCTCTATGGAGGCTCCCACGGCGGAGCCTCCCCCTCCTCCGATCAATGCTTGGTCTGGTAAATCATTTGCTGAGGTTGTTGCTTCCAAACCTTCTGGCAGTCTTTCCTCCAAAACTTCTTCGAGATTTAAAGGTCTGCCGGCAATCACTTTCACGGAATCTGATGTTAACATTCTTGCAGAACGTCATCGTAGATCTTTAATCGGATATTTTTACAAAGGTCGTCCAAACCTGGAGTTTATACGTAAAGCGTTGGAAATCATTGGGTTTAAAGGTGCTTTTCATTTAGGAGTTTTGGAAAAAAACATATCTTGATTCGTTTTGAGTCTGAAGAAGATTATTTTCGCTGTTGGAATCGCCAAAGTTGGAACTTAAGAGGATATGTTATGAGGGTGACCAAATGGATCCCGGAATTCCGACTTAATGTAGAATCGCCGGTGGTTCCGGTCTTGATTTCATTGGAAGGTTTGCCTCTCCATCTACATGATAGGAGAGCTTTGTTTGATATTGCAGGTTTAATTGGTAAGCCTTTGCGGATTGATGCTGCAACTGCTAGCTTATCCAGGCCTTCTGTGGCCAGGGTTTGTATTGAGTTGGATGTAACCCAAGAATTACCTCAAAAACTATGGATTAATTGTGGCAAGTCAAGATTTGCGCAGCCTGTTTTATATGAGTACATGCCTGAATACTGCTCTTTCTGTTTGCATTTGGGTCACTCCCAGGCCAAATGCCCTAAACAGAACCCAGGCATTGTCTTGGCAGACCTGGCTACTAAAGAAATTTGGGTGGAAAAAAAATAAAGAGATCGGGAGTGATCAGGCTACACATACCAAGTTCACAGCACAGGAGAAAGAGAAAATAATTATTACACATGCTTCTCAGAAATCAAAGGAAAGCCAACAAACAAATAACTGCACAGCTCTATTGGTTGTTAATCAACCGTCTACATCTAAACCCATCACATACAGAGTGATAGTGAGTCAGACACTGAGGAAGTCTTCCATGAGGAACCTCCGGCCTTAGTAGGATTACATGTTACACCTCAATAAGTTGAGCTTGATAAGGATCTGATGCAACTTCTTCCAACACAAGTACCTGGATTATCAAATAATAAATTCATTGGTGAGATTTCTGATGACTGTAAACTAAAGGAGCTACAACATAAACAACAATTTGATCATATACTTGACTCCAAGCAATACTTTTCTGATAGTGAATCTGGTAGATAGGTGTCTATGGAAGAATGGAATTTGGGATGGGATGAGTTAGTTGCCAAAGTGGATAATATGGCCAAGAGGATGGGCAAGGAGTTAGCAGATATGATACAGACTGGACAAGAGAAGAATCAGTCTCTTGAGTCTAGTCATTCCACCTTACCTGTGAATCCAGTTGGGGATCATGATGATCAGACTGATCAAGAGGGTTTTACAGAGGTCATTCATAAAAGGAATAGAAGAAAGGACACTCAAGTTACACCTAGGGTTACTAGAAATGCTGCAAAGAGGAAGGATGGATCAGCTTTGTCAGTTCCTGTGCAATCAGACAAGTAGCTGGCTTCTCAAGATCTTCCCAAATCACCTAAATGAATTGTTTATGTTGGAATGTTAGGGGGGTGGAATCTGCCAAAGCTAGGTTAATATCTTTAACTAAGAAATGGCAGATTCAAATTCTTGCAGTCATTGAACCTATTCTGGATTCTTCAAAAGCTGAGTCCTTTTCTTTTGACTTTGGTTTCACCAAAGTTTTATCTTCTAGTTGTAATAAAATTTGGGTTTTTTATGACCATTCTGAGCTGGATATTTCAGAGGTTTCTTATCATGATCAGTTCATCCATTTTAAATTTAAAAGAGGCCATATGGAAGGCTGGTTAACTATGGTTTATGGCAAACACAATTACATTGATAGAAGGGAGTTGTGGGAATCTTTGGTGGACCTCTCAAGATACATTCAGGAACCTTGGTTGATTGGTGGTGACTTTAATGCTATTATGAATCATAATGAACATCAAGGCAGATCTATTCCTAATCTTAATAGTATGATGGATTTCTCTAATTGTGTTGCAGATTGTGATTTGATTGAGCCTAATCACTCAGACCCCTCATATACATGGGCAGGAGTGAGGGCTAATGGTTGGGTCTGGAGGAAGCTTGATAGATACTTGTTCAACCACAAGTGGAATGATCTATTTACTAAAATTCAAGTGGATATACTTGAAAAAACCCCATCTGATCATACCCCATTACTTATCAGGTGCTCTTTTGAGGAATTTAATGGCCCTAGATCCTTTAAATTTCAAAATATGTGGACCAAACATCCTAAATTCTTAGACACAGTTATGACAAGTTGGCAGAAGACTCCTACTATAGGGGGGATGAGAGGCTTGATGAATAAGTTAAAGAGCCTCAAAAATGATTTGAAAAGCTGGAATAAGGATAGCTTTGGAAACATCTTTGAAGATATTAGAAGATGTGAAAACCTTGTGATGCAGACTGAAAAACATTTCATGGAAGATCCTACATCAACTAACAGAGAGATGTGGAACCACCAAAAAGCTCTCCTTATCACTAAGCTTAATCTTTAAAGAAAGTACTGGAAACAAAAATCACATATAAAGTGGTTAAAGGAAGGTGATGCTAATACAAGTTATTTTCATTCTTATGTGAAAATCAGGCATAGAAGGCAAGGTATTAGCTCTATTCAAAATGAGGATGGTGAGATAGTTTCATCTTTACCTGATATTGGGAAGACTGCCATTGACTTTTACCCCAAACTTTATTCTGTCTCTCAGCCAGTTTCATCTGCAGATATCTTACACTTCATTCCAAGCATTGTTTCTGCAGAAGATAATCATCATCTAATGTCTCTGCCAAAAGAGGAGGAAGTTAACAAAGCTGTTTGGAACCTTAATCCTAATGGGGCTGCTGGGCCTGATGGATTTAATAGCAAATTTTTTAAGAAGTGTTGGCATATTGTGGGAGAGGATTTGGTTAAAGCTGTGCAGGAATTCTTTTTAGGGATTTCTATTCCTAAGGGGTTATCTAGCAGTCTAATTGTGCTAATTCCTAAGATCAATAATCCCTCTTCCTTTGCTGATTTTAGACCCATTTGTCTATCTAATTTTGTGAATAAAGTTTGCACAAAGGTTTTGGCTGATAGACTCTCCTTGATTTTGCCTAAAATCATCTCTCCTGAGCAGATTGGGTTTATGAAAGACAAACATGTGGTGGATCATATTCTTATAGCCCAGGAAATGATTCATTCTTTGAATAAAAAAGTGAGAGGATCTAATGTTGTTGTTAAACTAGATATGGCAAAAGCTTTTGATAAGCTGTCCTGGGATTTTATTGCTGCTATTCTGGAAAGATTTGGTTTTTCTCACAGGTTTATTCATGTTATTATGAACAATCTGAAATCTACTTATTTCTCTATTTTGGTTAATGGGGTACCTCAAGGTTTTTTCCAACCTAAAAGGGGTGTTAAACAGGGTGACCCTCTCTCTCCCTACCTATTTATCCTTGCATCAGAAGCATTTTCTAGGGGTATTGCTTGGCATATTAATAATGGTTCCATCAAGAAATTCTGGATGGGCTCCTTTGGTTATTCACTCTCCCATTTAGGTTATGCAGATGACTTGTTGATCTTTCTAAATGGCGACTCTAGATCTCTGCTTAATTTTAAAGAATTTCTAAATTCGTACCAAATAGCTTCTGGGCAGTCCATTAATCTGTAGAAAAGTTCTTTCTTGTGTGGCAGAAAAGCAAGAGCTGGTTTGATTTCAAATCTTCTGGAGATGAGAGAATCTGACCTTCCCATCAAATATTTAGGAGTTCCCCTGCATAAAGGCATGAATAGAGTTAGTCATTGCATGGACCTAATTCAAAAATTTGACTCTAAACTCTCAACATGGAATCAGAGTCACCTGTCAATGGCTGGAAGATTGATTCTAATAAGGCATGTGTTAAATACAATTCCCTTACATACTATGGCTGCTGATAAACTCCCAAAAAAGGTTATCAATATCATTGAAAAGAAAATGGCTTGCTTTCTTTGGGGCTCTTCTAACTCAAAGAGGAAATATCATTGGGTGAAATGGTCACATTTATGCTATCCAACTGAGGAGGGAGGACTTGGTATTAGAAGTCTATCAGATATAGAAAAAGCATTTTCTATTAAACTATGGTGGAAATGGAAGACTGGGGACTCTATTTGGGCTAATTTTCTGAGAGCAAGATATCCTAGAGGTCCAAATATGGTCCCTAAAGTCTATGATTCTCCCATTTGGAGAAGAATTTGTTCTATTAATGAGTTTGCTTCATCATTATGTGGGGTGAACTCTGAAGGGAGTATTTTTTGGGAACCTACAACTTCTGGAGTTTTTACTCTCAAATCTGCTTATGAGGAAGTTAGAGAGGAGAGGTCTGTTACCTTTTATGCAAAGCACAGTTGGCACCCCAAGCTTCCTCTAAAGATCAGGCTGTTTCTTTGGAGATTGCTTAATGGTAATCTACCTATTACAGATAACTTGTCTAGATTCCAGACAGTAATCAACCCATCTATATGTCCTCTTTGCAGAGCCCATTCTGATGTTGTGGATCATATTTTCTTTGACTGTACAAGAATTAGACCAGTGTGGGGTTATTTTATGGGGATTTTTGGAATCTCTATATCTCTTCAAACAAATTCTATAAGGCATGTCCTCATTAATTGGTGGATTCAAGCTGGATCTAAAACAATGGATGATATATTCAAGCATTGCTTACCGGGAATTATTGGTTGGCATATATGGAAAAGCTATAGTTCTATGGTATGGGGTATTGCTGACTGCAGATTGACTACAATTTCTATTATACAACAAATCAAACATTTCACATGTAGCTGGGTCACTACTATCAAATCTAAAAGCCTATGGAAGGCTGGAGACATTCTATTTGACGAACAGTTGATTCCCAAAGATTTTAGGCTGGGAAAGCCTTTAATAAAATCAATTTCTTGGGAGAAGCCGAAGAACTCTCTAAAGTTAAATATAGATGCGCGATACTTGTCTTATCAAGCGGCTGGGGGTGCTATCTTGAGAGATGGTGACGGGAGACTGGTTGTGGCTTCCTCTTTCCCGATCTCGGCTTCTTCCTCGTTTGAAGCTGAGCTTGCTGCCGTTCTTCATGCTACTACTTGGGCGTTATCCCTAGGGTTTCGAAGCTTCCATGTTGAGACAGAAGCCATGGAGGTGCTGGAGCATCTGCAACGACGAAGGATTGGAAGGAGATATGATGAGGTTATCCGTTTGTTAGATCTGTCTGAGGAGAGTGATGTTTCCTATTCCGGTGTTTTACGAGAGGCCAATTGGGCAGCACATTATCTGGCCGCTGCGGACATGGGCCGGCCCATTATTATCTCGGATGTGGCGGATCTTCCTTATCAGGCCCGTAAGGCCTATTTTTCGGATTTATTTGGGCTTTCATCCCTTCGGTTTGTTTATTAATCTTGTTGAGCTTTATCTCCTTTTTGGTGTAATTTTGCTTCTGTTTGACTATTTTGGAGAAGTTTGGTTTGGTCCCCTTCTCTGGTTGTATGCTCCTTTTTTTTAATAATATTCTGGAAGATGACCCCCCGGCTTCTGCCCCACTGATTTTGGTGGTTTGCCTTCCGGGGTAAAAAAAAATGTTTATCAACTCCCCCCACACTTAGCTTCTTTACTCGTCCTCGAGTAAAGTTAAATGTTCACAAGTGTCAAGTCTTACAAAGTTCCCATAATTTAACAAGAGAAAGACAAAAACACAAAGACCACCAAGGATAAAACATGAGTTTTAAGCTCAAATTACAATATCTTTTTGGGTTTTATGGTCTTCTAGTGCTCATCTTCTCTTCTCTTCTCCTCCTTTCTTCTTCCATTTTTTCTTCTTCATCTTCAAGAGATCATGTCCTGCAACAACAAATATATCTCTCATATCTCTCATTTTGCCTAGGAGCCTTTTGAGGTTTTCATCCTAGCATCTCTTTTATTTTTCATTCCTCACCACTCACTCATCTTTTGTTTTTTGTTTCTTCTTATTTTATAAGCTCTTGTTGCTTAGATTGCCCGTTTTTTGGGTTTTCAACCTAACTAGCATTCATTTCTTTTATTTATTATTTTTTTGTGTACAAAGAGCACAAGAAAGTAATGCTTAGTATAAGGTAAAAACAAAAGGGAATTCAACATACCAAAAGATGAGTCTTCCTCCCCCACAGTTGGATCAAGGCACTATCCCTAATGCCCATCCGCACCGCCATAGTAGCCTCCTCCAAAGCCGCCCCCAAAGCTGCCATCAAATCCGTTACCGGTGCCGCCATCCCCCATTGTGTCGTTGCCTCCATTCCCATCATCATATCCTCCACCACCGGAGCTTGAACCGCCAAAGCTACCCCAATGAGTAGGGTCATATCAAGAGGGTAGTGGTGGAGGAGTGGCCATAGTATGAAAAGAGCCTTGATGGGCTATGTAGGAGTACATAGGTCCATAGAACCTACATTGATCCTCCTCATATCTCCGATTGTCGGCTTCCCGAAGCTCCTCTATCCGTTGAAATCCTGCTCTTTGCTCCTCCTCTACTCGGGTGAGCCACTCTCCCATAGCCGTGTAGTTGAGGTTCATTTGGTTGAACCCCGCAAGTAGTTGTTGTTGACCCTCCAAAAGTTGTTGGAAATAGTTGGGTGGTGGAGGGTGTAAGGAATAATTGTAATTAGATTTTCATGATGCTATAATAATTAGGATTTTAGAGTACCCCTTGTTAGATCTTTTGTATTAGAAATTTTCCTTGTAAAGTTTCTTAAAATAATCGACTGACAGAAGACCTCCTGACAGAAGACCCTCTGATAGACTTAGTCTGAACAGAAGACCTTTGGTTCTCTATTGGTTCATATCCAGACAGAAGACCCCCTGGTTCTCTGTTGAACTTCACTTCAACAAAATCTGTCAAGACCCTCTGTTGGCTCGCTTTTTGGACAGAAAACCTAAGGACCCTCTGGCAGCTTATTCCAACAGAAGTGCTCGAGACCTTCTCTGGTTGACCCTCTGCTGAAAATACCAGAAGGCCTGACACTTGGTGAATTTTCATGAATCTACTTAGCCGGTGAAACCAACGAAAGATTCCTTCAACGGCTAGAAGAGTTCAACGGAAAAGCTACAGTACGCGCATTAAATGCACATTTAATGCACTCCGTACGCTAAAGAGTAAAAACAGACGATTGGCCGAAATGTCAGGATAGCTTTATCCCAAAATAGCAACTCGCCAACTTTGCTGGGTCATACTGGTCAAGTCAACTGTTCGCGCATTCAATGCAATTGTCCTCCTCCTCCAACGGGAAGACAACCTCAGTATAAGAGATACTACTCGAAGAACAACAAAAAAAACTTAGCAAAACTTTCGCTCTAACTTTGTGCTACAACTTCACTCCATCAACTATATTCAAATGCACAAAGCCTTCTTGAGATTCAAACTCAATTCTTCAACAAGAAAGGCGGACGTTGGAAAGATTATATTTTCACACCTTCACATTCCAACAAAAAGCAAAGTTCCAACTGTTCTTCAACACTTCAAGCACTTCAACTACATATCTTTTGTAACGAAGCAAGTTGGAAAACCCCTGTTCTTACAAGAACTCTTCTTTTACAAGAAGGACGTCCAAGTAACTGGAGTAGTGAAGTGGTTATACTTCCAGAAAGCTCAGTGAAAGGACCAGTCTTAAAGGAAGCATGAAGTGCATCCCATGAGACATCTAGGCTTGAAGAAGACGTGGAGAGCTTCTTAAGTGCTAGGGCTAAGGCGTTGTAAACTGTCGTTTTTACAAGCTTAGTGAAACAGTAGATTAGAGGAACGAGTTGTTCCTTGAACCACTATAAAAATCCTTGGTGTCATTTACTTACTGCTTTTAATTCTTGCATTTACTTTTTACTGTTTAACTCCAGAGATTTGGTCTCTGTGTTCAGCAGAACCCTTTCTGTGAGTTAACAGAAGGCCTGTTGCCTTTGCATCTCTTAGAGGCTATCCGGACAGAACCCCTACCAGAAGACCATCCGCTGTCAGTCTGTTCTGTCAACAGAACAAACTATTCTGTTAAATCTGGTACTTAGCTTGAAAAAGTTAAAAACTGGTACAGTCTATTCACCCCCCCCCCCCCCCCTCTAGACTGTACCCAGTACAACCGGGACCAACAAGTGGTATCAGAGCCTCCTTGTTCTTGTAATCTTTTAGGTTACCTATTGAACAAAGATCCACTTGTTTTCTGTGCCTCTGTTTAATCTCTTATTATGGATCACTCTCTTTCCAAGAATCTTATGTTTTCAGATCTTAAGTTTGATGATTGGAGAATCCGGATGAAGGCACATCTATGTGCTCTTCATGATGAGATGTGGGAAGTACTTGACATAGGGCCATTCACCAACTTCCAAAAGGTGAATCCAGAGCATGCCATTGACAACACAAAGCCTTAGATGATCAACAAAGCTAAATCTGAGTGGACCACTGAAGAGAGGAGAAAATATAACCTTGACAACATTGCAAAGGACATCCTTTACAAGTCCATTGATGACAGATACTTCAACAGAATCAAGAAGTGTAAAACTGCCAAAGAAATATGGGATACCCTTGAGCTCATTGGAGCAGGTGATGAGCAGGAGAAGGAAAACAAGCTAACCATTGCCAACAAGAAGTTTGATGACTTCAAACTTCTTCCTGGTGAAAGCATATCCAAGATGTATGATAGACTCCTTACTCTCACTGGAGAGATCTCTGAACTTGGCAAGGAACTCACCACCAAGGAGATCAACCTCAAAGTGTTGAGAGGTTTACCCTCAACATGGAAGATGAAGGTGGTTGTTGTTCAATCCAGCAAAGATGTGAAAACTTATCCTACAAATAAGCTCATCTCAGACCTCAAAGCTCATGAGTTCGAGATGATTGAAGAAAAAGAAGATGTACCTGAAGAGAGGACCACCACAGCCCTCAAAGCCAGTACATCTAAGGTAAATGATTTTGATCCCTCTGTATTATTATCTGACGAATATATGGCTGCCTTTGCTAGAAGATTCAAGAAGTTCATGAAGAACCCCAAAGATGGAAGAAGTCCATCTGGCAGCAGAAAACCATTGCAGAAGACCAAGTCTGCAGATACTAGTGGAGAGCTTCTCTGTTACAACTGCAGATTGCCTGGACATTTCAAGGCCATCTGCCCTCATCCTAGAGTGTCCAAGAGACAAGGACGAGATGGAGAAAAGAAATATGAAGACAATTCTAGAAGGAGGAAGGAACTTGTCACAGAACAGTTCGAGAAAGATCCCCTTTCTGAGACAGAATCCAGTTCTGATTCTGATTCTAGTGAGGCCTTCTGTTGCCTGGATACTGAAACAGAAGACCTATGCCTCATGGCACAGTCTGATGATGAGGTAACCTCCTCTTCTAACTCTCGTTTTTCTTCAGTAGGCACAACTTTAAATGATGATGCAATGTCATCATTGGGGGAACAGTTTAGAACTATCCAAACCACTCATTCTTTAGTCAAAGAAGAAAACAGTAAGCTAAAAGTTGAACTCCATGGCTTAAGAAAAGAGACTGAGGTAAAAATCAATCTCTTTATTAAGCATTTTGAGGTCAGATACAATAGCCTTATGACAATGCAAACTTCTCTAAAGGCTGTTGATATTGATCACATGATTTCCCCCGTTTCTGGTCTTGGATATGTTGCAACAGAATCCGGTGAGCCTTCTGTAAGGCCTAGCACCAAAGTTGCTAAGGTTGATAAGGTCATAGAGCCACAGACTTCTAGCCCCATTTGTCATGCTGGTGTATCTGGCACCAAGGTTATTCATGAGGAAGTCAGGCCAGAAAAAGGAAAGATAAAGGTTCAACAGAAACCCATTTTGAAAATTAATGAACCTGGTAGAAAGCCTAACAACAGAAAAGGTTTTCAGAAAAACCAAAGACAAGCTGTCAACAGACAACCTCATGATGATCGTGCTAGAAATGATCACCAGAAAGGCAGGTATCATGAGAAAGTTAACTTTAGGTAGAAGAGGTTGGCTGGTCAACTTCAGAAGCCCAAAGCTAACCGCCCCTCTGCTCTTGATAGTATATGGGACTTCTATCCCACCAAGAAAGCTATGCAAAAATATGTAAACATGAAGCATGACCCTCACAAGCATCTGCCCAAAGTGAATCACACTTCAGTTTACTATGACTACCAGGTGGAAAATGGGTACCACCCACCAAGGTTTCACTTGATGAGACCAAAATGGTACCAACTACCAAGACTCATTGACCCCCCAGGACCCAACATTGCTTGGGTACTGAAATCTTTCTTTTGATTATGCAGGAACTGTGTGGTGGAGCTATCTCAGAACAAGAATGGTTTATTGATAGTGGATGCTCCAGGCACATGACAGACGACAAAGGCTGCCTAACAGAGTTCCAGAAATGCAAAGGACCTAGAGTTACCTTTGGAGGTAATGACAAAGAAGGTCAAACAAAAGGAAGAGGCAAGCTGATCAAGAACCAGATAATCATTGATGATGTCTCTTATGTCAAAGACTTGAAGTTAAACTTATTAAGTGTTAGCCAATTCTGTGACAAAGGCTACACTATTGAATTCACAAAGGACTTCTGCTATGTGAAGCATGAGACAACAAAGGAAGTGGTTCTTACAGCAACAAGGAAGAACAATATATATGTGGTTGATTGGAAAACTGCTAAAGATGGAGTATGCTTGATAGGAAAAGGAGATTCAAAACTAAACTGGGACTGGCACAAGAAGCTTAGCCATTTGAATTTCAAAACAATCAACAAATTGGCAAGAGAACAAATTGTAGATGGACTGCCAGACATAGTCTACAAGAAAGAGACCCTCTGCAGTGCATGCCAGAAGGGAAAACAACAGAAGAACTCTTTCAAACCCATTGCTGGAGATCTTTCCACTAGTCCTCTAAATCTGATCCACATGGATTTATTTGGACCAGTTGAGACTCCAAGTGTTGGTGGCAAGAAATATACACTAGTCATGGTTGATGACTATTCCAGATATACATGGACTATCTTCTTGACAAAGAAAAATGAAACTCTTCAGAAGTTGCCCTCTCTGTTAAAGAACCTTCAGACTGAGAAGAATATGAAAGTCAGGGCAATCAGATCTGACAGAGGAACTGAATTTGTCAACCAAGTCATTAAGGACTTCTGTGATCAAAATGGAACCTTTCATCAACTCTCTGCCGCCAGAACACCTCAACAGAATGGCGTAGCAGAAAGAAGGAACAGAACGTTGAAAGAAGCTGCAAGGAGAATGATTGCAGAATCAGGATTACCAATGAGATACTGGGCTGAAGCAATCAACACTGCATGCTACACCCAGAACAGAAACATGATCAACAAGAATCACCAGAAGACCCCTTATGAATATGGAAAGGAAGGAAACCCAACATCAGTTATTTCCATATATTTGGATGCAAATGCTACATTCTGAATAATGGAAAGGAGCATCTAAAGGTATTTCAAGAAAAAGCTGATGAAGGCGTATTCATAGGCTACTCAAGCACAAGCAAAGCCTATAGAGTACTCAACAGAAGGACTCTACATGTTGAAGAATCCATACATGTAAAGTTTGATGATAGCACCTCTGTTGAAGACATAACAGAGACCCTGAAGGAAGTCACCCTAGCTGACAGAACACCTAAGTCAACAGAAGAGATAGGAGTCAATCCAGTGTTTCCAACACCTGCACCAAACCCCCTTCTGTTGAATGAAGATGAAGATGAAGATGAAGATGATGAGCAACCAGAGAAACCAAGACAACAACTGACAAATCCTGATCTGACATGGTTAAGAGATCATCCTCCTAACCAAGTGATTGGACATATCAGAAGTGGTGTACAAACCAAATCTGCCTCAACAAGAAGAGAAACAATGTTTGCCTGCTACATATCTCAGATGGAACCTATGACACTAGAAGAAGCTCTTGCAGACTCAAACTGGATCAATGCAATGCAAGAAGAGCTTACTCAACTTGAAAGGAACAAAGTGTGGGAACTTGTTCCTAGACCAAAGCACCAGAATGTCATTGGAACCAAATGGGTATTCAAGAACAAAACAGATGAAGATGGCAACATTGTAAGGAATAAAGCAAGGCTGGTAGCTAAGGGTTACTGCCAAGAAGAAGGAATTGATTTTGATGAGACTTTTGCACCAGTTGTTAGACTTGAAGCCATCAGAATCTTCCTAGCCTATGCTGCCTACAACAACATCAAGGTCTACTAGATGGATGTCAAGAGTGCATTCCTGAATGGAGATCTTGAAGAAGAAGTGTATGTGGAACAACCACCAGGTTTTATCATCCCTACTCAATCTTCTTGTGTCTACAAGCTTAGAAAGTCCCTCTATTGTCTTAAGCAAGCTCACAGAGCATGGTATGACACATTATCCCTATTCCTAGTGAACCATGGGTTTACTAAGGGAAAGGTTGACAAAACCTTGTTTCAAATCTCTGTTGCTAATCATATTCTGTTAGCACAAATATATGTTGATGATATTATATTTGGAAGTACTAATGCAGAATTATGCATGAAATTTTCTCAAGTTATGCAAAGTCAATTTGAAATGAGTATGATGGGAGAACTGAGCTAATTCCTAGGACTGCAAGTGAAACAAGTTCCAGAAGGAATCTTTATCAACCAAGGGAAGTACACCAGAGACCTGATCAAGAAGTTTGGTGTAGAAGGAAAATCCTCAGTGAAGATTCCCATGAACACTTCTCAAGGAATTGGACCAGATGATGAAGGAAAAGATGTTGATGCAACAACCTACAGAGGAATCATTGGATCTCTTCTGTACCTAACTGCAAGCAGACCAGACATATCATTCTCTGTTGGAATCTGTGCCAGATACCAATCAAAGCCCAAGGAGAGCCATCTAAGTGCTGCAAAAAGAATCATCAGATACATCAAAGGAAATCCAAATGAAGGCTTATGGTATCCCAAGGGAGGTAACTTTGAACTAATTGGTTACTCTGACTCAGATTTTGCAGGTTGCATGTTAGACAGGAAGAGCACCTCTGGTCATTGCCAATTGCTAGGTGGGAGACTTGTCTCCTGGTTTAGCAAGAAGCAGAACTCTATCTCAACAAGTACAGCAGAAGCTGAATACATTGCAGCTGGGAGTTGTTGTGCTCAACTACTATGGATGAAGCAACAACTGAAGGATTATGTCATTCAAGCAAAGGAGATCAAGCTTCTCTGTGACAACACAAGTGCCATTGCTATCACTCAGAATCCAGTTCTTCATTCTAGGACTAAGCACATTGAGATCAGACATCACTTCATCAGAGATCATGTTGAGAAGAAGCACATATGCATGGAGCATGTGTCAACAGAAGACCATCTTGCAGATATCCTAACCAAGCCTTTGCCTGAGGCTAGGTTCAACAAGCTCAGAGAAGAATTGGGAATGATGGATGAAATCCCCAGAGATGGTTGAAAGGAAGAACCTCTGTTGCAAAATCTCTGTTACAAAAACACAGGTACAGAACCCCTTCTGTTCCTCACCTTGAACAGAGAACCTATGTTCCTACCACAACACCTCAGCAACAGAAACCCTTCTTATTCCTAACAGAAGATTGTGGACTTAGAAATATTTTGAGTAAACGGGCGACCTAGTTACTTATTAAAGGTCTTTTACCCCTTTACCTCTAAAACGGTATTACAGCCGCAGAACATTTACTGCGCCCCTTTTTCATTTATTGGTACCTCGAAACCGCCAATAATCTCAAACGTCCACTAACCCAAAACCATATATTCCCTCTTTTCAACCTAAACCGCTACTGCTCACTTTACTCTCAATTTTTCGAACTCCCCTTTCTCTCAAGCTCTCAAAATCTCAAAAACTCTCTACAATGGCTTTCATTAACATCAACGACCTCACTGAAGAAGAAATCAATCTCTTGGTCGCCAATATCTACACCGGAATGAACTGTGATCTTTCCGCACTCCCTGAATTAGCTGCGAATCAAGAAACAATGATGAAAATCATTCAGGGAATGAAGGATTCCCAACTGGACAAGCTCGTAGGATATCACTTCAACTCCTACAACACCAAGGATGTGGCTGAGTTCTATCTCAATGTCACATACGAAGGAGAAACCATCCATTCTCATGTGAACGGAGATGACATCACCCTAACTCTGGAGACTATCAACGCCCTCTTCGGGGTAGTGGAGGACCCCCAGGAAGAAGACGCTGAAGGGTTCATTAACCTAGAAGATGTTCGTACCACTGTTGAAAACTTTGTTCAACTTTACTGCAGACCTGAAGTTGGAGATGTACCAAAATTAAACATGAAGAAGAACCTACTCCAGAGTGACTATGAGAAGCTGGTGAACATATTCCAAAGGTGCGTCTGGAACAAGAGCACCTATACTGATGACATGACGGCTCTGAATGCAAAAGTTGTATTTGTTGTCCACCATGGAATGAACATCAACTGGGGACAGGTAACCATCAAATCCCTAGTAGAATTCATAAAGAAGAAGGACAAAGAAACAGGTCTTTTCAAAAACCCCATGGGTTATGGCTGAGGAACCCTATGGAGGGTGATTACTCCAAGCTCCTAATTCCTAAATACATCTAAGGATAGGAAGATTGCTCTCAAGGCTGAACAGAAAAGGTTGAGGACCTTGGAGTTCAACAGAGAGAAACTCCAACAGAAGGTGGTCAAGCCCAAGAAGGCTGCTCACCAACCGAAGAAGGCTGTGAAGAAGAAGCAGAAACCCTCCACCCCTCAGAATCCGAGGAAGAAGAGCCTTTGGTAAGAAAGCCTGTGAAGAAGGCAATTGCCAAGAAGGCCACCCCAGCAAAAGCCCAGAAGCTGGTGGCAAAAAAGGTTGTGATCAAGAGAAAGGCACCCTCTCCTATCTCTACAGAGGGTACCCCTTCTGCCTCTCCCATTGTCAAGAAGGCCAAGGCTATGACTTCCGCAAGTCAGGGGGAACTTGAAGGTTCTACCCCCTCTGCTCAACCCAGAAAGAATGCATGGCAAGGCAAGAAGACACTGTTTGAGTCCAGTGACTCAGAAGAGGAAGTGGTAGTGTAGGATGCTACTACTCAGGGGGAAACTCACACCTCTCCTCCTCCTGCAATCCAAGATCAACCTCTGGTGGTTTCCTCACCAGAACACCAAGGAGTCATCAACAGAAATCCTAAGACTTCAGAACCTCATGCAGATATCTCCTCTGCCCTGGACAAACAATTTGTCAGAGTCCTAGCTTGGAGGAAGTGGAGAGTGGGACCCCTTTCTGAGCTGATAGGATTGTTCCCTTACTTCGCTTCTGAGGAAGAAGAAGTGCTCAAGTGGGATGGAACAGAAGACGTAGAGATGTGCCTAAACAAGGACTTCCTTCTATCTGTCCTAGCAAAGAAGAAGAAGAACCTCAAAGGGAAGTCCACCTCTTTATCTAAGCCAACAGAAGGACCCACTGCACCCCTCTCTGAGCAAGAACGAGAAGCCTTTGATGCTTGGGCAATGGAGAAGGCCTTGAAAGAATCTCTGGACCCCCCGCAATCAACAGAAGGGTCAAGAAGGAGGACCTTCTCATTCTGAAGTTGTTCTGGCACAACTGATTGCAGAATGGAGAAGAGCTCAAACAGGAGCTGAGAAGGTAACTATTTCTACCCTCCTTCCTCTCCCCAACATATCATTTCCCCTACCTCCACTCAGAAACAACCCATACCTCACATCACTCCACCTCAATCCCCCGTTAAACAAAAATCTCCTTCACCGCAACAGAAAACCACCCCTCATCAGAGCCCTTCCCCCAACAGAAACCCAACTCTCAAATCAACCCCCTCTAAGGAGAAAACCCCCTCTAAACAGAAAACTTCTTCTGCGCAATCCAAACACTCCTCACCCTACAAACCAACTCAATCCAACAAAAACTGCTCCCCTTCACCACCACCATCTCCTCATCACCAGAAACCACCATCTCCACAGAAAACCTCATCTCACAAGAGAACCCCCTCCCACAAGAAGTCTAAAAACCCAACTCCATTCCCACAAAAATCTTCACACAAAGTTGTCAACCCCAATCTTTCTCCTCAACACTTTGTAGCCTCCAACCCCATTCCGGCCAATCTCAAAGTCCACATTGATCTTTCAAGCATTGGTGCTTCTAGCAATGATGGATTCATTGTTAGCAAATCCAACAAGGCTACTTCAAAGAAGAGGAAGTCCCCTCCTCAGAATGAGCAACAGACTAGAAGGCCTCCCATGCCCAAATCAAGAGGTCTGGGAATGCCTGACTTTGAAGAAGCAGAGCCTCAGATACCTTTAAATCAGTTTGTTACTGCAGCTGAAGAATTTGGCAGTCAGATGTTGGACGGGATGAACAAGCTTGTTCTCATCAATGACAAGCACTATGAGCATCTCACACTAGTCAACAGCAATCTTGAACTTGGACTACTACAACTCTCTGAGAAAGTGGCAAATCTTACCCAATCTTTGACTACCTTCATAGAATCTTCCAATGCCAAGGTAGACGCAGTCTCCAGGGAAGTGGATGGTGTCAATTCTGTCCTCTATTCACATTCTCAAACTCTCAACAAACAGAATGCGAAGCTCAAGAATATAACTGAATCCATTGATATTCTACAATGGTATGCAAATCAATCCTCTGAGAGTTTCATGGAGATCCAGTGCCTTTGCAAAGATCACAAAGATCAAGCCTCTACTCATCTCAAGAAAGACAAGGAGAGATACCAGAAGATGGTACTCCTTGAAGCAAGCACCAAGGATGTAAGGAATATTTGTAATTAGATTTTGATGATGCTAGATTAATTAGGACTTTAGAGTACCCCTCTTTAGACTTAATGTATTAAAATTTTCCTTTGTAAATCTCTTTAGTATAATCGACTGGCAGATGGCCTCCAGAGCAGAAAGTCTCAAGAGCAGAAGGCCTCCAAAGCAGAAAGCCTCCAGAACAGAAGACCCTTGATAAGGCTTTGGTTGAACAGAAGGCCTTTGGTTCTCTGCTTTAGAACAGAAGACCTCAGGGTCTCTGTTGGCCTTTACTCTGACAGAAACCCTCCTGGTTCTCTGTTGGATATCTCTTCCACAGAAGTGCTCAAGACCTTCTCTGATCAACTCTCTGCTAAAGACACCAGAAGGCCTGACACTTAGGAGAATTTCACCAAGCCGGGAAACCAACTGAAAGATTCCTTCAACGGCTAGGAGTCTTGAACGGAAAAGCTACAGTACGCGCATTAAATGCACATTTAATGCCTCCCGTACTCTGTAGAGTAATTGCAGATGATTGGCCGCAATGTCAGGATTACATTATCCCAAAATAGTAACCCGCCAACTTTATCGGGTCCTACTGGTCAAGTCAACTGTCCGCTCATTTAATGCAGTTGTCCCCCTTCTCCTCCAACGGGAAGACAACCTCAGTATAAAAGATACACTCCGAAGAACAACCGGATAACTTTGCTAGAAAACTTTTGCAATAGCTACAACTCTGCGTATTCAAGATATTCAATGCTAAAAACGCAAAAGCCTCCTTGAGATTAAATCTTCATTATCTTCTACAAGAGAAGGCAGACGTTGGAAAAATCCTTACTTCCAACTCAAGCAAAGTTCCAAGTGTTCTTCAACTCTTCAAGCTCTTCACATACAAATCTTTTGTAATGAAGCAAGTTGGAGGAACCCCTGTTTTCAACAGAACCTCTTCTTTCACAAGAAGGACATCCAAGTACCTGGAGCAGTGAAGTGGTGATACTTCCGGGAAAGCTCAGTGAAAGGACCAGTCTTAGGGAAGCCGGAAGTGCATCCAAGAAGACATCTACACTTGAAGAAGACATGGAGAGCTTCTTAAGTGATAGGGCTAAGGCGTTGTAAACGAACGTTTTTACAAGCTTAGTGGAATAGTGGACTAGAGGAACGAGTTGTTCCTTGAACCACTATAAAAAGCCCTGATGTCATTTACTTACTGCATTTCATTTATTGTTTGTTTGATCTGCTTAACTCCAAAGACTTGGTATCTGTGTTCAGCAGAACTTGTTTTGTGAGTTAACAGAAAGCCTACTGCCTTTGCTTCTCTGAGGCTATATTAACAGAACTCCCTACCAGAACCCCATCCGCTGCCAGTCTGTTCTGCCATCAGAACAGGTTATTCTGTTATATCTGGTACTTAGCTTGAAAAAGTTAAAAACCAATATAGTCTATTCACCCCCCTCTAGACTGTATCCAGTACAACCGGGACCAACAAAGGACATACAATCAGATGTTGACAAGCAACGGAGTCTGATAGAAGGCCTCACTTCTGTCACCCAGATTCTCCCAGAAGCCCTTGAGCAGATTGCTACATCTCAGGCTTCAGAATTTCAAAAGATTGCCATGATGATCGCAGACCTGGATGATGCCATAAAGGGGGGAAGAGAATCCCCAGCTGAAAAAGAAGCAACCCCCAGAATCTCAGCTGGCCCTTCTACTGATGTTGATCCAACACCTTTTTTTGAAGTTGTCATTCAGAAGAAAAGGCTGGCTGGCATTTCTAGACCTTCATCTCCACATAAGAAAGGCACTTAGAAGAAGAAAGCCCTGAATTTCACTGAATGGAGATTGGGTGGATCTCAAAGGATTGATAGATCTCAATTTGAAGAAATGAAGCAGAAGATGACTCCACCTCAGCAGCAGAATCTCTATCTCGACAATGATGGCTATGTGAAAGTCAGACAGGGTGGATCTCTGGAAGATGCTGAATATTGGTTCAAGAAGAACGTCCTCCCAGGAAGATATCAATGAAGGAATTCTGAACTACCTCAACTGCAAACTCTCTCCTATCTGGGCCTCATGTCAAACCCCTGGAAATCTCAATGGGATTATAGAAGAAGTAAATAAAGATCTGAAAAGACTACAAGGACTGGAAGACGAAGCTATGGCTATGGCAGCAAGGGAAAATCTGTAAAGAAACACCCTTGTAAACTATCAGACTATAAAATCACATCTCTGCCATTCAATCTATAAGGCAATTACTCCATATTTGTTCTTACTTTCTGCTTATTCTGTCTGCTATGCATGATGATTTTATTTCTGTCTTATTATATGCTATCTTGATTGTATCTTACTCTTACTATTTTCCTATGCTAAGTTGCCCACCAAGATTTTTAATGAAAAGTTTTACTTTAACTCTTCTTATGGTGAAAGGCACTTCTCCAGAAATAGTTAAAGGGTTTTGACATCATCAAAAAGGAGGAAATTGTAAGGATAATTGTAATTAGATTTTGATGATGCTATAATAATTAGGATTTTAGAGTACCCCTTGTTAGATCTTTTGTATTAGAAATTTTCCTTGTAAAGTTTCTTAGAATAGTCGACTGACAGAAGACCTCCTGACAGAAGACCCTCTGATAGACTTAGTCTGAACAGAAGACCTTTGGTTCTCTGTTGGTTCATATCCAGACAGAAGACCCCTTGGTTCTCTGTTGGACTTCACTTCAACAAAATCTGTCAAGACCCTCTGTTGGCTCGCTTTTTGGACAGAAAACCTAAGGACCCTCTGGCAGCTTATTCCAACAGAAGTGCTCGAGACCTTCTCTGGTTGACCCTCTGCTGAAAATACCAGAAGGCCTGACACTTGGTGAATTTTCATGAATCTACTTAGCCGGTGAAACCAACAGAAGATTCCTTCAATGGCTAGAAGACTTCAACGGAAAAGCTACAGTACGCGCATTAAATGCACATTTAATGCACTCCGTACGATAAAGAGTAAAAACAGATGATTGGCTGAAATATCATGATAGCTTTATCCCAAAATAGCAACTCGCCAACTTTGCTGGGTCCTACTGGTCAAGTCAACTGTTCGCGCATTCAATGCAATTGTCCTCCTCCTCCAACGGGAAGACAACCTCAGTATAAGAGATACTACTCGAAGAACAACCCAAAAAAACTTAGCAAAACTTTCGCTCTAACTTTGTGCTACAACTTCACTCCATCAACTATATTCAAACGCACAAAGCCTTCTTGAGATTCAAACTCAATTCTTCAACAAGAAAGGCGAACGTTGGAAAGATTATATTTTCACATCTTCACATTCCAACAAGAAGCAAAGTTCCAACTGTTTTTCAACACTTCAAGCACTTCAACTACATATCTTTTGTAACGAAGCAAGTTGGAAAACCCCTGTTCTTACAAGAACTCTTCTTTTACAAGAAGGACGTCCAAGTAACTGGAGTAGTGAAGTGGTTATACTTCCAGGAAGCTCAGTGAAAGGACCAGTCTTAAAGGAAGCAGGAAGTGCATCTCAGGAGACATCTAGGCTTGAAGAAGACGTGAAGAGCTTCTTAAGTGCTAGGGCTAAGGCGTTGTAAAATGTCGTTTTTACAAGCTTAGTGGAACAGTGGATTAGAGGAACGAGTTGTTCCTTAAACCACTATAAAAATCCCTGGTGTCATTTACTTACTTCTTTTAATTCTTGCATTTACTTTTTACTGTTTAACTCCAGAGATTTGGTCTCTGTGTTCAGCAAAACCCTTTCTGTGAGTTAACAGAAGGCCTATTGCCTTTGCATCTCTTAGAGGCTATCCGGACATAACCCCTACCAGAAGACCATCCGCTGTCAATCTGTTATGTCAACAGAACAGACTATTCTGTTAAATCTGGTACTTAGCTTGAAAAAGTTAAAAACCAGTACAATCTATTCACCCCCCCTCTAGACTGTACCCAGTACAACCGGGACCAACAGAGGGTCTTGGGGCTGTTCGTGGATGTCCGCATCCATGTCCTCATGATCACGGGGTTCAGTGTTATGCTCGTGTTGAGGGTCTTGGAGATGAGGTGGAAGGGCATTAGGGAATAAGTAATGGGGCACTTCTACGTTGTACAGTAGTCGGGGGAGTTCCGGGTTAGGCATGGGGAAGTGTCTTATAGGCTTGGGGTGTATGAGCAAATTGTACTCATTTCATGGATGGTCGTCCCCATACATCGTGTGAGAGAATGATGTGCACCCCGAGTAGCCCAACCAAGCCATATTCATCAAACAGTAGTCGGGTATAGGAGAGTTATCCGTATACCCGAACTTGGTCACCAAATGCATGATCACCCCACCCACAACAATTGGCCCTTTGGTCGTGCTCTCTTTTTTCAAGTGTGCCCACATCAAATTGCATAAATTGAAGTCCACGGCCCGACGGAACAAAACCCCAGTAATCAAGCATACGTCCCCCATCCTCGTATGATAATTGTTGGGGCGCCCAAGCAAACAATTCGCCAAAAAATTTAAAAATAGCCTTAGGATGGGGTGTTGAACATGGCTTATGTACAGTTGGGAGGAGCTAAAGTGCAGTTCACCGGTCATCTTTGTCCAAAGTGTGTGCCCGAACACAGTATTATCGGAAATGGCTCTTTCATAAGGGACATGGATATCAAAGTGTTCGGCAAACTCAAGTTTCGTTATCGAATATTCTTGGTTGAATAGACGAAACATGAGTTTTTCATCCCTAAAGTCATCCTCATTGCTCTCAAAGTGCACCGAACTCATGAGTTCATAGATAATTCTTTCATTAGAGTTGTATTTCATTTTGAAAATACGGTTCATGTCCAACTCATGAAAGAATTGCTTAGTGCTCCTATAAATGCCTAGTTCATGTAGAGCCTCATTGCATAGAAAACGGGATGGTTTTACTTACCTTGTTATTGTAGCGAGAATTCGAGTCTGGTGTTCGGTGTTGGCAAATTGGAAGTCCTCGTAGCCCGGGATGGGTGTCATGGTGTTGGAGCTGTCTCCTTTTCTCTTCCTTGGTGCCATTTTGGTGTGGTTGAGGCTTGAAAACTCCAAATTTCGAAAATGGGGTAGGGTTTTTGGACCTTTGGGATTTTGGGGAAAAATTGATTTTTGAGTATGGGTGTGTAGAGGAGAGTGAGGGGAGTAGTTTGGTGGTGGAATGGGGGTGATTTTATGTAGGAATGAGTGAGATATTGTAGAGAGAAGGTCAAAAAATGGAGGTTGGGGGATTCGAAGTTGGGGTTGGGAGTTTGGGGGAGATGAAGTGATTTGGGCTGATTTGGGGTTAAATCGCCCGCATACCCGATCGAGTATGCTGCTATAACCGATTGCGTATAGGAGGTAGGGGTTCTGGAATTTGGGTTTTTCAGGCATACCCGATCGAGTATTGTGTTATACCCGATCGGGTACTGGAGGCAGGGGTTTTATGTGTTTGAGTTTTCAGCACTACCCGACCGGGTAGGGAGTCATACCCGATTGGGTATTCTTCTGTTTGCATATTTTGAACTTCTTACTCGGTCGAGTGCTGGAGGCAGGCCTTTTTTAGTTTCGCACCTCTGTGAATACTCAACCGGGTATGTAATAGTACCCGATCGAGTATGCATGATTTTTTTGAAAAATCTGGCTGCTTCGATCGAGTATTGAACTCGGTCCCTCTTTTTTAGCCATACCCGACTGAGTATGTAGTGGTACCCGATCGGGTATGCCCCTTGATTGTCAAAACCTGCATTTTCTTCTCCTTTGAAACATGTGGTTAGTGCCCTCTCTCCCGTTCTCTCAAAACAGCAAATGAAACTTTGAAACAAATTAAAATAAAATCTACGTACCTTGCTTGGGTTGCCTCCCAAGACGCGCCTTAGTTAACGTCACGGCACGACGCCATGGTAGTGTTCATCCTTCATAGATTGGATCGAAGAGATCCATGCATTCAACGCTTTCTTTTTGGAAACCTTCAAGGAACGGTTTGAGTTGATGCCCGTTAACCTTGAAGATTTTATCGGTGTCAATGCTTTTGATCTTAACCGCTCCATGTGAGTAGACCTTGACCACCTCAAATGGTCCTTCCCGTCGTGATCTCAACTTACCGGGGAAAAGACAAAGGCGTGATCTAAAAAGAAGGACTTTGTCTCCAATTTGGAAATCCTTTCTTATTATCATTTTGTCATGCCATACCTTCGCCTTCTCTTTGTAGATGGCAGCGTTCTCATAGGACTCCAGTCGAAGCTCCTCTAGCTCTTGGAGTTGTAGCTTCCTTTGTATCCGCACTTATTCTATGTCAAGATTGAATGTTTTTACCGCCCAATAAGACTTATGTTCGAGTTCGACAAGGAGGTGATAGGCCTTCCCGAATACAAGTCTATAAGGTGACATTCCAATTGTGGTCTTGAAAGCGGTTCTATATGCCCATAAGGCATCATCCATGCGAAGACTCCAATCCTTGCGGTTGGGGTTCACCGTCTTTTGGAGTATAGATTTAACCTCTCTGTTTGACACCTCGGCTTGGCCATTTGTTTGTGGATGATAGGCGGTGGAGAGTTTGTGAGTGACACCATATTTCTTTAACAAAGCACTCACAGTTTTGTTGTAGAAATGAGTGCCCCTGTCGCTTATTAAAATGTGTGGCACTCCAAACCTGGAGAAGATGCGGGATTTGAGGAAGTCTGCTACCACTTTGGCATCGTCGGTTTTGATGGGTTTTGCTTCCACCCACTTTGAAACGTAGTCCACCGCTAAGAGAATGTATAGATTGCCATGGGAGTTAGGAAAAGGTCCCATGAAATCTATACCCCATACATCAAAGATCTCAACGTAGAGCATTGGTACTTGCGGTATCTCATGCTTTCAAGAGATGTTGCCCATGCGTTGACAATTATCACAAGATTGACAAAAGACATGAGCATTTCGAAACAAGCTAGACCACAAAAATCCGCATTCCAGTACCTTCATGGATGTTCATTTGCCTCCAATGTGTCCTCCGTGTTGGTCCCGGTTATACTGGATACAGTCTAGAGGGGGGGTGAATAGACTGTATTGGTTTTTAGCTTTTTAAACTAAGTACCAGATTTACAGAATAGCATGTTCTGTTGAAAGAACAGACTGGCAGCGGATGGGGTTCTGGCAGGGAGTTCTGTTGGCCTCAGAGAAGCAAAGGCAGTAGGCCTTCTGTTAACTCGTAGAACAAGTTCTGCTGAACACAGATACCAAGTCCAAGGAGTTAGACAGTTCTATCTAAGTGCAAGTATTAAAAGCAGTAAGTAAACGACACCAGGGATTTTTGTAGTGGTTCAAGGAACAACTCGTTCCTCTAATCCACTGTTCCACTAAGCTGTAAAAACTGCCGTTTACAAAGCCTTAGTCCTAGTACTCAAGAAGCACTCCACGTCTTCTTCAAGCCTAGATGTGTCCTGGGATGCACTACCTGGCTTCCTTTAACACTGGTCCTTTCACCGAGTTTCCTTGAAGTATCACCACTTCACTACTCCAGTTACTTGGACGTCCTTCTTGTAGCAAGAAGAGTTTCTGTTGAAACTGGGGTTCCTCCAACTAGCTTCGTTACAAAAGATTTGTATGTGATGAGCTTGAAGAGTTGAAGAACACTTGGAACTTTGCTTGAGTTGGAAAGAGTATTTTTCCAACTTCTGCCTTCTCTTGTAGAAGATATTGAGTTTGAATCTCAAGGAGGCTTTTTGCTTTTCAGAGTTTGAATATCTTGTTTGTAGCAATGGTTAGCAAAACTTGCAAAGTTATCTTGGCAAAGTTATGTAGGCCAAGTTATCCGGTTGTTCTTCGTATTGTATCTTTTTATACTGAGGTTGTCTTCCCGTTGGAGGAGTAGGAGGACAACTGCATTTAATGCGCGAGCAGTTGACTTGACCAGTAGGACCCGGTAAAGTTGGCGGGTTACTATTTTGGGATAAAGTAATCTGACATTGCGGCCAATCATCTGCAATTACTCCACGGAGCATGGGGAGCATTAAATGAGCATTTAATGCGAGCACTGTAGCTTTTCCGTTTCATACTCTTAGCCGTTGAAGGAATCTTTTAGTTGACTTCCCGGCTTTGTGGATTTCTTCCAAGTGTCAGACCTTCTGGTGTCTTTGGCAGAGAACTAATCAGAGAAGATCTTGAGCACTTCTGTTGATAGCAGTTTACAGAGAACCAAGAGGGTTTCTGTCAAGCTAAAGGGTAACAGAGACCCTGAGGTTTTCTGTTCCTAGACAGAGAACCAAAATCTTCTGTCCGGAGGTCTTCTGGTAGAGAGGCCTTCTGGTAGTCGATTATGCTAAGAACTTTACAAGGGAAAATTCTAATACATAATTTCTAAAAGGGGTACTCTAAAGTCCTAATTAATATAGCATCATCAAAATCTAAATACAATTATTCCTTACAATTTCCCCCTTTTTGATGATGCCAAAACCCTTTAACTATTTCCAGAGAAGTGCCTTCACCATAAAAAGATTAAGTTTAAAAACTTCCATTAAAATCTTGGTGGGCAACTTGGCATAGGAAAATAGTAAGAGTACGATACATTCAGATAGCAGTTCAAAAAAGAAACAAGTACAGAATAAAACAGTAAGCAACAAAGAGTAAAGAAGCAAAGAGACTTTAGAAGGAGCAGAGATAAGCTTTTATTAGATCAAGAGTTTTAAGAGAAGTTTAAAAGGAATTACAGATTTTCCCTTTCAGCTTCAGCTCTGGTTCTGCGATCTTGTTCTTTCAGATTCTTCAGTTCAGCATTCACTTCTTCTCTTATGCCAGCCAGATTTCCTGGTGCTTGACAGGAGGCCCAAATGGGAGAGAGCTTGCAGTTTAGATAATGAAGTACTCCCTCATGTACATCCTTGCCTGGGAGTACTCTCTTGTGAAACCAATATTCAGCCTCTTCCAAGGAACCACCATGTCTGACCCTTATATGACCGTCTCTGTCAAGATAGAGATTCTGTCTTTGAGTAGGGGTCATCTTCTGCTGAATTTCTTCAAACTGTGCTCTGTCAATCTTTTGGGAGCCTCCAAGTCTCCACTCAGTTAAGCTCAAAGGTTTCTTCTTCTTGGTAGAACCTCTGCGAGGAGAAGAAGGTCTTGAAGTACCAGCTTCTCTCTTCTTCTGTTGGGAGGCCTGGAAGTAAGGGGTTGGATCAATATCAGATAAGGGTCCAGCAGTTGGCCTAGGGGGCAATTTCTTCTGTTGGGGGTCCTTTTCCTTTTCCCCCTTTTTGGCATCATCCACTTCTCTGGCAACAGCATTAAGCTTTGCAGATGATGATTCCATGAAGGTGACCAGTGTTTGAGTCAGAGCTTCAACCTTCTCTGTGATGTGCTGAAGTCCAGCCTCAAGATGATTATGAACAAGGGTGATATGTTCATGGTGCTTAGTGTTGATCTCAGCCAATTGATCCATTCCATCAAGCATTTTACCACCAAAGTCCTCAGCTGCAGTGACAAACTGATTGAAGGAGATTTGGGGCTTAGCTTCTTTGGATTCTGTGTACCCAGGCATACCTAGACCTCTTGACTTAGGCATAGGAGGCCTTCTGGGTTGTTCTTCATTCTGGGGAGGGGTCTTCCTCCTTTTGGAAGTTTCATCAGCAGCAATGGAGGATGTAAGAAATCCATCGTTGTCACTGGAAGAAGAGGGGACCCTGAAGATAGGTTTCTTGATGGGGGTAGAAGCCACAGAGTGTTGAGGGGAAAGAGGAATGGCTGCATCTTGTGGTGCAGGCTTTGGAGAAGCATTTCTGGATTTCTTGTTGGAGGGGTTTTCTTGTTGAAGTGAGGGAGCATTCTGTTGTTGTGGAGGAGAGGGTGGAGGTGATGGTGATCTGGATCTGATGGAGGGTTGGGATTTGCAGGGAGAAAGGTTTTTGGTTTTGGGTGAAGAGGTTTTCTGTTGGGGTGAAGCTGTAGAAGAGATGATCTGTTGGTGTTGGTATTGAATAATTTGTCCTTGAGGGGATGGTGATTTGTTCTTTGGAGGAGAGAACGGTTTGCAGGGTGAAGGAGATGAAGATTTGGGGGTGGAGGGTTTCTGGTGTGAAGGGGTTTTCTGTGCAGAGATGGTTTTCTGTGGGGGTGAGGGGGATTTCTGTTGGGGTTGGGGAGAGGTGTTTTTAGGAGAGGGAGGGGGAGAAGGAATGATTGGGGGAATTACCTCTAGTATTGTTTCTGTGAACAGAGAGTCTCTCCATTCTTTGACAAGTCTTTCCATGACCAGAGGTAGATCATTTGCAGTAGAGGGTTCACCTTCTCCATGTGCACTGTGGCGAAACTTGATCATTGACTCCTTCCTCTTCTTCTCAACTAACCAAGCATCAAAGTCATTCATCTCATGCTCTTGAAGAGCCTTCACATGGTCTTCTAGTGAGTTTCTGACCATAGGTGCTTTTCCTTGAAGTTTCTCCTTCTTCTTCTGTAGGACAGAGAGAAGAAAATCCTTGTTTAGGCATGACTCCACATCTTCTGTGTCAGCCCATCTGAGCACTTCTTCTTCTTCAGAGATGAAGTAGGACAAGTTCTTGAGGAGCTCAGTGAGAGGTCCCACTCTCCACTTTCTCCATGCCAGAACCCTGATGAATTTCCTATCAGGGCTTGAAGTGCTACTTACTTCTTGGTGTTCTGGTGAAGAAACCACCATAGGTTGATTATTTGCAGAGGCAGGAGGAGAAGAATGTGGTTCCCCCTGAGTAGTGGCATTCTGCACCACTACTTCTTCTTTTGAGTCACTTGACTCAAAGATGATCCTCTTGCCGTGCCAAGCATTTCTGTTGGCTGGGGAAGAGGTGACAGAGTCCTCCAGCTTCTCCTGTGCTGCAGGTGTCAAAATTTTGGTCTTCTTTGCAATGGGGGAGGCAGAGGGGGTGCTTCCTGAAGAGATAGGTGAAGGTGCCTTTCTCTTAAGTACAGATTTCTTTGCCACCATCTTGTGGACTTTGACAGGTGTGGTCTTCTTCTTGGGAACCTTCTTGACCACCTTCTTTACCAAAGGCATTTCTTCTTCAGAGTCAGAAGGGGTAGGAGGTTTCTGTTTCTTCTTGGAGACTTTCTTTGGCTGAACAACCTTCTGTTGTTGCCTTTCTCTGTTGAACTCAAGGGTTCTGAGTCTTTTCTGCTCTGCCTTGAGAGCAACTTTCCTATCACTAGAAGTGTTGAGGAAGAGCAACTTGGTGTAGTCTGCCTCAATAGGGTTTCTCAGCCCTATCCTTGCCTTGAGCAAGGTTTCAGAGATTAGGAGACCATAACCCATGGGGGTTTTGAACAGACCGGTCTCCTTGTCTTTCTTCTTGATGAATTCAACAAGGGATTTGACAATTACCTGTCCCCAGTTGATGTTCATCCCATGATGAACTGCAAATACAGCCTTTGCATTTAGTGCATTCATGTCATCTGTGGAGGTGCTCTTGCTCCAGACACACCTATGCAGGATGTTGACCAACTTCTCATAGTCGCTCAGAAGGAGGTTTTTCTTCATGTACAGCTTTGGAACTCTACCCACTTCAGGTCGGCAGTAGAGTTGGACAAAGTTGTCCACAGTAACGTTGACACTGTCCAGAGTGAGGAAACCTTCAGTTTCTTCTTCTTGTGGGTCCTCTACTACGCCAAAGAGGGCGTTGAGGTCTGCAGGAGTGAGGGTAATGTCTTCGCCATTGACATTTGACCGAATGGTCTCCCCTTCATATGTAGCGTTGAGATAGAACTCTGCTACGTCTCTTGTACTGTAGGATTCAAAGTGATAACCTACCACTTTGTTTAGTTGGGAGTCCTCCATTCCCTTGATGATTTTCATCATCGTTTCGTGGTTTGAGGCGAGTTCAGGGAGTGCGGAGAGGTCGCAGTTCATCCCTGTGTAGATGTTTGAAACTAGAGTGTTGATTTCCTCCTTGGTGAAGTCGTTGATGTTGATGAAAGCCATTTGATCAGAGAAGAATTTCAGAAAGCTTGAGAGCTATGGAGGTTTGAAAGTTTGAAAGTAATGAGAGCAGTAGCGGTTTAGGTTTGCGAAAGGGGAATTTATGGGTTTGGGTTAGTGGACGTTTGGAATTAATTTATGGTTCCAAGATACCAATAAATGTAAAAAGGGGCGGAGTAAATAAACGGGGGCGCAGTAAATATAATACGGCTTGATACCGTTTTAAGGGTAAAAGGGTAGGAGACCTTTAATAATTTACTAGGACACCCGGTTTTCAGAAAATTTCTAAGGCCACAACCTTCTGAGGATTTTTCTGTAGAAGGGGGGTTTTCTGTTGCTGAGGTGTTCTGCCAGGGTAGGGATCAGAAGAGGTTGACAGAAGGGGTTCTGCTGCAGGTATTCTGTCAACAGCAAATGAGCAACAGAGGGCCTTCCTTTTCAACTTTCCCTTGGAATCTCATCCATCATTCCCAATTCCTCTCTCAGTTTGTTGAACCTAGCCTCAGGAAGAGGCTTTGTCAGGATATCTGCAAGCTGGTCTTCTGTTGGCACATGTTCCATGCAGATGTGCTTCTTCTCAACATGATCTCTGATGAAGTGATGTCTGATCTCAATGTGCTTTGTCCTGGAATGAAGAACTGGATTCTGAGTGATAGTAATGGCATTGGTGTTGTCACACAACAGTTTGATCTCCTTTGCTTGAATTCCATAGTCCTTCAGTTGTTGCTTCATCCAGAGTAGCTGAGCACAGCAACTCCCAGCTGCAATGTACTCAGCCTCAGCTGTACTTGTTGAGATGGAGTTCTGCTTCTTGCTAAACCAGGAAACAAGCCTTCCTCCTAGCAATTGGCAGTGACCAGAGGTGCTCTTTCTGTCTAGTCTGCAACCTGCAAAATCTGAGTCAGAATAACCAACTAGTTCAAAGTTACCTCCCTTTGGATACCATAGGCCTGCATTTGGATTTCCTTTGATGTATCTGATGATTCTCTTTGCAGCACTTAGATGGCTTTCCTTGGGCTTTGATTGGTATCTGGCACATATTCCAACAGAGAATGAGATGTCTGGTCTGCTTGCAGTTAGATACAACAGAGATCCTATGATTCCTCTATATGTTGTTGCATCTACATCCTTTCCTTCATCATCTGGACCAATTCCTTGTGAGGTGTTCATGGGAATCTTCACTGATGATTTGCCTTCCACTCCAAACTTCTTGATCAGATCTCTGGTGTACTTCCCTTGATTTATAAAGATGCCTTCTGGAACTTGTTTGACTTGAAGTCCTAGGAAGTAACTGAGTTCTCCCATCATACTCATTTCAAATTGACTCTGCATCACTTGAGAAAATTTCTTACACAGTTCTGGATTAGTACTTCCAAATATAATGTCATCAACATAAATTTGTACTAACAGAATATGATTAGCAACAGAGATTTGAAATAAAGTTTTGTCAACCTTTCCTTTAGTAAACCCATGGTTCACCAGGAAAAGGGACAATGTGTCATACCAGGCTCTGGGAGCTTGCTTAAGACCATAGAGGGCCTTTTTAAGCTTGTAGACACAAGAAGATTGAGTAGGAATAACAAAACCTGGTGGTTGTTCCACATAAACTTCTTCTTCAAGATCTCCATTCAGAAATGCACTCTTGACATCCATCTGGTAGACCTTGATGTTGTTGAAGGCAGCATATGCTAGAAAGATTCTGATAGCTTCAAGTCTGGCAACTGGTGCAAAGGTCTCATCAAAATCTATTCCTTCTTCTTGACAGTATCCTTTAGCTACTAGCCTTGCTTTATTCCTTACAATGTTGCCATCTTCATCAGCTTTGTTCTTGAATACCCATTTGGTTCCAATGACATTCTGGTGCTTTGGCCTAGGAACAAGTTCCCATACTTTGTTCCTTTCAAACTGAGTGAGCTCTTCTTGCATAGCATTGATCCAATCTGAGTCTGCAAGAGCTTCTTCAACTGTCATAGGTTCCATCTGAGATATATAGCAGGCAAGCATTGCTTCTCTTCTTGATGTGGATCTGGTTTGAACTCCACTTCTGATTTGACCAATCACTTGGTTAGGAGGATGATCTCTTAACCATGTTAGGTCTGGTTCTGTCAGCTGCTGTCTTGGTCTCTCTGGTTCCTCATCTTCAGAGTTTTCATCTTCATTCAACAGAAGGGGGTTTGGTGCAGGTGTAGGATATGCAGGGTTGTCTGCCACCTCTTCTGTTGGTTCTGGTGTTCTGTCTTCTATGCTGACTTCCTTGAGAATCTCTGTTACCTCTTTAACAGAGATGCTTTCATCAAACTTCACATGTATGGATTCTTGAACATGTAGGGTCCTTCTGTTGAGTACTCTATAGGCTTTACTGGTGTTTGAATAGCCTATAAAGACTCCTTCATCAGCCTTTTCTTGAAATACTTTCAGATGCTCCTTTCCATTGTTGAGAATGTAGCACTTGCATCCAAATACATGAAAGTAGCTGATGTTAGGTTTTCTTCCCTTCCAGAGTTCATAAGGGGTCTTCTGGTGATTCTTGTTGATCATGCTTCTGTTCTGAGTATAGCATGCAGTGTTGATTGCTTCAGCCCAATATCTCATAGGCAATCCAGATTCTGCAATCATTGTTCTTGCAGCTTCTTTTAAAGTTCTGTTCCTTCTTTCTGCTACGCCATTCTGTTGAGGGGTTCTGGCGGCAGAAAGTTGATGAAATGTTCCATTCTGATCACAGAAGTCCTTTATGACTTGGTTGACAAATTCAGTTCCTATGTCTGATCTGATTGTCTTCACTTTCAAGTTCTTCTCAGTCTGAAGTTGCTTTAACAGAGATGGCAACTTCTGAAGAGTTTCATTTTTCTTTGATAGAAAAACAGTCCATGTATATCTGGAGTAGTCATCAACCATGACTAAGGTATATTTCTTGCCATCAACGCTTGGAGTCTCAACAGGTCCAAATAAATCCATGTGAATCAGATTTAGAGGACTTGTAGAAAGATCTCCAGCAATGGGTTTGAAGGAATTCTTCACTTGTTTGCCTTTCTGACATGCACTGCAGAGGGTCTCCTTCTTGTACACAATGTCTGGTAGCCCTTCTACAATGTGTTCTCTGGCCAGTTTGTTGATTGTTTTGAAATTCAAATGGTTGAGCTTTTTGTGCCAGTCCCAGCTCAGTTTTGAATCTCCTTTGGCTATCAGGCAAACTCCATCTTTTGCAGTGTTCCAATCAACTACATAGATGTTCTTCTTCCTTGATGCTGTAAGAACCACTTCCTTTGTTGTCTCATGCTTCACATAGCAGAAGTCCTTTGTGAATTCAACAGTGTAGCCTTTGTCACAGAATTGGCTAGCACTTAGCAAGTTGAACTTCAGTCCTTTGACATATGAGACATCATCAATGATTATCTGGTTCCTGATCAGCTGTCCTCTTCCTTTTGTTTGACCTTCTTTGTCATTACCTCCAAAGGTAACTCTAGGTCCTTTGCATTTCTGGAACTCTGTTAGGCAACTTCTGTCACCTGTCATGTGCCTGGAGCATCCACTATCAATAAACCATTCTTGTTCAGAGACGGCTCCAGCACACAGTTCCTGCAAGATCAAAAGAAAGATTTAGGTACCCAAGCAATGCTGGGTCCTGGGGGGTCATGGAGTCTGGGTAGTTGGTACCATTTTGGTCTCATCAAGTGAAACCTTGGTGGGTGGTACCCATTGTCCACCTGGTAGTTATAGTAAACTGAAGTGTGATTCACTTTGGGCAGATGCTTGTGAGGGTCATGCTTCCTGTTTACATACTTTTGCATAGCTTTCTTTGTTGGAAAGAAGTCCCATATACTATCAAGAGTAGAGGGACGGTTAACCTTGGGCTTCTGAAGTTGACCAGTCAACCTCTTCTGCCTGAAGTTAACTCTCTCTTGATATTTGCCCTTCTGGTGATCATTTCTGGCACGATTGACGTGAGGTTGTCTGTCAATGAATGGTCTTTTATTTTTGTTATCTTGAAAACCTTTTCTGTTGTTAGGTTTTCTGCCAGGTTCATTATTTTTCAAAAAGGGTTTCTGTTGAACCTTTATCTTACCCTTTTCTGGTCTGACTTCCTCATGAACAACCTTGGTGCCAGATACACCAGCTTGACAGATGGGGCTAGAAATCAGTGGCTCTATGACCTTATCTGCCTTAGCAACTCTGGTGCTAGGCATTACAGAAGGCTCACCTGATTCTATTGAGCCATAACCAAGACCAAAACCAGTGCCAATCTGTTGATCAAGCACAATCTTTTCCATGGAAGACTGGGCCTTCTGGTAAGCTTTGTACTTAATCTCGAGAGGCTCTATTTCTCTTATTCTCTTGAGAAGAGAAACATTTTCAGTCTCCAGTTGATCTCTTTCCTCAATTAGAAGATTGATTTTGATCTCAACCTCCTTCTTTAAGTCAAGAATTTCAGCTTTCAACTTACTGTTTTCTTCTGTTACAGAAGAATAAGTGGCTTGTATGGCCTTAAACTCTTCCCAAAATTCTGACATTGAATCAGAATCAAAAGCTAAGCCTACCGAAGAAAAACTAGATTCAGAAGTAGAGGTTACCTCATCATCAGAATGAGCCATCAGGCAAAGGTCTTCTGTCTCAGTATCCAGGCAACAGAAGGCCTCATCAGAATCTGAGTCAGAACTGGATTCTGTTTCTGACAGAGGGTCTTTCTCCAGCTGTTCTGTCACAAGTGCCTTTCTTCTTCTGGATTTGTCCTCGTACTTCTTCTTTTCTCCATCATGTCCTTGCTTCTTGGACACTCTAGGATGGGGACAATCAGCCTTGAAGTGACCAGGTTGTCTGCAATTGTAACAGAGAAGCTCTCCACTGCTTTCTATTGATTTGACCTTCTGGTATGGCTTTCTGTTGAAAGATGGACTCCTTCCATCTTTGGGATTCTTCATAAACTTTTTGAATCTCCTGGCAAAGGCAGCCATATATTCATCAGAAAAAAGTACTGAAGGGTCAAAATCATTTACCTTAGATGTGCTGGCAGTGAGGGCTGTAGCGGTCCTCTCTTCTGGTACATCTTTCTTTTCTTCAATCATTTCAAACTCATGAGCTTTGAGATCTGAAATGAGCTTATCATTGGGATAAGTCTTTACATCCTTGCTGGCTTGGACAGCAACCACCTTCATTTTCCATGCTGAGGGCAGTCCCCTCAACACCTTCAGGTTGATCTCCCTGGTGGTGAGTTCCTTGCCAAGCTCAGAGATCTCTCTAGTGAGAGTGAGGAGCCTGTCATACATCTTGGAGATGCTTTCACCAGGGAGAAGTTTGAAGTCATCAAACTTCTTGTTGGCTATGGTTAGTTTGTTGTCCTTCTCTTGCTCATCACCAGCTCCAATGAGCTCAAGAGTATCCCAGATTTCCTTAGCAGTCTTGCACTTCTTGATTCTGTTGAACAAGTTCAAGGAGTTAGACAGTTCTATCTAAGTGCAAGTATTAAAAGCAGTAAGTAAACGACACCAGGGATTTTTATAGTGGTTCAAGGAACAACTCGTTCCTCTAATCCACTGTTCCACTAAGCTGTAAAAACTGCCGTTTACAAAGCCTTAGTCCTAGTACTCAAGAAGCACTCCACGTCTTCTTCAAGCCTAGATGTGTCCTGGGATGCACTGCCTGGCTTCCTTTAACACTGGTCCTTTCACCGAGTTTCCTTGAAGTATCACCACTTCACTACTCTAGTTACTTGGACGTCCTTCTTGTAGCAAGAAGAGTTTCTGTTGAAACTGGGGTTCCTCCAACTAGCTTCGTTACAAAAGATTTGTATGTGATGAGCTTGAAGAGTTGAAGAACACTTGGAACTTTGCTTGAGTTGGAAAGAGTATTTTTCCAACTTCTGCCTTCTCTTGTAGAAGATATTGAGTTTGAATCTCAAGGAGGCTTTTTGCTTTTCAGAGTTTGAATATCTTGTTTGTAGCAATGGTTAGCAAAACTTGCAAAGTTATCTTGGCAAAGTTATGTAGGCCAAGTTATCCGGTTGTTCTTCGTAGTGTATCTTTTTATACTGAGGTTGTCTTCCCGTTGGAGGAGTAGGAGGACAACTGCATTTAATGCGCGAGCAGTTGACTTGACCAGTAGGACCCGGTAAAGTTGGCGGGTTACTATTTTGGGATAAAGTAATCTGACATTGCGGCCAATCATCTCCAATTACTCCACGGAGCATGGGGAGCATTAAATGAGCATTTAATGCGAGCACTGTAGCTTTTCCGTTTCATACTCATAGCCGTTGAAGGAATCTTTTAGTTGACTTCCCGGCTTTGTGGATTTCTTCCAAGTGTCAGACCTTCTGGTGTCTTTGGCAGAGAACTAATCAGAGAAGATCTTGAGCACTTCTGTTGATAGTAGCTTACATAGAACCAAGAGGGTTTCTGTCAAGCTAAAGGGTAACAGAGACCCTGAGGTTTTCTGTTCCTAGACAGAGAACCAAAATCTTCTGTCCGGAGGTCTTCTGGTAGAGAGGCCTTCTGGTAGTCGATTATGCTAAGAACTTTACAAGGGAAAATTCTAATACATAATTTCTAAAAGGGGTACTCTAAAGTCCTAATTAATATAGCATCATCAAAATCTAAATACAATTATTCCTTACACTCCGCAAGCGTGTGAATGGCAAAATGTAAGGATGGAGGCTATCTCGGTCTCAGGAATGCATCTTCTAATGACTTGATCCTTAGAATGTTTCCAAAGGTAAGGTTCATCCCACGCATATTGTTTGGCATCATGTTGGAGCTTCTCTCTTTGAGATTTCGAGAAGCTTGGTGAGAACCTGTTTAAGACAAGGAAATTAACAATGTGAGCGTATCAAGGGCGAATTTCCTTTCGAGAGAAAAGAGTCTCATCGGGAAATTCCCATTGGATGTCATCCTTGGCATGATCATTTCCTTCATCAAGAACGAGTCGGCTTAAGTGATCCGCCACCAAGTTTTCCATGCCCTTCTTGTCTTTGATTTCAAAGTCAAATTCGCTTAGAAGGAGTATCCATCGAATCAACCTTGGTTTGGCCTCCTTCTTCGTCATCAAGAACCTAAGAGCTGCGTGATCGATATAGATGATCACTTTGGTTACAAGTAAGTATGACCTGAATTTTTCAAGTGCATAGATGATGGCTAGCATCCCCTTCTCGGTGGTGGCATAGTTGCGTTGGGCATCATTGAGAGTTGTTGATGCATAGTAGATCACATGAGATGCCCTTCCAACTTTTTGGCCCAAAACGGCCCCCACCGCATAGTCACTAGCATCACACATGATCTCAAAAGGAAGAGACCAATCGGGTGCTTGAATGATAGGTGTTGTGACTAGCTTCTCCTTCAAAGTGTTGAAGGCCTTCTTGCATTCCTCAGAAAAGATAAACTCCACCTCCTTTTGCAAAAGTGTGCACAAAGGAGATGCAATTTTTGAGAAGTCTTTGATAAATCTTCGATAAAAACCTGCATGTCCAAGAAATGACTGTATCTCCCTAACGGTAGTAGGATAAGGGAGTGATTGAATAACTTTAACTTTGGCCTTGTCTACCTCTATCCCTTTGGATGATATCACATGGCCTAGAACAATTCCTTCCTCCACCATAAAGTGACATTTTTCAGAGTTTAGAACAAGATTTGATTCTAAACAACTTTTCAAGACAAGAGATAGATGGAGTAAGCATGAATCAAATGAGTCTCCATGGATTGTAAAATCATCCATAAAGACTTCCATAAATAGCTCAACATATTCAGAGAATATGCTCATCATGCATCTTTGGAATGTGGCAGGGGCATTGCATAGTCCGAATGGCATGCGTCGGTATGCAAAGGTGCCAAATGGACAAGTGAACGTGGTTTTCTCTTGATCTTCAGGGGCTATGGGCACTTGAAAATACCCGGAGTTTCCATCAAGGAAACAATAGAATTTGTGCCCGCAAGTCTCTCAAGCATTTGATCAATGAAGGGTAAAGGAAAGAAATCATTTCTAGTTACTGCATTGAGTCTACGGTAATCTATGCATACCCTCCACCCATTTTGAATTCGGGTGGGCATAAGTTCTCCATGCTTGTTCTCCACCACTGTGACTCCGGTCTTCTTAGGAACAACTTGGGTTGGACTAACCTGATGGGGTTACTGGACCAGGCCCAGAGCCTAATCGGCCCAGGCCCCGAACTTGGACCAGCGGGCCCAAGCCCAGCAACCTAGAGCTCGAGTCGGCCCAACCAATCAGGGCAATCAAGGAGCGGAAGCCCAAGAGAGCCTGTCGACCAGCCCAGCGGGGAGCCTGCCTTCCAGCCCAGTGGGGAGCCTGCCTTCCAGCCCAGTGGGGAGCCTGCCTTCCAGCCTAGCCAGGAGCCTGCCGACCACCAGCCCAGCTGGGAGCCTGTGATCCAGCCCAACTGGGAGCCTGCGGTCCAACCCAGGTGGGAGCCTGCCTCCAGCCCAACGGGGAGCCTGCCTTCCAGCCTACCCGGGAGCCTGCCTCCAGCCCGGTCAGAAGCCTTCCTCCAGCCTAGCGGGAAGCCCACCGTCCAGTCCAACAGGAGGGAGCTCAAGCGTCCAGCCTGCCAGCCAGGCTGACCTGCCAGCCAGGAAGAGTAACAGCCAACAATCAATGCGCGACTTAATTATGTGTTTAATTCTGTATTAATGTTGTAATTAATTTAGTCATTATTATGTTCGGCAGTTACCATTTGTAATCGCCTATAAAAGGCAATTCGAATTTCAAATACAGATATGCTATTTCTGGCTAACTTTCCATATTCATACTTTCCTAATTCTTGCTTGAGTGTCGTACGTAGCTTTCCTAAAAGCCTACGAGCGTCCTATTTTGGACCAACATTGGTGCTTTCATTGAGAGCCTCTATTGTCTCTCACATCACTTGAGTAGGAATCACCTAGGAAGATGGCCGGAATCTCGTCTCGACGTGACCATGTCTCAGTCCACACTGAGGAGTCCACCCGGTCTGGCCGCCAGCGTGCCCTCAAAAACCATGCACAGGGCAGGAGGGCGGCGCGCCAAGGCGACCTTCGGAACCAATTATCAGGCCACGGCGACCTAAGGGCGACGCTCAACCACACCCAGGGTGAGCGCTCGGTCTGCAGCCGGCGAGGGGGAGGCCGATGTCATGCTCCGCGCATAGACTCGGCTCGACTCAATGCCGGGGTGGAAGCCCTACAGGAGGCAACTTGGGTTCTGGGGACCTTGGCTCAAAATTTCCAACATATGGTGTCTGGCGGAAACGTGGATGAGCCTGCCCGTCAACAGACGCCAGCGGATGTGGAGGTGTCCTCCAGGCGGCGTGATGAGCGACGCTCTGGATCCAACCAAAACAGGGGGGAAGAAGTCTCCCATCGGCGAGGGAAAGAAGTCTCTCAGCAGCCTAACCGACCCCATCGGCAGACGGGGAGGGGCGCCCAGCAGGGGCGCCCAACGCAGATGGAAGGAGGCGAGCCCTCTCGCCACTCTCACCGGGCGAGCAGTCGGACTGGCTCCACGAAGAGGCAAAACGTGGGGCCCCGACCTCACGTGCACGGACGACTTGGAGGTGCCGCCGGACATGCTCAGCCCCGCGCTGGAGCTGTCCGGCGGAACCCACCGCCGGCCGAGGTGGAAGATCTACGACAGCGCCTTGACGAGTTGAGAAGGAGGGTCGTCGGGGGGAAGCCCTACACGGCCGACCTCCGGATACCCGAACCCTTCACCCGGGCGGTCATGGATGCGCCATTGCCGAGGGGCTACAAGCCCTGCGCCATTGAAGCATAGAAGGGCGCTTCTGACCCCCAACATCATGTATCTCGGTACCTTTCCTACATGGTCATGATGGGGTACAAGGACGCCATCCGATGCTGCGGTTTCTCCGCCACTTTGGATGGCCCGGCTCGTGAATGGTATGACTCTCTACCCGACGGGAGTATCACGGATTTTCGTGAGTTGGCTCAGCGCTTTCTCTTGAGGTTCGCGAGCTCCCGAGATGTCAAGAAAAACTTCAGCCACCTGTTCGGCCTAAAACAGGGGAAGAAGGAATCATTGTCGACCTTCCTAGCGAGGTGGAGGGCCGAGTCAGTCAAGGTTCAGGGCCATGATGACAGGACCGGGGTGTCCATGCTCACAAACTCTATCCGATCGGGCGAGCTTTACAAAGATTTCGTCAGAAGTCCCCCTACCTCATACGAGGAGGCGCTCGGCCGTGCCGACCGGCAAGCCGAGGCGGAGGACGCCTTGCAGAGGAAAAGAGATGAGGAAGAAGGTGCAAAAGAAGAAAAAAAGAAGGAAACCGGTTCGGGTGCTGAGAAAGCTGACGGCAAAGCTAGCATCAAAAACAACAAGTACAAAGGTAACAAAAGTAGAGGCAAGGGCAAGGCGGACGTCCCGAGCGGACCGCTACAGCCCATCAAGCAATTGACTCCACTTGCTCAGCCGGTCGGAGCCATCCTCGACTACGCGGAGGAGCAAGGTTTAGTCGACTTTCCGGAGGAGTGTGATGTGGTGACTGCCAAGCGTAACCACGTCCAATATTGTCGATTCCATCGGAGAGCAGGGTATGATACAGATGATTGCGTCATTCTCCGGCGGCAAATTGAAGAACTCATCCAGAAAGGGTACCTGGGCCAATTCATTGGCAAACAAGGAGGCATCCCGCAGAAGAGGAGCCTGACGTGGCAGCGGTCCGACCAAGCTACCACGTCAAAGGAGACACCGCCTGCCAAGAAGCGGGAGCTCGGCGCCTTCTCCGAGGAAGACGATGCCGACCTAGGGAACGGCCCCCGGAAGTACCATCGATGTTCATTCATATTCGGGGGACCCCAGGGAGGCGACACCTCTGGAGAGCGGAAGCAGTGGGCCCGAGCCCTATACGTCGGGGAGATAACCAGGGCTCCCGCCGACAAGAGGGTGAAGAGGGACCCCATCTTCTTCACCGATGCAGATTTGCCACCGATGCCTCCGCCGCAAAGGGATGCCTTGGTCATCAAGGTCGAAATCAACAACACGATCGTCCACAGAGTCCTGGTGGACAATGGGAGCTCCGTTAACATCATGTGCTATGACACCTTCCAAGGTCTCGGGCTTGACCGAAAAGACTTGATCCCGGTGAGAACCCCACTCTCGGGCTTCACCGGGGACTCCATTGAGTCGGAGGGCAGCATAGTCCTCCCCGTGATGGTGGGCTCCGAGCCCTGCGTATCCAAGTTAGACGTCGAGTTTATCATCGTACGCCTAACTTGTGCGCATAAGATCATCATGTGAAGGCCGGCCCTGGAAGACCTCAGATGTGTAATATCCCAGGAGCACCTATGCATGAAGTTTCCTACTCCGAATGGCGTCGGAGTTGCCAGGGGAGATCAGCGAATGGCGAGGAGCTGCTATCTGAAAGCTTGCAAACAAATCGGTCAAAAAGACTTGAGGGTCCACACTATCAACAACAAATCCATGAAGTATGAGGAGGGTCAGCTCCGCGCTGAACCCACCTCAGAAGTGGAGGAGATCCAGATTGACCCCGAGAGGCTGGAGCGGAAGGTCAAGATCGGGACCGGGCTCCTGGCCAGCTTGAGGGAGAAGATTATCCAGGTACTTGTCCTATTTAGCGTTGTCTTCGCGTGGGGACCGGAGGACATGTCTGGCCTTGACCGAAGCATCGCTGTCCATCGGCTGGCGGTCAATCCAACGGTGAAGCCCATCCAGCAGAAAAGAAGACACCTCTCAACCGAGAGGAGGGAATTCGTGAAGAAGGAGGTCAACATGCTCCTGAGTATCAAGCATATCCGGGAGGTCTTGTACCCGGTCTGGCTGGCAAACGTGGTCCTGGCCCCGAAGCCGCCAACCTGGAGGATGTGTGTTGATTACACCGATCTCAACAAGGCATGTCCGATGGATCCATTCCCATTGCCTAAAATCGACCAACTAGTCGATGCGACGGCCGGATGTGAGCTCCTTAGCTTCATGGACGCTTTTCGAGGATACCATCAGATTTTCATGCATGAAGAAGATGCGGAGAAGACCTCGTTCGTCACCCCAGAGGGGATTTTTTGTTATCTTGTCATGGCCTTCGGGCTGAAGAACTCTGGGGCGACGTACACGAGGATGGTGGCCAAGGTATTCCGGAAGGTGCTCGGAAGGAACATGGAGGCGTATGTTGACGACATGATTGTCAAGAGCACCCGGGCATCCGATCATGCAGATGATTTGGCAGAGATCTTCGGGATCATGAAGGCAGTCCGTCTGCACCTGGACCCGAAGAAATGTACCTTTGCCGTCCAAGGAGGCAAGTTCCTGGGGTACATGGTCACACGGAGGGGGATTGAGCCAAATCCTGAGAAGGTAAGGGCAATACTTGACATGGAACCCCCGAGGTTGGTGAAAGAAGTCCAGTTTCTCACCGTCCGGCTAGCAGCCCTTGGACGCTTCATGTCCAAGTCCGCCGAGAAGTCCCTACCCTTCTTCCAGGTCCTAAAGAAACAAAATGGTTTCGTCTGGAATGATGAGTGTCAGCGAGCCTTCGACGACCTGAAGAAGTACCTCCTCTCTGAGCCTTTACTCAGCAAGCCGGAGAGGGGGGAGACGTTAATCCTTTATCTTGGGGTTTCCCAAGGCGCAATCAGTTCCGTGCTGGTTCGCGAAGAGGAAGGCGTTCAGCGCCCCGTCTACTATGTGAGCAAGACCCTCCAAAATGCTGAGCTCCGGTACACCCCGCTCGAGAAGACAATATATGCCGCCTACATCACCGCCAAAAAGTTGACACACTACTTCCAAGCGCACCCGATCAGAATCTTGTCGGACCAACCCCTAGGTGCCGCTCTGAGGGCGCCCGACACAACCCGGGTAGTGAAGTGGTCGATGCTCCTCAACCAATATGAGGTTGACTTCCAGCCTCGGACGTCCATCAAAGGCCAGGCTCTGGCTGATTTCATTGTGGAATGCACGGCCCGAGAAGTGGCAGATAGGCAACAAGAGAGCAATGAACAATGGTGGACTCTAGCGACTGATGGGTCGGCAGGAGCCAAGGGATGCGGGGGCGGAATCGTCCTCATCTCACCCGAGGGATTCCGAGCCTACTATGCCTACCGCTATCTTTTCAAAGTCTCCAACAATGAGGTGGAGTACGAGGCCCTACTGTCTGGGCTACGATTCGCAGCCGCCATGGGAGCAGAGTGGATAACGGTGAAATGTGACTCCCGCCTGGTGGTTTCCCAGGTCAAAGGTGAGTTCGAAGCGAAGGAAGAAAGAATGATGAAGTATCGAGATGCTGTTCGGGAGTTGCTCGGGTTGTTCAAGCAAGCAGAGTTGATCTGCATCCCGAGAAATCAAAACTCCGATGCAAGCCTCCTCTCAAAGCTATCCCAAGGGTTACCTGAACATATATCGAGAATTGCACGCATTGAGGAGATGACGACCTCAAGCATATCAGCCTCACCGTCCATTGACGTCCTTCCCCTGCAACCAGTCGCCTGGTGTTGGGTGGATGACCTCCTGCGCTACATAGCCGATGGGATGCTCCCCGATAAAGAAGAGGAGGCAAGGTTAGTCCGACGACGAGCTCTGGGCTACGTCGTCTTGGATGGGAAGCTGTACAAGAGGTCCTACAATGGGACCTTGCTAAAGTGTTTACGCCCACATGAGGCGGAAATGATCGTCTCTGAACTCCATGGGGGCGTATGCTCCGCCCATCAGGGGGCAGGCACGTTAGCTAGGAAGGTCGTCCTCCAGGGGTACTTTTGGCCAACAATAATGAAGGATTACGCTGACTATGCAAGGAAATGCGAGACATGCCAGAAGTTCCAGAAGAGCCTCGGCCGACCAGCAACGATGTACACACTGATCAACACCGCCCTTCCATTCACAAGATGGGGTGTCGACCTGGTCGGTCCCTTACCAACCGGGTCGGGAAACCGGAAGTTTGTCATCGTCGCGGTGGACTACTTTACGAAGTGGGTTGAGGCCGAGCCGCTTGCCAGCATCACACATCTCCAATGTAAGAAGTTCATATGGAAGAATATTTTCTGCCGGTTTGGGGTTCCCCTCCAAATAATCTCCGACAACGGAAGGCAGTTTGACTGCGAAGCCTTCCGGCAATTCTGTGCAGAGTGGGGCGTAGAATCCAACCGAGTTACGGTCTGCTCCTCCCAGGCAAATGGACAGGTGGAGAACACCAACCGGACGATCGTCGATGGACTGCAAAAGAAGTTGGAAGCCCTCGGGACTGCCTGGGTGGAGGAGTTGAACAATATACTCTGGACCTTCAAAACAACCCCAAGGAAGGCAACAGGAGAAACCCCCTTTGCCTTGTGTTATGGCTTTGAGGCAAGGGCACCGTTCGAGGCCGTAGTTCCCAGCCGGCGAGTGGAAGAATTTGAACCAGCCAGCAATGAGGAGAGGCTCCGAGTCGAGCTCCACCTCATTGAGGAAAGAAGAGACCGTGCCTTCATCAAAGCGGAAAACTATCGACGACAGGTCAAGGCGTACCAAGACAGCCGAGCCCGACCCCGGAGATTTGACGTCGGTGATTATGTCCTAAGACGTAGGAAGGCCAGCAGGCCGACAGAGGGAGGTAAGCTCTCCGTCAAGTGGGAAGGCCCTTACGTGGTTGACGCAGTGATCGTCCCTGGGACTTACAAGTTGAAGACAACAACAGGCCGGTTGGTAGACCGCGTCTGGAATGCCGAGCACCTGATGAAGTTTTACCAGTAGAAAATCGAAGTTTCACTTTTCTTTGTAAACTCCTGTGCTCCGAGCATGGGATTACAATTTGTAATTCTTCATGTGGTCCGCCCACATCATGAATTCAATATACTTTGCTAGCGATATTTTGTCATCAAAAGAGGTCCGACCTCACTTAGCAATAAAGGGCGGCGGCGGCAAAAAAAAGGTACTATGCCCCCCCTCGGTGTTTGGCCGACCTCGGCCAGGCTCTTTAACCGAAAATAGCCAAGCAATTTTCAAGAATCCGGGCAATTTTCTAAAGTAAAGAGCTAGCTGCGACAGTCGAGGCGACGGTAGGGTCGGCCTACGGGTCGAGGGTACTCAGGATGCTGACCTCCGGGTCCTTTCGAGTGCTCGCCGCCTAACATCGCTGGCCAAGCAGCTCGCTCTCTCGTCATCCCTGAGTTGGCGGTGCGGGTTCGTTCTGGTGGATCATGCAGGGTCAGCCCCTGTTGTTTGGCTATCCATGCGGGAGTAACCAGATTATTCCCCAAGTCCGGGCAAACTAGACGGATTAAAGTGACAGTAGGACTGACCCCCGGGTCATGAACGTTCAGGATACCGACCTAAGGGTCTTCCTCGCCGGTTCAATGTCCGACCTTGCTGGCCAAACAAATCGCTTACTTGTTGATTCCATATCAATAGCGAACAGATCACTTCTACCCAACTAGGAGGGGCACATATAGGCTCGGCCACGCCAGCCTAACCGCCCCTCGGGAGGTTAGAGAAGCCAGATCCTCGAATAAATTGCTAAGTATTCGTAATGCAAAGTATAGAAAAGGAGGCGTATGAAATAAAAATCAAACATCCACAAAGTATTCAAGTATGAAACAAAGGAAATACAAAATACAAGGTCACGGCTGGACAGACCCATCGCCATCAACCTCGGGAACATCATCTAACACACCAACCAAGTCCTGGCCGGGGGCCACAGGAGTCATGTTCCCCGGAGTTGGCGTAAAGAACCAGGCCCATTCGTTCGAACTACCAAGCTCCTCCTCCTGACGAACGACCTCTAGGGGAAGAAGGGCTATCGCCTCCATGGGTTTCTTCATGCGACCAGGAAGGCCCAGTGTGGATGGATGAAAGTTGGGGTAGAGATCCTTCAACCGGCCATACACCTTCTGCTGCATCAAATACTTGCCACTCTGAAAAGCATAGAGGACTTCGCGAGCGCGCCAATACTCTCCGTCGGGGGTCGTCATCCACCTCTGCACTAGTTCAGACTGTTCCGCTTGAACCCTCGCAGAGATGATCTTCTGGAGCTGCTCGGAGGCCTGGAACTCAGAGAGCGCTTTCTTGGCTCCTTGTTTGGCCGCTTCTTCACATTCTTGTGCACGCGAGGACTGCAGCTCGGAGAAGGCTTTCTGGCTGGCCCACAAGGCAGCCCTAGCTTCGTCAGCCTCGCAGTGAAGCCTAGCCTGAGAATGATTGGCCGCGTGGAGTGCCCTGATGGTCTTGGCGAGCCCCTGCAAAATAGACAAACAAAAATGTGAGGGGGTTCAGGGATAAACATAATCCACATCAAGACGGGATCTTCCTACCTCAATATGTGACCGGATGGAACCCTCCAAGAGGGGATGAAACTCTTGGGAAACCGTACGGGTGAGGTCGCCTGGTGGGAGGATTGATGAAGCATAATCCACGACCGGGAAGCCTTCATGCATAATCGAGGCACTCGAAGATGGGAAGGCGTAAGTAATTGTAAGCTCGGTGTCATGGCTGATCCGTTCGGCCATCCTTTCATCTGCACCCTCATGTACCTGCTCAGCGGAATGAAACGTGGGGGCGACCTTGGCCTTCTTCGAGACTTGTTCCCCTCGGCCCGGGGAGGAGGCTCCGTGCTCTTTCCCCGCAACAGTCGTAGGGACCACATCAGCAACGGCGGGGCAGGGATCCTCCTCCTCCTCATCGGACCCATCCAGTTTGACTAGCAGGTCGATGAGTCCGCCCTTGTGCTTCTCCTGCACTGGCGTAGTTGACCGAGGCCCGAAGGTAACTCTCACCCTTCTTGGAGGGGGGCTCCGTGCCCTTTCCCCTCTGCAGCTGTTGCTGCCACAGGAACGATGACTTGTTGAGGCTCCTCCTCTTCATCGGATTCCGCCTCAATAACGAGCTTCTCAGGCACAGCTGCAGAAGGAAAATGTGAGGATAAGCAGAATAAAATACAAAGTAGCAAACATAGACCAGGGAGACGACAATCACCTAAATATGAGCTGATGGAGTGGGGACCGCCTGCGGACAATATCTTGATGGAGGACTTGAGACCAGGGGAGAGAGCGACCCGGTCACACTTCCGAACCCGCTCACCCCACTGAAACGGAGGTGACGGGAGATCGGGGTCAGACACCCAGATCCATCTCTTCTTCCACCCCTTGCCTGAAGTGGGGTAACCCAACCGAAACAGTTTGCTCACTGACCTCTGGGAGACTGAGGTGAAAAAGCTAGAAGCACGCCTTTGGAAACAGCTGAAAAACAAATCAATCGTGGGTGTGAGGCCCACACCCTCACATCGCGCCACGAAAGCTGCAACGAACATGTGAGCCGCCGGAGCCAATTGACCCGGTGCCACACCCAGGAAGTGAAGGAACTGAATCAGGAAGGGATGCAGTGGCACAGCCATCCCTAACTCCAGAGAGCGGATATGGACCCCGACATATGGGGTTGGTGGATTGCTCAATATGTCAGTAACTCCCGGAGTTTCCAACAAACAATTATTACCAATCAAACCACATGCCATGATAAGGTCATCCTCCGTGACGCGAGAAGGGAGGCCCGGTATTCCGCTGCTATCAAGGTCCCACCAGGAATCCAGGTCTGCCCGAGTATCGGAATCATCATCTGAGTCTGGTACGTTCACAGGTTGGATGCATGCCCTATCTGGAACATTGAGAGGTCATCCCTCAGAAGTAGCAACCCGCCTAGCTGGAGCCAACTTAGGGAGAGCATCAGCTTGCCGCCCAGTAGTAGCACCTGCATGCATACGGGGCCGAGGGCCGTGGCTGATCCGCATGGGTCTCGCAGCTGCCCCACGCTCTACTTCGATGCCAGCCGATAATCCCAAATCCACATGACCGTTATTTTCATAAGCAGAGCGCCCATCGCCTTGCATTTTTCACACTGGGAAGAAAAGACCGGATCTGCAAAAAAAAGCGTGAGATAAGTTCAATTTCCAAGAATTTTCACCAAGGAATGCGGGATGAAGATCCTGGGAGACAAACTTCGGAGGTCCAATTCCCCTGGAACCCGGTCACACGCACGTTAGCACGAACAATAGGGTGGCCTCCAGATTCTAGAAACCACGCCAGCCAAGCATGGGGGACCAGACCTATCGGCCAGACCCGCCAGACTGCAGGGGCGGTGTCGCAGGCGGCGAGTGACGCAGGACAGGCATTGGGCGCGGCAGGGGCCGGCCTGTGGAATCAGTGAACCACACACGGCGTCCAACCAAATTGACAGCTAAGCCGGCAAAAAAGGGGACGGTGTCGCCCAAATTGGACCCGGAGGACCACTTGGCCGCTCGGCTTCCTAGCCAACGACGGCTGGCAGCGCCCGCCCTGAGAGCGCCTGGTCGCCCGCCCGCCTGGCCGCCAGCCTCCTGGGACGGTGCCGCCCAAATTGGACCCGGAGGACCACTTGGCCGCTCGGCTTCCTAGCCAACGACGGCTAGCAGCGCCCAGCCTGAGGGCACCTGGTCGCCCGCCCGCCTGGCCACCAGCCTCCGGGGAGGCCGCTCATCCCTGAAGATTGCGCCGGCCACAACAGGAGCCCAGACCCGCCGGCCAAATTCGCTGGACGCCTGGACTGCTGGGGACGTCGGCGACCGGCGGGTGGCGCGAGGCAACCGCTTGGCGCAGCAGAGGCCGACCCAAGAGCCGCCACGAGGGAAACGGCGGTCAACCCAGTCGGCCGGTTGACTGCGGCGCTGGGGCGACGCGAGGAAGACGGATGTAGGTCGCAGGAGAGAAAGGAAAGAAAAAAGAAAGGAAAGAAAAGAAAAGGAAAGAAAAAGGAAGGGAAGGAAAGAAAAGAAAAGGAAAGAAAAGAAAAGGAAGGAAAAATAAAATAAAGTCCGAAAATAATTTATGAAGTAATAAAAATGAATTTCAGGGATTTTTTGAAGCTAACCTGGATCCTGAAGTCTGGGAGAAAGCTTGCTGCTGGAATGCTGGAACGCTAAGGGAATTAATTTGGGGCCTTTTAAAGTTGGGTGCCTTATTCGAAATTTGGAAATCTCCATAAATTGTTGGATTGACAGAATCCACAATTATGGCTCCCTGATATGTGAATATTTTTTAATGGGCAGCTGACCTGAACTACTCCCTCTTAGCCGAGTTTACTACTCGACTAAGGGAGTGGGGGACTCGTGATGGGGTTATGGGACCAGGCCCAGAGCCTAATCGGCCCAGGCCCCGAACTTGGACCAGCGGGCCCAAGCCCAGCAACCTAAAGCTCGAGTCGGCCCAACCAATCAGGGCAATCAAGGAGCGGAAGCCCAAGAGAGCCTGTCGACCAGCCCAACGGGGAGCCTGCCTTCCGGCCCAGTGGGGAGCCTGCCTTCCAGCCCAGTGGGGAGCCTGCCTTCCAGCATAGCCAAGAACCTGCCGACCACCAGCCCAGCTGGGAGCCTGCGATCCAGCCCAACTGGGAGCTTGCGGTCCAGCCCAGGTGGGAGCCTGCCTCCAGCCCAACGGGGAGCCTGCCTTCCAGCCTACCCGGGAGCCTGCCTTCCAGCCTACCCGGGGGCCTGCCTCCAGCCCGGTCAGAAGCCTTCCTCCAGCCTAGCGGAAGCCCACCGTCCAGTCCAGCAGGAGGGAGCTCAAGCGTCCAGCCTGCCAGCCAGGCTGACCTGCCAGCCAGGAAGAGTAACGGCCAACAATCAATGCGCGACTTAATTATGTGTTTAATTCCGTATTAATGTTGTAATTAATTTAGTCATTATTATGTTCGGCAGTTACCATTTGTAATCGCCTATAAAAGGCAATTCGAATTTCAAATACAGATATGCTATTTCTGGCTAACTTTCCATATTCGTACTTTCCTAATTCTTGCTTGAGTGTCGTACGTAGCTTTCCTAAAAGCCTACGAACGTCCTATTTTGGACCAACATAACCCATTTTGAATTGGAAATGGGAAGATTGTCCCCATTTGTAGTAGCTTGATCACCTCCTTCTTGACCACCTCCATCATAGGTGGGTTCAATCTTCTTTGCGACTGTCTCACCGGCTTAGCTTCATCCTCCATCAAGATGCGGTGCATGCATGTAGATGGACTAATGCCTTTGATGTTGGCTATAGTCCATCCAATTGCTAGTTTGTGCTCCTTGAGCACCGCTATCAACTTGCCTTCTTGCTCCTCGGTCAGTTTGTTTGAAATGATGACCGATAGTGTTTCTTTTTCTCCCAAGAACACATATTTCAAGTGTTTCGGGAGTGGTTTCATCTCAACTTCGGGTGCCTGCAAAACTGAAGGCAAAGGTTTTTCTTCGGGGACGGTTAGTGGAAATGCTCTTGACACCGGTGGCATAAGTGGAAGTTGGAAGTGATTATCCAATTCGACCATCATAGCTTGTATGCTAGGGGTCACGGCAAGCTCTAAGGAATTCTCCCCCATATCATTTTCTATCACGCTCAACAATTCATCCTCCCCATTTATTTCAAAAGAATTTTGTATAAGAGGATCAAGGATATCAATGGCAAATAAAGAATGATTTTCATTTGGGTATTTCATGGAGTCATAAATGTTGAATTCAACCTTATCTCCATCAAATTCCATTGTTAAAGACCCGCTAAAGACATCAATTTTTGCTCTAGCGGTTTTTAAAAATGGCCTTCCTAAAAGAATAGGAACCGAATTCTTATCATTTTCCATCTCCAAAACATAAAAGTCGGCGAGAAAAATCAAATTATCAACCATAACGAGTACATCTTCGATAATACCCTTAGGGTAAGCATTTGATCTATCCGCAAGTTGGATAACTACCCCAGTTTCATTTAGAGGGCGGAGCTCAAGAGATTTATACAAAGAGTAAGGAATGGCATTAATTGACGCTCCTAAGTCTAGCATGGCCTTTGAAAAAGTGGTACCCCCCAACTTACAAGGTATAGTGAACATGCCCGGGTCATTTTATTTCTTCGGGAGTTTCTTTTGAAAAACTGTCGAGACATGTTCACTAACTTGGACTTTTTGTTTACCATTGAGTCTATGTTTCCTCTTTATAGTACATAACTCCTTTAAAAATTTGGCAAACCTAGGAACACCATTTATTAAGTTAAGGAGATGGATATTTACCTCACATTTGGAGAATGTCTCATAGATATCCTTATCCTTCTCCACCCTTCTTGTTTCCCTCAGAGCCTCGGGAAAAGGTGCTTCAATTTCAGGGATGACCGGCGGTGGAGTTGAGGCTTGAGCTTTCTCCTCCTCCGGTTGAGCTTTTTCTACAAGCTCCTCTTATTCCTCTTCCTCGCCAATGTGGCTCTTTGCTTTTTCTTTGGCAATAACCAACTCCTTGTCACTCCTCAATGTAACCGCATGGGCTTGTTGCCTAGGATTCGGCTCCATTTGAGATGGAAGCTTTCCCGAATCCTTGGCCTCGAGCCTACTCACCGCACTTGAGATTTGGCTCATTTGGTTCTCAAGGTTTTGTATGCTAGATTTTGTCTTGTGTTGAAATTGAACCATGTTTTGTTGCATGGTTGAGACATTAGATGTGAGTGCTCGGATCATGTCTTCGGTGGACATATTTGAGCCTTAGCCTTGGGGTTTAGAGTATGGTTGTTTTTTAGGAAATTGGTTTTGTGGAGGGTTATTTTGTTGTGGGTTTCCTTGCGGATTCCCATATCTCAAATTGGGGTTATCTCTTCACCCGGGGTTATAAGTATTTCCATAAGCATCATACCTCTGTTGATTTTGGAAACCCAAAGCGTTGACTTGCTCGGGGTTATCTTCTTGAAGTGAGGGGCATGAATCGGTGGGATGCCCTTGTTGCGTGCAAATGCCACAGACCTTGACCTCTTGGGTTCTAGGATTTAAGAGAGAGTCCTTAACCAAAGAAGTCAAGCCGGCAACTTGGCTTTCCAAAGATGATGTAGATTCCGCTGCGGCAACTTTTCAGGTTCAGGACCGCCCGCTGTAATGCCTAGAATTCTCGGCCAACTCCGAGATGAGGTTTCTCGCTTGAGAGGGAGTTTTGTTGACAATATCCCCTCCACACGCTGCGTTCACCATTCACCTATCATGCTCCGCAAGACCATCATATAAATAGAGAATGAGGTCTTGCTCTGTATATCCATGGTATGGACAACTAGCACATAGCTTCTTGAAGCGCTCCCAGAACTCATAAAGTGATTCATTATCACCTTATTCAATATTGCTTATTTGCTTCTTTAAAGAGGAGGAGACGGAGGCGGGATAGTACCTTTCCAAGAAGCATTTCTTCATAGCCGCCCATGAATCTATGCTTCCCGATGGGAGATAGAAAAGCCAATCCTTTGCGGTATCTTTTAGAGAGAATGGAAAAGCCCGCAGTTTGTTCTGTTCTTCGGTCACACCGTTTGGACACATGCTTGTGCAAACGATGTGAAATTCCGAGAGGTGTTTATTTGGATCCTCTCCTCTCAGGCAATGGAAGGATGGCGGTAAATGAATGAGCCCAGATTTTAGCTCAACCGTATTACCCTCATCGAGTGTAGGGAAGGTAATACATGCGCCGTATATTAACTCGATAGTAGCAATAAACTTAAGATGAAAACGATTGAGATTGATAACCTCAACACAATCGGTTTATTGGTTTAATAAATATAATTAATTCCCCTTAGATTATTCACCATGAGACGCATGCATTAATAATCCAAGTTTTACTACAGTTGAAAGAACTGAATTAATAACAAGCGTATTAATCGATTGATTCTAGTAATAATTAATATATGAATCAAAACTAGTTGATCCTTTAAGTAAAGCTCAAAATATTAATATGGAATATGAATAGGAAATAATTAATATTCAAGGAAGAAGATTAAAGAAAATACTCACAACTTACAAATTCATTAAGCTTCAAAGTAGCAAAACCAAGATGGAAGAGTTTAGCTCCTCATTTGGAGACTAAACATGAAGAAAATATAAAGAAAGAACTTGTCTAAACTGAGCTAAGAAGTATATGTGAATTGGTGATCTAATTGTGAAGGGAAAGGGGTGTATTTATATGATTTTGGGTATGCAGTTCGGGTACCCGATCGGGTATATACACGGTACCCGACTAGAATACCATATTCGAGGTATACTCGACCGAATTCAGAGTTAAAGTTGAAGGTGTACCCGATCGGGTATATACAAGGTACCCGATCAGGTATGTTTACAAAGCTATATTTGAGGCATACTCGACCGATTTCAAGTTAAAATCGAAGGCATACCCGATCGGGTGTGTCGGTGTACCCGGTCGGGTATAGACACTCGATCGTGGTCCAAATCTTCTCTGCATGTTCCTTTGTCTTCGGATCCGATTTGATTTGAGATTTCAACAAGATACCCGATCGAGTATAGGTCATACCCGATCGGGTATAGACCAAAAATCATGATCTTTATTTCGTCTTGTGATTTTGCACCTTCCTTCCACTTTTGGGGTTCACCAACTGTCCTTTTAGCGATCATGGACCTGTTTGAGCTCAGAATAACCTAATCTAAACAATTTACAAGTATTTTAACAAACTAAACTATTAAACCAAAAGTGTGTAAATTCCAAAGTAACAATCAATAAAAACTAATAAAAACATAAACATAAACATGGAAGTTATATGTTTATCAATCAACCTCCGGGTTTCCGTGACTCCACCAAACCTCACCATGTTTGCCGGTTGCTCAAATTGCTCTACGGTCTCAAACAAGCGCCTCGCGCATGGTATCACGTGTTCTCCTCATTTGTACTTACCGTAGGATTCTCCAACAGTGTATGGGATCCTTCACTATTTATCTATCGCCACAACAATCACATTGCCTATCTTTTACTATATGTGGATGATGTCATCCTCACCGCCTCACCCGATGCTCTTCGCCACTCTATTATCCACCACCTGGCCGCTGAATTTTCCATGACTGATCTCGGCCCTCTGAGCTATTTTTTGGGCATTGCCGTCACCCCGGCGGATTATTTCTCAATCAACAAAAATTTGCCCATGAAATTCTTGCACGAGCCGAACTGTCTTCTTGCAACCTTGCGGCCACCCCAGTTGAAACAAATGCCAAGCTTAGCGCTACTGTCGGACCCTCAGTGGAAGACCCAACTCTCTACCGAAGTCTTGCCGGGGCTTATCAATACCTCACGTTCACTCGCCCGGATATCTCTTATGCCGTTCAACAGGTGTGTTTGTTCATGCATGACCCTCGGGCTCCCCACCTCCATGCACTCAAACGCATTTTACGCTACATTAAGGGAACAATACAGTTTGGACTTCATCCACTCCCCTCATCAATTTCCAGCTTAATTTCCTACTCCAGCGCAGACTGGGGCGGCTGCCCGGACACATGTCGGTCAACCTCCAGCTATTGTGTTTACCTTGGCGACAACTTACTCTCCTGGCCCTCCAAACGTCAACCTACACTTTCCCGTTCTAGTGCCGAGGCTGAATACCGTGGTGTTGCCAACGTTGTAGCCGAGACTTGTTGGCTACGGAATCTCTTGTTAGAACTCCATTGTCCACTAGCCAAAACTACCTTGGTCTACTTTGACAATATTAGTTCCGTCTACATGTCTAGTAATCTCATCCATCATCACCGCACCAAACATATTGAAATGGATATACACTTTGTACGTGAAAAAGTTGCTCGAGGAGACGTTCGCATTCTTCATGTACCATCTCGTCACCAATATGCGGATATTTTCACCAAAGGGCTTCCACGTATCCTATTTGACGAATTTCGTTCCAGTCTCAGCATTGCACCACCACCGGCTTCGACTGCGGCGGGGTGTTAACGTACACGTCCATTTCAGCATGCATGGCACATGCATGCAGCATGCATATGTCGAAGCACTTCTACCAGCATTATTCCTTGGCTGAAGACTCTCCACTTTAGTTGGAGATTATTGTTGTAGATATTTATTTAACACTTATCCTTTGTTGTATCTTAATGATAGGAGTCCAGCTCATTAGTCTAAAATTTGAATTGTAAAGTGATAAACGTTAGTCGGTTAGCAATAGTTATCTTGTACGACTAACCCTTCTCAAGTGTATATATATACACGATGATATTCAATAAAGAGGCACGTTGCATTCCAATTAAATTCCAATTGTTTTTCTATGTATAATTTGGCGCAGTCAACTTCAAAAAATCATTTGAAGGCCTTCTCTATCCAATTTTGAGCTTAAATTTGGTATGGATAAACTAGACTTGATGAAGAATATACCATTAAAAGTTTATCAAAAAATTCCACCGAGAACCGCCTTGAAAGGCGGTGTTCAGACGGTGCCTCCTGTCCGAACGTTCGGACACGATAAGTTCTATATATATATATATATATATATATATATATATATATATATATATATATATATATATATATATATATATATATATATGTAGGGAAGAGTTCAAATGAAAAGTGGTCTTCCCGTGCAAAGTGCAAAGTTTCCACTTTTTCATATTTCGCTTGCACTTTTTCTTGTTTACTTTGCACTTTTTTGCCATTTTGATTTTGGCCAAATTCGGCCAAAATGACGGTGGCAGTTTTGTAAATAAACCAATTTTTTGAGCTACCGCGAAAAAGTGCAACGAAATCAAGAAAAAGTGCAAGTGAAACATGAAAAAGTGCAAACTTTGCACTTTGCACGTTAAGATCACTTTTTATTTGAACCATCCCCTATATTATGTCGCTATATTATGTCGAAAAAGTGAAACATGAAAAAGTGCAAACTAATGCAAACAAGGAAATGCATTAAATTGATGAGGAAATTATGTCGCTAAATTCTAAATAAAATTTAAAAACAAAACAAAACAAGACTAGAGCAAAACATTATAACCAACTCTAGCATAAGCAAAACAATAAGCTAATTAGAGCCCAGCCATGATGAAACCAAGGCACCAAATTTTAACCAAAGAAATTGAGGCACATGTCCTCGGGTTCTTCTTTCTTCTTCTCTTCAGCAGCAGCTGGAGTGGAACCAGCGGTTGTTGAGGAAACAGGAGCGGTAGCAACAACAAACTTGGAAGGGTTCTTAAGAAACCCCCTTCACTTTATCAGCCATTCAGAAAGAATAATCAGTCTCAACATCAAAATAAAGGACAGTCTTGTAGCCGTTGATGAGAATGTGAGGAGCAACCCCAAATGTTGGGTAAGAGATAGCCAGTGAAAGCAACGTGACCATAGAAACACTAAAAGCAAACTTTTCAATCAGATCATCTTCAGTCAATTCAAAGACCTCTGGATTCAAGACATAACCAGATTCATATGCAGAAATCAGAACAAGATCATATGACAATGGCCTAATCCATAACTTTGCCAGAAGAGCAACCTCAAAAGGTTCTACTTTTTCACCCTTCTTGATGAGATCTACGAGGGTCATAATTTCAACGGTACCCTTGTTAATCTTTGTGGGGATATTAAGCACTTGAAAGAAAGAGGTTTGGGATGGGTCAAGACCAGTGTTGCCTGGAGGGACCATAACATCAATTGGGGCAACCAAACCAATACGAGTAGGAGCACCAACCTTGTAGTTGGAAACATCCTCACTTACTTCTTTCAAATCACCCTCGGTGAAGATAGTCAAACGTTTCCAACCAACAAACAGATGAGGTTGACGATAACAATGTTTCATGTTTTCTTAGCGTGAACTGAAATACTACGCTTGATCATAGTGTTCTTACCCATCAACACAACTGAACCGCCCATAAGACCCTAGCCTCCTAATGTTCTGGAGCTGATTGCTTCCGATGTTATCAGCCACATCAATCAATATATGGGTGTACTCAACCAGAAATTGGCAAAGCTTCTTGTCATTACAATTATTCTTGTCAGCCTTAGTCTGCTTTGGTGCCATTGGTACAGTTACAGAGCTAGCACAGCTAAACTAATTGATATAAATATAAAATACTACTAAAACCTTCAACTCTTATTATATTGTAGGGCCAAGACAGATGATTAAAGGATTTTGCCAAGGCGGACAATGTGTGGCCGTCGCTTTAACCTAGGTTTTTGGGATGAAGGTGTGTTAACAAGGTAAGTGGAACAAAGGGAAATGAAGAATATATGGAAACATACAGGAAAAACAAAAACAAACTCAACAGAAATACCCAACCCAAAGTATACCAGCAAACCTTCCCAAACTAGTCTTTATTCTTCAATCAAATGCTCATATTTCCGCTCATGATTGAGATCTAGTTCTTATAAGATGTGACTTTCAAATCTTCTTTTTGTACATTCTTTTTTCGGTGTTTGAATTTTGAGTGGGCATACAACTTTCTCGCATGATCAACACAGCTTTCAGGAAATAGCCTCATTTTTATTTGAGTCCCAAAGGTCCCTTACTGTTGAAATGGGAACTCTGTTCTCGAACCGCCATAAACTCCATCAAGCCAAAAGCTTCATAAAGATTACTCGTATACCGTCACTTGAATCTAAAAATCCTTGATAAGATTTTCCATCCGTATTAGGTCCCATAGTCAAATCACCCAAATTAAAAGCGAAAAGTCTCTCAAACTCATAAAGCAGAAATGAGAAAAAGAGTCCAGTCCATTAGTTAAAGTGGCTTGAGAGAAATCTTTGAGTTTTTGCAAATTCACTGGATTCAGGGATTCGCTCGATGGTGTGGACATCATCAATAGAAACTAGATCCAAAAAATGATCTTCAAAATGCTCAAGATCTTCAAAGTGTTAATCTTCAAGGCCGCCCGCGTCCCTAATCCCGGGTGTCTATTTCAGTTTTATATTTCATCTCAGAATGGTAGACAACTCTTTGAAGATCAATATGAAATACAGATGAAGTAAAAGTGCATCGTACAAAGTTTTGCCCAATAAACACATTTTGTACAAGATCTACTCCCTATATATATCCGCACTGACCGGAAGTGACGTCCGACCGCATCAATTTGAGGTGTTTCTGGGTGGAATTGTTTAATGAAAGTTTGTGAGCATGTTCTCAATGAAGTTAGATTATATGCACAAAATTTCAGTTTAAAATTCAATCGAAAGGTCATTTAAATAAATTATTGAAAAGCATTACGTTTTTTGTATAATTTTTGGTACAATGTTTTTCAATAATTTATTTAACTAACTTCCCTATTGATTTTTAAGCTGAAATTTTGTAAACATAATCTACACTTCATGAATAACATGCTCACAAAATTTCATCAAAAAAAAATCACTCTAAAGCACCTCAAATAAAGACGGCCAGAAAGCACTTCCGATCCATCTGGATGTATGAGAGTAGTTATACTACCTCCGCCTCCTAATATTGGGATGGAAGAGAGTGGTGTGGTTTTTAAGAAAAGTAAAATTATGACGTTCTAATAAGCTCAGTCAACAAAATGATTTTATGTTGAGTCAACCCTAAGTAAAATCCAACACATCGAAGCCTTAACTTTAGACCTAATTTTTCTCCACTTTTTTTGAAAACAGATAACTTAATTATTAATAATATTGAGGACCCGATACAAATTTGTCATAACAAAGGCTACACTGAGGTGAGACTCAGAGCTGGAATTGCGCTTACTAGTGGACCATCTCGCTAACCCCGCAATTTGGTAGACTCTATACACAGCAACGTTGTATCTGCTACTAGAAGGATAATGAAATAACAACACAGAGTTCGGAACTGATAAAAAAAACATAAAAATTACATAATCCAGTTTGACCAGCCACTGGAAAGGGAATAGTGGTTTGACCAGCCTCCGCTAAAGGAACAACCTTCAGACTCCCGCTACTGGCGGTGCTGTCCGCGCAGCACCGCCACTTCCAAGTTTTTTGAGGATGCTTCGTCAACATCCATGCTCGCCTGTGTCCCCATCTCACTATCCTTTTCAGTGATTGTAAGGAATAAATGTATTTAGATTTTGATGATGCTAGGTTAATTAGAATTTGAAAGTACCCCATTAGAAATTATGTATTAGAATTTCTTTTGTAAGTTTTAGCTTAGTCTGCCTGCCAGAGTTCCATCTTGCCTCTACCAGAGTTGCTCACAGAGTTGCTCACCACAGATGCCATCAGAAACTGGTTATCAGAAAGATACCAGAGTTGGCACCAGAGACGGACTTCAGAGACTGGACCAGAGAACCTCTTGAGACTCTGCTAAGTATCATCAGAATCCGGAAGCCCTTCCAACGGTCGTTAAACTAACGGGAAATCCCCTAACGGTTACGAACCTTTCAACGGAAGCATGGCACTGTACACGCATTAAATGCACATTTAATGCTATACGTACGAAGAGATATTTAAAGCTGATGATTGACCATGCGAATATCTTTACGCCCCCAAAATAGCAAGTCGGAGGACCAAACGGTCAAGTCAACAGTACATGCATTTAATGAAGCTGTCTTCTACACTCCAACGGGAAGACCGCTCCCAGTATATAAGATACACTCTGAAGAACTAAGAAAAAACTTTGCCATAACCTTTGCCAAGATAGATTTGCGTGAACAACTTTCTTGAGATCAAAACTCCATTTCTAACAAGAAAAGGCCACAGTTGGAAGATAAACATTCCTATCCTTCATCCAACTAGCAAAGGCAAAGTTACTCAGTTCTTCAACACTTCGAGAGCTTCATATACTCATCTTTTGTGAAGAAGCAACGTTGGAGAAAACTGATTCTATATCAAACACTTCTTGAAAAAGAAGGGACGTCTCAAATTAGCTGGAGTAAGTGAAGTGGAGATACTTCAAGAGACTCAGTGAAACGAGACCAGCCATCAGGAAGCAGGACTGCATCCCGGGTGGCAACTAGACTTGAAGAAGACGAGGAGTGCTTCTTAAGTTCTAGGGACTAAGGCGTTGTAAACTGTCGTTTTTGCAAGCTTAGTGGAACAGTGGACTAGAGGAACGAGTTGTTCCTTGAACCACTATAAAAAACCCGGTGTGATTTACTTTCAGCTTTTACTTTCTGCACTTAAGATTCTACTGACTAACTCTTTAGGTTGGAATCTGTGTCCAGCAGATCTTCCTTCAGAGTTATCAGAAAGGCATTTTGCCTTAGCTTTCTTCTAGAGGCTACCCGGACAGAAACTTATCCGCTGCCTGGTCTAGTTCTGCCATCAGAACTTGACCATCTCTGTCACCAGATTTCGACCATCTCTGTTAAGTCAGACTTGACTTGGAGAAAAGTTTAAATTCCTGAACAGTCTATTCACCCCCCCCCCCCCCTCTCTAGACTGTTCCCATTACAAACGGGACCAACAAGTGGTATCAGAGCCTCCTTGTTCTTGTAATCTTTTAGGTTACTTACTAAACAAGAGATCCACTTGTTTTAGCCTCTTTAATCTCATATTATGGATAACACTCTTTCAAAGAATCTTATGTTCTCAGTAACAAAGTTTGATGACTGGAGGATCCGCATGAAAGCTCACCTCTGCGCACTCCATGACGAAATGTGGGAAGTTCTTGATGCAGGACCTTTCACAGAGTTCACCAAGGTCAACCCTGAATACATCACTGGTAGTGGTCAACCCCAGATGATCACCAAACTGCGCCATGAATGGTCTAATGAAGAAAGGAGAAAGTACAACCTTGACAACATTGCCAAGGATATCCTCTACAAGGCCATTGATGACAAGTACTTCACCAGGATCAAGAAGTGCAAATCTGCCAAGGAAATCTGGGATACTCTCACCCTGATAGGAGCTGGAGATGAGCAAGAAAAGGACAACAAACTTACTATTGCCATGAAGAAGTTTGAAGATTTCAAACTTCTACCCAAAGAATGCATAGCTGAGATGTATGCACGCTTGCTCACCCTCACTGCTGAGATATCAGAACTTGGGAAGGAGCTTACTCCCAAGGAGATTAATCTGAAGGTTCTCAGAGGTTTACCTTCACCATGGAAGATGAAGGTCACTGCCATGAGAGATAGCAAGGACCTCAGAACCTACAGCACTGAGAAACTCATCTCTGATCTCAAGTCTTATGAGTTTGAGATGAATGAAGAAGAGAAAGAAGAAGTTGAGGACAGAACAACTACTGCCCTCACTGCCAGCACCTCTCAGGTAAATAATTTTGACCCTTCTATTCTTTTAACTGACGAATATATGACGGCTTTTGCTAGGAAGTTCAGGAAATTTCTGAAGCCAAAGGATAGCAGAAGTCCACACTCTAGCAGAAAGCCACACCAGAAGTCCAAACCATCAGAAAGTAGTGGAGAGCTTCTCTGCTACAACTGCAGACAACCAGGGCACTTCAAAGTCAATTGTCCACACCCCATAGTCTCCAAAAGGCAAGGCCAGGAAGGAGAAAAGAAGTACGAGCACCGAAGAAGGAAAGCACTCATCATTGAACAACCAGAGAAGGACCCCCTCTCTGAGACAGAGTCCAGCTCGGAATCAGAATCTGATGAAGCATTCTGTTGCCTGGACACAGAAACTGAAGACCTATGTCTTATGGGTCAATCTGATGATGAGGTATCTTCCACTTCCAACTCTAGTTTTTCTTCGGTAGGCAGAGCCTTTGATTCTGATTCAATGTCAGAATTTTGGGAAGAGTTTCAAGCCATACAAACCACTTATTCTTCTGTTAAAGAAGAAAACAGTAAGCTTAAGGCTGAGATCCTTGACTTAAGAAAGGAGGTTGAGATCAAAATCAATCTTCTGATTGAGGAAAGAGATCAGCTGGAAGCTGAAAATGTTTCTCTTCTAAAGAAAATAAGAGAGATAGAGCCTCTTGAGATTAAGTACAAAGCTTACCAGAAGGCCCAGTCTTCAATGGAAAAGATTGTACTTGACCAACAAATTGGCACTGGTTTTGGTCTTGGTTATGGCTCAACAGAATCAGGTGAGCCTTCTGTAATGCCTAGCACTAGAGTTGCTAAGGCAGACAAGGTCATAGTGCCACTGATTTCTAGGCCCATTTGTCAGGATGGTGTATCTGGCACCAAGGTTATTCATGAGAATGTCAGACCAGAAAGGGAAAAGATAAAGGTTCAACAGAAACCCATTTTAAAAGTTAATGAACCTGGCAGAAGAACTAACAACAGGAAAGATTTTCAGAATACCAAAAATCAAAGACAGAACCATAACAGACAAACTCATGATAATCGTGTCAGAGATGATCACCAGAAAGGCAGATATCAAGAGAAAATTAACTTTAGGCAGAAAAGGTTGGCTGGTCAACTTAAGAAGCCCAAAGTTAATCGCTCCTCTGATCTTGATAGTATATGGGACTTCTACCCAACTAAAAAGGCTATGCAGAAGTATGTAAACCGGAAGCATGATCCTCACAAGCATCTGCTCAAAGTGAATCACACTTCCGTTTACTATGACTACCAGGTGGACAATGGGTACCACCCACCAAGGTTTCACTTGATGAGACCAAAGTGGTACCGGCTGCCAAGACTGCATAACCCCCTAGGACCCAACATTGCTTGGGTACCTAAATCTTCCTTTTAATTTTGTAGGAACTGTGTGCTGGAGCCATCTCTGAGCAAGATTGGTACATTGATAGCGGATGCTCCAGGCACATGACAGGTGACAAGAGTTGCCTAACAGAGTTCCAGAAAGTCAAAGGGCCCAGAGTTACCTTTGGAGGTAATGATAAAGATGGCCAGACAAAAGGAAGAGGGAAGCTGATAAAGAACCAGATAATCATTGATGATGTCTCTTATGTCAAGGGATTGAAATTCAACTTGCTGAGTGCTAGCCAATTCTGTGACAAAGGCTACACAGTTGAATTCTCCAAGGAAGGATGTTCTGTCAAGCATGAGACAACTAAAGAAGTGGTTCTAACAGCAACAAGAAAGAAAAACATCTATGTGGTTGATTGGTCAACTGCAAAAGATGGAATTTGCCTGATAGCCAAAGGAGATTCAAAACTCAGTTGGGAATGGCACAAGAAACTGAGTCACTTGAATTTCAAAACAATCAACAAACTGGCAAGGGATCACATTGTTGAAGGTCTACCCAACCTTGTATACAAAAAGGAGAATCTATGCAGTGCATGTCAGAAAGGTAAACAAGTGAAGAATTCCTTCAGACCCATTGCTGGAAACTTATCTACTGGTCCCTTGAATCTGATCCACATGGATTTATTTGGACCAGTGGAAACTCCAAGTGTTGGTGGCAAGAGATACACCTTAGTCATGGTGGATGACTACTCCAGATTCACATGGACTATCTTTCTGACCAAGAAAAATGAAACTCTGCAGAAACTGCCATCTCTGCTAAAGCTATTACAGAATGAGCAGAATCAGAAAGTCAAAGCCATCAGATCAGACAGAGGAACAGAGTTCGTCAACAAGGTCATACAGGATTTCTGTGACCAGAATGGTACAATGCATCAACTCTCTGCAGCCAGAACTCCTCAACAGAATGGAGTTGCAGAAAGAAGAAATAGAACATTAAAGGAAGCTGCAAGGACCATGATTGCTGAATCAGGTCTACCCTACAGATACTGGGCTGAAGCAATCAATACTGCATGCTACACCCAGAACAGGAGCATGATTCACAAGACTCATCAGAAAACTCCTTATGAATTATGGAAAGGACGAAAACCCAACATCAGCTATTTTCATGCATTTGGATGCAAATGCTATATACTCAACAATGGGAAGGATCACCTCAAGGTGTTTCAAGAAAAAGCTGATGAAGGAACATTCTTAGGCTACTCTAGCACCAGCAAAGCCTACAGAATACTCAACAAGAGAACTTTACTTGTTGAAGAATCGATTCATGTCAAGTTTGATGATCTCAACTCTGTTGAGAGCATAACTGAAAACTTGGAGAAAGCGAATCTCAAAGAATCTCCAGAACTGGATCCACCAGAGACGGATACACCAGAGTTGCTGACTAACTCTGCCATACCAATGAATCATCAGAATCCCATCCTGCAAAGCAAGGATAGTGATGAAGAATCAGAAGAAGAACAAGAGAATCGAAGGCAACCCCTATCAGAACCTGATCTTACTTGGTTAAGAGATCATCCTCCTAATCAAGTAATTGGTTAAAATCAGAAGTGGAGTCCAAACCAGATCCACATCAAGGAGAGAAGCAATGCTTGCCTGCTACATATCTCAGATGGAACCTATGACAGTTGAAGAAGCTCTTGCAGACTCAGATTGGATCAATGCTATGCAAGAAGAGCTCACTCAGTTTGAGAGGAACAAAGTGTGGGAACTTGTTCCTAGGCCAAAGCACCAGAATGTCATTGGAACCAAATGGGTATTCAAGAACAAAGCAGATGAAGACGGCAATATTGTAAGGAACAAAGCAAGGCTAGTGGCTAAAGGATACTGTCAAGAAGAAGGAATAGATTTTGATGAGACCTTTGCACCAGTTGCCAGACTTGAAGCCATCAGAATCTTTCTAGCCTATGCTGCCTACAACAACATCAAGGTCTACCAGATGGATGTCAAGAGTGCATTTCTGAATGGAGATCTTGAAGAAGAGGTTTATGTGGAACAACCACCAGGTTTTGTCATTCCTACTCAATCTTCTTGTGTCTACAAGCTTAAAAAGGCCCTCTATGGTCTTAAGCAAGCTCCCAGAGCCTGGTATGACACATTGTCCCTTTTCCTAGTGAACCATGGGTTTACTAAAGGAAAGGTTGACAAAACTCTATTTCAAATCTCTGTTGCTAATCATATTCTGTTAGTACAAATATATGTTGATGACATTATATTTGGTAGTACTAATCCAGAACTGTGCAAGAAATTTTCTCAAGTGATGCAGAGTCAATTTGAAATGAGTATGATGGGAGAACTCAGTTACTTCCTAGGACTTCAAGTCAAACAAGTTCCAGAAGGGATCTTTATCAATCAAGGGAAGTACACCAGAGATCTGATCAAGAAGTTTGGAGTGGAAGGCAAATCATCAGTGAAGATTCCCATGAACACTTCACAAGGGATTGGTCTAGATGATGAAGGAAAAGATGTGGATGCAACAACATACAGAGGGATCATTGGATCTCTGTTGTATCTAACTGCAAGCAGACCAGATATCTCGTTCTCTGTTGGAATCTGTGCCAGATACCAATCAAAGCCCAAGGAAAGCCATCTAAGTGCTGCAAAGAGAATCATCAGATACATCAAAGGAAATCCAAATGCAGGCTTATGGTATCCCAAAGGAGGTAACTTTGAACTAATTGGTTATTCTGACTCAGATTTTGCAGGTTGCAGACTAGACAGAAAGAGCACCTCTGGTCACTGCCAATTGCTAGGAGGAAGGCTTGTTTCCTGGTTTAGCAAGAAGCAGAACTCCATCTCAACAAGTACAGCTGAGGCTGAATACATTGCAGCTGTGAGTTGCTGTGCTCAGCTACTCTGGATGAAGCAACAACTGAAGGACTATGGAATTCAAGCAAAGGAGATCAAGTTGTTGTGTGACAACACTAGTGCCATTGCTATCACTCATAATGCAGTTCTTCACTCCAGGACAAAGCACATTGAGATCAGACATCACTTCATCAGAGATCATGTTGAGAAGAAGCATATCTGTATGGAGCATGTACCTACAGAAGATCAATTTGCAGACATTCTAACCAAGCCTTTACCTGAGGCAAGGTTTAACAAGCTTAGGGAAGAATTGGGAATGATGGATGATCTTCCCAGAGATGCATGAACCAGAGATTCACTGAACCAGAATTGCCTTCTTCTGCACCAGAAACTCGGATCAGAGAACCACTATCTCTGATCATCAGAATCTCACATCAGAGAACCTCCCCTTCTCTGACCAGAGTTCCTCAACCGAAGACAACAGATACGGAAGTGGACTTAACAATATTTCGAGGTACGGGCTAGACCTAATTAATTGAAACGGTCTTTTACCAAAATACCCCTGATCGTTACTCTTCTAACGGAAACGTTTCCGCCCGCATTTCTTTAAATGCTGCCTCGAAACTGCCAATATACCAAACGTCCATTATTCCTAACTCCTTTATATCCACCGTCTTCGATCCAAATCCCTACTGCAACTTCATCTCTCTTAAACTGCTCTAGCATTCAAAGCTTTCAGATCCCAAAAACTTTCCAATACCCAGAAATTTTCTTAATCGTCACTCAAGATGAACTTCCTGAGCATCAACGACCTTTCTAAGGAAGAAGCAAAAACTCTCATAGCCAATGTTGTCTCAGGCATGAAAGTTGGCATGTCCTCCCTACCCCTCCTGGCAGAAAATCAAAAGAGGATGACGAAGATCATCCAAGGGATGACTGATTCACAGTTATCTAAGGTTGTTGCTCATCCCTATGAGCATTTCAGCATCAAAGATGTGGCTGAGTTCTACCTCAACGCCACCATCTCCAGGACCGGAGTTCACTCATTCGTACAGGGTCAACGCATCTTCTTGAATGCAGATACACTGAATGAATTCTTTGGAGTTCAACTTGACTCCCAAGACCCAGAATCCAGCAATCTCATTGCTCTTGACTCAGTGGAAGTCTCCACTGAAGGTTTTGCCCAGACTTACTGCCGTCCGGAGGCTGCCGGACTGGATAAACTCTACATGAAGAAATTTCAACTCAAGAAGGACTATGAGAAGCTTGTCACCATTCTGCACCGTTGCTTGTGGTGCAAAACTGCCTCAACTGATGAGATGAACACAAGCAATGCCAAGGCAATCTTTGCAGTGCACCATGGCATGAATATCAACTGGGGAGAGGTAACTTTTGGCTCTATAACTGACTTCATCAAGAAGAAAGACTCTGAAACAGGTCTTTTCTCAACCAAGATGGGACATGGCCTTCTTATCTCTGCCATCCTTGCTGCAAAAGGAGTTCAACTCAGGGATCCTATCCCAGTTGACCACACCAAGACCATCTTCCTCACAGCCTCTCCAAAATTCAACATTGCCATCTCTTCTGAACTTAGGAGAGAGGAAAGACTGGAAAAGAAAAGGGAAGAACAGGCTGCCAAGGCCAAACCTGCCATGAAAGTTACCAAAAAGCCCAAACAACCTGAGCAGTCACAAGTTGTAAGGGAGGTTAGACAGAAGAAGAAAAGTGACAATCTGTCACTACCAGAGAAGGAAACAGCAGAAGAGGCTGCACCAGAGATGCCCTCACCAAAGGCAACCAAGAAATCTGCTGCCAGAAAACTGAAGCAGAAGAGGAGAAGAAAGATGGTTGTGCTAAGTGGTGATTCTGACAACTCTAGCACTAAACCAAGGCAGAAGAAGAGGAAGACTAAAGTAGTCTCACCTGCCAAAGATTCAGCAGTTCAGGGGGAACCTGCACCAGAATCTGGCACTCTACCAGAAACTCACCAAGATTCTGCACCAGAGTTGCCCAACTCTGCTCTCTCACCAGAGCGTGAAGTCTCACCAGAAATGGACCAAGAAACAGACTTCAACATCATTCTGCAAAAGCAGTTTGACAGAGTTCTAGCTTGGAGAAGATGGAGAATGGGTCCTCTTCAACAAATCATCCAATTCTTTGATGCCTATGAAGAAGAAGAAGTTGTTGTTCTTCACTAGGTAGGCACAGATGATGTGTCAAAATGCTTCAACCTTACCTTTCTGATTTCTGTGCTACAAAAGAAGAAAGACAGATATCAAGGTAAAGCTCCAACATCTGACCTATCTCCAGAAAGGCATGTCAGAGCCTTGGAAGAAGAAGAAATGGAGACTTTTGATGCTTGGCTGATGGAGAAGAAAAGGAAAGAATCAATGATCAAATTTCGTCATAGTGCTCTTGAGGAAGGAGAGCCATCCACTGCGAATGACATTGCTATTACCATGGAGAAGCTGGTCAAGGAGTGGAGAGAATCTGTGTACTCTGAGATTGTACTTGAGGTAATTCCTACACCTCCTCCTTCCCCTCCCCAATCTCCTATTATTCTACCCTCACCCTCCAAATCTCCATCTGAACCTTCATCCCCACTTCACCAGAAAACCCCTTCACCCCAACAGAAAACCCCCTCACCAGAACAGAAAAACTCACCTTCCACCAGAACACCATCTCACCAGAAACCCAACTCCAGATCGTCCTCACCCAAACAAAAAATTGCATCTCCCTGCAGAGCAATTGTCCCTTTCAGAAACCGGTCACCCTCACCTCCACCATCCCCCCCTCATCAGAATGCCTCACTTACTCACTCTCCACCACAGCACCAGAACCCTTCACCACCATCCAAGTCTGCCTCACCTCAGAGATCCTCACATCACTCTGCAGCATCTACACCAAAGAAGAAGCCTATCTTCAGGGTTCCCTCCTCATCTAGTGACAATGATGGATTCCTCACCTCCTCCATTGCTGCTGATGAAACCTCCAAAAGGAGAAGGACACCCCCCAAGAGTTCCTTCCCCTCCACCATCCAGCAGAGCTCCTCCATTACCAAAAGGCAGAGGATTGGAAACGCCTGATTTTACACCTGAAGAATCCAAAATCCCCTTCACCCAATTTGTGAAGTCTGCTGAAGCTTTTGGTGGAATACTGGTTCAAGATCTGAGCAAGATTATTGAATTAAATGACAAACAACATGAAGAACTCACCCATACCAATCTGCAAATCACCATAGGTTTTCAACACCTGTCAGATAAAGTTGCTGCTCTCACAGAGAATCTGCACAACTTCATGCATTCCTCTACCTCGAGGATTGATTCTGTCTCCAGAGATGTTAGTGGACTCAACTCTGTTCTCCACTCTCACTCTCAAGCTCTGCTTGCCCAGAATCAGACAATCAACAGGATCTCAGAATCTGTTCACAATCTTCAGAAATCTGCTGATAGTTCCTCCCAGAAACTCAACATCTTACATTCTCTCTGTAAGGAACATCAAGAGCAAGGCCTAGCTCTTCTCAAATCTGACATAGAAAGGTACCAGAAGATGGTGCTTCTAGAAGTCAGCACCAAGGATCTCCAATCTGCAGTAGACAAGCAACAAAGCCTGATTGAAGGTCTTGCCTCTGTCACTCAGACACTGCCAGAAACCCTTGATGAAATCAGAGATGCTCAAGCCTCTGAGTTTTCCAAGATTGAACTTCTCCTTGGTGATCTTTGTGATGCCAAAAAGGGGGAAGATACCAGAGAAGGAGAAGGCACCAGCACCAGAGCTCTTTCTATCAGAGAACCCTCATCTGTGGATCCTACTCCTTACTTTGATGCTACCAGAAAGAAAAGGCTAGCTGCTACAGGCACCAGACCTCCTCCTCCTCCTCCCAGAAGCTCAAAGAAAAAGCCTTCATCCTTTTCATTCACTGATTGGATGAAGAGTGGTCTGTCAAGGCCAGACAGAGTTCAGTTTGAACAAATGAGAAAATTGATGACCCCTCTTCAAAGAGAGAATCTGTTCATGGACAATGATGGACTTGTCCAGATCAACCATGGTGGTTCGGTAGAAGAAGCTGAGATGTGGTACGGAATGAAAATTCTGAATGGCAAGAATTCTGCTGAAGCTGTCAGAAACTATCTGGATTGCAAACTTGCACCTCATTGGGCTGACTATCAGAATCCTAGGGATTTAGCCTCAATCAGAGCGAAGGTGAATGCTGAACTTGAAAGGATTGACAGCGCAGGACCACAGGTAGATGAAGAAGATCTCTAACTCTCTTTATCTAACTCTGTAATGCTTTACTTTCTCTAACAGTTTAATAAGATACCTTCTCTGCCTCTCTGTTTGATTGGCTCTTTTCAAATATCTGTTCTTATTTACTTTCTTGTGTATATTCTGTTATCATACTTGATTATTGCTATCTGAATGTATCGCACTCTTACTATTCTCCTATGCTAAGTTGCCCACCAAGATTCTAATAAAAAGTTTCTTAACTTTATATTTTTTATGGTGAAAGGCACTTCTCTGGAAATAGTTAAAGGGTTTTGGCATCATCAAAAAGGGGGAAATTGTAAGGAATAAATGTATTTAGATTTTGATGATGCTAGGTTAATTAGAATTTGAAAGTACCCCATTAGAAATTATGTATTAGAATTTCTTTTGTAAGTTTTAGCTTAGTCTGCCTGCCAGAGTTCCATCTTGCCTCTACCAGAGTTGCTCCCAGAGTTGCTCACCAGAGATGCCATCAGAAACTGGTTATCAGAAAGATACCAGAGTTGGCACCAGAGACGGACTTCAGAGACTGGACCAGAGAACCTCTTGAGACTCTGCTAAGTATCATCAGAATCCGGAAGCCCTTCCAACGGTCGTTAAACTAACGGGAAATCCCCTAACGGTTACGAACCTTTCAACGGAAGCATGGCACTGTACACGCATTAAATGCACATTTAATGCTATACGTACGAAGAGATATTTAAAGCTGATGATTGACCATGCGAATATCTTTACGCCCCCAAAATAGCAAGTCGGAGGACCAAACGGTCAAGTCAACAGTACATGCATTTAATGAAGCTGTCTTCTACACTCCAACGGGAAGACCGCTCCCAGTATATAAGATACACTCTGAAGAACTAAGAAAAAACTTTGCCATAACCTTTGCCAAGATAGATTTGCGTGAACAACTTTCTTGAGATCAAAACTCCATTTCTAACAAGAAAAGGCCACAGTTGGAAGATAAACATTCCTATCCTTCATCCAACTAGCAAAGGCAAAGTTACTCAGTTCTTCAACACTTCGAGAGCTTCATATACTCATCTTTTGTGAAGAAGCAACGTTGGAGAAAACTGATTCTATATCAAACACTTCTTGAAAAAGAAGGGACGTCTCAAATTAGCTGGAGTAAGTGAAGTGGAGATACTTCAAGAGACTCAGTGAAACGAGACCAGCCATCAGGAAGCAGGACTGCATCCCGGGTAACTAGACTTGAAGAAGACGAGGAGTGCTTCTTAAGTTCTAGGGACTAAGGCGTTGTAAACTGTCGTTTTTGCAAGCTTAGTGGAACAGTGGACTAGAGGAACGAGTTGTTCCTTGAACCACTATAAAAACCCCGGTGTCATTTTCTTTCAGCTTTTACTTTCTGCACTTAAGATTCTACTGACTAACTCTTTAGGTTGGAATATGTGTCCAGCAGATCTTCCTTCAGAGTTATCAGAAAGGCATTTTGCCTTAGCTTTCTTCTAGAGGCTACCCGGACAGAAACTTATCCGCTGCCTGGTCTAGTTCTGCCATCAGAACTTGACCATCTCTGTCACCAGATTTCGACCATCTCTGTTAAGTCAGACTTGACTTGGAGAAAAGTTTAAATTCCTGAACAGTCTATTCACCCCCCCCCCCTCTAGACTGTTCCCATTACAAACGGGATCAACAGTGATCCTACGCTTTCTGGGCGCATCCCCTGTTGTAGTAATCTTTTTTCCCTTTGACAAGAGTCCCTCCACCAAATAGCTTTCTTGTTCCCCTGACTCTTGATCAGACTCTACTATTTTCCCCTGCCTGTCGCCCGGTTTGTTGTTGCTAGGAATAAGCCATCTATTTCCCGGGTGCACTCCTCCCCACCTCATATCGGCCCGTAGCCATGGCCCATAAGGTTTCTCCCTGATCCCCAAACCGCTATGCAGATTAGAGGGACAGAACCGATCAGCGTGGCCAAAAATCCCACACAGAAAGCAAAAGTTCTTGAGTCTCTCATATTTAAAGTTTTCTTAAATCATCTATTCTGCTTAAATAACCCCGAAACACCCCGAAAGTGTTGGGTTCGGTTTTTGGGCTGAGGTTATTTACCCCAACAAAATACTTTGGCTTGCCCTATTGTGTTCACGGCCTCACGGGCATGCCAAACTCGACATATTTGAATCATAAGCAAGTCAAACTCATCCAATTTTTTTTGGATAAAATGTAAGTATATATATCCAGAAAAATAGCATAGTACAATGCATCACATGTACAATCAAATTGCATATCCTAAATCCCGGGATACCACAAAATCAAGACTCAAAATCACACAAATCATCATTTTGAACCCAAACAACATTAGGAACAAAACAATCCCACAAACCTAACTCAAACAAAATATTAGGTATCCCTAAATTAACATCCAAAGAAAAGTCGGAAAGGAGTAGTAAACTTTGAGTCAAAGCAAACCTCCCCTTTTTTCTTAGTAACTCCCGGTACTCTCCAAAGACACTTGGCGGTGAAAGTTAGGCCTTTTTTGTCCAAATCATCCGTAAGTCGGAGAGAAGAATCCCCTCTGATCACACTCGCATGCACAAATTTAAATGGTTTAACAAACAACCTAAGCTTCTTTCCATTCATCACCTCACATTTGGTTATTACATCGACTTGATGCAAGTCGGTCTCATCCGTTACTATTCTTTCATGATCTTCCAAAAAGACCTCGGCGTCTTCATCCTCGGAAGACTCATGTTCGGTATGCATACCCCTGTTTGTCGTTGCCTTTAACCACTAAGGCAGCAGCTGCCCAATTTTCACTCTTTCTTTCACAGCATTAGGCGCAAGTAGAGTGGTGGCAGCAGGTTGCAAACTGGTGGCAGCAGGTTGGGTGGTGGCTGCACATATTTCAGCCCCCTGGGCAGTAGGCCCGGTCGGGTCATTCGTACCCCCGGGCGGGTGAGGGGCACTTTGGAGCTCCTGGGCAGTGGCAGTAGCTGTCTGGGCAAGAGACCCGGTCGGATCAGGGGCTAACCCGGTCGGGTAAGACCCCTGGGCAGCAGCAGTTTGTGGCTTTGCAGCCACCTTCCCTATTTTTTCATTTTTCTCAATGCATTTTTCCTTGTCTCTTTCTCCATCGTCCCGTTTAGCAAGCTTCTTACAGAAAAATGGGTGGTGCCCAAATTCTTTGCAATGAAAGCAAAAGTTAGGAAAAGTTTCATAAAGCACACTTTGTTTGATTACCCTTCGGGAAGGTAGTCGTATAGGAAAATGAAGTGGTGGTGGCTTTGAAACATCAACCTCAATTAAAACTCTAGCATAATCATTGTTTGTCCTCTCCTGAGTAATCTTGTCTGTGGTTATTGGAACCTCGATCATAGATGCCACCTCACTCATAGCCTCATCGTTCCATAAACTCATAGGTAGTTTAGGGAACTTGACCCAAATTGGTATTTTTAGGAATTCTTCATCCTCAAAAGTGAACTCCTCCTAAAGTTCTTTTAGCATTATGAGTTTACCAAACACGTTGTAAGATCCCTCAAGTAGTACCTTGGATCTATCCTCTTCATTTTGAAATTTAAAAAATATCCAATCTTTATTATGAGACCTTACAAGGCATCTTACTCCCCATTTAGCTCTCAAATCATGGACCGCTTTGAGTCCGGGGAATCTTCCCGTGAAGTGTCCAACTAGACCGTGTCCCCACATTTCAACCATCGAGGGTAGTACTCGGTCCCCAAAGTCCAGTGTTTCACCTTTCGGTGGGACATATTTCAACTTAATTCCATTTTTTGGATCACGGTTGTCTTTAAACAAGTTCCATGGTTGTCTTTTTTCTGCAGCAGTTGGTTGAGTATCAAATACTGGCTCCAGTATTTGATTGAGCTCCAGCAGTAGTCACAACCTGCGTAACCAGTAGTGTTGCAGCAGATGTTTTAGGCTTTGGAAGTGTAGTTTCACTTGCAGCAGTTGCAGTGCAGGGATTATATCCCCAACTACTGCCAAAGACGCAGCAGTGACTTTAACAGGTGCCCCAGGTTTGGGGTTCAAAGCAGCCCCTTTTTCAGCCTCCCCTGCATTCCCAGGAGTACCCGCAGCAGCAGGCATAGCTTTGTTCGTCTTCTTTGCAGGAATACCAGCCATAAGAGCTGGGAATTCCATATCTGAGTCTTCTAGCACAGCAAAGGTAGACCTGGTAAGACTTGGCTTTGCCCCAGATGCCTGCAATTTCGCAGACATGGTAATATCTCCAGTTGCGATGAATCTCAAAACGCGGGCACAAAGGTCAGGACCAAGAGAGAGTTCCGGCCCAGAAAACAAACATACAGTACAAGCTCCAAGATAATCCAGGAAAAACAGATCAAAACAACCTAAGACCTCAATCCAGGTATTGCAGAAATTAGGTCGAAACAGAACAAAAACCTTCGCAGTTGAGGTCAGTTTGGGGTTTTAGCGAAAATCAAAGTTCCGTCCTAGAAGCAGCTGAGAATTTCGTCAAGGAACCTCAAACCTGAATCAAACGCTAAAGGTTGGCCGCAACAGCACTAAAATTTTCAGCGCAAAACTGAACAGTATTCAACGCCTCATTTTTGCGTAACTTGACCAAAATTCATCATTCTAATTCCAAATCAAAGCTACGAAGTAGCCTTAGGCTCGAAATGTGACCAAGAAACAATCATCCTTTTACTTGAAAATCCATGGACGCACTGTTAGCGGAAGAAGGAGCTGGGTCGCAGGTCGTTCCCAGGAGAGATACGCTCTCAACCTTCAGATAGATCTTTCAGGCGCTCAAGTCAAACTCACCCAAAATGCTAAAGGAATGGGGGTCTTTTAATAGGATTTTCTCGTGATGCCAATTTGAAAGTTGAAACTAGTCAGCTATATATAAAGTTTTAATTCTTGCTCTACCAAACGGGGGATAGGAATGCCACCTTAAAAATGCTACATTTTGCCCCGAAATAAAGTTCCTATTTACTTAAGGGCACTTATTTCGAAAAAATGAAATTGTGTTGTTGAGATTTATTTAGAAAAAATGAGCCACACAATGCTTTTTTACAAAACAAATAACTTTATTAATGGTAATGATTTAGTAAATTAACAATACAATCAGGGGCGTCCGCAACCACGTATGATCACACACCGAGACAGCTTGCAGAGCTAGCATATGGGCAACCCATGATCTATGCACGAATTGAACACTTGCCTTGGCAAAATTAGCCATCTCACAACCTGTTGCACATTTGATTACACAATACATGCTGCCTATCTGCAGTCCACCTCTACACCTATAGAATAGAGCTTAGGTAGTTAAGGACAAATCTTTCCCAGCTCTTTTACCCGTCATCCAGCTAAGAACTCTCTGATATTAGGGGTGGACTAGGACGGGTCGGCCCAACCTGCTACTGTGCAGGCCAGACCCGGTCCGATTGACCGTACCGGGACCAAGCCCGGGGCCCGACCCGGATGGGGAAGCCCGTGGTACCGGGCTCCGACTTTAGTGGACCCGTCTAGGCCTAAAGGTCAAGAATTCGAAAACAACATAATTTCAACTTGGGATTGTTTGACCCGGCCCAACCCAACCCAGTCCTATCCCGAAGTCCGTCCAAGGTAGCCCAGCCTAACCCGGTCCCGGAACAAACCCGGGCTGGTACCGGGCCTGATATTTTCAGACCCAGGGCCCACCCAGTCCCGGCCCAGAGCCCAGCCCGAACCGACCCAGTCCACCCCTACATGATATCATTCTTCGCAAGCAGCCACATAATGCTTGTTAAAAATGAGAAGATAATTTTGAACTTTTGAGGTGGACGGAAAATAAGTAAATAAGCAAGGTGGGGTATAGAACCTAGTTTAAGGAGAGATGGAATATCATGTAACTCACTATTTGACCAAAACCTTAACTAGTATTGCTGATTTGCTGTACACCAGAACCAAAACTCTCCTGTCCGCAGTTCTGAACTTTCATTAAGAACTAAAGTAGCAGCAAGCAAACAGAGAGAATCTTTGGATGTTTCCTTTGATAATGTTAGTATGTTACTGTCAGAAATTCAGAATGTGCCAGGTTCTTTGAATCAGGATGACTCCAGCAGACCAGCATACAACAATATTAGCTAAAAATTGAGTCTCCAATCCAAGTGTCCAACACCAAAAGGCAACAAAGTACATTCAGAATAGACCATCAACCTTCAAATGAAGGTTTTCCACATAAACTTTATTTTCTTGATTTCTTCTTAGATGACTTTGAAGACCTTGCATGCTCTACATTAACATTCTGAGAGCCTACTTTGGGATTGGCAGCAGTTTGGTTAGGTTTCAAAGTGCTACCACCCAAGGTTTCTTTGACCACTGCACCTTGTGACCCTCTTACTTGAGCTGCCCTTTTGTCCTTCCTCTTCGGCCTGTAGCTTGACCGCTCTCTCTTCGGAAGCCATCTCTCTGGATCTGGTGGTGGGCCTGGATTAGCTGGATCAAAACCTTTAGGGTATCTAGGTTTTCTTTTCCTCTTCTTCTTTGGCTTCTCCTTAGTCTTTGTCTCATATGATTCTGGAACCATGCGTGTGGGCCCGTCATCAACATTCTTAGCACCTGAAGTTTTCTCCAGAGTGTCAATATTAACCGCCTGTAAACCTGGAAGAGGCTTCAGCTTCTTTTCGTAAGCTTCTGCCTTTTCAGCATCTAATTGGGCAGTCGTTTGGATCAGCCCGACCAAAGCATCCATACCCCCATGGCGTTTGACTAAGTCCTCATACAGCCGGGCAGCCTCTTCCCTCCGCCCGTGCCGGTGTTTGAATCCAGCAGCCTCTTGTGTGATGATGTTGAGGTTATTATTGTCTTCTTCAGTCATGGAGTTTGACCACCATTCTATTGCGGCATTAAAGACTGAATCAGCCCCATCGATATCCCCTGCCCACTCTTTGAGAGAGACTAGTGTTGCAACTGTCGCGGGCTTGTGTTGGATTTCAGGTAATTTGCCAAGGGAGTCTGCTGCAACTTGAGGGTGGCCTGCAGATGCAGCGATCTGTGCTCTTGCCAGCAAGACCACCTTCGACTTCTCCGGGAATTTATCCACGAACTGCCCTAGCACTTCTTCTGCTTTAACCGCCTTATTTTCCCTAACGTGTAAAGCAGCTTGGAGAAGTGTGGGGACCACGCTGTGGGGAAATATTCCGGGAAGTGCAGCTACTAGTTCTCGAGCCTGCAGTGGTATTCAAAATTTTGAATTCAATCAACATACTTTCGTTGAATAGTTATTACTTATTAGCAGCTGAGTGTTGGGGGTGTCCGTGTGGGGAGGGGTGTACAAACAAATACTCCGTATTAGAAGAGTGTCGATTGTATCTACTTCCGCCGAGTTTAGGTCAAATTACTAAATGAACCTTGAGGTTTATGAAAGTGAAAACAAAACCCTTGACCAGTCATATTTGGGCAAGCAACTCGTTCACATTGAAAGATTACAGAAAATAGTGACATTACTGAGAATTAAACGCCTTCGGATTGTATTTGCTGTTTTTAATGTAATTTATCAGGAAAAATATTTTATACTACCTTCATCCCTCTAATCTATGTCAACATTCCTTTTTGTATTGTCTTAAAAACTTTGTCTCTTTCCACTTTACCCAAGTAATTTCTAGATCTTATTATTTCTCTGTCCTCTACACAAATCTGAACCACATACCTTTTTACTTTCTTATTCTATGTGCTGATCAAAGTTGAGAAAGTTATAAAGGACGGAGGAAATAATTGTCTCTGGAAAAAATCTTTGGGACAAATAATTGAGGACAAATGTTGAGGATAATTGAAAGTGGATTATCTGCTCATCAGCATAACAGATAGCTTTTTACATGCTTATTTTGGCTTAAATGGATTTTAACGAAGACTTTTCCTTCCAAAAAATGCAGCAGATTAAGCCAAATAACTCTTAACAAATGAATTCCTAGTTTATAAAACCAACCCAATCCCGACTAATATCATCATTCAGTATCATTTGCGAAAATCTGACCGGTTAAGGGATTATATGTAATTTCTTAAAACTCGGGTGTCCTTTGGTACTATAAAAGATGTAGATGTCATCAACCTTATAAAAGAAGATGCAAGCAATAAGATGTGACCTTGTCCATTTTATTAGAATGAAGTAGCAATAGCACCCAATTGGTATATATGGTTTCCCTCTGCTTTGGAGAGAGCTTCAATTCTAGTCCTTGGGCAAGCCGGAACCTCAATGGCCCATCATCACTTTTCTCTATAAGTAAATCAAGCTTCTTCAGACTATCTGAAACGTCTTTATGACCTCTCAAAGCAATGAGGTTATTTATTGCTACTGCAAGCGAGGACTCACTCACTGCTTCTGCGAGTGAAGCCTCATCTGCCAACCTTCTTATGATAAAATCAGTATAAGATTCTCTCGCTTCTTCTTTTCCAAGAATCTGAGTAACAAATAAACCCATCTCACTAAAAAATCACTTAATAAGAAAAGAAAAAATTGGATAGTCTTCACATATGATTTACCATTATTCTACCTGCTGAACAAATGCCAATTGAACAGATATAGGTGCTAATTCCATTTCAATCTTGTCATCGGGTACATTATCATCCATAAGCACTTCCTGGCCAATTCTGCAAAAGTTAAAATCAGCAGCTGGATGGCTTTATCTCAATGTACTTTGCCAGCAAAAAAAGGAATGTAACGCTTACAGACAGGAACGAAAAGGGAGGTAGGATTTCTCTAATGCATCCATGCAGGGTATAGACACTAAGGGTGTCTAAAAACAGATCATGGTGATTGAACCTATTTTGGTACTCCAATTTATAAAAGGTGCAAGGCGGCATGAGGCTTTTTTGTTATATTTACCCTAGGTGCAAGGCAGAGGCGCACGTCACAACGCAGAGGCGTGAGCAACGTAGCCGTGCAACTTAGCTAAACTATATTTATCCTACTTCTACATGAACCACTTTACCCAAAACTAATGATAAAATCAAAAAAAAAATTGTATGTCATCAACCAAGCTTAATAAACACCAAAATCAGTAGCAAAAGAAACAAAATAAATATGGTAAATGCAGTTTGAAATTCCAAAATAAGTCTACTATGTTTTTATTCCCGAAATAGGACTAACATGTCAGTATTTACTATCATCTTGTAGGCGTGACTGTCAAATAGTTGCAGTACAATTCATTTTATATGGCAGTATTTATTATAATGGCTAAAGGGTCAAATAGGTACATGAACTAACTTAAAGTGTTCAATTAACCCCTTATTTAGGAGGTTCTGTCTGGCCGTCGCCAATTGGGGCGGTTCCCGATGGAACTTTTTGATGAAATTTTTTGAGCATCTTTTTCATTAAGTCTAGTTTACCCATATCGAATTTCAGCTAAAAATTAAATCGGGAAGGCGGTCAAATGATTTTCCGAAATGTACTGCAATGTTTAATTGCGCAGTTATCTTCAAAAAATCATTTGCCTGCCTTCCCGGTTGAATTTTTAGCTGAAATTTGGTATGGGTAAACTAGACTTAATGAAGAAGATGCTCAAAAAATTTCATCAAAAAATTCCACCGGGAACCGCCCCAATTGGCGATGGCCGAGCAGAAACTCCTATATAAAGGGCTAATTGAACACTTTAAGTTAGTTCATGTACCTATTTGACCCTTTAGCCTATTAAAATTAATGGCAGTAATTTTGAATCGTGTCAGTATTTTTCATACATGGAAGTAATAACTCCAATTTCGGGAAGAAAAACAAAGTAGTCCTATTTAGGAATTTCAAACCTCATTTACTCCTATTTAGGGTAATTTCCCAATAAATATTCAAACAATAGCACAAGACGTGTTAAACACCAAAGTCAAAACTTATATGCAGAAGTTAAACAACATAATAACTTTATGATCATTGATAGTAAACAACAATTATAATCATCATCAAAACAACATAAAGACTTCATAATGATTAGTATGTACGGGAAAATATGCAGAAGTATACAAAAAATCCAATACAGTATACAATAAATCCAACATATATATTTGCCGGACGTATACATTAAGTCTAGACTGCATGGGTGTACTCACAGCACAGTAAAACTCATCTTCTAGCAAACAAAATCTTTTGGTTTACATATTTAAACCTCTGCTTTTCAGAAGATTGGAAGGCATACTATTATCGCCTACCCTAATACAATCATACTCATGTGTACACATGTACACCCATTTAATAACTCAATGCCATACTATTATAGCATATATGCATGCAGTAATACACCCATGTAATATGCAGAAAGTATACGCCCATGAAAATTTAAAACATCACTAAGATGAGCATGGCATAGAGCATGCAAAGGAGAAAAGCAGAAGAGTACAACTGCAACAACCTCTGAAAATCTCCATGACTCCATCCAAATTGACCCTAATAGAAAGAGTCAAAGACTGTGTACAATTCCAAGAATGTTTCCAAATTCAAAGGAACAAATTACTATACCAAGAAAATGAGAAATTATATAAAACCGTGTTCACCTTGGAATGAATTCATACTGAAAGCTATAATGAAAGTTCTCAAGCCTGTCCACGCTTAGATTTTTGCATTATCATTGTATAGGAACATTATGCAGAGTATCAAAAAATACATCAGTGTGTTCTAGAGTTCAGATCGACAAAGAAACAATGCTAGATACTGTAATACAAAGTTTGCTTTGGTCATGGTAGTTCCAGAGATTTTGAGCATATTTGGGATAACGTATTGTATAACTGATTTCATCAGAAGTGGTTTCTTATATAAGCACTAAGAGCGTGTTTCTAAAAAAGTACCAAACTGGTGCTCTCTTGAAAAGGAATTCAAATTGTTTTTATTGTAAAAAGCAATATCTTCATTTCCTGTAAAGCACATCTTTTTAAGTAAAAGTACTCTTCTTCCATTAATAAACACTTAACATATTAAAATAATTCATCCCAAGCGATCTCTTACTCGCATATGTGCTTACACGTGAAAAAAGAACAACTTTACCTCCGCGCTGAAAGTAGCAATTGTTCAGCATTGTTGTACTTCTGATTCTGAATTAATGAGCACGCAGTGTTGAATGCCAACTCAAAACTGCTAGTCGGTTTAGCTCTGATAGAGTCCAAATAACCCTGCACTTCAGGTGCTCTTCCTGCAGAAACAAAGCATGCAACCATATTCGTCTCCAGTGAGTCTATCTTGGACTTCTGGAGTTTGCGATAAATATCAACACATTCATCTGCTTTTCCAAGTCGATATAAAATTTGAGATTCCAATAGCATTTTTGCAGAGTTTTCCTCATTCCCTTTCAGAGTCTCCAAAGCTTCGCTAAACTTGTTTTGTTGATATAAGCAATATGCCTAAAAAGAAATGGTGTCACAGGTAAATGGTATGCTTTCAATAATTAGCTGTTTAGAAGAGAAAACTGGTATTTCAAGACAATTGATAGTTAAACTCCATCCACCTCTTAAAATTGATTTTGTTATTAAGGATACGAGTTCCTGATACAACACTGCTGTTTTTGTTAAAACAGTTTCTCCAAAAGTATGCAAATTTGCTAGGCTATCTTGGTTCACAGACGATCTGATAATCAAGATAATGCGGTCTCACACTGTTACATTCGTTGCAATTCAGAATGCTGATGAAAACTTAATGACCAGATTTAAAAAGCACACTATAATATGGAAAAGTTTCATGTGTACAGAGTAACCATTAATTGAATACCATGTCGTGAAATGATATGGACTGACTTTTAAATCGTCTTAAATGCTTCAACTAAAAATTAAGAATGAGTAATTACCTTGAAGAAGGTGAAATCAATAGAAGCCCTCTTGGAGTTATCGTATATACTCTCAAGAGCTTCATCTACCTTATTATCTTTGATTAATGCCACTACTTTACACTGAACTGCATCCTCATCCCCAGGCGCAGCAACGAGGACTTCAATACGGGCGACATTGAAAAAATTAAAAATTAATAACTTAATTGAATGCCGAAATCATTTATCACGAACATGTGCAGATATCAGATCCGCAAGCAGATGCATTTTTAAAAGAATAAAAAAACGCATGTTTGTGCGAGTTCAGTGAAATCGAACTGACTTTGATCCGCAACTTTGACGGCTTGCCGGTATTCTGATCCTTTGATGTGCCGATTGAGTGAAGTGAACAGATCCTCCACAGAGGCGGCGGGCGCAGACGGCGGCGGCTTCGGTTTCAGTTTTGGAGCCATACGAAAACGAGAACCCCAGATTGCTGGAATACTGAAAGAAGTGACGCTTGTATTAAAGAAGACACAGTCGGTATTTAGGTTTAGTGATTACCTTAGACTAAAAGGAAACGTGAGTTTTTGTCAGTCCTCGACTTTATGTCTACCTTTGGCTCGTGTAGTTGGCACCCTTCTAAAAGTGATTCTAGGCGTCAGACTAGTCCTCTTAGGCTAGATGGTGGTCGGGCACTTCGTTTTTGTCTAAGCATTCCAATTAATTGGTTTGGAACCTAGATGAATTAGTCGGCCGCTTAGGGCGCTTAGTTGTCCGCTCAAAGCGCCTAATCTCCGTCTAGGGCATCTAGATTCGTCAAACATTTTTTTATTTTTTATTTTCTTTTTTTAATCACAAATATGAAGAAAGATACGTGAAACCATATATGATTGTACATATACTTAAATTTTATTATTATTTAATATTTATAAGTAGTTGCAGCATCTATCAAGAGAAACACTCGTTGTTGCAGGACCGAGCATACTCGAGCCTTGGAGCAGGCTAAGAATTACTCCCAAGGTCACCAAGTTGGAGGAAGATATAGCCATGGTCAAAGCCAAACTCCAAGAGATAATGATTGATCACCCAACTGTTGATAAAGCTAGAGAGAACGTCATGGCTGGTTTCGAGGCTTCGTGCTCCAAAGATCCACCTGCTCTCGAGGCTTTAGCTTGGCTTCCTGGGGTGATGGACCAACATATAGAGAGCTAGTTAGGGATTGAGATATTTGCCGGTGATAAATTGCTTCAAGCCTTTGTGCTTGGGAAATATAAGATCCCCAGTAACTTATCTACCATAAGCTGAAGGAGGCTGATCCCAACTTCAGTTATAAGGAATTGAGTTTGCCTCGCCCCACGCAAAATCATGAGCAAGTTCATGGCCAAGCTACTAAATATTCTGCTATGACCCGAAAAAGGAGGAGGAGGAGGAGAAGAGGGAGAAGAAGGAGTAGGAGTAGGAGGGAGATTCCCTCCCCTTTTCCTTTTCTGTATTTAACTTATGAGCCCTGTAACAAACACTTGCATTGTTTTTGAAATGCATGAGTCGTTGATATTTGCATATGTTTTCTCTTGTTTGCCTGGGCTCTTGTAATCATGTTTAAACCACAGATGTGTCTGTTTGCTTGAGGATGAACCGAAGTCTCGTTTGTCCTCCGTTTTGCAACTTAGCATTGAATTTGCAAAGTATTTAGTTCATGCTGAGTTGTGGTTGTGAAAATAACCTTGGATGGGCTTTGATTATGAGCTTGGCGCCATAATTTGGCCTAGCTGTTGTTTTGTAGGTACTTTATAGCGTGCAATCTACTAATTAAGTACATGTGATGTGTTGAGGTTGGGCTTCAATTGAATGAGTGACCTTATTTGTTTGTACCTTTTAGCATAAAATCTGCTCAATACAACTCTCCTCGTTAGGCTAGATTGAGAAGAAACCTTGCTTGTTTGTAGTTGATTAACGAGGGTAAGTCATTAATAGTCTTGAGCTTGTTGATTTATGGTTGTCTAGCTTTGAATTTGCTAGGTAAAGCTTTATTGACGAGGCGTGGGATGGAAAGAGGACTTGGTCGTATTTTTGTATGAGGGAAACCAATATTATGTTGTGCCCCTTCACTTTGTTGGAGCTGAGCTTGTCGTTTGAGAATATTGTCTGCCAACGATAGTTGATTTCATAAGGCTTAATATAAAGCTTTGGGATTTTTTGTTTTTGAACTCTGGGAAAATTTGAAAATTTCTTAGTATAAAGTATTTTCCAAACTTGGGGTGAACCCGATCTCGTGTGGTTTGAAACCCTGCAAGTTTTGATAATGTTTTTGAAAATCAAGGGTTAACCTTAGTATCAGTGTGTGCTAAAATTATTTTGATTTTTTGCAAGTATATAAAATACTTACAATCATGCGGTCAATTAGGAGACTTCAGCCTCAGAGTATAATGTTTTTGAGTTTTCTAAATACACACCATGAAAGTGGTAGTTAGAATAGAAGTTTGATTTTGTAAATTTCGCTAAAGTATAAGCCAAGAAAGCTCTACTCGAGGTCCTGTGTGAACATTGAGCTTCAACCTCTCCGTTTTTCGACTTTAGCGCATTTGAATGATTTTTTAAAAATATCCTAATAGCTATTATAATAGAATGTGGAAAGAGGGTTCTGTAGTTGTTTCTCTTAGCCTGGGAAAGCGGCTAAGTCCTAGCATCTAGGTATGACCTCGATCTCCTGGATAAAACCGGTATGGCTTTTGGTGATATCAATTGTCCAGTCCTAATATTGAGCTTTGGGCTTTCTAGTAAGTATCAGTGATTTAGAGAGTTACCCCTTCTTGTTTGGTCGGATTCGAACGAGAGCTCAACTTTTTGTGGGATTCGTGTGAGAGCCCAGCTTATTGATGAAAAGTATGGGGTACTCTTCAAGGTCCGAACTGGGAAGAAGTCCGGTCTGTGTGGTCGAAACCAATAATTTAGGAAGTGTCTCTCTACCACCCACGTGGTAAGTACCTCTTGCTGAAAAGCATACACTAGTACAAAAACAGTTTTTTACATCACTCATTCTACATGGGTTATTTCGAATCCCATGTAAAAAAGCGGTGCGGGGTGTTTTTTATAATTTATGAACAATTTTCCAAATCGGTTATAAAGATGACCAAAGTCATATAATATTTCGGGGTACTTTGTGTAAATGTTCAAATTCTTTTGAAATCGGTTAAATATTTAACCGATGTGAATCAGAAAACGGGGTAATTATTATAATTAATGAAAGTTATGTTCCATGTTTGGTCGGTTAGAACTTACAACCTGTATTGTTTTTACTCGACATATAAACATATCTTTCCTTTGTGCGGCAAGCAAATTGAGAAGCTACAAACCTCGCGGTGAATCTGAGGCGGAGATACACGACGTCCCCAGCCTCCGTTGACACTCGCGATTTAGAATCACTTGAGACCAAAGGACGTCCACTGCCGCCCCACGACTTCTACCGTCGAATTCCAGCCACTGACCAAGGGATGTCCATGACCACCACTACGAGTTCCACCGGCGAATTCTAGCTACTCCAAGAGGCGTTCACAGTCACCACCTCGTCTTCCAAAAACAACTTCTTCCAGATCTGGTATTAAACTAGTTTAGGTATTCTTAATTTCATTGTTTATTTTATTAATAAAACCTTAATACCTTTATATTTATAGGTGTTAATATGTTATTGAGCTTTGATTTTACTAATCTATTATTTGATCATTATTATATATTTTTGTTTGATTAGCCTTATACTCGGTAGATTTTGCTTCCTTGTGTTTTACGAATGTAAAGTGTAGCAGGTAAGATGTTTGATGAAATGTTTGAGAGAATATAAATTTAATTTTTTCCATAAATACAAATGAAACTGTTCGTACCTAGATAGGAACCTTCTAAAAGTTGCCAAACTTACGATTCACACTTTAAAATGTAGCATAGAGTTTTAGATCATTACACTTGGAGAGAATCAAAATTATTCTTAAAGTAGTTTTAAACATTTGCTAGGTTCGACTGATTCACTGTTTCTGTCATGATGATATTAAACTTTTACACTATCATAATCATTATTTTTTTATTTTTAATATCTACACTATGAGTGAAAGCTTTAGTTAAAATTTACACATAGCATCCATATATTCACAGAAAAGGTTACTGAAGCATGAATTGCTCTTCGTTTTATGATACTACCTGTTTTATTCCCTTTGATTGGTAATTTTGAGTGGGGTGGGGTGAAAGGTGGGAAAGAGTACCTCAAAGAAGAAAATGAATCTGGTGTCTCATATTCACAAAGGTTAGTTGTTACTACTCTTATATGATTTTTCAATATGAGATGAATCTGCTTATTAAACATCTTTAGTGATGTGTTTAGGTCTAGGAAGAAAGTGTTCACAAGTGGTGGCAGCAAGCCTTGGAAAACTATCAAGTCAGGGATGAATTTCCATAGATCCGCCAGCACGCACAGTCTTTGAATATAATTTTGTTCTAGGAAATTCAGCTGTTATTTTCTTTTTTCAGAAATGCATAGTAGCGCCATTGCACATAAATGAAATTGACATTAACTTGTTCTATACAAACTTATTGGCATTGTCAGGTCATAGGTGATGCCTGGTTGCAGTGACATTAAAAACTACAGTATTACTATTGTCGAGACATTACAAATTAGAGTATTACTGGACATGAGGTTCTGTAGCTTTTATTCCCTTTATGTCACGTTTTTGTTATGAAACAGAATTTTATGTTCTCCTATTTGTGGACAAGTGAAGTGTTAAATAAGTTTTGTCATTTCCTTCTAGAAACTTTTTACTTCTATGTATTATTTTTTTATGCTCTACTCACCTTTCTAGTTTCCACTCTAATTACGTGAGTACTTTTTATGCCCTTGTGCAGGAACTTGCGCAAAGAAAAATTTTGTTCACAAGGAAGAAGTTGCAAAACTCTTGGATGACATTTATATTAATGGGTGACAAATATGAGTTAACTTGTATTTACTTGCAACATGCTAGCACAGATTGGAATCTATTTGATATTGAAGTACTGAGTACTTGTTTATGAAGGCAACCTGTGTACTTGTTATAACGTTTAGTGGGAACAAATGTCTTTACTAGAGCATTTAGTTGATGTTAGAAAGTTAATTGATTACTTGTGTATGTATTTCTTCTGCCATTACATGGCATTTATGTGATATCTATTATATATAGGAATGGTTCGCCAAATATTATCCAACTACAAGACAGTTTAAATTTGTACGGAAAAAACCAGTACAATAAAACTTCATATGATGTACTCCATATATGATTATAAAAGTAATAGGCGCTAGATTTTTATTATTATTAAAAAATTGGAATTTTACATCGGTTATTTGTAAAACTGATGTGGAATCTCTTCCACATCGGTCACACCCCATGTAGTATATGATATGCAGCGATAGAATTCAAGCACTTTTCATAGCCATTATTAAAAGTCTGATGTAGATTATTTCACATCGGTCTAAGCCGATGTTATATGTGCTATGGAGCGGCTATGTTAATACTTTTCAAAATCGGGTACTGCACGACCGATGTAGAAAGACTTTTCACATCGGTTATAGAACCGATGTGAAAAGTCTCTACTTTTCACATGGGCTGGAACCACATCGGTTGTTTGACCGATGTGAAAAGCCTTTTTTGACCGATGTGAAAAGCCTTTTTTGTACTAGTGATATTACTTAAGTGACATAGATGGATCTTCAAGGTCAGGACCATCGAGTAGTCCAACCTCATGGTAAGTCCCACTGCGTTAGGGTGTTCCCCTTAATGCACACAAGGTAAGTACATCTCGCGGAAAAGCATATTAGTTAAGCGCCAAGAGTGTTAGAACATTATTAATTGTGTTCAAACTAATTGTAATTATCTTTGTTAATTAAACTAGTGTTAGTGAGGTTTTTAGTTGAGAGAGAAGTGGACTTATTAATTTAATAGTACATGCGCCTACCTGGCCTAAATGTAATAGGACGTTCGACTCTCTCCTATAAATAAAAGTAGATGGATTCGAAACATGCCTAAGTCTCTATACAATTAATTTCGCACGTATCATTCTAGGTAGAGCACCCACTTTATCTCTCTCAACATTTCATACGTATATCATGTATTATTGATATATCATTATGAATATATGGTATTGAATGTTGATTGATTATTATTCTTCTACACAAATTCTCCATATTATTGTTTAGAAGTTATTTGACTGTTGATCTGGGAATTAATTTGATCAAAATCACATTTTTGGTTGAATTATTTCTGGATTTGTTCTTGACATTATACGTATTCTTTGTGACTGTTGCTGATAAAGAGAAGAGAAGATCACGAAAGAAAAATCTATTTGCTAGAGATACGTATTTTGCTCACCCGAAATCTATAATTTCGGCCATTCTAAGAAGATTTCGAGCATCAGGCAATTTCGGGCACAGGAGATCTAATATGAGAAGCAAGCTCGAGATCATATCCTTCGCTGACCCAAAATCATTATTTCGTGCAAGGCCCAAATATAGTGCTTTGAAATCGACATCTCAGATCTGATTTACATGTCTACCGAAATCTATTTTCGAAGCTAACCCGAGAGGTCGAGATTACGTCTTTGCACCTTCACCCGAAATCTACAATTTTTTAAGCCAGTCCAAAATATGCTTATCACGGCACACCCGAGATCTCACCCACTAACTCTCACCCGAAATCCCACCTCCCCAAACCTACACACCCCCGAAATCTTGATCTTGAACCCTCACTCAAGATTACAACTTCTGGCCTCCATCAAAATTTCGAGTCTCCTTTTTCTTAAAAGGATTTCGGGCCATCTATTTTTAAAAGAAATCGAGCCTCTCACTAATACTTCATACTTCGTGCCTCTTACCCGTGATCATAATCTCGAGCCCCTCTGAATATCAACACTACGCGTCAACGATCATCCAAAGCCAAATTTTCATTTTGCATGTCTTCACTATTTTGGCCATAACTTGTGACTCAGTGCTCCGATTTAAGTCATCTTTACCTTTTCGGAACAAGCAAGTAAAGATCTATGTGATTCCCTATGTGTAGCTCGGGATCCATTATCACGCACCTTCACTTGCCTTGTTTGACCAAGATATCAGCTGTTTTCCAAAAAACATTGTGAATCACCGGTCAAGGTCAAAACAGAGGCAAATTTGGTCATTTCGTCCTAAAGTCAAAGCTAGTCAAAGCTATAATCCGTCTTTGACAACCATCAATGGGTTCCTACACCAACTCATCAATTCTCTCAAATAACGGATCAGCCACATTATCTAATGAGTTCGAGGTAAGTTCTTCTAATTCCAATAAAATAAAGGGATTTGAAGAGAGACTTGCTAATAATCAAAGATGTCTGGAAGCACATTTAGAAAAGACATATTGCCCTAAAAGGGACTAAATTCTTCCTGAAACTCTTAATTAGGACTAATCATATTTTTTTGCCCTAAATGGGACTGGATTACCCATTTACCCCTATTCTTTCCCTTTCCCCTCTTCCTCTCCGTTTCTTTTTCTCCCATGCGCACCCCTGCGCATCTTCTCCCCCTTCTCCCCTTACGCATCTTCCGCACACTGATGTCTGAACCATCCGCACCAGAGAGGCGGTGATGAGCGGCGATGATGGTGATTGATCATGACGATCCGCGGTGAGCAACAGCGAGCGGTGGTGATGAGCGGCGGTGATGAGCGCCGATGATGAGCGGCGATGACCGGCGAAAGATCCGTTGGTGAGACTGATGCTCGTTATTCTCTCATGTGTCTTACTTCTTCTTCTTTGTTGATTCCTGATTTCTCAGTCTTTTATTTCTCTCTTTCTCCTTCCCTTGTTTCATCTACTTCTTTTTGTTTGTTCAAAATGCTAAGTTAGATCTGAAAATGACATCAAAATGGCATTGTTTCTCTTCCAAAATTTCATTTTTTTCATTGAAAATGCCATTAAGATGGCATTCCCAATCCATGTGTTGACATTCTAACTAAAATGTTGGCATCAACAACGATGAAGGCTCGATCTGCATCGGCTGAGGCCGGATTTGCGATGGCAGTGGTCGGATCCACAGAGCTAGTTGCCGGCGAGTCGCAGATGGTCGATTTCTTCTTTGATTGGTAAAAAATAACAAGTTCAACACTGAAAATGCCATCAAAATGGCATTTTTATTTTACAAAAATTTTGTATTTTCCTTTGAAAATGCCATTACAATGGCATTCCTCATTTATTTTGGCATTTTGATATAAATGTTGACATTCGTGTCGGGAACGGCCAGATATGAGGCGGTGTGCGCCATATCTGCAACGGCGGCAACCATATCTACATCGGCGACGATCAGATCTACAACGTTGGCCGTTTTTTAGGTGGGAGAGACGTCCGGCGACCGGCGGCGACCGGCGGAGACCGGCAGCGACCGGCGACCAGCGGTGGTTTGGCATTCTGGTCGGTGGCAGTATGATTCCATGCTTCAGGGGTGTTTTTGTCCAATTACAATTAATAACTCCTATTTTGGGAATTTTTAAACTTTAGTCCTATTTTGGCAATTAAAGATGTATTTACTCCCATTTAGGTAATTACCTCTTTAGAAAAGGAACAAATTTTTAGTATGAGCTTGAAAACTTCACAAGATAAAGTCACTAGCTTAGAATCTGAAGTAGCTAAACTTAAGAAAACTATGTGTGACTTAACTAAGGATCTAGATGAAAATAAGAGAAAATGTTCTGATGCTGTTAAATGTTTCGAAGAACTTAATAATGAACGTGGTCGTCTGTATTCCAAAATTAAGGAGTTAGAGGATATTCTTGTCAAGAACGGTCAATCTGAACAAACTGTTTGTCTTTTAAATAAACCAAAGGACAATGTCTATTTTGATCGATCATATATCAGAAATTATTTATTTATTTAATACAGAATAATCCGCATCGAGATTGAAAAAGAAGAAGGTTATATAAAAACCGTCATTTGTTTTAATTTTATATATGCAATAAATATTGGTGTCATATGAAAGATCGAAAAAAATTATGAACTTTGATATACTTTTTATAAAAATTAGATAAACGATGAAAAAGTTATAACATTTTGAAAAAACGATGTTTTTTATGCATTGGGCCCCACATATTGATGCCATATTTCTTAGTATATAAATGCTCACCTTCCTTTGCTTTTAGTTGTTCCGTAATGTCTTTGGATTTGCCATGTGGCATTTGTATAAAAGAGGAGTGAATTGTGGAGAGAATGACACATATGTTTTTTTGAGGGTAAGTTTGTATTTTATGAGCTATTGGCTTTCTTATATATAAATAGAATATTTTTTAAACATGAAAGTAGTTTTGTTGAAGAAAATGATTTTTCGAAGATATAGTATTTTTGACAAATTATTATTTTACGGGGTTGAGTAGTAGTTACTTAGCTTGCGCTAATTTTAGTTATTTTTTGTGTCCCTTTCTTCTCCCCTATTACTTGACAGGTGGTGATGCTTATGTTGACTGACGATTGCATGGTTCTAAGAGCTATTTAGAAATCCATTAGTTAAATGTAGACCTTATTAAACATTTTATTTATGAACTTCTAGAATAATTGTATTGTTTTTTAGTTAGACCGTGCATTTGATAAAGAGATGACCAGATCTGGCTGTAACACAAAAAAACATCTCAACCGTATATTACAAGAGATTCAGGGTTCACTACGCTTCGCAGTTCTCATGGGATTCAGGATTCACTGCACTACATATCTCACAGTTCCCTTTCCATCCCCAATTCTCCATCCCCGTCAATTTCCAGAGTATCAATCTCAACCGCCTCCATCCTCTTCTCATCGTCTTCGCCCAGGAACGAACATGAATTGCTTCACCTCTTCAACTCCTTTCCATTCTTCGACTTTCTCCATTGGTTTCCCCTTCTCACACAAGAGCAATAACACCTGCTGCAACGGAAGCTTCACGGAACATTAGAGGGAGATATAAGTAAAGAAAATCATCAACCCTCACAACGATATGTTTTTAATTTAACATTTCACATAAATGATTGTTATTTCACACTCATCTGGTACGATTGACCATCTCCAAGTTTAGATTCTTTGTATTTCTATCATGATTTATTTAATTTCTGCATTTCACTTTAAAATTTGGAGACTGAATTTGAATCAATACTTTGTAAGGAATGTGTTTGCTAAAATTCCTCAATGACATTTCTTACATGTCTGATCTTCATTTTATCAAATACTTTCGCTTTTAATATAGAGTAGGAGATTGTGTATGATAATTATAAAAGAACATGTTCCCCATGGTTTTTGCAACACCGACTCAACCCCTGTGGTTTGTGCCTCATGTGACTCAACTACTCAAGTATTAATTTCAAATGACCTTTTTAATTCAAACTAATTCAAAATAAGCATATGCATTTGTTTTTAGCCTATTTCCTGTAGGTAAAATATATATCTGAAGTTTGTTCTTAAAATTATGTAGTTGTCTTTCATTTTCATCTTTTAATAGAATGGAACAACATGAGCAGCAAGATTTGATGAGCATTCAAACTTCTAAAATTATGTACTTGTCTTTTTATACTTTGATATTGTGGAGCAATTTCAATGAGAGAAAAAATGTGCTTGCTTTCAATTTAACAATTTTAATCATTTGTTTATAGTATAATCGAAATCTTATACATAAAAGAACAAATGGCTGGGTTTGTTATACTTTGATATTCTGGAGCAATTTGAATGGGAGAAAAAACGGGTTTACTTTCGATTTATCATTTTTAATAAATTTTTTCTATGGTATAGTCGAAGTCTTATACTTCGGGTACATAAAAAACAAATGGCTGGATTTTTTATACTTTGGTATTCTGGAGCAATTTGAGTGGGAGAAGAAACATGTTTACTTTCCATTTGTTAATTTTAATTAATAAACTGTTCATATGGTATACTCAAAATCTTCTATTACTTGATTTGCATATCCTTAATACCTCACATAAGAAGAAGTTTAACCATGAAATCAATAAAAGAAGCTGCCAAGATGGATGCTATGTACTTTGAGTTATTATACGCCTCTGTCATGTACACATTTGATATTTACTTATCCGATACTACGTACTAAAAGTCAAGTACTGCATGAATTAATTGTAACTTCAAGTACGAATTATGAAATTATTAGATATTTAATGGGTTGTACAGAGCCTCTCAATGGAGAAGATTATGCTTGTGCCTTTAGAAAGAACAAAGCACATGATTGTGCTTATATATGCCAAGTAAAAGACTTGGCATTCAAGGTACGGTGTTAGTATGTGTTGCAAATTGTAAGCTATCATATGTTATAGTTTTTGGATATTGATGTTGATAAATAGTAGTTGAACTTTACCTTGGGACAGTTTGTTGGTTATTCTTGAATGCCCGGTTGGTTATTTTATAATGCTCATTTGGCTATTTTTAAATGTTTTCTACCTCTCTTGAGCATTCCTTCACTTGAGTGTCTTAAATGTTTTTGGAACAAATCACACCCATACTTAAATAGGATTAATTGAAAGAGGAAATGAAATACTTCGATGGTCTCACAATTAATTTGCTACTCGATCATTTTCAACACTTCTTATGCTCAGTCGTCTGAAAAGTTTTTTCATCTTGATCAATTTCATAAATGTCAGGCAATAAATTCAAAATGACTAAATTGTCATCCTACATAAGGAGTCAAGGTAAATTCATATATTTGATTCGTTCAATTTAGATATTTGATTCAATCAAGCTCTATATTCAAATCTTTTATTCATTCAATTTAGGTGTTGTTCTGTTAGTATTCATTATCAACCTGTAATTTCATCTTCATTTGATTTTGAAGATGGATTTTATTTTGGTATTTTTGGTTAAGTAATTTTCTGGTTCTAGCTGCTTTTGAGAGCAAAAATATTGTGCTCCGGTCTAGGTCGGTTTCTTAAGTTCAGCTGACTTCGAAGGTGCAATCTTTCTCCACAAACTTCTGTATTCTGCTACCGCTAATTGTTGTTTGACTTGGTGTATAACATTGTTGGAAAGAGAATTAGGTTTAGTGTTATTGTGTTACTATTAGAAGATGCATAATATGATTTTGGTCAAAAGCCTACCAAGGTCTAAAAAACCCTACCCCCCCCCCCCCACCACCACCAAGGTCCGAATTTTGAGCCAAAAGCCCCAAGAAAAACCCAAATTCTTGCTCTCCCCATCAATTTCTACATCTCCACACCTTCAAAAACACCCAATTCTCAAAGGTCCAAATTTCTCTAGCCCTTCAACTCCCAAGTCCGAAAATCCACTACAAAGCTCAAGCTAAGGGAAAACATGCCTCCAAAAAGGGCTAGAGGCTCTTCCTTCTCCTCCAGTGCTCCAATTCCACAAGTTCCGGGCTATGAAGACCTTGAATTCACCTCTACAATTCACCACAAAAAGTTCCTCCAACAACTCGACCGAATGGTATATCCACCTCGTTTTCTATGCCATGTTACATTGAAAGCATTGTTGTTGTTTGATATGCTGTTTGAGATGTGCAACGACATAGGTTTAACAACATTTTTCAACATGTCATACAATATTCGGAAGAAATTGGTGTATGAATTCTTAGGTTCTGTGGAATTTTTTGAAAATAAGGAAGACACATATGAGGATAGACTCACGTTTTGGTACAACAATACACCAAGAACGTTGACCAAACGTGAGTTTGCCGAATTATTTGGCTTACCAATTTTAGGAGTGGAGGAGAGAAAATCTAGGAGAGATAGCACTATTGTCCATGATTTATGGCGTAGAATGACAGGGGTTAGGGAGGTTAAGTCATCACATATGCATGTTACACACGTCCAACACCCTGCCCTTCGCATTATGCTTAAATGGTTTGGAAATCATGTTTTCGGAAGACCCAATAGCCATCAAACTAGGATCAGTGAGTTGGCTATTAAATGCTATGAAGATTAGATGATGCTTCATATCTTTGGGCTCATCTAAAAAAGGAATGTGAATCGGGGGGTGAGATCTTCATTAGGGGGTACATACACCATATTTGTACCAAATTTGCCTATCATGATAACAGAGAAACACGAGAGGATTTCTTCCTCAACCTCAAGTTCCTTCTCAAAGCACATGATCTAAGCTCTTCACACACTATTGGTGACAAAAGATTCTTCAATTGGGCCATTTTTCCGACCCCACCCCATGTTTTTACAATCCCCTCTGACGGTCTCCTCAACATTTTTAACCATCAACTCGGGGATAGGAGACACCTTTGCTTACCCGGAACCACCCCTGACCACTATCTTGATGAAATCCCACAACTCGAGCCTCCACCCAGTCCCGAACAACCACAAGAACAACCACAAACCGGTCCCAAAACTCCTCAATACACTCCCTTTGAGCAACAAATGCTAGACGGTATACAACAACTCAGTCTCAACCAAACGGCTATGAACACACACATCGATGATCTCTATAGCGTGTACCAAAGGGTGGAGGAAGATCAAAAAAGGGCATTTGGCCCTATGTTAGCATACTTTGACCACCAAGGGTATTTCTCCCACATGCACACTCCAGTCCAACATCTTACATCGTATGACCCCTCATATTGGGGTAATTTTGGAGGATCTAGCTCCGAAGGAGATGGACAGGGTGGTGGTGATGGAGCTAGCAAGGATTTCGGAGGCGGGGATGGCGATTATGACGGCAGCTCAAACATTAACGAGGATGAGTACCCATATACAGGCGGTTTTCATGACAGCTACTATGGTCAAGGTGGATTCTTTGATGGAGGAGATGTGGGCGGGCACTAGAGACAGTGCCATGGACTAGCTGGGGGCGACTACTCTGGTATGCTCACATTTTACACTCTTTATCCCTTCTTTTAAAAAAAAGCTTGTTAGGTTGAAAACCCAAAAAGGACAACTTAAGCAAAATAAAAGCAAAAAGAAGAGTGAGTTTGTGAGGATAAAAATAAAAACATGTGGGAAGCTGGGATGAAAACCCGAAAGGGCACCTAGGCAAAATGAGAGAATGAGAGAAAGTATTTCTTTTATCTTTGCAAGATCATAAGGGTATATACTTGAGGAGCAAAAGAAGAGAAATCCAATGGTGTTGAAGGCCTTTTATTCACGTGTTTTGATTATTCAAACAGTTTTATGTTGATTATCAAAAACACTTGTGGATGGTTGTGTTTTGCTTTTATTGTGTTGAAAACTTCATGGACATGATTTGTTTTACTCGAGACGAGTAAAGGTTCTAGTGTGGGGGTGTTTGATAGGCACTATTTGTTAGTATCTAAGTGTACATTTTTATTATTGTTTGTAATGTTTATTTACTACTATTGTGCAAGTTTGTAGTTGTTAGTTTACATTTGATTGGAATTGTATCTCTAGCATTTTATTGTTTGTTCTAAGTTGTAGTTAGTTAGGATATAAGTTTAGGATAAGTTTGGAAGCAAAAAGGATGAAGAAACCTGAGTTTTATGCAAAACCCGGTCGGGTATGGCCTTTACCCGGTCGGGTATGATGAGAAAGAAGAAACTGCCACGAAACTAGCAAATACCCGGTCGGGTATGAAGTGATTTTGGACCAAAGGACGTGCAGAAAACACAAAGACATGGGAAAATATTTGATTTGGCAAATACCCGGTCGGGTATGTCAAATACCCGGTCGGGTATCCGGCCAAAGGTGTTGAAAAACACCTATAAATAGCACTATTTTCCTTCACAAAAATTCATTCTTTCTTCCATACTCTTAAGCTCAGTTTAGAATAACATTTCTTTATATTTTTATAGTTATGTTTAGTCTCCAAATGAGGAGCTAAACTTCCATTTCTTGGTTTTGCTCTTGAAGCTTGTTGATTATTAAAGTTATGAGTTATGTTCTTAACTTCTCTCCTTGAATATTAATTCTTCCCTTAATCTATCTCTATATTAATTTTTGGGAGTGTTGATAAGATGACAATTAGTTAACATCTCAATATTATCTATTACTAGAAACGATCAACGAACCGATGGTTAATCGTTGATGGTTTCACAAGTAAGTAACTTCGGTTTATTAATGCACACTCGTGGTTAATAAACTTACACTACTACAAAAGGGAGATATCACGTCGCACATATAACGTCGGTTATTAAAAACCGTCGTTAAAAAGTCTGTCACGTCGGTTATCTCTCCAGACCGACGAGAAAGGGGTAAAAGACACGCCATTTTTAAATATATAACGACGGTTCCATCAGAACTGACGTGATAGGTGTTTTTTTTAAATCGTTAGTGCTGCGGGTATTTTAATTTTTTAGTGTTCAAGGACGGTTAATGTGGAACCGACGTTATAAGTGTTTTTTAAAATATCACGCTCTCAGCAAAGGGGGCAGAAATTAAAACCTACGACCGCCCTAATTCATTCTCCAGTGCGCCTCTCTCTCTCCGAACGAAGAGGACATCCAATCCAGTGCGCCTCTCTCTCTGCGAACGAAGAGGACATCCAATCCAGCGCGCCTCTCTCCCTGCGAACGAAGACGACATCCAATCGCCTACAGTCGAAGAAGATGATAGCCGGTTCCCGTTGCTTAGTTTTTCTCGGCCGATAGCAGGTTTCAATCATCGACTTGATTATTGTTTCTCTAGTGCATCAACTTCGATTTGTATTAATATCTAACGTCAACCCTAAATATCAATCCGTCTTTGTCTCTCAGTTTTCTTGGACCTGCGGCGATTCCGGTTTTGGAAGAAGTCTCCCCCAACAGGTTTCTTCTTTTACTCACCCTAAATCTCAATCCTTCTTTTTTTTTCTCAAATTAGAATTTGTTATTAGTATTAGACTTGTTTTCAGTTCGTCAAATGCATCTATTCTGCTCAGCCTTTTTTGTTTTGTTTTGTGGTTATGCTCAACCTTTTTTCTCAAATTAGAATTTGTTATTAGTATTAGATCTGTTTTCAGTCCGTCAAGTGTAATATAATAAGAACAATTGAATTTGGCGGGTATCGGGGAGGAAAGCCCCCACTCAGTTGCTCTAAAATTTTCCTTCTACTTCCATACATTTTGAGAAATGCATCTTGGAAGGAATTTCTGCAGTTTCCTCCATCCAAAATGTCGCACATAGACCAAAAGGTGAGTGCATTGTTCCTTCCTGCAAGCCCACCATCCACAGTTAAGTGTGCCCAAAAATATATAACATCTCCTTTAGTGTTTTCATGTATTGTTTCTTCCAAAGCCTATTCTGCCCTTTTAGTTAAAGAGACCTGCCTCCCAGTGGCTCGCCATGACTGAAATATATCCATCAGTAGTGTTTCCAGATAGAAACATGAATTTTAGTTTATCACTCATATTGTTCAATCCTGTGTACTTTATTAGCAAAGGTTCCATCTCTCGCATTGGTAAAACATAATCCCATGATAGCTTATTGTAGAGGAATGAACTTCCGACAACTAGAACAAGTTTGTCATCTTTATCAAAACCATATTCCTCCCTTAACTGGGATTTGGAATGGGTCCTACTGTAGCTTTCAGCAGCCCAAACATCTTTTGGTGATCCAGGGATGACAAAGAAGTTTCCTGTGTCAAGCACACTATATAGCATCGGCAATGAAAAATCTGGAAATACAACAACATCAGCCCTGTGAAAGGCAGCCCTCCAATGGAACATCAGATGCTCCCACCCCATACTCTCATAAATTTGAAGCCTATTTGCTAGTGTGTCTTCATGAACCATCCATATAAGTGGCACTGAGCAAAAGGGCTCCTGCATAAGGCTTGAAATGGCTCTTTTATCTTCAAGAGAGTCAGCAATGACACCATCAAAAAGTGACCAGTCAATATAGATGAATCTTTCAGCACTTAAAACTGAAACATTTCCTATTATTTCCCACAATGACATTGCATTTCCATCTTCTAAAGCGTAAATCTTGATCAGATAACCCAGATCCTTTAAATTCTTCATTACTGTATATAGCATCAAGGATAGGGGGTTTTTCTTCAAATTCCCATACATAGTAAAATGACGAAAAAAAAAACTTCCTTCTACTTCTGTACAAGCTTTTTTTGGTTGGGTGCAGAGTGCTTCTTCACTATAAGTTGAAGGATATGCTAACAATAGTTTAATTTTCTGGCTGGTAGCTTCAAATAAGTATAAAATATTCTGCATCATATAGTTGTAATTATTTCTGTTTATTTCTGTTTATGTTTGTTATTTTGGAACCCTTTCTTCAGTACTAGAAAAAAGTAGGTTTATAGGTGCTTTTGTAAGGCTTATCTGGAGCCACCTATCAGCCAATGGAGATATGTATTTTATTGTTTTTAGCCATAAGTCTGTAGAGACCTTGCAGGCTTGCAACTAATTATGCTGATTACTAAATGTGTAAAACCAAACTAACTAGAGCTGAAAGTTTAAGGACAACACATTAGTTGAGAGAGATCATTCATCATGCTCCTCACTATCATCATCTTCTCTTTTGGACTGCTGTTATCTTGTGTAACTCAGTATTTCATTCTCAATGCCTGAGATCATCTCATTGATTTAGTTAATGAGTAAGACTTAAATGTTGAAGCATTTATGACATACTTGATCAAGGGGTTGTGTTGTTCGTAACCTTGTTGATTTTGTGAATCTTAATTAAGGGGTCGTGTTGTTTGAGATATTGCTACTTATGCGATTCAATCTTAATTAAGGGGTCATGTAGTTTGAGAGATTGCTGATTTATTGATTCTTAATTAAGGGAGTTGTGTTGTTTGTGAATTGTGATAGTGCTGATTTTGTGTGTTAAATGGTTTTTTTAATAGATATCTTCATCAACACTTTGACTTGAAAGCAAGTAACAAGTTTGGTCTCTTATGCCCAAACATGGTTCAACATAAGACAACTTATGAAGACAAATGTGAATACCTTGCTGGCGTTATTCTGAAAGGAGGTAAACAGTATTATCTTGCACCATATTATGAAAGGTAAGTCTCTTCATTTAAGCAAATGAAATGCACTTAATAGGCTGTTCTATAAGTATTTTTTATGGTTAAAAAAATATTACCGTTCATGAACTGTCATTCTTTTTTATGATTTGTTATGATGACATAGTTGCCATTGGACATTGTGTGTTATTTGTCCAAACACGCACGAGGCGTTTTGGTTTGATTCAATTGGTGGTCAACCGTCTAAGGATATAAAGCATATAGTGGCAGTGTAAGTTATTTGTTCTAGTTATTTTTCCCACTTTATTATTTACATATTTTAGTGTTGAATAATTTTGATGTTTCTTGAGATAGATTATTTTTCTAGTGTTGATTGTACAGGTATTCAAGATTTTTTGACACATCTCTATTACATATTGCAACTCATAATTTTCTCACGTGAGAAAAATATAAATCAAGAAAAAGTTTTTTCTTCTACTTTTCAACTTAACACATGCAATAATAATTCAAAGTTATAACCAATTTTTGAAGAGTTTATGTATCCTATAAATTATAGGTCATTCAAAGAAGCTGCAGTCAAAGGTAGAACTTCTACAAATCGGTACAAAACTACAAAATGGATTATTTGTCCGGTAAGTAGCTTATATATATGCTCATTAAACTTATTTCAATTACACCATAATTATCAATTAATGGTTTATCTCCTTCAAACAGTGTCCGATGCAAGTGGGAAATGTGGAAAGTGGTTATTACGTGTTAAGATTCATGTATGACATCATCTCTTCCAAGACAAATAAAGACTCCATGAGCAAGGTAATTTTATCATACATGAATGTAAATCTTCAAGGTAAATGAAATAAATTTGTAATTGATGTTTTAATTGTTTTTGTAGGTGTTTGGTCCTTATGATAAATACACAAAAGGAGATCTGGATGTTATAAGAGGGATGTGGTGTAAAGCGTTGTGCAAATGTAGTTTATGATGACAGTATGAGTCGTATGACACTTGCATAATTTGGTGTTTAGGATGATACTTTAAGAGTTTAGTTGCACTTGAACGTTTTGAATGATACATTAGACATTGGAATTCACTATATTATTATTTTTGTACAGTGATTTTGTCATGGTTTTGTTCACTCATATTTCAATATGTTGGTACTGGTGTTTGATTTCGATAAAACAGGTCATGATATTGTCATTTATTAAAAAAAAAATATCCACGATAGTATTTACATAATTGTAAACAATGAATTTCACGTCGGTTTTAAATGATAACCGTCGTTACAAATTTTTTTTAGAAATACATTGCACGTCGGATTTGTTCCAAAACCGTCGTTATAATTAAATTCCGTGTTTTTTAAAAATACATTGGACGTCGGTTTGTTTAACATAACCGTCGTTATAACTAATTCCAGTAATTTTTAAAAAAACATTGCACGTCGGTTTTCTTAAAAAACCGTCGTTGTAAATAAACTTTTCGGAAATATTAAAAACATTTAACGTCGGTTTTCGAACCGACGTGGTAGCTAAACACCTATAACGTCTCCTACTTACACGACACTACTAAAACCGACGTTAAAGGTTTAAACCAACCGACGTGAAAAGCCTCTTGTGTAGTAGTGTTAAGAGGGATTAATTTTGTTGGTTAAACCGAAACTGTTGTGTTGAGGTTATCAATCTCAATTGATTTCATCAAGGAGTTAGAAAGATTAAATGCTACTATTAAATTGGTATAAGGTGTTGTTCTATATTTGAATAATAGTAAGAGTTATTAATGAACGGTCGTTGTTAATAACTACCCTCGATGAATTGGATATACTCCTCGATTGAGTATTCGAAAGGGGATAAATTATAGATATAACAAGGATCGACTAAATATATCAACAAGTGGAAAGTAGCAAAGCCAAGTCCCTTTTATCTTTGAATTAAAACTCATATAAGTCGTTCATCGTAGTGTTTAATTAAATTAAATCACTCAATCCCAAAACCCCCCTTTTGTTTACTAGTTCATAAGAAGAGAATTATTCCTTTCTATGTGGATACGAACTCTACTACGCTATACTACGTATAAGTGTTAAATTTTGAATTTATTTTGACGCACTACGATAAAGCGCTCGTCACTAATTAATTTAGAATTAGTAAACCAAAAGTGTGTGATGGCATTTAGCCTATCCATTGCATTTAAAGAACATTTAAAGAATTCCGGCCTCACAACTATTGGATCTGGACAACGGCCTACACAGTTGAATTCCAAAAGATGAAGATTAAACCATGGATCAAGAATGTTCACATCGGCCAGCCCCCCTCGACCTGGTCATCCCGGTTAGGTCCTTAAACGAATAACTCTACTTTGTACTTAACAGACTAAACACAAGTAACTAGCTCATTAGCGGCCCAATATTGTAATTGGACCTCCCAAGTCCAAGACATGGGAGCCCGATTCACTTTTCTCCTATAAATACTCCCTTTGGGAGCCATGTAAAGGGTTGGAGGAAATTCATTAGATAAACCACTTCCGTCTTTAGCTCCCCTTTCACTCTAAGACTGTAGACTATCAACTATTAATGTTGAAATCATTGATGACAATACCTTTAGATTTTTCAAATAATTTTGAAGTATATTCTACAATGGTTAAATATGAATTATGACACTATTATCTACTACCTCCATCCAGCTAACATTGGGACAAGAGGAGGTGACACAATTATTAAGAAAAGTGGATTTATGTGATTGATATTGAATAGATAACGTAAGAATAAAGTAACAATGATTTAGAGACACACAAGTTTTACCATATTTGGTATGTGACAATCTTAGTGAGATTTTCCGAAAAGGTAAAGTGAGACAATTTTAGCGGAATGAAAGGAGCAAGATACTGTGTTACTTTTAATTTCAAGTTAAACTTTGAGAATAGAATTCAAGGTCGTAACGATTATCTCATTCACATAATATTTTGCATAAAATGAAGCGTGTGCACAAAAGGAAGAAGTTTAAAGAACAATAAAGTACTTTATGTTCATTGCTATAGTTTTTTCAAGTTTAAAGTACATGAGTATATAAACGGGGAAACACTATTTAGTCGATGCATCTCATGCGTTGCACGGGTGGACAAGCTCAACCAACCCATTCTGTTGTAGGATTGATATTTTTTGTGATATTGGGTTATGAAGGAAATAAGAAAAAATCATAAAGTAGATTGTTTACCATTAAGTCTTCAATAATTTGTAACGTGTGTGCATATTAAACTTTTAATATTTGTTACATAGTATTATTTATTTGCTACTCCCTCATTTTTGTGATAAATAATAATTTGATTATAAACACATTTATAATTTAACAAATATAATCTTTTCGTGTCACATCCCGTGCAACGTGTTAGAGATATTTTGTGATGTTAAATCATGTTTTAATGTATGTGTATTTGTGTTGTTATTAGATTAGTTAATAGACCGGGCCAATTTATTGTTAAAAGCCCAATCGTCACTATGCAAGCCCATTGTAAAAGGGCTCAACCTACAGAACTATAAACAGTTTGGAGGTTGAGTCTTTAAACCTAAGGCATCATACAGAATAAACTAGCTTTATACGCCGCTCTCTCACTAAGGAGGTAGAGCAGCGGCCGTTCATGACATGTGCTGAAATTCCACATCATTCTATCAATGAACCGGAGCTATTATTCTCATCTCTTCTGCTCTATTGTGTTATTTTATTGTTGAAATAGATTTTACATTTGGTATCAGAGACGAGGCGTGAAACAAGTTGGAGATTCTACGATTTTTGGATTGCCATTGACGAAGAAGAACAAATTCGTCGAAAAGCGCATAAGATGTTCAGCGCAAAATTCTACTCAAGAGCGAAGTTCTACTTAGCACATCGTGTTATTTACAGGAGCAAAATCATCTGTGCGCGGAATCAGTTTAGTGCATCACTCAGTGCGCGAATTTCAGCGGTGCGTGAAACTCATTGTGCGCGAAACACTTCATGCGCAAACCTTCATTGATGCGCTAACCGTATTTCATGCGCGAACTCCTCATTTAGCGCATCCGGCCTTAAACTTAGCGTTCTGAATTTAGCAGCGGAACAAGTGCGCGAACTGTGACTGCATGCGCGAAACACTTAGCACATTTACGATCATGCGCTAACCGTAGTAGTGCACGAAAGGAGCTACTGGTGTGCGAACCCAGAACCCGATGTGTGCGCGAACACGGGAACTAATGCGCGAAGCCGAAAAAAATTGTATTGAAGCTCATTTGGGATAGCCGTGAGAAAACAAAAAAAGGAAAAGAAGGGCAAAATTGTCTTTTGAGACCCACCAAATTTTTTGACTATCGTGTCTGCAGGTCGCCCGCGCAAGGAGGGTGCAATTTTTCAGTTTTGAACTACAAGCCAGAATCTCATGTGAACGAGAGCTCCCCTCTTCTCCTTCTCATTTTACTACTAGCGAAAGAGTGACTCACATATATAGGTTCAAAAAGACTCTTGGAGTTTAGGTGTGGGATAAGTTAACAAGTCTATTTTTTTAGCCCACTTCAAGTGCTAATTTTTGGCCCATTTTCGACTTTGAGATCCAATCTTTGAAACCGAAGGTCAACGCAAAGGTCAAAGCTTCCGAGAGTCAACCTTGAGATTTAAATACACACACACACACACACATATATATATATATATGTGTGTGTGTGTTAATTATTATTTTTTAAAGAAAAATTAATTAACACTAAGTTTAAAAAAAACTCTCAAGGTTAAAGACTATCATTTCTCAAGGTCAAAGCTACACTTCAAGGTCTGGATCTAAAAAAATCACAAGGTTAAAGACTATCATTTGTCTAAATTTACCGGGAAGCCCGTCGGTATTCCCGAGGGGTATTCGTTTCGGAATACCGTGGCCCTCGATCTAAAGACGAAAGCTGGAGTGGTCGACTACCACGTTACTCAACTATATGCTGGATCTAGACGACTGTGGTTGAACCAGGACCCGCTCACCTGCTGTCTCTCCCCCCGAAGGCTGCTTCGCTGTGCATGCCCTGTCGGTGGAAATAGGCCTTCGATTCCCTCTCCATCCGTTCGTGGTGGAGTACTTGAACTTCGTAAAGCTGGCCCTGCCAATTGACTCCCAACAACCACTCCTATATCACCGGTTTCCTATCCCTCTGCAGCTCCAGAGATGTGGAGCCCTCCCTGGACCTCTTCTTCCTCTGCTTCAACTTGTGCCGGGGCGGTCACGTAAATTGCCAAGGTTTCGCCGATCTCCAATAGGTCCCAGAATGGAGGCTGTTCTCAGAGGTTCCTTCATCCCACAAAGGATGGAGGGAATGTTTCTGCTACATTCATATGGCGGAGAATCCGTTTCCCCCACCCCTTTGAGACAATTTCCGGCGACATCCGAAAGTGGGGAGTGCCCCTCTCGAGAAGTCGGCGAAGAAGATATAAGCTAAGTCGAAGGGGTCCGAGGACGTGGTGACAATTGATGATGCCACCCTCCCGGATGATTTGTACAGCTTGGGCTTCCGGCGTTACCGTTTATTTGGGGAGAATTTTGAGAAGTACCCCATGATTGATCGTGGCTTTGAGAGGGCAGGAGATGGTTTCCGAAAGCTCTTGATTCGTGTACTAAGGAATTTTTTCATAATTTCATTCTTGTTGTTGCCTTTATCCCCTCAGTCTCATTATTTGTGTTGTCTTGCAAGTGCTAACATGGATGTGAATTCCTTCGCGACGTTGAATAAGCAAAGGGGCAAGGCCCAGGGAAAGAAGACGAAGGAGCCGACGGTCTAGAAGCCAGTGGATTCCTTCTTCATGAAGGATGGGGAGGAGCCCTCCCAAGCTGCTGCTGCTGGTGGTGTAGACGGGGGATCTCATGTCGAGGCGGCCCAGAAGAAGAAGGTCGGGAAGGGTATTGAGCCCTCGGCCAAGAAACAAAAGGTTGTTGACTCCAGTAAGCAACCTGCCTCTGATTATGTGGTCATCATGGATGAGGGGCATGCCTCAGTCCCCACGCCTCAGGAGTTTCTCAACGAAGACTTCTTTGGCCGGGAGAAGCTAGAGGTGGTCGTGTCGAAGGGCAACTCTGTCCTGGATGCCACTCTCTGCCCCTCGGTGTTCATGAGCCAGGTGATGCCCTCGTGAGACAGGGTGGCCCTCGCCCGGATGGACGATGATGCCCTCAACTCCAATATTCTCCTGGGCAGTGCCTCCGTAAGTCATTCCTTCCTACGTCCGTTCTTTGGTCTTCGTTATTATGTAAATGTTTGATCCTTTGTTTCTCTTCTTTTTGCAGACCTATATGGCCTGTGCGAGCACCTCCGGAGGGGCGAGCAGTTGAGGAAGGCCAAAATTGCTGCTGATGAGGAGAATGCCAGCCTCCAGAAGAAGATGGACAATCTTGAGGAGACCCTCCAGGTGGCAACAAAGGGTGTGGGTCGACGACTGGAGGCTGCTAAAGCCGAGGACAGGGCTGAGGGTAAGATCGAAGCTGAGAGGGTCGTTAGGGAGGCTGCCCAAGCCACCGCTGAAGCCGCCGAGAGGGCCAAGATCGAGGCAGTGGGTGTGGCCGAAAAGTCCGTTGTTGATGCCTTCGTCGCTGAGGGTTGGATGGCCGAGGACAGGAAGGAATGGGTTTCCTCTGTGATGGAGAAGAGTGTAGATGACTGGGTTGAAGGCCCCGACAAAATGTGGTTGGCCGTGAAGGGCGAATCATACTATTAGGGGGTGAGTTCTTCACCCAGCGTCTGGTATACCGGAAGCTGGCGCGGCACTTCAACATCCCTCCAGAAAGCTTTGAGCCGGAAGCCTACGACCTCTTCCCTCGTCAGCGAGATATCAGGATCCCCCTCCCCTTGGGCGAAGAAAGGCCTGTGCTTGAAGATTCAGAGTTGATGCGGGAGTGCAACATGGATGATGAAGACGAGGTCGATGATGGTGCCACCTCCAAGGCCGCCGAGGCAAACGCTGCTGAATGACTTGTACTTAGAATTTTTTAAACAATGGTGTGTAATAACATTCATGAGCTTTCGGCTTCGGTCTGTATGGAACAAACACTTTATATATTTTTTGTGAAAGGATGCCTTTATGCCCTCAGTTTCTTTTGCTTCCTTATCTGCGTGTGGTTTCTTTACTTGTGCTTTGTGAATGAACTTTGAATCCTCCTCCACCAACGAATAGAGGCCATCGGTTCTGGGCTTGGAAAATTCAGACACATGCACAAAGCTTAAGCCTCCGGCAGCTCCTGATGTGCCGGGGGCCCTTAAGTTAGGGACTTAGAAAAATCCTCACTGAGTCTACAACCAGTAGCCTCCTGTAGGAATGTGTACTTAGCAAGTTTCTAATTCCCATGTAGAATAGGAGCTCTCGGTGTCGGTTGATGTGTCGGGGGTTCTCCAAAATGTGGACTTAGCAAATTTCTAACTCCCTTGTCAAATAGGAGCCTTTGGTGTTTGGTTGATGTGTCGGATGCTTCCAAAGTGTGGACTTAGCCAATTTTCTCATCGATTACTCGTCGAGTCTACTCCCCCTCACTCCTTTTTTTGGATGATGGGGGACGCTTCAAGAAACTTGGTTTCTCGTGAAGACTTGGTCCATTTGGGAGGCAACGGAATAAACCGTTGGCTCCCCCCTCGGGGATTGATTTTCCGGATCCTGAGGGGTTTGAGGGGATGGCACAGAAAGTGCCTTGGTTTTGAAAGTCATTCCCTCAGCCCGAGACATGGTTTGTTCCCTACTTCCCCTTGGGGGATAGTGCGGGAAACATTTCATTTTTGAAAGACGAATCTTGGGCCCGGGACATGGTCCGTTGCCTACCATTCCTTTGGGGTAATGGCTCAGAAAGTGTTTCAGGGAAGGGTTTTATTTGCGTGTTAGGCGCAAATGGTCGGGGGTACTTGGTGCTTCCGGAACTGATAGGTGGTGCCTTCGGTATGGAACGTCCTCGAGGGGAACGACTTTGTGCTTAGCATAATGTTGTGGGTGTTTATTCAAAACACTTGGTGCTATGTTTCATAGTCTAGCTCTAGTACTGGGTACCGGGGCTTCCACCAAAAACACTTGATGTTTTTATTTCTTCTAATTGTGGTTTGATCCAAAGATCCATCCTCGGTACTTGGTACTGAGGGCTTGTGTTTATCGTGAAATAAGGCCTTGGGCCGGGGGCTTACCCGAGGGCTTGGCCACTTGGACAAGTTGTTATTGATAGTACTTGACTAGATGGTGCACATTCAAATGTCTAAGGACCTCGGTCCCATTGGGGCGTTTTGACTTGTATGTTCTAGGTTTGATGATGGTTGTGACTATGTATGGCCCTTCAAACTTTGGTGCCACTTTCCCGCCTTCGGTCGGTTGACTAGCATCCCTCCTTCGGAGGACGTAGTCCCCCACTTGAAATTCTCAGGAACGGACCTTGGCGTCGATGTAGTCTTTTACTTGTCTTCAGTAGTTCTCCACCCTTAGGAAGGTTTGCTCTCGGCGCTCTGAGATTATGTGAAGGTTGAGGGCCATATTGGCGTCGTTGACCTCAGATTCGTATTGATCCACCCTTCGGATGGGGAGAGTTACCTCAGTGGGAGCTTTAGCTTCGAACCCATAGCACAAGGAGAAAGGTGTTTCGCCAGTTGCCCTCCCGGGGGTGGTGCGGTAGCCCCATAAGATATTATGAAGCTGTTCTACCCAACTCCCCATTCAGCTTCCAGCTTCTTCTTTAACCCTTCCAGCAGAGTTCGGTTGGAGTTCTCCACCTGACCGTTGCCTTGAAGGTAGGCAACTAATGAGAAGGTGTGCTTGATTCCCCATGCCTCTAGGAGGGCACAAAAGGGGGCTGCCTCAAACTGAGTTCCATTGTCGGAAATGATTTGTTGGGGGACGCCAAACCTTGTGAGGATGTTTTTGAGAACAAAATGGCGGCACCTGGCCTCGTTAATGCTGGCGAGGGGCTCCGCCTCCACCCATTTGGTGAAGTAGTCTATGGCCACGATGATGTACCTGTTGTTTGAGGTACCCCTCGGCAGTGGGCCTACTAGGTCGATGCCCCACATGGAGAATGGTATTGATGTGCTGATGGGGGCGTAGTTAGCCGTTGGCCTTCCGGGAACCTTCTGAAAGTGCTGACATGCGGCGCACCTTCGGGCGAGATTTCCACAATCTTGGGCCATCATAGGCCAGAAGTATCCTTGGACTATAAGCCTTCGGGACATAGAGAAGGGTCCCTTGTGAGCTGAGCAAGTGCCACTATGCACTTCTTCCACTACGACTTCGGCTTCATCCTAATGAAGGCACCAGAGTAACGTGCCGTTGTAGGATCATTTGTAAAGTCATCCGTTTTCGAGGGTATAGCTGGGAGCCCCCCATCTTTGCTAGTTTTGCGCGGGATTCATCTTCGAACAGTTGCCCTGTGGTGATGAAGTGGATGATATCTGAAATCCAGTCCTTCGGTCGTAGGTGTATCTCCATGATGGGGCTTGATAACCGTTATATTTACTTGTGTTTAACATAAGTATTTATAAGTATTTGTTGAAGAAAAGAAGAGAAATTGGGAAAATATCTTGAGAATGAGAGTTAGAGCATAAAACATTGTGATGAACGGCTTTTGGGACCAAAAGGATGACGTTTTGCCCATCATTTGAGTATAACGTATTGTAGAGAACTCGAAATCACTCCATTCTAATTTCATGTGAATGGTAACTCAATAAGGTACAAATGTTATGAAGACGTCATGTCCAGAATAGGAAAGGAACAATACTCAATCAACCGATAAAGTCAGATGTTGCTGGTGGGATTTCAGGATGCATAGCTCTCAGTGTTTTATCCATATATGTTGATTGGATGAATAACATCACGTCATTAAAGTTTTGTTGGATAGAAGACTTAATTATCTACAACTTTGGTGAAGGAATCATGTCTAAATTAGTAGCGGAACATCTCCAAAATCACGATACAAAAACCGACAGTTTTTGATCCATTTCGGAGGAAGAGAAATGAAGTACATTTTTGGGCGCAGCAACCGGCGCCGGTCGGTCTTGAAACGGTGCTGGTCGGAACTTTTTTTCTCGCACAAATAAGCCTGTTTTCAACCGGGGCCGGTCATCTGACCAACCGGCGCCGGTTGGGTCGATTTTGTGTTAAAAAACAACATCGTGCAAGCTGATTCTTGATGGGAAAACCCCATCTTCCTCAATGCTAATCAAATATTGCTTCCATACCACATTGTTGGGTTCGAATAGACTAAAATATGCCATTCTTTAGCCTATATAAATCCCTCAATTCATCATACAAACACATTTCATTCCATAGATTAATTCTTAGCTTTTATATTTTTGTTCTTGGTATTTTCTTCAAGTTCTTGAGGAGGGAAGTTCATCCTTCAAAATCATTGGTGTTTAGGTATTATTTCCTTTGTTATTTCATGTTCCATTACATTTATTATTGTATTGTGATTAATATGAGCATTAGAGGCTAATTTCTTAGCTAAGGCTATGGATGAACTTCTATGCCCACTAGGTGTTTGATAAAAGTTCTAAACCAATAAACTGTGATTTATCCTTTATATATTGATTGTTTATGACTATGGTGTACAACATAGAAGTATGTTAAATTTAGTTTATACTTGCAATTAACGTTGAAGTCTAAACTATGAACATTAAAGGATAAACATATATAGTACCGAGAATAGAAATATATCCGGTCTTTTATGATACGGGTGTGATGTCTTGATATTCAACGGGGTTTTCGGTAGATGAATGTAAGCCGTAACGGGACTTACACGTAACGAAAACCACGCTCTCGCTGCCTTAACCGGAGTTGAGAATATATTAGCGACATCGTATTCATAATTATTGGCAAAGAACTAATATTCAACCCTGTAAGGAATAATTGTAATTAGATTTTGATGATGCTATATTAATTAGGACTTTAGAGTACCCCTTTTAGAAATTATGTATTAGAATTTTCCCTTGTAAAGTTCTTAGCATAATCGACTACCAGAAGGCCTCTCTACCAGAAGTCCTCCAAACAGAAGATTTTGGTTCTCTGTCATGGAACAGAAAACCTCAGGGTCTCTGTTACCCTTTAGCTTGACAGAAACCCTATTGGTCCTCTGTAAGCTACTTTCAACAGAAGTGCTCAAGATCTTCTCTGAATCAGTTCTCTGCCAATGACACCAGAAGGTCTTACACTTGGAAGAAATCCACAAAGCCAGGAAGTCAACTTAAAGATTCCTTCAACGGCTAGGAGTATGAAACGGAAAAGCTACAGTGCTCGCATTAAATGCTCATTTAATGCTCCCCATGCTCCGTAGAGTAATTGCAGATGATTGGCCGCAATGTCAGGATTACTTTATCCTGAAATAGTAACCCGCCAACTTTACCGGGTCCTACTGGTCAAGTCAACTGCTCGCGCATTAAATGCAGTTGTCCTCCTACTCCTCCAACGGGAAGACAACCTCAGTATAAAAGATACACTACGAAGAACAACCGGATAATTTTGCTACAACTTTGCAACTTTTACAAACAAGATATTCAAACTCTGAAACGCAAAAGCCTCCTTGAGATTCAAACTCATTATCTTCTACAAGAGAAGGCAGAAGTTGGAAAAATACTCTTTCCAACTCAAGCAAAGTTCCAAGTGTTCTTCAACTCTTCAAGCTCATCACATACAAATCTTTTGTGACGAAGCTAGTTGGAGGAACCCCAGTTTCAACAGAAACTCTTCTTGCTACAAGAAGGACGTCCAAATAACTGGAGTAGTGAAGTGGTGATACTTCAAGGAAACTCAGTGAAAGGACCAGTGTTAAAGGAAGCCAGGCAGTGCATCCCAGGACACATCTAGGCTTGAAGAAGACGTGGAGTGCTTCTTAAGTACTAGGACTAAGGCTTTGTAAACGGCAGTTTTTACAGCTTAGTGGAACAGTGGATTAGAGGAACGAGTTGTTCCTTGAACCACTATAAAAATCCCTGGTGTCGTTTACTTACTGCTTTTAATACCTGCACTTAGTTAGAACTATATAACTCCTTGGACTTGGTATCTGTGTTCAGCAGAACTTGTTCTACGAGTTAACAGAAGGCCTACTGCCTATTGCTTCTCTGAGGCTAACAGAACTCCCTACCAGAACCCCATCCGCTGCCAGTCTGTTCTTTCAACAGAACAGGTTGTTCTGTAAATCTGGTACTTAGTCTAAAAAGCTAAAAACCAACACAGTCTATTCACCCCCCCCCTCTAGACTGTGTCCAGTATAACCGGGACCAACAAGTGGTATCAGAGCCTCCTTGTTCTAATAATCTCTTAGGTTATTTGTTGAACAAAGATCCACTTGTTTTTCTGTTTTACCTCATTTCTATCTGATATAATGGATCACTCCTTGTCCAAGAATCTTATGTTTTCAGATCTTAAGTTTGATGACTGGAGGATCCGGATGAAAGCACATCTCTGTGCCCTGCATGATGAGATGTGGGAAGTTCTAGATATTGGCCCCTTCACAAGCTTCCAGAAGGTCAATCCTGAGCATGCCATAGACAACACCAGACCCCAGATGATCAGTAAAGCCAAGTCAGAATGGACCACTGAAGAAAGGAGAAAGTACAACCTAGACAATATTGCCAAGGACATCCTATACAAGTCCATTGATGATAGGTACTTCAACAGAATCAAGAAGTGCAAGACTGCTAAGGAAATCTGGGATACTCTTGAGCTCATTGGAGCTGGTGATGCGCAAGAGAAGGACAACAAACTAACCATAGCCAACAAGAAGTTTGATGACTTCAAACTTCTCCCTGGTGAAAGCATCTCCAAGATGTATGACAGGCTCCTCACTCTCACTGGCGAGATCTCTGAGCTTGGCAAGGATCTCACAACCAAGGAGATCAATCTGAAGGTGTTGAGGGGACTGCCCTCAGCATGGAAGATGAAGGTAGTTGTTGTCCAAGCCAGCAAGGATGTAAAGACTTATCCCACTGATAAGCTCATTTCAGATCTCAAAGCTCATGAGTTTGAAATGATTGAAGAGAAGGAAGAAGTACCAGAAGAGAGGACCACTACAGCCCTCACTGCCAGCACATCTAAGGTAAATGATTTTGACCCTTCAGTACTTTTATCTGATGAATATATGGCTGCCTTTGCCAGGAGATTCAAAAAGTTTATGAAGAATCCCAAAGATGGAAGGAGTCCATCATTCAACAGAAAGCCATATCAGAAGGTCAAATCAACAGAAAGCAGTGGAGAGCTTCTCTGTTACAATTGCAGACAGCCTGGCCACTTCAAGGCTGACTGTCCCATCCTAGAGTGTCCAAGAAGCAAGGACAGGATGGAGAAAAGAAGAAGTACGAGGACAACTCCAGAAGAAGGAAGGCACTTATGACAGAACAGCTGGAGAAAGACCCTCTGTCAGAAACAGAATCCAGTTCTGACTCAGATTCTGATGAGGCCTTCTGTTGCCTAGATACTGAGACAGAAGACCTTTGCCTGATGGCTCATTCTGATGATGAGGTAACCTCTACTTCTGAATCTAGTTTTTCTTCGGTAGGTTTAGCTTTTGATTCTGATTCAATGTCAGAATTTTGGGAAGAGTTTAAGGCCATACAAGCCACTTATTCCTCTGTAACAGAAGAAAACAGTAAGTTAAAAGCTGAAATTCTTGACTTAAAGAAGGAGGTTGAGATCAAAATCAATCTTCTAATTGAGGAAAGAGATCAACTGAAGACTGAAAATGTTTCTCTTCTTAAGAGAATAAGAGAAATAGAGCCTCTCGAGATTAAGTACAAAGCTTACCAGAAGGCCCAGTCTTCCATGGAAAAGATTGTGCTTGATCAACAGATTGGCACTGGTTTTGGTCTTGGTTATGGCTCAACAGAATCAGGTGAGCCTTCTGTAATGCCTAGCACCAGAGTTGCTAAGGCAGATAAGGTCATAGAGCCACTGATTTCTAGCCCCATCTGTCAAGCTGGTGTATCTGGCACCAAGGTTGTTCATGAGGAAGTCAGACCAGAAAAGGGTAAGATAAAGGTTCTACAGAAACCCTTTTTAAAAAAGAATGAACCTGGCAGAAAACCTAACAACAGAAGAGGTTTTCAAAATAACAAAAATAAAAGACCATTCATTGACAGACAATCTCATGTCAATCGTGCCAGAAATGATCACCAGAAGGGCAAATATCAAGAGAAAATTAACTTCAGGCAGAAGAGGTTGGCTGGTCAACTTCAGAAGCCCAAGGTTAACCGTCCCTCTGCTCTTGATAGTATATGGGACTTCTTTCCAACAAAGAAAGCTATGCAAAAGTATGTAAACAGCAAGCATGACCCTCACAAGCATCTGCCCAAAGTGAATCACACTTCAGTTTACTATAACTACCAGGTGGACAATGGGTACCACCCACCAAGGTTTCACTTGATGAGACCAAAATGGTATTAACTACCCAGACTCCATGACCCCCTTGGACCCAGCATTGCTTGGGTACCTAAATCTTTCTTTTGATCTTGCAGGAACTATGTGCTGGAGCCATCTCTGAACAAGAATGGTTTATTGATAGTGGATGCTCCAGGCACATGACAGGTGACAGAAGTTGCCTAACAGAGTTCCAGAAATGCAAGGGACCTAGAGTTACCTTTGGAGGTAATGACAAAGAAGGTCAAACAAAAGGAAGAGGAAAGCTGATCAGGAACCAGATAATCATTGATGATGTCTCATATGTCAAAGGACTGAAGTTCAACTTGCTAAGTGCTAGCCAATTCTGTGACAAAGGCTACACTGTTGAATTCACAAAGGACTTCTGCTATGTGAAGCATGAGACAACAAAGGAAGTGGTTCTTACAGCATCAAGAAAGAAGAACATCTATGTAGTTGATTGGAACACTGCAAAAGATGGAGTTTGCCTGATAGCCAAGGGAGATTCAAAACTGAGCTGGGACTGGCACAAAAAGCTCAACCATTTGAATTTCAAAACAATCAACAAACTGGCCAGAGAACACATTGTAGAAGGGCTACCAGACATTGTGTACAAGAAGGAGACCCTCTGCAGTGCATGTCAGAGAGGCAAACAAGTGAAGAATTCCTTCAAACCCATTGCTGGAGATCTTTCTACAAGTCCTCTAAATCTGATTCACATGGATTTATTTGGACCTGTTGAGACTCCAAGCGTTGGTGGCAAGAAATATACCTTAGTCATGGTTGATGACTACTCCAGATACACATGGACTGTTTTTCTGTCAAAGAAAAATGAAACTCTTCAGAAGTTGCCATCTCTGTTAAAACAACTTCAGACTGAGAAGAACTTGAAAGTGAAGACAATCAGATCAGACAGAGGAACTGAATTTGTCAACCAAGTCATAAAGGATTTCTGTGATCAGAATGGAACTTTTCATCAACTTTCTGCCGCCAGAACCCCTCAACAGAATGGCGTAGCAGAAAGAAGGAACAGAACGTTAAAAGAAGCTGCAAGAACGATGATTGCAGAATCTGGATTGCCTATGAGATATTGGGCTGAAGCAATCAACACTGCATCCTATACTCAGAACAGAAGCATGATCAACAAGAAGCACCAGAAGACCCCTTATGAACTCAGGAAGGGAAGAAAACCTAACATCAGCTACTTTCATGTATTTGGATGCAAGTGCTACATCCTCAACAATGGAAGGGAGAATTTGAAAGTATTTCAAGAAAAGGCTGATGAAGGAGTCTTTATAGGCTATTCAAACACCAGTAAAGCCTATAGAGTACTCAACAGAAGGACCCTACATGTTGAAGAATCCATACATGTGAAGTTTGATAAAAGCACCTCTGTTAAAGAGGTAACAGAGATTCTCAAGGAAGTCAGCATAGAAGACAGAACACCAGAACCAACAGAAGAGGTGGCAGACAATCCTGCATTTCCAACACCTGCCCCAAACCCCCTTCTGTTGAATGAAGATGAAGACTCTGAAGATGAGGAACCAGAGAGACCAAGACAGCAGCTGACAGAACCAGACCTAACATGGTTAAGAGACCATCCTCCTAACCAAGTGATTGGTCAAATCAGAAGTGGAGTTCAAACCAGATCCACATCAAGGAGAGAAGCAATGCTTGCCTGCTATATATCTCAGATGGAACCTATGACAATTGAAGAAGCTCTTGCAGATTCAGATTGGATCAATGCTATGCAAGAAGAGCTCACTCAGTTTGAAAGGAACAAAGTATGGGAACTTGTTCCTAGGCCAAAGCACCAGAATGTCATTGGAACCAAATGGGTATTCAAGAACAAAGCAGATGAAGATGGCAACATTGTAAGGAACAAAGCAAGGCTAGTAGCTAAAGGATATTGTCAAGAAGAAGGAATAGATTTAGATGAGACTTTTGCACCAGTTGCCAGACTTGAAGCCATCAGAATCTTTCTAGCCTATGCTGCCTACAACAACATCAAGGTCTACCAGATGGATGTCAAGAGTGCATTTCTGAATGGAGATCTTGAAGAAGAAGTTTATGTGGAACAACCACCAGGTTTTGTCATTCCTACTCAATCTTCTTGTGTCTACAAGCTTAAAAAGGCCCTCTATGGTCTTAAGCAAGCTCCTAGAGCCTGGTATGACACATTGTCCCTTTTCCTAGTGAACCATGGGTTTACTAAAGGAAAGGTTGACAAAACTCTATTTCAAATCTCTGTTGCTAATCATATTCTGTTAGTACAAATATATGTTGATGACATTATATTTGGTAGTACTAATCCAGAACTGTGCAAGAAATTTTCTCAAGTGATGCAAAGTCAATTTGAAATGAGTATGATGGGAGAACTCAGTTACTTCCTAGGACTCCAAGTCAAACAAATTCCAGAAGGGATCTTTATCAATAAAGGGAAGTACACCAGAGATCTAATCAAGAAGCTTGGAGTGGAAGGCAAATCATCAGTGAAGATTCCCATGAACACGTCACAAGGAATTGGTCCAGATGATGAAGGAAAGGATGTAGATGCAACAACATATAGAGGAATCATAGGATCTCTGTTGTATCTAACTGCAAGCAGACCAGACATATCATTCTCTGTTGGAATCTGTGCTAGATACCAATCAAAGCCCAAGGAAAGCCATTTAAGTGCTGCAAATAGAATCATCAGATACATCAAAGGAAATCCAAATGCAGGCCTATGGTATCCAAAGGGAGGTAACTTTGAGCTAATTGGTTATTCTGACTCAGATTTTGCAGGTTGCAGACTAGACAGAAAGAGCACTTCTGGTCACTGCCAATTGCTAGGAGGAAGGCTTGTTTCCTGGTTTAGTAAGAAGCAGAACTCCATCTCAACAAGTACAGCTGAGGCAGAGTACATAGCAGCTGGGAGTTGCTGTGCTCAGCTACTCTGGATGAAGCAACAACTAAAGGACTATGGAATTCAAGCAAAGGAGATCAAGCTGTTGTGTGACAACACCAGTGCCATTGCTATCACTCAGAATCCAGTTCTTCATTCCAGAACAAAGCACATTGAGATCAGGCATCACTTCATCAGAGATCATGTTGAGAAGAAGCACATCTGCATGGAACATGTGCCAACAGAAGACCAACTTGCAGATATCCTGACAAAGCCTCTTCCTGAGGCTAGGTTCAACAAACTGAGAGAGGAATTGGGAATGATGGATGAGATTCCAAGGGAAAGTTGAAAGGGAAGGCCCTCTGTTGCTCTTTTGTTGTTAACAGATTACCTGTGGCAGAACCCCTTCTGTTAACCCCCCCCCCCCCCTTCTGTCAACCTCTTCTGGTCCCAACCATGGCAGAACACCTCAGCAACAGAAAACCCCCCTTCTACAGAAAAACCCTCAGAAGGTTGTGGACTTAGAAATTTTCTGAAAACCTGGTGTCCTAGTAAATTATTAAAGGTTCTTTACTCTTTTACCCTTAAAACGGTATCAAGCCGTATAATATTTACTGCGCCCCCGTTTATTTACTCCGCCCCTTTTTACATTTATTGGTTTCTTGGAACCATAAACTAATTCCAAACGTCCACTAACCCAAACCCATAAATTCCCCCTTTCGCAAACCTAAACCGCTACTGCTCTCATTACTTTCAAACTTTCAAACCTCCATAGCTCTCAAGCTTTCTGCAATTCTTCTCTGATCAAATGGCTTTTATCAACATCAACGACCTCACCAAGGAGGAAATCAACACCCTCGTTTCAAACATTTACATAGGGATGAACTACGACCTCTCCGCACTCCCTGAACTCGCTTCAAACCACGAAACGATGATGAAGATCATCAAGGGAATGGAGGACTCCCAACTGAACAAAGTGGTAGGTTATCACTTTGAATCCTACAGTACAAGGGACGTAGCAGAGTTCTATCTCAACGCTACATACGAAGGGGAGACCATTCGGTCTAATGTCAATGGTGAAGACATTACCCTCACTCCTGCAGACCTCAACGCTCTCTTTGGCGTGGTAGAGGACCCACAAGAAGAAGAAACTGCAGGTTTCCTCACTCTGGACAGTGTCAACGTCACTGTGGACAACTTTGTCCAACTCTACTGCCGACCTGAAGTGGGTAGAGTTCCAAAGCTTTATATGAAGAAAAATCTTCTTCTGAGCGACTATGAGAAATTGGTCAACATCCTGCATAGGTGTGTCTGGAGCAAGAGCACCTCCACAGATGACATGAATGCACTGAATGCAAAGGTTGTCTTTGCAGTTCATCATGGGATGAACATCAACTGGGGACAGGTAACTATCAAATCCCTTGTTGAATTCATCAAGAAGAAAGACAAGGAGACCGGTCTGTTCAGGACCCCCATGGGTTATGGTCTCCTAATCTCTGAAATCCTGTTCAAGGTAAGAATAGGGCTGAGAAACCCCATTGAGGCCGACTACACCAAGTTGCTCTTCCTCAACACTTCAAGTGATAGGAAGGTTGCTCTCAAGGCAGAGCAGAAGAGACTCAGAACCCTTGAGTTCAACAGAGAAAGGCAACAACAGAAGGTTGTTCAACCAAAGAAAGTTTCAAAGAAGCAACAGAAACCTCCTACCCCTTCTGACTCTGAAGAAGAAATGCCTTTGGTGAAGAAGGTGGTCAAGAAGGTTCCCAAGAAGAAGACCACACCTGTCAAAGTCCACAAGATGGTGGCAAAGAAATCTGTCCTTAAGAGAAAGGCACCTTCACCTATCTCTTCAGCAAGCACCCCTTCTGCCTCCCACATTCAAAAGAAGACCAAAATTTTGACACCTGCAGCACAGGAGAAGCTGGAGGACTCTGTCACCTCTGCACCAGCCAACAGAAATGCTTGGCACGGCAAGAGGATCATCTTTGAGTCAAGTGACTCAGAAGAAGAAGTATTGGTGCAGAATGCCACTCCTCAGGGGGAACTACATTCTTCTCCTCCTGCCTCTGCAAATGATCAACCTATGGTGGTTCCTTCACCAGAACACCAAGAAGGAAGTAGTATTTCAAGCCCTGATAGGAAATTCATCAGGGTTCTGGCATGGAGAAAGTGGAGAGTGGGACCTCTCACTGAGCTCCTCAAGAACTTGTCCTACTTCATCTCTGAAGAAGACGAAGTACTCAGATGGGCTGACACAGAAGATGTGGAGTCCTGCCTAAACAAGGATTTTCTTCTTTCTGTCCTACAGAAGAAGAAGGAGAAACTTCAAGGAAAAGCACCTCTGGTCAGAAACTCACCAGAAGACCATGTGAAGGCTCTTCAAGAGCATGAGATGAATGACTTTGATGCTTGGTTAGTCGATAAGAAGAGGAAGGAATCAATGATCAAATTTCGCCACAGTGCACATGGAGAAGGTGAACCCTCTACTGCCAATGATCTACCTCTGGTCATGGAAAGACTTGTCAAAGAATGGAGAGATTCTCTGTTCACAGAAACAATACTAGAGGTAATTCCCCCAATCATTCCTTCTCCCCTTCCCTCTCCTAAAAACTCTTCTCCCCAACCCCAACAGAAATCCCCCTCACCCCCACAGAAGACCGTCTCTGCACAGAAAACCCCTTCACACCAAAAACCCTCCACCCCCAAATCTTTATCTCCTTCACCCTGCAAACCGTTCTCTCCTCCCAAGAACAAATCACCATCCCCTCAAGGACAAATTATCCCATACCAACACCAACAAGTCATCTCCCCTACACCTTCACCCCAACAGAATACCTCTTCACCCAAAACCAAAAATCCATCTCCCTGCAAATCCCAACTCTCAATCAGATCCAGATCACCATCACCTCCACCCTCTCCTCCACAACAACTGAATGCTCCCTCACATCAACAAGAAAACCCCTCCATCAAGGAATCCAGAGCTGCTTCTCCACAACCTACACCACAAGATGCAGCCACTCCTATCTCCCCTCAACACTCTGTGGCTTCTACCCCCATCAGGAAACCTATCTTCAGGGTGCCTTCCTCTTCCAGTGACAATGATGGATTTCTTACATCCTCCATTGCTGCTGATGAAACTTCCAAAAGGAGGAAGACCCCTCCTCAGCATGAAGAACAACCCAGAAGGCCTCCTATGCCTAAATCAAGAGGTCTAGGTATGCCTGGGAACACAGAGCCCAAAGAAGATAAGCCCCAAATCTCCTTCAATCAGTTTGTCACTGCAGCTGAGGATTTTGGTGGTAAAATGCTTGATGGAATGGATCAATTGGCTGAAATCAACACCAAGCACCATGAACATCTCACCTTTGTTCACAATCATCTTGAGGATGGACTTCAGCATATCTCAGAGAAGGTTGAAGCTCTGACCCAGACACTAGTCACCTTCATGGAATCATCATCTGCAAAGCTTAATGCTGTTGCCAAAGAAGTGGATGGTGTCCACTCTGTTCTCTACTCCCAGTCTCAGATTCTCAATAAGCAAAATAAACAACTCAAGGATATAACAGAATCCCTTGACATTGTACAATGGTATGAAGACCAATCTGCTGAGAAGTTTATGCAGCTACAACTCTTGAATAATGATCACAAAGATCAAGTAGCCACCCTGATCAAGAAGGATCAGGAAAGGTATCAGAAGCTGATACTACTTGAAGCTGGCTCTCAGGACATCAAGTCTGCTCTTGATCGTAACCAGAACTTAATAGAAGGTCTGACCTCTGTCACGCAGACCTTGCCAGAAACACTTGAGCAGATAGCCATCTCCCAGGCAACAGAGTTCCAGAAAATTGCCATGATGATCTCTGACCTGGATGATGCCAAAAAGGGGGAAAAGGAAATGGACCCCCAACAGAAGCAATTGCCCCCTAGGCCAACTGCTGGGCCCTCATCTGGTATTGATCCAACCCCTTACTTCCAGGCCTCCCAACAGAAGAAGAGAGAAGCTGGTACTTCAAGACCTTCTTCTCCTCGCAGAGGTTCTACCAAGAAGAAGAAACCCTTGAGCCTAACTGAGTGGAGACTTGGAGGCTCCCAAAAGATTGATAGAGCACAGTTCGAAGAAATTCAACAGAAGATGACTCCAACTCAAAGACAGAATCTCTATCTTGACAGAGATGGTCATATAAGGGTCAGACATGGTGGTTCCTTGGAAGAGGCTGAATACTGGTTCCACAAGAGAGTACTCCCAGGTAAGGATGTACATGAAGGAGTACTTCATTATCTGAATTGCAAGCTATCTCCCATTTGGGCCTCATGTCAAGCACCAGGAAATCTGGCTGGCATAAGAGAAGAAGTGAATGCTGAACTGAAGAACCTGAAGGAACAAGATCGCAGAACCAGAGCTGAAGCTGAAAGGGAAAATCTGTAATTCCTTAAAACTTCTCTTAATACTCTTGATCTAATAAAAGCTTATCTCTGCTCCTTCTAAAGTCTCTTTGCTTCTTTACTCTTTGTTACTTACTATTTCATTCTGTACTTGTTTCTTTTTGAACTGCTATCTGAATGTATCGCACTCTTACTATTTTCCTATGCCAAGTTGCCCACCCAGATTTTAGTGAAAAGTTTTAAACTTTAAATTTTTTATGGTGAAGGCACTTCTCTGGAAATAGTTAAAGGGTTTTGGCATCATCAAAAAGGGGGAAATTGTAAGGAATAATTGTAATTAGATTTTGATGATGCTATATTAATTAGGACTTTAGAGTACCCCTTTTAGAAATTATGTATTAGAATTTTCCCTTGTAAAGTTCTTAGCATAATCGACTACCAGAAGGCCTCTCTACCAGAAGTCCTCCAAACAGAAGATTTTGGTTCTCTGTCATGGAACAGAAAACCTCAGGGTCTCTGTTACCCTTTAGCTTGACAGAAACCCTATTGGTCCTCTGTAAGCTACTTTCAACAGAAGTGCTCAAGATCTTCTCTGAATCAGTTCTCTGCCAATGACACCAGAAGGTCTTACACTTGGAAGAAATCCACAAAGCAAGGAAGTCAACTTAAAGATTCCTTCAACGGCTAGGAGTATGAAACGGAAAAGCTACAGTGCTCGCATTAAATGCTCATTTAATGCTCCCCATGCTCCGTAGAGTAATTGCAGATGATTGGTCGCAATGTCAGGATTACTTTATCCTGAAATAGTAACCCGCCAACTTTACCGGGTCCTACTGGTCAAGTCAACTGCTCGCGCATTAAATGCAGTTGTCCTCCTACTCCTCCAACGGGAAGACAACCTCAGTATAAAAGATACACTACGAAGAACAACCGGATAATTTTGCTACAACTTTGCAACTTTTACAAACAAGATATTCAAACTCTGAAACGCAAAAGCCTCCTTGAGATTCAAACTCATTATCTTCTACAAGAGAAGGCAGAAGTTGGAAAAATACTCTTTCCAACTCAAGCAAAGTTCCAAGTGTTCTTCAACTCTTCAAGCTCATCACATACAAATCTTTTGTGACGAAGCTAGTTGGAGGAACCCCAGTTTCAACAGAAACTCTTCTTGCTACAAGAAGGACGTCCAAATAACTGGAGTAGTGAAGTGGTGATACTTCAAGGAAACTCAGTGAAAGGACCAGTGTTAAAGGAAGCCAGGCAGTGCATCCCAGGACACATCTAGGCTTGAAGAAGACGTGGAGTGCTTCTTAAGTACTAGGACTAAGGCTTTGTAAACGGCAGTTTTTACAGCTTAGTGGAACAGTGGATTAGAGGAACGAGTTGTTCCTTGAACCACTATAAAAATCCCTGGTGTCGTTTACTTACTGCTTTTAATACCTGCACTTAGTTAGAACTGTATAACTCCTTGGACTTGGTATCTGTGTTCAGCAGAACTTGTTCTACGAGTTAACAGAAGGCCTACTGCCTATTGCTTCTCTGAGGCTAACAGAACTCCCTACCAGAACCCCATCCGCTGCCAGTCTGTTCTTTCAACAGAACAGGTTGTTCTGTAAATCTGGTACTTAGTCTAAAAAGCTAAAAACCAACACAGTCTATTCACCCCCCCCTCTAGACTGTGTCCAGTATAACTGGGACCAACAAACCCTATTTAAGCATTTAAGTGATTCCTGAAGCCTTAGTTGTTGTTATCATTCATCTTAAACTTAAAATTAGTTAACGATTATCTTCTTAAGCAAAAAGTGAAAAGCCAAAAATATAAAACACAAATCAAAATCCTTGCACTTTATTCATTTCTTCATTTAAAGTTATCTACTCACGGACTAAATTAAACAACGTTTCCTTGTGGATTCGACCCGGTATTTTACCGGAATTTATTTGTGGATCGTTGCGCTTACCGCTACACTAAAAGCAATCGCTGATAGTGAAGCACGCTCCTCCCCCTTTATAGCACAAGCGAAGCGCCACATGGTCCGATTGCACCGGCAGGCTGGCTGTTGCTGGCACCGCATACCCGCGGCCCAACAATCTCCCCCCAGCACCTGCCAGCCTACAACTGCGCAGCATGCTGTTGCCGGGGGTCGAACCTGTGACCTTGGCTCTGATACCACTTGTGGATCGTTGCGCTTACCGCTACACTAAAAGCAATCGCTGATAGTGAAGCACGCTCCTCCCCCTTTATAGCACAAGCGAAGCGCCACGCCGTCCGATTGCACCGGCAGGCTGGCTGTTGCTGGCACCGCATACCCGCGGCCCAACATTATTACTATATCGGCACTTGTACACTTGCAAGTTTAGCCCGATCAAGTTTTTGGCGCCGTTGCCGGGGAAGCGGTCTTGTTTAATAAAGTCCAAAACAAAACAAAAATCCTGAATTTTTCATTTCACATTGCTTTTCACTTGTTCATGTAGTAGTGTTACTTTATTTATTTATTTATTTTAAAACAAAAATGTGTGGTCATTCTCATAAAAGTTCAAGGATCTAAGTAAACTTTGGTCCCGAAGTTAAAAGAGTGTGCAAACACATCAAAAAAAATCCTACACCAAATGAGATCAAGATGCCCATTATTGTCTACAACCCGCATTTTCAAGCTAGAGACATAAAGTTCTCTGGAGTGAAGGAAATATCTATCGGTGATGTGCTTCATAGAAGATTTCTGGAGTTGGAACGAACACTGAAAGAAAGCCTACAAACCACCGTAGGGAACACTCTTCGTACACGAGAGTATGTTATTCAAACTGAGGAGATCAATTACATGAACTTCTATGAGGAGTGGGAGAATCATGGAGGTAACAACTACTACAACTCTTCTCATCAACAAAGGGGGAACCAATACAATAGTTGGAAACCGCATGGGAGTTTTTCAAACTCTCAATCCACCTTGGAGGAGATGATGACGTTTTTTACCACAAGTATTCAAGCTGAAAATGAAAGACATTATAATAGAATGGAGGCATCCATTGAGAATCTCCATTCTCAATTTACCAAACTTGGCAGCCGAATTGAAGATCAAAACACGATTCTTAATCAAAGGATGGACAACCTCGAGCGAGATACCAAAAGCTCCTTCCACAATCTACAATTGCAGATTAACCAACTTGCTCAACAAGTTACTATAACAGGAAGTGACATGATCATCACAACAGAAAGCATAAGAAGAAAGGAGGATCCCAAAGTTCCGGAGAGCAAGAAGACCCCAAACCTAACTGATGTACACGACACGACTAGAAAGCTATTTGTGGGAGATAAAGATGACATATTTCATGTGTGGAGAGTACAACCCACTCTAGAAAATTTCTTGAAGGCCGAAGCCAATGTTCTCATGCCTCCAAATGGTAGAAGAGACATCTTTTTCATTCAAGAAGGATACGCCAACAACAAAGGAGGACATAATAGGGATACGCCAAAAAGGTACATTTTTGACCCAGGTGATATTCTTCTCAATATTGAAAATAAGAGCTCAACATCCTCTCCTCCCCCGCAAGATTTTAAAAGAGAGGCCCTACTAGCTAAACATCTGCGGGAATTCAGTTGCACAAAAGAGGTATGTTCGTCCGGCCTATGACGTTAAACTAAGCGCTAATTGGGAGGCAACCCAAAAAAAAACAAAAAAAGAAACAAAAAAAAAACAAAAAAAATCATCGATCTCAGCTCAAGTATCATGCATTTCCTTCTCTCAAAGACATCTCATCCCACTATTGAAGATGTCATCTTGCATTGCATTCTCCAATCTACATTGAGGACAATGTAAATCAAGTGTGGGGGTGAATAATTAGTTGAGAAACTTTTCTTTGCAAATTAAATTTTTTCTAGGAAGGTTAAATTTTTTGATATTCTCTCTTTTAAGGGTTTTGGTTGAGAAAGATTTTCTTTTACTCGCAAAAATGTATTTCAAGATTAATTAAAATATTTATTAATCTTGAAACCACCACTTTCACTCAAATTTGTGACAATGTTCCAAATCCATACAAATGTGCATAGAGTGAAAAATTCAAAATAAAAGTTTCATCCCAACTCCAAATCACTCTATTGTCGGATTCTCCTCATTTCTGACAATCTAGATATATAATTACTGAGAACAAAAAAAAAGTTTATATACAAAAGAAAAAAACTCATTTTCTCCTAGAATAGCCTTCTCTACAAAATCAAGTTGTCAGTCCACAAGAAAAAAACACCGACATACCCACACATTGCCTAAATTGTCACAAAATAAACCCATCAAGTGTTTAAATATTTTTCTTAATCTTAAATACATTTATTGTGAGTAATAGAAAAAGGATTTTGGCTCAAGAAAGATTAAAGATTTTATATCTATTTTTTAACATCTTTATAAACTTTTAATTTGCATGGTTTAGTTTCTTTTCTAATTGTGCATCAATACAGAGATATTGCTTGAGGACAAGCAATGCTCAAGTGTAGGGGGATTTGATAGCCATTATATTTACTTGTGTTTAACATAAGTATTTATAAGTATTTGTTGAAGAAAAGAAGAGAAATTGGGAAAATATATTGAGAATGAGAGTTAGAGCATAAAACATTGTGATGAACGGCTTTTGGGACCAAAAGGATGACGTTTTGCCCATCATTTGAGTATAACGTATTGTAGAGAACTCGAAATCGCTCCATTCTAATTTCATGTGAATGGTAACTCAATAAGGTACAAATGTTATGAAGACGTCATGTCCAGAATAGGAAAGGAACAATACTCAATCAACCGATAAAGTCAGATGTTGCTGGTGGGATTTCAGGATGCATAGCTCTCAGTGTTTTATCCATATCTGTTGATTGGATGAATAACATCACGTCATTAAAGTTTTTTTGGATAGAAGACTTAATTATCTACAACTTTGGTGAAGGAATCATGTCTAAATTAGTAGCGGAACATCTCCAAAATCACGATACAAAAACCGACAGTTTTTTATCCATTTCGGAGGAAGAGAAATGAAGTACATTTTTGGGCGCAGCAACCGGCGCCGGTCGGTCTTGAAACGGCGTCGTTCGGAACGTTTTTTCTCGCACAAATAAGCCTGTTTTCAACTGGGGCCGGACATCTGACCAACCGGCGCCGGTTGGGTCAATTTTGTGCTAAAACACAGCATCGTGCAAGCTGATTCTTGATGGGAAAACCCCATCTTCCTCAATGCTAATCAAATATTGCTTCCATACCACATTTTTGGGTTCGAATAGACTAAAAGATGACATTCTTTAGCCTATATAAATCCCTCAATTCATCATACAAACACATTTCATTCCATAGATTAATTCTTAGCTTTTATATTTTTGTTCTTGGTATTTTCTTCAAGTTCTTGAGGAGGGAAGTTCATCCTCCGAAATCATTGGTGTTTAGGTATTATTTCCTTTGTTATTTCATGTTCCATTACATTTATTATTGTATTGTGATTAATATGAGCATTAGAGGCTAATTTCTTAGCTAAGGCTAGGGATGAACTTCTATGCCCACTAGGTGTTTGATAAAAGTTCTAAACCAATAAATTGTGATTTATCATTTATATATTGATTGTTTATGACTATGGTGTACAACATAGAAGTATGTTAAATTTAGTTTATACTTGCAATTAACGTTGAAGTCTAAACTATGAACATTAAAGGATAAACATATATAGTACCGAGAATAGAAATATATCCGGTCTTATATGATACGGGTGTGATGTCTTGATATTCAACGGGGTTTTCGGTAGATGAATGTAAGCCGTAACGGGACTTACACATAACGAAAACCACGCTCTCACTGCCTTAACCGGAGTTGAGAACATATTAGCGACATCGTATTCCTAGTTATTGGCAAAGAACTAATATTCAACCCTATTTAAGCATTTAAGTGATTCCCGAAGCCTTAGTTGTTGTTATCATTCATCTTAAACTTAAAATTAGTTAACGATTATCTTCTTAAGCAAAAAGTGAAAAGCCAAAAATATAAAACACAAATCAAAATCCTTGCACTTTATTCATTTCTTCATTTAAAGTTATCTACTCACGGACTAAATTAAACAATGTTTCCTTGTGGATTCGACCCAATATTTTACCGGAATTTATTACTATATCGGCACTTGTACACTTGCAAGTTTAGCCCGATCAGGGCTTGCATGTATGCTTGATAGGCTGAGTTCCTCGATTCTTGCGATCTTTGAGAGGTGCTCTGGAGATTCAGCCGAAAGTTTCGATAGAATGTCCGCCTCAGAGTTCTGAGCCCTCGGTATTTGAGTGAGGGAGTGTGCGTCGAATACCTTTAGCAACTCCTTGGTAGCTTCCTTGTACTGCTTCATCCTCCCTTCATTAGCCTCATATTCCCCGAGATTTGGCCGACAACTACCTTGGAGTCGCACATCACATGTATTTGCTTGGTCTTCAGGTTTTCTACCAGCCGAAGGCCACAGAGGAGGGCCTCATACTCGGCTTCATTGTTGGAGACCTTGAAGGAGAAGTGGATGGCATAGTAGGCTTGAAAGCCTTCGGGTGTGATGAGGATGACGCCTCCCCGCTGTTTTGGCAGCCGAGGAGCCGTCTATGTAGAGAGTCCACCATTCGTCTAGGGGTGTCGGGGACTCCTCGTCCACCGCAGATCTTGCCGTGCATTCCGTTACGAAGTCCGCCAGGGCTTGGCCTTTGATGGTGGACCTCAGATGAATGTCTATGTTGTATTGGATAAGGAATATAGCCCATTTCATCATTCGGGAGGAGCTGGTGGGGCTCCTCATCAATGCGCCGTGGGGTTGGTGCGTGAAGACGTGGACTGGATGGGCTTGGAAGTAATGGCTTAGCTTCTTGACGGTCCAAACAATAGCTAGTACCATCTTCTCCACGGGAGAATACCTGAGTTATGCCTCCCTGAGGGTCTTGCTGACATAGAAGATGGCATGTTGAATGTCATCTTCCTCCCGGACCAGAACCGAGCTGATGGCCGCAGGGCTAACGCCAAGATAAAGATATAACGTCCCCCCCACCTTAGGCTTGGAGAGCACAGGGGTTGAAGACATATATCATTTCAATTCTTCAAAGGCTTCTTGACACTCCATTGTCCATTGGAAGCTGGTTGTCTTTCTCATGGTTGGAAGAAGGGGAGAATCTTCTCTGTTGATTTAGAGAGAAAGCGATTAAGGGCTGTTAGGCAGCCTGTCAAGCTTTGGACTTCTTTCACGTTGCGTGGGGGCTCCATGTTGATGATTGCCTGGATCTTCTCAGGGTTGGCCTCAATACCTCTTCGACTAACCATGTAGTCCAAAAACTTCCCCCTTGCACACCGAAGGTGCATTTTTTGGGGTTCAATCGGAGATTGAATTTTTGCATGATGGTGAAAATTTCCCAGAGGTCCTCGGCGTGGCTGGTCGATCATTTGCTTTTGACGATCATGTCATCGACGTAAGCCTCCATGGTGCGCCCTAGGACGGCTTGAAAGACTCTGTCCACAATTCAGGTGTACGTGGCGCCCGAATTCTTCAGACCGAAGGCCATAACTAGATAGCAGAAGATTCCCTCGGGTCTCATGAAGGCTGTCTTTTCCGCATCCCCCTCATGCATATATATTGGGTGATATCCTCGAAAAGCGTCGAGGAAAGACATGATTTCACATCTCGTCATTTCATCCACCAGCTGGTCAATGTTCGGTAGAGGGAAGGATCCATAGGGCATGCCTTATTCAGGTCCGTGTAATCCACGCATGACGTGCACTTTGTCACGGTGCATCAAAATAAATTCAATACTAGCACTAATATGTAGTATAAGTGAAGTAGAGTTCGTATCCACAGGGAAAGGAATAATTCTCTTTTTATGAAACTAGTAAATAAAAGGGGGCTTTTGGGATTGAATGATTTAATTTAAAAACTAAGATGAACAACCTATATGTGTTTTAATTCAAAGATAAAAGAACTTGGCATCGCTACTTTCCACTTGTTGATATATTTTAGTCGATCATTGTTATATATATAACTTATTCCCTCTCAAATACTCAATCGAGGAGTATATCCAATTCATCGAGGGTAGTTATTAACAACGACCGTTCATTAATAACCCTAACTATTAGTCAAATATAGAACACCGCCATATACCGACTTGGTAGTAGCATTTAATCTCTTAACTCCTTGATGAAATCAATTGAGGTTGATAACCTCAACACAGCGGTTTCGGTTTAACCATCAAAATTAATCCCTCTTAAGTTTATCAACCACGACCGTGCATTAATAAACCGAAGTTACTTACTTGTGAAACTATCAACGATTAACAATCTGTTCGTTGATCGTTTCTAGTAATAATTAATATATGAAACAAAACTAGTTGATACTTTAAGTAATGTTCAAAATATTAATATGAAATATGAATAGGAATTAATTAATATTCAAGGAAGATTATTATTAAAGGAGATGAATCCTACTATAATCAATATCAAGATGTTAACTAATTGTCACCTTAGCAACACTCCCTAACATTAATACAGAGGAAGAAAATACTACTCTAACTAATGTCAAGATGTTAACTAATTGTCATCTTAGCAACACTCCCAACATTGATATAGAGATAGTATTAAGGAGAGAACTAATAATTAATATTCAAGAGAAGAAGTTAAGAAAATAACTCACAACTTTAATAATCAACAAGCTTCAAGAGCAACACCAAGAATTGGAAGTTTAGCTCCTAAAGAATTAATTCCTAAAGAATAATGTTAGAAAAATAGATAGAAAAATATAAAGAATGCTATTCTAAACCGAGCTTAAGAGTATGGAAGAAGGAATGATGTTTTGTGAAGGAAAAGTGTGCTATTTATAGGTGTTTTTCAACACATTGGGCTGGGTACCCGACCGGGTCAAGTGCTCACCCGACCGGGTCCGGTCAAAATCAGATAATCTTCCACGTTCTGGTGATCTTCAGCACGTTCTGGTGTTCCGGGTCAAGTCTGACCCGACCGGGTGGCATAGGGGACCCGACCGGGTCCAATGATATTCCAGGCAATTTCGGTTGTTAAATCAGACCCGATCGGGTGAGGTCTTCTACCGGTCGGGTAATTGCTCCTGGACAGTCAAAATCCCTTTTTCTTCACTTCAAAGTCCTCCTTTTCATCACCGTAATTCCTAATTCTACTTTACAACTTACAAACAAAGGTTAAAATACAATTACAACTAAAATCAAACAAATGTTTACAAACTAAATAAAATGGTAAACAATCCACATAAATAAAATATAAAAACATACAATTATGCACTACTAGTTAGTGTGCATCAAACACCCCCACACTTGAACTTTTACTCGTCTCGAGTAAAATAGATCATGTCCCTGCAGTCCTCCAAATGATAATATAACAATCCAAGAATGTTTTAAGAACAAGAGTAGTTTACAATGCATCCCCAAAAAGTGAATAGAGTAAAAAGAGGTCTTCACCTTCATCGTTATCTCCATTTCTTTTTCTTAAGTTTGTCACCTTCAAGATCCTGCAAAATAAAAAAGAGATTTTCTCTCATTCTCTCGTTTTGCCTAGGTGCCCTTTCAGGTTTTCATCCCAGCTTCCCACATTTTTCTTTTAATTCTCACAACCTCGCTCTTATTTTATTGCTTTTATTTTTGCTTGAGTTGCCCTTTGTGGGTTTTCAACTCAACAAGCTTTTTTTTAAGAAAATACAAATGAAAAGATTAGGATTGTGAGCATACCGGAACAATCTCCCCCAGCTAGTACCGCCTGCATCACCTCCATCAAAGTGTCCTCCATGTCCATGAAAGTCTCATGTGTATGGATGCCCATCCTCGTCCATGTCTGTACTATTGCCATAGCCGCCTCCACCACCGGAACTCGATCCTCCAAAGTAAACTCACTCAGTGGGATCGTACCATGAGGGTGAGGGAGGGGGAGTGGTCATAGAGGCAAAGGAACCTTGGTGTGCCACATAAGAGTATATCGGACCAAAGGTTCGCCGTTGGTCCTCTTCATGTCTGCGCTGGTCCTCTTCATATCTCTGCCAGTCTTCTTTGCTGTTGCTCCTCCATCCTCTCAAAGCTCTGCCTCTGCTCAGTTCTATACTAATCCACTCGCTCCTGAAGTATGATTAGTTGTTGTTGATCATGTTCATGTTATCGAGCATTTGTTGCTCGAAAGGGTTGTATTGGTATGCTGGAGCATCAGGTTGTTGTTGTGATGGATCGGGTATGAAGGGCGGTGTAAGGAATATTTGTAATTAGATTTTATTGATGCTATATTAATTAGGACTTTAGAGTACCCCTCTTTTGATTTTATGTTTTAGGATTTTCCTTGTAAAGTTCTTTAGTATAGTCGACTGGCAGAAGACCTCCTGACAGAAGACCTTTGATAGACTTTGTTTTAACAGAAGACCTTTGGCTCTCTGCTTCAGAACAGAAGACCCCTGGGTCTCTGTTAGCCTTTACACGGACAGAAACCCTCCTGGTTCTCTGTTGAACATTTCTTCAACAGAAACCCTCAAGAGTCTCTGATAACTTTCTCCAACAGAAGTGTTCAAGACCTTCCCTGACCGACTCTCTGCTGAAGACACCAGAAGGCCTGACACTTAGAGAATTTCACCAAGCTGGTAAACCAACTGAAGATTCCTTCAACGGATAGGAGTCTTGAACGGAAAAGCTATGGTACGCGCATTAAATGCACATTTAATGCCTCCCGTACTCTGTAGAGTAAATGCAGATGATTGGCCGCAATGTCAGGATTGCTTTATCCCAAAATAGTAACCCACCAACTTTGCTGGGTCCTACTGGTCAAGTCAACTGCTCGCACATTTAATGCAGTTGTCCTCCTTCTCCTCCAACGAGAAGACAACCTCAGTATAAAAGATACACTACGAAGAACAACCGGAGAACTTTGCTACAACAGTGCGAATACAAAAACATTCAAAAGCTACAAAACGCAAAAAGCCTCCTTCAGATTCAATATTCATCATCTTCTACAAGAGAAGGCAGACGTTGGAAAGAATCTTACTTCCAACTCAAGCAAAGTTCCAGTCATTCTTCAACTCTTCAAGCACTTCATATACAAATATTTTGTAACGAAGAAAGTTGGAGGAACCTTTGTTTCAACAGAAACTCTTCTTTCACAAGAAGGACCTCCAAGTACCTGGAGCAGTGAAGTGGTGATACTTCCGGGAAGTTCAGTGAAAGGACCAGTCTTAAAGGAAGCCAGGAAGTGCATCCCAGGAGACATCTACACTTGAAGAAGACGTGGAGAGCTTCTTAAGTGATAGGACCAAGACGTTGTAAACGGTCGTTTTTACAAGCTTAGTGGAACAGTGGACTAGAGGAACAAGTTGTTCCTTGAACCACTATAAAAAGCCCTGGTGTCATTTTCTTACTGCATTTACTTATCGTTTTTATTTGAACTGTTTAACTCCAAAGACTTGGTCTCTGTGTTCAGCAGAACTTGTCTTGTGAGTTAACAGAAGGCGTACTGCCTTTGCTTCTCTGAGGCTAAACTAACAGAATCCCTACCAGAACCCCATCCACTGCCAGTCTGTTCTGCCAACAGAACAGGATAATCTTTTTAATCTCGGACTTAGCTTGAAAAAGTTAAAAACCAATACAGTCTATTCACCCCCCTCTAGACTGTATCCAGCACAACCGGGACCAACAAGTGGTATCAGAGCCTCCTTGTTCTAATAATCTCTTGGGTTATTTGCTGAACAAAGATCCACTTGTTTTTCTGTTTGCCTCATTTTTAATCTGATATAATGGATCACTCCCTTTCCAAGAATCTTATGTTCTCAGATCTTAAGTGTGATGACTGGAGGATCCGAATGAAGGCACATCTCTGTGCTCTGCATGATGAGATGTGGGAAGTACTTGACATTGGGCCTTTCACAAGCTTCCAGAAAGTCAACCCAGAGCATGCTATTGACAACACCAGACCTCAGATGATCAATAAGGCCAAATCTGAGTGGACTACTGAAGAAAGAAGGAAGTACAATCTGGACAATATTGCTAAACACATTCTTTACAAGTCCATCGATGATAGATACTTCAACAGGATAAAGAAATGCAAGACTGCCAAGGAAATCTGGGATACTCTTGAGCTCATTGGAGCTGGTGATGAGCAAGAAAAGGATAACAAGCTGACTATAGCCAACAAGAAGTTTGATGACTTCAAGCTCCTACCTGGTGAAAGCATCTCAAAGATGTATGACAGGCTCCTCACTCTCACTGGAGAAATCTCTGAGCTTGGCAAGGAACTTACCACCAAGGAGATCAACCTCAAAGTGTTGAGAGGATTGCCCTCAACATGGAAGATGAAGGTGGTTGCTGTCCAAGCAAGCAAGGATGTGAAGACCTATCATACTGATAAGCTCATTTCAGATCTCAAAGCTCATGAGTTTGAAATGATTGAAGAAGGAAGATGTACTAGAAGAAAGGACCACCACAGCCCTCACTACCAGCACATCAAAGGTAAATGATTTTGACCCTTCAATACTCTTATCTAACGAATATATGGCTGCTTTTGCTAGGAGATTCAAGAAGTTCATGAAGAATCCCAAAGATGGAAGAAGTCCATCATCCAGCAGAAAGCCCTTCCAGAAGGTCAAAGCAACAGAGAGCAGTGGTGAGCTTCTCTGTTACAACTGCAGACAACCTGGACATTTCAAGGAAGAGTGTCCACATCCAAGAGTGTCCAAGAGACAAGGGCATGATGGAGAAAAGAAGAATTATGAAGACAATACCAGAAGAAGGAAAGCACTTGTGACAGTACAGCTCGAGAAAGATCCTCTGTCTGAGACAGAATCCAGTTCTGACTCTGACTCTGATGAGGCCTTCTATTGCCTTGATACTCAGACAGAAGACCTATGCCTCATGGCTCATTCTGATGATGAGGTAACCTCTACTTCTGCATCTAGTTTTTCTTCGGTAGGCTTAGCTTTTGATTCTGATTCAATGTCAGAATTTTGGGAAGAGTTTAAGGCCATCCAAGCCACTTATTCCTCTGTCACAGAAGAAAACAGTAAGCTGAAGGTTGAGATTCTTGACTTAAGAAAGGAGGTTGAGATCAAAATCAATCTTCTAATTAAGGAGAGAGATCAGCTGGAAGCTGAAAATGTTTCTCTTCTCAAGAGAATAAGAGAAATTGAGCCTCTTGAGATTAAGTATAAAGCTTACCAGAAGGCCCAGTCTTCCATGGAAAAGATTTTGCTTGATCAACAAATTGGCATTGGTTTTGGTCTTGGTTATGGCTCAACAGAATCAGGTGAGCCTTCTGTAATGCCTAGCACCAGTGTTGCTGTAAGGAATAAATGTATTTAGATTTTGATGATGCTAGATTAATTAGGACTTTAGAGTACCCCTTGGTAGACTTAATGTATTAGAATTTTCATTTGTAAAGTTCTTAGTGTAATCGACTTGGCAGAATGCCTTCAGAGCAGAAGACCTTCTGAGCAGAAGGGCTCCAAGAGCAGAAGACCCTCTTAAGGCATTATTGAAACAGAGGACCTTTGGTTCCCTGCTCCAGAACAGAAGACCTCAGGGTCTCTGTTAGCCTTTACTCTGACAGAAACCCTTCTGGGTCTCTGTTGGAAATATTCCCAACAGAAGTGCTCCAGACCTCCTCTGTTCTACTCTCAGTTAAAGACACCAGAAGGTCTGACACTTAGAAGAATTCCACAGAACCGGGAAGTCAACTAAAAGATTCCTTCAACGGCTAGGAGTATGAAACGGAAAAGCTACAGTACGCGCATTAAATGCTCATTTAATGCTCCCCATGCTCCGTAGAGTAATTGCAGATGATTGGCCGCAATGTCAGGAATTCTTTATCCCAAAATAGTAACCCGCCAACTTTATCGGGCTCTACTAGTCAAGTCAACTGATCGCTCATTTAATGCAGTTGTCCTCCTACTCCTCCAACGGGAAGACAACCTCAGTATAAAAGATACACTACGAAGAACAACCGGATAACTTTGCAACTTTTGCTAACCATTGCTACAACTCTTCATACAAGAAATTCAAACTCTGAAAAGCAAAAAGCCTCCTTGAGATTAACACTTCATCATCTTCTACAAGAGAAGGCAGAAGTTGGAAAAATACTTTTTCCAACTCAAGCAAAGTTCCAAGTGTTCTTCAACTCTTCAAGCTCATCACATACAAATCCTTTGTAACGAAGCTAGTTGGAGGAACCCCTGTGTTAACAGAAACTCTTCTTGCTACAAGAAGGACGTCCAAGTAACTGGAGTAGTGAAGTGGTGATACTTCCAGGAAGCTCAGTGAAAGGACCAGTCTTAAAGGAAGCCAGGCAGTGCATCCCAGGAGACATCTAGGCTTGAAGAAGACGTGGAGAGCTTCTTAAGTGCTAGGACTAAGGCTTTGTAAACGGAAGTTTTTACAGCTTAGTGGAACAGTGGACTAGAGGAACAAGTTGTTCCTTGAACCACTATAAAAATCCCTGGTGTCATTTACTTACTGCTTTAATATTTGCACTTAGATAGAACTGTCTAACTCCTCAGACTTGGTATCTGTGTTCAGCAGAACTTGTCCTACGAGTTAACAGAAGGCCTACTGCCTTTGCTTCTCTGAGGCTACATCAACAGAACTCCCTACCAGAACCCCATCCGCTGCCAGTCTGTTCTGTCAACAGAACAGGCTATTTTGTAAAATATGGTACTTAGTTTAAAAAGCTAAAAACCAATACAGTCTATTCACCCCCCTCTAGACTGTATCCAGTACAACCGGGACCAACAAGTGCTGAACAAAGATCCACTTGTTTTTCTGTTTGACCGCATTTCTATCTGATATAATGGATCACTCCTTGTCCAAGAATCTTATGTTTTCAGATCTTAAGTTTGATGACTGGAGGATCCGGATGAAAGCACATCTCTGTGCTCTGCATGATGAGATGTGGGAAGTTCTAGATATTGGCCCTTTCACAAGCTTCCGGAAGGTCAATCCTGAGCATGCTATTGACAATACCAGACCCTAGATGATCAGTAAAGCCAAGTCAGAATGGACCACTGAAGAGAGGAGAAAGTACAACCAAGACAATATTGCTAAGGACATCCTCTACAAGTCCATTGATGATAGGTACTTCAACAGAATAAAGAAGTGCAAAACTGCAAAGGAAATCTGGGATACTCTTGAGCTCATTGGAGCTGGTGATGAGCAAGAGAAGGACAACAAACTGACTATAGCCAACAAGAAGTTTGGTGACTTCAAACTTCTCCCTGGTGAAAGCATCTCCAAGATGTATGACAGGCTCCTCACTCTCACTGGAGAGATCTCTGAGCTTGGCAAGGAACTCACCACCAAGAAGATCAACCTGAAGGTGTTGAGGGGACTGCCCTCAGCATGGAAAATGAAGGTAGTTGCTGTCCAAGCCAGCAAGGATGTAAAGACTTATCCCACTGATAAGCTCATTTCAGATCTCAAAGCTCATGAGTTTGAAATGACTGAAGAAAAGGAAGATGTACCAGAAGAGAGGACCACTACAGCCCTCACTGCCAGCACATCAATGGTAAATGATTTTGACCCTTCAGTACTTTTATCTGACGAATATATGGCTGCCTTTGCCAGGAGATTCAAAAAGTTTATGAAGAATCCCAAAGATGGAAGGAGTCCATCTTTCAACAGAAAGCCATACCAGAAGGTCAAAACAACAGAAAGCAGTGGTGAGCTTCTCTGTTACAATTGCAGACAACCTGGTCACTTCAAGGCTGATTGTCCCCATCCAAGGGTGTCCAAGAAACAAGGACAGGATGGAGAAAAGAAGAAGTACGAAGACAACTCCAGAAGGAGAAAGGCACTTGTGACAGAACAGCTAGAGAAAGACCCTCTGTCAGAAACAGAATCCAGTTCTAACTCAGATTCTGATGAGGCCTTCTGTTGCCTTGATACTGAGATAGAAGACCTTTGCCTCATGGCTCATTCTGATGATGAGGTAACCTCTACTTCTAAATCTAGTTTTTCTTCGGTAGGCTTAGCTTTTGATTTTGATTCAATGTCAGAATTTTGGGAAGAGTTTAAGGCTATACAAGCCACTTATTCCTCTGTAACAGAAGAAAACAGTAAGTTAAAAGCTGAAATTCTTGACTTAAAGAAGGAGGTTGAGATCAAAATCAATCTTCTAATTAAGGAAAGAGATCAACTGGAGACTGAAAATGTTTCTCTTCTCAAGAGAATAAGAGAAATAGAGCCTCTGGAGATTAAGTACAAAGCTTACCAGAAGGCCCAGTCTTCCATGGAAAAGATTGTGCTTGATCAACAGATTGGCACTGGTTTTGGTCTTGGTTATGGCTCAACAGAATCAGGTGAGCCTTCTGTAATGCCTAGCACCAGTGTTGCTAAGGCAGATAAGGTCATAGTGCCACTGATTTCTAGCCCCATCTGTCAAGCTGGTGTATCTGGCACCAAGGTTGTTCATGAGGAAGTCAGACCAGAAAAGGGAAAGATAAAGGTTCAACAGAAACCCTTTTTGAAAAATAATGAACCTGGCAGAAAACCTAACAACAGAAAAGGTTTTCAAGATAACAAAAATAAAAGACCATTCATTGACAGACAACCTCATGTCAATCGTGCCAGAAATGATCACCAGAAGGGCAAATATCAAGAGAGAGTTAACTTCAGGCAGAAGAGGTTGGCTGGTCAACTTCAGAAGCCCAAGGTTAACCGTCCCTCTGCTCTTGATAGTATATGGGACTTCTTTCCAACAAAGAAAGCTATGCAAAAGTATGTAAACAGGAAGCATGACCCTCACAAGCATCTGCCCAAAGTGAATCACACTTCAGTTTACTATAACTACCAGGTGGAAAATGGGTACCACCCACCAAGGTTGGTTTCACTTGATGAGACCAAAATGGTACCAACTACCCAGACTCCATGACCCCCCAGGACCCAGCATTGCTTGGGTACCTAAACCTGTCTTTTGATCTTGCAGGAACTGTGTGCTCGAGCTATCTCTGAACAAGAATGGTTTATTGATAGTGGATGCTCCAGGCACATGACAGGTGACAGAAGTTGCTTAACAGAGTTCCAGAAATGCAAAGGACCTAGAGTTACCTTTGGAGGAAATGAAAAAGAAGGTCAAACAAAAGGAAGAGGAAAGCTGATCAGGAACCAGATAGTCATTGATGATGTCTCTTATGTCAAAGGACTGAAGTTCAACTTGCTAAGTGCTAGCCAATTCTGTGACAAAGGCTACACTGTTTAATTCACAAAGGACTTCTGCTATGTGAAGCATGAGACAACAAAGGAAGTGGTTCTGACAGCATCAAGGAAGAAGAATATTTATGTAGTTGATTGGAACACTGCAAAGGATGGAGTTTGCCTGATAGCCAAAGGAGATTCAAAACTGAGCTGGGACTGGCACAAAAAGCTCAACCATTTGAATTTCAAAACAATCAACAAACTGGCCAGAGAACACATTGTAGAAGGGCTACCAGACATTGTGTACAAGAAGGAGACCCTCTGCAGTGCATGCCAGAAGGGCAAAAAAGTGAAGAATTCCTTCAAACCCATTGCTGGAGATCTTTCCACAAGTCCTCTAAATCTGATTCACATGGATTTATTTGGACCTGTTGAGACTCCAAGCGTTGGTGGCAAGAAATATACCCTAGTCATGGTTGATGACTACTCCAGATATACATGGACTGTTTTTCTATCAAAGAAAAATGAAACTCTTCAGAAGTTGCAATCTCTGTTAAAGCAACTTCAGACTGAGAAGAATTTGAAAGTGAAGACAATCAGATCAGACAGAGGAACTGAATTTGTCAACCAAGTCATAAAGGACTTCTGTGATCAGAATGGGACTTTCCATCAACTGTCTGCCGCGAGAACCCCTCAACAGAATGGCGTAGCAGAAAGAAGGAACAGAACTTTAAAAGAAGCTGCAAGAACAATGATTGCAGAATCTGGATTGCCTATGAGATATTGGGCTGAAGCAATCAACACTGCATGCTATACTCAGAACAGAAGCATGATCAACAAGAATCACCAGAAGACCCCTTATGAACTCTGGAAGGGAAGAAAACCTAACATCAGCTACTTTCATGTATTTGGATGCAAGTGCTACATTCTTAACAATGGAAAGGAGCATCTGAAAGTCTTTCAAGAAAAGGCTGATGAAGGAGTCTTTATAGGTTATTCAAACACCAGTAAAGCCTATAGAGTACTCAACAGAAGGACCCTACATGTTGAAGAATCCATACATGTGAAGTTTGATGAAAGCATCTCTGTTAAAGAGGTAACAGAGAACCTCAAGGAAGTCACCATAGAAGACAGAACACCAGAACCAACAGAAGAGGTGGCAGACAACCCTGCATTTCCAACACCTGCACCAAACCCCCTTCTGTTGAATGAAGATGAAGACTCTGAAGATGAGGAACCAGAGAGACCAAGACAGCAGCTTACAGAACCTGACCTAACATGGTTAAGAGATCATCCCCCTAACCAAGTGATTGGTCAAATCAGAAGTGGAGTTCAAACCAGATCCACATCAAGAAGAGAAGCAATGCTTGCCTGCTATATATCTCAAATGGAACCTATGACTATTGAAGAAGCTCTAGCAGACTCAGATTGGATCAATGCTATGCAAGAAGAGCTTACTCAGTTTTAAAGGAACAAAGTGTGGGAACTTGTTCCTAGGCCAAAGCACCAGAATGTCATTGGAACCAAATGGGTATTCAAGAACAAAGCAGATGAAGATGGCAACATTGTAAGGAATAAAGCTAGGCTGGTAGCCAAGGGATACTGCCAAGAAGAATGAATAGATTTTGATGAGACCTTTGCACCAGTTGCCAGACTTGAAGCAATCAGAATTTTCTAGCCTATGTTGCCTACAACAACATCAAGGTCTACCATATGGATGTCAAGAGTGCATTTCTAAATGGAGATCTTGAAAAAGAAGTTTATGTGGAACAACCACCAGGTTTTGTCATTCCTACTCAATCTTCTTGTGTCTACAAGCTTAAAAAGGCCCTCTATGGTCTTAAGCAAGCTCCCAGAGCCTGGTATGACACATTGTCCCTTTTCCTAGTGAACCATGGGTTTACTAAAGGAAAGGTTGACAAAACTCTATTTCAAATCTCTGTTGCTAATCATATTCTGTTAGTACAAATATATGTTGATGACATTATATTTGGTAGTACTAATCCAGAACTGTGCAAGAAATTTTCTCAAGTGATGCAGAGTCAATTTGAAATGAGTATGATGGGAGAACTCAGTTACTTCCTAGGACTTCAAGTCAAACAAGTTCCAGAAGGGATCTTTATCAATCAAGGGAAGTACACCAGAGATCTAATCAAGAAGTTTGGAGTGGATGGCAAATCCTTAGTGAAGATTCCCATGAACACCTCACAAGGAATTGGTCCAGATGATGAAGGAAAGGATATAGATGCAACCACATACAGAGGAATCATAGGATCTCTGTTGTATCTAACAGCAAGCAGACCAGACATCTCATTCTCTGTTGGAATCTGTGCCAGATATCAATCAAAGCCCAAGGAAAGCCATCTAAGTGCTGCAAAGAGAATCATCAGATACATCAAAGGAAATCCAAATGCAGGCCTATGGTATCCCAAGGGAGGTAACTTTGAACTAATTGGTTACTCCGACTCAGATTTTGCAGGTTGCAGACTAGACAGAAAGCGCACCTCTGGTCACTGCCAATTGCTAGGAGGAAGGCTTGTTTCCTGGTTTAGCAAGAAGCAGAACTCCATCTCAACAAGTACAGCTGAGGCTGAGTACATTGCAGCTGGGAGTTGCTGTGCTCAGCTACTCTGGATGAAGCAACAACTGAAGGACTATGGAATTCAAGCAAAGGAGATCAAGCTGTTGTGTGACAACACCAGTGCCATTGCTATCACTCAGAATCCAGTTCTTCATTCCAGGACAAAGCACATTGAGATCAGACATCACTTCATCAGAGATCATGTTGAGAAGAAGCACATTTGCATGGAACATGTGCCAACAGAAGACCAGCTTGCAGATATCCTGACAAAGCCTCTTCCTGAGGCTAGGTTCAACAAACTGAGAGAGGAATTGGGAATGATGGATGAGATTCCAAGGGAAAGTTGAAAAGAAAGGCCCTCTGTTGCTAAATTCCTGTTAACAGAATACCTATTGATGAACCCCTTCTGTTGACCCCTTCTGTTCCCTACCCTGGCAGAACACCTCTGCAACAGAAACTCTTTATACAGAAAACCTCCTCTTATGTCTAACAGAAGGTTGTGGACTTAGAAAATTCTGAAAACCGGGTGACCTAGTAAATTTTTAAAGGTCTTTTACCCTTTTACCCTTAAAACGGTATCCAGCCGCATAATATTTACTGCGCCCCTTTTTACATTTATTGGTACCCTGGAACCGTAAATTATCTCAAACGTCCACTAACCCGTATCCATAAAATCCCCTTTCGCAAACCTAACCCGTTACTGCTCTCATAACTCCCAAGCTTTTGAACTCTTATCTCTCCAAAACTCTGAAACCGCTAAAATCTCCATGGCTTTCTTGAGCTTCTCCGATCTTTCCAAAGAACAAAAGGCAACTCTTCTCAAAAATGTACTGACAGGGATGAGATGTGAACTGGAAGTCCTACCCAGGTTCGCAGAGAAAAAGGAGAGGATGACCTCCATTGTTGACGGACTGTCACAGTGTCAACTGAGCAAGGTCATCACTCATGCTTATGAGGCCTACAGTAACGTTGACACAGTTGAGTTCTATCTCAACGCATCCTTCAAGGATGAAAACATCTCCTCCAGCGTCCAAGGAGAAGAAATTTTGATTGATGTTGACGTCATCAACACCATCTTCAATATCCAACTAGAGGAAGGCAGGGCCTCTCTACTTGATTTGGAGGATACTGACATCCCTCTGCCAGAATTCAAGAAGAAGTTCTGCAGAAAAGGTGAAGAAATAGAGAAGGTCAACATCAAGAAGAACCTGCTCAAGAAGGAATTTGAGCTGCTCATTAACATTTTCCACAAATGTTTATGGTGCAAGTACACCTCCACCGATGATGTCACAATTGCCAATGCCAAGGCCCTCTATGTAGTGCATCATGGGGTAAACATCAATTGGGGACAAGTCATGGTAAAGTCCCTGATTGAGGTGATCAAGAAGAAGAACCCAAAGACTAGCCTCTATTCTGGGAAGCTAGGGCATGGACTGCTCATTTCAGAAGTGCTCCTCAAACAAGGGGTAAACTCGAGGAAGGCTACAGCTTTGGATCACACCAAGGTAATTTTCCTGACTGCCTCTCCAAATAGGGAAAAAGCCATAAAGGCAGAACTGAAGAGACAGCTTCAGCTTGAGGCTAAGAAACAACAAGGAGAGAAGGTACAGAAACCCCTCTCTGTAGCCCCCTCTGCTGAAAAGAAGAAGAAGAAGAAGACCAAGAAGGCAGAACCTGTTGCTCCTCCAACCATGAAGGCTGGACAGAATAGGAAGAGGACCACAAAACCCAAGAAGAAGGTTGCTAAACATGTGGTCTCTGTGTCTGAGGAAGTGGCAGACACTCAGGGGGAACCAGAGATCCCCACCTCTGCTGCATCTCCTGAACAGAACAGGGTGTCAACTCCAACAGAACACCCTAGTCCTGTCAAAGATGGGTATCTGTCCTTGCTAGACAGACAGTTTACCCGGGTCCTTGAATGGAGAAGGTGGAGAATGGGACCCCTCTCCAAAATAATCCAATATTTTGATCATTATGAGCCAGAAGAAGAAGCCATCCTGAATTGGGTTGGGACTGATGATGTCTCAAAATGCTTTGCCCTCAACTTTCTTCACTCTGTCCTTGAGAAGAAGAAGGCAAGCTACAAGGGAAAGGCTGTCCTCATCTCCTCACCCTCAGAGGAGACAGTCAAACCTCTAGAAGAGGGAGAGATAGAAGCCTTTGAAGAATGGCTGTTCACCAAGATGGCAACTGACTCTGTGCAACCCAACTTCAAGCCAGGAGAGTCCTCTGTACTCAAGACAGAAGGACAAGCTATGATGGAGCATATCAAGGAGTGGAGGACTTCTTTGCTTGTGGATAACATCATTGAGGTAAACTCTCCAACACCCTCCATCTAAATCTCCTAAACAGAAACCCCCCACCCCTCCTCAATCACCCAAAAAGAAAACTGCATCACCCTGCAGAGCTATTGTTCCTTTCAGAAACCGCTCACCTTCACCTCCACCATCTCCTCCTCAACAGAATGCCTCACCTATTCAATCTTCACCCCAGCACCAGAACCCCTCACCCCAACAGATATCCTCTTCATCCTCTGAATCTGAACATCAAACCCCTCCTCCAGAATCACCTCCTCCACAACAACCTGCAGAAAAGCTTAAACCTGTATGGTTTCTCAGAGATTCTGACCCTACAACTGTCTCCCCCATCTCTGCTCCCCAAGGCCATTCCAGGCATTCTACTGCCCCCAATCCCTCCTTCAGAAAGAAGAAGAAGATAGTCCGAAATAGAATCCCTATATACTCTTCTTATGAAGATTCATCTGACATGGATGGATTCATGATCAGCAAATCCCACAAAGCCACATCAAAGAGACAGAAGACCCCTCCTCTGACTCAACTGGAGCATGAACTGCGTGTCCAATCTCTATCATCTGTCCAAGAACATCACCCCCTGCCTAAGGGAAGAGGTCTAGAGATGCCTCCAGCTGATGGACAACAGAATAACATTCCCTTCAACAAATTTGTTGAATCTGCAGAAGACTTTGGTGGACAGATCCTCCAAGGCATGAACAAGTTGATAGAGATAAATGATAAACACTATGGGCACCTTGCTCATGTGAATGATAATCTGAATTCAGGAATGCAGTTCATATCTGATCGTTTTGAGAACCTCACAGGAACCCTCAACAACTTCATAGCCTCCTCCTCTGCCAGAACAGATGCCCTGTCAACAGAAGTGGTAGGCATCCACAACACACTCTCTATCTTTCAACAGACTCTCCTAGATCAAGGACAGACAATCAACACTATCTCAGAGCATCTTGAGGCTCTGAAGAAATCTGATGCCAGAACAGAGAGGCAACTGACCTCTATTGAGGAACTGTGCAGAGCTCACCAAGAACAAGCTCAAGTTCTCCTATCTACTGACAGAGACAGATATCAGAAGATGGTGCTCCTTGAAGCCAATAACAAGGACATCTTCTCTGCCATACAGAAGCAGCAAGGTCTCATTGAAGGCCTTACCTCTGTTACTCAGATCTACCAGAGGCCCTTGAGCAGATAGCCTCCACTCAGGCCTCAGAGTTTCATAAAATAAGCCTGATGATAGAAGATCTGCATGATGCCAAAAAGGGGGAAGAGGACCCTCAACAGACCAGGCCTAGGTCCCACAGAACTCCTACTAGGGCACCCTCCTCTGCTGAGCCTGCAGTGGATCCGGCTCCCTACTTTGAAGCTGCCCTACAGAAGAAGAGCAGCAGGTATACCTAGACATCCATCTCCAGTCAAAAAAGGCACCAAGAAGAAGAAAGTTTTTAACTTCACTGAATGGAGATTGGGTGGATCTCAGAGAATTGACAGAGCTCAGTTTGAAGAGATGAAGGCCAAAATGACTCCCACCCAAAAACAGCACCTCTATTTGGACAAAGATGGTGTTGTGAGAGTTAGGTATGGAGGATCTTTAGAAGAAGCTGAAGAATGGTATAAGAAGAACATTGTCCCAGGCAAGACAATACATGAAGGCGTTCTCAGCTATCTGGACTGCAAGCTTTCTCCCATTTGGGCATCTTATCAAAGCGCTGGCAACCTTTCCAAGATCAGAGCTGAAATAAATGAAGAACTGCTCAGGCTTCAAAGACTGGAGGAAGAAGCTCTGCAAGCAGCTAATCTGGAGAATGGGTAAGGATTATCTCTGTAAATCTTATCTAATAAAATCACATCTCTCCCTTCTTACTTTGAAGTGCTTTTCTTCAATTCCTGTCTTTTTGCCTTCTGCTTGTGTTTGCTTCTTTCATTTATATTCTGCTATCTGAATGTACTGTACTCTTACTATTTTCCTATGCCAAGTTGCCCACCAAGATATTAATGGAAGTTTTTCAACTTTAATCTTTCTTTATGGTGAAGGCACTTCTCTGGAAATAGTTAAAGGGTTTTGGCATCATCAAAAAGGGGGAAATTGTAAGGAATAATTGTATTTAGATTTTGATGATGCTAGATTAATTAGGACTTTAGAGTACCCCTTGTTAGACTTAATGTACTAGAATTTTCATTTGTAAAGTTCTTAGTGTAATCGACTTGGCAGAATGCCTTCAGAGCAGAAGACCTTCTGAGCAGCAGGGCTCCAAGAGCAGAAGACCCTCTTAAGGCATTATTGAAACAGAGGACCTTTGGTTCTCTGCTCCAGAACAGAAGACCTCAGGGTCTCTGTTAGCCTTTACTCTGACAGAAACCCTTCTGGGTCTCTGTTGGAAATATTCCCAACAGAAGTGCTCCAGACCTCCTCTGTTCTACTCTCAGTTAAAGACACCAGAAGGTCTGACACTTAGAAGAATTCCACAGAACCGGGAAGTCAACTAAAAGATTCCTTCAACGGCTAGGAGTATGAAACGGAAAAGCTACAGTACGCGCATTAAATGCTCATTTAATGCTCCCCATGCTCCGTAGAGTAATTGCAGATGATTGGCCGCAATGTCAGGAATTCTTTATCCCAAAATAGTAACCCGCCAACTTTATCGGGCTCTACTAGTCAAGTCAACTGATCGCTCATTTAATGCAGTTGTCCTCCTACTCCTCCAACGGGAAGACAACCTCAGTATAAAAGATACACTACGAAGAACAACCGGATAACTTTGCAACTTTTGCTAACCATTGCTACAACTCTTCATACAAGAAATTCAAACTCTGAAAAGCAAAAAGCCTCCTTGAGATTAACACTTCATCATCTTCTACAAGAGAAGGCAGAAGTTGGAAAAATACTTTTTCCAACTCAAGCAAAGTTCCAAGTGTTCTTCAACTCTTCAAGCTCATCACATACAAATCCTTTGTAACGAAGCTAGTTGGAGGAACCCCTGTGTTAACAGAAACTCTTCTTGCTACAAGAAGGACGTCCAAGTAACTGGAGTAGTGAAGTGGAGATACTTCCAGGAAGCTCAGTGAAAGGACCAGTCTTAAAGGAAGCCAGGCAGTGCATCCCAGGAGACATCTAGGCTTGAAGAAGACGTGGAGAGCTTCTTAAGTGCTAGGACTAAGGCTTTGTAAACGGAAGTTTTTACAGCTTAGTGGAACAGTGGACTAGAGGAACAAGTTGTTCCTTGAACCACTATAAAAATCCCTGGTGTCATTTACTTACTGCTTTAATATTTGCACTTAGATAGAACTGTCTAACTCCTCAGACTTGGTATCTGTTTTAAGCAGAACTTGTCCTACGAGTTAACAGAAGGCCTACTGCCTTTGCTTCTCTGAGGCTAAATCAACAGAACTCCCTACCAGAACCCCATCCGCTGCCAGTCTGTTCTGTCAACAGAACAGGCTATTCTGTAAAATCTGGTACTTAGTTTAAAAAGCTAAAAACCAATACAGTCTATTCACCCCCCCTCAAGACTGTATCCAGTACAACCGGGACCAACAGTTGCTAAGACAGACAAGGTCATAGTGCCACTGATCTCTAGCCCCATCTGCCAAGCTGGTGTATCTGGCACCAAGGTTAATCATGAGGAAGTCAGACCAGAAAAAGGGAAGATAAAGGTTCAACAGAAACCCTTTTTAAAAAATAATGAACCTGGCAGAAAACCTAACAACAGAAAGGATTTTCAGAATAAGAAAAATAAAAGACTATTCATTAACAGACAACCTCATGATAACCATGCCAGAAATGACCACCAGAAAGGAAGATATCAAGAGAGAGATAACTTTAGGCAGAAGAGGTTGACTGGTCAACTTCAGAAGCCCAACGCTAACCGTCCCTCTGCTCTTGATAGTATATGAGACTTCTTTTCAACAAAGAAAGCTATGCAAAAATACGTAAACAGGAAGCATGACCCTCACAAGCATGTGCCCAAAGTGAATCACACTTCAGTTTACTATAACTACCAGGTGGACAATGGGTACCATCCACCAAGGTTTCACCTGATGAGACCTAAATGGTACCAACTACCCCAACTCCATGACCCCCAGGACCCAACATTGCTTGGGTACCTAAACCTTTCTTTTGATCTTGCAGGAACTGTGTGCTGGAGCTATCTCAGAGCAAGAATGGTTTATTGATAGTGGATGCTCCATGAACATGACAGGTGACAGAAGTTGCCTAACAGAGTTCCAGAAATGCAAAGGACCCAGAGTTACCTTTGGAGGTAATGACAAAGAAGGTCAAACAAAAGGAAGAGGGAAACTGGTCAAGAACCAGATAGTCATTGATGATGTCTCATATGTCAAAGGCCTGAAGTTCAACTTGCTAAGTGCTAGCCAATTCTGTGACAAAGGCTACAATGTTGAATTCACAAAGGACTTCTGCTATGTGAAGTATGAGACAACAAAAGAAGTGGTTCTTACAGCATCAAGGAAGAAGAACATCTATGTGGTTGATTGGAAAACTGCAAAGGATGGAGTTTGTCTGATAGCCAAGGGAGATTCAAAACTAAGCTGGGACTGGCACAAGAAGCTTAGCCATTTGAACTTCAAAACAATCAACAAACTGGCAAGAGAACACATTGTTGATGGACTGCCAAACATAGTATACAAGAAAGACTCCCTCTGCAATGCCTGCCAAAAGGGAAAGCAACAGAAGAACTCTTTCAAACCCATTGCTGGAGATCTTTCCACAAGTCCTTTAAATCTGATTCACATGGATTTATTGGACCTGTTGAGATTCCAAGTGTTGGTGGCAAGAAGTACACCCTAGTCATGGTTGATGACTACTCCAGATATACATGGACTATCTTTCTGTCAAAGAAGAATGAAACTCTTCAGAAGTTGCCATCTCTGTTAAAGCAACTTCAGACTGAGAAGAATTTGAAGGTTAAGACAATCAGGTCTGACAGAGGAACTGAATTTGTCAACCAAGTCATAAAGGACTTCTGTGATCAAAATGGAACCTTTCACCAACTCTCTGCCGCTAGAACCCCTCAACAGCATGGCGTTGAAAAAAGGAGGAACAGAACATTAAAAGAAGCTGCAAGGACAATGATTGCAGAATCTGGACTACCTATGAGATACTGGGCTGAAGCAATCAACACTGCATGTTATACCCAGAACAGAAGTATGATCAATAAGAATCACCAGAAGACCCCTTATGAACTTTGGAAAGGAAGAAAACCTAACATCAGTTACTTTCATGTATTTGGATGCAAATGCTACATTCTTAACAATGGAAAGGAGCATATGAAAGTCTTTCAAGAGAAAGCTGATGAAGGTATATTCATAGGCTATTCAAACACCAGTAAAGCCTATAGAGTACTCAACAGAAGAACTCTACATGTTGAAGAATCTATACATGTAAAGTTTGATGATAGCACCTCGGTTAAAGAAATAACAGAGACTCTCAAAAAGGTCAACATAGAGGATAGAACACCTGAACCAACAGAAGAGGTAACAGATAATCCTGCATTCCCAACACCTGCACCAAACCCAATTCTGTTGAATGAAGATGAAGATTCAGAAGATGAAGAACCAGAGAGACCCAGACAGCAACTTACAGAACCTGATCTGACATGGTTAAGAGATCATCCTTCTAACCAAGTGATTGGACATATCAGAAGTGGTGTGCAGACCAGATCAGCATCAACAAGGAGAGAAGCAATGCTTGCCTGCTACATATCTCAGATGACACCCATGACTGTAGAGGAAGCTCTTGCAGACTCAGATTGGATCAATGCAATGCAAGAAGAGCTTACTCAATTTGAAAGGAACAAAGTATGGGAACTTGCTCCTAGGCCAAAGCAGCAGAATGTCATTGGAACAAAATGGGTATTCAAGAACAAAGCTGATGAAGATGGGAACATTGTAAGGAATAAAGCAAGGCTGGTAGCTAAGGGTTACTGCCAAGAAGAAGGAATAGATTTTGATGAGACTTTTGCACCAGTTGCCAGACTGGAAGCCATCAGAATATTTCTAGCATATGATGCCTACAACAACATCAAGGTCTACCAGATGGATGTTAAGTGCATTTCTATATGGAGATCTTGAAGAAGAGGTTTATGTGGAACAACCACCAGGTTTTGTCATTCCTACTCACTCCTCCTGTGTCTACAAGCTTAAAAAGGCCCTTTATGGTCTTAAGCAAGCTCCCAGAGCATGGTATGACACACTGTCCCTATTCCTAGTGAACCATGGGTTCACCAAGGGAAAGGTTGACAAAACTCTATTTCAAATCTCCATTGCCAATCATATTCTTTTAGTACAAATATATGTTGATGATATTATATTTGGTAGTACTAATCCAGAACTATGCAAGAAATTTTCTCAAGTGATGTAGAGTCAATTTGAAATGAGTATAATGGGAGAACTCAGCTACTTCCTAGGACTACAAGTCAAACAGGTTCCAGAAGGAATCTTTATCAATCAAGGAAAGTACATCAGAGACCTGATCAAGAAATTTGGAGTGGAAGGCAAATCCTCAGTGAAGATTCCCATGAACACTTCCCAAGGAATTGGTCCAGATGAAGGCAAAGATGTTGATGCAACTACTTACATAGGATCTCTGTTGTATCTGACTGCAAGCAGACCAGATATCTCATTCTCTGTTGGAATCTGTGCCAGATACCAATCAAAGCCCAAGGAAAGCCATCTCAGTGCTGCAAAGAGAATTATTAGATATATCAAAGGAAATCCAAATGCAGACCTATGGTATCCAAAGGGAGGTAACTTTGAACTAATTGGTTACTCTGACTCAGATTTTGCAGGTTGCAGATTGGACAGGAAGAGCACCTCTGGTCACTGCCAATTACTAGGAGGAAGGCTTGTTTCCTGGATAAGAAAGAAGCAGAACTCAATCTCAACCAGTACAGCAGAAGCTGAATACATTGCAGCTGGGAGTTGTTGTGCTCAGCTACTCTGGATGAAGCAACAATTGAAGGATTATGGCATTCAAGCAAAGGAGATCAAGCTGCTATGTGACAACACCAGTGCCATTGCCATCACTCAAAATCCAGTTCTTCACTCCAGGACAAAGCATATTGAGATCAGACATCACTTCATCAGAGATCATGTTGAAAAGAAGGACATATGCATGGAGCATGTGTCAACAGAAGACCAGCTTGCAGATATTCTGACAAAGCCTCTGGCTGAGGCTAGATTCAACAAACTAAGAGAGGAATTGGGAATGATGGATGAAATTCCAAGAGAAAGTTGAAAAGGAAGACCTTCTATTGCAAACTCTCTGCTAACAGAATACCTGTTGCAGAACCTCTTCTGTTCTCTATCCTGAACAGAGAACCTCTGTTCCTGACAAAACACCTCAGCAACAGAAACCCCCCCTTCTTACCCTCAGAAACCCTTACCTGTAGCAGAAGGTTGTGGACTTAGAAATATTTTGAAAAACCGGGTGAGCTAGTAACTTATTAAAGGTCTTTTACCCTTAAAACGGTATTACAGCCGCAAAATATTTACTGCGCCCCCATTTTCATTTATTGGTACCTCGGAACCACCAATAATCTCAAACGTCCACTAACCCGAACCCATATATTCCCGTCTGTCAAATCTAAACCGTTACTGCTCTCAATACTCTCAAACTCTCAAACCTCCATAGCTCTCAAGCTTTCAAAAATCTTTCTCTGCTCTAATGGCTCCTATCAGCTTCAACGCTCTCTCAAAGGATCAACAGGAAACCCTAACCAAGAATGTTCTCACTGGGATGAAATGCGAGCTTTTCACACTCCCAAGACTGGCTGAGGACGAGACACTGATGGAAAGGATTGTGGAATGCATCAACGACTCCCAACTGGCCAAGGTTATCACCTACAACTACACTGAGTACAGCAGTGTTGAAGTGGTTGAGTTTTATCTCAACGCTGATTACGAGGGCGAGGTCATCACCTCCACTATAAACGGAGAGCAACTCACCATTGATGCTGGGGCCATCAATAGTCTTTTCAAGATTGTGGTTGTCAATGAATCAAGCGGTCTCTTTGACCTAGAAGACGCTGACCTCACTGCTGAGGAATTCTCCATGAACTATGGCAGACCAGGTGCCAACCTTCCAAAGCTGACAGGGAAGAAACACTCTCTGAAAAGAGACATCGAGCTGCTAGTGAACATTCTTCACAGGTGTGTATGGTGCAGATACACATCCACTGATGAATTCACCATGTCACAAGCCAAAGCCATCTATGGTGTGCTGCACAAGGCAAACATCAACTGGGGCCAAGTGATTGTCAGATCAATGATAAAGTTTGTCAAGGTGGCAAAGAGGAAGAACAAGGACACAGGCATCTACTCAGGGAAGGTAGGTCATGCCCTCCTTATCTCTGAATTCCTGGTACGGGGGATTGGGCTCAGGAAGCCAATTCTGGTAGATCACTCCAAAGTGATCTTTCTGTCAACTACCAACAACAGAGAAGCAGCTATAAGAGCTGAAGTCAAAAGGTTAGCCAAATTGGACCTTAACAGACAGAAGCTCCAACAGAGACCCTCTCAACAGAACACCTCCAGCAGTTCTGAGGAAGAACCCCTGATAGGGAAAGTTGTAAAGAAAGCAGTCACCAAGAAAGCAGCTCCTACAAAGGCCAAAAAGGTTTTGGCCAAGAAACCTAATCCCAAGAGAAAGAGACCCTCTTTTGATTCCAGCTCACCTACCCCTTCTGCCACACCAATCCCTAAGAAGCAGAAGATCAGAATCCCTACTCCTCAAGAAACCCCAGCAGTTAAGGGGGGACCAGAAAAATCTAAATCATCTCCTCTGCCAAAACAGCTACTTTGGCAAGGGAAGAAAATCATTTTTGAGTCCAGTGACTCTGAGACTGCAGATATGGTGCAAGATGATACCATTCAGGGGGAACGTGGGACCTCTATACCTCAAGAACACCAAGTGATAATGTCATCACCGAAGCAACATAATGCCTCTCCAGACAGAGAACTTCATATTGACTACAGAGCAGCCCTGGACAAGCAATTTGAGTGTGTGCTAACCTGGAGAAGGTGGAGGATGGGACCTTTACAGAAGATCATTCAGTATTTCGATCACTACGAGTCTGAGGAAGCTGAAGTCCTCAACTGGGTGGGTACACATGATGTAGCCAAATGCTTTGCCCTCAACTTTCTTCAATCTGTCCTTGAGAAGAAGAAAGCCAGCTACAAAGGCAAGGTTGTTCTTATCTCCACTCCATCAGAAGAGGCTGTCCGACCTCTTGCAGATGATGAAATTGAAGCCTTTGAAGCCTGGTTATCTGCCAATAAGGCAAAGGAATCTGTAGTTCCCTACTCTACCCCTGGGGAACCCTCAGTACCAAAAACGGAAGGTCAAGCAATGATGGAATTAATCCAGGAATGGAGAACCAATCTGACAGAGGAACCTGCATTCGAGGTAATCTACCCCTCCACCTCTGTAAATATTGCATCAGAAATTCCTATTCCATCACCCCTTCCCTTCCTCTACTCATATTCCCTCCGAACCTCTCAAAACCCCCTCTGTGCAAAAATCCCTTACACCTCTACAGAACACCCCATCACCTAAACAGAGAACCCCCTCTCAATAGAAGACCCCCACTCCCCAAAAATCTCCAACCCCCAAATCTAAACCTTCTTCACCCTGCAAACCGTTTACTCCCTCAAAGAACAGATCCCCTTCCCCTCCCCCATCTCCTCAACGCCAAGTTATTCAAACCCAACCTCAACAGATCATCCTCTCATCTCAACCATCTCAACAGAAATCCACTACACCTCACAAGTCTGAACATCAGGATACCCAACAAGCTTCTCTTCCACCACAGCAACCCCCAACTCAGCTAAAACCAGTCCGGTTCCTAAGAGATTCTGATCCTACAACTATCTCCCCTATCTCTACACCTCAAGGCTACTCTAGGCATTCTACTGCCTCCAAACCCTCTTTTCGCATAAAGAAAAAGGTGATCCGGAACAGAATCCCAATTTACTCCTCCTACAAGGACTCCTCTGACATGGAGGGATTCATTGTCAGCAAGTCCAACCAAGCTACCTCCAAGAGACAGAAGACCCCCCCTCTGACTCAACTCGAGCATGAAATGCTTGTCCAATCCATCTCCTCTGTCCTAGAACATCACCCTTTGCCTGAGGGAAGAGGCTTAGAGCTGCCTCATTCTGTTGGACAAGAGGATCAGATACCCTTCAATGATTTTGTAGCTGCAACATAGGACTTTGGAGGACAAATGTTAGAAGGCATGAACAAGCTCATAATGATCAATGATAAACATTATGAGGGTCTGACACAGGTGGATGACAATGTTAAATCAGGCTTCAAGCACATGTCTGCTACTTTGACAAATGTTCTTCAAGACTTCATGACTTCATCAAATTTCAAGATTGATGTTGTCTCTACTGAAGTGGATACGATACTATCAAGACAGTCCTATCATCCATGAATCAGACCTTGTACTCCCAACATACCACCCTTACAACCTTTTCCCAGGCAGTTGCATCTCTTTACAAATCTGATTCCATACTTCATGAAAGGTTACAAGAACTCAACACACTCTGCAAAGAACATTCTACTCAAGGACAGCTTCTTCTAGTTGCAGACAAAGAACGTTATCAGAAGATGGTCCTATTAGAAGCCAGCAACAAAGATGTCCTCTCTGCTATCCAGAAACAACAAGGGCTGATTGAAGGCCTCACATCTGTTACTCAAACCTTGCTAGAAACCCTTGAACAGATTGCCTCTACACAAGCCACAGAATTCCAGAAACTCTCCCTACTGATTGGTGATCTCGATGGTGCCAAAAAGGGGGAAGAAGATCCTCATCAGTCCAAACCTAGGACCACCATAGCCTCATCATCTGCTGAACTAGCTGTGGATCCCACTCCTTATTTTGAAGCTGACCTCCAGAAGAAAAGGCTAGCTGGTATCCCTAGACCTCCATCTCCACAGAAGAAAGGTACTAAGAAGAAGAAAGCACTGAGCTTTAAAGAATGGAGACTGGGAGGATCTCAGGTGATGACCAAAACCCAATTTGATGAAATGAAACAGAAGATGACCTCTACACAACAACAGAACCTTTATTTGGACAATGATGGTCATGTAAAGGTCAGACATGGTGGATCTCTGGAGGAGGCAGAATTTAGGTACCATAACAGCATCCTTCCAGGAAAGGACATTCATGAAGGTGTCCTTAGCTACCTAGACTGCAAGCTCTCACCCGTCTGGGCTTCTTACCAAAGATCTGGAAATCTCACTGGGATCAGAGAAGAGGTGAATGCAGAGTTGAAAAGGCTACGAGGATTGGATGAACAAGCAAGAGCTGAAGCTGCAAGGGCTATTATGTAATCGGATATCCTTGTAAACTATCCTTAATAAAAGAACATCTCTACCTCTCACTTTGTAAGGCAATTCCTTCATATCTGTCTCTGCTTTTTGTTATTGATTGTTTGCTCTCTTTCTACTCTTATCTGATATCTGATTGTACTGTACTCTTACTATTTTCCTATGCCAAGTTGCCCACTAAGATTTTAATGAAAGTGTAAGGAATAAAGGTAGTTAGATTTTGATGATGCTAGGTTGATTAGAAATTTAAAGTACCCCTATAGAAATTTTGTATTAGAATTTATCTTTGTAAGTACTAGAACAGTCGACATGCCAGAAACCCTCTTGGTCTTCCTTATCAGAACTTCTACCAGAGTTGCTCCCAGAGTTGCTCTCTCGAGAAGCTATCAGAGTTGGATACCAGAGTTGGCATCAGAAGCAGCCATCAGAGTTCTGACCAGAAAACCTTATCAGACATGCTCGTACCTAGCAGAACTCGAAGGCACTTACCAACGGTCGTTAAACTAACGGGAAATCCTCTAACGGCTAGGAACCTTTCGACGGGAACATGGTACTATACACGCATTAAATGCTCAATTAATGTTGTACGTACGAAGATATATTTAAAGCTGATGATTGACCGTGCGAGTATCTTCGCGCCCCCAAAATAGCAAGTCGAAGGTCCAACCGGTCAAGTCAACAGTACAAGCATTTAATGAAGCTGTCTTCTACACTCCAACGGGAAGACTGCTCCCAGTATATAAGATACATTTTGAAGAACTACAAGACAACTTTTGCTACACATATTTGCTCAGATTATTCACTCTGAACAAAAAAAAATACCATCAAGCTTTCTTGAGATCAAAGACTCACTTACCTCAACAAGAAAAGCTCAAGTTGGAAGATATACTTTCTTATCCTTCATCCAACTAACAAGTAGCAAAGTTCCTCAGTTTTTCAACACTTCGAAAACTTCATCTACACATCTTTTGTGAAGAAGCAACGTTGGAGAAAACTGATCTTGAATCAAACACTTCTTGAAAAAGAAGGGGCATCTCAAACTAACTGGAGTAAGTGAAGTGGTGATACTTCCAAGAGACTCAGTGAAACGAGACCAGCCATCAGGAAGCAGGACTGCATCCCGGGTGGCAACTAGGCTTGAAGAAGACGTGGAGAGCTTCTTAAGTTCTAGGGATTAAGGCATTGTAAAACTATTGTTTTGCAAGCTTAGTGGAAAAGTGGACTAGAGGAACAAGTTGTTCCTTGAACCACTATAAAAAAAACCCAGTGTCATTTACTTTACTCATTTATTTCTGCACTTAAGAACTTGACTGCTTAACTCAAAAGGTTGGACTCTGTGTTCAACAGATCTCCCTTGAGAGTTTTCAGAAAGGCATTTGCCTTAGTGTTTCCTGAGGCTACCTGGACAGGAACCAATCCGCTGCCAGGTCCAGTTCTGCCATCAGAACTTGACCTTCTCTGTCACCAGAATTCGACCATCTCTGATAAGTCAGTTGTGACTTAGAGAAAAGTTTTAAAAATCCTGAACAGTCTATTCACCCCCCCCCCCTCTAGACTGTTCCCATTACAAACGGGACCAACAAGTGGTATCAGAGCCTCCTCGTTCTTGTAATCTTTTAGGTTACTAGCTGAACAAGAGATCCACTTGTTCTTAGCCTCTTTAATCTCATATTATGGATAACACTCTTTCAAAGAATCTTATGTTCTAAGTGACTAAGTTTGATGACTGGAGGATTCGCATGAAAGCTCACCTCTGCGCACTCCATGATGAAATGTGGGAAATCCTTGATGCTGGTCCTTTCACAGAGTTTACCAAGATCAATCCTGAATACACTGTTGGTGGTGGTCTACCTCAGATGATCACCAAATTACGGCATGAGTGGTCTAATGAAGAAAGGAGGAAATACAACCTTGATAACATTGCCAAGGACATCCTCTATAAAGCCATAGATGACAAATACTTCACAAGAATCAAGAAGTGCACCTCTGCCAAGGAAATCTGGGATACACTCACCCTGATAGGAGCTGGTGATGAGCAGGAAAAAGATAACAAACTGACCATTGCCATGAAGAAGTTTGAAGACTTCAAACTTCTACCCAAAGAGTGCATAGCTGAGATGTATGCACGCCTGCTCACACTCACTGCTGAGATATCAGAACTTGGGAAGGAGCTTACTCACAAGGAGATCAACCTGAAGGTTCTCAGAGGTTTACCTTCACCCTGGAAGATGAAGGTCACTGCCATGAGAGATAGCAAAGATCTCAGAACCTACAGCATAGAGAAGCTCATCTCTGATCTCAAATCTTATGAGTTCGAGATGAATGAAGAAGAGAAAGAAGAAGTTGAGGACAGAACAACTGCTTCCCTCATAGCCAGCACCTCTAAGGTAAATAACTTTGACCCTTCTATCCTTTTAACTGACGAATATATGGCTGCCTTTTCCAGAAAGTTCAAGAAATTCTTGAAGCCAAAGGACAGCAGAAGTCCATCCTCAAGCAGAAAGCCGCACCAGAAACCCAAAGCATCAGAAAGTAGTGGAGAGCTTCTCTGCTACAACTGCTGACAACCAGGGAACTTCAAAGCCAATTGTCCACACCCTATAGTCTCCAAAAGGCAAGGCCAGGAAGGAGAGAAGAAGTATGAGCACAGAAGAAGGAAGGCACTCATCACTGAACAACCAGAGAAGGACCCCTCTCTGAGACAGAGTCCAGCTCAGAATCAGAATCCGATGAGGCATTCTGTTGCCTGGATACAGAGAGTGAAGACATATGCCTTATGGGTCAATCTGATGATGAGGTATCCTCTACTTCTAACTCTAGTTTTTATTCGGTAGGCAAAGCCTTTGATTCTGATTCAATGTCGGAATTTTGGGAAGAGTTTCAAGCCATCCAAGCCACTTATTCCTCTGTTAAAGTAGAAAACAGTAAGCTTAAGGTTGAAATCCTTGACTTAAGAAAGGAGGTAGAGATCAAAATCAATCTTCTGATTAAGGAGAGAGACCAACTGGAAGCTGAAAATGTTTCTCTTCTCAAGAGAATAAGGGAAATAGAGCCTCTTGAGATTAAGTACAAAGCTTTCCAGAAGGCCCAGTCCTCCATGGAAAAGAGGGCTATGCAGAAGTATGTAAACCGGAAGCATGATCCTCACAAGCATCTGCCCCAAGTGAATCACACTTCCGTTTACTATAACTACCAGGTGGACAATGGGTACCACCCACCAAGGTTTCACTTGATGAGACCAAAGTGGTACCGGCTGCCAAGACTGCATGACCCCCTAGGACCCAGCATTGCTTGGGTACCTAAATCTTCCTTTTAATTTTTGTAGGAACTGTGTGTTGGAGCTATCTCTGAGCAAGATTGGTACATTGATAGTGGATGCTCCAGGCACATGACAGGTGACAAGAGTTGCCTTACAGAGTTCCAGAAAATCAAAGGGCCCAGAGTTACCTTTGGTGGTAATGACAAAGATGGCCAAACTAAAGGAAGAGGGAAGCTGGTCAGGGACCAGATAATCATTGAAGATGTCTCTTATGTCAAAGGCCTAAAATTCAACCTGCTTAGTGCTAGCCAATTCTGTGATAAAGGCTACACAGTTGAATTCTCCAAAGAAGGTTGTTCTGTCAAGCATGAGACAACTATGGAAGTGGTTCTGACAGCTACCAGAAAAAGAAACATCTATGTTGTTGATTGGTCTACTGCAAAGGGAGGAATCTGCCTATTAGCTAAAGGAGATTCAAAACTCAGCTGGGAATGGCACAAGAAGCTGAGTCACTTGAATTTCAAAACAATCAACAAACTAGTAAGGGATCACATTGTTGATGGCATACCTAACATTGTGTACAAAAAGGAGAGTCTGTGCAGTGCATGCCAGAAAGGAAATCAAGTGAAGAACTCCTTCAAACCCATTGCTGGAGACCTCTCTACTAGTCTTTTAAATCTGATCCATATGGATTTATTTGGACCAGTAGAAACTCCAAGTGTTGGTGGAAAAAGATATACTTTAGTCATGGTGGATGACTATTCAAGATACACTTGGACAATCTTTTTGAAGAAGAAAAATGAAACTCTGCAGAAACTACCATCTCTGCTGAAACTACTACAGAATGAGCAGAATCACAAAGTCAAATCTATCAAATCAGATAGAGGAACAGAGTTCGTCAACAAAGTCATACAAGAGTTCTGTGACCAAAATGGAACAATGCATCAACTCTCTGCAGCCAGAACTCCTCAACAGAATGGAGTTGCAGAAAGAAGAAATAGAACACTCAAGGAAGATGCAAGGACCATGATTGCTGAATCTGGTCTACCTCACAGATACTGGGCTGAAGCTATCAACACTGCATGCTACACCCAGACCCGGAGCATGATTCACAAAACTCATCAGAAGACCCCCTATGAGCTCTGGAAGGGAAGGAAACCTAACATCAGCTACTTTCATGCATTTGGAGGCAAATGCTATATACTCAATAATGGAAAGGAACTTCTCAAAGTGTTCCAAGAAAAAGCTGATGAAGGAATAGTCTTAGGCTACTCAAGCACAAGCAAAGCCTACAGAATACTCAACAAAAGGACCCTACTTGTTGAAGAATCGATTCATGTCAAGTTTGATGATCTCAACTCTGTTGAGAACATAACAGAGAACTTGGAGAAAACGAATCTAGAAGAGTCACCAGAAGTGACAACATCAGAAGTGTTCATCAACTCTGCCATACCAATCCATCTTCAGAATACCATTCTACAAGACAAGGATAGTGATGAAGAACCTGAAGAAGAGCAAGAGAGACCAAGACAACACTTATCAGAACCTGACCTAACTTGGTTAAGGGATCATCCCCAAAACCAGGTGATTGGACAGATCAGAAGTGGAGTACAAACCAGATCTGCTACAACCAGAAGAGAAGCAATGCTTGCCTGCTACATATCTCAGATGGAACCTATGACAGTAGAAGAAGCTCTTGCAGACTCAGATTGGATCAATGCAATGCAAGAAGAGCTTACTCAATTTGAAAGGAACAAAGTATGGGAACTTGCTCCTAGGCCAAAGCACCAGAATGTCATTGGAACCAAATGGGTATTCAAGAACAAAGCAAATGAAGAAAGCAATATTGTAAGGAATAAGGCTAGGCTGGTAGCCAAGGGATACTGCCAAGAAGAAGGAATAGATTTTGATGAGACATTTGCACCAGTTGCCAGACTTGAAGCCATCAGAATCTTCCTAGCCTATGCTGCCTTCAACAACATCAAGGTCTACCATATGGATGTCAAGAGTGCATTTTTGAATGGAGATCTTGAAGAAGAGGTTTATGTGGAAAAACCACCAGGTTTTGTCATTCCTACTCACTCCTCCTGTGTCTACAAGCTTAAAAAGGCTTTTTATGGTCTTAAGCAAGCTCCCAGAGCATGGTATGACACACTGTCCCTATTCCTAGTGAACCATGGGTTTACTAAGGGAATGGTTGACAAAACTCTATTTCAAATCTCTGTTGCCAATCATATTCTGTTAGTACAAATATATGTTGATGATATTATATTTGGTAGTACTAATTCAGAACTGTGCAAGAAATTCTCTCAAGTGATGCAGAGTCAATTTGAGATGAGTATGATGGGAGAACTCAGCTATTTCCTATAACTACAAGTCAAACAGGTTCCAAAAGGAATATTTATCAATCAAGGGAAGTACACCAGAGACCTGATCAAGAAGTTTGGAGTGGAAGGCAAATCCTCAGTGAAAATTCCCATGAACACCTCACAAGGATTTGGTCCAGATGATGAAGGAAAGGATGTCGATGCAACAACCTACAGAGGAATCATAGGATCTCTCCTCTATCTAACTGCAAGCAGACCAGATATCTCATTCTCTGTTGGAATCTGTGCTAGATACCAATCAAAGCCCAAGGAGAGCCATCTAAGCGCTGCTAAAAGAATCATCAGATATATCAAAGGAAATCCAAATGCAGGCCTATGATATCCTAACGGAGGTAACTTTGAACTAATTGGTTACTCTGACTCAGATTTTGCAGGATGCAGGTTAGAGAGGAAGAGCACCTCTGGTCACTACCAAATGCTAGGTGGGAGACTTGCTTCCTGGTTTAGCAAGAAGCAGAATTCAATCTCAACAAGTACAGCAGAAGCTGAGTACATTGCAACTGGGAGTTGCTGTGCTCAGTTACTCTGGATGAAGCAACAACTGAAGGATTATGGCATTCAAGCAAAGGAGATCAAGTTGTTCTGTGACAACACCAGTGCCATTGCAATCACTCAAAATCCAGTACTTCATTCCAGGACAAAGCACATTGAGATCAGACATCACTACATCAGAGATCATGTGGAGAAGAAGCATATCTGTATGGAGCATGTACCTACAGAAGATCATCTAGCGGATATTATAACCAAGCCTTTACCAGAGGCAAAGTTCAACAAGATAAGGGAAGAACTGGGAATGATGGATGATCTTCCCAGAGATGCATGAACCAGAGTTGTTGTGGACCAGAAACTGCTTTCTGGAACAGAAGACCTTACATCAGAATACCCCTTATCTGATCACCAGAGTACCCTTCATCAGAGAACCTCTTTCTCTGAAACAGGGATCCTTATCTGTAGTCCATTAGAGATCCATGTGGACTTAGTTATTTTTCGAGGAACGGGCAAGACCTTTTAACTTGAATAGGTCTTTTACCAGAATACCCCTGATTATTATTCCGTTAACGGAAACGTTTTTCCACCCGCATTTCTTTAAATGATACCTCGAAACCGTAAATAATCTCAAACGTCCACTAACCCAAAACCATTTATACCCACCTTCTTCAACCTAAACCGCTACTGCTATTCATCTCTCTAAATGTACAAGCTTCAAAAACTCCTAAATCTCCAGGATCTCTCAGAAATTTCTCAGACAATGAACTTCATGAACATCAACGACCTCACTAAGGAGGAAGCTAAGGCCATTGTTGCCAACGTGGTAACTGGCATGAAAGTGGATATGTCTGCACTGTCTCTACTTACAGAAAACCAGAAGAGAATGGCAAAAATCATCCAAGGGATGAATGAATCTCAATTGAGCAAGATTGTTGCTCATCCCTACAAAGAGTTCAGCACCAGAGATGTGGCTGAATTCTACCTGAACGCCACCATCACCAAGAGCGGAGTTCACTCCAAGGTGCAGGGAAAAAGCATTTCTCTCAATGTTGATGCCCTCAATGAGTTCTTTGGAGTTCAACTGGACTCTCAAGATCCTGAGACCCCCACTCTCATTGACCTGGAGTCACTGGATGTCTCAGTTGAAGCCTTTGCCCAGACCTACTGCCGCCCTGAGGCCGCCAATCTGGACAGACTCTACATGAAGAAGTTCTTGCTGAAGAAGGACTTTGAGAAGCTGGTCGTCATCTTGCACAGAAGCCTGTGGTGCAAAACTGGATCTACTGACGAGATCAACAAAGCCAACTGCAAAGCAATTTTTGCTGTTCATCATGGGATGAACATAAACTGGGGTGAGGTAATCTTCGGTTCCTTAACTGAATTCATCAAGAAGAAGGATCAGAAAACAGGCCTCTTCTCAACAAAGATGGGCCATGGTCTTCTTCTTTCTGCCATCATCACTGCCCATGGAGTTCAACTCAGGGACCCTTCCCCAGTTGACCACTCCAAGACCATCTTCCTGACTGCATCCCCCAAGCTGAATATAGCCATCTTTGCTGAATTGAAGAGAGAAGAAAGGCTAGAGAAGAAAAGGGAACAACAAGCTGTTAAACCTAAACCTGCTCCCAGGAAGATCTCCAAGAAGCCCTCTGTGACTTCAGAACAGCCTGAGCAGTCCAAGGTTGCTAGGGATGTAAAGAAGGAGAAGAAGAAGAATGATAGAAGGATTCGATCAGAAGTGGATGCACCAGAGATGGGCGCATCAGAGTTTGCTCCCCCAAATCCTATCAGATCCTCTCCTACTAAGAAGCAGAAATTGAAAAGGAGGAGGAAGCAAGTTGTTCAAAGTGAGGACTCTGACAACTCTGGTCTCCGACCCATGAAGAAGAAGAAGAAGAAGAAGAAGAAGAAGGCAGTTTCACCTGCACAGAGATCAGCAACTCAGGGGGAACCTGAATCTGTTGCACAACCCTCTTCTGCACCAGACTTGGTCTTCACTACTGATCTATCAGAACCCCAAGCCATCTCTGACGGAGCACCAGAGATTGATTACAACACCATTCTCCAGAAGCAGTTTGAAAGAGTTTTGGCCTGGAGAAGATGGAGAACGGGGCCACTTCAGAAGATCATACAGTACTTTGACAACTTCGAGGCAGAAGAAGTTGTTGTTCTTCACTGGGTGGGCACAGAAGATGTGTCCCAGTGCTTTGATCTTGCCTTTCTCATCTCTGTCCTGCAGAAGAAGAAAGAGAGACATCAAGGTAAAGTACCTCTGACTACATCATCTCCAGAGAAGCATGTCAAAGCTCTGGAGGAACATGAAATGGAAACCTTTGATGAATGGCTGATGGAGAAGATGAGGAAGGAATCACTCATCAAGTATCACCACAGCGCTCATGAAGAAGGAGAACCCTCCACAGCAAATGATATTCCTCTGACAATGGAAAAGCTTGTCAAGGAATGGAGAGAATCCCTGTTTTCAGAAACTGTTCTCGAGGTAATTCCTACACCTCCTCTTTCCCCTCCCAAATCTCCTTCTACTCATCAATCACCCCCATCTAAAATCCCTTCACCCGAATCCCCCTCACCTCCCAAATCACCTTCAAAACCCTCACCCCCACCATCCCCCATCAGAAATCCAACACCTCAGGAGACCAAATCAAAGTCTTCATCACCCTGCAAACAACCCTCACCTTCAAGAAACCGGTCACCCTCACCCCACCCTCCCCCAAACCTCTGAAATCCATCACCCCTCAGAGCCCCTCTCATCAGAAATCCCCTGCTCATCAGAACTCTCCCCATCAGAAAACCCCCTCTCACCAGAGTTCACCCCCACAGCAGAAACCCCTGTCAAACACCAGAGCTGCAACACCCCCACTCTCTCCTCAGCTCTCTGTAGCTTCAACACCCAAGAGAGAGATTCCCATCCGCATACTCTCCTCAGATGCTGGTAATGATGGGTTCCTAACATCCTCTCTTGCGGCTGATTTCACATCCAAGAGGAGGAAGACACCTCCTAGGGATCACTCTGTTGAACCCACAGGCAATAATACTCCATTCCCTAAGGGAAGAGGTTTGGAGATGCCCGGGTTTGCTCCAGAAGCGCCTCAGATGGACTTCAACCAGTTTGTCCAATCTGCAGAAGAATTTGGTGGTCAGATGCTGGACAACATGAACAAGCTAATTGTCATAAATGACAAACACTATGAGCATCTGACTCACACAAACATCAATCTCAAGCAGGGCCTACAGCAGCTGTCAGAAAAGCTTGACACTCGGACAGAATCCCTGCACACCTTCATGAGCTCATCCAACAAGAAGATTGATGCAGTCTCCAGAGAAGTAGATGGAATCAATTTTGTCCTCTACTTTCATTCTCAATCTCTGAATACTCAGAATGAGACACTGAAGGAGATCACTGAAGCCTTAGAGGTTCTTCAATGGAATGCTGATCAAGCCTCGGAGTGCTTTATGGAAATAGGAACTCTGTGTACAGAACACAAAGCGCAAGCTTTAGATCTTCTTCACAAGGACAAGGAGCGTTACCAGAAATTGGTACTCCTTGAAGCCAGTACTCAGAGCATCCAGTCAACCATGGAAAGACAAAAGAGTCTGATTGAAGGTATGGCCTCTGTTACCCAGACTCTGCCAGAGGCTCTTGATGAGATCAGAGATGCTCAAGCATCAGAGTTCTCGAAGATTGAGCTCCTCCTTGGCGATCTTGTTGATGCCAAAAAGGGGAAGACACCAGAGAAGAAGAAGGTCCAAGCTCCAGAGCCTTGTCTATCAGAGGACCCTCATCTACTGTTGATCCTGCTCCTTATTTCGAAGCTGCCAAGAAGAAAAAGCAAGCTACTGCAGGCACCAGACCTCCTCCTCCATCTCCCAGAAGCTCTAAGAAGAAGTCCTTCAACTTTACTTTTAATGAATGGATGAAAAGTGGGATGTCTAGGCCTGAAAGAGCTCAATTTACTCAGATGAAGAAGCTGATGACTCCACTGCAACAAGAAAATCTGTTTATGGACAATGATGGACTCATCCAAATTAATCATGGTGGATCAATACAAGAAGCCGAAATTTGGTGGCAGATGAGAGTCCTATCTTGCAAGAACATATCAGAAGCAATCAGAAACTACTTGGATTGCAAGCTTGCACCTCACTGGGCAGATTATCAGAATCCAAGGGACTTAGCCTCCATCAGAGCAAAGGTCAATGTAGAGCTTGAAAGGATTGACAAAGCTGGACCTCAGGTAGATGAATAAAAATCTTAATTTTATCCATCTCTGTTTATGTATTTAATCTTCTGATAATAAGATACCATCTCTGCCTCTAGTTTGCATGGCATCTTTAATTATCTGTTCGGTCTTAATTTCTGTATCTTCCTTTCGTTTGATGTGCTACATTATTTCCTCTTTCTATCTGATTGTACTGTACTCTTACTATTTTCCTATGCTAAGTTACCCACCAAGATTTTAATGAAAGTTTTTAACTTTATTCTTTTATGGTGAAAGGCACTTCTCTGGAAATAGTTAAAGGGTTTTGGCATCATCAAAAAGGGGGAAATTGTAAGGAATAAAGGTAGTTAGATTTTGATGATGCTAGGTTGATTAGAATTTTAAAGTACCCATATAGAAATTTTGTATTAGAATTTATCTTTGTAAGTACTAGAACAGTCGACATGCCAGAAACCCTCTTGGTCTTCCTTATCAGAACTTCTACCAGAGTTGCTCCCAGAGTTGCTCTCCAGAGAAGCTATCAGAGTTGGATACCAGTGTTGGCATCAGAAGCAGCCATCAGAGTTCTGATCAGAAAACCTTATCAGACATGCTCGTACCTAGCAGAACTCGAAGGCACTTACCAACGGTCGTTAAACTAACGGCTAGGAACCTTTCGACGGGAACATGGTACTGTACACGCATTAAATGCTCAATTAATGATGTACGTACGAAGATATATTTAAAGCTGATGATTGACCCAGCGAGTATCTTCGCGCCCCCAAAATAGCAAGTCGAAGGTCCAACCGGTCAAGTCAACGGTACAAGCATTTAATGAAGTTGTCTTCTACACTCCAACGGGAAGACTGCTCCCAGTATATAAGATACATTTTGAAGAACTACCAGACAACTTTTGCTACACATACTTGCTCAGATTATTCACTTTGAACAAAAAAAAATACCATCAAGCTTTCTTGAGATCAAAGACTCACTTACCTCAACAAGAAAAGCTCAAGTTGGAAGATATACTTTCTTATCCTTCATCCAACTAACAAGTAACAAAGTTCCTCAGTTCTTCAACACTTCGAAAACTTCATCTACACATCTTTTGTGAAGAAGCAACGTTGGAGAAAACTGATCTTGAATCAAACACTTCTTGAAAAAGAAGGGGCGTCTCAAACTAACTGGAGTAAGTGAAGTGGTGATACTTCCAAGAGACTCAGTGAAACGAGACCAGCCATCAGGAAGCAGGACTACGTCCCGGGTGGCAACTAGGCTTGAAGAAGACGTGGAGAGCTTCTTAAGTTCTAGGGACTAAGGCGTTGTAAAACTGTTGTTTTTGCAAGCTTAGTGGAACAGTGGACTAGAGGAACAAGTTATTCATTGAACCACTATAAAAAAACCCTGGTGTCATTTACTTTACTCATTTATTTCTGCACTTAAGAACTTGACTGCTTAACTCAAAAGGTTAGACTCTGTGTTCAGCAGATCTCCCTTGAGAGTTATCAGAAAGGCATTTGCCTTAGTGTTTCCTGAGGCTACCTGTACAGAAACCAATCCGTTGCCTTGTCCAGTTCTGCCATCAGAACTTGACCTTCTCTGTCACCAGAATTCGATCATCTCTGATAAGTCAGTTGTGACTTAGAGAAAAGTTTTAAAAATCCTGAACAATCTATTCACCCCCCCCCCCCCCTCTAGACTGTTCCCATTACAAACGGGACCAACAGAAAGTTTTAAACTTTAACTCTTTATGGTGAAGGCACTTCTCTGGAAATAGTTAAAGGGTTTTGGCATCATCAAAAAGAGGGAAATTGTAAGGAATATTTGTAATTAGATTTTGATGATGCTATATTAATTCGGACTTTAGAGTACCCCTCTTTTGATTTTATTTTTTAGGATTTTCCTTGTAAAGTTCTTTAGTATAGTCGACTGGCAGAAGACCTCCTGACAGAAGACCTTTGATAGGCTTTGTTTTAACAGAAGACATTTGGCTCTCTGCTTCAAAACAGAAGACCTCTAGGTCTCTGTTAGCCTATACACGGACAGAAACCCTCCTGGTTCTCTGTTGAACATTTCTTCAATAGAAACCCTCAAGAGTCTCTGATAACTTTCTCCAACGGAAGTGCTCAAGACCTTCTCTGACCGACTCTCTGTTGAAGACACCAGAAGGCCTGACACTTAGAGAATTTCACCAAGCCGGGAAACCAACTGAAGATTCCTTCAACGGTTAGGAGTCTTGAACGGAAAAGCTACAGTACGCGCATTAAATGCACATTTAATGCCTCCCGTACTCTGTAGAGTAAATGCAAATGATTGGCCGCAATGTTAGGATTGCTTTATCCCAAAATAGTAACCCGCAAACTTTTCTGGGTCCTACTGGTCAAGTCAACTGCTCGCACATTTAATGCAGTTGTCCTCCTTCTCCTCCAACGGGAAGACAACCTCAGTATAAAAGATACACTACGAAGAACAACCGGGGAACTTTGCTACAACAGTGCGAATACAAAAACATTCAAAAGCTACAAAACGCAAAAAGCCTCCTTGAGATTCAATATTCATCATCTTCTACAAGAGAAGGCAGACGTTGGAAAGAATCTTACTTCCAGCTCAAGCAAAGTTCTAGTCCTTCTTCAACTCTTCAAGCACTTCATATACAAATCTTTTGTAACGAAGCAAGTTGGAGGAACCCCTGTTTCAACAGAAACTCTTCTTTCACAAGAAGGACGTCCAAGTACCTGGAGCAGTGAAGTGGTGATACTTCTGGGAAGCTGAGTGAAAGGACCAGTTTTAAAGGAAGCCAAGAAGTGCATCCCAGGAGACATCTACACTTGAAGAAGACGTGGAGAGCTTCTTAAGTGATAGGACTAAGACGTTGTAAACGGTCGTTTTTACAGGCTTAGTGGAACAGTGGACTAGAGGAATAAGTTGTTCCTTAAACCACTATAAAAAGCCCTGGTGTCATTTTCTTACTGCATTTACTTATCGTTTTTATTTGAACTGTTTAACTCCAAAGACTTGGTCTTTGTGTTCAGCAGAACTTGTCTTGTGAGTTAACAGAAGGCCTACTGCCTTTGCTTCTCTGAGGCTAAACTAACAGAATCCCTACCAGAACCCCATCCGCTGCCAGTCTGTTCTGCCAACAGACGGGCTAATCTGTTAAATCTGGGACTTAGCTTGAAAAAGTTAAAAACCAATACAGTCTATTCACCCCCCTCTAGACTGTATCCAGTACAACCGGGACCAACAGGCGGGTTTTCTTCGGCATGCCCTTGATCGGGCTCATCTTGTGCATAGTGCGCCGAGACTGTCCCGGGGAGACAATAATGATGACCATCACCGACTTCATGGCCCACGATATCCAGGGGAACGTCAGAGGATGGGATATGGATAGATATGTTGTTACATGGGATGATAAACCAGTTATAGATTTGTGTCCCAGTAGGTGTCATGTGAGATAGAACCAAATCTTTGGTCTTTTGTATAAGCCATGACGTGCAAATGAGCTGTTTAGGAGTAATGGGGTCTGGGTCTACAAAACCATATAAAGTGGCTAGATGTGTGATTAGGCCCCCTATCACAATTTGTCCCGATGACGTTGCCACATTTTTGAAATGAGTCCATAAGATGGAGGCAACGTCAACTAGATCCGGTCCAGGTAAAACGCTTGTGCCAGAACACACACATCTCATATTCTTGTGTGATGATTATTCGGTCTTCCGAGGAAACAGTTTGAACAGAATTTGAAGAAAATTCGGAAGACCGGATGTTGCACACAATTCACACTCAGCTTAGAAAGGTCCACCACACCTTGTCCTGTCATCCTCTTCCATAACTCATACCACACAAGAGTGTCATAATTACGAGCTTCATCAAACAAAGGGAGGCCAAAATGATGTGCAAATTCTCTTTTGGTTGATGAACGATTTTCATTGAGTAAACGAAAGGTGATGGTGTCATTTGCATGATCATCATCATACTTTGTATACACATATGAGCTAAAGAATTCATAAACCAACTGAGGATAAGTCACATATTGCATTTCAAACAACCTAGTCATTTCAATCCTTACAAATATGTCACGCATAATTACATCAATCCAAAGGAGTGCTAAAGTAGTAATGCACATGAACCGGGATTGTTTTACCTCCCTTTTGGCTTGTTCATTGAAGCATTTTTTTGTGCCTCCGTTGCAAATTCCACACTTCCATAGCCCGCCACCGGTGGGATAGCCCTCGAAGAAGAAGCTTTGGATTTTTTTGGAGCCATGGGAGTGGATTTTTTTTATTTTTTTCTTTGGGTACCCGGGCGGGTCTTGGTCTCACCGTTAGGCAGTATAGTCCCGAATATGCACCCGGTCGGGTAGCTTGATGTACCCGGTCGGGTGCTCAAGATTTTTCTAATTTTGTCGTTGCCTCGCCCAGGTGGTTGTGCGGGTAAGGTAATTTTACCTTATATCCGACCGGGTAGGATGTTGTACTCGGTCGGGAATTTCACCAGTTCCGTTTTTTTTTTTGAAAAGTTCACACACACACACACTCAAATAAATGAAAAGTAGGCAAAATACAAACTTGGGTTGTGGTGTGTAGCATATAATGGGCACACAACAATTTTTTTTACCCAAGGAAGTAGGGTGTCGAACCATAGAGAAGTGGGAAATAAAATAATTAAGCACGAACTAAGGATTAAAGTTGGGAATGCGTTTCTTTTGATTTTTGTTTTCTTGGAAAAGTAATTAACTAAAAGTGATTGAGAGAAGAGATTTTTATCAACACAAAGTTCAACCAATAGCAAGTAGGGGTAGAAATTGGTAACTAATTGTTGGTCCCGGTTATACTGGATACAGTCTAGAGGGTGGGGGGTGAATAGACTGTATTGGTTTTTAGCTTTTTAAACTAAGTACCAGATTTACAGAATAACCTGTTCTGTTGAAAGAACAGACTGGCAGCGGATGGGGTTCTGGCAGGGAGTTCTGTTAGCCTCAGAGAAGCAAAGGCAGTAGGCCTTCTGTTAACTCGTAGAACAAGTTCTGCTGAACACAGATACCAAGTCCAAGGAGTTACACAGTTCTATCTAAGTGCAAGTATTAAAAGCAGTAAGTAAACGACACCAGGGATTTTTATAGTGGTTCAAGGAACAACTCGTTCCTCTAATCCACTGTTCCACTAAACTGTAAAAACTGCCGTTTACAAAGCCTTAGTCCTAGTACTTAAGAAGCACTCCACGTCTTCTTCAAGCCTAGATGTGTCCTGGGATGCACTGCCTGGCTTCCTTTAACACTGGTCCTTTCACTGAGTTTCCTTGAAGTATCACCACTTAACTACTCCAGTTATTTGGACGTCCTTCTTGTAGCAAGAAGAGTTTCTGTTGAAACAGGGGTTCCTCCAACTAGCTTCGTTACAAAAGATTTGTATGTGATGAGCTTGAAGAGTTGAAGAACACTTGGAACTTTGCTTGAGTTGGAAAGAGTATTTTTCCAACTTCTGCCTTCTCTTGTAGAAGATAATGAGTTTGAATCTCAAGGAGGCTTTTTGCGTTTCAGAGTTTGAATATCTTGCTTGTGGTTAGCAAAAGTTGCAATGTTATCTTGGCAAAGTTATAGCAAAGTTATCCGGTTGTTCTTCGTAGTGTATCTTTTATACTGAGGTTGTCTTCCCGTTGGAGGAGTAGGAGGACAACTGCATTTAATGCGCGATCAGTTGACTTGACTAGTAGAGCCCGATAAAGTTGGCGGGTTACTATTTTGGGATAAAGTATTCCTGACATTGCGGCCAATCATCTGCAATTACTCTACGTAGCATGGGGTGCATTAAATGAGCATTTAATGCATGCACTGTAGCTTTTCCGTTTCATACTCATAGCCGTTGAAGGAATCTTTTAGTTGACTTCCCGGTTCTTTGAAATTCTTCTAAGTGTCAGACCTTCTGGTGTCTTTGTCTGAGAGTAGAACAGAGGAGGTCTGGAGCACTTCTGTTGGGAGTATCCAACAGAGACCCAGAAGGGTTTCTGTCAAAGTCAAGACTAACAGAGATCCTGAGGACTTCTGTTCTGGAGCAGGGAACCAAAGGTCCTCTGTTTCAATAATGCCATAAGAGGCACTTCTGCTCTTGAAGTCCTTCTGCTCTTGAAGGTCTTCTGTCAAGTCGAATACTTCTAAGAACTTTACAAAGGAAAATTCTAATACAAAATTTCTAAAGGGGTACTCTAAAGTCCTAATTAATCTAGCATCATCAAAATCTAATTACAATTATTCCTTACAATTTCCCCCTTTTTGATGATGCCAAAACCCTTTAACTATTTCCAGAGAAGTGCCTTCACCATAAAAAAATAAGTTTAAAAACTTCCATTAAAATCTTGGTGGGCAACTTGGAATAGGAAAATAGTAAGAGTACGATACATTCAGATAGCAGAATATAACAGAAATAAACAAACACAAGCAGAAGGCAAAAAGACAAGAATTTGAGGAAAAGCACTTCTAAGTAAGAAGGCAGAGATGTGATTTTATTAGATAGATATTACAGAGTTTAAGCCTTACACATTCTCCAGATTAGCTGCCTGTAGAGCTTCTTCCTCTAGTCTTTGAAGCCTGGGCAGTTCTTCGTTTATTTCAGCTCTGATTTTGAACAGATTGCCAGACCTTTGATAAGATGCCCATATTGGAGAAAGCTTGCAGTCCAAATAGTTGAGGACACCTTCATGTATGGTCTTTCCTGGGACAATGTTCTTCTTGTACCATTCTTCTGCTTATTCAAGTGATCCCCCATACCTAACTCTGACAACACCATCTTTGTCCAAATAGAGGTGCTGTTATTGGGTAGGAGTCATTTTAGCCTTCATCTCTTCAAATTGAGCTCTGTCGATGTTCTGAGAGCCACCCAATCTCCACTCAGTGAAGTTGAAAACTTTCTTCTTCTTGGTGCTCTTCTTTACTGGAGATGGGGGTCTCGGTATACCTGCTGCTCTTTTCTTTTATAAGGCAGCTTCAAAGTAGGGAGCCGGATCTACTGCAGGCTCATCAGAAGAGGGTGGCCTGGTAGGAGTTCTGTGAGACCTAGGCCTGGTCTGTTGAGGGTCCTCTTCCCCCTTTTTGGCATCATTCAGATCTTCTATCAGAAGACTGATCTTCTGGAATTCTGAGGCCTGGGTTGAGGCTATCTGCTCCAGGACCTCTGGTAGTGTCTGGGTGACAGAGGTGAGGCCTTCAATCAGACCTTGCTGCTTCTGTATTGCAGAGAAGATGTCCTTGTTATTGGCTTCAAGGAGCACCATCTTCTGATAACGGTCTCTGTCAGTAGACAGAAGTGCATGAGCCTGTTCTTGATGAGTTCTGCACATTGCCTCAATAGTAGTCAAGTGCCTCTCTGTCCTGGCATCAGATTCCTTCAGAGCTTCAAGGTGCTCTGACATATTGTGAATAGCATGGCCTTGACTCAGGAGAGTCTGCTGAAAGATAGATAGAGTGTTGTGGATGCCTACCACTTCTGTTGACAGGGCGTCTGTTCTGGCAGTTGATGAGGCTATGAAGTTGTTGAGAGTTCCAGTCAGGTTCTCAAAACGATCAGAGATAAACTGCATACCTGAGTTGAGATTGTCATTCACATGAGCAAGGTGCCCATAGTGTTTGTCATTGATCTCAATCAGTTTGTTCAAGCCTTGGAGGATCTGTCCTCCAAATTCTTCAGCAGATTCAACAAATTTGTTGAAGGGGACGTTGTTCTTCAGTTTGATCTCCTTTGCTTGAATTCCATAGTCCTTCAGTTGTTGCTTCATCCAGAGTAGCTGAGCACAACAACTCCCAGCTGCAATGTACTCTGCCTCAGCTGTACTTGTTGAGATGGAGTTCTGCTTCTTGCTAAACCAGGGAAACAAGCCTTCCTCCTAGCAATTGGCAGTGACCAGAGGTGCTTTTTCTGTCTAGTCTGCAACCTGCAAAATCTGAGTCAGAATAACCAATTAGCTCAAAGTTACCTCCCTTTGGATACCATAGGCCTGCATTTGGATTTCCTTTGATGTATCTGATGATTCTCTTTGCAGCACTTAAATGGCTTTCCTTGGGCTTTGATTGGTACCTGGCACAGATTCCAACAGAGAATGAGATGTCTGGTCTGCTTGCAGTTAGATACAACAGAGATCCTATGATTCCTCTATATGTTGTTGCATCTACATCCTTTCCTTCATCATCTGGACCAATTCCTTGTGACGTGTTCATGGGAATCTTCACTGATGATTTGCCTTCCACTCCAAACTTCTTGATTAGATCTCTGGTGTACTTCCCTTGATTGATAAAGATCCCTTCTGGAACTTGTTTGACTTGGAGTCCTAGGAAGTAACTGAGTTCTCCCATCATACTCATTTCAAATTGACTCTGCATCACTTGAGAAAATTTCTTGCACAGTTCTGGATTAGTACTACCAAATATAATGTCATCAACATATATTTGTACTAACAGAATATGATTAGCAACAGAGATTTGAAATAGAGTTTTGTCAACCTTTCCTTTAGTAAACCCATGGTTCACTAGGAAAAGGGACAATGTGTCATACCAGGCTCTGGGAGCTTGCTTAAGACCATAGAGGGCCTTTTTAAGCTTGTAGACACAAGAAGATTGAGTAGGAATGACAAAACCTGGTGGTTGTTCCACATAAACTTCTTCTTCAAGATCTCCATTCAGAAATGCACTCTTGACATCCATCTGGTAGACCTTGATGTTGTTGTAGGCAGCATAGGCTAGAAAGATTCTGATGGCTTCAAGTCTGGCAACTGGTGCAAAAGTCTCATCAAAATCTATTCCTTCTTCTTGACAATATCCTTTAGCTACTAGCCTTGCTTTGTTCCTTACAATGTTGCCATCTTCATCTCCTTTGTTCTTGAATACCCATTTGGTTCCAATGACATTCTGGTGCTTTGGCCTAGGAACAAGTTCCCATACTTTGTTCCTTTCAAACTGAGTGAGCTCTTCTTGCATAGCATTGATCCAATCTGAGTCTGCAAGAGCTTCTTCAATTGTCATAGGTTCCATCTGAGATATATAGCAGGCAAGCATTGCTTCTCTCCTTGATGTGGATCTGGTTTGAACTCCATTTCTGATTTGACCAATCACTTGGTTAGGAGGATGGTCTCTTAACCATGTTAGGTCTGGTTCTGTCAGCTGCTGTCTTGGTATCTCTGGTTCCTCATCTTCAGAGTCTTCATCTTCATTCAACAGAAGGGGGTTTGGGGCAGGTGTTGGAAATGCAGGATTGTCTGCCACCTCTTCTGTTGGTTCTGGTGTTCTGTCTTCTACGCTGACTTCCTTGAGAATCTATGTTACCTCTTTAACAGAGGTGCTTTTATCAAACTTCACATGTATGGATTCTTCAACATGTAGGGTCCTTCTGTTGAGTACTTTATAGGCTTTACTGGTGTTTGAATAGCCTATAAAGACTCCTTCATTAGCCTTTTCTTGAAATACTTTCAGATGCTCCTTTCCATTGTTAAGGATGTAGCACTTGCATCCAAATACATGAAAGTAGCTGATGTTAGGTTTTCTTCCCTTCCAGAGTTCATAAGGGGTCTTCTGGTGATTCTTGTTGATCATGCTTCTGTTCTGAGTATAACATGCAGTGTTGATTGCTTCAGCCAAATATCTCATAGGCAATCCAGATTCTGCAATCATGGTTTTTGCAGCTTCTTTTAAAGTTCTTTTCCTTCTTTCTGCTACGCCATTCTGTTGAGGGGTTCTGGCGGCAGAAAGTTGATGAAAAGTTCCATTCTGATCACAGAAGTCCTTTATGACTTGGTTGACAAATTCAGTTCCTCTGTCTGATCTGATTGTCTTCACTTTCAAGTTCTTCTCAGTCTGAAGTTGCTTTAACAGAGATGGCAACTTCTGAAGAGTTTCATTTTTCTTTGATAGAAAAACAGTCCATGTATATCTGGAGTAGTCATCAACCATGACTAAGGTATATTTCTTGCCACCAATGCTTGGAGTCTCAACAGGTCCAAATAAATCCATGTGAATCAGATTTAGAGGACTTGTAGAAAGATCTCCAGCAATGGGTTTGAAGGAATTTTTCACTTGTTTGCCTCTCTGACATGCACTGCAGAGGGTCTCCTTCTTATACACAATGTCTGGTAGCCCTTCTACAATGTGTTCTCTGGCCAGTTTGTTGATTGTTTTGAAATTCAAATGGTTGAGCTTTTTGTGCCAGTCCCAGCTCAGTTTTGAATCTCCCTTGGCTATCAGGCAAACTCCATCTTTTGCAGTGTTCCAATCAACTACATAGATGTTCTTCTTCCTTGATGCTGTAAGAACCACTTCCTTTGTTGTCTCATGCTTCACATAGCAGAAGTCCTTTGTGAATTCAACAGTGTAGCCTTTGTCACAGAATTGGCTAGCACTTAGCAAGTTGAACTTCAGACCTTTGACATATGAGACATCATCAATGATTATCTGGTTCCTGATCAGCTTTCCTCTTCCTTTTGTTTGACCTTCTTTGTCATTACCTCCAAAGGTAACTCTAGGTCCTTTGCATTTCTGGAACTCTGTTAGGCAACTTCTGTCACCTGTCATGTGCCTGGAGCATCCACTATCAATAAACCATTCTTGTTCAGAGATGGCTCCAGCACACAGTTCCTGCAAGATCAAAAGAAAGATTTAGGTACCCAAGCAATGCTGGGTCCTGGGGGGTCATGGAGTCTGGGTAGTTGGTACCATTTTGGTCTCATCAAGTGAAACCTTGGTGGGTGGTACCCATTGTCCACCTGGTAGTTATAGTAAACTGAAGTGTGATTCACTTTGGGCAGATGCTTGTGAGGGTCATGCTTCCTGTTTACATACTTTTGCATAGCTTTCTTTGTTGGAAAGAAGTCCCATATACTATCAAGAGCAGAGGGACGGTTAACCTTGGGCTTCTGAAGTTGACCAGCCAACCTCTTCTGCCTGAGGTTAACTTTCTCTTGATATTTGCCCTTCTGGTGATCATTTCTGGCACGATTGACATGAGGTTGTCTGTCAATGAATAGTCTTTTATTTTTGTTATTTTGAAAACCTCTTCTGTTGTTAGGTTTTCTGCCAGGTTCATTATTTTTCAAAAAGGGTTTCTGTTGAACCTTTATCTTGCCTTTTTCTGGTCTGACTTCCTCATGAACAACCTTGGTGCCAGATACACCAGCTTGATAGATGGGGCTAGAAATCAGTGGCTCTATGACCTTATCTGCCTTAGCAACTCTGGTGCTAGGCATTACAGAAGGCTCACCTGATTCTGTTGAGCCATAACAAGGACCAAAACCAGTGCCAATCTGTTGGTCAAGCACAATCTTTTCCATGGAAGACTGGGCCTTCTGGTAAGCTTTGTACTTAATCTCGAGAGGCTCTATTTCTCTTATTCTCTTAAGAAGAGAAACATTTTCAGTCTCCAGTTGATCTCTTTCCTCAATTAGATGAGTCTTCGTAAGAGGAGTATATGGGTATGGTGTTCCTGATGACCTTCTTTTTCTTTCTGAAGGAGGGATTGGGGGCAGTAGAATGCCTAGAATTCCCTTGGGGTGCAGAGATGGGGGAGACAGTTGTAGGGTCAGAATCCCTGAGAAACCATACAGGTTTAAGGTTCTCTGCAGGTTGTTGTGGAGGAGAAGATTCTGGGGGAGGAGATTGATGATCAGATTCAGAGGATGAGGAGGAGATCTGTTGGGGTGAGGGGTTCTGGTGCTGGGGTGAGGAGTGAGCAGGTGAGGCATTCTGTTGAGGGGGGGATGGTGGAGGTGAGGGTGAGGGTGAACGGTTTCTGAATGGAACAATTGCTCTGCAGGGAGATGCAATTTTCTGTTTAGGTGAATGAGGAGGGGTGGGGGGTTTCTGTTTAGGAGATAGAGGTTCAGGGTGTTCTGGTGGAGGGGTTCTGGTGCTGGAAGGAGGTGAGGGAATGTGGGGTTCTGTTGGGATATTAACAGAGGGGATTGGAGAGATTACCTCAATGATGTTCTCCTTGAGCAAAGAAGTCCTCCACTCCTTGATATGCTCCATCATTGCTTGCCCTTCTGTCTTGGGTACAGGGGCTCTCCTGGGTTGAAGTTGGGCTGTACAGAGTCTGTTGCCATCTTTGTGAATAGCCATTCCTCAAAGGCTTCAATTTCTTCCTCTTCTAGAGGTTTGACAGCCTCTTCTGAAGGTGAGGAGATGAGAATGGCCTTCCCTTTGTAGCTCGCCTTCTTCTTCTCAAGAACAGAGTGAAGGAAGTTGAGGGCAAAGCATTTTGAGACATCATCAGTCCCAACCCAGCTCAGAATGGCTTCCTCTTCTGGCTCATAATGGTCAAAATACTGGATGATTTTGGAGAGGGGTCCCATTCTCCACCTTCTCCATTCGAGAACCCGGGTAAACTGTCTGTCTAGCAGGGACAGATACCCGTCTTTGACAGGACTGGGGTGTTCTGTTGAAGTAGACACCTTGTTCTGTTCAGGAGATGCAGCAGAGGTGGGGATCTCTGGTTCCCACTGTGTGTCTGCCACTCCTTCAGATGCAGAAACCACAGGTTTAGAAACCTTCTCCTTTGGTTTTGTGGTCCTCTTCCTCTTCTGTCCGGCCTTAGGAGGGGCAACAGGTGCTTCCCCTTCAGTCTTCTTCTTCTTCTTTTTCTTCTTCTCATCAGAAGGGGCTACAGAGAGAGGTTTTTGTACCTTCTCTCCCTGTTGTCTCTTAGCCTCAAGTTGAAGTTGTCTCTTTATTTCAGCCTTTATGGCTTTCTCCTTATTTGGAGAAGCAGTCAAGAAGATTACCTTGGTGTGATCCAAAGTTGAAGCCTTCCTCAAGTGTACTCCTTGTTTGAGAAGCACTTCTGAAATCAGTAGCCCATGTCCTAGCTTCCCAGAATAGAGGCTAGTTTTTGGGTTCTTCTTCTTGATGACTTCAATCAGGGACTTCACCATGACCTGTCCCCAATTGATGTTCACCCCATGATGCACTGCATACAGGGCCTTTGCATTGGCAGTTGTGACATCATCTGTGGAGGAGTACTTGCACCATAAACATTTGTGGAAAATGTTTATGAGCACCTCAAATTCCCTCTTGAGCAAGTTCTTCTTGATGTTTACCTTCTCTACTTCTTCCCCTTTTCTGCAGAACTGCTTCTTGAATTCTGTCAGAGGGATGTCAGTATCCTCTAAGTCGAGTAGAGAGTCCCTTCCTTCCTTTTGCTGAATGTTGAAGATGTTGTTGATGACGTCAGCATCAATCAACACCTTTTATCCTTGGACGACGGAGGAGATGACTTCATCCTTGAAGGATGCGTTGAGATAGAACTCAACGGTGTCCACGTTGTTGTAGGCTTCATAACCATGAGAGATGATCTTGCTCAGTTGGCATTTAGATAGACCATCAACAATGGCGGTCATCCGCTCCTTTTTCTCTGCGAACCTGGGTAGTACTTCCAGTTCGCATCTCAGGCCAGTCAAAACATTTTTCAGGAGGGTTGCCTTTTGTTCCTTTGAGAGATCGGAGAAGCTCAAGAAGGCCATGGAGTTTACTGCGGTTAGAAAGTTTTTGGAGAGATAAGAGTTCAAAAGCTTGAGAGTTATGAGAGCAGTAACGGTTTAGGTTTGCGAAAGGGGGTTTTATGGATATGGGTTAGTGGACGTTTGAGATAATTTACGGTTCCAAGATACCAATAAATGTAAAAAGGGGCGCAGTAAATAAACGGGGGCGCAGTAAATTTTATACGGCTTGATACCGTTTTAAGGGTAAAAGGGTAAAAGACCTTTAATAATTTACTAGGTCACCCGGTTTACAGGATTTTCTAAGTCCACCACCTTATGATAGACATAAGAGGGTCTTTCTGTAAGAAGGGGGGTTTCTGTTGCTGAGGTGTTCTGCCAGGGTAGGGACCAGAAGAGGTTGACAGAAGGGGTTAACAGAAGGGGTTCTGCTACAGGAATTCTGTCAACAGCAAATGAGCAACAGAGGGCCTTCCTTTTCATCTTTCCCTTGGAATCTCATCCATCATTCCCAATTCCTCTCTCAATTTGTTGAACCTAGCCTCAGGAAGAGGCTTTGTCAGGATATCTGCAAGCTGGTCTTCTGTTGGCACATGTTCCATGCAGATGTGCTTCTTCTCCACATGATCTCTGATGAAGTGATGTCTGATCTCAATATGCTTTGTCCTGAAATGAAGAACTGGATTCTGAGTGATAGCAATAGCACTGGTGTTGTCACACAACAGCTTGATCTCCTTTGCTTGAATTCCATAGTCCTTCAGTTGTTGCTTCATCCAGAGTAGCTGAGCACAGCAACTCCCAGCTGCAATGTACTCAGCCTCAGCTGTACTTGTTGAGATGGAGTTCTGCTTCTTGCTAAACCAGGAAACAAGCCTTCCTCCTAGCAATTGGCAGTGACCAGAGGTGCTCTTTCTGTCTAGTCTGCAACCTGCAAAATCTGAGTCAGAATAACCAATTAGTTCAAAGTTACCTCCCTTTGGATACCATAGGCCTGCATTTGGATTTCCTTTGATGTATATGATGATTCTCTTTGCAGCACTTAGATGGCTTTCCTTGGGCTTTGATTGGTATCTGGCACATATTCCAACAGAGAATGAGATGTCTGGTCTGCTTGCAGTTAGATACAACAGAGATCCTATGATTCCTCTATATGTTGTTGCATCTACATCCTTTCCTTCATCATCTGGACCAATTCCTTGTGAGGTGTTCATGGGAATCTTCACTGATGATTTGCCTTCCACTCCAAACTTCTTGATCAGATCTCTGGTGTACTTCCCTTGATTGATGAAGATCCCTTCTGGAACTTGTTTGACTTGAAGTCCTAGGAAGTAACTGAGTTCTCCCATCATACTCATTTCAAATTGACTCTGCATCACTTGAGAAAATTTCTTGCACAGTTCTGGATTAGTACTACCAAATATAATGTCATCAACATATATTTGTACTAACAGAATATGATTAGCAACAGAGATTTGAAATAGAGTTTTGTCAACCTTTCCTTTAGTAAACCCATGGTTCACTAGGAAAAGGGACAATGTGTCATACCAGGCTCTGGGAGCTTGCTTAAGACCATAGAGGGCCTTTTTAAGCTTGTAGACACAAGAAGATTGAGTAGGAATGACAAAACCTGGTGGTTGTTCCACATAAACTTCCTCTTCAAGATCTCCATTCAGAAATGCACTCTTGACATCCATCTGGTAGACCTTGATGTTGTTGTAGGCAGCATAGGCTAGGAAGATTCTGATGGCTTCAAGTCTGGCAACTGGTGCAAAGGTCTCATCAAAATCTATTCCTTCTTCTTGACAATATCCTTTAGCTACTAGCCTTGCTTTGTTCCTTACAATGTTGCCATCTTCATCAGCTTTGTTCTTGAATACCCATTTGGTTCCAATGACATTCTGGTGCTTTGGCCTAGGAACAAGTTCCCATACTTTGTTCCTTTCAAACTGAGTGAGCTCCTCTTGCATAGCATTGATCCAATCTGAGTCTGCAAGAGCTTCTTCAACTGTCATAGGTTCCATCTGAGATATATAGCAGGCAAGCATTGCTTCTCTTCTTGATGTGGATCTGGTTTGAACTCCACTTCTGATTTGACCAATCACTTGGTTAGGAGGATGATCTCTTAACCATGTTAGGTCTGGTTCTGTCAGCTGCTGTCTTGGTCTCTCTGGTTCCTCATCTTCAGTCTTCATCTTCATTCAACAGAAGGGGGTTTGGAGCAGGTGTTGGAAATGCAGGGTTGTCTGCCACCTCTTCTGTTGGTTCTGGTGTTCTGTCTTCTATGCTGACTTCCTTGAGAATCTCTGTTACCTCTTTAACAGAGATGCTTTCATCAAACTTCACATGTATGGATTCTTTAACATGTAGGGTCCTTCTGTTGAGTACTCTATAGGCTTTACTGGTGTTTGAATAGCCTATAAAGACTCCTTCATCAGCCTTTTCTTGAAATACTTTCAGATGCTCCTTTCCATTGTTGAGAATGTAGCACTTGCATCCAAATATATGAAAGTAGCTGATGTTAGGTTTTCTTCCCTTCCAGAGTTCATAAGGGGTCTTCTGGTGATTCTTGTTGATCATGTTTCTGTTCTGAGTATAGCATGCAGTGTTGATTGCTTCAGCCCAATATCTCACAGGCAATCCAGATTCTGCAATCATTGTTCTTGCAGCTTCTTTTAAAGTTCTGTTCCGTCTTTCTGCTACGCCATTCTGTTGAGGGGTTCTGGCGGCAGAAAGTTGATGAAAAGTCCCATTCTGATCACAGAAGTCCTTTATGACTTGGTTGACAAATTCAGTTCCTCTGTCTGATCTGATTGTCTTCACTTTCAAGTTCTTCTCAGTCTGAAGTTGCTTTAACAGAGATGGCAACTTCTGAAGAGTTTCATTTTTCTTTGACAGAAAAACAGTCCATGTGTATCTGGAATAGTCATCAACCATGACTAGGGTGTATTTCTTGCCACCAATGCTTGGAGTCTCAACAGGTCCAAATAAATCCATGTGAATCAGATTTAGAGGACTTGTAGAAAGATCTCCAGCAATGGGTTTGAAGGACTTCTTCACTTGTTTGCCTTTCTGACATGCACTGCAGAGGGTCTCCTTCTTGTACACAATGTCTGGTAGCCCTTCTACAATGTGTTCTCTGGCCAGTTTGTTGATTGTTTTGAAATTCAAATGGTTGAGCTTTTTGTTCCAGTCCCAGCTCAGTTTTGAATCTCCTTTGGCTATCAGGCAAACTCCATCTTTTGCAGTGTTCCAATCAACTACATAGATGTTCTTCTTCTTGATGCTGTAAGAACCACTTCCTTTGTTGTCTCATGCTTCACATAGCAGAAGTCCTTTGTGAATTCAACAGTGTAGCCTTTGTCACAGAATTGGCTAGCACTTAGCAAGTTGAACTTCAGTCCTTTGACATATGAGACATCATCAATGATTATCTGGTTCCTGATCAGCTTTCCTCTTCCTTTTGTTTGACCTTCTTTGTCATTACCTCCAAAGGTAATTCTAGGTCCTTTGCATTTCTGGAACTCTGTTAGGCAACTTTTGTCACCTGTCATGTGCCTGGAGCATCCACTATCAATAAACCATTCTTGTTCAGAGATGGCTCCAGCACACAGTTCCTGCAAGATCAAAAGAAAGATTTAGGTACCCAAGCAATGCTGGGTCCTGGGGGGGTCATGGAGTCTGGGTAGTTGGTACCATTTTGGTCTCATCAAGTGAAACCTTGGTGGGTGGTACCCATTGTCCACCTGGTAGTTGTAGTAAACTGAAGTGTGATTCACTTTGGGCAGATGCTTGTGAGGGTCATGCTTCCTGTTTACATACTTTTGCATAGCTTTCTTTGTTGGAAAGAAGTCCCATATACTATCAAGAGCAGAGGGACGGTTAACCTTGGGCTTCTGAAGTTGACCAGCCAACCTCTTCTGCCTGAAGTTAACTCTCTCTTGATATTTGCCCTTCTGGTGATCATTTCTGGCACGATTGACATGAGGTTGTCTGTCAATGAATGGTCTTTTATTTTTGTTATTTTGAAAACCTCTTCTGTTGTTAGGTTTTCTGCCAGGTTCATTATTTTTCAAAAAGGGTTTCTGTTGAACCTTTATGTTACCCTTTTCTGGTCTGACTTCCTCATGAACAACCTTGGTGCCAGATACACCAACTTGACAGATGGGGCTAGAAATCAGTGGCTCTATAACCTTATCGTCCTTAGCAACTCTGGTGCTAGGCATTACAGAAGGCTCACCTGATTCTGTTGAGCCATAACCAAGACCAAAACCAGTGCCAATCTGTTGATCAAGCACAATCTTTTCCATGGAAGACTGGGCCTTCTGGTAAGCTTTGTACTTAATCTCGAGAGGCTCTATTTCTCTTATTCTCTTAAGAAGAGAAACATTTTCAGTCTCCAGTTGATCTCTTTCCTCAATTAGAAGATTGATTTTGATCTCAACCTCCTTCTTTAAGTCAAGAATTTCAGCTTTCAACTTACTGTTTTCTTCTGTTACAGAAGAATAAGTGGCTTGTATGGCCTTAAACTCTTCCCAAAATTCTGACATTGAATCAGAATCAAAAGTTAAGCCTACCGAAGAAAAACTAGATTCAGAAGTAGAGGTTACCTCATCATCAGAATGAGCCATGAGGCAAAGGTCTTCTGTCTCAGTATCAAGGCAACAGAAGGCCTCATCAGAATCTGAGTCAGAACTGGATTCTGTTTCTGACAGAGGGTCTTTCTCCAGCTGTTCTGTCACAAGTGCCTTTCTTCTTCTGGAGTTGTCCTCGTACTTCTTCTTTTCTCCATCCTGTCCTTGCTTCTTGGACACTCTAGGATGGAGACAATCAGCCTTTAAGTGACCAGGTTGTCTGCAATTGTAACAGAGAAGCTTTCCACTGCTTTATGTTGATTTGACCTTCTGGTATGGCTTTCTGTTGAAAGATGGACTCTTTCCATCTTTGGGATTCTTCATAAACTTTTTGAATCTCCTGGCAAAGGCATCCATATATTCATCAGATAAAAGTACTGAAGGGTCAAAATCATTTACCTTAGATGTGCTGGCAGTGAGGGCTGTAGAGGTCCTCTCTTCTGGTACATCTTCCTTCTCTTCAATCATTTCAAACTCATGAGCTTTGAGATCTGAAATGAGCTTATCAGTGGGATAAGTCTTTACATCCTTGCTGGCTTGGACAGCAACTACCTTCATCTTCCATGCTGAGGGCAGTCCCCTCAACACCTTCAGGTTGATCTCCTTGGTTGTGAGATCCTTGCCAAGCTCAGAGATCTCTCCAGTGAGAGTGAGGAGCCTGTCATACATCTTGGAGATGCTTTCACCAGGGAGAAGTTTGAAGTCATCAAACTTCTTGTTGGCTATGGTTAGTTTGTTGTCCTTCTCTTGCTCGTCACCAGCTCCAATGAGCTCAAGAGTATCCTAGATTTCCTTAGCAGTCTTGCACTTCTTGATTCTGTTGAAGTACCTATCATCAATGGACTCGTAGAGGATGTCCTTGGCAATATTGTCTAGGTTGTACTTTCTCCTCTCTTCAGTGGTCCATTCTGACTTGGCTTTACTGATCATCTGGGGTCTGGTGTTGTCTATGGCATGTTCAGGATTGACCTTCTGGAAGCTTGTGAAGGGCCCAATATCTAGAACTTCCCACATCTCATCATGTAGGGCACAGAGATGTGCTTTCATCCGGATCCTCCAGTCATCAAACTTAAGATCTGAAAACATAAGATTCTTGGACAAGGAGTGATCCATTATATCAGATAGAAATGAGGTAAAACAGAAAAACAAGTGGATCTTTGTTCAAAAAATAACCTAAGAGATTATTAGAACAAGGAGGCTCTGATACCACTTGTTGGTCCCGGTTATACTGGATACAGTCTAGAGGGGGGTGAATAGACTGTATTGGTTTTTAGCTTTTTAAACTAAGTACCAGATTTACAGAATAGCATGTTCTGTTGAAAGAACAGACTGGCAGCGGATGGGGTTCTGACAGGGAGTTCTGTTAGCCTCAGAGAAGCAAAGGCAGTAGGCCTTCTGTTAACTCGTAGAACAAGTTCTGCTGAACACAGATACCAAGTCCAAGGAGTTACACAGTTCTATCTAAGTGCAAGTATTAAAAGCAGTAAGTAAACGACACCAGGGATTTTTATAGTGGTTCAAGGAACAACTCGTTCCTCTAATCCACTGTTCCACTAAGCTGTAAAAACTGCCGTTTACAAAGCCTTAGTCCTAGTACTTAAGAAGCACTCCACGTCTTCTTCAAGCCTAGATGTGTCCTGGGATGCACTGCCTGGCTTCCTTTAACACTGGTCCTTTCACTGAGTTTCCTTGAAGTATCACCACTTCACTACTCCAGTTATTTGGACGTCCTTCTTGTAGCAAGAAGAGTTTCTGTTGAAACAGGGGTTCCTCCAACTAGCTTCGTTACAAAAGATTTGTATGTGATGAGCTTGAAGAGTTGAAGAACACTTGGAACTTTGCTTGAGTTGGAAAGAGTATTTTTCCAACTTCTGCCTTCTCTTGTAGAAGATAATGAGTTTGAATCTCAAGGAGGCTTTTTGCGTTTCAGAGTTTGAATATCTTGCTTGTGGTTAGCAAAAGTTGCAATGTTATCTTGGCAAAGTTATAGCAAAGTTATCCGGTTGTTCTTCGTAGTGTATCTTTTATACTGAGGTTGTCTTCCCGTTGGAGGAGTAGGAGGACAATTGCATTTAATGCGCGATCAGTTGACTTGACTAGTAGAGCCCGATAAAGTTGGCGGGTTACTATTTTGGGATAAAGTATTCCTAACATTGCGGCCAATCATCTGCAATTACTCTACGTAGCATGGGGTGCATTAAATGAGCATTTAATGCATGCACTGTAGCTTTTCCGTTTCATACTCATAGCCGTTGAAGGAATCTTTTAGTTGACTTCCCGGTTCTTTGAAATTCTTCTAAGTGTCAGACCTTCTGGTGTCTTTGTCTGAGAGTAGAACAGAGGAGGTCTGGAGCACTTCTGTTGGGAGTATCCAACAGAGACCCAGAAGGGTTTCTGTCAAAGTCAAGACTAACAGAGATCCTGAGGACTTCTGTTCTGGAGCAGGGAACCAAAGGTCCTCTGTTTCAATAATGCCATAAGAGGCACTTCTGCTCTTGAAGTCCTTCTGCTCTTGAAGGTCTTCTGTCAAGTCGAATACTTCTAAGAACTTTACAAAGGAAAATTCTAATACAAAATTTCTAAAGGAGTACTCTAAAGTCCTAATTAATCTAGCATCATCAAAATCTAATTACAATTATTCCTTACACTAATTGTTCAATGCTCAATTGAAAGACATAATTGCTAAATTTATTCTTAGATAGATTGTGAGAAGTTGCAGATAAATATTTTAGGACCCAACACAAGTCACCTAAAATAAGTAACTAGTCAACATTTCCCAGTGATGGCCAAAACGAGACTAGTTGTTTAAGTGCAATGACAACCTTAATTATTAACTATATTATTTACCCAACCCTGTGGTGTTAATATTATAATTAAATAATTAAATTCTCCCGTAAAACTTCAATCTGGGACAAGGTAAAAGAAGTTTAACGATGTGTTCAGAAAGTGTTCATTTGTGTATTTAACAAACAATATGTTTATGATTGAGTACTCATAATATATATCACAAATACGACATAATTAATTTTCTAGACACAACAATCTAAATAGAACAAACTTAACAATTAAAATCAATACAAATTAAAACATGATAAGAACAATTAATTAACCAATTTCTAGCCCCAAATTTATTTAGCTATACATGTTGGGAAACATAGAAATAGATGAATCCATGATTAAAATACAAGATTTAATGAGATAAGGAAGATTAAACTTGTGGTAGATGACAATCCTTGGAGCTTTGGTGCTAATCTTGACTTCATCTTGAATGAGAAAGTGATTGATTGTGGTTGGAGATGGGTTGATGATTTGGAGTTGAGAAATGAAGAGAGAAGGAGGAGGAAATGTTTCTTGGATGTTTAGAGAGAGGTTACTTCGAAGTTATGTGCGGAGGACATGGGCGGAGCTAGGGGTGGGCCAACCTAGGCCATGGCCCACCCCAAATTTTAAAAATAGCTTAATTTTGAAGGTGAAAAAATCTATGTAATTTTTTTTCTAAAAATATTCTTTGTACCGGCCCAGTCCGGCCCAGTGCCCTGGCTCCGCCCCTGGCAGAGGAAGATGGATTAAGACAATATAATGATAAGGTGATTAATCATTAATTGCTGGAATTTACAGAACATGATTGCAACCCTTCTCTTTCATTTTTTTCACTAGGGTTCGAATCCCATCTCATGTTTTTCCACTTTTTGCCTCTTTTCTTCAATTTATTCTTTATTTGCTTTGAAGAAAATTCCACCTTAATTGATCTCAAACCTGAACTTTTATTTTCTTCTTTTCTTCACTTTGATTGTATCTAAATAACATCAAAAGTACCTGAAAATACAAAATACACGCATAGGATCGCACTAGTACAAACTAATGACAAATAATAAAAATATGTACAAAAGTACAACTTTAATAACTAATATTATCAACAAACTAGGCCTGAAAAGTGTGTAACATATAAGCACATCAGGTTGCATCCCAAGAAGCGCCTTATTTAATGTTGCGGCACGACATTATTTTTACTTTATTAGTTTATTTTATGTTTTATGTGGGATCGTGAACATCCCTTGTTTCATCTTTCTTTCTCGGCCTTTTCCAGTAAGGCCGAGATTTCTTTCTTGTTACCACCTCAATCGTAGGTGGTTTTATTTCATTGTGTGGCGATTTCTCAAAACTGGTTTTTGTTCAATTTTCACTTCTTCAAACATTTGGTCTCCTCGCCTTTATTTTCAACAAAAACATGTGATGCTTGTGGTTCAAAAACATTTAAAGAACAAAGATATTGATCTTTAATTTGTTTTTTCGTAGAATCAAAGATATTAAATTCTACTTTTTGGTCATCGAACTCTAAAGTTAATGAACCATTAGATACGTCTATTTTTGTTTTGGCGGTTTTCAGAAAAGGTCTACCCAAAAGGATGGGTGTTGTTTGGTTGTCATCTCTCATTTCAAGTACATAGAAGTTAACAGGGAAAACCAAGTTTTCTACTTCGACTAGCACATCTTCGATTACACCCTTCGGGTGAGTATTAGACTGATCCGCTAGTTGAATCACTACACCAGTTTGATGTAGTGGGCCGAGTTGTAAGGATTTATATAAGGAGTAAGGAATAACGTTTATTGATGCTCCTAAATCCAACAAGGCTTTAGAAAAATTGGTGTCCTCTATTTTGCAAGGAATGGTGAACATGCCCGAGTCGCTACATTTTTTGGAAGTTTCTTTTGAAAAATGGCCGAGACACGTTCACTAACCTCAACCTTTTGTTTCCCCTTTAATTTGTTTTCCCTTTTTATTGTACATAATTCTTTTAAAAATTTTGCATAACGGGGAACACTTTTAATTAATTTATAGAGTGGGATATTTACCTCAGAATCGGCGAAGGTCTCGTAGATGTCCCAATCATTCTTCAGCTTCCTTGTGTCTTTCAATGCCTCAGGGAATGGAGGGAGTGGTTCATATGATGAAAGTGGAGGGAATTTAGTTTTCGTTGGTTCCTCCTCTTTTGGTTGAAAGCCTTCTCCAAGATCAACCTCTTGCTTTTCTTCCTCAACTTCCCGTGTTTGCAATTCTTTACCGCTCCTCAACATGATTGCATTGACATGTTGTCTTGGTTTTTGCCCAGTTTGGGAAAGGAGCCTACCCGAATCTTTTGCCTCGAGTCGACTTACGGCATTCAAAATTTGGCTAACTTGAGTTTCCAAATTTTGAATGTCCGACTTGGTTTCATGTTGGAATTGCATCATGGTTTGTTGGAACTGTCCCATGTTTTGCTGCATTGTTGCAATATTAACGGCAAGTGCTCGAATCATGTCTTCGATGGACATACTCGAGTTCGATGTTTGGCCTTGTTGTTTATATCGTTGAGGAGGAGGGTTTGTTTGTTGAGGTTGTTGAGAATTTCCGTACCTTAAATTTGGATGATCCCTCCATCCCGGGTTGTAAGTATTGCCTTGAGGATCGTACCTCCTTTGACCTTGGAACCCCAACGCATTGACTTTCTTGGGATTCTCCTCTTGAAGTGTTGGGCAAGAGTAGGTGGGATGTCCTTGTGTCGAGCATATGCCGCAGATCTTGACTTCTTGGGTTTTTTTATTTAAGAGAAAATCTTTTACCAAAGAAGTCAAGTCGGCCATATGACTTTTCCAACGAGGTGTTGGATTCCGCCGCCATAACTCGCTTTGATGACCGCCCCTTGTAATGTCTACAATTCTCTGCCAACTCCGAGATAAGATTCATAGCTTGAGAAGATGTTTTGTTGATGATCCCCCTCCACACGCGGCGTTGATCATCCGCCTATCATCATTGCAAAGACCATCATAGAAGTGTAGGATGAGGTCTTGCTCCGAATAGTCGTGGTATGGACAGCTCGCACAAAGTTTCTTGAATCGTTCCCAATATTGGTAGAACGATTCATCATCTTTCTGCTCCACATTGCTGATTTGCTTTTTGAGAGATGAGGATACAGAGGCAGGATAGTACCTTTCGATGAAAACTTTCTTCATGGCCGCCCATGTACCTATACTTCCCGACGGAAGATAGAATAGCCAATCTTTTGCGGTATCCTTGAGGAAGAATGGAAAGGCCCTCAACTTTATTTGTTACTCGGTGACTCCATTGAGGCACATGCTTGTGCAAACAACATGGAACTCCGAGAGATGTTTATTTGGGTCCTCCCCTCTTAAGCCATGGAAAGATGGAAGTAATGGGATTAGCCCCGATTTGAGCTCAAATGTAGCACCTTCATCAAGAGTAGGGAAGGTGATACACAGCGGTTGTTGGTTGAGGTCTTGAGCTGTGAGCTCCCTCAATGTTCTTGTCTCAAGAGCCATAGTTATTGGCTCTTCGGACTCGTTAGAATGAGAACTAGCACTTGATGATTCAACCCAAGTCGGTACTTGAGAATTTGTTTTTCAACCGCTTGAGAGTTTGTTCTATTTTGGGGTTTGTTTGGTAGGTGAGTTGGTTTATGGATCTGGTTTTTACCATATACTCAAACAAAGCTCAGAAAGATAGAAATCTTTATATATGTATAAATATTTTTTTTTTCTTGAAATAAAATAAAAAGAAAAATTAATTGCCTTTCCCCGGCAACGACGCCAAATTTGACGTGCATTTTGTCACGGTGCGTCAAAATAAATTCAATACTAGCACTAATACGTAGTATAGGTGAAGTAGAGTTCGTATCCACAGGGAAAGGAATAATTCTCTTTTTATGAAACTAGTAAATAAAAGGGGGGTTTTGGGATTGAATGATTTAATTTAAAAACTAATATGAACAACCTATATGTGTTTTAATTCAAAGATAAAAGAACTTGGCATTGCTACTTTCCACTTGTTGATATATTTTAGTCGATCATTGTTATATCTATAACTTATTCCCTCTTGAATACTCAATCGAGGAGCATATCCAATTCATTGAGGGTAGTTATTAACAACGACCGTTCATTAATAACCCTTACTATTAGTCAAGTATAGAACACCTCCATATACCGACTTGATAGTAGCATTTAATCTCTTAACTCCTTGATGAAATCAATTGAGATTGATTACCTCAACACAACGGTTTCGGTTTAACCAACAAAATTAATCCCTCTTAAGTTTATCAACCACGACCGTGCATTAATAAACTGAAGTTACGTACTTGTGAAACTATCAACGATTAACCATCGGTTCGTCGATCGTTTCTAGTAATAATTAATATATGAAACAAAACTAGTTGATACTTTAAGTAATGTTCAAAATATCAATATGAAATATGAATAGGAATTAATTAGTATTCAAGGAAGAATATTGCTAAAGGAGATGAATCCTACTATAATTAATATCAAGATGTTAACTAATTGTCATTTTAGCAACACTCCCTAACATTAATATAGAGCAAGAAAATACTACTCTAACTAATGTCAAGATGTTAACTAATTGTCATCTTAGCAACACTCCCCAACATTAATATAGAGATACTATTAAGGAGAGAACTAATAATTAATATTCAAGGGAAGAGGTTAAGAAAATAACTCACAACTTTAATAATCAACAAGCTTCAAGAGCAACACCAAGAATTGGAAGTTTAGCTCCTCATTTGGAGACTAAACATAGCTAGAAAAATATAAAGAAATGCTATTCTAAACTGAGCTTAAGAGTATGGAAGAATGAATAATGTTTTGTGAAGGAAAAGTGTGCTATTTATAGGTATTTTTCAACACCTTGGGCCGGGTACCCGACCGGTTCAAGTGCTCACCCGACCGGGTCCGGTCAAAATCAGACAATCTTCCACGTTTTGGTGATCTTCAGCACGTTCTGGTGTTCCGGGTCAAGTCTAACCCGACCGGGTGGCATAGGGGACCTGGCCGGGTCCAATGATATTCCAGGCATTTTTGGTTGTTAAATCAGACCCGACCGGGTGAAGTCTTCTACCCGGTCGGGTAATTGTTCCTGACAGTCAAAATCCCGATTTCTTTACTTCAAAGTCCACCTTTTCAACACCGTAATTCCTAATTCTACTTTACAACTTACAAATGAAGGTTAAAATACAATTACAACTAAAATCAAACAAATGTTTACAAACTAAATAAAATGGTAAACAATCCACATAAATCAAATATAAAAACATGCAATTATGCACTACTAGTTAGTGTGCATCAACGCACATGCGGAAGGTGGGTGGTTTTTGATAAGCCCAATATACTAACAATCAAACAATCTAAGCAGTGAAAGAACAAGCAAATAGAAAGATATTTAATTAGATTGGACACCATTAAATATTCCTAACAGTTTTTGTGCAAGGACCACATTAGCTAACCACAAAGGGTATTTTACCTCCCTGATGTGTTTGATGGAGAGAAGCATAGCGACCTCTTTCTTTACGAAGTTCCTCCTTTCGGCTGAGAGAGGTATTCTTCTTTGTTGCACAGGTTTTGAGGAAGGGTCCACCGCCAGGCGATGAGTGATCACCCTTCGGTGGATTTCTGGCATGTCCTCCGGCCCCCATGAAAAAACAATGGAGTAGGCGTGGAGGGCCTCCGTGATGCCAGGCTTCAAGTCTTCGGTGAGCTAGGCTCCAATCTTCAAGACTCTCTCCGGCTTGGCCGGATCGAATACGAAGTCTTCAGTCTCCTCGGAAGGTTCATCCCTCGGCCTACATTCCTCCCCTTGTATAGTGGCGGTAATAGTATCAATGCAGAGTTCAGTTTTGCTAACCTTCTTGGTGAGTTGGAGGTAGCAAACCCGTGAGAGCTTCTGGTTCCCCCAGGAGTATTCCACGCCGCCGGCCGTGGGAAATTTGAGGCAGAGGTGCCTCATGGAGATGACGGCCTCCAAGTCTTCAAGGGTGGGCCGACCGAGGATGATGTTATGTGTGCAGTCGAGATTGACGAAGACAAATTCCACTTCGAGCTTGGCCATGTGAAATCCATCGCTGAATTCGGTCAATAAGGAGATAACGCCCTCAGCGTCAATGCTATCTCCGGTGAATCCTGAGAGGGGTGTTTTGATTCGTCGGAGGGATCCCATATCGATCTCAAGATCATGAAAAGTGTTGAGGTACATTACGTTGATGGAGCTACCCGTGTCGACGTAAGTGCGGCGGATGACAGTGTTGTTGATCTCCGTCTGAATGGTGAGGGCATCCCTGTGAGGAAGTGAAGCCGGGGGTAGATCCGCAACAATGAACATTATGGGATCTGCTCTCGGCCTCTTAATCAGAGGCATATGGTTGACCTCCCCAACGTAGAGGGACTGTGCCCACTTCTTTCTCTGGCTCGTGGGATCTCCCCCAGTGTTACCTCTGGTGATCATGTGGATGTGGCGTTTGTACTGGTGTTGTTGATCCTCCTCCCCACTGAGGTTCTTGATTTCTCGCTTCTCCCCCTTCGGATCTCTCAAGGGAATGGTATTAGGGTTGACCCAACTGTTTGCTTTAGCCGGTGGCCCTTGAGGGGGCCTTGATGCTTAGAGCCCCTTGACAAATTGGGATAAATGGCCCGCCTGTAATAGCCTATCGATGGCTGCTTTCAGCTGATGGCAGTCATCGGTTCTGTGGCCTTGGTGGTGATGAAAACGACAGTATGGTTCATTAGGGTTGATGGCATATACCTCTGGGTGCGCAAGAGGCTCGCTCCATAAGGCCGCTTCCCTTTCATAAGGTTTTATGGGTTGTCTCCGATACTTACCAGGGATCTGAGCTGCCAATACCTATGGGGTGAAAGGCGTCTTCTTACGAAGCTGGATGAGAGGTTCGCCTGATCCCTCGACGAGCTTTCACTTCATATCCTCCACTTGCGCTAGTATGGCGACGTATTTGGGGTCTGTCTGTGGGGCAGAAGCCATCATTTGGGCCTGACAAGCCTCCTTCTCATCGAGCTGGCGCTGGAGGGCCTCAATGATATCATCCCTAGGATCTTTGGGTATTGCCTCCGCCCCAAGCGATTGCGCGTGGGCCAAGTGGGCCTGGTTGATCTGTTGCCTGGCATCATCAGCATGTAACAGTCCTTTGCCCTTGTCCCGAAGGGGACGCCTCTCGTCTGCCCTCGAGACGGATCCTTCGCTCTCCTGAGGCCTTTGGAATGCCTTACCACCGAGGCGGTCTTGGACTCCCCGGCGATCTTGCACTCCTCCGAGCCTATCGAGGGCGGAGGTCCGGGGCCTATCCTTGTTCGCGCCACGCTGATCCCGAGACTAGACTCCTGAGACACGGTGTCCTGAGCAATGACCCCCTCGTTGTTTCCAGTTCTTTGAACCCGGCACATGAAGGGAGGTGGAGGCGGCGGAACAGGAACAACGTTCTCCCTGATTTGTGCCTGGGGTGGCACAAACGCTTCGAAGGTGCCTGGGTTATGAGTGAGAGTGTGGATGAAGGCTGAGAAGGCTGACTGTACGTTGATAGTCAGGACCGGAGGGCTAACTTGGTTTTCGCTCTGGTCCGTCCTGCGGGTTTCGAGGCCGACACGAGCGTCAGGAGCATTCTTCTGGAGCTGAAGGCGCAGCCGCGCAGGACAACATCGACCTGCTCCATTTCAGCGAGGGTCCCGTGTTAGTATATATGTCCTGGTGACAATCATTTTTTAAAAGACATATGTACTTGATCACATTTAGTTTTTATATTTGATATATACATGGTATTACACTTTATGAATGATTGTTTTCGATTATCAATATTTTATTCATAATTGTGTTCCCTTGGATTTATGTTGTCAATAAGTAAGTGGGAGCTTATATGATATAACATAAAGTCCTAAAATAGCCCCAATCAATGATCATCAAGGAAGGGATATTGATGATATGTGATAAGATTGGTATGTGGACTGCAACATACTTTTAGAAAGTATAGTTGATCTCACAACTATGAGTTCGTGTAATTCATGATGGTCACATAGATATTTTAGAGAATATCGGCATACCCACCGAGAAACCATTTGATAAGTTCTATTCATGTGTCTATGGGATTATCGGTGTATAGAGTAGTGTAATAGTCCTCCCACTTGAGGTCAATACGTACTACATGTGCGGAGTGATATACTTTGACCATGACCAACGCTTGTACTCCAATCGGGGTAGATACGGCATGTGTTGGGTGCATCGCGAAGCACATGGAGTAGTAGTTGAGCTAAGAAAGGATTCATTCCTCATAATAGATTAAGAGAGAACATTCTACTTCTCATATCTAGACGGATCATAAAGTCATTGGCCAATGCAAAGATATGTTCATTTTGGACATCGAATATGATCGTTATGGATCATCTAGAAAGATTGAGAGACAGAGACTAAGTTATTGGAATAGACACAATATCAAGTTCTAGACTTAGTTGAATGTTCGTTGAATGAAAGGACCGTATCACTATGAGCTCTATATTAGAGGGAGTTTGAATAGTCCTCGCAAATGTCCTTATATATTAAGTTTGTCTGGTAAATCGTCTAGGGATTATACTAAGACCTTAATTTGATTAGTGCTTAATATATAAGGCCCTATGGGTCACACGACAAGTGATTATACCTTCCGATTGAATTGTTGGAAGGAATTAAATATTAATAATTGGATTAAATAATATTTAATTAGTAATACTGAAAATGGATTAAATATTAATTAGATTAAACATATTTAATTCATGAAGTTGAAGGAGAGTTCTAATTGATAGAATTAATTAAGTAAGATAAATTAGACTTATTGTACTTAATTGAGATGTATTTTTAATTAAATAAAGTTGCTACTTTACTTTATAATTTAGAATTAAAAAGAAAAGAAAACTAAAGTAAATAATAATAAAGATGCAAAGTGGCGTGCAACCAACTTTCATCTTATTATTAATTTGTTTAGTTTATTTATTTATTTAATTAGTTAAGTAAAATAGTTATTGGGCCTAGTTGGACTAGAACTCATTAATTAGTAAGACTTTCATTCTGATTGAGAAACTAGTTTAGAACTAGTATAAATACATCCTCCTCCTTCATAAACTATAGACCAGTTTTCAGATTCAGCATTACCAGTTTATTTCCCTGCGAAGAGATTTCCTAGCCTTTCTCTTGAGAAGATCTAACCATTCTTTCGAAAAGGAGAAATCACGTGGATACCAAAGGTCAAGGATTATCACCGCTAGGCTGGAAGATCTGTAAGTTCTAACTCAGAGCAGTTGTTATTATTATATTCGTTGTTTTGTCATAATCAGGGAAGATCTGTTTGGGAAAATTTTAAACTTCCGTTGTTGTACTTTCGAGGTACGTCACATCAATTTCCTAATAGTGATATTTTAATGACATTATACGAATTGTATAGAATTTTTCGTGGATCAGATTACGTGTTCGCTCAATTTTTTATTTACGAAGTAGATTTTGATTTATGAAATCAATTTGGAGCTTAAATATAACTTCGGTATTTGTGATAGATCTAAGCACTCATCATTCTCTCAAAATACTTTAACTGAATTTTGCTGAATGATTAGAAGTTACTCTGGAATATTTATTTTTAAAGAATTTAGATTTTGATTTTTGAAATTGAGATCTGAAATCGAAAAAACAGAATATAGTTACATGTTGCACTGTGTTCTTCGCATCCTTTGATTCCTATCTACGTTTCTCTTTCGATCATGGCTGTGTTGTCTTTAGAAATTGGACTAGGAGTCTTATTTGCTAATTTTAGAAATCCAAATCAGAACGTTCGACGTCACAGCCTCTTACGGAAGAGTTTCCTTTATGGATAGGACTCTATGGAGTCCGCATCAGTAGTTGATACCGTATAAATAATAATAAAACATACTCCATATGTTTTTTATTTATTTATTGTGATAATTAAATTAAACTAAGTTTTTAATTAATTGGATTAATGATCTTAGATATAAAATAAGTTTAATTTAACAATTTGACTTTAACCGATTGTTATATTGTTATTGTCTTAAGCATGCTTAATTATTTATTTGATAATTAGATTTGCATATAAATTAGATTTATATTGCATGCTTTAATTTTACGTGTCTGAGTTAGATCTCGTTAACATATTATTTGATAATATGTTTTAGCATCTTGATTGAATAGAATAATTTAATACCCCGCTAAATGTTCCCCATAAATTGAAATTTAAGTCTTATCTGGGATAACGACATCACCTATCATAATTAAATAGGTAGAAATATTTTTTCGTTGAAGAATATTTCACCCAAGTGTTTATTCCATTCGACAAAATATAGAACTAATTTATAGATACATATGTTTGTGATCGTGTGATGGTTTTGACTTGCTTAAATTAGCTCGAGTCGCCCAAGTGTCAGTGTTAATTTAAGGATGTCGATCAATTTAAAAACAAAATTGATCTACCAAAAGTTGCTTGGACGCAATTGGTCTAGGGACGTACCCATTATATTATTGCAGTGATCAGCCCAAGCTCGGACTGTAATAGTATGAATGAGGATTTTGGCCACTATGATTGTAAAAAATTACACGTTCCTTTTATTGGGGTCAAAGAGCATGTAAAAATGGTGGGAGCTAAATAATTAAAAGTCCATATTATTTAGTTAACTAGATGTGATCATAGGAATTAATATATGATTTTAATTCCGTTCCATTTGAACTTATTTAGGCTTTTAGGTATGTCGAATTTATCATTGAGAAGTATCTTGGATACAAATAATCTGATTGAACCAAACATTCTAGACTTGGAACAAAATATGCGTTTCGTTCTTAGGCAATAAAATATTGAACATGTATTTGATACATGTGTACCCGATATCCTTGATGTTAGCTCTTCTGAATTAGCCATGTTTGACAAGGACATTCAGAAGAATCACATTGTTGAGGTACCAAAGGATGTATGTCTTTACTCCAAAGAGATAAGACATTGGAAGAGAGATTGTGAGTTATACAGGACTAATCTAGCCAAAGCACCGAGTGCTTCTAGCTTAGGCATTTTTGTCATTGATATTAATATGTCTACAACTAACTCTCACTATTGGGTATTAGATACGGCTTGTGGCTCACACATTTGCAATAGTGTGCAAGGTCTAAATGACAGAAGAGCAGTTAGGCTGGGTGAGATTGATCTACGTGTAGGCAATGGAGCAAAAGTTGTTGCTGAACGTGTAGGGACTTATATATTAGATTTACCCAGTGGTTATAGATTACAACGAAATAATTGTTATTCTGTTCTTCTATAACAAAGAACATAATTTCCATTCCTATGTTAGACATTAAGGGGTTTTCCTTTCATTTTGATAATAACACTAATTGTTTTTCACAAAATGGTATTGTGTATGGAAATGCTCCTCTTATGAATGCTTTATATGTTCTTAATTGTAGACATGACATATTAAATGTACAAAATAAAAGATCAAGGTTAAGTAATCTGAAAAATACCACCTATCTTTGACATTGTAGACTTGGTTATATTAATGAAGCCAGAATAACAAGGTTAAGTAAATTAAATTACTTAACACCATTTGATTTTGAATCATATGATAATTGCGATTCATGTCTCTCAGCTAAAATGACGAGTAAACCTTTTCTTGGAAAAGGACTACGGGCCAAAAAAGTGCTTGAATTGGTTCACACAGATGTGTGTGGACCATTCCCAACTCAAGCTAGAGGACGTTTTTCTTACTTCATCACATTTATTGACGATTTCTCTAGGTTTGGATTTGTGTATCTTATGAAACACAAATCGGAAGCTTTTGAGAAATTCATGGAGTATAAGGCTGAAGTAGAGAAGCAACTTGACAAAAGTATCAAGACTCTACGATCCGATCGTGGAGGAGAATACTTGAGTAAAGAGTTTCTTGATTACTTAAAAGGTGAGGGAATTCAGTCATAATGGACTCCTCCAAGAACACCTCAATTGAATGGTGTTTCTGAAAGGAGAAATAGAACCTTGTTAGACATGGTTAGGTCCATGATGAATTTCACGTCTCTTCCAACATCTCTTTGGGGGTATGCATTGCAAACCTCGATATACATTCTGAATAGAGTTCCATCTAAATCAGTGCAAAAGACACCATATGAGTTATGGTGTAATAAGAAGCCTTTTCTTTCACATATAAAAGTGTGGGGTTGCCCTGCTTATGTGAAGAAATTGCACACTGATAAGTTGGGAGCTAGAAGTGAGAGATGTTATTTTGTGGGTATCCTAAAGAAACTAGAGGATACTATTTCTATCATCCTGAGGAACATAAAATCATTATTTCCAGACAGGCCCGATTCCTAGAAGAAGACTTGGTCTTCAAGGAATTCAATCGTGAGAAGATAGTACTAGAAGAAATTCAAGAATCACAAAATAACATAGAGGATAAAGACTTGTTAGATGGTCAAAACAAGGATTCAGTGGGAGGATTAAGCGGAAGTATGTCCCTAGGAGGACATTCTTCAGCTAGTGGGAGTAATATAGGAAGCACCTCGCACCAGCAAGTGGTTCCTATTAGGCATGAAAGAAATGTCATGGTTGTCATTCCTTCTGCACCTACTTCTCCTTCTCTGGAAACACTTAAAAGTGTAGCACCAGAAAATTCTCCGAGCATTGGACAGTCCAATGAAAGAGAGCCTCTTCACAATCAGAATGAGCAGCCTGAACAATCGCAAAATATTCAACTCCGTAGGTCTACTAGGATTCGTCATGACCCAACTAGGTTTGGCTTCCTCATGGAGGATCATGATGATGTTGAAATTCCTGACAAGGATGAACCTAAGACTTACACTGAAGCAATATTAGATATTGATTCAGAGAGGTGGCGAGAGGCCATGAAATCTGAAATGGACTCGATGTATATGAATCAAGTATGGAACTTGGTTTACTTGCCTGTTGGGGTTAGACCCATTGGATGCAAATGGGTTTTTAAGAAGAAAATTGATGCCGAAGGCAAGGTGCAAACATACAAAGCTAGGTTAGTGTCTAAAGGTTATAGTCAAAGAGAGGGAATTGACTATAGTGACACCTATTCGCCAGTTGCAAAACTCAAGTCCATTTGAATTTTGCTTGCGATAGCAGCATACTATGACTATGAGATTTGGCAAATGGATGTCAAAACTGCTTTCCTTAATGGAAACCTCAAGGAGGAGGTGTACATGGTACACCCTGAAGGTTTTATACCCAAGTCAAATCCCAAATCAATATGTAAATTGGAGAAATCCATTTATGGGCTAAAGCAAGCCTCAAGGAGTTGGAATATCCGTTTTGATGAAGCGGTCAAATCGTTTGGCTTCATCAGAAGCAATGAGGATGCGTGTGTGTATACAAAACGCAGCAAGGATAACGTGGTCTTTATGGTCATATATGTTGATGACATTCTGATCATAGGGAATGATATCCCTTTATTGAAGTCCATGAAAGAATGGTTGTCCAAAATCTTCATGAAGAAAGAGCTAGGTGAAGTCTGTTATATCCTTGGGATTAAGATCTATAGAGACAGAGTTAACAGGATGTTGGGTCTTTCACAATCCACGTATATCGACAAAATACTACATCGATTTAAAATGGAAGAATCTAAGAAATGATTCCTCCCGATGGGTCATGGGATATCGTTATCAAAGAAGGATAGTCCTTCAACTGATGATGAGATCAAATGCATGAGAAGGATTCCATATGCTTCTGCAATTGGTTCAATCATGTATGTTATGATCTGTACTAGGCCAGATGTGGCTTATGCGCTTAGTATTGTTGGTCGATATCAAAATAATCCAGGAGAACGGCATAGGAGTGCTGTTAAGACTATTCTTAAGTATCTTAGACAAACTAAAGATTATTTCTTGGTTTATGGTGGATAAGAGGAACTAATAGCATCTGGTTACTCTGACGCTAGCTTCATGACAGATAAGGATGACTATAAGTCACAATCACGATATGTTTTTAATCTCAATGGAGCAGCAATAGACTGGAAGAGTTCCACGCAAGACACTACAGCTGATTCGACAACAAAAGCCGAGTACATTGCTAAAGTGGCCGTATGGATACGTGAATTCCTCAAAGAATTAGGGGTTGTTCCAAATGACAGTCGTCCAATAACCGTTTATGTGACAATACTGATGTCGTTGCACAAGCAAAGAAACCAAGATGCGACAAGAGGAATGGACATGTGTTGAGGCGCTATCATGTGATTCAAGAGCAGATAGCAAAAGGAGATGTTGCAATAGAACGTGTTTCCACTGAGGACAATTTGGTTGATCCCTTCACCAAACCTTTGAACTACGAGAAACATACTAGACATTTTGAGAATCTAGGTGTTAACCGCATTGGTGATTGGCACTAGGCCAAGTGGGAGATTGTTAGTATATATGTCCTAGCGACAATCATTTTTTAAAAGACATATGTACTTGATCGCATTTAGTTTTTATATTTGATATATACATGGTATTACACTTTATGAATGATTGTTTTCGATTGTCAATATTTTATTCATAATTGTGTTCCCTTGGATTTATGTTGTCAATAAGTAAGTGGGAGCTTATATGATATAACATAAGGTTCTAAAATAGCCCCAATCAATGATAATCAAGAAAGGGATATTGATGATATGTGATAAGATTGGTATGTGGACTGCATCATACTTTTAGAAAGTATAGTTGATCTCACAACTATGAGTTCCTGTAATTCATGATGGTCACATAGATATTTTAGAGAATATTGGCATACCCACCGAGAAACCATTTGATAAGTTCTATTCATGTGTCTATAGGATTATCGGCGTATAGAGTAGTGTAATAGTCCTCCGACTTGAGGTCAATACGTACTACATGTGCGGAGTGATATACTTTGACCATGACCAACGCTTGCACTCCAATCGAGGTAGATACGACATGTGTTGGGTGCATCATGAAGCACATGGAGTAGTAATTGAGCTAAGAAAGGATTCATTCCTCATAATAGATTAAGAGAGAACATTCTACTTCTCATATCTAGATGGATCATAAAGTCATTGGCCAAAGCAAAGATATGTTCCTTTTGGACATCGAATATGATCGTTATGGATCATCTAGAAAGATTGAGAGACAGAGACTAAGTTATTGTAATAGACACAATATCAAGTTTTAGACTTAGTTGAATGTTCGTTGAATGAAAGGATTGTATCACTATGAGCTCTATATTACAAGGAGTTTGAATAGTCCTCGCAAACGTCCTTATATATTAAGTTTGTCTGGTAAATCGTCTAGGGATTCTACTAAGACCTTAATTTGATTAATGCTTAATATATAAGGCCCTATGGGTCACAAGACAAGTGATTATACCTTCCGATTGAATTGTTAGAAGGAATTAAATATTATTAATTGGATTAAATAATATTTAATTAGTAATAGTGAAAATGGATTAAATATTAATTAGATCAAACATATTTAATTCATGAAGTTGAAGGAGAGTTCTATTTGATAGAATTAATTAAGTAAGATAAATTAGACTTATTGTACTTAATTGAGATGTATTTTTAATTAAATAAAGTTGCTACTTTTCTTTATAATTTAGAATTAATCAGAAAAGAAAACTAAAGTAAATAATAATAAAGATGCAAAGTGGCGTGCAACCAACTTTCATCTTATTATTAATTTGTTTAGTTTATTTATTTAATTAGTTAAGTAAAATAGTTATTGGGCGTAGTTGGACTAGAACTCATTAATTAGTCAGACTTTCATTCTGATTGGGAAACTAGTTTAGAACTAGTATAAATACATCCTCCTCCTTCATAAACTATAGACCAATTTTCAGATTCAGTATTACCATTTTATTTCCCTGCGAAGAGATTTCCTAGCCTTTCTCTTGGGGAGATCTACCCGTTCTTTCGAAAAGGAGAAATCACGTGGATACCAAAGGTCAAGGATCATCACCGCTAGGCTGGGAGATTTGTAAGTTCTAACTCAGATCAGTTATTAGTATTATATTCGTTGTTTTGTCATAATCAGGGAAGATCTGTTTGGGAAAATTTTAAACTTCCGCTGCACTTTCGAGGTACGTCACATCAATTTCCTAACACCCCGTTCTCAGGAGCCTTGTTTGAGGCTTCAGCGGTGTTAATTTCACCGAGGCCTAGGTTTTTGTCTTCCAAGGTCTTGGATTGAGTGCGAGTTCTACCCATTATGATGAGTGTTTTTCTGAGGGGGGGGGGTCTTACTTGATCGTTCGACCTCTCAACGAGAGCACCAAACGATGGATAGTGTACCCGGGGGTAGCTTATCCGAGGGATATTATAAGAAATATCAAGAGAGAGGTCAGAGCAAGTAAGAGAGAGAGAGTGAATATGTATTCGATATATGTGTTGTGTTGTGATTACAAGGGAAAATGGCTGCTATTTATAGTAGCCATAAATGCTAGGTCTAATCAATGGGGGTACAAGTATCAAGCAACCAGCGATGGAGGGTCAATTCAGCGAGGGTGGCGCCAACATGTGTATGTGGCCGCATTTAACGCGGATGGTTTGGGTGTGATGTTCGCATTCAATGTGCCGATCCAGCGCATGTGGAGGGGAGATTGTGTCAAGGAGAGTTCCTTCGGTTACATGCACCCAGGAGTGTTTGTACTGAAGGCTATGTATAAGCTGAAGGGCGTATATATGTCGAAGCCTGAAAATACCGAAGGGTGCACGTAATCTCAGTCTGAATTTCCCAGTGATGTCAGTCGACCAAGTGTAGCTGTTTATCGAATGTGTGGCCTTCAGCCATGGGGCCGAAGGCATTACATTGTTGCAGTATGGGTTGTCCGGAGTCTTGTTTGCTGTATTTGGGCCGCTTGGACTTGTTGGGCCGGATTGTTGTAGCGTAAGTATGTAGGCCGGGGGTTCCTGGGCCATATACTCCATCAACTTCAATCATACTCGTGACAACAGTCCTTATTCAACAATCAACAATGGATTCCCTAGCTCATCAACATTGTGATCAATGTGCTGAATTTCTAAATGATGAACTGAGGGGAAAATCGTCATGTGTGGTACTTGTACAGATTGCTCCACACACATGGTGGATATGAAGATGACCTGTGAGCAATCAATCCGTTCACATTATCAAAGGGAGTATGGGCGTGTATACTCTCCACTGAGCAGAAAATCAACAAATGCACACCCTAACACCAACACACGTCAAGAACAATCAACGAGTGCATATTCTCAGGGGGGGTGTTTCTTTTTCACTTCTCCTGGTGTCATGCAACGAAGAACACACACTTCAAGGGGGAGTTTTCAATCTTACTCCCTGAGCAAGAAACGACAAATATTTGCACATTCTGAGGGGGGTTACATTTTTCTCCTCCTGGTGTCATAAAATGATCAATGCAAGGATTCTCTCAAGGATTCAAATTTTAAGGTGGAGTTTTTTATTGTCTCCTCCCTGATGCCAAACAATGACAAAGCATACCGAGTGCTCCGGTTGAGGGAGAGCACAGAGAGAAAATAAACAAAGATACATGGGGGATAAATCCTAATGGCTTAGTAAATCCAATTAAGCCTACCCAAGGGACAATGCCGAGAGTGAGTGAGTGAGTGAGTGAGCGAGTGAACATTGTGAGAGTGATGAAACAGAAGGTCTGAGTGAGCAATATCAAACGAAAATTTACTCCCAATCACTCAAATACTCCAGACAATTCCCATAGGTTCAAGACCGATTTAATCAGATCCCGAGTAGAAGTCGCTGCATTTTGTCCAAACGGCATATGCTGAATCCTACCCTAAACCACTCATCTGTTTCCCAATAGATAGGCGTTTAATCACATTTCACGGGGAACCTCATCTCTCATTACTATCTCCTTCTTAAGCGAGTAATACTGACTACAATGGCCCTCAGTCCCACGCCACTGAACTTTCATTAATCACGTCATGCATAGTGATCTCACTCCTAAAAGTTTTGAAATTTCTCAGACACAAACACATTTTTAAAGTTAGTTGTTGGTCTTCATGACCCGTGAAAACAACCATAGTGACATCTACTTTAGATGCTTCACGATGATCGATTGGAAGTCATGTTAGAGTTGTACCGTCTCTATCATTATATACAGGCCACACATCAGTATTTACATTGATGATGTGATAACGGAACACCATGGTGTCTCCAGTCCTTATCTTATCATTTTCTTTTTTGTTTTGTTTTATTTTCCAGAATAAAAGAATAAAGGCATAATGTCTCGATTCATAGGACTGTCATGAGGGGGAAAGTGGTACACGTGTTGTTTACTCAAAGATCATTCTCGGACACTTCTTTTCTCCATCACAAAAATGACGGCTCTCTACTCTCTCAGGTTCATCAAATGCCAAGTCAGCCTCAAATCTAATGGTCAGCTATGTTCACAAGTCAACCATCATTTTCCGTCATGCCACCGACAACTGTTCCTCAAAAGCATTCATGATTGAATAGTAAGAAAATGCTACATTATGGAGGATACAAAGGTCAGATGATCAAATACTGAAGATGAATCTGTGTGCGTCTGGAACACATCAAGAACAATCATTCTGGAGGCGTCATAGGACTTCATTGTAGCTTATCAAGAGCAACTTCTGCAAGACACAAATTACAAGCAAGATGGAGAAGAATCCCTTAACCCCCAACATCAAAGATTTCAAGAATAAAACAAAGGGGGAGATTGTAAGGATTTTTTCCCAAAGCCTTTCCAAGAAGAAAAAGGAAGCTGACACTAGTGGAAAATATGGATTTAATAACGGTTATAATGGAATTTTAATAACGGTTCAGAACCGTTATTGTTGCAGTACCTATTAATAGTCCGGTACTTTTAATATGGGTTCGGCAACCCTTATGGAAGGTTTTAATAACGGATAATTTGAACCGTTACGAAAAAGTTTTTATATCGGGTGAAAAGAAACCATTATGGAAGATTATCCGTATGGGTTATTACAACCTGTATTAAATGTTATACTTTGCCCAACACTGCTACCCCTTTTATCCAAATACTCTATTATCATTTTTTATTCGTATTTTCTACACTCCAGTTCACATTAAAAAAAACAATGTTCTAAGATAATATCAACAAAATATATTATTATAATTAACAAAACTACAAAGTGTATATATATAGGAGTATTTGTTATTTTGAACATCCTCAACAAAATTTGTGTCCAATTTAACAACATAGTACAAATTATGTCATAACTTCACCAAAAAATGATGCTCATTGCTTCGGTGTCTCATTGATTTCTCCCTTCACTGAATGAATCTCAGATGTTTAATGCCTACAAGTTATATAATGAAAGTAAACAAATTAGTAAACAGTTGAAGTAAATGATATACAATAAGTATACAAATATAAGCTAAAAGCATATATAAAAAGATAATCAAAACATAAGCTAAATCTTATCACCTTCATCATCATGAACAATACCAACAGAAATAATATGGAGTAAAAACACTTGATTATTATTGTAGAAATACTTAATTATTATTGATGTTTAAAACATATTGAAGGAATCTTGACTTTCACTAAAGGACTGATAAGATGCAAATTATGAGTTCATACTCTTCGTAAATTCAAAATTCTTTTCCTGATAGAAATATGTATTAATCATCAAGAGCACCCAAATGACTATACAAAGGATAAATTTGGAATGCAGATTTACCAACATTGGTCCAGGAGAAGCTTCACCGTTTCACCAAACTCAGAAAGAACATCAAAGGCATGCACTTTTTAGTCTAGAGTTAGAGTAACAACAACACTAGCAGCAACACAAACATTGCCATCAACCTGAATCAACATGAAAAATGTTTTAACCTTGAAGTGTCATAAGCAACACAAATCACGAATTTTACAAACATTTGCCCCCATGATATAAGATTTTTAGTATCTTACAAGCTTACAATCGTTATTCAAGAAGCTCACTTGCCTTGGTTATATGATGTAGTCCCCAATGCACAAAGTTCTGAAGCTCACTTGCACCCCCATGATAAAAATTTCATTTACCCTCTTTTACTTACTATGATATTCAGGAGTTTCGGCGTTGACCTTTCAAATGAAGAAGTGGAATACACATCCGGGTCACAAGTTCTGAATGCGGGTACTATGGTGTCCCTCTAATTCAAATTGGTGGGTAACACATGGGTCCGCAAAGATGAGGGGGCACGAGGAGCATGAGGGTGGAGATGGAGAAATGAGTGAGGCTCAACTACAACCCGCAATCCGGACACGACGAACTACAACACAGAGTATAGGCTACCTCATCGACTTCATGGACCACATGCATACACGGATGGACGTGTATGAGACCCGGTAAGAGGAGCTCCACACCCGTTACAATACTTTTGAGACACGCCAAGCGAGGATTGAGGAGCAATTGCAGGGTTATGACCAAAGGTTTGGACAATTCACCTAACACTTTTATGGCCATTTGGGGTACCCCTTCTGACCCACAACATTGAGTATCCCTTTGTTCTTATTATTTTGACATTATTTTCTCAAACACACTTAATTGTGGATGTTGATGGAAGTATTTTTGTTTTTCTATGCATCATACATTGGGACAATGTATTTTAAGTGTGGGGGGGTGCATCTCATGGTGGTTAAACAAATTTTGTGTGCAAAAATATTTTTTTAGGAAGGTAAAAATCATGATATTTCTCTTTTTAATGGGTATTTGGTTGAGATTTTTTTATTCACAAAAAACTATCATGTTTTTATATTTGTTACACTACTTTTTACTCTTGAGAATCATTTTCAAAAGAAACCTTGTGACTAGGAAACACCAACTTCTTTCATTTCCAAAAATGGTTTAAATACATCACAAATATTCAAGAATCATTTTGGAATACAGGTCACCCCTATATCTCATCAAATAAATTGAGATCATCAAAATGACTTTTAGTAAATACTCGTTGAGAACCATTTCAAAAGAGTTAAAAAAAGCTCATGGTCTCTTCCAAGAATTTCAAGTGATCCATTTATATACTGAAAAGTCAAATACACCAAAAAGCCTTAGTCACAATCCACTCATCAATTCTCAAGAGCATAAGTAATTTTTCTAAATCTAATGATATTTTTGTGTGTCTAATAGAAAAACGGTTTTGGTCCGAGAATGATAAAATAGTCTGTTAGAGTATTAACTCTTAGAGAGAAGTGAGAGCTAGAGAGAGAAGTGCAATAAGTATGCAATAGATGTATTTGTCAACCCCTTACAACTACCCCCAGTAGAAGTATTTATAGGGAAAATATGGGCTTGGCTCCCAAGTTTTAGGCTTGGGAGGCCCGTTTACAAATTTGGCCACTATTGGGCCGAATACAAAGTATGTAAATTGGCTAAGTATGAAATCTAGCTATTCGAGGTCTCTGTGGCCGACGGAGGTCTGGCCGACGGAGACCCGACCGACGGGGGCACCCTGATTATCCTGGCTTCTGGACCATACTTTGAGTTGATATCTATCTGACCGATGGAGGGCCATCCGGTCGATGGAGGATCCACTGGGTGACAGCTGTGATTCCTCTTGGTCTTCTGAGTATGTGGGTCATGGAGTCTGGACTCATGTGCTCCATCAGAGTCTATATACGTTTTTACCTCTCTTAAAATTAAAATTATTTTTGTGCATATATCTTTGTTGAACTAACCAGTAACCAAGGCATCTAAAGGTGACGAACTTGCTTGAGGACTACCAACGCTCAAGTGTGAGAATTTGATAAGCACAATAATTACATATGTTTTACATAAGCAATTATATTTGTCTGTACAAAAATATGAAGCGAAAACATATAAATATTCCAAGGTGAGCAAAAACTTGGAGTGACAAATATGGGGCAAAAAGTCAAAAGGGATCGAAAACTGACACTTTTGGATCAATCGCGGATATTGAAAAATGAAAAAAAGTACATGGTGAATCGTAGTAATCGGCGCCGGTCAGGCCACAACCGGCGCCGGTCAGGTGTATTTTGCTAAGAAAAGGGGCTTGTAATGCACCGGGCCAAGTCATTTTGCGCAACTGGTGAAAACTCATGCATGACCGGCACCGGTCACCAGACCAGCCGGCGCCGGTCACCAGACCAGCCGGCGCCGGTCACCTGACCACCCGTCGCCGGTCGTCCCGTTTACTCACGAAGAATAGCTATAACCGGCGTCGGTCAGACTGAAACCGGAGCCGGTTGGATCAATTCTGCACAAAACACAACGACGTGTAACCTATTCTTGATGGAAAAATCTTACCTTCCTTGTGATCTGATCAAGTATTGCTTCCATACCTTATTGTTGGGTTCGAATAGTCTAAAAGATGTCATTCTTTAGTCTATATAAAGCCCTCAATTCATCAAACAAGATCATTCCATTCCATACTTTAATTCATAGCTTTTATATTTTAGTTCTTGGTATTTTCTTCAAGTTCTTGAGAAGGGAAGATCATCCTCCGAAATCATCTTAGCTAATGCTAGGGATGAACATCTATGTTCACTAGGTGTTTGATGAAAGTTCTAAACCAATAAATTATGATATATCCTTTATTTTTTGATTGTTTATGACTATGGTGTACAACATAGAAGTATGTTAAATTTAGTTTATGCTTGCTGTAAGGAATAATTGTAATTAGATTTTGATGATGCTAGATTAATTAGGATCTTAGAGTACCCCTTTAGAAATTATGTATTAGAATTTTCCTTTGTAAAGTTCTTAGATGTATTCGACTTGACAGAAGACCTTCAAGAGCAGAAGGACTTCAAGAGCAGAAGTGCCTCTTAAGACATTATTGAAACAGAGGACCTTTGGTTCTCTGCTCCAGAACATAAGTCCTCAGGATCTCTGTTAGTCTTGACTCTGACAGAAACCCTTCTGGGTCTCTGTTGGATACTCCCAACAGAAGTGCTCCAGGCCTCCTCTGTTCTACTCTCAGACAAAGACACCAGAAGGTCTGACACTTAGAAGATTTTCAAAGAACCGGGAAGTCAACTAAAAGATTCCTTCAACGGCTAGGAGTATGAAACGGAAAAGCTACAGTGCATGCATTAAATGCTCATTTAATGCACCCCATGCTACGTAGAGTAATTGCAGATGATTGGCCGCAATGTCAGGAATACTTTATCCCAAAATAGTAACCCGCCAACTTTATCGGGCTCTACTAGTCAAGTCAACTGATCGCGCATTAAATGCAGTTGTCCTCCTACTCCTCCAACGGGAAGACAACCTCAGTATAAAAGATACACTACGAAGAACAACCGAAAAACTTGGATATAACTTTGCCAAGATTACATTGCAATTTTTGCTAACCACAAGCAAGATATTCAAACTCTGAAAAGCAAAAAGCCTCCTTGAGATTCAAACTCATTATCCTCTACAAGAGAAGGCAGAAGTTGGAAAAATACTCTTTCCAACTCAAGCAAAGTTCCAAGTGTTCTTCAACTCTTCAAGCTCATCACATACAAATCTTTTGTAACGAAGCTAGTTGGAGGAACCCCAGTTTCAACAGAAACTCTTCTTGCTACAAGAAGGACGTCCAAATAACTGGAGTAGTGAAGTGGTGATACTTCAAGGAAACTCAGTGAAAGGACCAGTGTTAAAGGAAGCCAGGCAGTGCATCCCAGGACACATCTAGGCTTGAAGAAGACGTTGAGTGCTTCTTAAGTACTAGGACTAAGGCCTTGTAAACGGCAGTTTTTACAGCTTAGTGGAACAGTGGATTAGAGGAACGAGTTGTTCCCTGAACCACTATAAAAATCCCTGGTGTCGTTTACTTACTGCTTTTAATACTTGCACTTAGTTAGAACTGTATAACTCCTTGGACTTGGTATCTGTGTTCAGCAGAACTTGTTCTACGAGTTAACAGAAGGCCTACTGCCTATTGCTTCTCTGAGGCTAACAGAACTCCCTACCAGAACCCCATCCGCTGCCAGTCTGTTCTTTCAACAGAACAAGCTATTCTGTAAATCTGGTACTTAGTCTAAAAAGCTAAAAACCAATACAGTCTATTCACCCCCCCCCTCTAGACTGTGTCCAGTATAACCGGGACCAACAAGTGGTATCAGAGCTTCCTTGTTCTAATAATCTTTTAGGTTATTTGTTGAACAAAGATCCACTTGTTTTTCTGTTTAACCTCATTTCTATCTGATAATATGGATCACTCCTTGTCCAAGAATCTTATGTTTTCAGATCTTAAGTTTGATGACTGGAGGATCCGGATGAAAGCACATCTCTGTGCCCTGCATGATGAAATGTGGGAAGTTCTTGACATTGGCCCCTTCACTAGCTTCCAGAAGGTCAATCCTGAACATGCCATAGACAACACCAGACCCCAGATGATTAGTAAAGCCAAGTCAGAATGGACCACTGAAGAGAGGAGAAAGTACAACCTAGACAATATTGCCAAGGACATCCTCTACGAGTCCATTGATGATAGGTACTTCAACAGAATCAAGAAGTGCAAGACTGCTAAGGAAATCTGGGATACTCTTGAGCTCATTGGAGCTGGTGATGAGCAAGAGAAGGACAACAAACTAACCATAGCCAACAAGAAGTTTGATGACTTCAAACTTCTCCCTGGTGAAAGCATCTCCAAGATGTATGACAGGCTCCTCACTCTCACTGGAGAGATCTCTGAGCTTGGCAAGGATCTCACAACCAAGGAGATCAACCTGAAGGTGTTGAGGGGACTGCCCTCAGCATGGAAGATGAAGGTAGTTGCTGTCCAAGCCAGCAAGGATGTAAAGACTTATCCCACTGATAAGCTCATTTCAGATCTCAAAGCTCATGAGTTTGAAATGATTGAAAAGAAGGAAGATGTACCAGAAGAGAGGACCACTACAGCCCTCACTGCCAGCACATCTAAGGTAAATGATTTTGACCCTTCAGTACTTTTATCTGATGAATATATGGCTGCCTTTGCCAGGAGATTCAAAAAGTTTATGAAGAATCCCAAAGATGGAAGGAGTCCATCCTTCAACAGAAAGCCATACCAGAAGGTCAAATCAACAGAAAGCAGTGGAGAGCTTCTATGTTACAATTGCAGACAACCTGGCCACTTCAAGGCTGACTGTCCCCATCCTAGAGTGTCCAAGAAGCAAGGACAGGATGGAGAAAAGAAGAAGTACGAGGACAACTCCAGAAGAAGGAAGGTACTTGTGACAGAACAGCTGGAGAAAGACCCTCTGTCAGAAACAGAATCCAGTTCTGACTCAGATTCTGATGAGGCCTTCTGTTGCCTTGATACTGAGACAGAAGACCTTTGCCTCATGGCTCATTCTGATGATGAGGTAACCTCTACTTCTGAATCTAATTTTTCTTCGGTAGGCTTAGCTTTTGATTCTGATTCAATGTCAGAATTTTGGGAAGAGTTTAAGGCCATACAAGCCACTTATTCTTCTGTAACAGAAGAAAACAGTAAGTTGAAAGCTGAAATTCTTGACTTAAAGAAGGAGGTTGAGATCAAAATCAATCTTCTAATTGAGGAAAGAGATCAACTGGAGACTGAAAATGTTTCTCTTCTTAAGAGAATAAGAGAAATAGAGCCTCTCGAGTTTAAGTACAAAGCTTACCAGAAGGCCCAGTCTTCCATGGAAAAGATTGTGCTTGATCAACAGATTGGCACTGGTTTTGGTCTTGGTTATGGCTCAACAGAATCAGGTGAGCCTTCTGTAATGCCTAGCACTAGAGTTGCTAAGGACGATAAGGTTATAGAGCCACTGATTTCTAGCCCCATCTGTCAAGCTGGTGTATCTGGCACCAAGGTTGTTCATGAGGAAGTCAGACCAGAAAAGGGTAACATAAAGGTTCAACAGAAACCCTTTTTGAAAAATAATGAACCTGGCAGAAAACCTAACAACAGAAGAGGTTTTCAAAATAACAAAAATAAAAGACCATTCATTGACAGACAACCTCATGTCAATCGTGCCAGAAATGATCACCAGAAGGGCAAATATCAAGAGAGAGTTAACTTCAGGCAGAAGAGGTTGGCTGGTCAACTTCAGAAGCCCAAGGTTAACCGTCCCTCTGCTCTTGATAGTATATGGGACTTCTTTCCAACAAAGAAAGCTATGCAAAAGTATGTAAACAGGAAGCATGACCCTCACAAGCATCTGCCCAAAGTGAATCACACTTCAGTTTACTACAACTACCAGGTGGACAATGGGTACCACCCACCAAGGTTTCACTTGATGAGACCAAAATGGTACCAACTACCCAGACTCCATGACCCCCCCAGGACCCAGCATTGCTTGGGTACCTAAATCTTTCTTTTGATCTTGCAGGAACTGTGTGCTGGAGCCATCTCTGAACAAGAATGGTTTATTGATAGTGGATGCTCCAGGCACATGACAGGTGACAGAAGTTGCCTAACAGAGTTCCAGAAATGCAAAGGACCTAGAGTTACCTTTGGAGGTAATGACAAAGAAGGTCAAACAAAAGGAAGAGGAAAGCTGATCAGGAACCAGATAATCATTGATGATGTCTCATATGTCAAAGGACTGAAGTTCAACTTGCTAAGTGCTAGCCAATTCTGTGACAAAGGCTACACTTTTGAATTCACAAAGGACTTCTGCTATGTGAAGCATGAGACAACAAAGGAAGTGGTTCTTACAGCATCAAGGAAGAAGAACATCTATGTAGTTGATTGGAACACTGCAAAAGATGGAGTTTGCCTAATAGCCAAAGGAGATTCAAAACTGAGCTGGGACTGGCACAAAAAGCTCAACCATTTGAATTTCAAAACAATCAACAAACTGGCCAGAGAACACATTGGAGAAGGGCTACCAGACATTGTGTACAAGAAGGAGACCCTCTGCAGTGCATGTCAGAAAGGCAAACAAGTGAAGAATTCCTTCAAACCCATTGCTGGAGATCTTTCTACAAGTCCTCTAAATCTGATTCACATGGATTTATTTGGACCTGTTGAGACTCCAAGCGTTGGTGGCAAGAAATACACCCTAGTCATGGTTGATGACTATTCCAGATACACATGGACTGTTTTTCTGTCAAAGAAAAATGAAACTCTTCAGAAGTTGCCATCTCTGTTAAAGCAACTTCAGACTGAGAAGAACTTGAAAGTGAAGACAATCAGATCAGACAGAGGAACTGAATTTGTCAACCAAGTCATAAAGGACTTCTGTGATCAGAATGGGACTTTTCATCAACTTTCTGCCGCCAGAACCCCTCAACAGAATGGCGTAGCAGAAAGACGGAACAGAACTTTAAAAGAAGCTGCAAGAACAATGATTGCAGAATCTGGATTGCCTGTGAGATATTGGGCTGAAGCAATCAACACTGCATGCTATACTCAGAACAGAAGCATGATCAACAAGAATCACCAGAAGACCCCTTATGAACTCTGGAAGGGAAGAAAACCTAACATCAGCTACTTTCATATATTTGGATGCAAGTGCTACATTCTCAACAATGGAAAGGAGCATCTGAAAGTATTTCAAGAAAAGGCTGATGAAGGAGTCTTTATAGGCTATTCAAACACCAGTAAAGCCTATAGAGTACTCAACAGAAGGACCCTACATGTTAAAGAATCCATACATGTGAAGTTTGATGAAAGCATCTCTGTGAAAGAGGTAACAGAGATTCTCAAGGAAGTCAGCATAGAAGACAGAACACCAGAACCAACAGAAGAGGTGGCAGACAACCCTGCATTTCCAACACCTGCTCCAAACCCCCTTCTGTTGAATGAAGATGAAGACTGAAGATGAGGAACCAGAGAGACCAAGACAGCAGCTGACAGAACCAGACCTAACATGGTTAAGAGATCATCCTCCTAACCAAGTGATTGGTCAAATCAGAAGTGGAGTTCAAACCAGATCCACATCAAGAAGAGAAGCAATGCTTGCCTGCTATATATCTCAGATGGAACCTATGACAGTTGAAGAAGCTCTTGCAGACTCAGATTGGATCAATGCTATGCAAGAGGAGCTCACTCAGTTTGAAAGGAACAAAGTATGGGAACTTGTTCCTAGGCCAAAGCACCAGAATGTCATTGGAACCAAATGGGTATTCAAGAACAAAGCTGATGAAGATGGCAACATTGTAAGGAACAAAGCAAGGCTAGTAGCTAAAGGATATTGTCAAGAAGAAGGAATAGATTTTGATGAGACCTTTGCACCAGTTGCCAGACTTGAAGCCATCAGAATCTTCCTAGCCTATGCTGCCTACAACAACATCAAGGTCTACCAGATGGATGTCAAGAGTGCATTTCTGAATGGAGATCTTGAAGAGGAAGTTTATGTGGAACAACCACCAGGTTTTGTCATTCCTACTCAATCTTCTTGTGTCTACAAGCTTAAAAAGGCCCTCTATGGTCTTAAGCAAGCTCCCAGAGCCTGGTATGACACATTGTCCCTTTTCCTAGTGAACCATGGGTTTACTAAAGGAAAGGTTGACAAAACTCTATTTCAAATCTCTGTTGCTAATCATATTCTGTTAGTACAAATATATGTTGATGACATTATATTTGGTAGTACTAATCCAGAACTGTGCAAGAAATTTTCTCAAGTGATGCAGAGTCAATTTGAAATGAGTATGATGGGAGAACTCAGTTACTTCCTAGGACTTCAAGTCAAACAAGTTCCAGAAGGGATCTTCATCAATCAAGGGAAGTACACCAGAGATCTGATCAAGAAGTTTGGAGTGGAAGGCAAATCATCAGTGAAGATTCCCATGAACACCTCACAAGGAATTGGTCCAGATGATGAAGGAAAGGATGTAGATGCAACAACATATAGAGGAATCATAGGATCTCTGTTGTATCTAACTGCAAGCAGACCAGACATCTCATTCTCTGTTGGAATATGTGCCAGATACCAATCAAAGCCCAAGGAAAGCCATCTAAGTGCTGCAAAGAGAATCATCATATACATCAAAGGAAATCCAAATGCAGGCCTATGGTATCCAAAGGGAGGTAACTTTGAACTAATTGGTTATTCTGACTCAGATTTTGCAGGTTGCAGACTAGACAGAAAGAGCACCTCTGGTCACTGCCAATTGCTAGGAGGAAGGCTTGTTTCCTGGTTTAGCAAGAAGCAGAACTCCATCTCAACAAGTACAACTGAGGCTGAGTACATTGCAGCTGGGAGTTGCTGTGCTCAGCTACTCTGGATGAAGCAACAACTGAGGGACTATGGAATTCAAGCAAAGGAGATCAAGCTGTTGTGTGACAACACCAGTGCTATTGCTATCACTCAGAATCCAGTTCTTCATTCCAGGACAAAGCATATTGAGATCAGACATCACTTCATCAGAGATCATGTGGAGAAGAAGCACATCTGCATGGAACATGTGCCAACAGAAGACCAGCTTGCAGATATCCTGACAAAGCCTCTTCGTGAGGCTAGGTTCAACAAATTGAGAGAGGAATTGGGAATGATGGATGAGATTCCAAGGGAAAGATGAAAAGGAAGGCCCTCTGTTGCTCATTTGCTGTTGACAGAATTCCTGTAGCAGAACCCCTTCTGTTAACCCCTTCTGTCAACCTCTTCTGGTCCCTACCCTGGCAGAACACCTCAGCAACAGAAACCACCCTTCTTACAGAAAGACCCTCTTATGTCTATCATAAGGTGGTGGACTTAGAAAATCCTGTAAACCGGGTGACCTAGTAAATTATTAAAGGTCTTTTACCCTTTTACCCTTAAAACGGTATCAAGCCGTATAAAATTTATTGCGCCCCCGTTTATTTACTGCGCCCCTTTTTACATTTATTGGTATCTTGGAACCGTAAATTATCTCAAACGTCCACTAACCCATATCCATAAAACCCCCTTTCGCAAACCTAAACCGTTACTGCTCTCATAACTCTCAAGCTTTTGAACTCTTATCTCTCCAAAAACTTTCTAACCGCAGTAAACTCCATGGCCTTCTTGAGCTTCTCCGATCTCTCAAAGGAACAAAAGGCAACCCTCCTGAAAAATGTTTTGACTGGCCTGAGATGCGAACTGGAAGTACTACCCAGGTTCGCAGAGAAAAAGGAGCGGATGACCGCCATTGTTGATGGTCTATCTAAATGCCAACTGAGCAAGATCATCTCTCATGGTTATGAAGCCTACAACAACGTGGACACCGTTGAGTTCTATCTCAACGCATCCTTCAAGGATGAAGTCATCTCCTCCGTCGTCCAAGGATAAAAGGTGTTGATTGATGCTGACGTCATCAACAACATCTTCAACATTCAGCAAAAGGAAGGAAAGGACTCTCTACTCGACTTAGAGGATACTGACATCCCTCTGACAGAATTCAAGAAGCAGTTCTGCAGAAAAGGGGAAGAAGTAGAGAAGGTAAACATCAAGAAGAACTTGCTCAAGAGGGAATTTGAGGTGCTCATAAACATTTTCCACAAATGTTTATGGTGCAAGTACTCCTCCACAGATGATGTCACAACTGCCAATTCAAAGGCCCTGTATGCAGTGCATCATGGGGTGAACATCAATTGGGGACAGGTCATGGTGAAGTCCCTGATTGAAGTCATCAAGAAGAAGAACCCAAAAACTAGCCTCTATTCTGGGAAGCTAGGACATGGGCTACTGATTTCAGAAGTGCTTCTCAAACAAGGAGTACACTTGAGGAAGGCTTCAACTTTGGATCACACCAAGGTAATCTTCTTGACTGCTTCTCCAAATAAGGAGAAAGCCATAAAGGCTGAAATAAAGAGACAACTTCAACTTGAGGCTAAGAGACAACAGGGAGAGAAGGTACAAAAACCTCTCTCTGTAGCCCCTTCTGATGAGAAGAAGAAAAAGAAGAAGAAGAAGACTGAAGGGGAAGCACCTGTTGCCCCTCCTAAGGCCGGACAGAAGAGGAAGAGGACCACAAAACCAAAGGAGAAGGTTTCTAAACCTGTGGTTTCTGCATCTGAAGGAGTGGCAGACACACAGTGGGAACCAGAGATCCCCACCTCTGCTGCATCTCCTGAACAGAACAAGGTGTCTACTTCAACAGAACACCCCAGTCCTGTCAAAGACGGGTATCTGTCCCTGCTAGACAGACAGTTTACCCGGGTTCTCGAATGGAGAAGGTGGAGAATGGGACCCCTCTCCAAAATCATCCAGTATTTTGACCATTATGAGCCAGAAGAGGAAGCCATTCTGAGCTGGGTTGGGACTGATGATGTCTCAAAATGCTTTGCCCTCAACTTCCTTCACTCTGTTCTTGAGAAGAAGAAGGCGAGCTACAAAGGGAAGGCCATTCTCATCTCCTCACCTTCAGAAGAGGCTGTCAAACCTCTAGAAGAGGAAGAAATTGAAGCCTTTGAGGAATGGCTATTCACAAAGATGGCAACAGACTCTGTACAGCCCAACTTCAACCCAGGAGAGCCCCTGTACCCAAGACAGAAGGGCAAGCAATGATGGAGCATATCAAGGAGTGGAGGACTTCTTTGCTCAAGGAGAACATCATTGAGGTAATCTCTCCAATCCCCTCTGTTAATATCCCAACAGAACCCCACATTCCCTCACCTCCTTCCAGCACCAGAACCCCTCCACCAGAACACCCTGAACCTCTATCTCCTAAACAGAAAACCCCCACCCCTCCTCATTCACCTAAACAGAAAATTGCATCTCCCTGCAGAGCAATTGTTCCATTCAGAAACCGTTCACCCTCACCTCCACCATCCCCCCCTCAACAGAATGCCTCACCTGCTCACTCCTCACCCCAGCACCAGAACCCCTCACCCCAACAGATCTCCTCCTCATCCTCTGAATCTGATCATCAATCTCCTCCCCCAGAATCTTCTCCTCCACAACAACCTGCAGAGAACCTTAAACCTGTATGGTTTCTCAGGGATTCTGACCCTACAACTGTCTCCCCCATCTCTGCACCCCAAGGGAATTCTAGGCATTCTACTGCCCCCAATCCCTCCTTCAGAAAGAAAAAGAAGGTCATCAGGAACACCATACCCATATACTCCTCTTACGAAGACTCATCTAATTGAGGAAAGAGATCAACTGGAGACTGAAAATGTTTCTCTTCTTAAGAGAATAAGAGAAATAGAGCCTCTCGAGATTAAGTACAAAGCTTACCAGAAGGCCCAGTCTTCCATGGAAAAGATTGTGCTTGATCAACAGATTGGCACTGGTTTTGGTCCTTGTTATGGCTCAACAGAATCAGGTGAGCCTTCTGTAATGCCTAGCACCAGAGTTGCTAAGGCAGATAAGGTCATAGAGCCACTGATTTCTAGCCCCATCTATCAAGCTGGTGTATCTGGCACCAAGGTTGTTCATGAGGAAGTCAGACCAGAAAAAGGCAAGATAAAGGTTCAACAGAAACCCTTTTTGAAAAATAATGAACCTGGCAGAAAACCTAACAACAGAAGAGGTTTTCAAAATAACAAAAATAAAAGACTATTCATTGACAGACAACCTCATGTCAATCGTGCCAGAAATGATCACCAGAAGGGCAAATATCAAGAGAAAGTTAACCTCAGGCAGAAGAGGTTGGCTGGTCAACTTCAGAAGCCCAAGGTTAACCGTCCCTCTGCTCTTGATAGTATATGGGACTTCTTTCCAACAAAGAAAGCTATGCAAAAGTATGTAAACAGGAAGCATGACCCTCACAAGCATCTGCCCAAAGTGAATCACACTTCAGTTTACTATAACTACCAGGTGGACAATGGGTACCACCCACCAAGGTTTCACTTGATGAGACCAAAATGGTACCAACTACCCAGACTCCATGACCCCCCAGGACCCAGCATTGCTTGGGTACCTAAATCTTTCTTTTGATCTTGCAGGAACTGTGTGCTGGAGCCATCTCTGAACAAGAATGGTTTATTGATAGTGGATGCTCCAGGCACATGACAGGTGACAGAAGTTGCCTAACAGAGTTCCAGAAATGCAAAGGACCTAGAGTTACCTTTGGAGGTAATGACAAAGAAGGTCAAACAAAAGGAAGAGGAAAGCTGATCAGGAACCAGATAATCATTGATGATGTCTCATATGTCAAAGGTCTGAAGTTCAACTTGCTAAGTGCTAGCCAATTCTGTGACAAAGGCTACACTGTTGAATTCACAAAGGACTTCTGCTATGTGAAGCATGAGACAACAAAGGAAGTGGTTCTTACAGCATCAAGGAAGAAGAACATCTATGTAGTTGATTGGAACACTGCAAAAGATGGAGTTTGCCTGATAGCCAAGGGAGATTCAAAACTGAGCTGGGACTGGCACAAAAAGCTCAACCATTTGAATTTCAAAACAATCAACAAACTGGCCAGAGAACACATTGTAGAAGGGCTACCAGACATTGTGTATAAGAAGGAGACCCTCTGCAGTGCATGTCAGAGAGGCAAACAAGTGAAAAATTCCTTCAAACCCATTGCTGGAGATCTTTCTACAAGTCCTCTAAATCTGATTCACATGGATTTATTTGGACCTGTTGAGACTCCAAGCGTTGGTGGCAAGAAATATACCTTAGTCATGGTTGATGACTACTCCAGATATACATGGACTGTTTTTCTATCAAAGAAAAATGAAACTCTTCAGAAGTTGCCATCTCTGTTAAAGCAACTTCAGACTGAGAAGAACTTGAAAGTGAAGACAATCAGATCAGACAGAGGAACTGAATTTGTCAACCAAGTCATAAAGGACTTCTGTGATCAGAATGGAACTTTTCATCAACTTTCTGCCGCCAGAACCCCTCAACAGAATGGCGTAGCAGAAAGAAGGAAAAGAACTTTAAAAGAAGCTGCAAAAACCATGATTGCAGAATCTGGATTGCCTATGAGATATTGGGCTGAAACAATCAACACTGCATGTTATACTCAGAACAGAAGCATGATCAACAAGAATCACCAGAAGACCCCTTATGAACTCTGGAAGGGAAGAAAACCTAACATCAGCTACTTTCATGTATTTGGATGCAAGTGCTACATCCTCAACAATGGAAAGGAGCATCTGAAAGTATTTCAAGAAAAGGCTGATGAAGGAGTCTTTATAGGCTATTCAAACACCAGTAAAGCCTATAGAGTACTCAACAGAAGGACCCTACATGTTGAAGAATCCATACATGTGAAGTTTGATAAAAGCACCTCTGTTAAAGAGGTAACATAGATTCTCAAGGAAGTCAGCGTAGAAGACAGAACACCAGAACCAACAGAAGAGGTGGCAGACAATCCTGCATTTCCAACACCTGCCCCAAACCCCCTTCTGTTGAATGAAGATGAAGACTCTGAAGATGAGGAACCAGAGAGACCAAGACAGCAGCTGACAGAACCAGACCTAACATGGTTAAGAGACCATCCTCCTAACCAAGTGATTGGTCAAATCAGAAATGGAGTTCAAACCAGATCCACATCAAGGAGAGAAGCAATGCTTGCCTGCTATATATCTCAGATGGAACCTATGACAATTGAAGAAGCTCTTGCAGACTCAGATTGGATCAATGCTATGCAAGAAGAGCTCACTCAGTTTGAAAGGAACAAAGTATGGGAACTTGTTCCTAGGCCAAAGCACCAGAATGTCATTGGAACCAAATGGGTATTCAAGAACAAAGGAGATGAAGATGGCAACATTGTAAGGAACAAAGCAAGGCTAGTAGCTAAAGGATATTGTCAAGAAGAAGGAATAGATTTTGATGAGACTTTTGCACCAGTTGCCAGACTTGAAGCCATCAGAATCTTTCTAGCCTATGCTGCCTACAACAACATCAAGGTCTACCAGATGGATGTCAAGAGTGCATTTCTGAATGGAGATCTTGAAGAAGAAGTTTATGTGGAACAACCACCAGGTTTTGTCATTCCTACTCAATCTTCTTGTGTCTACAAGCTTAAAAAGGCCCTCTATGGTCTTAAGCAAGCTCCCAGAGCCTGGTATGACACATTGTCCCTTTTCCTAGTGAACCATGGGTTTACTAAAGGAAAGGTTGACAAAACTCTATTTAAAATCTCTGTTGCTAATCATATTCTGTTAGTACAAATATATGTTGATGACATTATATTTGGTAGTACTAATCCAGAACTGTGCAAGAAATTTTCTCAAGTGATGCAGAGTCAATTTGAAATGAGTATGATGGGAGAACTCAGTTACTTCCTAGGACTCCAAGTCAAACAAGTTCCAGAAGGGATCTTTATCAATCAAGGGAAGTACACCAGAGATCTAATCAAGAAGTTTGGAGTGGAAGGCAAATCATCAGTGAAGATTCCCATGAACACGTCACAAGGAATTGGTCCAGATGATGAAGGAAAGGATGTAGATGCAACAACATATAGAGGAATCATAGGATCTCTGTTGTATCTAACTGCAAGCAGACCAGACATCTCATTCTCTGTTGGAATCTGTGCCAGGTACCAATCAAAGCCCAAGGAAAGCCATTTAAGTTCTGCAAAGAGAATCATCAGATACATCAAAGGAAATCCAAATGCAGGCCTATGGTATCCAAAGGGAGGTAACTTTGAGCTAATTGGTTATTCTGACTCAGATTTTGCAGGTTGTAGACTAGACAGAAAAAGCACCTCTGGTCACTGCCAATTGCTAGGAGGAAGGCTTGTTTCCTGGTTTAGCAAGAAGCAGAACTCCATCTCAACAAGTACAGCTGAGGCAGAGTACATTGCAGCTGGGAGTTGCTGTGCTCAGCTACTCTGGATGAAGCAACAACTGAAGGACTATGGAATTCAAGCAAAGGAGATCAAACTGTTGTGTGACAACACCAGTGCCATTGCTATCACTCAGAATCCAGTTCTTCATTCCAGAACAAAGCACATTGAGATCAGACATCACTTCATCAGAGATCATGTGGAGAAGAAGCACATCTGAATGGAACATGTTCCATCAGAAGACCAGCTTGCAGATATCCTGACAAAGCCTCTCCCTGAGGCTAGGTTCAACAAACTGAGAGAGGAATTGGGAATGATGGATGAGATTCCAAGGGAAAGATGAAAAGGAAGGCCCTCTGTTGCTCTTTTGCTGTTGACAGAATTCTTGTAGCAGAACCCCTTCTATTAACCCCCCTCTGTCAACCTCTTCTGGTCGCTACCCTGGCAGAACACCTCAACAACAGAACCCCCCCTTCTTACTGAAAGACCCTCTCTTATCTAACATAAGGTGGTGGACTTTGAAAATCTTGTAAACCGGGTGACCTAGTAAATTAATAAAGGTCTTTTACCCTTTTACCCTTAAAACGGTATCAAGCCGTATAAAATTTACTGCGCCCCCGTTTATTTACTGCGCCTCTTTTTACATTTATTGGTATCTTGGAACCGTAAATTATCTCAAACGTCCACTAACCCATATCCATAAAACCCCCTTTCGCAAACCTAAACCGTTACTGCTCTCATAACTCTCAAGCTTTTGAACTCTTATCTCTCAGAAATCTTCTAACCGCAGTAAACTCCATGGCCTTCTTGAGCTTCTCCGATCTCTCAAAGGAACAAAAGGCAACCCTCCTAAAGAATGTTTTGACTGGACTGAGATGCGAACTGGAAGTACTACCCAGGTTTGCAGAGAAAAAGGAGCGGATGACCGCCATTGTTGATGGTCTATCTAAATGCCAACTGAGCAAGATCATCTCCCATGGTTACGAAGCCTACAGCAACGTGGACACTGTTGAGTTCTATCTCAACGCATCCTTCAAGGATGAAGTCATCTCCTCCGTCGTCCAATGAGAAAAGGTGTTGATTGATGTTGACGTCATCAACAACATCTTCAACATTCAGCAAAAGGAAGGAAGGGACTCTCTACTCGACTTGGAGGATACTGACATCCCTCTGACAGAATTCAAGAAGAAGTTCTGCAGAAAAGGGGAAGAAGTAGAGAAGATCAACATCAAGAAGAACTTGCTCAAAAAGGAATTTGAGCTGCTCATAAACATTTTCCACAAATGTTTATGGTGCAAGTACTCCTCCACAGATGATGTCACAACTGCCAATGCCAAGGCCCTGTATGCAGTGCATCATGGAGTGAACATCAATTGGGGACAAGTCATGGTGAAGTCCCTGATTGAAGTCATCAAGAAGAAGAACCCAAAAACTAGCCTCTACTCTGGGAAGCTAGGACATGGGCTACTGGTTTCAGAAGTGCTTCTCAGACAAGGAATACACTTGAGGAAGGCTTCAACCTTGGATCACACCAAGGTAATCTTCTTAACTGCTTCTCCAAATAGAGAGAAAGCCATAAAGGCTGAAATGAAGAGACAGCTTCAACTTGAGGCTAAGAGACAACAGGGAGAGAAGGTACAGAAACCTCTCTCTGTAGCCCCTTCTGCTGAGAAGAAGAAAAAGAAGAAGAAGAAGAAGACTGAAGGGGAAGCACCTGTTGCCCCCCCTAAGGCCGGACAGAAGAGGAAGAGGACCACCAAACCAAAGAAGAAGGTTTCTAAACCTGTGGTTTCTGAATCTGAAGGAGTGGCAGACACTCAGGGGGAACCAGAGATCCCCACCTCTGCTGCATCTCCTGAACAGAACAGGGTGTCTACTTCAACAAAACACCCTAGTCCTGTCAAAGATGGGTATCTGTCCTTGTTTGACAGACAGTTTACCCAGGTTCTCGAATGGAGAAGGTGGAGAATGGGACCCCTCTCCAAAATCATCCAATATTTTGACCATTATGAGCCAGAAGAGGAAACCATTCTGAGCTGGGTTGGGACTGATGATGTCTCAAAGTGCTTTGCCCTCAACTTCCTTCACTCTGTTCTTGAGAAGAAGAAGGCGAGCTACAAAGGGAAGGCCATTCTCATCTCCTCACCTTCAGAAGAGGCTGTCAAACCTCTAGAAGAGGAAGAAATTGAAGCATTTGAGGAATGGCTGTTCACAAAGATGGCAACAGACTCTGTGCAACCCCATCTCAACCCAGGAGAGCCCTCTGTACCCAAGACAGAAGGGCAAGCAATGATGGAGCATATCAAGGAGTGGAGGACTTCTTTGCTCAAGGAGAACATCATTGAGGTAATATCTCCAACCCCCTCTGTTAATATCCCAACAGAACCCCTCATTCCCTCACCTCCTTCCAGCACCAGAACCACTCCACCAGAACACCCTGAACCTTTATCTCCTAAACAGAAAACCCCCACCCCTTCTCATTCACCCAAACAGAAAATTGCATCTCCCTGCAGAGCAATTGTTCCCTTCAGAAACCGTTCACCCTCACCTCCACCATCCCCCCCTCAACAGAATGCCTCACCTGTTCGCTCTTCACCCCAGCACCAGATCCCCTCTCCCCAACAAATCTCCTCCTCATCCTCTGAATCTGATCATCAATCTCCTCCTCCAGAATCTTCACCTCCACAACAACCTGCAGAGAACCTTAAACCTGTATGGTTTCTCAGGGATTCTGACCCTACAACTGTCTCCCCCATCTCTGCACCTGCAGAAAACCTTAAACCTGTAAGGAATAATTGTAATTAGATTTTGATGATGCTAGATTAATTAGGATCTTAGAGTACCCCTTTAGAAATTATGTATTAGAATTTTCCTTTGTAAAGTTTTTAGATGTATTCGACTTGACAGAAGACCTTCAAGAGCAGAAGGACTTCAAGAGCAGAAGTGCCTCTTAAGACATTATTGAAACAGAGGACCTTTGGTTCTCTGCTCCAGAACAGAAGTCCTCAGGATCTCTGTTAGTCTTGACTCTGACAGAAACCCTTCTGGGTCTCTGTTGGATACTCCCAACAGAAGTGCTCCAGGCCTCCTCTGTTCTACTCTCAGACAAAGACACCAGAAGGTCTGACACTTAGAAGATTTTCAAAGAACCGGGAAGTCAACTAAAAGATTCCTTCAACGGCTAGGAGTATGAAACGGAAAAGCTACAGTGCATGCATTAAATGCTCATTTAATGCACCCCATGCTACGTAGAGTAATTGCAGATGATTGGCCGCAATGTCAGGAATACTTTATCCCAAAATAGTAACCCGCCAACTTTATCGGGCTCTACTAGTCAAGTCAACTGATCGCGCATTAAATGCAGTTGTCCTCCTACTCCTCCAACGGGAAGACAACCTCAGTATAAAAGATACACTACGAAGAACAACCGAAAAACTTGGATATAACTTTGCCAAGATTACATTGCAATTTTTGCTAACCACAAGCAAGATATTTAAACTCTGAAAAGCAAAAAGCCTCCTTGAGATTCAAACTCATTATCCTCTACAAGAGAAGGCAGAAGTTGGAAAAATACTCTTTCCAACTCAAGCAAAGTTCCAAGTGTTCTTCAACTCTTCAAGCTCATCACATACAAATCTTTTGTAACGAAGCTAGTTGGAGGAACCCCAGTTTCAACAGAAACTCTTCTTGCTACAAGAAGGACGTCCAAATAACTGGAGTAGTGAAGTGGTGATACTTCAAGGAAACTCAGTGAAAGGACCAGTGTTAAAGGAAGCCAGGCAGTGCATCCCAGGACACATCTAGGCTTGAAGAAGACGTGGAGTGCTTCTTAAGTACTAGGACTAAGGCTTTGTAAACGGCAGTTTTTACAGCTTAGTGGAACAATGGATTAGAGGAACGAGTTGTTCCTTGAACCACTATAAAAATCCCTGGTGTCGTTTACTTACTGCTTTTAATACTTGCACTTAGTTAGAACTGTATAACTCCTTGGACTTGGTATCTGTGTTCAGCAGAATTTGTTCTACGAGTTAACAGAAGGCCTACTGCCTATTGCTTCTCTGAGGCTAACAGAACTCCCTACCAGAACCCCATCCGCTGCCAGTCTGTTCTTTCAACAGAACAGGCTATTCTGTAAATCTGGTACTTAGTCTAAAAAGCTAAAAACCAATACAGTCTATTCACCCCCCCTCTAGACTGTGTCCAGTATAACCGGGACCAACACTTGTAAATAACGATGAGGTCTAAACTATGAAAATTAAATGATAAACATATATAGTACCGAGAATATAAATATATCTGGTCTTATATGATACAGGTGTGATGTCTGATATTTAACGGGGTTTTCGGTAGATGAATGTAAGCCGTAACTGGACTTACACGTAATGAAAACCACGCTTTCACTACCTTGACCGGAGTTGAGAATATATTAACGACACCGTATTCATAATTATTGGGAAAGAACTAGTATAAAACCCTATTAAAGCATTTAGGTGAATCCCAATTACCTTAGTAATTCTCATTCTTGTTTAAACCAATCTCAAAGAACAAAGTTCCTCAAAAGTTATATCATTTATATTCTTTGCACTCAATACTCAACTTTATAATATCAACCATTTCCCTGTGGATCGACCCGGTATTTACCGGTATTTTATTACTATATCGACACTTGTATACTTGCAAGTTTAGCCCGATCAGAGCTCGACGTCGCACAAGGTTTTGCTTATGTATTAGACATGCTTTTGAACACCGTTATCTTCTATGATGAGAGCTGAGCTCACGACCCCATGGCTTACGACAAAAGTAGATGTAAAGGATTCCGGATTTCTCCAGTTTTGATAGAATCATATGGGAAATCAAGTAGCTTTTGAGGTCGCCAAAGGCTTGCTGGTATTTGATCGTCCACTGGAATTTTAGGGACTTTCTCGTGATTTGAAAAAATGGCAGTGCACGCTTGGTTGATTTAGATAGAAACCGGTTAACCACAGTGAGTTTGCCTGTGAGACTTTGGACCTCTTTGACGTTGCATGGACGCTACATCTGGATGATGTTCTACCCCTTTTCAAGGTTGAGCTCAATTCCTCGTTGGTTTATCATGTAGCCGAGGAACTTATCACCCGAAACAACAAAAGTGCATTTCTGGGGGGGGGGGGGGTCAACTGGAGGTTGAACTTGCTTATTATCTTGAAGATTTCTTTCAAATCCTGAGCGTGTATGATGAATTTCTTACTTTTGATGATTATGTCATCAATGTAAGCCTTCATGGTCCTGCCGAGGACGCTCTTGAAGAGTTTGGCCACCATGCGGTGTAGGTGGCACTGGAACTTTTAAAGCAAAAGATCATGTCGAGGTAGCGCAATATGTCTTCTGGAGTCATGGAGGCCATTTCCTGAGCATCTGACTCGTGCATGAATATATCTAGTGGTAGCCTCAAAAAATTTCCAGAAAACTGACGAGTTCACACTTTGTCATCTCGTTGACTAGTTAATGATCAATGTTTGGGAGAGGGAACAGATCCACGGGGCATGCCTTGTTCAAGTCAGTGTAGTCTATGCAAATGCGGAAGGTCAACGATTTTGGCATTAGAACAACTTTGGATAACCATTCCAAGTATCCAACCTCGACGATGTGACTGATGCACAAGAGCATGGCCTTTCAACCTTGACGAACTTCGTCTATTTGTGGATAGGTAGCGCTTAGTCGCTTACCTTGTTTGTCTGGGGTTGCATAGGGGTCTATAATGAGCCTATGTGTGATGATGTCACGACTTATCCCCGAAATTTCACCGGGGCCCAAGGTGAAAATGACCTTGAACTTGACTATGAAGTACAAAATGATGGCTTTACCGGCCTAGGGGTAGGGGAAAACCGAGTGAGAGCCAAATATAAGCTTAGTATAGATCGAGTAAGAAATTTGGCAGAGTAACGATAAGTTTTGAGAATAAGAATGACATTCCTTTTCCATAAAGAAAATACTTGGGTAACAAGTAAAAATAACCGGTTTAAAAATATATGCACACGTGTGAAGTTAATTGGTGAGAGAATAATCAATATACAGTTGGTTGATTGGTACTGTTGCACCATAATTTGTCTATTATGCACCATAATGCGTAGATAAGCCACGCGTGTAAGCTTGAAATCTTATGTGTATAAACCGTCTGGCTGACGTCAGTACTGGACAACTTCATACACCACTCATTTAAGGAAATCAAGAATGTTATCAGCATGCAACAACATGTTTTGGTTATGAGAAATAATTATTTTTACATTAAAAGTTGACCTCTTTACAAAATTGTCTGTCTTGCTAATTTATTTTTTATTTATGTTTAATCATGTACAATCAAGATTTATTAAATTATTGAGGAAAACAAAAATAATAAATAAGTAATACTTTTAATGGGTTACCAAATTAATAAGTCATTGACTCATTTTTATTGAAATGAAGGGATTTTTGTGAAGAAATTTTTGCACTACCCATGAAAATAAAGATGGGCCTACATAATGACTAACAATTGATTTTTTTGGTGAGAATAAAAGAGTATTTGCGATTGCTTCTACTTTTAAAAAGTGATTTTTTAATTGATTTTGGAGAAAATGTTTAACAGTAAAGTTGGTAGTGTTTGAGAAAAAATTGATTATGAAAAGGTAAAAATTAATAATATTTGATAAAAATAAGTGTTTTTTGTGTAATACAAAAGTGAAAACCGTTTAAAACACTCTTCAAAAGTTCAACCTGATTCCAGCTTTTGACTTTAAAGTCATTAATCTAAACAAAAATTATCACTTTAAAGTCATTTAAACCAAAAACTGAAAAACATTTTTTTTTAATTTTTTGCAAACACAAATCATTTCCTTTCTTTCTAAATCACTTTATTTGACACAAGAAAGCCCAGCACTCCATCAGTTCACCCAACGGTCAAGTACTAGTTTTTCTTTTTTAAAAACACCCGCGAAAGAACTGCGTACTTCGCGCCATTTTTCTGTACAGAACACAATCAGGTCTTCCCGACCCCACCTATAGCCCCTCATACCGACGAAGAGTGACAGTCACTGCCGCCGTCGCATTCAGAAGTCGGAACTCGCCTATCTCAGCTTTTCTCCAAATGGCCGAAACTCCAACAAGGAGATCTCATAAAACCCCCCCAAAACAGCCGCACATCTCAGATTCATCGCGTGCAATTCCACCTACACCTCAAACCCTAGACCCCACGCCTCGCCGCCGCTCCCTCCGCCTGACATCCTTCACACATGTAGCCTCAACACCACCTCCGATTCCTCCCTCCACCTGCGACTCCTCTCGCCGTAAATCTCTCAAGTTCTCTTCGCAAAATGCCGATAACTTCTCTGCCCGCGAACGTCACTGTATTGATTCAACTCCCATTTTAGCTCCTCCACCAAAGTCGCCTGATCCAATTCAATCTGGGTGGAAGAGGAAGCGTACTGAATCCAAAAATGTCTGTTCCAAGAAAACCAGCACCTCGAAATATGGGAGAAAGCGGGTTTATTACAAGAAGGTTGTATACGACGGGGGCGAGTTTTCAGTGGGGGATGATGTCTACGTGAAGAGGAGAGAGGAGGTGAGCTCAGAAGATGAAGATCCAGAAGTAGAGGAATGCAAGGTTTGCTTCAGGGCGGGAAACAGAGTGATGCTTGAGTGTGATGAATGCTTAGGTGGGTATCATCTAAAGTGCTTGAATCCTCCTCTAAAAGAGATTCCAGAAGGTGATTGGATCTGTGGGTTTTGCGAGGCAAAGAAATCTGGGAAATCTCTGGAATCGCCCGCCCCTCCTAAGGGGAAGAAAATGGTTAGGACAGCTAGAGAGAAGCTTCTTGCCAGTGATCTGTATGCAGCCAGAATCGAGAGGTAAAATCACTATTCATACCTGTGATTAACCCCCATTCTTCTTTTAGTTTCTTGATGTTGGGAATATGTAAGTTACAGCATATGGAAAGAAGTGGATGGTACTTATTGGTTTAAGGCTCATTGGTATATTATTCCGGAAGAAACTGCTGCAGGAAGACAACCACATAACTTAAGGAGGGAGTTATACCGTACTAATGACTCCACTGATGTTGAGGTAATCTTCTTTTAATAGTTTAAAAGTCGCCACCAGTATGTTATTATAACCCAACACGTACTTGAAATCACGAAAAATTGTATTATTTCATCAATTATGGAGGGTGAGTAGTTTCTGCTTTTGTTTATGTGTATTATCTTTAAATAAACTTAGTTATGATTATTTTATATACTGGAAACTGATAAATTTAACCATAGTGTCTTTTATGGGAGGAAGCGGCACACCCTGATATCCTATATCAACTTTTGATCTTGTAATGATTCTGTTTGCTAGATGGAATCTGTCATCAGACACTGCTACATTATGACTCCTCATGAATTTTCCAAGGCAAGGGATGAGGGAGATGATGTTTTTCTATGTGAATATGAATATGATGTCCAGTGGTATAGCTTTAAACGTATTGCTGACATTGATGATGGTAAAGAGGTAAGCTCTCATAGGATAGAAAATAATTATTGTTGTACAGTGGGGCTATATCTATATTAGCTTGAACTTTGTTCTAATTTAGGTTCTTATTCATGCTATAGGAGTGTGAAGAAGATGATAGTGATTGGGAGCACAGTTCTTGTGAAGTTTCTGGGTCAGAGGGTGAAGATGATATGAAACATGAAGATGAGAATAGACAAAACTTATTTAGTAGACAATTGCCCCTTCATCCACTGGCTGCGGTATGCTCGCATTTTTATGTAATGCTGAACACTTGTTATGTCCTGAAAAATTAAGTCCTAATGGCTTGTATATTTCTTTTGAAACATAGAATTCACGGAAAGGGAGGATTTTTGGACTCCAGAAAATAGGAGCAAAGAAAATTCCTGAACACGTAAGATCCCACAAGCTGACGGAACTCGAAAAGGCAAAAGCAGCACTTCTGTTAGCAACCATTCCCAAACATTTACCTTGTAGGAATAGGTATGTATATGTCGAATTTCAGCCTAAATTGATTTACTGTGTCTATGATGTCATTAGTTTCTACTTTATTCTTTTTCACAGAGAAATGGAAGATATATTTGCATTTATCAAAGCTTCCTTATGCGAAGATCATTGCCTGGGAAAGTGCTTGTACATTCATGGTGTTCCTGGGACGGGAAAGGTAATCTTTGGGATCTGGAAGTACCCTTACTGTGGAACTACTCAACTAGCAAGTAATTTTAATTGTAGTAAGATTTTCTGATTCTAACTATCTCTGCTGTGCCGCAGACCATGAGTGTGTTAGGGGTAATGAGGAACCTCAAGTCTGAGGTTGATGCTGGAAGTGTTAAGCCTTACTGCTTTATAGAAATTAATGGTCTAAAATTGGCTTCCCCTGAAACTGTTTACAGCGTAAGTGCTTAACTTATTTTAAAGAGTTAGTGATATAACCTCTTTTTAAAGTAATTGAAATATGCTTTTCAGGTTATTTATGAATCATTATCAGGACATAGAGTTAGTTGGAAAAAAGCTCTCAAGCTTTTGAATGAGAGATTCTCAAATGGATCAGACCGTGGCAAAGTGGATAGCCGCCCTTGTATCCTACTAATTGATGAACTTGATCTTCTAGTAACTAGGAGCCAATCGGTAATTATGGTCTACGACGTTGTCCTACTCTAATAAGTTTCTATAAACTTGAAATTCCATTCATCATTTTTTCTCCTCAAACGGCAGGTCCTATATAACATTCTTGATTGGCCTACTAAGCCACATTCGAGACTAATTATTATAGGTGGGTACCCTTATATTCGTTTCATTGTATCTATTTTTATGGGAATTCATCCAAGCTGGTAACAAAAATAAATAAATAACTAATATCCCTTTTGTTTTGCTAATTCTCAGGGATAGCAAATACTATGGATCTCCCAGAGAAGTTGCTTCCTCGTATTTCAAGTCGTATGGGCATTCAAAGATTATGCTTTGGCCCCTACAACTACCAGCAACTTCAAGAAATTATTTTAACCCGCCTGAATGGAATAGATGCTTTCGAAAAGCCTGCAATTGAATTTGCTTCAAGAAAGGTAGTGACATTTAATAAGTTAGAATATTTTATCTACTGCTACAGAGCTGTAAATTCTTCATAGTTATTTTGTTATGGGTGCAAATATTTCATAGTTAAATGTATACATCTGTCATTGTTATTTTTGCATAAATCCAGGTGGCAGCTGTTTCAGGTGATGCCCGCCGTGCATTGGAAATATGCAGACGTGCTGCAGAACTGGCCGATTACCGTTTTAAGAAAATTCATTCTTCTGCAGCAGGTAAGTCTTCCATCTATTATCACACTCATGAATAGTTTATTTATCAAATTAGCACACATTTTTGTACTTAATAATGTGAATATTATGCATCTCGCATTTGCTGATTCTTTCTTCTAATAGAAAAGATTATGAAATTCACAGAACAATGAACAATCTATTCAATCATGGAATACATCAAATCATGTTTATAGAGTTGCTACACCTCAATCTCAAGCAAAGTGCCTTTCAGTTCTCTTGTTTATTGTAGGGACTAATATATACTCCTTAGCCTCCTAGGGAAAAGAGTTTTATTTTAAAAAAAGAGAGCCATTGCTGGTTTTTCACTCACTGACCAAAAGCATTCAACAACAACAACATCCAAGCCTTAATCCCAAAAGAATTTGGGGTCGGCTAACATGAATCGATCTATGAACCAAAAGCATTAAGAAAATAAAAATGCTACATGCAATGGATTCTATAGTTTCTTTTTTTTAGGAACCCTTCAAATGATGTAGAAGTTATAAGGGCTTAATGCACCGGAATCCTTTGCGCATTAGCTCCCTGTTATTAAAAGACTGCACAAAGCCCTCCGTGTTTTTGATTAAGCATGCACCTAATACCCTGGAAGAACAAATTTTACTATTGTATAAAACAAAATGTTCAGTATTTTTTTACAATATGTATATCATGATAGGTTTACATGGATGCTTAATTATAACACAAAGACCCTGGATTTCCAGTCTACTAATTTTGTTGTTTCAGGGTGTTATGTGTATGATTATTTAGAACACAAGGTGACCTGACCCATTTTTAAATCACAAGGGTTTAAAATATACTATTTCGTGAAGAAATTCTTACAGTGAGAGGCCTTGGATATTTCAGGAAAAATACTAGTTGGAATGACTGAAGTTGAAGCAGCTATTCAGGAAATGTTCCAGGCTCCTCATATTCAAGTGAGTCCCATATGTAACAACACTGTATTTTTTTTAATCTTGGAATTTGTCATTAGCAGAACTTGCTGGAAAGTCTTTCCATCATTTTCAATGGAGCCAAAGATTCATTATTTTTTGGCTTGAGATTATGATGGAATAAAGCAAAATGACTCACTAAACTTTCTGCGCTTCTTTGTTATGAAGCAGTAGTCAGTCCATGCAATTTTGGACGGGATTTTCACTATGGGTCATCTGGAAACAGTCTCTCTGTGCTTTAGTACCGGGGTAAGACTGCGTACATCCAACCCCCCTTACCCCACCGTAGGTGGGAGCCTTTGCGGCACTGGGGTAAATGAAAATGAAAATGATGATGAGAACTTGCTGGAAAGATGTTCTATTACTGATCATACATCAAACCTCAGAAACAAACATTTGGAGATTGGACATACAATAATGAGGGTAGAAGAACTCAACTCATAATAGAAACCAAATATGGTGCATAGAGTGCCTTGCTAAGCTGTGCTTGAAAAAACTCCCGACTGGGTTGTTCTTGTACTAATATTCTGAAATGTTTTCCAGGTGATGAGAAGCAGCCCAAGGTTGAGTAAGATCTTCTTGGCTGCTATGGTTTATGAGCTTCACAAGACCGGAATGAGCGAGACCACCTTTGACGAGGTCAGCACCTTTATATTCCCCTTTTCATGTACAACAGATTTCTCTTGGTGCTGATGTGTATACATTCCTCTCATGTTATGAATATTATCTGAGCAAATCATGAGAGATCTAGATCATTGATGAGAAGTCCCTATTTATTCTATCGTTCATAGATGATTTGTACTGTTTGTTTATATTTCTATTAACCAGTGAATGTTACATCATCATTGCAGTTGGCAGAGACAGTTGGAGTTCTTTGTACAAGCAATAGTGAAAAGTTTCCAGGTTGGGATTCACTCCTAAAAGTTGGGTAAGCTACAATACTTTCCATGCGGATAAACGTGATGCATATTTTGGGGGTCAATTGTTTTTTGGGGGAGATCTTGACGATAGTTGAACTTCTCTTGTACAATTTTATGATGGTGACAGATGCAAGCTTGGAGAATGCAGAATAGTAGTGTGTGAACCAGGAGCAAAACACAAATTGCAAAAATTACAGCTCAACTTCCCCAGGCAACAATCTAGCCATCACTTTCTTCACAGATTATTAAGCGGTGCTTAGTAAGACTTGCGTTAATAAGCAGCACGTAAAATAAGCAGTGCATAAGCTTATGTTTACATCACGGGATTTAAAACACCGTTTAACATTAAAATGTCCAAAATAAACCTTGTACATATATACACAAACATTCATGTATACACAAATATATATAACATGTGGTGGTCCACCCCGTACCCGTACCCCATACACGTACCCTTACTCCTACCCCACCCCTAACCCTAACCCATACCGCCGATAGGGAGTAACAGGTGCGGGTTGGGGGTGGGGTGCAGATAGGGGTAGGGTCGGGGTTAGGGGTAGGGGCAGGGAGTTAGGGGTAAAGGGTATGGGTAGGGGTGGGGGTAGGTAGGGTTGGGTTAGGGTTGGGGGTATGGTAGGATCAAGGTTAAGGTAGAGGTAAGGGTCCAAGTTAGTATAGGTGTAGGGTGGGGCAGGGGGCAGGGAGTTGTTGGGGTTAGGGGTAAGGGTAACGGTAAGGGTTAGGGCAAGGGGTAAGAGTAACGGTAAATGCGAAAAATGAAAAAGTTTAAATTGTCGCTTAATTAATATATGAGAGGTGTTATGGTTAGTAATCGACACTTTAAGCACCTATATGGGTTAGTAAGCAGCTTTTTCAGCAGCCTGTGTGTTTACTTTGAATGTCTTACTAACCTAACCGTGCTTTTAGCCACGAAGTAAACACGTCCTTAGAGCCTCCATTTACGTGGTTATATTAAAATTTTGACTGAATGAAACTTTAGTCTCTCTGTGTCTTAGTATAGGGGTAAGACTGCGTACATCCGACCTCCCCTTACCCCACTGTAGGTGGGAGCCTTTGCGACACTGGGGTAAGTGTAAATGAAAATGAAAATGAATGAAACTTTAAGTATCTAATTGAATGTGCTTTTGTTGTTGAAGATATAATAGAAAGCTATTTAATGACTGGATTATGCAAGACTATACGTCTATACTTGTATAATACTGAGCCCATTTTGGTAGCAGACATTGGGCATTCTTTATAAATTTGGAAAATAATTTTAAATAATATCAACAGTCGCTGATAAATCAATAACAAACACGTGTTATGGAAATACTCCCTCCGTCCCATAAAATTCTTCCTACTTTCCTTTTTGGGCCGTCCCAAAAAATTCTTCCCCCTTACTATTTTTGGACAATTTGTGTGGTTCACGTTCATTTTACTTTTTTCTTACACAACTACGATTACACATTTCCTCTTTATTCCACTTTTTTAATCTCCTTGCCAAGTCGAAGTGAGAAGAATTTAATGGGACGGAGGGAGTAACAAATTCATATCAACTATTCAAATATATAACAAAAATAATGCAAAGCAACTTTTTGACATCAAACACGGTCATTGAATCTTTTAGAATATGTTTTTTAACCATCAAATTATCTTTATTTGATGGTTTGTATAAGCTTTTGATGATTTTAATCACTGAATTTGTAATCGGAATGTGGCTTCGTATCATTTGTGTAAACAATTGAATGGCTGGGCTAAGAAATACTTCGTACGTAGTAGTTATTTGTATAGTATGAATTGTTATTGATTTATCCTTTATTATTTAAAGTTATTTATTTTCTTAAGTATAAAGAAGTTAAATACTCTTTGCAATGCTGCAGCGATGATGTTACTTTTGCACTTAAAGACTGTGCGGAGCTACCATGGCTGGCGAAGTATATGTGATGGGGAAACATTCATGGGTGATCTTTTATAGAAATAGTGCAAGAAACAGTTTTATTTATTACGTAGTATTTATTATTATTATTATTCCTAAATCCTAACGAAAATAGAGACCAGAGAGTAAGCACATTTTATTTACTTGTTCACATGCGTTTGAAAAAGACCCTTAGTACTGAGTAATAAAGTTCATAAATGGTAACAAGTTCCAAAATATGTTGAACTTGAAAAACCCAATGTTATATGTTGTGTTGTTTGGTAAAGTGTTTATTTAGAGCGGGATTTTCGCGAAAAGCCTTCCATTTCCGTCGAGTGCTAGTGCAATGCATTTGAATTTGTGTTTGGTAAAGTGTTTATTTAGGCTGTTAAATTGATTGAATTTGTTGAAAATTGATGAAGTTCGATCTAAAATGGTTATATTTGCAGAATTATGAAAACTAAATTTCAAACTTGTGCAATGCATGGGCGATCAATAATTGAATTGAATTGAATTAATACAATTTGAATGTGTACGTTTTATTTAAAAGGTAGTAATTTCATTTTATACATGTACATATTTATCATTATACATAGTTTAATTCTTTATCGTGGAACATTAATTGGTTTTATTGACAAAATTTATTTTTATTAAAAATTACAGACCTATGAAAAGAATAAACAGAAAATGTACTTTCACTTTTACACTATTCACATGTTCTACTTTGATATACTACGTACTACGTAAGTGACATCCGTTAAAAATAATTGGAATACTTTTAATCGAAAATGTAAATTTATTAGTAAAATTAGGAGAAAATAATTAAAATACTCCAAACTTTGAAAGAGTGTGAGATAAACATTTCGAACTTTCATATGTAATTTAAATACCACAAATTTTATATAAAAAGTTATTCTATCACCATGGTTATGTATGATTTCTTTCAAAAATGTAAATTTATGGTGTTAAATGCATAATTTAAAATAGCAAATTGAAAATATTAGAATTATATATAGTGGTGGGTAATACGAAATACTATTTATTTTACAATGGAAGCTTTGAATGTTAATTGTATCTTTATGAATGCTAAAAATTATCAAATTATGAAATAAATACCACAAATTAATATTTTTGACAGAAATAATACATGACCATGGTGCTAAAATAATTTTTTATATAAAGTTTGGGGTATTTAAATTACATATGCAAGTTTGGGGCGTTTATCTTATACCCTGATGGATCACCGGACCGGGGTAGTCGGAATCCAAGTAAAATGAGAGAGTGAACTGATCGTAAAATGCAGGTAGAAAATCCGGCAGTATAACAGTAAGGGAATTTAGAATGCGATCCCCTTCCACAAGCTGGAGGGTGATATTTATACTAAGAGATAAAAGGCAATACTTGATGCCCAAGTAAAAAGATACTGATCTAATGGGAAGGAGACACGTGTAAAGCTGTTCTAACAAACTATCAGTCTAATTCGATGGGGAGCCACCACGTGTAAAGGTGGTTGGAGAGATAGTCTTGGACAGATGCTGATTGGAATAATCTCTAACAGACTGCTACCAGTATATCCGTGTGGTTAAGCGTGTGCATTCTGGCATACCATCCGCTGCTGGTAATGACGTGGCAGCACTTCCTTTGGGGTGCTGGTCCTTGCGGATTTGTCTAAGTACACAATGCTTTGGCCTGACCTTGAGTTCTACCGGGGTCAGTGATTGGAGGCTCGGGCTCTTTGTGAGGGGATCCGCCTCCTGTCTATTGTTCTGCCTTTGAGGTGGTTAGCCGCTTGTTACTCTGACTTTGGTTGCCCGTATGCTTGACCTCTGAGGTCGGGCTTGATACCGAGCTCGGGTATTCGAGGTCGGGCTCATAACTTGCCGAGTTGGGCCCATTCCTGAGCCTGGTGTTTTCCCGACCTCGAGGTCGAGGTCGGGATGACCTTTTGGCCCGCGGTTATTTTGCTGTCTGACGCTCATTCCTGACCTTGGTCGGTCGGGGTCGGGGTCGGCCCGATTGTGGACTTAGTCTTTTCATGCACTCCGATGTGGCTCCGTGATGCTTTCTTATCGACGATTATGATACCCCTGGGATATGTGGGAATATACTCCATGAGTTCCCCACTCTCTGAAGCGAAAGTGAAACTTGAGGTGAGAGAGAGTAAGTCTTCAATTTCATGGGCTTGCGCGCCCGACAGGGAGTGCCGCTCTCCATGGTCATGACAAAGGGGTACCTCATTAAAAACTCCGCTGAGGAAAAAACCATGTGGGAAAAAATTCTAACGGAGGAAAAAGAGTATACTCCGCCTTGTCATGAAGTCCGGAGAGGAAAGCGGCTCCCCCCTGCAAAGAGTTCTGAGCTTGAGCTTCATGTCCTCCGTGTCTTAAACCTGCTTCATGGGTTAATTGCTACATCCACGGCCCCAACCGTGGTTTGATAAAATTTGTTTGCGAAAAAATTGTAAATAATTCATTGTGTGTGTGCAAAGTTTGTAATTTTGAAATATACCTGCTTGGTACTGATCTCGAGGTTGCAATGTTGTCCTGAGCTCATTGTGGTGTTGCTTTTTGGTTTTGTTCCCGAGTCCCTCACCTACCAGTCCCCCACTCTTGTGGACTGAGAATATTTTCTAAGTGTGGAAGAGTATAAGTTTGGGGGGACGAGTTGGTTGTCTTTAATACTTGGTGGACTTAGGAGAATTTATGGCGTGTAGTAACGCTGATGTGTACAAGTGGGAATCTTTACATATCCCTTTTGTAACATTTTGAATTAATAGCCGCTTCTGAGCATTTAATGCGAGGGATGGCGTTTGAAATGACTTTACGGCACCATCATTGCGCTTTTTGCACGCCTTTTGTAAGAAACGTTTTAGTTTCTTAGGCGGTTGGACAGTAGTGTGCCACGTGTAAGCTTCCCGTTCAATTTTGAAGGGAAGTATAAAAGGCGAAAGTTTCCGTCTTTCTCCTTTGCGCTTTCTTTGTTTTCGAGTTTCCAGAGCTTTCAAGCAGTTTCAGAGCTTTTCTTCTCCGGCCAGTGCTACCGTACTTTCAGTTCTTCCGTCGACTTTTCCTCCCAGGTTAGTCTCAGGGCTCTGCTTGTTTGTGCTTAACTCGTTGCAGGCTAGTTGGAAAATCCAGAATGAGGGTTTTTCTGTCAAACTGGTGTTGCAAGCAATGGGGGTCTACAGTCCCCCATTGTTGTTGAGGTTGATACCTCTGGACTCGGAATCGCACGCTGGTGTTGATTCGAGTGTTTATATTTTGTTTGGGGGTCGGATTTTTGCTCCTCAACCCTGATTTTGATTATCTGCATGTCCGTGTTTTTTCTGCAGATTTGAAAATGTCTTCTGACGGTGCTTCTGCTAATACCAGAGATAGGGCCAGCAATGACTTACCCTTGGGTTATGATGATGCTACTGCCCTGAATGCGCAGCCTGGGTGTAGGGTGCCCGTTAAGAAAAATCTCAAGGACAACACTAATTTTTTTTACCCTGGACAGCTTTGTCGAGTCCGCAGTCCCCTGTTCTCTGTTTGATAGGGAGTGGGAAGAGGCGAGGCACCTATGTGGTCCCAGTGTGGTCATCATGAGGCCAGATGCTGGCGAGCTGTCCTCTTCTTGCTCGTCGGGGTTTTTTGTCACCTATTACGACGCTGTTAGGCATGGTTTCAGGTTCCCTCTGCATCCCTTCTACGCCGAATACCTGGATTGGGTTGGGCTGCTTCCATGCCAGCTTACCCCCAATGGGTTCTATTTCATTGCTACTTTTCTGTTGCGTTGTCTGGATCTGGATATTACTCCCAGTGTGGGCCTGTTTCGTCGTTTGTTTAACATTGGCCGCAATCCCTCAAAGGGAAACCATAGTTATGCCTCTGTTGCCCGGGTTGGGGGCTGCAGTGGGTTCATTAATGCCCCGACTTCATATCGCGGGTGGAAAGGCAGATTCTTCTACGTCTGTACTAGTCGCCAAGAGGTATCGGCAGTATCACCGTTCTCTATAGATACCTCGATCTTAGTTCAGGAGTCTGTGCGTGCCCGGAAGCACAACGCAGGTGATCTGGATGAGTACGCTGATGACGAGAAGAAGTACCTGAAGCCCGGTCAATACGATATCGGAAAGTTTGTGACCGAGAAAAAACTCAGGAAGGATCTGAAGTGCACAAGTTTTTCACCCCTGGCGGTGCTTGATGACGCTGCAATGGCGATCGATGCCGTGCCTGCCGGGAATGGTGGGGAGGGAGAGGATGTGCTCCCCGTCCCAGCGTCTCTAGTGACTGAGGGGCCTGTGCCCGGCTTTGGTGTTGTTGCACATTCATATTCTGAGGAGGATGAGAAGGAGGAGGCTATCGCCTTATCTCAGGAAGGGGTTGAGCAAGTGGAGCAGATTCCAAGTCAAACTGCTGCCTAGCCTGAGGCCCGTGCCGCCCCTCCCGCTATGTATATTCATTCTATTGTGGTTCCCACATAGCTATTTGATTTGTGGTGCTTGTCTCAGGGTCCTGCTGATGTTGAGCTATTTGTTGTTTGCAGGTCACCCAAACATATTCACTCTTCTGGACAAGGCTCAGAAGAATTTCTCGCAGAAGAAACAACCTGGGTCCCCTCCCAGTGAGTCCTCCTCTTCTGAGGAGAGTGGTGATGATGATGCGAGCCCTGCACCTCATTCTCCAGCCAATGATGATGTGGATGTTGCCTCTACTGGCGGCGAGGCCAAGATCACAGGCGACGACCCTCTTGAGGGTGAGACGGAGGCCACCGCCGATGAAGTCGAGGCTGGCGATGTCGCCACAGGGGGAAATGTCTCTCCCCAGGATGTTGATGAGGGTGTCACATCGAGCCCTCACTTAAAGGTATCTCCCCTTACTCACGAGGAAGTTGCGGCCAGTGAGGGCACTGTGGCAGTAGATATGGATGTGGATGTTCCTGATGCCGTCCCCCCCAGAACAATGGTGAGCCTGCCACCATACCCCTCTCCTCCTAACCAGATATGATGATTGTGGAGAGTGACAGTGAAGGTAAGGGGGGTAGTGGCGAGACCCTGCGGCACGAGCAGGCCCGTTTGTCTCCGAAGGGCAATGGGGACATTCCAGAGGCCGACCCGCATGTGAATGAGGGCAGCGAGGCCGGTCCTTCCAGTTACCATGACGTTGGTCGCCCCATTTTCCCCATCTGCCGTACCTATCCCGATCCGGACAACCAGTGGTTTAAGTACCGCATGGATCGGGATCACAGCTTCGTTGGTGGCACCGTGCATAGCATGGACTTTCTCTTGCAGATCCGCCCATATGCAGACGACTATATTTTGAGTCGCATGGCTACCCTAGAGATCGCCATGGATGCAACCAACTCTTGCCTCAAGGTCAGTATTTTCCCCTTTCGCATATCTTTCATTTGTCATACTTCTTGGTTGTTGTCTGACCGTGTATTCTCGTTCTCAGTCTGTATTCATATGCCATGAGCTTGGCCGTAGGGATGATGATGCAGAGCACCGGGCTCGCCAGGCCAGGAAGAGAGAGGCTGGTATTCTCCATACCCGGTTCCTAGTTGAGCAAGCTCTAAAAATCTCTGAGAAGCATGCAGATGAGATGGAGGCCACTACTGACCGGGCCTTAAAACAAACTACACAATTCAGTGAGATGTTCGATGCGTTCACTGAGAGAGCCTTGGGAGCCGAGCAGCAAGTGTTTGCACTCGAGGCTGAGCTGGCAGAGGGCAAACGCCAGTTTGAGGCCCTGAAGGACACAACCGATAGGCCCTAAAGCTGAGGGCCATGATATGGCTTCAGAGGAGAGAGCTTGGGAAGCTGAGAACGAGGCCCACCGCAACGAGGAAGAGCTTGAGGTGTATCGATCTCTGCACAAAGAGATGACCGATATTGCCGAGAGCACCATTGCTGAAAATGACGGTCTCAGACGATCTCTTAACGAGACAAATGGCCGGGCCGACGGTATAGCTTAGGAGAACGAGCATCTGCAGAAAGATGTAGTTGAGTGGCAGCGGCGTTGCGAGGAGCTCGAGGAGGCTCTCCGAGAATCCCGGTTGCAGGATGGGCTCAAGGGAATCCGGATTGTGCAGCTAGAAACGGAGGTCCAAGCTCTGGAGGATTTAGCTGCTGACTTTGCCGCGAAGCGCAGCCAGATTCGGGAGGGGATCATGACCGCACATGCTACCGAGCTCGAGAAGGCAAAAACTTCCGGAGCTGAGGAGTTCAAGGCCTCCTGCTCAAGTGATTCTCCCTCTCCTGATTCCGTTTCTTGGCTACATGGTGTGATGGGCCAACATATGGAAGGCTGGCTGGCCACCACCGAGGGCCTAGAGCTCCTGGGCAAGCAGCTGCTCCCTTCCCTGGAGTACGGGAAGTACCATATGCAGAGGGAGATCTATGGGATGCTTCTTGAGAATCTTCCTGGCTTTAGTTACAAGAAATACAAGCTCCCACGACCCCTGAAGCATCCGGAGATCGCCGATGGCCAGCAAATTCAGTATTCCTTGACCATTCAGCCACATCCAGCCGAGGCCGGAGCTGGAGAGGAGGTAGAGCAGGGGAAGAAGAAGAATAGAAAGAGGAAAGAATAGATCCCTCTCCCCTTAATATTTTCTGCAAATCTGGCTGTTGAGCCGTTGCTGTAAATGCTTTGAACACTTTGAATGTTTTTTTGTGTATTCTGTGTATGAAATATCTCTCTTCTTCAATTTTGTATTTTCCATACTTTGCATATGTATTTGTATGCTGCACAGGTGTTGTTGTCTAGGGATAGGCCATAAATGGCCTATCCTTCTCATGTTCTGAGCTTAGCATGTGTTTGCTAAGCTGCAACAGCGTTCCGAGCATAGGCTTGTTAGTATATATGTCCCAGCGACAATCATTTTTTAAAGACATATGTACTTGATCACATTTAGTTTTTATATTTGATATATACACGATATTACACTTTATGAATGATTGTTTTTCGATTGTCAATGTTTTATTCATAATTGTGTTCCCTTGGATTTATGTTGTCAATAAGTAAGTGTGAGCTTATATGATATAACATAAGGTCCTAAAATAGCCTCAATCAATGATCATCAAGAATGGGATATTGATGATATGCGATAAGATTGGTATGTGGACTGCATCATACTTTTAGAAAGTATAGTTGATCTCACGACTATGAGTTCCTGTAATTCATGATGGTCACATAGATATTTTAGAGAATATTGGCATACCCACCGAGAAACCATTTGATAAGTTCTATTCATGTGTCTATGGGATTATCGTCGTATAGAGTAGTGTAATAGTCCTCCGACTTGAGGTCAATACATACTACATGTGCGGAGTGATGTACTTTGACCATGACCAATGCTTGCACTCCAATCGGGGTAGATACGGCATGTGTTGGGTGCATCACGAAGCACATGGAATAGTAGTTGAGCCAAGAAAGGATTCATTCCTCACAATAGATTAAGAGAGAACATTCTACTTCTCATATCTAGGTGGATCATAAAGTCATTGGTCAATGCAAAGATATATTCGTTTTGGACATCGAATATGATCGTTATGGATCATCTAGAAAGATTGAGAGACAGAGACTGAGTTATTGGGATAAACACAATATCATGTTCTAGACTTAGTTGAATATTCGTTGAATGAAAGGACCGTATCACTATGAGCTCTATATTACAGGGAGTTTGAATAGTCCTCGCAAACGTCCTTATATATTAAGATTGTCTGGTAAATCGTCTAGGGATTCTGCCAAGACCTTAATTTGATTAGTGCTTAATATATAAGACCCTATGGGTCACACAACAAGTGATTATACCTTCTGATTGAATTGTTAGAAGGAATTAAATATTAATTGGATTAAATAATATTTAATTTGTAATACTGAAATGATTAAATATTAGTTAGATTAAACTATATTTAATTCATGATGTTGAAGGAGAGTTCTATTTGATAGAATAAATTAAGTGTGATAAATTAGATTTATTATACCTAATTAAGGTGTATTTATTATTAAATAAAGTTGATATTTTCTTTTATTGATTTGGAATTAAAAAGGAAAATAAAATAAACTAAATAATAATAAATAACATATAGAGAGTGGCGTGCAGCCACTTCTCTATTGTTATTATTATTATTATTATTATTATTATTATTATTAGGTTTTATCCAACTTATTTAATTAATAATGATGTATTGGTCCTGGTAGGACTATAACCCATTAATGAGTAAGACTTTGGTTGTGATTAGGAAACTAGTTTAGAACTAGTATAAATACACCATCCTCCTTCATAATTCTGTGACTAGTTTTCAGATTCAGTATTACCAGTTTATTTCCCTGCGAAGAGATTTCCCAGCCTTTCTCTTAGGGAGATCTAACCGTTCTATCGGAAAGGAGAAATCACGTGGATACCAAAGGTCAAGGATTATCACCGCTGGGCTGGAAAATCTGTAAGTTATAACTCAGATCTGTTATTATTATCATATTCGTTATTTTGTCATAATCAAGGAAGATCTGTTTGGGAATATTTTAAACTTCCGCTACTGTACTTTCGAGGTACATTACATCAATTTCCTAACAGTGGTATCAGAGCCAAACTGATTTTAATGACATTATACGAATTTTGATAGATATTTTCGTATGTAAAAATATTTTTTCAGAAATAATATTTTTTACTTCAATCGAATCTGGGATCACCGTGATAAGATTTGGTTTTAGAAGTTAAAATCTGGAAATAAAATAAAAGCCTTCTCAATAAGAACGATGTGTCTGCTTTCTTCGTGCGATCACCGTTTCTGGCCGTGGACGAAGCTGACCAGGGTGATAAGTTCTGTCGTTCCAGTCGTTGGTCATCACCGAAGGTTGCCGGGGTCCTGACGTGTCTTCTCGATGAAGAAGCTGCTGCAGTACGATACAGATGAGGATAGGTTTCCTAGATCTGGAGTATTGGGCCTAGGTTCGTTTTGTTGTTTCAACGAAATTCGTGGATGGTACAAGCGCCGACAGACCTCTATTACTTCGTAATTCGTATTGCTCTCTTTGCAAATTTTGGAATTTTAAATTTAAGGAAATTTCATTGCTCTATAGTCTACCGTACTGCACATAAGTAACGACTATTCTTTTCTTTAAAGACTTTTTGAAGACATTATATATTTTGATAATTTAAAATATGTGTTTCGAAGGTCTTACGAAATTGGGTAGAAAATTACTTTGTTTAATTATTTTAAACGTCTTGGAGAGTTAGAAGGGCTACTTTTAACAGTAAACAGTGTATTTGGTTTATAGCATGCTTATACTTTAATGTTGATTATTGTATTTGTTGATAAATTAGATTTATATTGCATGCTTAATTTTACATGACTTAGGTCTCGTTAACATATTATTTGATAATATGTTTTAGCATCTTGATTAAACAATTTAATACCCCGCTAAATGTTCCCCATGAATTAAAATTTAAGTCTTATCTAGGATAACGACATCACCCATCATAATTAAATTAGTAGAAATATTTTTTCGTTGAAGAATATTTCACCCAAGTGTTTATTCCATTCGACAAAATATAGAACTAATTTATAGATACATATGTTTGTGATCGTGTGATGGTTTTGACTTACTTAAATTAGCTCGAGTCGCCCAAGCGTCAGTGTTAATTTAGGGATGTCGATCAATTTAAAAATTTATCAACCAAAAGTTGCTTGGACGCAATTGGTCTAGGGACCTGCCCATTATATTATTGCAGTGATCAGCCCAAGTTGGGACTGTAATAGTATGAATGAGGATTTTGCCACTATGATTGTAAAACATTCCATGTTCCTTTTATTGGGTCAAAGAGCATGTAAAAATAGTGGGAGCTAAATAATTAAAAGTCCATATTATTTAGTTAACTAGATGTGATCATAGGAATTAATATATGATTTTAATTCCGTTCTATTTGAACTTCTTTAGGCTTTTAGGTATGTAGAATTTATCATTGAGAAGTATCTTGGATACAAATAATCTGATTGAACCAAACTTTCTAGACTTGGAACAAAATATGCCTTTCGTTCTTAGGCAAGAAAATATCGAACATGTATTTGATACATGTGTACCCGAGATCCTTGATGTTAGCTCTTCTGAATTAGCCATGTTTGACAAGGACATTCAGAAGAATCACATTGCTGAGGTACCAAATGATGTATGTCTCTACGGCAAAGAGACAGGACATTGGAAGAGAGATTGTGAGATATACAGGACTAATCTAGCCAAAGCACCGAGTGCTTCTAGCTTAGGCATTTTTGTCATTGATATTAATATGTCTACAACTAACTCTCACTGTTGGGTATTAGATACGGCTTGTGGCTCACACATTTGCAATAGTGTGCAAGGCCTAAATGACAGTAGAGCAGTTAGACTGGGTGAGATTGACCTACGTGTAGGAAATGGAGCAAAAGTTGCTGCTGAACGTGTAGGGACTTATATATTAGATTTACCCAGTGGTTATAGATTAGAACTAAATAATTGTTATTTTGTTCCTTCTATAACAAAGAACATAGTTTCCATTCCTATGTTAGACATTGAGGGGTTTTCCTTTCATTTTGCTAATAACACTTGTTGTTTTTCACAAAATGGTATTGTGTATGGAAATGCTCCTCTTATGAATGGTTTATATGTTCTTAATTGTAGACATGACATATTAAATGTACAAAATAAAAGACCAAGGTTAAGTAATCTGAAAAATACCACATATCTCTGGCATTGTAGGCTTGGTCATATTAATGAAGCCAGAATAGCAAGGTTAAGTAAATTAAATTACTTAACACCATTTAATTTTGAATCATATGGTAATTGCGATTCGTGTCTCTCAGCTAAATTGACGAGTAAACCTTTTCTTGGAAAAGGTCTACGGGCCAAAGAAGTGCTTGAATTGGTTCACACAGATGTGTGTGGACCATTCCCAACTCAAGCTAGAGGAGGTTTTTCTTACTTTATCACGTTTAGTGATGATTTCTCTAGGTTTGGATTTGTGTATCTTATGAAACACAAATCAGAAGCTTTTGAGAAATTCATGGAGTATAAGGCTGAAGTAGAGAAGCAACTTGACAAGAGTATCAAGACTCTACGATCTGATCGTGGAGGGGAATACTTGAGTAAGGAGTTTCTTGATTACTTAAAAGGTCAGGGAATTCAGTCACAATGGACTCCTCCAAGAACACCTCAATTGAATGGTGTCTCTGAAAGGAGAAATAGAACCTTGTTAGACATGGTTAGGTCCATGATGAACTCCACGTCTCTTCCAACATCTCTTTGGGGGTATGCATTGCAAACTTCGATATACATTCTGAATAGAGTTCCATCTAAATCAGTGCAGAAGACACCATATGAGTTATGGTGTAATAAGAAGCCTGTTCTTTCACATATTAAAGTGTGGGGTTGCCCTGCTTATGTAAAGAAATTGCACACTGATAAATTAGGAGCTAGAAATGAGAGATGTTATTTTGTGGGGTATCCTAAAGAAAATAGGGGATACTATTTCTATCATCTTGAGGAATATAAAATCATTATTTCCAGACAAGCACGATTCCTAGAAGAAGACTTGGTCTTCAAGGAATTCAATCGTGAGAAGATAGTACTAGAAGAAATTCAAGAATCACAAAATAACATAGAGGATGAAGACTTGTTAGATGGTCAAAACAAGGATTCAGTGGGAGGATTAAGCGGAAGTATGTCTCTAGGAGGATATCCTTCAGCTAGTGGGAGTAATATAGGAAGCACCTCACACCAGCAAGTGGTTCCTATTAGGCATGAAAGAAATGACATGGTTGTCATTCCTTCTGCACTTACTTCTCCTTCTCTGGAAACACTTAAAAGTGTAGCACCAGAAAATTCTCCGAGCATTGGACAGTCCAATGAAAGAGAACCTCTTCACAATCAGAATGAGCAGCCTGAACAATTGCAAAATATTCAACTTCGTAGGTCTACTAGGATTCGTCATGAACCAACTAGGTTTGGCTTCCTCATGGAGGATCATGATGATGTTGAAATTCCTGACAAGGATGAACCTAAGACTTACACAGAAGCAATATTAGATATTGATTCAGAGAGGTGGCGAGAGGCCATGAAATCTGAAATGGACTCGATGTATATCAATCAAGTATGGAACTTGGTTGACTTGCCTGTTGGGGTTAGACCCATTGGATGCAAATGGGTTTTCAAGAAGAAAATTGATGCCGAAGGCAAGGTGCAAACATACAAAGCTAGGCTAGTGGCTAAAGGTTATAGTCAAAGAGAGGGAATTGACTACAGTGACACCTATTCGCCAGTTGCAAAACTCAAGTCCATTCGAATTTTGCTTGCGATATCAGCATACTATGATTATGAGATTTGGCGAATGGATGTTAAAACTGCTTTCCTTAATGGAAACCTCAAGAAGGAGGTGTACATGGTACAACCTGAAGGTTTTATATCCAAGTCAAATCCCAAATCAGTATGTAAATTGGAGAAATCCATATATGGGCTAAAGCAAGCCTCAAGGAGTTGGAATATCCGTTTTGATGAAGCGGTCAAATCGTTTGGCTTCATCAGAAGCAATGAGGATGCGTGTGTATACAAAACGCAGCAAGGATAGTGTGGTCTTTATGGTCATATATGTTAATGACATTCTGATCATAGGGAATGATATCCCCTTATTGAAGTCCGTGAAAAAATTGTTATCCAATATCTTCATGATGAATGATCTAGGTGAAGCCTGTTATATCCTTGGGATTAAGATCTATAGAGACAGAGTTAACAGGATGTTGGGTCTTTCACAATCCACGTATATTGACAAAATACTACATCGATTTAAAACGGAAGAATCTAAGAAAGGATTCCTCCCGATGGGTCATGGGATATCGTTATCAAAGAAGGATAGACCTTCAACTGATGATGAGATCAAACGCATGAGAGGGATTCCATTTGTTTCTGCAATTGGTTCAATCATGTATGCTATGATCTGTACTAGGCCAGATGTGGCTTATGCGCTTAGTATTGTTGGTCGATATCAAAATAATCCAGGAGAACGGCATTGGAGTGCTGTTAAGACTATTCTTAAGTATCTTAGACGAACTAAAGAATATTTCTAGGTTTATGGTGGACAAGAGAAACTAATAGCATCCGGTTACTCTGACGCTAGCTTCATGACAGATAAGGATGACTATAAGTCACAATCAGGATATGTATTTAATCTTAATGGAGCAACAGTAGACTGGAAGAGTTCCAAGCAAGACACTACAACTGATTCGACAACAGAAGCCGAGTACATTGCTGCATAAGAAGCAGCTAAAGTGGCCGTATGGATACGTGAATTCCTCAAAGAATTAGGGGTTGTTCCAAATGACAGTCGTCCAATAACCGTTTATTGTGACAATACTGGTGCTGTTGCACAAGCAAAGGAACCAAGATGCGACAAGAGAAATGGACATGTGCCGAGGCGCTATCATGTGATTCGAGAGCAGATAGCAAGAGGAGAGGTTGCAATAGAACGTGTTTCCACTGAGGACAATTTGGCTGATCCCTTCACCAAACCTTTGAGCTGCGAGAAACATACTAGACATTTTGAGAATCTAGGTGTTAGACGCATTGGTGATTGGCACTAGGCCAAGTGGGAGATTGTTAGTATATATGTCCTAGCGACAATCATTTTTTAAAGACATATGTACTTGATCACATTTAGTTTTTATATTTGATATATACACGGTATTACACTTTATGAATGATTGTTTTTCGATTGTCAATGTTTTATTCATAATAGTGTTCCCTTGGATTTATGTTGTCAATAAGTAAGTGAGAGCTTATATGATATAACATAAGGTCCTAAAATAGCCCCAATCAATGATCATCAAGAATAAGATATTGATGATATGCGATAAGATTGGTATGTGGACTGCATCATACTTTTAGAAAGTATAGTTGATCTCACGATTATGAGTTCCTGTAATTCATGATGGTCACATAGATATTTTAGAGAATATTGGCATACCCACCGAGAAACCATTTGATAAGTTCTATTCATGTGTCTATGGGATTATCGGCGTATAGAGTAGTGTAATAGTCCTTCGACTTGAGGTCAATACGTACTACATGTGCGGAGTGATGTACTTTGACCATGATCAACGCTTGCACTCCAATCGGGGTAGATACGGCATGTGTTGGGTGCATCACGAAGCACATGGAGTAGTAGTTGAGCCAAGAAAGGATTCATTCCTCATAATAGATTAAGAGAGAACATTCTACTTCTCATATCTAGATGGATCATAAAGTCATTGGCCAATGTAAAGATATATTCGTTTTGGACATCGAATATGATCGTTATGGATCATCTAGAAAGATTGAGAGACAGAGACTGAGTTATTGGGATAAACACAATATCATGTTCTAGACTTAGTTGAATATTCGTTGAATGAAAGGACCGTATCACTATGAGCTCTATATTACAGGGAGTTTGAATAGTCCTCACAAACGTCCTTATATATTAAGATTGTCTGGTAAATCGTCTAGGGATTCTGCCAAGACCTTAATTTGATTAGTGCTTAATATATAAGGCCCTATGGGTCACACAACAAGTGATTATACCTTCCGATTGAATTGTTAGAAGGAATTAAATATTAATTGGATTAAATAATATTTAATTTGTAATACTGAAATGATTAAATATTAGTTAGATTAAACTATATTTAATTAATGATGTTGAAGGAGAGTTCTATTTGATAGAATAAATTAAGTGTGATAAATTAGATTTATTATACCTAATTAAGGTGTATTTATTATTAAATAAAGTTAGTATTTTCTTTTATTGATTTGGAATTAAAAAGGAAAATAAAATAAACTAAATAATAATAAATAACATATAGAGAGTGACGTGCAACCACTTCTCTATTGTTGTTATTATTATTATTATTATTATTATTATTATTATTATTATTATTATTATTATTATTATTATTATTATTATTATTATTATTATTATTATTATTATTATTATGTTTTATCCAACTTATTTAATTAATAATGATGTATTGGTCCTGGCAGGACTATAACTCATTAATGAGTAAGACTTTGGTTGTGATTAGGAAACTAGTTTAGAACTAGTATAAATACACCCTCCTCCTTCATAATTCTGTGACTAGTTTTCAGATTCAGTAATACCAGTTTATTTCTCTGCGAAGAGATTTCCTAGCCTTTCTCTTAGGGAGATCTAACCGTTATATCGGAAAGGAGAAATCACGTGGATACCAAAGGTCAAGGATTATCACCGCTAGGTTGGAAAATCTGTAAGTTATAACTCAGATATGTTATTATTATCATATTCGTTATTTTGTCATAATCAGGGAAGATATGTTTGGGAATATTTTAAACTTCCGCTGCCGTACTTTCGAGGTACGTTACATCAATTTCCTAACAAGGCTGCATAGTCATCCTTGCCTGGAGTTAGGCGTGATAAGCTCCCTGCTGTTTTACGGTAGTATGGAACTCGACCTTGTTCAGTCTGCAGCCATGGATTTTCATATGTCCACGTTGCATTTTGATATATGTTTGTGCAGCAATGGACTTTCACAGGTCCATTACCGATTCGTTGTCAGCTGCAATGATTGCTAGCTGCTGGAGCTTTCAATGGAGCTTTTACTGGAGCTCTCACTGGAGCTTTCGGGCGTGCAGTTTCTGGAGCTCGTTTGGCTGATGCCCTGTTGCTTAACATACAGCTTTTGGGACTGTTTTTCCTTAGGAAAATGTTTTGAAATTTTCTTTTGTCTTGTATTGAGTATCATATAAAGATGTCAGTTGTGTGAACATGTGAGGTGACTTTATAATCTAAAGTCCTCCACTATTTATGGGGCTGAGGTCGTGCTATTTAAGAGCACTTGCCCATTTTGTAATGAAAATGTTTTGGCAGAACTGCATCAATTGCTTCACTTGTTGTGAATAACTGTTGTGTATATATATTTATTGTAAAATATCCCAAAATGATGTAATATGTAAATAGAACCTGGAAAGTTGGTTCTGAGAAGTCTGCTAGGCTTGAGAGGTGGGCTCGACAGTTTTGATCCAGTCGCGAGGTCTTTGAGCGAGCTCGGCTGGAGTTTGCAGTGATGCATTGAGTGCAATCGGGCTTTTATTCCAGACTGTTTGGCATTGCACCAGTGATTCTGAGGGCAACCTCCTTCCAGACCGCGAGATATGGACTAGAGCTCGGCTATGCGGGATTCGTACGAGAGCCCGACATGGTCGGAAGCGAGAGGTGCATGCAGTCGGACTTTAATTCCAGACTGTGGCGTTGCGCCATCAATTTAAGGAGCTGACCACCTTCCAGACCGCGAGATATGGACTAGAGCTCGGTGCTGCGGGATTTGTGCGAGAGCCCGGCGGGGTCGGAAGCGAGAGGTGATCGACCAAGGTCAGGACTGTCAATTAGTCCAGCCTCGTTGCAAGTACCACAGCTTTAGGGAGGATCATCCCCACACTTACTCGGTAAGCGTGGAGACTTACTCCTCAAGGAGTGGACTGTTAAGTAGTCCAACCCTTCGGCTTTGCCTCTATCTCCCCCCTGCCTTTTTTGCTAAAGGGGGAGATGAAAATCGTGGGGTGCAAGGACTTATACGCATGCCTCGACTTATATTCGGGAGCCGCGTTGGGCTTCTATCCCTGCTTTGTGAGTAGGGTACAAGGGCTTATACGCATGCCTTGCCCTACCCTGTTGGGAGCCGTGAGGGCTATTATCCCTGGAGAACGGAGGGCTTACAAAGTTGCCTCAAGAGACTGGGAGTCGTTGAGACTGTTTTCCCCGGAGAACGGAGGGCTTACAAAGTGGCCTCAGGAGACTGGGAGTCATTGAGACTATTATCCCGGAGAAACATCGAGGTCTTAAAAGTGGCCTCAGAATTCTGGGAGTAGGCTGCATAGCCTGTGCCTTCGAGGGCTTATGGGGTTGCCTCGGCTTATCATGGTGTTGAGCTCGAGCTGGAAGGCTTATAAATTGCTTCTAGGGAGATTCGTGTCTAAAATCCCTCCTTTATTGATTGATGTGATAGCCGTGAATAGCTTATAGTGCACGGCTAAGGCTGCTAGCAGTGAGCCCGAATTTCCAATGCCCGTGATTGTGCAATGTCTCCATTTGGCGAGGGCTTATTGTCTCCTTTACAGCGCTAGGTCACTGGTAGTACCTCACAAGGTGATGGATGTTCCATAATCTCAGAACCTCCGTGTCCTTAGGAGTGGATAACTTGTAAGTTCCAGGCCGGACTACAGCGGTTATGATGTAGGGCCCTTCGAATTTCTTGGCCATTTTTCCCCTTCTGTGGGTTGGCTGGCCATTCGTCGCCTGAGGACGTAGTCCCCCACTTGGAACTACCGACCTCGGACTTGGGCGTCATAATAGCTCTTGATTTGACGCCTGTAATTTTCTGACCTCAGAAATGCGTTCTCCCTTCTTTCATCAATGAAGTTGAGATCGACTTGCATATTTTCTTCGTTCTGCTCGGGGTCATAAGAAAGGACTCGCTGGATCAGTAGTGTGACCTCTGTGGGGGCTTTAGCCTCAAAGCCGTAACAGAGTGAGAATGGAGTTTCACCTGTCGCTCTGCGAGGTGTTATTCTGTATGCCCACAGGATGTTGTGGAGCTCTTCCACCTAGCCTCCGCCCTCGTCTGCGAGCTTTTTCTTCAGGCCCGCCAAGATGGTGCGATTGGCATTCTCGACCTTCCCATTGCACTGCGGGTAGGCGACGGAGGCTGCAGTGTGTTTGATCCCCCAACTGGCCAGCATATCCTGGAAACTCTGGGCTACAAACTGGGTCCCGTTGTCTGTGATAAGCTGTTGTGGCACACCGAAGCGGGTGAGGATGTTCTTGTGGACAAACTTCCTACATTGCGCCTCGGTTATGCTGGCCAGTGGTTCCGCTTCTATTCATTTGATGAAGTAATCGATGGCGACTATAATCCACCTGCAGTTTCCTGTTCCCCGAGGAAGCTGCCCGACCAGATCCACGCCACACCTAGAAAATGGAATTGCTATACTGATGGGAGCGTAGTTCACGGCTGGGCATCCCGTGATATTCTGGAATTGTTGGCATGCATTACAGGTGCGCGCCATCCGAGCACAGTCCTTTGCCATGGCGGGCCAGAAATATCCTTGCAAAAGGAGCTTCCTAGACATAGTGTGGGGGGCCCTGGTGTACAGAGCAGACCCCAGAATGTACTTCCTCCATGGCCAGGTTGGCCTCATTGTCACTGAGGAAGCGTAGGAGCGTGCCATTGTAAGAGCTTTTATATAACATGCCATCAAGGAGGGTATAGGTCGGAGCCCGGAGTCTGACCAGCCTGGCCTCGGCCTCACCCTAGGGCAGTTGGCCATTATCGATGTATTCTTTCAGATCGGTGGTCTAGTCCCTTGGGGCGGCCTGTACATGGTGGATTAGAGTCTTTTGTATGCTGGGTGTTGACAGTTCTTCCACCTGAGCTATCCTAGAGATGTATTCAGGTGTGTCCGAGCTCAGTTTCGACAGAATGTCAGCTTCTTGATTCTGAGCCTGTGGTATCTGCAAGATCTCATACAGCTGGAATGTCGCTAGGAGTTCCAGTGCAGCAACTTTTTATTCTTTCATCCGGGCTTCCTTTGCTTCACAGGAACCGTTGATTTGCCCGACCACGAGCCTTGAATCTCATTTGACCCTCAACTTTCCCGTCTCCATGTTAGCTGCAAGACGTAGGCCAGACAGTAAGGCTTCATATTCTGCCTCATTGTTGGAGACTTTGAATGCAAAGCGTATAGCATAATAAGCTCAGAAGTCCTCAGGGGTGATGAGTACGACCCCCCCCCCCCCCCCCCCCGCAGGCTTTGGTGGCTGAAGAGCCATCGGTGAGCAGAGTCCACCAACCATCCTCGTCAATTGAGGTGACCGGGGTGAGATTCATGGCGGTGCATTCTGCCGTGAAGTCAGCAAGTGCTTGGCCCTTGATCGCCAGCCTCGGTTTAATGTCGATCTGGTACTGGCTCAGGAAAACGGCTCATTTGACCATCCTGGCTGAGCTCGTTGGGCTCCGCATGAGTTGGCCCAACGGTTGGTGGGTAAGAACATGGACGGAATTTGCCTGAAAATAGTGAATTAGGCGCTTCATGGTCCACACCACTGCAAGTACGGTCTTCTCTACCGGGCAGTACCAGAGCTCGGCGTCGCGCAAAGTTTTGCTTATGTAGTAGATGGGCTTTTGAGCCCCCTCTTCCTCGCGAATTAGGACCGAGATCACGGCCCTGTGGCTGACGCCAAGGTAGAGGTACAATGTCTCCCCATGCTCGGGTTTCGATAATACGGGCGGAGAAACAAGATATCGCTTGAGGTCGTCGAATGCTGTTTGGCACTCGGGAGTCCACTGAAATTTGGCAGACTTCCTCATAATTCGGAAGAAAGGCAGTGCATGCTTAGCCGATTTTGAAAGGAACCGGTTGAGGGCTGTCAGTTTCCCTGTTAACCTCTGGACCTCTTTGACATTTCTGGGCGGCTCCATATTGAGTATGGCCTGCACCCTCTCCGGGTTCGGCTCAATCCCACGTTGGCTTATCATATAGCCCAGGAATTTGCCCCCTTGAACTGCAAATGTGCACTTCTTGGGGTTTAGCCGGAGATTGATTCTGTCCATAATTTTGAAGATCTCCTCTAGATCCTCAGCATGTGTGCTGGCTTTGCGGCTTTTGACTATCATGTCATCGACGTATGCCTCCATTGTCCTGCCGAGCATAGATTTGAAGACCTTGGCCACCACACGGGTGTAGGTGGCGCTTGAGTTTTTGATCGCGAATGCCATGACTAGATAGCAAAAAATGCCCTCCGGGGTCATGAAAGCTGTTTTCTGAGCATCCGATTCGTTCATGAAAATCTGGTGATAGCCTCGGAAGGCGTCCAAGAAGCTCATGAGCTCATAGCCGGCTGTCTCATCGACGAGCTCATTGATGTTCGACAATGGGAATGGATCCATCGGGCAAGCCTTGTTGAGGTCAGTGTAATCGACGCACATATGAAATGTTGGTGGCTTAGGTGCCAGGACAACATTCGCTAGCCACTCCGGTATTCGACTTCGGCGATATGATTTATGCTAAGGAGCATAGTCACCTCAGCCTTTACGAATTCCCGCCTGTCCGTAGACAAGTACCGTTTGCGCTGTTTGACAGGCGTCGCGTTGGGGTCCACGGATAGCTTGTGCGTGATTATATCACGGCTGATTCCCGACATTTCATCAGGACCTAGTGCAAACATAACCTTGTATTTAACAAGAACATAAATTATTGCTTGCCTCAACCCCGACTTAAGGTTGGTCCCGATCTGAATAACCCTCTCTGGATTGGCCTGATCCAGGACAATTGTCTCAAACATATCCATGGGCTCGGCCCGTGGAGTTTCCTCTTGAAGTGCTGCCTGGGAGATGGTGTTGATTCGCATATCTCTGGCGGCCATCCTCTTAGTCATCTTCATGTAGTAGGATCGGGCTATCTTCTGGCTCCCCCTGTAGTAGCCGACCCCAGAATCAGTGGGGAACTTCATGCAGAGGTGCATGGAAATCACGGCCTCCAGATCCTCCGTCCCTGAATCTAAAAGTGAGCTCGATAGTGCCCTCGGTGTCTATGGAGTCACCAGTAAATCCGAAGAGGGGAGTTCGGATGGGCCTCAGAGAGTTGAGGTGGAGGTCTAGCTCATGGAACGTTTGTATGTACATGATATTGACAGAAGATCCAGTGTCAACATAGGCGCGGTGAATGATGGGCGCGTCCACCTCACACTTCACCACCAGAGCATCCCTTTGGGGGGAAGGGAAGTCTGGCAGATCGCGGTCGGTGAATGAGATCACATCCGACCTTGCTCTTTTGGAAGCAAGTGGGGGGTTTGTGATTTCCCCCACGTAAAGCTTGTTGTTCCACTTTTTCCTTTGTGGGGCGGTGTCACCGCCCGTATTTCCTCCGACGATCATCCGGACCTCATGTCGGCGCCGTTGATTATGCCTGTTATCCTCAGCCGAATCATCATCGAAGATCAGCCCAATATCCTTCTTCGTTGGGGAGCGGTCTGGTTCCCGCTCCTCATCTCTGGATCTGCGTTCATGGCCACGCTTCTGGCCGGATTCTGGTTGATCAATTTCTTGATCTCCAGTTTCAGCGTGTGGCATTCATCTGTTGTATGGCCATGAAACCTGTGAAACTTGCAGTAGGGGCCTGATTTGTCCCCGGGCTGGATCTCATTAATTCGTGGGTCCCGAACCACTAAGCCTTCCTGATCAGCCGCCTCCGGAATATGGCTGATAGAATGGGTCAGCGGGGTCACAACCTCAGGCGCCATCAGCTTGGGGCCAGTCCAGGGGCGTCTGTTTCTGAAGTTGCCCCTACCTCAGTGCCTGTCACTGTCATCACGGGGTTTTTTCTCTCTTCGGCTGTTTCAGCTTCTCCTGCTGCTTCTTCTCCTGCTTTTGGGGTATGACAGCATTTTCCTGTGCCCTCTTGCGGCTGTGCACCTCCTCCGCTAAGGCATTGAGCGCCCGCTGATAATCCCGTGGGGGATCTATGATGAGGCTCCTGGAGAAAGCACCTGACCATAGGACTTCCTGCAGCATGGATAGACGGGTGTTGTCGTCTGCCCCATAGACCTTGGAGGTCTCTTCGTTCCAGCGCTCGAGGAACTTGCTCAATGGCTCATCCCTGCCCTGCTTGACGGATAACAAGTAGGAGAAGTGCCTCTTTGTCTTGGCCCTGGCTTCAAAATGGGTGAGGAAGCGTGTGGCTAACTCCCTCCATGAGTCAATGGACTCGTCAGGAAGGTCGTTGAACCACTCGTATACCTCCCCCTCTAAAATGGAGGGAAACATCCTGCAAATGTACTCATCGCTAGCACCCAGCATATACATGCCAGACTGGTAGCAGGTATAGTGCTCCAGGGGTCAGACTTACCCCCGTAGAGTTGGATGTTGGGCCCCTTATACTTTGGAGGTATAGGGGCCTGCATTATCCGAGCGGTGAAAGGGGTAGCAGTCCTTACCCTCACCGTGACGGGCTCATGATTGACCTGAGCCTACAGTTGCTGGACCTGGAGGGCCAGTGTTTCCAGCTGGGCATCACGCGCCGTGTGCTGGGGAGTGGTGGCGGTGCCGCTTTGACCGCTGCAGCCCGCAGCTCATTAACCCGCTGAGTAAGGAGGCGGATCTGCTCCTCCTTAGGATCCACCTGGCATCGGCGCCGTGGTGGAGATTCAGCCTGCTGCCTTGGCGGTGAGAGCCTTGGCTGGCGCAGGGGTTGTTGCGGTTGCTGTTGTGGTTGGCGCGGTGGAGAAGCGCGCTGCTGCCTTGGGGGAGAAGGCATCTGCTGGTGGCATGGGAGGGCGAATCTGGGGGAACGATTCCCCCCTAGCCTCTCCAAAGCGGGTATACGCTTTGGAGTCCTTCTCCCAGGCTGTTGCTGTTGTTGCTGGGAGATGTTGAGAACTAAGGAATTCGTTCGGTTGATCCCCCGAATGTTGACAGATGGGCGTTGTTCGCCATAGATCTGTCTCCCAATCTGGAGAAGATGGGACGCCTTCCCACTTCAATCCAGGGATTAGGGTTGTCATCCTGTTGCTGCCCTTGTAGGGAGAAGGACCGTGAGGAGTCCTTCGTGGTGACGACGTAGACACCTTCATCATTGTGGCAGCCGTGATCAACATGGCGTGCCGTGTATTTCGCCGGCAATGCAGGAGTAGGCGGTGGGGCCATCCTCTGTGGTGCCGCAGTGGGGTGGGAAGTTCCCGCCTGCTGTGCTAGAGGCACATCCCTCACAGGTGTTGCAGAAGCCACCTGTGGAGTAGCCCTCTCGCAAGGAGGAGATTGATAGACCATCTGCATTGGCCTATCCACCACCAGAGGGGCGTCAATAGAGTCTACCCTCAAAGACCGGGATCTAGAGTTCGCCGGCGAGATAGGCCTGGTGGCATGAGGAGCCACAGCAGTTGCTGGCTGAGATTGCAGTGTGGGTAGCACCTGCTGTAATCCGGAGATGAGGGCGCCAACCGCCGCAGAGGGATCCGCCATCAGAAGATTCTGGAATTGTGGGATCACCTGCGCGGGCGACATTGCCGCTGCATCGCGGTTCAGTGAGATCTGCTGACGGAGATCTAGGTAAGCGCGCTGGATCTGACTGCGCAGATCAGAGGAAGCTCCAGCGGCTTGTTTTTCCATGGCGGCCCTCCTGGCACCGGAAGTAGCAGTAGCTTCCAACGAGGGCTCAACCTGACGATGGCAGTAGCAGCGCGTCGGGTTCTCAGAGTTTTCTTTCCAGCCATTGTTGAGAAGAAGCTTGCTATAGATCTGGAAAAAGTGCGGGAGGATCTGATCTGGTCACAGTTCAGCTCTCAATGAAAGCACCAAAAATGATGGATCACCAGACTGGGGGTAGTCGGAATCCAAGTAAAATGAGAGAGTGAACTGATCGGAAAATGCAGGTAGAAAATCCGGCAGTATAACAAAGGGAATTTAGAATGTGATCCCCTTCCACAAGCTAGAGGGTGATATTTATACTAAGAGATAAAAGGCAATACTTGGTGTCCAAGTAAAAAGATACTGATCTAATGGGAAAGAAACACGTGTAAAGCTACTCTAACAAACTATCAGTCTAATTCAATGGGGAGCCGCCACATGTAAAGGTGATTGGAGAGATAGTCTTGGACAGTTGGTTGATTGGAATAATATCTAACAGACTGCTACCAGTATATCTGTGTGGTTAAGCGTGTGCATTCTGGCATACCATCCGCTGTTGGTGATGACGTGGTAGTACTTCCTTTGTGGTGCTAGTCCTTGCGGATTTGTCTAAGTACACAATGCTCTGGCCTGACCTTGAGTTCTACTAGGGTCAGTGATTGGAGGCTCGGGCTCTTTGTTAGGGGATCCGCCTCCTGTCTATTGTTCTGCCTTTGAGGTGGTTAGCCGCTTGTTACTCTGACTTTGGTTGCCCGTATGCTTGACCTCCGAGGTCGGGCTTGATACTGAGCTCGGGTATTCGAGGTCGGGCTCATAACTTGCCGAGTTGGGCCCATTCCTGAGCCTGGTGTTTTCCCGACCTCGAGGTCGGGCTCGGGATGACCTCTTGTCCCGTGGTTATTTTGCTATCTGACACTCAATCCTGACCTTGGTCGGTCGGGGTCGGGGTCGTCCCGATTGTGGCTCCGTGATGCTTTCTTGTCGGCGATTATGATACCCCTGGGGTATGTGGGAATATACTCCATCACACCCCTTTAAAGTTTGGGGTATTTTAATTATTTTCCCCTTAAAATTAACTTCGAAATTAGGATTAAAATAGGAAATGTATTTATAAAAATATCCATTGAAATTTTCAAGAGAAAAGTATGAAAAAGATACTTGTGGTTCGACTCATTTTCAGATAACGATTTGTGTTTCATTTTTTAATAAAGTAACTCATTTGTTTTAATTACGTTATATATAGAGGGTCCGGCATCTAACACAGTTAGAAATCGTCGGAATAGTAATTTCAATTTTCAAAATTGTCCAGAAAAATAATAGGAGCTGTGACTCATCAAGGTGATCTCCAAACCATCATCTTTTTTGGATTTTTCGATTCTGTTTGAATTTTTTTTGAAAAAAATCTCCATCACTTTTCTGAATGACTTTTGGGCTTTTTCTTTGAATAATACCAAATTAAAGCTATTTTCCAAAAATGTGACCATTTTTAAAAGGACAAAAATGTGACTGAAAAGGTCACATATATGGAAAAACATGATGTCACTGTATTTTTTGTCACTGTCAGATTTTTATGTCACTGCAATTTTTTCATGTCACTGAAATATGTCACCGTCAGATTTCCATGTCACTTACGAATGCCATCTGAGATGCTCAGCTGCCACTGATAGAGTAAATCTAGAGAGAATTGAGAGCTAGAGAGAGAAGTAGTGTAATTGCTCTGTATTAATGAATTCTCAGAACCCCATAACTACTCCTAAGGGGAGTATTTATAGGAAAAATTAGGGCTGGGCTCCCAAGTCTTGGGCTTGGGAGACCCATTTACAACTGGACCGCTATTGGGCCGAATACAAAGTGAATGATAGAGTATACAAATGATTAAGTATATAATCCTGTTCTGGGAGTCCTTTATAGACGACGAGGGACATGGCCGACGAGGACATGGCCGACGAGGACATGGCCGACGAAGACCTGGCCGACGAGGTCACCCGGTTCTTCTGGCTTCCGGATCATATTCTGGGTTTGACTTCTTTCCAGCCGATGAGGGTCATCTGGCCAACGAGGGTCCCACTAGGTGGCAGTTGTGTCTTCTGTCCTCTTAAGTATGTGGGTCCTGGGGTCCAGGCCCATATACTCCATCAGGAGTCTCCCACTCTCTGAGCTGAGATGTAGACGAAGTGAGGGAGAGTAAGTTTCTGTGGTTTTGACTTTTGTCCATTTTGGGGCCATTGTGGAACCTTGGCAGTGGACCCCTTCGCAGTGGTCCTTGATTTTCGTTGTCACGAGTGTTCTGCATTCTGGCCGTTGCGTGGTCTTTTCTATGGACGAGTAGGGCCCCGGTCGTGGATGATGCTGTTTTCTTCTTGAGGACGACGAGCGCCCTCTGATAGGTATAACCGGTGAAGGTGATGTCTTCTCATTTCCTGACCATCGATAATTGTATTCCATGGACAAAGCCGAGGAGGCCACTGTGGGTATCTCATGCTTTGAGGACGATGAATGTCTTTCTGTTCCCGGGTAGCCGGTGAGGGTACTGTTCGTTTCCTTTTCGCCGTCGTTGGTTGCATTCTGTGCTTTTTGCTGGAGTGGTGGCACCTATAACTTGTGTCCATGCTTTTGAGGATGACGACGACACTAATATGGTAGGCGTAGGGTGTGTCTCTTGGACGATGGTGATCTGGGGACATTGAGTTCCTGTTTTGATCCCTAGCCGTAAGTGGAACCTGCGGTCTCGAAGCCGTTGAGTGTCCTGTGGTGTTTTATCTTTTGAGAGCATTATTCCCTTTGTTGTCCTAACTGTGGCCGATGATGCCCCACGAGGTTATGGACGTTGTGATGCGTATGCGATGTTTGTATTTGTGGACTTAGGATTTTTTTTGATTTCTTTGATTTTGTCTTCCTTATCTCCCAAGGCCGGTGTAGTCCCCCAGTCCCCCACTACTTCAGGCCGAATAGTAAGTGAGGGGTGAAGGAGTAAAGGATCTTTCTAGGCCGAAGCGGACTCTTGCATTCCCCTGAATCCAATTCCTTGGTGATTTCCTAACCAAGGTAACCCTGTGGGAGAACCCTTGGACGCAGGTCACTTCCAAGAAATTATCATCAGGGTTTTATGCGAGGTCGATGGCCGTTGGGTTCTTCATTACGTTGATTCTGTTGCCGTTAAGGGCGTGCATGGAGCCGCTGGCCGTTAAGGTGCATGGGCTGCTTTAGCCGTTGTAGTGGCGTTGATTGTCTCGTAGGGCCGATGATGTTCCGGACGTCGTGGTTTTTCATTTACCCGTGTGAGCTGTAGAATTCATCCTGCTGAGTGGGCTAGCTCGTGGGCCTGGCCCATTTCCGAAGGGGTGGCACCTCATTGGCTCTTGGGGTGGTGACCGTTGGTGTCACCACTGGGGAGGTGCCACGTGTAGTGACCGTTGGGGGGGCTATAAATACCCCTCCCTTGCTGAAGGAAGCCCCCCATTTGCTATCTGAGCTACCGAAGTGCTGCCCTAATCTTTAGAGAGAGAAAATTCTTGAGCTGTTCTTCCGGTTCGTCAAAACTTCAAAGGTTAGTTCATCGAATTTTCCTCTGTATTTTGCCTACTTTGCTTCCTAGGCCTTTGATCTAGTGTTAGTCATAAAACACCTTTCGATATGAAGTAGCTCCCGTTAGGCCTGTAATAGTGTTATGATGAAGAACTTAAACGAAGAGTACTACCCCTACGATGATGAGCCTTCCGCCAAGTCCCTCGATTACGAAGTGGTCGAAGAGTTCTGCGAAGAGCTTGAAAATATGAGCTCGTTCAAATCGGGGGAGCAGGACGATGAGGACGATGAGGATGAGGAGTCTGCTTCATCATCTGGAGGTGGGGACGTGGGAGTCTCCCGAACTGCGGACGGGCGTCCACGTCGGCTGCCATTCCATGCCCGAAGCCGGTGTCTGCTGTCAAAGGTGTCGCGGTGCCGAAAAGGGTGAGGAGGCCGAAGAAGGGGCCGGCCTTTTCTTATCTAGATCTCGCCAACATTTACATCATCAGGCCGCAGAGTAACGTGGGTGAATACTTGGTCGCGCAGATGTATGTGGGGCCGTTTGGTAGGGTTAGGGCTCCCATGCCGACGGGCCATGTTCTCAATCCACCCCCGAGATACTTTGGAGTGTACCCGATGAGTTTCGCCAAAGGACTTCGGTTCCCTCTTCATCCGTTCATCACTGAGTACCTAGACATGCTAGGGCTCCCTCCATCCTTGTTGACGCCGAACAGCTACTCGCTCATCGTTGGGTTCCTCCTACGTTGCGCTGAGTTGGGTTTCCGGCCAACGACGGATCTATTCATGAACCTCTATCAGATAGGCCGGGGGAGTCATCAGAACTGCGCTTGCTATGCCACTCTCTAACAACTGCCGAAGAAGAGAAGCTTCACTGACCTGCCGTCGTCCATCCACGGTTGGAAGAGTAAGTTTGTATTCGTATCGTTGGGTGAGGGGGCGTTGAATTTCCCTCCGTCGGCCACAGTGGGCGATTCAATCTTCACGACCCGCCGAAGAGCTCAATCTTGGACGCTCAGGTGGCAGCTTTCCTGAAGGGAGGGCCGAGGAGCGTGAAGACGTACATCACGGAGTACAAGATGGCCGCCCTCGGCTTCGTGAGGTATTTTGTATATGGTGATAAGGAAGATGATGTAGAGCTGTGGCCGAAGATGACCACGACTTACGAGGAGGCCGATGGTCCTGATATGGGGGTGCCAGCTGAGGCCGATGGTAATGCCCTTTCGACGCCCTCCTGCTCGCCGTCGTTTTATCCTTTTATTTGCTGACCCTTTGTATTTTTCCAGTGCAGGTTTTGTTATGGATCACATGTCCTTCATGAAGAGGGCGCAACTAAAGGCGTCCGAAGAGCTGAAAGCTGAGTAGGCCGCTAAGCCGGCAACCGATGCGGGACAGCCCCCAGCTACTGCCCCTGCAACGAAGCCCCCTGTCCAGCCGAAGAAGAAACGGCCGGCCGATGAGGGCCAGAAGAAACTTACTGAGGCAGGCTTGAAGCCTACCAAGAAGCCGAAGAGGGCTTCTCCTGCTGGAGATGTCGGGACGTTGACTGTTCCTTCTGGGGACGAAGGTGGCTCTAACGCCGATGCGTTGGTGGATCTGACTTCGGGCCCTCTGTCCACCGCTGTATCCAACCTTCCTCCCGCCGCCGCAGCCACCCGGAAGAAAGGGTCCGGACAAGAGTTGGTCAAGGGGACCTATAAGCTCGAGGTTGAATACCCCGTTAAGGGTGGTTTATTCAACGAGATTGTTGATGGCCATGAGGTGATCTCCCAGACCATCCCCGATGAGGATCGGGTTTATCTGAAAAAGCTCGGTAATGTCAAAATGTACGACGGTGGGATGGACCACATCGTCCAAGTAAGTTTTTCTCTGTCTGCTTCGTCTTCTTCCCCTTTTTCTTTATTGTGCGTCAGCATCGTCTAACCACTGTTTTCATGCAGGGTGCTTTTATGTTGATGGAGAACAACAGAAGGCAACAAAGGGAGTTTGCTCGGTTGAAGTTGATCGAGGAGAAGATGGCTTCGGCCGATGAGGCTCTGGGCAGCTTGGAGAGGCTGCGGCTCGAGGTGGAGGGCCTAAAGAAAAAGGCGGATGAGGCTGATCTGCTCGCTGTTGAGAAAGATGGGGCCCTTCAGCGCTTGGCCGATGTGGAGCGATCTCATGATGAAGCCCTTCGTCGCGCCGAGGAGGCCGAGAAGGGTAAGGCCGATGCAGAGTCGGCCCTGAGTGCTGCCGAAGAGAGGGCCGCTGAGGCCGCTCTGCAGAAGTTCCTTGAGGTCGGCTGGAAAGGAGAGGATCGGCTTCCTTGGTGTTTTGATGTCGTGGCGGCGAAACTCGTCGACTGGGTCAACCATTGCCCTGACGGCCAAGCATACTGGGAGAAGGAGATGAAGGTCTTTTACGACCTTGGTCAGTACAGGATGCAGCGGTTTCTTTATCGGAGGCTTCAACGCCGATTCCTGGATCTGGGCGTTACCAAGGAGTGGGCCGTCGGCTTGGACCTGCCTCCGATGATGAGGCATCTTGAAGCCGAACTAGAGCTCCCTGTCGCGGAAAGGCAACTCTCCATCGAGAGCTCCCAGGCCAGTGACGATTGGGCTTATGAGCCAAGTATGTTTGAGGACACCACTACATCCGGTGCTGCTGCCGATGGGGCCATTACTCAATCCGAAGAGAAGGCCGGTGCTGAAGGGAACTCAGAAGCCCCCCCTTGTACCTTTGCAAAATGAAAATATGCCTCTTTTCGGCTTTGATGTTGTACTATGCCGTCTTGTTTTTTTTCGCTTGTTACAAGATGTCCAATTGTGTTGGGAGTTGGGTCATCGTCGTCTTCGATTGTCCTCTGATTGTGTCCGAAGCGGGTAGCTTAAGTATGAGTGTTCGCTTTGTCTTGGCGTTACCCCCTCTTATCCTCTGTTCACGTGGACTTCGTGAGGCAACATACTTAGAAAATATTTAGAAAATTTTCCGAGTGTCAAATTGAGTAGTTTCTCCAGTTTGGGGCCCTTCGAAGCTTGGCCGATACGGCCACTACGGCCATTCCTCGTGCCTTTTTATTTGTAGTTATGTCGAACAAGAACCCTCAATCTTGTTCTCCGTAGTCGTGGCCGATGAAGGTTCCTGTCTTTTCCTCGACTGGGGGTGTCTTCCTCGTCTTTGTAATTTGAGCTGGGAGTGTGCACCCCTTATGGGATGATGGGAGTGTTGGACCTTTGCTCGGCCTCAGTGCCCTTGTCGGGCGTAATGCCCCTTAGAAATTCTTCTAAGTACTTGGAAGTTCTTCCAAGTGTTAGGTAGCCCGGATTCCTGTCTTCGTCGGCCGCTCTAGATGCTACTCAAGGATTTCTTCAAACACTTAGAAATTTTTCTAAGTTTTTAAACACACTTGGGTGATTGCTTTCTTTATGGGTGGCAGACGATGGCCCTGTGGTGTCCCTTTTCGGCCATATACACCCTCGTCGGCCATGTACACTTTTTTTTACGCTTTTGACGGTTATACCCAATGTTCGCCTGATATGTACTTGGATAATTCTGGGGATTTTATTTTTTGTAGCTCGAGGCCGGCAAGTGCGCGGTCCATCGGCTTTCCCTCTTTTGTCTTGGGGATTTCGCTCGAGGCCGGCAAGTGCACGGTCCTTCGGCTTTTCCCTTTTTTGATATTGATTCCCTATTTCGGCCAGTATCCTTTTTTCAGGCTTTGATCGAAAGGGTCGATAGTCCTTCGTCCGGTTTAGACGTCGTATTAGATCGTCCCGAGTCTCGGGGAGGTCCCGTCGCCTATTTATGACGCGGGCTAGGCTTTTGGTTGGTTTCCAATGGCTGCCGTCTCCCTGCCCCGAGTTTGGGGATTTTGTCACCTCGGTCATGATTTCAGACATGTCGTCCTGCGATCTGGCGCGTGGACGACGCAATGAGGTTCCATTTCAAAACGCGGGCCGTTTGCGGGCCCCTCGTCCTAGGGACATCGTCGGCCTTTCTTGAGCGCTATGCTCTAAGGGGCCAGTACGATGTGCTCTTTCAGCTAGACCTGAGCCTTTTTCTGATACAAAATGCAATGTTTGAGCATACCTGAGCCTTTCGCTCTAAGATTGCTAGTGCAAGGCGCTACGTCGGCCACACCTGAGCCTTTCGCTCTAAGGGAACCGCTACAGCACCCTGTGTTTTCTTTGAATTCTTAAAAAATAGGAGAAACATCACTTTTATTCATAAATGTCTCGAGGCCGAGGGTGTTAGTCGACCAATAATCCGTTAAGGGGTGAGGGCTCTGCCGGCTGCGCCTCTTTCGGATTATTGGTAAAACTTCACCAGGTGGTGTACATTCCACGTTCGTGGTACATTGGACCCATTTGGGCATTTAAGCTTGTAGGTGTCGGGCTTCACCACGGCACTGACGATGTAGGGACCTTCATATTTCAAGGCTAGCTTGCCACCTTCTGTTGGCTGACTTGCTTCCCTTCGGTGGAGGACGTAGTCTCCAACTTGGAATTCCCAGGAACGTACCTTGGCGTCATGGTAAGATTTCACTTGACGCTGGTAGTTTTCTGCCCAGATGAACGCTTGCTCGCGTCTTTCTTCGGCCAAGTGGAGGTCGATCTTCATGTTTTTCTCGTTGAGCTCAGGCTCGTACTGCTCCACCCGTCGGTTGGGAATGGTAACTTCCGTGGGTGCCTTGGATTCAAAACTATAGCACAGGGCAAAAGGTGTTTCGCCTGTCGCCCTCCTGGGCATGGTTCGGTAGCACCATAGGATGTTGGGGAGCTCGTCGACCCAACTTCCTCCCGCGTCTTGGAGCTTCTTCTTCAGCCCCTCCATTAAGGTTCTGTTAGCGTTCTCGACCTGCCCATTGCCCTGAGGATAGGCAACGGAGGAGAAACGATGCTTTATTCCCCATTCTCGAAGGAGCTCTTGGCAGGATGCTGCTTCGAACTGGGTGCCGTTGTCGGATATGATCTCCTAGGGGACGCCAAAGCGGGTGAGAATGTTCTTATGGACGAACTTCTGACATTTTGCCCCTGTAATGCTTGCTAGAGGCTCCGCTTCGACCCACTTAGTGAAATAGTCGACTGCGACGATGATGTGGTAGTTGTTGCCTGCGGCTCTAGGCAGGGGGGCGACCACGTCAATCCCCCATCTGTAGAATGGTATCGCAGTGCTGACCAAGGCGTAATTGACGGTTGGCCGACTAGGGGCCTTTTGAAGCACCTGGCATGCGTTACACTTCCTGGCGAGGTCCATGCAATCCCGCGCCATTGTCGGCCAGAAATAGCCCTGGACGACCAAACATCTGGACATGCTGAAAGGGTCCTGATGTGAGGAGCAAACACCGCAGTGGACCTCCTCCATGGCCGTCTCGACCTCATTCTGTTGTAGGCATCGGAGGAGAGTACCGTTGTATGATCTCTTGTAGAGTTTGTCATCTTCAATGGTGTAGCTTAGAGCCCTGAGTTTGGCAAGTTTGGCTCTCTCCTCGCCCTGGGGTAGCCCCCCGTGATGATGAAGGTCATAATGTCGGAGATCCAGTCCTCCGGCCGTTGCTGGATACATAAGATGGGGCTGGCATGGATGATGGACATGCTCAACTCCTCGATCTTAGCTATCTTGGAGATGTGCTCTGGAGTATCTGAGCTGAGTTTGGAGAGGATATCGGCCTCAGCGTTCTCGGCCCTTGGGATCTGTGTGATCTCGTGGGTTTCAAACGCGTTTAGCAACTCCTCGGCCGCTTGTCTGTATTGCCTCATTCTTCCTTCCTTTGCCTCGTATGAGCCCTCGACCTGGCCTACCACTAGCTTGGAATCGCATCTGATCCTGAGGTGTTTGGCTTTTAAGCCGCTGAGGAGGGCCTCATACTCGGCCTCGTTGTTGGATACCCTGAAGTTGAAGCGGATGGCATAGTAGGCCCTAAATCCTTCAGGGGAGATGAGGACGCCCCCGCCCCCGCATGCTTTTGCAGCTGACGAGCCGTCAGTGAAAAGGATCCATGTGTCATCCGGCTTTGGCTCGGGGATAGTAGCGGTCGTCTCTCTCGTTGTGCATTTGGTGACGAAGTCGGCCAAGGCCTGCCCTTTGATAGATGGCCTTGGCTTGATTTCAATTTTGAACTGACTGAGGAAGATTGCCCACTTTACCATCCTTGAGGAGCTGGTAGGGCTCCTCATGAGAGCGCCGAGGGGCTGCTGAGTTAGTACGTGGACGGCGTGTACCTGAAAATAGTGCCACAGCTTCTTCACTGTGTGGACGATGGCTAGCACCGTCTTTTAGATGGGGGAGTACCTGAGCTCGGCCTCCCTGAGTGTTTTGCTGATATAGAATATGGCCTTCTGCACCCCTTCGTCCTCGCGGATGAGCACGGAGCTGATGGCCGACGTGCTCACCCCTAAGTACAAGAAGAGGGTTTCACCGGTTTTGGGATTAGAAAGCACGGGTAGAGATGACAGGTACTGCTTCAGCTCCTCAAATGCCTGCTGGCACTCCGTCGTCCATTTGAAGCTGTTCGCTTTGCGCATGATCAGGAAGAAGGGCAGTGATCTTTCGGCTCATTTGGAGAGGAATCGGCTCAGGGCCGCCAGGCGCCCCGTCAGCCGTTGTACCTCTTTGACATTGCGGGGTGGCTCCATGTTGATAATGGCCTATATCTTCTCCGGGTTTATTTCGATGCCCCTTCAGCTGACCATGTAGCTGAGGAACTTGCCACCTTGGACGTCGAAGGCGCACTTTTTGGGGTTCAGACGGAGGTTGAATTCCTTCATAATTTTAAAAATCTCCCGGAGGTCGTCAGCATGTGTGGCGGACCGCTTGCTCTTGACGATCATAGGCCTCCATCATCCGGCCGAGGACTGCTCTGAAAATTTTGGCCACCATCCAGGTGTACGTGGCGCCCGAATTTTTAAGCCCAAAGGCCATGACGAGGTAGCAGAAAATTCCCTCTGGGGTCATAAAGGCCGTCTTCTCGGCGTCATCTTCATGCATGAAAATCTAGTGGTACCCTCTGAAAGCGTTGAGGAATGACATCAGCTCGCATCCCGCCGTCTCGTCCACCAATTGATCCATATTGGGGAGAGGGAACGGGTCCATTGGGCATGCCTTGTTCAGGTCAGTGTAATCAACGCACATTCTGAATGTTGGTGGCTTCTGGGCGAGGACGACGTTGGCCAGCCATGTCGGGTACTTCACCTCTTTGATGTGGTTGATTGAGAGCAGCATGGTGACCTCCCCCTTGACGAAGTCTCGTCCATCGGCTGATAAGTAGCGCCGCTTCTGCTTGATGGGCGTGGAGGCCGGATCGACTGACAGCCGGTGAGTGATCACCTTCCGGCTGATGCCTGACATGTCATCCGGGCCCATGCGAAGATGATGGCATACGACCTTAGGACTAGGAGGATGCCATCACGTTGGTCCTGTGGGAGTTGTTTTCCAATTCTCAGGACCCGTTCCGGACGGGAGGCATCCAGGGGGACCTCCTCGACCTCCTCGACCGGTTCGGCATGTGGCCTCTCCTCGTCCTTGGCGATGGTCGCAGTTATGGTGTCAATTCTCTGCCCGACGCTTTCGGCTGGTTTTGTCAACTTGAGGTAGCACGCCCTGGCTATCCTCTAGTTTCCCCTGGCGTAGCCGATGCCGCCACTGGTTGGGAACTTTAGGCACAAGTGTTTCATGGAGATGATGGCCTCCAGGTCCTCCAGTGTTGGCCGCCCCCAAATCAGATTGTGGGCGCACTGAAGGTTGACCACCATAAACTCCATGTCGATCCTGGCGCGGTGCTGGCCGTCGCCGACTTCCACGGGGAGGACTATCGTGCCCTCGGTGTCGATAGAGTCCCCGGTGAATTCGGACAACGGTGTCTTGATCGGCTTGAGCAAAGCTTTGTTCAACTTCAGCTGCTTGAAGGTGTCCAGGTACATGACGTTGACGGAGCTCCCCGTATCGATGTAAGTTCGGTGGATGATAGAATCACCGATCTCACACCGGATGACGAGGGTGTCCCTGTGTGAAGCGGGCCCCGGAGGTAGATCCTTGTCGGTGAAGGTGATCGCCTCCGTCCGTTGCTTCTTCGGCTGGGGGGGGAACGTGGGACACCTCCCCAATGTAGAGGGATTGGGCCCATTTCTTCCTTTGGGTGACGGAATCCCCCTATTGTTCCCACCTACGATGAGGTGAACGTGGTTCTTCTTCGTCGGAGGTTCTTCAAAGTCCTCCTCATCATCGCTGAGCTTACTGATTTCCCGCTTTTTCGTAGAGGGTTCGCCCCCAGGTTTGTTGGTGTTTACCCACGTATTTTTGCGCGGGCCACCTTTAACAATTTGGGAGAGTTCCCCCTGCTGAATCAGACGCTCGATGGCTTTTTTCAGCGTGATGCAGTCGTCGGTGTTGTGGGAGGTATTCTTATGGAACCGGCAGTAAGTGCCACCCTGGTGGATGGCATTGATCTCCTTTGTTGGCCGGGGATCACGCTCAATGAGATCGTGTTCCTCGGTGTAGTCGAGGATGGTGCTGACCGAGTGTGTGAGTGGGATCTTCGGCCATTCCATTCTCGGCCGCCAATGGCGGTCTTTCTTGCTTTGTCCGCCAGAGCCATGGCGGCTCGGGCCACCCTGACCGGCCGAGGGCGTGCCCATGGCCGGTGAAGGATTTGTCTTCTTCGGGGGTGCCCGCCATCCTTCTTGTGGCTGTGGATCTCGTCGGTATCGGCGTACAAACTCCCCCGCTGGAGTGCCTTCGCATATGACCTTGGAGGGTCAGTGATGAGGCTCCTTGCATATGGGGTGCTGTGGAGAGCTCCCTGGTAGAGGACGAGGAGGGTGCGCTCGTCGTCCCCCTCTACCTCCTCGGTCTCCTTTGTCCACCGTTCTATGAATGATCGGAGAGACTCATCGTGTTGTTGCTTGACGGAGAGTAGGTGGGTGAAATACTTATTCGCATGCTTCCTCCCGGCAAAATGAGTGAGGAAGCGTTGGGCAAGATCCTGCCATGAGTCTATGCTTCCTTCGGGGAGCGCGTTGAACCACTCGTACGCTGGCCACTCAAGGGTGGAGAGGAACCAGCGGCAGAGATATTCATCTGACGCGTTCACCATCAGCATGTTATTTTGGTAGCGGTTGAAGTGCTCCTGGGGGTCGGAGCGGCCGTCATAGGGCTTGATGGCATTTCCCCTGTACTTCTCGAGGATAGGGGTCGAGAGTACCCTGGTGGTGAAAGGGGTCCTCGTCCTGACTTGGATGATGGGGTCCCCTCATCCTTTGGCCAGTTCCCTCTCAAGGATAATGACCTTGTTCATAAGGGCGTTGAAGCCGGGATCTCTGGACGAGTTGCCGGTGGGCGTGGCGGCCAATTGTCTAGCCTCTATCTGGGCGATCCTGCGCTCGAGTTGGGCGATTACCTCGTCCCTGGGGTCCCTGGCGGCCGTGGTGGCGCCCTGTGTTTGTAAGCGGGCTGCATGAGCCGTGTTGATTTGATGGCGGGCATCATCTCATGCAACTTCCCCTTGCCTTTGTCCAGGCGGGGCCGATCTGCTGTCCGGGATACCGACCCCAAACTTTCCCTGGGTGAGCCAGGCTCACGCCGCCCAATCCGCCCCACCATCCTCTCCGAAGCAGGACGACGGCACGTGTCACCTAGCCTGTTAAAGGCCGAGGCTTTTCCACGTGCTGGGGCCGGTCCAGCTCGAAGTGGGGAAGCAGGATGGGAGTGGGACGACGAAGTGTCCTCGGCCACCACCCCTTCGTCGTTGCCTAGTTTGACGGCCAACGGATGGGGCTGAGGAGGCGGTGTAGTGTTCTCCCCAGTCCTTGGCATGAGTGCGTTGAGGACGGTGGGGTTATGGGCCAAGCTGGCGATGATGGCCGAGAGCACGGCCTGAAGCTGAGGGTCGACGGCAGGAGAGGCCGGTTGCGCCGAGGCATTGTCGCCTTTCTCCGCGCGCTTCTTGTCCAAGCCGAGGCAGGCATCAGGGGCGCCGCCGTTGAGCTTGTTGCGCAGATCTCCTGCGAGGTCGATGGCTTCCTGGAAGACATCCCCCTCGGCGGCCTTGTCAGCCGTGGCGTCCTCCTCGCGTTCCTGGTTCTCTTGGGCCTCAGGGATGGCCTTGCCAAGGAGGTTGCGGTTTGACTTAGTTCTTCCCATTGTCAGTTAGCTTTGCTTGGTAGCGACGAAAGAGGTTAACTTGATTGTTCTAGCTCTCAACGAGAGCACCAAATGATAGAGTAAATCTAGAGAGAAGTGAGAGCTAGAGAGAGAAGTAGTGTAATTGCTCTGTATTAATGAATTCTCAGAACCCCATAACTACTCCCAAGGGGAGTATTTATAGGAAAAATTAGGGCTGGGCTCCCAAGTCTTGGGCTTGGGAGGCCCATTTACAACTGGACCGTTATTGCGCCGAATACAAAGTAAATGATAGAGTATACAAATGATTAAGTATAGAATCCTGTTCTGGGAGTCCTTTATGGCCGACGAGGGACATGGCCGATGAGGACATGACCGACGAAGACCCGGCCGACGAGGTCACCCGGTTCTTCTGGCTTCCGGATCATATTCTGGGTTTGACTTCTTTCCCGCCGATGAGGGTCACCTGGCCGACGAGGGTCCCACTAGGTGGCAGTTGTGTCTTCTGTCCTCTTGAGTATGTGACACCACCATAGTGACACCCTCATAGTGACCCTGCCACCGCTCAGTGACACCTGACCCCGCTGCCACAGCGGCATCACTTCATCAAGTGACCACCGCCCCGACTATCCTGTGACCGTCGCCACCACCTAGCCCCCACCCCAGGCACAACCCCAGTTAGTCCTCTCCCCATCCCAAGTCCAAATTCGCCCCTTCCCTTGCGCAACAGAGCTACAATCTGTGACGGCCATGCCGTTGTTAAAACTTTATGGGCCAAGATAGTCACCACGCATGATCTTTCATTAATCAATTTGCATCTGCAACTACCAAATCTGAGTCCTTCGTTCCTTGTTGCCGAATCATTATGAATTGAAGGAACTAGGAAGAAATTGATTAACCTTCAATTTTCTCAAGAAATTTAACAGAGTCAAGACAACGAGCATAAATTGATCACAAATTTTCCAAAGACACTCGTTGAGTCAGCAAATTGAAAGACCTTCAACGTTCTACTCCCTCCGTTCCTATTATATCTTCCAACTTTCCTTTTTCATCCGTTCCAATTAAACTTCCACTTTCCCCTTTTGGTAAAGAATTTGTGGTTCACAACATTTCTTACACATTTCTCTCTCCTCTGCACAACTCTCCAACACACAATAACTACTTTTCTTAAATTGTGTGCCCATAGGAAATGGAAGATAAAATGGGAACGGAGGGAGTATGTAATTACCAAACCTCTGTGATGAACAACAACAGGTGACCGGAAGGAGACGAATGATGATAATGCAGGCTCGATCGACACTTCTGAGCAGATGATGCGAGGAAAACGGCCATCTGCACAGGACAGATGCGACATACTAGGGCCGGTTCTGAGGGGGGCAAGAGGGGCAACCGCACTAGGCCTGAAAAAAATAGAAGAAAAAATAGGCCCAATTTTTTTTCTTTATATATAGTTTGAGTAGGTTTTTTTTTTTATTCTTAAATTCAATTAATTAGACCTAATGATTAATGTTTTTGGCATATTGAAATTTTAAAACATAAATAAAGAGTCTTAAACAGAGCCAAGTTTAAAAAAGAATATATACATTAATTCTTAGCAGGATCGGTTGTAGTTTTTAAAAGCAATACAATTGTTGCTGCATAAATAAAACAGGTCTCTCCAATCCCCACCTCTTTCTAGCTTTTAAGGTTTTTTATTCAATTTAATTATAACGTAACAAATTTATATAATTATTTTACAGTCTGTTTCTCTCAAATCTGAGTTTGTAATAATTGTTTTATAGGACGTCAAATTTGCTATATTCTTGCACGGGTCCTCTTGGCAACTAAACATTTTGTCTGTTTGAAAACCATCATTCTTTCGAGACTTCAAACTCAAGACTCACATCAGCGTTCAATAAATCATATTAAAGTTATGAATTCAATATGTGATAATATTTCTTTTCATTTATCCTTTCAAAATAAAAATTAGTGTTATTATATACAACAACATCCAAGCCTTAGTCCCAAAAGATATTGGGGTCGGCTAACATGAAACGATACATGATATCACAACCAAAAGGAAAAGAAAGAAAATAAAGATAAAAAAGATACGCTACTATAAAAAGATAATATAAAAAGAGATGAATATACATAAAAATGATAAAATAAAAAGGCTACAAATATTGCTTATATATATAACGATAAAAAACAAGAAAAAAAATATGAGGAAAAAAGATTATACGAGATCACTTCTTCACGTGAATACCTGCCCTCCACTTAGTTCTCTCCAAAGTCATGACCTCATCCAAACCTAGAAGAAGCATATCACTTCGAACTCCCCTCACCCACGTATGTTTGGGTCTTCCTCTCCCTCTCTTCCCTGCCTATTCTCCACACATCTCAACTTGTCTGACAGGTGCATCATTCGGTCTTCTACGCACATGACCAAACCACCGTAGACGCGACTCCCGCATCTTGTCTTCAATAGGTGCTACTCCCACCCTTTGTCTGATTGTCTCTCATTCCTCACGCGGTGTTATTATATGTGGCAATTTTATTGTTTGGTGGAAAGAAGGTTGCCCATGAAGCAATTAGTGATGATTTGCTTCACATTGCTCTACGAGAAACGTTTTTAGTAATGTTTTTTCTTTTTATTCGATGCGTGTGTTGTTACGTTTGCCCAAATATGTAACTTAAATAATAATAAAGTGATTCTCACCTTTATTTTATGAACTTCATTGCCCAAATATGGTTTACTGTTTGTCATGGATATAAACACAAAACAGCGTACCGCCTTGTTGAGGTTAAGTCCCATAGATCTGAAAGCCCAACACACGCTTTCGATATTTAAGGATGTGGATAATAACTCGAGGGTATAAGAAAATATAAAAGCTGAATAATAATATGCTCAAGAGCCCGCTTGTATTATGTAATTCGCTGATTGCAAAGGAAACTTCCCGTACGGTACGTCGGAATAGTGATTAATACTAGAACAAGAGTAATAAAGCTATTCTAGGCCTTGAGTATAAAAATGCTAACCCTTTACAATGATATTAATCCCTCTATTTATACTAATGGGGGGTATGGGGTGCTCTATGCTGATTGGTTGCTAATCCAGCCACTTGAACGCCCATGCTCCCACTTGTTCATGTCATACTCTAGCATTTAATGCACCTTATCACTTGCAAGTTGTCCGTTGCCCGAACGGAGTCATGGACCAGGCCGAACACATCCTTGATCTGGCCCAAAGTACCTTGGTTGACTCGATTGCCGTTCGGGGCATATACCTCATTGGGCCATTCTTCATCTGGATTCCGGGTTAATTATTTGACTGGATATTTTGGGCCTTTGGCCCGGGTATTGGGCCTTCGGTCCAATATCCCAACACGAGTCCCCCACTTCTGATGTCTCGAATGGTAATGAGTGCATACGGAAGTAGAAAATTTACACTGATTGTCGATCGGGATACAGATCTCGTCGGTTCCCGATGTCCTGATGTAACGGCCTACTTGTGGTTGTCATTTCAATTTTCCATAATCGTCATGATTACTGTCCTTTATTTTCCTGTGTGACACGTGTTTCCTCAAACGCTCCTGGTGATGTGTCTTTATCTGGTTGGTCGACGAAACGGCGCTTGTCAGGCTATAAATAGGCCTTAGTTCCTTGATTATGGGTTTCGAATTCTCATTTCCTTCGTGCTTTAGCTTTGCCTTCTCTCAAGGACTCAACAATTTTTTGAGTGTTCAGGTACTTTCTACCCCTCCCTTTTGTTTCTTTCACTTCGCGTTCGGTACATCATGTCTTCTCGACCATCTTGTTCTCGTTCGGATTCGGGGCCCACTTCTTGAGGGGAAACCCATGATGCCGCTGTATCGGATGCCATAGAAGTCCCTTTTGCTGATGTCGCCAGTAATGCGACTGCGGGGGCAGCTGAGGAAGGTTCCTCAGGCAAGTCTAACCCTTCCAGTGAGGATTCTGATGGCACGATGTCTGGCGATGAACTTGCTTCAATGGCGGCTGGTCCCCCGGGCGATGTCCCTCGCTATAGGGTGGATTTAAGGTTAATCGGGGAGAGGAGGCAGAAATTGACTTCTCACATTAGGGCTCAAATTCCAGCCCTAATTCCGGACCCGGTGGATTTTCGTCTTTGGGCTGGGCTTCACCCAATGCGCCACCTCCCTGGGATGGTGGTGGTCCATTTAGACTCGGTGAAACTGGGCTTAGGTTTCCTTTGCACCCATTCTTTGTGTCCTTCTTCAATTTTTACGAGGTAGTACCGGTCCAAATCATGCCGAACTCCTATCGGGTGATGGTCGGCTTCATTTGCCGTTGTGTAGATGTCAAGGTTACGCCCAATTTGGATCTGTTTCATCAATTTTTTAAAGTGGCTCCTCAGCAGACCCACGAGTATTTGACTACAACCGCCCGAACGGGACATATATTATTCAAGGGTAACCTAACTTTAATCAATGGGTGGAAAGACCGGTTTTTCTTCGTTTCAGTCCCGGATAATCTGATTCCGAATAGGTGGAAGCCTTTCCTCGTAAATCACCAGATCCGGTTCTTATCGAGACGATCTGTAAGGATGTTTTTGCAGTGGAGGAGGCCAAAACTTGCAACATTATAGCGTACCTGACTCCTGATCAACTTGTCAAAGTCGGGATAGGTGATGCTCGTATTCCTAGGTTTACTTGACTGAAAACCAAGTGCCATGGGCCGGGCGGTCCTTCTCATGCGAGAAACGTCCCTTTTTTAGTTTCCCATGCGATAAGACCGCTCGGTACTAACTTTTGCCTTGTTATTTTTTCAGTTCCCAACCCAGACGTTCCTATGGATGATAGTCGGGTCCTTGTTGCTGATGGAGTGGGCAAGAGGAAGAAGGCCAAAAAGAATCACAAGGCCAATCCTTCCACCACCACTAATCAAGATGTTGGGTCCTCTCAGCCCGTTCAGGCACCTGTGCCTCTTCAGCAGGTTTTCCACCATCAGGAGCCTGAAGATATGATGATGGACAACCCGTTCGGGTCTGAACAATCGTATCATTTTTCTGAGCATATCCAGGCCGCTCAGGAAACGACCATGCAAGTCGATCAGGTCAATCCAGCTATATTGTCGGGCAGGTCGCACGGATCACTCTGGAGGATCTGGTTCATGAAATTCTGGAGAAGGCTGGTTCTGTCACGAGCCAAGTTCGGTCAACCTCTGCTTACTTCAATAATTTTCCGCTCCCCGCTCTGCTAGTCGATCAGGCAGAAGAATGTGTGGCCTTAACGGCTTTAAAGGTACTTTGTTTCCCCATGCCCTTTGTTTCATAGGTTATCATTCATTCCATATCTCATCTTCTATCTTCCAATGGAATTCTGTAGATGGGGCTGTATAGCTTGCAGCTGAGGGAGGCCCGACTGGCCAAGGAGCGGGATTTGATCGTTGCTCAAACTTCTGCAAAGCAAGCTGCTGCTGCTGCCACTACTGTTGCTGAGGCTGATCGGAAAGCTTTTGCAGAGGAAAAGGAACGGCCCGAGACTGACCTAGGTGAGCTTAGGGTTCAGCTTGCAAGTTTTTAGGCCAAAGTCTTTGCTGCTGAGGCTGCTCTGGTGAAGTTTGAAGAGACGGCCCCCTGCATCCCGGACGGCCTAGCTGAGGTAAATGTGGACTTGTCCACCGTTCGGGAGGCGTTCAAATCTTCTGATGAGTTTTTTGCCGTCAAAGAAGATTACACTAGGCAGCAACTCCCGACCATTTTTTGGGCTTATTTAAGGACTTTCCCCAAGGGTGTTGAACGGCGTAGGGCCGGAGTGGAACATTTTTATAAGGATCCCCTGGGCAGGCAGTGGAACGATTCTTTGGCCGAGGATCTCTATCTTAAGGGTTTCCAACATATTTTGCACCCTTTTGTGGCCCAGTTGCAGCAGCAACTTGGGAGACCCATCCAAGCTTCTGATCTTCCCCAAGTAGATATTGTTAAAGCTCAATTTGAACAGTATGATCGGGAGATGAGACATGCTGCCGCTCGGGAAACAGGTAGGGAGCTTGAGTCATCATCAGAACAGGAGGATGATGATGAAGCCATTAATGAATAGATTAGTTTCTCTGATAATCCTTGTAATATTTTTTGATTAGATTTCAAGGTTATTGTACCTCCCGGCCAGTAGAGCCGGAGAATATATATCGAACCTTTTTTGCCCAATGTTTTATTTCTTTGCCCAATATTTTATTTACTTTCTTTTTTTGGCTTTTCCATCCGGGATTCAGCCAGTTTTATGGGACTTAGCCGTTTCTCGTGTTCTTTGATGTTTCTTTTATCTTTCCATTCGGGATTCGAAAAGTTTTATAGAACATAGCCGTTTCTCGTGTTCTTTGATCCTTCTTTTTCTTTCCATTCGGGATTCGGCCAGTTTTATAGGACATAGCCGTTTCTTGTATTCTTTGATGCTAATCCGTCTGTTGTTTCCTGATCCGGATCATTCAGACTAAGGGTTTGGGGAATCTTACTTTCAAACTATTGGTAGGATTCCATGTTCGGGTTATTTCCTACCTATAGCTAAAGTAGAGATACTTCCAAATCATTAGCTTGAATTCTGTATTCATCCGTGTTACCGAATGCCGCTCGGATTGTTCACGTTTATTGATTTGTCCTCACCTTCAAACCATTTGGAACCTTTTGTGGTCCAAACTTAGCTAAGATGATGGCTTCCTCCGAACTGTTAACATGTTCCTCATTCGGTCATCCATTGATTCATACATTCGATCAAAATTCCCCGTTCGGGGTGATTGTCTTGTCCTTTTGCTTGGTGTAATCATACAAGCTTGTGTCAACCTTGGTTCGGGATGTCCACTGATACGTACATCGTTCGGGGTACATGCTAGAGTTACCATAAATGTGTCATAATTGCTCGAAACTACATTCTACCACGTGTCCTTCAAGGAGTCCAGGTTTTGGGCGACACTCTCTTCTATAAGAAGAGAGGTGCTTCCTTCTCAATTTTTTGATGTTTCTTCAATCTTTTCCTTCTCTTTGAGCTTTCTCTCTCTAGAATCCTCAGGCTCCCTCCCTGTTTTTATGTTATTCTCCTCCGGTTCTTCAGAAGAAGCAGATATGCCGCTCATTCGTCGTCCTAGAGGGAAAACTTCCCCTGTTAGTAAAGCTGGTGGCTCGCCATTCCAAGTTCCTGACTCCACAAATCCTTCTGCATCGAACCAGCCCGAACAACCTCTCCCAGATGATGGGTGTTCTTCGGGTGATGATCTTGCCATATATCTGAAGGGGATGCCGGAACGGCCACCTCGCATTCCTTTGCACTTCCACCATATTCGGAAGCAACGACAGCGGCTTGCTGAGGACGCCGAACGGAAAATTCGCCATTTTTTGCCCCCCTCCAAGGAAATTTTGTGCTAGCTTTATTAAGCATCCAATGAGGCACCGTCTGGGGCACGTGCTAGTACATCTTGATGCTTTGGCGGCTGGACTTCGTTTCCCCTGCACCCGTTTATCATAGTTTTTTTGCGTCGGGTTTCTGTGCTTCTGGCTCAGCTTGTGCCCAGCACCTATCGCATCCTGAATGGTTCTATCATCCGATGTCATGAACTGGGGATTACTCCTGATGTTGATCTGTTCCTGTACCATTACTGCTATCAGCCTTACTGGACTGGACTACTGGGTATATGAAGGTTGTGGCTCGAGCTGACCGTCAGTTGTTCACGGAGAACCCTACTGCGCCTGCTAACTGGGAGGAACGATTTCTTTTCGTTCGCGTGGGCTAGTCACTTCCATATCCCGATCGGTGGAACGCTTACCCAGTCCGGGATTCTGAACCTAGGCTGGATGTCGTTCTTCTTTCCCAATCTGAATCCCTGCGTCTGGGAGGTTCTCGGAATCTTCGATCTTTTGTCACTTCTTCCAAGATGTTGGCTGCTGGAATTGGTAGGTTCGCTTGTTTTTAGCCCGATAAATCTTCGTTCAATTCTGTTCCTTATCTTTGTTTTCTTCCTTTGCAGGCGTGATTCCTCTTGCTGTCGCTCGGCGTTCCACACCTGTTCCTATTTTGACTGCCTCTACTGGGAAAGGCAAGGAGAAATTGATCGCTGAAAACAAGAATGATGCCGAACAAACACGGAAAAGGCGTCGGGGAAATGACGGTACCCAGCTTGTCCCGATCGATCATATAGTAGATTTGACCGGTCCAGAGACTGAGCCTAAAAACCTGTTCTCCCTCCTAAACCAAAGAATGCAGTTCTTACCAACGTGTCGGTCGATGATCGGATGCTTGTGGAGTTATCCAACTTGGGGGCTCGGGCAGAGGGAAGATACCTGTTCGGGCAGACACCCGCCTCTATGTGGTGTAGTACTTCTTTGAAAGTTCCCCCCAGTTTCTCCAACCTGACCCATTGGTCTGACTTTGTTGAGGCAGGTCATCTTGAGTCCCTCAAGGTATGGATCCTTTTAAACTTTATTATTTTTAGACCTTCTTATACCTCATCTGACCGTGTATGCCATTTGTAGGCCGGCGTATATTACCACTGGGCTTTCCTGGCGGCCGAACAGGAGATGAAGCTCCTGGCAAGCGACCGGGATGATAGTCAGACCCTTCTCTCTGCTGCTCGTAAGCTGATCACGGACTTGCAGGACCGTGCCACCAAAGGTGAGAGAGCAATGGCCGTACTGGCCGCCATGGAGGAGAGGATCCGCCGTCGTGATCGAGATATCAAGGATCTCAAGGCTAAGGTGAAGGTGGCCGAATCTGCTGGGATGAGGTTTGACAAGGCCGAGGGAGAAAATCCCCCCGATCCTTATACTGCCGATACTTCCAAGATTACCAGGCAAGCGGTGATCGATTATCAACGAGGGAAAGGGCTAAATGCTGCCCTGGAAAACACCGCTCGGCAGTTTCTGGGACTTCATCTTGGACAATTTCTGCGTGAGAGTGAGGACCCGATCAAGGCGGGGTCAAGCTTTTGGATAGCACAACGAAAGGAAAGACCTTTTTGGATTTTTTGACTGAGAAGACAGTGAAACAAAGCCAAGATCTGCTAATCGATCGGAATCTTGACCTGATCATGGAACATTTACCCAAGCCGTTCGATCCTGATGAATTGGGTTTTGATGATCTGTTCAGGAATACTTATGATCGGGTTATTGAGAAGAGGCACAAAGCAGTTTCTGAAGTTTCGGGGCATTCTGGCGATCCTCAACTTGTATCCTCCCCGTCCGGGATCATCCAGTAGCATAGTTTATGCTTTTGTTGTATTATCCTTGATTTTTCTTGTACTTTCCGGTCAGTAGTGCCGAAGAATAAAGATCAATTCTTTCCCTGATCATGTTATTGTATTGTTCCTTCTATCTTCCAAACCCATAATTTTGACGCTATCGGTCCGGTTTTCTCCGATCTAGATCATCCATATTAGGGGTTTGAGATAACCATTTTCAAACTCTAAACAAGATCCCCTAATCGCATCATTTCCTACTTATAGCTAAAATGGCGACTCACTTCCAAATCAATTGCCTAAGGATTTTTTCCTTCGATCTCATGTCGTCGGGGTCCATTGAAGCTAATGACTGAGGCGAGATTTGATAACCATAGTTCCGATCCCTCGGACGGCTCATCTGTGTTACCGAATGGCGCTCAGCTCGTCCATACATATGGTCTTGACATTACCTTCAAACTGTTTTGGATCCTTTGCTTGGTCAGGCCAAGGTCAAAACGTAGCTAAGATAATGGCTCCCTCCAAACTGTTAACACGTTCCTCATTCGGTCATCCAGAATGATTTTACATGTCAAAAGCTGGTGTGAGACTTTCCTGGAAGTTATGTTTCCCTCTCTCTCTATATTTTTTTTGTACAAGAGGTGGCAACAGCCGTTTTTATTGGTAAAATTTCCTCAAATGTTCAACATTCCATGTTCTTGCCAATCGGCCCTCGGTAGATTGTAGACCGAACGTTCCTAAAGCATATTTCTTGCAGACCTGATAAGGGCCTTCCCAGTTTTGGGGCATTTTTCCGCCTTTGAGAGGTTTTCTCTTTTCTCGCTTCCTTATAACCAAGTCTTCTACTTGGATTGATCGGACTTTGACTTGCTTGTCAAAGTATCTCCTTGTTGCCCTGTGATATTCCTCCATCCGTCTTGCCGCTAGATCCTTCCTTTCCTCAATGAAGTGCAGTTCGGCCCATAGATTATCCTCATTGTGTTCTGGGTTGTAGTGCACCGTTCGGTGTGTGGGAACTAGGACTTCTGTTGGAACCTTGGCTTGGAAACCGTAAGCGATGGCAAAAGGTGTTTCTCCTGTGGCCGTTCGGGGTGTGGTCCTATACGTCCATAGGATGTAATTCAGTTGATCTGGCCATGATGAGGAACAATGTTATAGTTTTTTCTTCACACCATCCATAATGGTATGGTTCATATTTTCTACTTGGTCATTTGCCTGGGGGTATGCTACAGATGCTCTGGAATGTTTGATCCTCATTTGACCAAGTAATTTTCGAAATTCTTGCTCACGAACTGCCTTTCGTTGTCTGTGACGATCTGCTCAGGGAGGCCGAAACGGCAAAAATTGTTTTACAAGACGAACTTTTGGCATTTGACATCTGTGATGCTAGCCAGTGGTTCGGCCTCCACCCATTTGGTGAAATAATCTATCCTGACGATGATGTACTTTCGTCCTCCGGGAGTAGTAGGTAGGGGCCCTAGCAAGTCGATCCCCCACCTAACAAATGGAAGAGCAATGGTAATTGGAGTGTAGAAAGCGGTTGGCCATCCGGGAACTAGTGCGTATAGCTGGCAAACATTGCACTTCCTGGTATGTGAAAAACAGTCTTGTTGGATGGTCGACCAATAGTATCCTTGCAAAATGATTTTTCTTGCCAGTGTCTTGGGCCCTTGATGGCTTGAACAGATGCCCTCATGAATTTCCTCCATGACTGCAGCTACTAGACCGGGCGGAAGGCACTTTAGGTAAGGCCCTTCGAACGTCTTTATGTACAACTGCCCATCCACTAGTTCAAACATAGAAGCCCTCCTCTAAATGCAAGTCATATTGTATGCGGAATTTTTATCTTCTGGGAGGGTCCCGTCCTTCAGGTAGCTGGTCATGTCTGTGACCCAACTAGGAACAGCATAAGAGATAGCCTCCACCTGAAGGACCATGATTGATGGGGTTGTCAGGGTTTCCCAATTGGCAAACCATTGGATGTGAGCTGGGATCATCTGTGCTCGGTCATCGATGGCTGCATTTTCCAGTTTGGATAAGATATCTGGCTCGACATTCTCTATTTTGGAGATCTGGTCGAGCACCACATGTTCAAACTTATTTAATTGTTCCTCGGCCAGTTCTTTATAGGCTTTCATTCTTTCTTCTTTTGTTTCAGCCGTACCATTTACCTGGTTGACCATGAGCTGGCTGTCGGATCGGACCTTTAACCGATCGGCGCCCAGGGCCTTTTCATATTTTAAACCTGCAATAAGGGCCTCATACTCGGCCTCATTGTTGGTTACTTTAAAATCAAAATGAATGGAGTAGTATGCTTGAACCCTTCGGGTGATGTGATCACGGCTCCGCCACCACAACCCTTTGCACTTGATGCACCATCTACGTACATCTCCCACCAGTTATTCAGTACGTTGTCCTCTGACTCGGCTTCCGAAGGCCGAGCGGTACATTCTGCTATGAAATCTGCAAAAGCCTGGCCTTTGATGGTAGGTCGAGGCCTGAAGTCCGCCTCATATTGCCCGATCAGGAGACTCCACTTTGTAATACGCCCGCTGGCCATTGGGTTTCTCAGAATGGTAGCGAGCGGCTGAGTTGTATACACGGTCACTGTATGAGTCTGAAAATAAGGTGTAAGCCGTTTGATGGCTGTTATCAGGGCCAGTACTGTTTTCTCCATGAAGGTGTACCTAGTCTCCGGCCCGTTCAATGCTTTACTCACAAAATAAATTGGTCGCTGGATGTCATCATCTTCTTTCAGTAATACTGAACTTACAGCCAGATTGGCCATGGCGAGGTACCTATACTGGTGTTCCCCTGGGTCAGCTTTTATTAAGACCAGGGGAGAAGACAAATATGTCTTGAACTCCTCAAAGGTCGTTTGGCATTCTGCGGTCCATTCAAATGGGTTTGCTTTCTTCATGATCTGGAAAAATGGAATTGCCCGGTCGGCAAGTTTGGATAAGAATCTGCTAAGGGCCGCCAATCGACCGGTCAACCTCTGAACCTCCTTGAGGTTCCTCAGAGCTTCCATGTCCATGATCGCTTTTACCTTCTTCAGGTTAGGCTCAATGCCTCTCTCGCTCATCATATACCCCAAGAACTTGCCTCCCTTAACTGCAAAGGCACATTTCTTGGGGTTCAACCTCATATTCGCCTTTTGCATTATTCCAAACACCTTTTCTATGTCCAGGACATGATCCTCCTTCTTCCGACTCTTGATGAGGATGTCATCAACATTGGCCTCCATTGTGACTCCCAATACCTATTTGAAAAGTATCTCGATCATCCTCTGGAAGGTAGCCATGGCATTCTTCAACCCGAACGGCATGACAATATAGCAGAATACGCCATTCGAAGTTACAAATGCTGTTTTCTCTGCATCGTCCGGGTGCATGAAGATTTGATGATATCCCCGGAATGCATCCATGAAACTTAAGATCTCACACTCAGCTGTCTCATCCACCAAGAGATCGATCCTAGGCACTGGATAGGGGTCCATTGGACAGGTTTTATTTAGATCAGAATAATCCACACACATCCTCCAAGTGGATTGTTTTAGTGCAAGTACCACGTTTGACAACCATTCGACATGGATTACCAGTCGGATGTACCTGATCCTTAGCAAGGTAGCTACTTCCTGCTTTATGAAATCTCGCCGCTCGGCCGCCTGGCATCTTTTTTTCTGTTGGACTGGTTTGGCATCGGGCTGAACGGCTAGCTTGTGGTAGATTATCTCTGGGTCAATGCCCGGCATGTCTTCTGGTCCCCATGCGAATAATATCTGAAATTTTTTTAGAACTTCGATCACACCTTCCCGTATTTCAGTATCTAGATCCATCCCGATCGCCACTTTCCGATCTGAGGGAGAATCAATGTCAATCTGTTCTAAGAGAGTAGCAAGCTCAGGATGTGCCTCGAACTCTGTTCGACGAGTTTCGACCTCAATACTGTTTACCCGCATCCCTCGGGCATTCATAGTTTTCAAGGCCTCCCAATAGCAAGTTCGGGCTGTTGCTAGATCTATCCTGGCCACTCCGACTCCAGTGTCCGTTGGGAATTTAATGCATGAATGACGAACAGAAGCTATTGCCTCTAGATCCTCCAACCTTAGTCGACCCAAAATGGCGTTGTGGGCACATTTGATGTCTACTACCACGAACGTCATTCAGACCGATGCCTTGTGTGTCACATCCCCAATTTCAACCATCAACTGGATAGTGCCTTCCGCTTCAATGCAGTTTCCGGTAAAGCTTGCAAGCGGTGTCCTCAGGTGGGTTAGTTGGTTCCTCTGCAGCCCTATTTTTTCGAACGATTGTAGGTACAATACGTTCACACTGCTCCCTGTGTCAATCAACACCCGACGGATCAATGCATTGTCTATGCACATGCTTATCACCAACTCGTCCATGTGCAGACTTGGTGAATTGGGCCAATCTGCAGGTCCGAATGTGATCTATTCCATTCTGCCTTTCTTTTGGGGTGGCGTGGATACAGAGCCCATATAGAAGCTCCGTTCGAATCTCTTCCGTTCGGCATTCGAGTCACCTGTTTCCCCGTCCCCAAATATAATCTTCACCTCCATTCTTGGCTTTTTCCCGGGTTCCCCGAACCCCCTGCTTCGTCTCTGGGGGAATATAAACATCATTCCTGGGCTGAGCATCACACTGATCATCCCGTCTCCAGCTGTTGGGTTTCTTGATCGGCTTCAGGATGCCTACAGCGTTCGGGTCTTTATTCACATATTTATCCAGATGACCCCGTTGGATCAATTCTTCAATTGCGATCTGTAATGCCCGAAAGAAATGGGTAGGGTGACCCTTCCTCTTGTGGTATTTACAAAAGGCATTCTCATCTGCTCCCATGTAAGCTTTGGTATCAGTCGGAAGGGGAATATTGTCCTTCTCGTTCTGGTAAATGGTTGCAACAGACAGGAACAGAGGGGTGAATCGTCCTGGCTTTGGAGGAGGAGTGGCCGCTGGGATAGGACCCAGCCGATCGGCCAATCTTGTTGGGGCAAGAGTGTAGCTACCTTATCCCTGATCATGATTTCCTCCTCCAGAGCTGCATACTTTCGGGCCCTCTCCAGCACTTCGGCATACACCATGCCCGGATTCTTTTTCAAGTTTTTATACACTTCACCCATTCGGCCATTCGCAGGCCGTTAGTGAATAGGGTAATTGATGTATCATCCGTCATGTTCCCAACTTTTAGAGTTTCATCCCTCCATCTTTTCAGAAACTGATTGAGGGTCTCCTTTGGCCCCTGCTTAACACTAGTCAGGTAGCTAAAATGCCGTGTTGGGGTGGCACTGGAAGTAAACTAGGCCTGAAATAAGGATGATAATTCGGCAAAGTTGTCGATCGATCCTGGCTGCAGGGTCCCGAACCATTCCTGGGCAGGTCCCCTGAGCATGCTGAAGAACAGTCGACAAATAGCCGCCTCTGTTGCTCCCAACAGCATGAGCCCCCCTTGGTAACTTCTCAAATGCACATGGGGATCTCCCGTCCCGTCATATATCTGACCGGTCGGCGGTGTGGCATCCTTGTGGATTTCGGGATCCATTATTTCTTGGGTAAAGGGGGAAGTGATCCCGACTCACACCGGGGTAGGTTGTAGAGGTGCCATGTTCATCTGGCCCCTCATTTCATTCATCTGCCTCCTCATTTCGGCCATCTCTTCCTCCTTGGCTGTTAGGGGAGGTGGTGGTGGAGTTCCCAAATGGACAAACTCTCGAGTTCCTTTTGGTGGGGGCATTCTCTGATTTTGAGGTTCTTGTCTGTATCTGGTGTTGTCGCATTCTCCATAATGGAAATGGCGCCCGACTGGCGTATCTCCTCTAGCTCGAGACCCGATCAGGGTGTGGTCACTTGGAGTGTGTTGCTTGTCCCTTGAAGTGTGAGTCCTTCGGTGATCTCCCCGATGGGCTCATGAATGGTTCGAAGCCGTGGTGGTTTCTATATCGGCGGTCTCCTCATCGAATGATTGCATCGATCAGAGTGGGGATGGGGTCGTGTACCTGGTTTCCCCAGTATAACTGGATCGTCCCCTATCTTGATCATCCGCCAAGTGCTGCATGACCTGAGCTAGATCCCGCATGGCATGGGGGTTCCTCCTCAGTGCTTCGGGGATGAAGAAATCCCCATCAAAATGTTCGTACGACCCTCAGCTAGATTGCCCTTGGGGGGTCCTGCTGTCCCCGCGTCTCCCAGAACTTCCACCAGTATGAGGAGAGGTGATTATGACCATTTTGACAATAGGTTGATGTTTGGATAGTTGGTTGGTTTTGAAACTTTTTGTTCAAGTTTCCCATAGACGGCGCCAATGTTGAGGTTAAGGATGTTTTTACTTGGACTGTAATTTGCTGGTCTGGTCTGATCTGGTCTTGTCTGGTCTGGTCTGGTCTGAACTGGTCTGGTCTGGTCTGGTTTCTTTGTATTTTTATAACTATCCAAATCTGGTCTGGTCTGGTTTGGTCTGGTCTGGTCTGGTCTGGTCTGGGACGAATTACAGTCCAAGTAAAAACATCCTAAAGTCCCGTAGATCCGCAAGCCCAACACACGCTTTGAATATTTAAGGACGTGGATAATAACTCGAGGGTATAAGAAAATATAAAAGCTGAATAATAATATGCTCAAGAGCCCACTTGTATTATGCAATTCGCTGATTACACGGGAAACTTCCCGAACGGTACGTCAGAATAGTGATTAATACAAGAACAAGAGTAATAAAGCTATTCTAGGCCATGAGTATCAAAATGCTAACCCTTTACAATGATATTAATCCCTCTATTTATACTAATGGCGGGTATGGGGTGCTCTATGCTGATTGGTTGTTAATCCAACCACTTGAACGCCCATGCTCCCACTTGTTGGTGCCATACTCTAGCATTTAATGCACCTTACCACTTGCAAGTTGTCCGTTACCCGAACGGAGTCATGGACCAGACCGAACACATCCTTGATCTGACCCAAAGTACCCTCGTTGACCCGATTCCCATTCGGGGCATATACCTCACTGGGCCATTCTTCGTCTGGATTCCGGATTAATTATTGGACTAGATATTTTGGGCCTTTGGCCCGGGTATTGGGCCTTCGGTCCAATATCCCAACACGCCCATAAGCTCATAAATGGACAGGACCGGCCCTGGGCATACCATCCCTGTGCTCTCATGGATGCTTTCCAATTCATTAACGGGGTCACTTCTCCGGAAAATAGAAAAAAGATGATATTTTTGGAATTGGAAAGTGTGAGGGTAATATATAGGTCAATCTCGTTCCATACACACACACACACACACACACACATATATATATATATATATATATATATATATACATATATATATAGGGAGTGATTCCAATGAGAACACTACTTATTGTAAGAAGTGAGAACAAATCTTAACCATACATCTTAGTAAATTAAGGGTTACAAAAGGAGGAGATACACAAATGTATGGTGGGGGTGCAAACATTAAATTTATACTCTTGCACCATCTAATCTATACGTATGTTTAATGGAGGATAATAGAGTAATTTTCAAAAGTTCATTAATGTGGTATCCGTTGGAGGCTATCACTTACCAAAAAAATAGGAAGAGATAAAGGATCAAATCATATAAAATGTTTTAGTTTAAAAATTGATTTAAAGTTTTAAATTATAATCTGATTTTAACAAAAATCATATCAAATTATATAATTTTTTATTATCTTTCATATGACACCAATATGTCATATATAATTTTGTTTTTAAAAAATAAGTATAATATGCATATAATGAACCACAACAAACATCTTCAGTTACCGCATACACATGAATATGTATCTCACACACAAAAAATAATATCTAATGCACAATAACCAGTAACTAACACACAATACGTATAAGAAAAAACTAAAACAAGTATCTTAAGCACAAAATCTAATATTTAATGATAACTTATTTTGCATCTGTTATCAGGTGGGCTATTCAATTAGGTTTGAAGATTGCACTGCAGAGAAGACCATTCTAAAATATATGACTGATGGGATGTTGTTGCGTGAGTTCCTTGGGGAACCCGATTTGGCAAGTTACAGGTGTGTGATATGTTGTATGCCATTGTTTCTAACATATAATATATTGTAGTTACAATTTTTGGGTTGCAGAATTCCAGGAAATAGGTACAATTTTATCAGTATATCATTATATAACAGTACGTTTTATTTAATGATAGTTTTCCATTCTAAGTTACAATTTTTAGGTTGCAGAATTATAGGAAATATGGATTTTTGGTGAGATATATCATACTTTTATATGGATTAGTAAGCTTAAATTGCAGGAAATGATATATGATTTTTTTACTTGCTGATTGAGAGCTTCAAGAACATGCCCCATTGAAAGGAAAATGTGTTCCGGCCAACTAGAAGAACTATGGAACAATCGCTATCTAGACTAGTTTCAAATTATTGAAGTTTAGTGTTTTCTCTACTCCGTCTTTTGGTGCATTATTTTAGCATACTTTCATTTATTTTAACTTGTGATTTGTTCATTTGAGTGATGATTCTTTATGATTTCGGGGGTATGCCCCCATGAATAATGTACAATCACATTTATGTGAGAATTTGATATATAAATAAAAGTGTTTGAAATTTTAGTTATTTATTAGTTTTGATAGATTATATATCTAGAGAGAAGTGAGAGCTAGAGAGAGAAGTGCAGTAAATTCTTTGTATTTATGATTTTTTAAACCCTTTACATGGCTCCCAAGGGGAGTATTTATAGGAAAAAGTGGACTGGGCTCCCAAGTCTTGGGCTTGGGAGACCCATTACAATATAGAGCCTCTATTGGACTGATTACATTAGAAGTGTAGTCCTGTGAGTTCCTTCTGGCCGAAGGAGGCGCTCGGCCGACGGAGGCATGGCCGACGGAGGCGCTCAGCCGACGGAGGCATGGACGACGGAGGCGCTCGGCCGGTGGAGGCATGGCCGACGGAGGCATGACCGACGGAGACGCCTGTCCGACTGGGGCACTGGCCGACGGAGGACAAGTCTTCTCCTTGGCTTCTTGAGCGTATTACGGGTTGACTCTTTTTCGGCCGATGGGGTGCCATCTGGCCGACGGAGGGCCCACTGGATGACAACTGTGCTCCTCTTAGTCTTCTGAGTATGTGGGTCATGGGGTCTGGACCCATATACTCCATCGGGAGTCCCCCACTCTCTGAGTTGAGATGCAGACGAAGTGAAAGGGAGTAGATCCTTGTCGTTCTGACACTTTGGCCGACGGAGGGTTACCTGGGAATTGTAGTGTTCCTGGACGAGGCGGTGCCATAATTGTTGGTTGCCTTGTCCTTCATTTCAAGGACGATGAATGTTCTTCATTCCGAGGACGATGAATGCCCTTCATTTCGAGGACGATGAATGTCCTTCATTTTGAGGACGATGAATGTCCTTCGTTTTGAGGACGATGAGTGTCCTTCATCTTGAGGAAGATGGATGACCTTCATTTTGAGGACGATGAATGTCCTTCGTTTTGAGGACGATGAGTGTCCTTCATCTTGAGGATGATGGATATTCTTCATTCCGAGGACGATGAGTGCCCTTCATTTTGGGGACGATGAATGTCCTTCATTTTGAGGATGATGAGTGTCCTTCATCTTGAGGACGATGGATGTCCTTCATTTTGAGGTCGATGAATGTCCTTCATTTTGAGGACGGTATGTGCCCTTGATCTTTAGGACGATGTATGTCCTTGACATTGAGGATGATGTGCGTCCTGCTTTGCGCTTCGGCGTGGCCGAAGGGTGAACACATGGTTGTTGGACGTTGAGGTACCATTGTCATGGGCTTGTGTTCGTTGGATTTTGAACTTGTTTATCTTTGCGCTAGAGGCCGGTGTAGTCCCCCAGACCTTCTTCTGGCCGATGGAGACATGGCCGACGGAGGTACCGCTTGGTAGTCCTTGCTTGTTGTTGCTTTCTGGATGTTTTCATGTATGTGGAGGCCGATGTAGTCCCCCAATCCCCCACTCCTCGAGGCTCATGTAGTGAGGTGAAGAGGAGTAGAGCAACACACGTCTTCAATAGGGGGCCGAGGGTCGACACCTTTTGATCCACAATGGGGCTATGCCTCGTTAAAAACCTCATTAGGAAAAACCCTGTGGGAAAAAATCCTAATGAGGGAAAAACAGCACACCGGATCTCTGATAACCGCTTACGCGGCGTTGTAGTAAAACGGAGTCCAACCTTTCAGTTTTTCCCCGAATATCGTGTCTCTTGAGGAATGGCGGAGGAGTTTCTTAATTTTAAATCCAGTCACAGGTTATCGCAAATTGTTGGAAGCTTTCCAAATTAAAACTTTTGATTGATTTTCTAAACTAACTTTTGAAAAAGAAAGTAAATTAAATTATGCAAAATACTAATAATGGCTCAAAATAAACTAAATGAAAAAAATAATATTAAACTCTAAATGGATTGATCAAAGAAGGGCAATGAATTGAATTATAAAATATGGGTACATCCTTTTAGCTTGGACCTAATAATTAGGAGTAAATAAAGATTGGACTACTAATTTCGTTTCTCATTGAAAAGATTTTAGTTACTTTCACTAATTAATCCTATTTCTAGGCTTCATTAATGTGTTTAGAATGGTTGGCCTAAATTATATTCTAATCTCATCGACAAGATAGATATAACTTCCCGCATTTTAGCTAACAAAATGGTCATCTTCATTAATTAATTATATTTCTCATATTAAACGATTGAATTTATTCCTCACAGACAAAGATTAAATTCTATCCATTAATTTATCCTATCTCTAGACTTCATTAATGTGCTCAATATGTTTGGCTTAAACTATTTATAATATCATAGACAAGTTATAAATAATCTTCCAAAGTTTAATTAATGAAATGACCAAATCTATTAAGTAATCAAATTAATCATTTTAGACAACTAGTCCATAAAATTAGTTAAACTCCTAATTTTCGGTCAAACAAGGTCAACCCATATTCTTTAATTCAACTCATGCACAATAGTAAATTTACTACAACAACTCATTACTAGTTTTAACGCTTTACATATAAAACAAGACATGATCATAAATCATAACAAAATAAAATATTAAAGTGAATACTCCCAACATCTAAACTTTTGTTTCTATCACAAATAAACATCATTTATACTAGGTATTGAGTTTATCTAAGTAGGAGATTGATATAACAACAAGAACTATTTTTCTTGAATAAAAATGGAAAACACGAAATTCATAAAATTAATTCAGAGAATTTTTCACCAATAATTGGAAAATAAAAACAACATATTCAGAATCTACACGACGAGAAGATGAATTTTCATATAAAGAACTTACAAATTGGAGCTAAAATGAGAAAGATATGAAAGATTGAAGTTGAAGGTCCAACAATGGTGGAAATCCGAGCTTTGACGAGGAAGAAGACACCCTTTTTTTATCTAAGTTGGGTGTGAGATGGTGTGTTTTGAGTTGGGGATGGAAGAGAGATTTTATAGCAGGAGTTTTGTGGAAGTCGTCCCATTGGGCGGCCGCCCTCCAGCCATGGTCGGCAGCCTTCCATCAAATCACCGACAAAGCTGTGTGCACGCGTCAAATCCGCCGCAGGCGCCCGTGGAGGGCAGCCGCCTATTTGGACGCCTCCCATCTTGTCTCAGCGACCGGCAGCTCAAAAGTCACATCGCTCCGCAGGCGGCCACGGAGGGCGGCCGCCTTCCGGCCCTTGTCGGCATCCTTCCATTATTTTGTCGCCATGCAAAGCCCTGTGTGCTGAAATTGTCAAAAACTCGTAGGTGCCCAAAAAGGCGGCCGCCTTGTCGACCTCCTCAAGTCAAATAGAAAAGTTGTCTTCACCAAAGTTGTAGATCGCTTTCTTTTCTAACTACTGGTTTTTTAATTACATTCATTGGATTTGTAGTTTATGAGATATGACCAAAATGGTGAGCATATGTCACTTTCCACCGCAACTGCAAATGTCTGACTTCTTTGAGTAATATGTCCATTCTACGATTGTTCTTTGGTTCTGTGTTCTTCATAAGAGTTGTAGAGAAAGAATATATCAATGTAATGCAACTCGTATCACGAACGTTGAGCAATCATGCACAAAGTTATGATCAAAATACGAACATATGTCTCTATGCATCGTCCATTTTCATCAAAAGTGGCCATATAGGCGACTTCCTCTTGGTTTTGAACTTCCTTTCATGATTTTTTCATATCCTGGACTCTTCTTTTTGAAAACTTGGTCAACATATCTTTCAAACTTCCGTAGAAATTCATTTGTTGGGAAAAAATGCCACTTTCTTCACGCAATTGACCCGAAATTTCACCAAACATACTATGAATGCGGTTTTCACCTGATTTCATGAAACTTGAATCAAAATATCTAAACATGCCTTGTTTTTCTATTTTCTCTCTGAAAATCGCTCAAATATGATGAGAAAAATAAGTACAAAAATGGACTTATCAATCTCCTCACACTTAAACGTTGTTTGTCCTCAAGCGACAAATCATTTGCAAACAAACTCAAAAGGTAAAACCTGACTGAATCACAATCGAATTGCTATTAAAGAAATAGAAACAAAAAACTCCCTTTTTTATTCTCAATTTTTAAACATTTTAGAAAAATCACCCAAAATACAAGAATTTAAAATTATTATTACTTTATAAAAACTATTGATTATGTTAAACCACCAATCAATTCCTTATCCCAAGGTTTTCATTATTCTAATTTGGACATTTATCTTATTCACAAATTATATTTTTTTTGCCTCTTTTCCACTCTTGTTGGCGGTGTTATCCCATGGTAGATGCATATTTCATTCTCACAGACTATGATTAACGAATGAAACAGAGCCCCTTTTCGGAGATGGAATTGTCCTATAACAATGAGTTTTGAAGAGATTTATTAATACTAGTATTTTTTGCCTCTTTTCGACTCTTGTTGGCGGTGTTATCCCATGGTAGATGCATATTTCATTCTCACAGACTATGATTAACGAATGAAACAGAGCTTCTTTTCGGAGATGGAATTGTCCTGTAACAATGAGTTTTGAAGAGATTTATTAATACTAGTATTTTTTGTTTTTTTTTTGTTTTTATGAATAAAATGAATGTCCTATTAAAACAAAATTAGCCATTTACATTCGCAACCAAAAACCCATAACAATTTCAAGTTTTCTAAAAATAATAATAAAAGTAAATTCTTATAATAAGTGTGATCCTCTAAGCTATTATGTGATTGATAACAGATTGAGAGGTGAATGTTTCATATCAAAAATAGTAAAAAAATTGATCTAAAACAAGGTTTTAACTTTTTGAGTGTAAAACGCAACCTCCTCACACTTGAGCTGGACCTCGCCCTCGAGGTCTCATTTTAATGCACAAAGTTTAGAAATAAAGGCACATTTTTTTTTGTTCTTTCCTCACACTTGAGTTTTGAAAAGATTTTGTGAAGAGGAATAATGAAAACAGGAATAAAATTGTTTTAAAAATATCATCCATGATCAGTTTTTTTTTTGAAATCAGGTCAAAGCATTCAACTCACAATTTATTTATTGAAGCACCACCTGCAATCACACAAAACAAACAAACAAAGTTATGAAAAACATGGGTTGCCTCCCAAGAAGCGCTTCTTTAACGTCACTAGCTTGACGCTTGAGAGAGAACTCTCTGTAATGCCAATCAGTTGTGGAGCACTCATCATTAGGGCCTCCACCTTATCCTCCAGGTATGCCGTCAGATGGCGTAGACCTTCGAACTCCCGTGACCACAAAAATGTGACATAATCTTCAAAGAACACGTCGTTCGAACAAGGAATTAGCACATATCCTGCATCACTCTCATTAGTAGAATAACCAAGTATTTCAGGATCAGGTGCCTCTGGTTTCTCCAACCGCTCAAATGGAGTCATCAAGGTAAAAGTAGCCTGACTAGAGATTTCATACTCCTCTTGATGAGTTTTCTCTTCTTCATCTATTCCCTCAACATGAAAATCACAAAGTTTAAACTATGTGTCACTCTCTAAGAATGCATCCCAACTACCTAGCTCACTAACCCCACATATATCATCTAGGCAGACAGATCCTTGTCTAGAACAACTATGTTTGTCATCATTGAGTAGAGAGTCAAAGAAGGCGTCATCGGAGAATGTTTCCTCCAAATCACACGTTTCAATAACAACATCAACAGGCATTTGGGCTTGTGTACGATCAACGTCTTCATTAAGGCTATCCTTCAAGGACTCTTTAGGTGAGACATCATCCATAGATGGTAGGGTAGGGCCGGTGTCACAAAGTATCTCCTCATCTATGATCTCTTCATCAACTTCAGTGGGCACTTCCAGATTGGGTTCTTCAGGACTAATTTCTACGAGGACATGCTCTAGCTCAGTAGCAATGAGAGGCTCAAAAGAAATAGGGGTGAAAAAAGTTTTAACCATCTCTCCCATAGTTACCAAAGCCTCCTCCTCAGATTTAGCACGTTCCTCGTATGTCTCCTCTTGAACCTTGTGTTCATTGTCATACATGAATTGTTCAAACAATTTCTCGAGACTCTCATCACGAGATGCTAGTTCAATCCTTTTATTTTTTAAGTCTTCCACAAGATCGAGTAAGGATGATTTTAAGTTTTCGAGCTCATGTTGAGGATAAGGTGAAATTTCAGATTCATTCCCGTAGGAGTACTCGTTTGTGCTAATGTAATAGTTTTCTAGCCTTTCGTGGTAATTTTCATGATGATTAAAATCATCATGATAATTACCTTGATAGGAAAAATCATTATAGCCTTCAAAGTTTTGCCCTTGGTGGAAATAATTATCTTGAAATTGGTAATCTTCATACCTCAAAGGTAGATTTTCGCACCATTGATTGTTGTCCCCATAACCTTGTTCATAGTATCCTTCATTTTGATTATTTTGAAAACTTTGTTGTTCATGGTATGGATAGTGATAAGGTGGTTGAGAATGAAAGTGTTCATTTGAGTAATCCATGAAGAAACTTTAAGCAAACACGTGAGAACACAACAAAAAAGAAAAAGAAAGTCTCCCTAACTTGAATTTGCCCATGCTAAAATTAAAATCAAGAATTCACCGTGCCATTCCCCGACAACGGTGCCATTTGATAACCGCTTACGCGGCGTTGTAGTAAAACGGAGTCTAACCTTTCGGTTTTTCCCCGAGTATCGTGTCTCTTGAGGAATGGCGGAGGAGTTTCTTAATTTTAAATCCAGTCACAGGTTATCGCAAATTATTGGAAGCTTTCCAAATTAAAACTTTTGATTGATTTTCTAAACTAACTTTTGAAAAAGAAAGTAAATTAAATTATGCAAAATACTAATATGGCTCAAAATAAACTAAATGAAAAATATAATATTAAACTCTAAATGGATTGATCAAAGAAGGGCAATGAATTGAATTATAAAATATGGGTACATCCTTTTAGCTTGGACCTAATAATTAGGAGTAAATAAAGATTGGACTAGTAATTTCGTTTCTCATTGAAAAGATTTAAGTTACTTTCACTAATTAATCCTATTTCTAGGCTTCATTAATGTGTTTAAAATGGTTGGCCTAAATTATATTCTAATCTCATAGACAAGATAGATATAACTTCCCGCATTTTAGCTAACAAAATGGTCAACTTCATTAATTAATTATATTTCTCATATTAAACAATTGAATTTATTCCTCATAGACAAAGATTAAATTCTATCCATTAATTTATCCTATCTCTAGGTTTCATTAATGTGCTCAATATGTTTGGCTTAAACTATTTATAATCTCATAGACAAGTTATAAATAATCTTCCAAAGTTTAATTAATGAAATGACCAAATCTATTAAGTAATCAAATTAATCATTTTAGACAACTAGTCCATAAAATTAGTTAAACTCCTAATTTTCGGTCAAACAAGGTCAACCCATATTCTTTAATTCAACTCATGCCCAATAGTAAATTAACTACAACAACTCATTACTAGTTTTAACACTTTACATATAAAATAAGACATGATCATAAATCATAACAACAACATCCAAGCCTTAGTCCCAAAAGATATTGAGGTCGGCTAACATGAATCGATACATGATATCACAACCAAAAGGAAAAGAAGGAATAAAGATAAAAAGATAAGCTATTATGAAAAGATAATATAAAAAAAGATGAATATATATAAAAATGATAAAATAAAATGGCTGCAAATAATGCTTATATATATATATATATATATATATATATATATATATATATATAAGGATAAAAAAACTAGGAAAAAAAGATGAGGGAAAAAGATTATCAAGATCACTCCTTCACGTGAATACCCGCCCTCCACTTAGTTCTCTCCAAAGTCATGCCCTCATCCAACCCCAGAAGAAGCATATCACTTCGAACTCCCCTAACCCACGTCTGTTTGGATCTTCCTCTCCTCTCTTCACTGCCTCTTCTCCACACATCTCAACTCGCCTAATAGGTGCATCACTCGGTCTTCTACGCACATGACCAAACCACCGTAGGCGCGACTCCCGCATCTTGTCTTCAATAGGTGCTACTCCCACCCTTTTATGATCATAAATCATAACAAAATAAAATATTAAAGTGAATACTCCCAACATCTAAACTTTTGTTTCTATCACAAATAAACATCATTTATACTAGGTATTGAGTTTATCTAAGTAGGAGATTAATATAACAACAAGAACTATTTTTCTTGAATAAAAATGGAAAACACGAAATTCATAAAATTAATTCAGAGAATTTTTCACCAATAATTGAAAAAAAAACAACATATTCAGAATCTACACGACGAGAAGATGAATTTTCATATAAAGAACTTACAAATTGGAGCTAAAATGAGAAAGATATGAAAGATTGAAGTTGAAGGTCCAACAATGGTGGAAATCCGAGCTTTGACGAGGAAGAAGACACCCTTTTTTATCTAAGTTGGGTGTGAGATGGTGTGTTTTGAGTTGGGGATGGAAGAGAGCTTTTATAGCTGGATTTTTGTGGAAGGCGTCTAGAAGGGCGGCCGCCCTCCGGCCATGGTCGACAGCCTTCCATCAAATCACCGACAAAGCTGCGTGCACGCGTCAAATCCGTCGCAGGCGCCCGTGGAGGGCGGCCGCCTATTTGGCCGCCTCCCGTCTTGTCTCAGCGACCGGCAGCTCAAAAGTCACATCTCGCCGCAGGCTTCCACGGATGGCGGTCGCCTTCCTGCCCTTGTCGGCAGCCTTCCATTATTTTGTCGTCATGCAAAGCCCTGTGTGCTGAAACTGTCAAAAACTCGTAGGCGCCCAGAAAGACGGACGCCTTATCGACCGCCTCACGTCAAATTCAAAAGTTGTCTTCACCAAAGTTGTAGATCTATTTCTTGTCTAACTACTGGTTTTTGAATTACATTCATTGGATTTGTAGTTTATGAGATATGACCAAAATGGTGAGCATATGTCACTTTCCATCGCAACTGCAAATGTCTGACTTCTTTGAGCAATATGTCCATTCTAAGATTGTTATTTGGTTCTGTGTTCTTCATAAGAGTTGTATAGAAAGAAGATATAAATGTAATTCAACTCGTATCACGAACGTTGAGCAATCATGCGCAAAGTTATGATCAAAATACGAACATATGTCTCTATGCATCGTCCATTTTCATCAAAAGTGGCCATATAGGCGACTTCCTCTTGGTTTTGAACTTCCTTTCATGATTTTTTCATCTCCTGGAATCTTCTTTTTGAAAAATTGATCAACATATCTTTCAAACTTCCGTAGCAATTCATTTGTTGGGAAAAAATGCCACTTTCTTCACGCAATTGACCCGAAATTTCGCCAAACATACTATGAATGCGGTTTTCACCTGATTTCATGAAACTTGAACCAAAATATATAAAACATGCCTTGTTTTTATATTTTCTATCCGAAAATCTCTCAAATATGATGAGAAAAATATGTACAAACATTGACTTATCAATCCCCCAAAATGAACTCCAAGGGGTGAACCCTTCGGCCTAGGTGTGGAGCTGCAACGGTGTCCGTCTGCTGAGGGGACGCCCGCCTAGTGGTGAGGACGACGACGCTGATGAGCCGGTCCGAATATGATGACGAGGCGATAGATGCCTGTCTGAATATGAGGACGACAGTGGTAATGAGTCGTGCGTCATATGAAGGCGACGGTCGCTATCCATCCTGAGATAATGAAGTGCTGCCAAATTTTCTAGAGAGAGAGAGTCTTTCCGTGTGTTCTTCCGTTCTTCAAAACTTCAAAGGTCAGTTCATTGAACTTTTCTCCACTTCCTTGCATACTTTGCTGCTTTTAGTCTTTGATCCGCTGTTAGTGGAGAATCACCCTTAGATCCAAAGTAAAACCTTCTAGACTCTAGTTAGTTGTTATGATGAAGCCCTTGGACGATGAGTATTACCCATATGACAATGAGGCCTCCGTGAAGTCCTTTGACTACCGGATAGTCGAGGAGTGTTGCAAGGAGATTGAGGACTTGAGCTCCTTCAAGTCAGGGGAGCCAGAGGTTGGTGAGGGTGAAGACGAAGAGGCTGGCTCGTCGTCTGAGAGTGAGGACGTAGTGATTTCCCGCGCTGTGGACGAAGCGTCTACCTCAGCTGCGATTCCCTGCCCGAAGCCGGTGTCTGCTGTGAAGGGGACTGCACCGACGAGAAGGAGCCGGCCGAAGAAGGGTCCAGGTTACTCCTACTTGGACCTTACGAACATTTACTTGATCAAGCCGGAGAGCAGCGCGGCTGATTACCTAGTGGCCCATATGTATGTGGGGTCGTATGGGAGGGTTAGGGCTCCCAGGCCGTCGGATCATGTGCTGAATCCACCTCCGGGGTACTTTGGAGTATACCCCATGAGTTTTGCTAAGGGGCTTAGTTTTCCCCTTCATCCATTTATTACGGAGTAATTGGACATGGTGGGTCTCCCCCCGGCCTTGCTGACCCCGAACAGCTACTCACTCATCGTCAGCTTCCTCCTTCGCTGCGATGAATTGGACTTTAGGCCGACGACGGCCATTTTCATGAATTTATACCAGATCGGCCGAGGGAGCCACAAGAATTGTGCCGGCTATGCTAATCTTCAACAGCTGCCGAAGAAGAGGTCCTTTACTGATCTCCCTTCGTCCATTCATGGCTGGAAGAGTAAGTTTGTCTTTGTGTCCTTGGGTGAGGGTGGTACGGAGTTTCCCTCCGTCAGCCATGACGGTAGATTCAACCTTCATGATGTGCCGAAGAGCAGCATTTTGGATGTCCAGGTGGTGGCATTCCTGAAAGGAGGGCCGAGGAGCGTGAAGGAGTACATTACGGAGTACAAAATGACCGCCCTCAGCTTCTTCAGGTACTTCGTCTATGGTTACAAGGAGAGTGACACCGAGATGTGGCCGAGGATGACCACTACTTTTGAAGAGGCCGATGGCCCCGATATGGTGTCCTTGTCTTTGTTTTGTTTTTCCCCTTTGCTAACTTTCCTCTTTTGTTTTCCTTGTTGTGCAGACTTCGTAATGGATCGCAGATCCGTCATGGCCCTTGCCAAAGCGAAGGCAAAGGAAGAAATGGCCGCCAAGGAGGCCGCAAAGCTGGCCGCTGCAAGCGGCTCGCAACCGAGCTCCGATGTGCCGAAGAAGCCACCCACACAGCCGAAGAAGAAACGGCCATTGGATGATGGCCAGAGGAAGCTGACCGAGGCCGGTATGCAGCCCAAGAAGACAAAGAGGGCTTCCCCTCTGGCTGATGCTGACGCCGGGGGTCTGACCATGCCGGCCGATGATGTCGAGGGCTCCAATGCTATTGCCGTCGTTGATGCGGTTTCGGTCCCCTCCTCGACTACTATGTCCCAGCCGCTTCCTGCTGACCATGATTCCCGGAAAAGGAGAGCCGAAAAAGAGATGGATGTTGGGACTTACAAGCTCGAAGTCGAGTACCCCGTCAAGGGTGGTGTTTTCAATGATGCCGTTGACGGCCACGACGTGCTCGCCCAAGCTATCCCGGTCGAGGACCGGGCTTATCTGAAGAAGCTTGGACCCGTCAGGATTTACGACGGCGGGATGGACCTTGTCGTCCAAGTAAGTTCCTTATACTTTATTCCTTTTAGTGTCACGAATCTTCACATCATCCTAATCTTTTTTCTTCGTAGCAGGGTGCCCTTATGCTGATGGAGAGCCATAAGCGGCAAGAACAGGAGATTGCCCGGCTGAAGGAGGCCGAGCAAAAAGCTGCTTCGGCCGAGGAGGCCATGGCCTGCCTGGATCGGCTCCGGGAAGAAGTGAAGGCCCTACAGAAGGGTGTTGATGAGGCCGAGGTGGCCTATCGTCACGTGGCGGCCGACAGGGATGATGCTCTGAGGGACAGGGATGAGGCGCTGAAGAGCCGCGATGAAGCCCTGCTCCGGGTCGAGGATGCCGTGAAAGCACAAGTTGACGCTGAGAGGGCCGTTGAGAAGGCTGTTGACAGCGCCATTGAGAAATCTCTTGCAAAAAAGAGAGTTGATTATAGATATAATTTAAAAATATATATAAAAGAAAAAACAGGAAATGAAAGTGAATTAGAAAATTAGAAAATAAGAAGTAGAGATTACGATGCTCAATACTAGACTTTTGATACTCAAGAGAATATACCTGATACTCAATACGAATGCGTTCAATTAAATTACAAAATGTTACCAATACAAACAATTTATACCTTGCTTTACAAACTCAGCTAATGAGAATGTTTGGAAAATGGCTTTTTGGCAAAAAATGATGGTTTAATCACTGTTAGTGTTATCAATAAATGGAAACATTGTTATGTAAATAGGTGTTCAACCATATCGTTTTTGGACGGAAACGATTGTGGTTTAATCCCGAATGACCCGAAGGCCCAACACTAACCTTGGATCTTGGGTTAAGTTGCTACAATAATGTGTATAAAAGGAAATATAAAATCTGATTTAACTATCTAAATAACTCAACTTGTATTAATATGGTAACAATGATTACACAAAAATGACCGAACGGTAATTGTGATTCAAAGACTAATACGAGAGCTGTGATACAATATAAGTTTGTGAGTTAATGAAATCGAACCCTTTACAATGATTTAACAACTGCTATTTATACTAAATGGAAACAAGGAGCACCCTTATATGATTGGTTGCTTTCCAAGCCACTTGAGATCCCCATGATCCAGCATTAACTGCACTCGGTTACATCCCGTTCGGGTGGTGCCAAACGGGCCTTGCCTTTAGGCAGACCGTTGGGCCCGAACGGTTTCTTCTGGACTGTCCTTTGTATTTCGGGCCTTAAGAATGAGTCGAACTCCCGTTCAGGATCTATGACCTCTGGGCTTTCCTTGGTGCCTGGGCTTTTAAGGATATTTTGGGCCATCATATTGGGCCGGACCTCAATATCCTATCACAAGTCCCCCACTCCCTTATGTTCCGAGCAATCTTTCCGCCGTTCGGGGTAACCCGTGCGGGGCCCCTTACTGGTGTGCCTGCTCCTGATGTGACGGTTCAAGCTTATTTGATGATAGTTGCTTATGTTCCCCATAAAATCGTCACGATTACCCGTCGTTTCGCCTCTGTTCGACACTTGTCCTCTGAAATGTTTCTCGCTGCGTGCGCCCCTGAGATTGGTCCGTGATTCGGCGCCTCTTAGTATAAAGGCGGTTTTTGGGCCTTTACCCTAGGGTTTCTGAATTCTTTATCTTCGTTCAAGTAATCTGCCTTCTCTCCAAATCCCTAATTTTGTTCTTCACTCACGTAATCGCCGGTCCTCTATCTTCTTTATATTTCTGTTTTTTGGTTCGGCATAAATGTCGACGAGGTCTGGATCTTCTGAGCCTTCAATTGTTGAACCGGGTCGGGATTCAGAGACGAATGCTACTTTGGCCGATACCGTGGGTACTGACGCCGTTGCAGAGAATGTTGCAGGAGATGCCCCCCTCCACTACTGGTTCTGAAGATGATCGTTCCTGCAATTCTTCTAGTGGGTCTTCAGATGATAACTATGATACTGCGACCTCTGGTGATGATATAGCGGTGATGAAGAGAGGCCCTCCGGACGATAGCCCTCGTCATTTTTTAGACTTGAAGTCCATTAAAAAAAGAAAGCAAAAACTCTCACCCAAACTCATGGCGCAGGTTCCTGTCCTAATCCCTGACTCGGTTGATTTTCGCCTTCACGCAGGTCTTCATCCCTTGCGCCACCGCCCTAGAATGGTGGTGGTGCATTTCGACTCTGTTGAGGCTGGGTTAAGATTCCCACTGCACTCCTTCTTCGTGACCCTTCTAAATCACTATCAAGTAGTTCCGACACAAATAATGCCGAATTCCTATCGAGTCATTGTCGGGTTTATCTATCGCTGCAAGGATGTGGATGTGGGGGCCCACCTTGGATCTTTTCCATTACTTTTTCAAAATTGCTCCTCAACAAACTGGCGGATTCCTGTCGGTGAGTGCCCGAACGAAAAGGATTCTTTTCAAGGGGGAACCTTACCTCTATTAAAGGCTGGAAAGACCGTATTTTCTGTGTCTCCGTCCCGGACGGCCTCATCCCAAAGGGATGGAACGCCTACCCCCCCAAATCCACCGAGCCTTTCATGTCGGTCGAGCTAGAAGAGAAATTGTAGCAGTGGAAAGGGCCGGGACACTGGATATTATAAAATATATAACCCCTGATCAGCTTGTGGAAGCTCAGATAGGTACCGCATGTATTCCTAGTCTCCTTGACTAAAAACCAAGTACCATGGGCCGGGCGGTCCTTCTTGTGCGAGAAACTTACATTTCATGCTTGTTTCACACACGCTAAGACCGCTCGGTACTAACATTCTCCTTTTCTTTTGTCTGCAGCTCCTAATGCCGAAGCAGCAATGAATAAGAATCGCCTTGAGACGATGGGTGCCGCAAAAAAAAGAAACCCGTCTAGAAGAAAGCCAAGATCTTGGTTCCCGAAGGCACTAGGACGACCGTTCCAATCGAGGTTCAGCAGCCTCGTCCGCTCAGACATGTGCCCCTTGAAGACTTGAACTTTGATGTCATGGTTGTGGATCAGCCGTTCGGGGATATGCGATGCAATCCCCTTTTCAATGATGTCCCGGGTTCGGTCGGGGCTATTGATGTTGGGGATGGACGTGCCTCTTCCTCCAAGCAAGTTGAGCCAATCTCGCTGGATGATCCGATTCATGCGATAATAGAATAAGGCGGATGTCACCCTGCTCAGATTTGGAGCACTTCTGCCATGCTGAACGACTACCAACTTCCGCAACTGTCGGTTGAACAGGCTGAAATGGGGGTTGCTCTGGCCACTCTTAAGGTAACTATCTTTTGTTCGTTCCCCGTGTATCCTTTCATGTCGCTTTGAGTAAATAACCATTTTGCTTGTAGGCTGGCTATTATAGCGTTCAACTCCAGCTTGCCCGTCTGGCGAGAGAGGAGGAGCTGATTAGGGCTAAGGCGTCAGCGAAACAGGCTACTGCTGAAGTGCTTCAAGCTGCCGATCAGGAGCGGAAAAAGCTTGAGGCAGAGTTTGGCCAACTTCGGATGGAACTGGCCACTGCCATTTCTAAGGTCCATGTTGTTGAGGCTGTTCAGGTCGTTTTCTAAGAAAATGACCCTCAGATCTCGGACGGTCCCCGGGAAATTTCTGTGGATCTATCTGTCGTCCGGGCATCAGCACGAAACGAATTCTGATGCTCTGAGGATTTCACGAAAGTTGCTGAAGAGCATGGACTGGCTCAGGTAGGCACCCTGTTCGGGAGGCGTCTAGAACAGCTCCCCGCAGGCCATCTCGTCTTGAGGCAGGGGTGAATATGGCCGACGAGACTGCGGTTGGCAAAGGATGGGTTGAGGCTTTGGCCAAGACCACCTATATTGAGGGCTGCCAGCGGATCCTGGAAGGGGTGGTACCGATCCTGGAATAATTTATCGGTCAGCCAGTTGAACCCAACGATTTTTCAAAGGACCCGGTCCTTTTCAACCAATTCGAGAAGTTCCTGCATAATCAAAAGCGGATAGCCGATCAGGCCGCATGTAGGGATCTCGCACCCCCAACTGATGATGAAGTTGATGATGAAGAGGATGATGAAGCCAAAGAGTAGATATATCGGCCATCATTTTATTCTGATATTTTTCGTGTATGCATTAATCTCCCCTTGATCCGTAGTGTATATTCCGGTCAGTAGTACCGAAGAGTAAAATATTTTTTGTCTATTTGTTCCTTCTTTACTTGCCCGGTTCAATTTATATTTGACCGTTCAAGATTTTTAATGTATCTCTCTTGTATTTATCAATTTTGTACTGTCCCCAAACCTCACCAATCTCGAACGGGATCTATTTACTGTTATTTTCTATCTGGCGATAACCTGTTCGAGATTGGCCGTGAGTTTCACCTGTTCTTGTAGTTATTTACCCCGTTCGGCTTTGTACTTAAGTTCATCCCGCTTATTCATACTTTGTTACCTTGTTCGGAGTACTCTGTCGTTCGTATGTAGAGGATACTCATACTTTGTTACTTGGCAATTTTGTATAACAGAATCTGATAATCCCCAATTTATCCTTCCTTTTACCAACCTCCGAGTCCATAGGATCTGGCATAATGTGGCCGTTCGGCACGTATTTGTGACCTCCAGGGTACTCCACTTGATTACCGCCACGTGTCCCTCAGGGGTTTGGCTTTAGGACGGCGATTTCCCTATATAAATATGGGGAGGCTAGCACCTCGATTATTTTCTGCTGCTTCTTATTCATTGTGTTTGTTGCTAACTTTATCTCTCTAGGATTTCTTCAAGTTTCTCTTCTGAGGTATTTAACTCCTTCCCTCGTATATGCCCAGTTACTTTTCTTCTGACGAGGAAGAGATGGGTCTGATTCGTAATTCTTCAAGGGGAAAGGCTGGCCCGAGCGGCCAAACGCCTAATACTCCCTCCCAGTCCTCGGATTCTCCGACCAATTCCCCCATTCCTCTGGAAGCCGAACAGTCCCTCCCTGACGATGGATGTCTTGAGGGAGGAGACCTTCAAAATTATAAGCGTGGAATGCCCGAGCGGCCCCATCACATCCCGCTTAATTTTTACTGCATTCAGAAGCAACGTCAGTGCCTTCCCCTAGACGTCGATCGACAATTGGCCCTACTCTTACCGCCACCTAGGCAATTTTATAGTGGCTTCATTCAACATCCGATGAGACATCGACCGGGTCATGTGTTGGTACATCTGGATGCTTTGGTGGCCGGTCTTCACTTCCCTTTGCATCCGTTCATCGTAGATTCCTACGCCGGCTTTCGGTGCTTCCGGCTCAGTTCGTTCCCAGCAGTTATCACATTCTCACCGGATTCATCATTCGGTGTCATGACTTGGGGATCCCTCCGAACGTAGACCTTTTCTTATACCATTATAAATATGAACCATACTGGACGACTGGGTACTTGCGGCTGACCGCTCGGCCCTACCATCAACTTTTCACGGAGAATCCTACAGCCCCTGAGAAGTGACAGGAACGGTTCTTATTCGTTCATGTGGGTGCAAAACTCCCATTCCCTGATCTGTGGAACCCATATCCCGTTCGAGATCGAGAACCGGTTCTAGATGCCGTTCTAGAAAGCCAGGCTGAGTCACTGCGCTTGGCGGGCTCAAAAAACATCCGGGCTTGTGTTACGCCTGCAAAAATGCTTGCTGCTGGCATTGGTATCTTTTCTTTCCACCTGTCGTTCGGCGTATTTGTTTTTATTATGCTGTGTTTAAACATATGTCCTTTCTGTAGGTGTAATCTCGTTTGAGATGAAACGCCAGGCTAATTCGTCTGGGATGCCACCTTTGATTGGGAAGGGAAAAGGTAAACTTACTGGTGAAAGCAACCATCCCGTCCAGTCAAATCAATCTCAAAGTGCTTCAGAGATGGGTCGGAAAAGACCCGGTCCAAATGATGTGGTGGATTTGACTGGTTCCGGTTTTACCCAGAAAAGGAGCCCCCCTACCTCTTCGAACAAGATTGTTCCTTCCCTCCAATGCCGCGGAAGCAGATCGGCTCGAATTTTCCGGCACGAGTCCCCAATTAGAGGGAAAAACCCTCTTGGGGCAAATAGCTGCCTCGTTATGGTGTTCGATGGCCTTGAAGGCCTTACCCAGTTTTACCCATTTGACTCATTGGCACAATCTGATCGAGGCAGGCCATTTGGAGAATATCAAGGTACTTTTGGTTTCCTAATTCATACTTTCTTCGTACAACTTCATTCCTATTTCGTATGTTGTTATTTTTTCCTTAGGTCGAGGTTTACTATCACAAGGCCTTTCCTGCTGCTGATCGGGATATGGCACATATGGCCCAAAAGCGGGATGAATCCCAGACCCTCCTAGCAGCTGCTCGCAAGATGGCTGCCGATTTGCAGGACCAGGCCACTAAAGGAAATAAGGCCGCCGTCGAGTTGGCTGATAGTGAGCAGAGGATCAACCGGTGTGATCGGGATATTAGCTTCCTTAAAGCCAAGCTGAAGGCTGTTGAAGATGCGGGAATCAAGGTCCGAAGGGCAAGGGAGAAGAATGCCCCTACTACTTTTTCCGTTGATGCTTCCAAGCTTACTCAGCAGGCAATCATTGATTTCCAGCGAGGAAAATGTCTGAACATCGCCCTGGAAAATACTGCTCGAGAATTTCTCGCCCCGCATCTCGGTCAGTTCCTTCGATCTAGTGAGGATCCTCTAAAGGCCGGCATAGAGCTTCTTGACAAGACCCCCGAAGGGAAGGATTTTGTAGAGGCCCTTGCTAGTGATACATTGATTCAGAGCATGGATATCATTGTTGATCGGAACATTGACCTGATAATGAAATATTGTCCCCAGCCGTTTGATCCTGAGGCATTAGGATTTTCCCAGTGTTTTATCAATAGCTTTGAGCGGGTCATGGAAGAACGTGTTGAGCGGGCTAATGAGGCAAGAGGTGATGGGGAGTCTAGCTCCAAGCCAGATTCTTCTATGGCTATGTAGTTATGGGTTATCAAGCCAGATATTTTTAATTCATTGTATCTCCCGGACGATAGATCCGAAGAATAAACAATTCATTCCTCTTTTTGTTCCAATCTTTCTTTTGCTTCCCCGATCTTTATTAGAGTGTATGTGATTTCATACAGATTATTCTTGTGTTCTTCGAGTTTTTCTTTTGCTTTCTTGTTCGGTCATTCAGAACGATCCACCTATAGCTTCGATCCCCCGTTCGATCCGCCTGGGATTGACCCAGCGTCCGCTCAATTCGTCCATGCTCCTGGGTTAACATAATCTTCAAACTAGTTTGAAAATACCCTCGTTCGGTCATCCGGAACGCAAGGTCAAACCTAGCTAAGATGATGGCTCTCCTCCATACCAAAACGGGGATCCTCATTCGGTCATCCAGAACGATTCACCTACCTTTGTAGTAGAGGAGAGACTTTTAACCATAGCTTCGATCCCCCGTTTGATCCGCCTACGATTGACCCAGCGTCCGCTCGGCTCGTTCATGCTCCTGGTTTTGCATAATCTTCAAACTGGTTTGAAAATACCTTCGTTCGGTCATCCGGAACGCAAGGTCAAACCTAGATAAGATGATGGCTCTCCTTCATACCAGAATGGGGATCCTCGTTCGGTCATCCAGAACGATTCACCTATCTTTGTAGTAGGGGAGACTTTTAACCATAGCTTCGATCCCTCGTTCGATCCGCCGGGGATTGACCCGGCGTCCGCTCGGCTCGTCCATGCTCCTGGTTTAACATGATCTTCAAACTTGTTTGAAAATACCCTCGTTCGATCATCCAGAACGCAAGGTCAAACCTAGCCAAGATGATGGCTCTCCTACAGACCAAAATGGGAATCCTCGTTCGGGCTTTCGGAATGATTCACTTACATTTGTAGTTGAGGGGAGACTTTTAACCATAGCTTCGATCCCCCGTTCGATCCGCCTAGGATTGACCCGGCGTATGCTCGGTTCGTCCATGCTCCTGGTTCCTGGAAGTTATGTCTCCCTCTTACTTCTTTTTTTCAAGAGGTGGCAAGAGCCGTTTTATTGGTAGAACTTTCTTAAATGTTCAACGTACCAGATGCCTACCGAACGACCTTCTGTTGTTCTAAGGCCGAACATTCCTGTAGCGTATTTCTTCCAAACTTGGTATAGGCCTTCCCAGTTCTTTGCTAACTTTCCGCTCTCGAGCGGCTTACTTTTCTCCCTTTTTCTGATGATAAGATCTCCTACTTCTATCGCTCGGATCTTGACCTGCTTGTCAAAGTACCTCTGAGTTGCTCGCTGGTATTCCTCCATTCTTCTTGTGGCCAGATCCCTTCTTTCTTCAATGAAATGCAGTTCTGCTCGCAAGGCGTCTTCATTATGTTCGGGCTGAAAATTTGTCGTCCGGAATGTGGGCACTAGACCTTCAGTTGGGACCTTGGCCTGAAAACCATATGATAGTGCGAATGGGGTTTCTCTAGTGGCTGTCTTTGGGGTCGTTCGGTAAGTCCATAAAACGTAGTTGAGCTGATCGGGCAATGAAGAGGAGCAATGTTCGAGTTTCTTTTTATCCCGTCCATGATGGTTCTATTCATGTTTTCCACCTGGCCATTTGCCTGGGGGTAAGCTACTGATGCTCTAGAGTGCTAGATTCCCCACTTGGATAGATACCGTACAAAACCTTTAGTCACGAACTGTCACCCATTATCAGTGATGACTTGTTCTGGGAGGCTGAAGGACAAATGATGTTCTGCCAGACAAACTTCTGACTTTGAAAGTCCGTGATGCTAACCAGAGGTTTGGCCTCTACCCATTTAGTAAAATAATCAATCCCTACGATGATGTACCTTTTCCTTCCAGGAGCCGTAGGTAGGGGCCCTAGCAGGTCGATGCCCCACCTGGCGAATGGCAATGTCGTAGTCATTGGAGAATAGAAACATGCCGGTCGACCGGGAACAGGGGCATATTGTTGGCATATTTTACATTTCTTGGTGTGGGCGGAGCAATCCTGCTGAATGGTCGGCCAGTAGTATCCTTGTAGGATGATCTTTCTGACCAGTGTCTTTGGTCCTTGATGGCTCGAACAAATTCCTTCGTGTATTTCCTCTATCACGGCTGCAGCAAGCCCGGGCGGGAGGCACTTTGGGTATGGCCCCCCGAACGTCTTTTTATACAGTTGTCCATCTATCAGCTCAAACACCGCGGCCCTCCTCTGGATGCACTTTGCGTTGTATGCTGCGTCTTGTCTTCTGGAAGAACCCCGTCCTTCAGGTAGTTGGTCATGTCTATGACACAACTAGGAACGACATATGAGATGGCTTCCACCTGAAGGACCATGGTTGCCGGCATTGTCAGAGTTTCCCGATGGGCAAATCGCTGGATGTGGACTGGAATCATATGTGCCTGATCATCAAGAGCAGCATTCTCCAGCTTTGATAGAATATCTACTTCGGCGTTTTCTATCCTGGATACCTGTTCAAGCACCATTTGTTCGAATTTATTGGTTTGCTCCTCGACCAGCTCCTTATATGCCTTCATTCTTTCCTCTTTGGTTTCAGCAGTTCCGTTTACCTGACCGACTATTAACTGGCTATCCGAATGAACTTTGAGCCGATCGGCACCCAGAGCCTTGGCATACTTTAAACCTGCAATAAGGGCCTCATACTCGGCCTCGTTATTAGTTACCCTAAAGTCAAAATGGATTGAGTAGTACGCCTTGAACCCTTCTGGAGATGCAATGACCGCTCCTCCCCCACAGCCTTTGGCGCTGGATGCTCCATCGACGTACATTTCCCACCAATTATCCATGGAGGCCTCGTTCGAGTTATCCGTCGTTGGCCTAACAGTGCATTCCGCAATAAAATCTGCCAAGGCCTGACCTTTAATGGTAGGTCGAGGCCTGAAGTCTACTTCATATTGCCCGATCAGGAGTGACCACTTGGTAATGCGTCCACTGGCCATTGGGTTCCTCAAGATGGTGGCAAGCGGCTGAGTAGTGAAAACCGTTATCGGGTGAGCCTGAAAATATGGAGCCAGGCGCTTGATGGTGGCTATCAAAGCCAGAATGGTTTTCTCAATCAGTGTGTATCGTGTCTCGGGACCATTCAAGGCCTTGCTGACAAAATAGATCGGCCGCTGAACCCCATCAATTTCCTTCAGTGGTACCGAGCTGACAGCAAGATCGGCCAGCGCAAGATACATATACAGATGCTCCCCCGGGTCTGCTTTGGTCCCCCCGGGTCTGCTTTGGTCAGGACCCGGGGGAGGATAAGTAGGTTTTGAACTCTTCAAAAGCCTTTTGACATTCGGCTGTCCATTCGAACAGGTTGGCCTTCTTCATGGTCTGAAAAAATGGGATTGCCCGATCAGCCAACTTGTAAAGGAATCTGCTCAATGCGGCTAACCGACCGGTCAATCTCTGGACCTCCTTTAGGTTCCTGGGTGCTTCCATGTCCATGATTGCCTTGATTTTTTCAGGATTAGGTTCAATTCCCCGTTTGCTCATCATGTATCCCAAGAATTCGCCCCCTTTGACTGTGAAGGCACACTTCTTGGGATTCAGCCTCATGTTCACCCTTTTCATAATCCTGAAGACTTTTTCCATGTCTCGAACATGGTCCTCTTTCTTCTTGCTGTTGATCAGGATGTCATCCACATAGGCTTCCATGGTGATCCCCGAGACTTCTTTTAATAACATCCCGATCATTCTTTGGAACGCGGCCATGGCATTCTTCAACCCGAATAGCATCACAATGTAGCAAAATACCCCATCCGAGGTGATGAACGCTGTCTTTTCTGCATCAGCCGGGTGCATAAAGATCTGATGATATCCTCGAAAGGCATCCATAAAACTCAACAATTCACACCCGGCGGTTTCAGCCACTAACAGATTGATCTGAGGCACCAGATAAGGATCCATAGGGAATGCCTTATTCAGATCGGAATAGTCGACACACATTCTCCAAGTTGGCCCCTTCGGGGCTAGAACCACATTTGATAACCACTCCCCATGGATCACCGGTCTGATGTGCTTGATCTGGAGTAATACGCCCACTTCTTGTATGGTAAATTCTCGCCATTCGGCTTCCTGGTAACATTTCTTCTGTTGGACTGGTTTTACGTCTGCCCGAACAGCTAATTGATGACATATAATTTCCGGATCTATGCTCGACATATCCTGTGGTCCCCTGGCGAAGAGGATTTGGAACTCCATGATTGTTGCAACCACTCCTTCCCTAATTTCTGGCTTCAGGTCCACCCTTATCCCGACCTGCCGATCGGGAGGTGAATCTAGGTCGATATATTCCAGCAGAGTGTCTAGTTCAGGGCGTGCTATAAATTCCGCCTGTCGGGTTTCTTCGACAATGGTATTTACCCGTAGGTTCCGGTCGTTTATTTTCTTCATGGCCTCCCTGTAACAGGTTCAGGCAGTAATCGGATCCGTTCAGGCTACTCACACGCCTGTTTCAGTGGGGAATTTTATGCAGGAGTGCCGGACCGAAGGAATTGCCTCTAAGTCTTCCAATCCAGGCCGGCCTAATATAGCATTGTGGGCGCATTGAATATACACTACTACGAACGTCATACAAACTGCCGCTCGGTGAGTCTCGTCTCCAATTTCTACCAGAAGGGAGATGGTCCCTTTGGTGTCGATGCAATTTCTACAGTGTTTGTAGGGGTGTCAGCCTATCCCTCCTAAGTTTCATTTTTTCGAACGTTCGTAAATACAGGACATTTACACTGCTGCCTGTATCCACCAGTACTCAGTGGATGAGGGCGTCATCCACACACATGCTCACCACCAATTCATCCCTGTGGGGGACTGAGTGATGCTGACAGATATGAGGGACCGAACGTGATTGGTTCGGTCCTTACCTTCTTCTGGGGTGGGTCGGAGATGGAAGCCACCAGTAGGCTTCAATCAAAGTTCTTCCATTCGGCATCTGTGTCCCCTGTTTCTCCCCCGCCGAAGATGACCTTGATCTCCATTATGGGCTTTTTTCGCGGATTTTCTGATCCTTCGGCCTCATCCCTGGGCTGCATGTATGCGTCATTTTGTGGATGGGTACTTCTTTGAACATCCCTCTTCCAACCATTTGACCTTTTATTTTGATCCTGGAGGGGGCCTACTGCACTCGGGTCTTTGTTCACATACTTACCCAGCTGACCTCGGCATGCCCTGGTAGAATGCCCCTTCCTCTTGTGGTATTGACAATATGTGTCATCGCGTCCCATAAACGCTTCCGTGTCCGTTGGAGGGGGGATCACATCCTTTTCATTCTGAAAGATGGTAGCAACGGACATGACGAGTGGTGTGAAATGGGCTGGTTTCGGAGCATTCGCCGCCACTGGGCTAGAACCCAGCCGATCGGCCAACTTTGTAGATGCCTGGGGTGCTCTACGATCTTTGATCATGATTTCTTCTTCCAGGATAGCATGCCTTCATGCTCGTTCTAGGACCTCTGCATAACTGGTCCCCGAGGTTTTCTTTAAATCCCGGTATAATTGTCCCGTCTGAAGAGCGTCGGTAAATAGCGTGACTGCTGTGCAATCCGTTAGTTTTTGTACCTTCAACGTCTCATCCCTCCATCTGGTCAAGAACGGTGTGATGGACTCCTTCAACCCCTGGCGGACACTGGTGAGATAACTGAAATGCCGCTTGGGGGTGGCACTCGAAGCGAAGTGAGCCAGAAACAAGGTTGATAAGGCGACAAAACTTCCGATCGACCCAGGTTGCAATTGGCTGAACCATTCCTGGCCAGGTCCTCGGAGAGTGCTAAAAAATAGTGTGCAAATAGCCTCCTCTGAGGCTCCCAAGAGCATGAGCGCTCCCTGGTAGCTCATGAGATGGGTATTGGGGTCCCCTACCCCATTGTAAATAGATCCGGACGAGGGTATACAATCCCTCTGGATTTCCACTTCCATTATTTCCCTTGTAAAGGGAGATGTGATCCCTGCACGGGGTGGTGGGGGCGTCTGATTTTGTTGACGAGTGAGCCCGTCAATTTGCCTTTGCAAGGCGGCCAGTGCTGCTTCCTGAGCCTTTCGGGGAGGTGTCCTCAGGTTAACCCTTTCGGGGATTCTCTCCGTTTGGTGTGCATCCGCCTCCTGGCGTCCTCTTGTATGTCGTTCCCCATTTCTATCGATATACCGGTACTGATGCTCTGTCCCTCCCACCGAGGTTTGTTCCCTAAACTGACGCCCCTGTCTAGTCACGACCGGAGTATGATCGGAGGATGAGCGTTGTTGGTGCCTGGAAGTATGGGCCCCTCGATGCCCTCCTTGCCCCACTCGTGTGTAGACTGAAGCCCTGGGTGTCTCTGTTTCACCATTGTCTTCGTCAAAGGATTGCCCCCGATGGGTTGGCGAGGGGGTTGTATATTCAGTCTCCATGTAGCTAGATTGGCCCCCATCCTGCTCATCCGCTAATGTCTGCATTACTTGGGCCAGATTCCTCATGGCACGAGGATCTGTCCTTAGTGCTTCGGGGATGAAGAAATCCCCCTCGAATTGCTGGTACGAAGCCCGACTGGATTGCCCTTGGGGAGTCCGGCCTTCCGGCATCCCGCTTTCCCCGCGTATCCCCGAGCTTCCTTCGGTGTGATGAGAAGTGAGTTTGACTATACTGAAGGGTAGATTGATGCTTAGTTTAACGATTTATTTGTAACTTTTTGTTCAGAGTTTCCCACAGACGTCGCCAATGTTGTGGTTTAATCCCGAATGACCCGAAGGCCCAACACTAACCTTGGATCTTGGGTTAAGTTGTTACAATAATGTGTATAAAAGGAAATATAAAATCTGATTTAACTATCTAAATAACTCAACTTGTATTAATATGGTAACAATGATTACACAGAAATGACCGAACGGTAATTGTGATTCAAAGACTAATACAAGAGCTGTGATACAATATAAGTTTGTGAGTTAATGAAATCCAACCCTTTACAATGATTTGACATTTGCTATTTATACTAAATGGAAATATGGAGCACCCTTATATGATTGGTTGCTTTCCAAGCCACTTGAGATCCCCATGATCCAGCATTAACTGCAGTGGGTTACATCCCGTTCGGGTGGTGCCGAACGGGCCTTGCCTTTAGGCAGACCGTTGGGCCCGAACGGTTTCTTCTGGACTGTCCTTTGTATTTTGGGTCTTAAGAATGAGCCGAACTCCCGTTCAGGATCTATGACCTCTGAGCTTTCCCTGGTGCCTGTGCTTTTAAGGATATTTTAGGCCGTCATATTGGGCCAGACCTCAATATCCTACCAGAAACGTTAAATTGAAAGCGACGCAAATGAATGAGTTTTGAGTAACTATTTTGAAATATACCTTTTCCACTAATTTTTATGATCAAACAATTAAATTAACAAATAACTCCTCAAAATTTTTAACTTATTTCGCTAGTCTAATTAGCTGAGTGAACCCGTTATTCAACCGCTTAAGTTAACCCGCTAGCGGCCAAATGACAAACCTGTCCGACGATATAAAATGGCTCTGTCTCGTTTAGCTCAACTTTCTGCAATCCTTTTTTTGCGAGGAAACTTTCTGCAATTCCAATCGAAAATTGCACTCGCCTTCACCAAAATCGGAGCTACAGTCGATCTCGCACTGGTCGCATGAACTTCTCAATGTGCTCCTGACCACCATGCCTACGTCAGCCACACCAACGAAGCATCGCAGCCAAACGGAGGACCTGATTGGACGGCTTAGCTTCACAAGCCCCGAGGTTCAGCTCAAGGCTCTCCGGGAGCTCAAGAACCAGATCATCGGCAACCGGACTAAAAAGATATATTTTCTCAAGCTTGGCGCCGTTCCTGCCGTCGTTTCCGTTCTGTCCTCATCCATCTCCGCTCAGGGCGGCGCAGAAACAAACGATTCACGGGTAATTCAGTCCGCTGCTGCGATTGGGAGTTTTGCTTGCGGTTTTGATGCTGGCGTTAAGGCGGTCCTTGAGGCCGGAGCTTTTCCGCTCCTTCTCAGCCTTATCTCTCACCCTAACGATAAGGTGATTCTTATATATCGAGAGTTTCCTTACATGCGCGCTGGTATCTGCTACCCAGCAATTATTTACGATCTATTTATAACATTCAATGAAGTTGGGATTCAGTAAGTTCTTTGCAATTTTGCGCCCCATATTTGGATGTGTTCCATTGACGCTGCTACTTTTATTCATTTGTCGACTAGAGTGTGCTTTGTTGCAGTGATGTAGGTAACAATTATTTCTGCATCACGGAATTCAAATCTTATCCTAACTATTTTTCCCTGTCATTTATATTTTCCACTAGTTTTTGTAATGCGCGTTGCCCAATGGCATATTGCCCAATGAGTTCTGTAAAAATGATGAGGTATGACAGTAATTGGGGGCAGAATAATTGAAAAATGCACTAGGGAAAAAATTATACGGAGTAATAAAATATTGATTTAGGGGGTGTTTGGTAAATAGTGTTTCAGCCGAAAAACGGCGCTTTGACCACTTTTAGCGTTTTCAATAAGTGAAAAAGTTGTTTGTTAAATAGTTGTTCCGCACTAACGTTTTTGGACGGAAACCCTGAAATGGAAGCGTTACAAATTGGAGAGTTTTGGATTAATGTTTTGAAATATGGTGTTTTCTATTAATTTTTTGGCCAAACAGTTAAATTACCAAACATCTTCTCACAACTTGCTAATTTATTCCGCTAGTTAAACCCATTGACTGAATTTCAAATCATTTGGAGTTCAAGCGTCTTAAAGTCTTCCCGGTCTTTTTTGAATACATTAATATACTTTATTTGACCATTGAAAATGACATATTATTTACTTTTAGAATTTTTATCTTACTAAATGACAACAACATCATATTTCGATTCATGTATCTTACTAAATGACAACCATAAAAAAACTTACTAAATGACTTTTTCTATTTTCTTACATTTAGGTAAGTTAATAATCCTATAATAAACTAATAACGTTATCATTAATAACATTATCAAATACGGAGTACTTATGTTTATATAAAAAAAGTTAGCGTATAGCCTTTAGCAAGTAAACAACACAAATTACACAATCACACACACAGACTACCTACCAAGGAGTAATTGAATAAACAACCAAACTAATTACAAAGGCCATTAGATGAACATTCAAATTGGTTAATTGATCAATGAATTGAAAATAAAGTGAACATCACAACTTGGAGTTGGGAGTACGTTTGTCTGCTTCTGCACTCACAACTGAAGGTTTCTTCTCTAATTTCTATTCAAAAATAATTCTCCATCGTCAAATGGGTTTAGCCTTTTGCATAATTCAGTGATTGTGAAATCTGAATTTCAAATTCACACAATTTTAGGCTCCGGTGGGCAGGATCTAAAGTTATAGGGGGCAACGAATTTTTTCTATTGGGGGCAAACTCTTGAGCTTTTTTTCCATCATTTGCAATGGAGCCAAAGATTCATTTTTTTGGCTTGAGATTATGATGGAATAAAGCAAAATGGCTCACTAAACTGTATGCGCTTCTTTGTTATGGAGCAGCAGTTAGTCCATGCAATTTTGGACGCGATTTTCACTATGGGTCATCCGGAAACAATCTCTCTGTGCTTTAGTACAGGGGTAAGACTGCGTACATCCGATCCCCCCTTACCCCACCGTAGGTGGGAGCCTTTGCGACACCGGGGTAAATGAAAATGATGGGGCAAACTCTTGAGCTTTTAATATTTGTTAATAAAATTGAAGGGTCTAGTAGTGCTTTATTGGGGCAGCTGCCCCCCTACTGTCTTGATAGATCCGCCCCTGAGGTATGAATAGAATGAATACTTAGAGCTTATTACATGATAAAAACCAGAAAGAGTAAGGTATTTCAAATAGTTGATATATAAATGTGTGTGTTTGTGTACACAGATGAATTAGTGTGTATGAGATGCATCACAATTAAATACTCCCTCCGTCCCTTAAAACTTTGCCAACTTTCCTTTTTTGGATGTCCCACTAACTTTGCCACTTTCCATTTTAAGTAAAGAATTTGTGGCTACAATCAATTCTCTCTCCTCTGCACAAACACCTACCACACAGTTTTTACATTATTAATCCCCGTGCCGGTCAAGCTTGGCAAAGTTTTAAGGGATGGAGGGAGTAATAGTTAAGAATGTTTTTAGTTGGACTGAAATTTGCTAGTTTGATCTGGTCTGGTCTAAACTGGTCCGGTAAATGTCCGGTCTCTGTGTATTTTATAACTATCCAAGTCTGGTCTTGTTTAAACCGGTCTGGTCTAAATTGAACCGGTCTAGTCTGATTGTGGACCGAAAACAGTCCACGTAAAAACATCCTAACTTGTCATATATTTTGGCAGACAGTGAATATAATGTTAATTCTTATTGAGGTGCTGAGGAATTTATACTTTATGTCACAATTAAACCAGTTTACTGCTATAAAAATTATACACACAGTTTACTGCTATAAAATTAAATACATAGCAACTTGAGATGTGTGTTTCTCAGTAAGTCTAACCAAATGTGAGTTAAGGTTCATCCAAAACCATGTCCTGATTTTGTATAATTGATTACGTAAAGCTGTATTCCATCATTTGCAATGGAGCCAAAGACTCACTATTTTTTGGCCCGGGAATATGATGGAATAAAGCAAATGGGCTCACTAAACTGTCTTTCATGCAATTTTTTACGCGATTTTCACTATGAGTCATCTGGAAATAGTCTCTCTGTGTTTTAGTACAGGGGTAAGACTGAGTACATCCGACCCCCCCTTACCCCACTGTAGGTGGGAGCCTTTGCGGCACTGGGGTAATGATGATGATGATGATTACGTAAAGCTGTACCCCAATATCTTTTAGAACTAAGGCTTGGATGTTGTTGTGATTACGTAAAGCTGTAACACAAATCAGTCAATACACTTTCCAGAAATCTGACTCACAAGTTAAAATATGCATTGAGGGTTTATATAAAGTTATCTTAGCCCCAACACTACCAAAGTTACACTTCACTTAAACCTGCCTGATAAATAGACTTTTCTTGAATTTTAACGTTTTGCTATAAATTTGGCTCATGGATGAGGGCTGAATTGTTTTTAGCCAAATGTAAAAGTTTCCAGATTTGTACTTCCCCTTTCTGCATTTTTTTTTCAATGGTAGAATATGGCTCTTAGAGTGAGTGAAAAAACAATTCTCTTTAGTTCCAATTTACAAAGAGAAATAATGTTAACGTGGAGCCATTGAAATGAACGTAAGAAGTCACCTAATGATCTGGCTAGGAGACTTTTTTTGACAATGTGAGGCTGTGAGCTAACCCCAAAAACTCATCCTCTCTTATATTGAAAAATAAAGGAAATATAACTCATTTTGATAAAATAATGTATGAGATGTCAAAAATTGTAGACAAGAAACTTATACTAAATAAGTCAAGTTGCAAGATCAACCTTACTTTACAAGTTTACATAATATACTCTAAGAAAAATCATGTACTGTCTAACAGGTTAACCTTGAGCAAACAAAAAAGTCATCCAAAATATCATGCTCAACAAGGGCCCTTAATCTGCAGCAACAAGAAAATCAAGACTTTATTGTTCAGTCTCCATTTCAAAACACAGGGGGCATAAAGGGTATATATTAATCTAAGACGGTTATTTAGGTCTGATTTATTTACTCCTCTTTGATGCTAATAAAGAGTTTATTAGCGTGAACATGAATTAAAGAAGGGCTAGTGGAATACTGATAGAACAACTCCAGGTATACAGGGATTTACAGAAGAGATGAAAAGTATTCAAGAAACAATTCAAAGCTTATTAATGGTGAAAATGAATACAACCGAAGCCCCAAAGCAAGAGACAATGAATCTCAATCCTCCCAGTCCAGACTAAATGTCAAACAGCCTGGCTATCCCAGTCCAGACTCATCTATTTATATCTTCCCAGATCTAACAAATAGGTAGTTAATAGCCAATAACAGAAATAACTATCAACTAATTATTCTACTCCCCCCTTCTAGAATGTACCCGTCCAAAGTATTTATCCTCCTTTTATGAAAATCCAACTTGTTCTCAAGTTGGAATTCTGGGAACTGTTCTTGGACCACTTGTTCAGTTTCCCAAGAATCTTCAAAATCAGGAAGGTCCTTCCAATGCACCAAGTCCTCTTTTTCCCCAGCATGATTAAATCTGATATCCTTCACCTCCTCTGGCATCACTTGCAATTCACACTCTTTTGTAAGGCATTTAGGAAGATTTTGGTAGGTAGTTGTAGGTGTCAACTCCTTTTTCAGTAGAGATATGTGAAATGCAGGATGTATTTGACTATCCACCGGTAATTTGAGCTTAAAGGCCACCTGATTTATCTGTTCTATAATCTCATAGGGACCATAGAATCTGGGACTTAGTTTCTGATTTATCCTCTTTGCTAGGATCTTCAAGAACACCCTGTCACCAACCTCCAGTTTCACTTCTCTTCTTCTCTTCTGTGCTTGTCTTGCTTGCTGCTTCATCTGTTTCTGGGCCTTAGCCAGATTTTCCTTCAACTCCTTTAGTATCTCATTCCTTTCAGCTGTTAATCTTGAGACTTCAGCCACTGAAGTCAAGTTGACATCCCCTCTGATTATGGTAGGAAGCTCTTGTCCATACAATGCTTGGTATGGTGTATTTTTTAGGGAGATGTGGTAGTTGGTGTTGTACTAAAATTCTGCCCACGGTAAGTCGGTAACCATTTCACTCATTGTTTAGGTTTCCTGCGAGTCAGACATCTCAAGTAAGTTTCCAAGCATTTGTTTACAACCTCTGTTTGCCCATCAATCTGAGTGTGATATGCAGTGCTGTACTTCAATTGGGTGCCTGCTAATTTAAACAGCTCATACCAGAAAGAACTTATAAAAAGGCTATCCCTGTCACTCACAATGGACTTATGGAATCCATGTATCTTCACCACTTCTTGGATGAATAGCTCAGCAACTCCTTTAGCATTAAAAGGGTGAGATAGAGGCAGGAAGTGTGCAAATTTAGTCAGTCTATCTACAACCACCAGAACATCTTTACCCTGAGATTTAGGTAGCCCACACCTATAAAATCCATACTTATGTCAGTCCAAATACGGCTAGGAAAAGGCAAGGTTGTAGTAGGCCTGCATGTTTTAGAGCTTGATACTTATTCCTCTGACAAACTTCACAACCCTGAATGTAGTTCTTGATATCTGATCTCCGTTTCAGACCAATAGAATAAGCTTGAGATCCTTTTCATGGTTCTAAAGTAACCAGAATGTCCTCCAACTGCTGAGTCATGGTATTCTTTTAGGATGGTGGCTATTCTGCTAGATCCTTTTGGTAATACCAGTTTTCCTTTGAAGTAAAGCAAACCCCCTTTTATCTTGTAATCAAGAAATTTGTCTGGCTGGGTTAAGGTCTTCTGGATAATGTCTCCACACTTCGGATCCTTCTCTAATTCCTCCTCCAGTCCTTCCCACTCCTGGCAGGTTACTATGGATAAGGATAATAGAGTAGGTCTTCTGGAAAGAGCATCAGCCGCCTTGTTCTCAATACCTGACTTGTATCTGATAGTGAAATTGTAGCCCATCAACTTTGCTATCCACTTTTGTTGTTCCTCCCCCCATAACCTTCTGCTCAGTGAGATATTTTAAGCTTCTTTGATCTGTGTGGACCTCAAACTTCCTTCTCAGCAAATATGGCCTCCATTTTTGGATGGCAAGTACAATTGCCATAAACTCTTTCTCATATACAGATCTGTTTTTATGTTTGACTGATAGTTCCTTGCTCATATAAGCTATAGGTCTGCCTTCTTGCATTAACACAGCTCCCAAACCCTTTCCTGAAGCATCAGTTTCCAGGATGAACATCTTGCTAAAATCAGGATTAGTTAATGATAACTGGTAAGGTAGTCATTGAACTCTTTAATTCTTCAAATGCCTGATTGGTTTTATGATCCCAATGAAAGTTATCTTTCTTGAGAAGCTGTGTAAAAGGTGCTGCTATGCCACTGTAGCCTTTCACAAATCTTCTATAGTATCCCGTTAAGCCCAAAAATCCGCTAACCCTTTCAGATCCGCTAACCCAAAAATCCACCTCATCATGACTTCAATTTTGCTAGGATCTGCAGAAACTCCTTGCTCAGAAATGATATGGCCCAAGTAAGTTAATTGACTTTGACCAAAAGAGCACTTCTTCCCATTTCCAACCAGTTTATTCTCCTTCAGGGCTTCTAAGACCCTCCTCAAATGCTCTTTATGCTCTTCTTTGGATTTGCTATACACTAGTATATCATCAAAGAATACTAGAGCAAATTTCCTTAAGAAGGGTCTCAGGATTTCATTCATTAGGGCTTGGAAGGTGGAGGGGGCATTGTTCAGTTCAAAGGGCATGACCAAGTACTCATAATGTCCCTCATGAGTCCTAAAAGCAGTCTTATGAGTGTCACTTGCTTTCATGAGTTCATCCTAATCTAATGATATCCAGATTATAAGTCTAGTTTTGAAAAAGTCTTAGCTCCTCTTAATTCATCAAGAAGTTCTTCAATAACTTGAATTGGAAACTTGTCTGGGACTGTTATCTTGTTCACAAAACCTTCAACCACCATCCCTCTTCTTAGCCATTAATACTGGACTGCTATAGGGGCTATTACTGTGTTTTATTATCCCTGAACTGAGCATTTCCTTAATGATTTTTCAATTTCATTCTTTTGATCATAAGAATACCTGTAAGGTCTGATATTAAAGATGCTGGCTCCCTCTATGATGTTGATGGCATGATCACAAGATCTGACAGGTGGAAAATCCAGCTTAGATTTGAAGGCTTCTGGAAATTCTTTCATAATCTCATCCCAATCTTCATCCTTCACCTTACTACTCTGGTCCTGCTCATGCTCTTGTCCTTCACAAAATATCCATCCCCTGTTTGCTGTATAATATGTGTCATGGTTTTTAAGGAAACCTCCACATTATTTAGGGCTGCATCTCCTTTGATAGTACAATCCTGCCCTTGTTGCCTCCATTTAATGGTCTGGTTCTGGAAATTTACCTCCATATCTCCTAATTCAGTTAACCACTCCATACCCAACACCACATCAGTACCTCCTAACTCCAAGATGTAAAAGGTTTATTGAATCTCATTCCCCTGCACATTTAATCTCATTCCTACACATCTGCTACTGCTAGGAATGAATTCCCCATTCCCAATTTGGACCTTATATCCTTTAATTTGATTGAAAGGAATTTTCCACCTATCTACCAAATTATGGGATATGAAGTTGTGGGTAGCACCACTATCAATGAGAATGCTCACCTGCTATTCACCTGTAATCCATTTCAATTTTCCTTTCACCTTGAATGTCCTCATGGAGGGTATTCCTTCTTTACTTAGTACTGATAACTGCATAGCTTTGGATTCTAGGTGAATACCTTCTCCTTCATCGGAATCACTAGAATCTGCTTCACATTCTGCGTCTCCTTCAGATTGCTCAATCAAGACCATCTTAAAGTTTTTCATCTTGCATACATGCCCTCTATTCCAATTCTCCCCATATTTGAAACATAGTCCCTTTCTACTTCTTTCCAGTAATTCATTTTGGGATAATCTTGGACCTATTTTCTTTGAATTAGAGTTTGCCATAACTTCCACAGTTTTGTTGTCAACTGGATTCTTCCCAGAAGAGTTGGTAGGGGTTGGTAGGGGTTATGTTACTGCTTCCTCTACTCCCATCTCCCCATTTTTGATAACTGTTTCCTTTGGCCAGATTGTTCTTCCATATTCTTTTCCCTTTTTTATTTCTTCTGGACACTTTTTATTTTCAATCATGACTTGTCCATGATCTCAGCCAGGCCTCTTGCGTTATAGAGCTTCAACTCAGCCCTGATGTCTTTTTTTAACCCATTCAAGAAGATGCCCTTCATGACTTTCCTATCCAGGTTTCCTTGTGAAGCAATTGCCATTTCGAACTGTTCTCTGAACTTAACATTTCCCTTCTGTTTCAGACTCAATAAAGGACCCAAGGGATTTTTAACCAATTCAGGTTGGAAGCGACTAGTCAGTGCTGTTTTCAGTGTTTCCCATGTCCTCTCCTGTGCTTGATTCTCCCACCATTGGAATCAGCTAAGCGCTCTGTCCTCCATAGCTACCACAGTTACTTCTATCTTTTCCTCTTCCTCTGTGATTGAGTCTGAAATAGCGATCGATTCTCACTAGCCAACCATAGGCGTCATCACCATTGAATAAAGGCAAGTCAACCTTCCTTCCAGTTCGATGGTGATTGCTATGCTCCCGGTGATGATGGTGATGACAATGCAGAGGCGAATAGTTGGAATTGTCCTCCGATTCATCTGGACTAGCTGAAAGTCGTGAATGTTGATGGTGCGAGGTGCGATGCAATGCGGAAGATGCATGCGATCTACTTCGTGAACGACTCTGGATTCTTTTCTCCAGGTTCGCGATGCTCGCTTGTATCGCTGCCAAGGTCACCACAGTTGTTGCCGCTGTTTCTTGTTGATTCCTTTCCAGTTCGTTCATTCTTCCTTCCATTTTTGCACGCGTAAAGATCATCCACAGTGATCGACATGCTCTGATACCACTGATAGAACAATTCCAGGTATACAGGGATTTACAGAAAAGATGAAAAGTATTCAAGAAACAACTCAAAGCTTTATTAATGGTGAAAATGAATACAGCCGGAGCCCCAAAGAAAGAGACAATGAATCTCAATCCTCCCAGTCCAGTCAAAATGTCAAACAGCCTGCCTATCCCAGTCCAGACTCATCTATTTATATATTCCCAGCTCTAACAGATAGGTAGTTAATAGCTAACAACAGAAATAACCATAGGGCAAAGTATTTATCCTCCTGTTTAAGTACAGCCGTATCCCTATCAAATACATAGGGCATTATGTTTACCACACATAACACAAAGGGCTACTGGAATACATGAATTAACAAAGGGCTACCGGAATACATTATATTTACCATAATCTATTACTTATCTGGCTTGAAGAAGATAAATGAAATAACGCGTTTATATGTTACCAACTTATCCCCTTAAACAAAAAACATGTTCAGAAATGAGACCTATGGTACAAAACTACAAACAAATAAATTGAAAAAAAAACTCAGCAAAAGAAGCTCTATATCCCCAGAGAGTTTGTTCTAATAAAAGAAACTGATTCTTATTGAGTTTGATGTAGTTTTTCCAAAAGAGTGCTCCGAACCAGTTAAATCATGTTAAATTTGTTTTTACAAGGTAACACCTTAAATAAACAGATGGGTGATATACAAGAATTGTACCTTTCTACAGTTAAAAAGTTTTAAAACATGACTCTTTTTTCAGAACTGAGAGTACTGAACAATTAGAGCTAATGATAGTATGATAGACCCTATATGCACATACGCAGTAAGTGGTTCTTGACAAGTAAGTGCATTTGTGCATATGGCCCATAGTTAATGGCTTTAGCTTCTGTATTACTCGACAGCCATACATTTGGAGGCTTAGTGTTAATAAGTAATAACTTAATACTCCCAAAAATCTTGTTAGATAGCTAGACATGTAGTTTGAAGCCACTCGAAGTCTGCTCCCCTCAATGGACTAAGACACTTCACTTCTTGCAACCCTAGAGTAGACAGAAAACAGTATACTGGTCCAGAACAGAAACAGCCAAAAGCGTACGTTGTATGCCAAAAACAGGACGGGAATGGTTTGACACTACATCTCCTACCTACGGAGCACGGATAAATATCTCCAAGTGAACATGCATTCATTAAATAGTACCGACTATTGTCATTTGGAGCATTCCTTTAAAAAAGTAGATTTGGTTCATGTTAGTAGCTACAGGTGTATCATTGTGTGTCACCATTTGATTTCTGAGTAGTACAAGAAGACAGGCGCGTAAACTTACTATGTCACACTCTATGATAAGCCCAAAAAAGAACTAAAATATATGCTATAAGGATCTAAAAAAGTTTCTACTTGAATAGTTGAATTACATGGGGTTGTCATGACTCATGAGAAGGTATAAAACAATTTAGTCCTCAAAACAACTTAATACAACTTCTAGAACTCAATTTAGTAGTTTAACAAACTTCTTAAAACTCAATTTAGCACCTAATCAGTAAACACAAATTTTGTTGGAGTTATGTTTGTATAACACTATCACCTATATCAATTTGATATTATTTCACTCCACAATGATTTCACTCTAATCCTACTCAAATCCTAAAGTAACAGGTTATCATTCAATAATCACACATTAATTAAACACTGCTAATTCAGTGCATTTTCCTTGGGTCCTCTACCACCTGCTCACCTACTCTCAATCTTCACACCCGGACAGAACTGGCACGCATATGTTATTTTTCTTGTTTTGGTTCTTATTTTATTGTAATATCAAGAACTTAGCTCCTAAGAATCACATTCATCTCAGCTACTGTGCTAATTACTTATTTACTTTTCTAAATATGCTATTTGATATAAACTTTCTGCTCCTTTAACCCCTGAACATAAAATTGAAAATACCTATAACCCTTATGTTTATGAAATGCTAGTAACTGCGTAACTACAAACTGTAAACAAGCATGGTCTGTTGGGGAAAACATTTGCATGTCCAATATTGTGCAACTGAGTAATGAGAAAGGTGAATTAAAAAACAGAAGAAATGAGAGAATGGGTAGCAATATTGATATTAAAAAACAGAAGAAATGCTTACCTGAAAGAGAACAAGAGTGATCAATTGAAGGGGGAGGGGGAACGATTGAAGGGGAGCAAATGGGTTGCAGATGCTCGCGTACCATGAATATGAAAAAACAAAAATAGGGACTAACATCAGAGAAGATGAAGAGGCGAACAAGTGTGATGAAGATGGATGCGTGTGGCCGAATTGGGCCCTGAGCGGTTAATCTCTAGAGGATTAAGTATAATGACCTAAACATTTAGTACATGTTAACTTAGCTATACAATTACACCAACAAAATTTTAATACCAACAAATTTTGTAAAGATTTTAAATTTGTGGTTGAGGAATATGCTTTGGTGCATCTAAGATTAATATGTTTTTTGTGCCTACATTATTCAATGAATGGCGTTATGAACTCTACATGCACATATTTTAATAATTTCAATTAATAGTACACGTTTATGCAATATCTATCCCTTTTAACTCCAAATGTTTTTCCGCTTTGTCTTTTACTCCCCTATTCTGTAGATTGTGGACTCTGGTGCACGTTCCCTCAAGTTGATTTATCAGTCAATTTTTGCTCCGAAGTATGACTTTACCCAAAAGGATAATGTGGAATTCATTCTGTTGCTTTTAAACAATCAGAATGAAAATGTTTCTGGACTTGGTGCAAGTATAATCTCACACTCTTGCAAGACATATGCAGAACAGAAGGCATTGAGTGATGCTGGAGTTGCAGATAAACTTATTAGCCTTCTTGGAGGCTCTCTAGTTCAAAAGGATGCTAGTCTTGAAGCACTGGCCACAATTGTGAAGGAAAATCCTGAAGTTATTTTGAAACTAATGGAACCTCAAAGGGGAAGAGCATTAAATATGGTTATCGAGCTAACTAAGGATAAATATTCAAGATCAAAACTGCTTGCTTGCACATGTTTAATTTCCATTAGGAATACTTCCCCTTCTTATCTACAAGATGTACAAATACAAAGAAAGTTGATATTGATATTACTGGATCTTCTTGAGGATTCTGGTCAAGTTGGAGATGAAGCTCCTTTTGTTTTATCTAGTTTAATTTCAGAAAATGAGGGTCTACAAAGACTAGCATTTGAAGCAAGTGCTATTGATAGACTTTGCGAACATTTTAAAAGGTGTTCGTTACAACCAAGGCGTTCACAGGGAATTTTGCATGCATTGGCTGATCTCTGTTCAAGGTTAGAATGCTGCAGGGATCAGCTCATATCTTTAGAGGTCAGAGTTTTAGTACCATGCTGTTATTATTTTTAAAAAACGTGGTTGTTACATTATGGCTACTTACTTCATTGTGCATTATGTACTTTAAGGCTGATAATATTATTAGCGGTGACTTCATCATAGGCTCATAGCAATCTGGCATCCTCGATGTTTTTTGAAATCCTATACGGTGATACAAAGAAGATCATTCCGATCAACCAATTATTTTATAATGCATTACATATTTTGACTTTAGAGAAGACATAGGATTTTTGGCGTGTCCTAGAAAATTCATATTACATGAAATACCAGGAACCTATTTGCAAGTTAGTTTTTCTTCCCTTTTATCAAATTTATTAATATATTGTACACCTCTACAATTCCTCTACATTGCCCCAATCAAATATGTTTTAGATTGCAATGTGTGGTTGCAGTGTTGTGCTTCACGTATCTATAGTTTTAGAATGATTGTATATTTGTATGAAGCATGACCGTAGATTTCAAAAACTGAAAACTATTCAATGTGGCACCACATGCTTTTACTGAATTAATAAATGTCATAAGAAACATTCATCTCTTCTTTCCTTTTCTAGGCTTTCAAGCTTGTCACGGAGGCCCTTAGTTGCAAGAGTCCAGAAGTTCGTATTGCGGCTTGCATATGTGTGAAAAACGTTTCTCGTTCGGTCAAGGTTTGTAGTATGTAAGATATGTTGATTCTTGTCTGCAGTTAACTGCACTATGCTGACAAAGTATTATGCAGAGCCTGAGTGCAGGTTGGTTTTTGAAGAAAACTGTAACAGCCCCCTTGCTTCAGCTTTTATTTGATGATTGTCACAATGTTAAGGTACTTTGTTTCTCTGTGTTGGTTTTCCAAAATTGCCAATAGTCTTATGTGGCCGCTGCAGTTTGCTATAATTTTTTTTACAAAAGACAACTTCCTGATGCTTTCCAGGCATTAGCGTTTTGCAGTCTCTCATTGATATATATACTAGATATTTCACATGCTCTGCATCAGTGCGATCTCATTCTTACTAAACAAATCCATTATTGGTGAAACCACATACCGAAGAGCATTTGTGAATTCATTATATATAATGGCAGCTGACTGAGGAATGTTTGTCAAGTAGTTATAACTCATTAATTGACCTTAACCACAAGAACCTACTTACAATGCTAGAGAAATCCTGAATTGTTACTGTAGGTGTTCCATATTTAATGAGGTTATGATTCATTATTAGTTGGTTCTTCATGTTTGTCTTTTTATTTCTTATCTTTTGTCTAGGTTGCTGCTCTTGGTGCCATTAGCAATGTTGTAGTTGACTTTGTCTCAAATAAATCAGTGTTCATGCAATGTGGAGTTATAAAACAGACTGTTCAACTTTTGAAATCAATGGATTCAACGATTAGGGTAAAAGCAGTGCGTGCTTTAAGGAATCTGATGTTCCTTGTAAACAACAGGTGCAAGGAAGAAATCCTTTTGGAACTCACACAACCAACATTAATATGTCTCATTTGTGGTAACTACTTAATTTTGGTGTCATTTTGTGGGTAATTTTAGTGAAAATCCAATTGCTTTCAATATTAGCTTTTATAAACTGCAGACCCTGAAACATGTGTTCAAGAGCAAGCTTTAGCTCTTGTTCGAAATCTTGTTTCTGGGACCATAGATTGCATTGACTATGTCTTCAGTGAGGATTCTCTTCTGCTTCATGCTGTGGGAAGGCAACTACAAAGTGCTTCAAAACCCGAAATCTTGATTCAGGCAAGCACTTTCCTTTCCAATTCCTGGATTTGACTTTTGTTTCTATGTTTCATATTCCGTACTCATCATCACCACCCTAATCCCAACTATGTTGGGTCGCTGGCATGAAATTTGCAGTGCCTATCAGTTGTCTAAATTTCAGTGTAAATTCATGCAAATAGCAAGGTCGTAATTTTTCATATGAGGTGCCCTTCCCGTTTTAAGCTTTAGGTTTTTCCTACTTGCATAAAAATATCATGAGAGAATGACGCGATGAGATCATCATTATTGTAAAATCAACATGTATATCATGGAACATGACGGTTGGTTTTCATAGTTTCCAATGTACCAGTTTGGGTACTAGTTTGCTCTTTCAAACTGGCGAACACGTGTATGGTGAAGATATTATATGGTAATAGTATGCCCGGACTGATGGATTGAATCAAACTTGATGTTTCTTTGTTTGCCTGTTTGGTAAACTTTTCATGTAAATGTCAATGTACTTCTGGTAGTTATCCAGTTATCCACCTTAAAAAGACATGTCACTCACTTTTTATGGGCATAAATAGGAAAGTCTACACAAAACACACTCTTGATAAATGTGCCAAACTCGAGTGTAAAGTTTTCTAAGGGTGTTTTAGGAACTTGTTAAGTTTCAGGGTAAGATAATAGAGAGAAAAACAGATGAGAAATTTGAAGCAAATAATAAGTGGAGAAAATTAAAAATGGTCGAAACTCAATAAGTTAATTTTAGAATTTTGTTTATAATCAATTTGCTTATATATTTCATTCATATAAAGAATAAGATTAACAATGTATGCAATTTTTTTGAAGTTTTTATCAAACATAGCCGTTGGGAAGGAGTGAATACATATAGTACATGGGCAGGGTAGGTGAACTGTCAATACTAAGGATACATATGACTAATGCAACAGGGCATGTATGTGCTGAGCAATGTTGCATCTGGAAATGAATTCCACAAGGAAGCGGTTATGCACCAGCTTTTCCCGTCATCATCTAATGACACAACCGCGTCAGTGGTCTTTAAGTTCCTGCAGAGCAGTGACAGCCGAGTACGCATGGCTGCTGTCTGGGCTTTAGTAAACCTTACTCTTCCTAGCTGCACTCCTGGAACATTTGGTCGTGTTCTAAAACTACATGATTCTGGCATTATTTCTCAACTAAAGAACATGGTCAATGATCCCTGTCTAGATGTGAAGGTCAGTTGCAATATTTATCGAACATAATTTCTTGCACATCATCTTTAGGGTATGTTTGAATTACAGAAGATTCTTGGGAAAGGAAACAAATGGCAAGTTATTTTCACGTGTTTGGTTTTACCTTTGGAAAATGCAAAGGAAAAAATTGACTATCGTTAACATATACTCCATAGTATTTAGATTCCTTAAAATTTTAGATTTATATAATATAGACAAACAAGTCAAATGAATATTAACAAATTTCTATACTTAATACTCCCTCCGTCCCATTTAAACGTTCTCACACGGTTTACGACGTTTGACTGACCATAAAGTTAATTGATCCCTGTCATTAGTAAAATTTTTTTTAGTAAATAAAATTTACATATTCAGAAACCACATTAAAACCGCTGCAAAGCCTGATCAAGAAAATTTAAATTTGATAAAAGTTGAATATATAAAGTAAAAGATTAAGAACAATGCACGTGGACCGGAGAATAGTGGACGAGAACCTTTAAATGGGACGGGGGGGGGATATTAATTTATTTATTGAGTTCTAGCACATTTTTATATTCTCAGACTTTTTCTTTCCATGCAATTTTCCTCTATGTTTTTCGTCATGCCTTTACCTCGTATTTTCGTGGTTCTAAATGGATCCTTAGGGCATGCTTGATCATTTTGATTGTGGAAAATGCTAGGGAAAGGAAGAAACTAAGAAAATTATATTAGGAAAGTTATATTGTTATGCTTTATTTTACCTTGGGAAATACAGAAGAAAATTAAATATGACTTAGATGATTTTAAACAACAACAACGACAACATCCAAGCCTTGGACCTTTGGTTCCAAAAGTTTTTGGGATCCGCTAACATGAATCGATGATATCTGAGCCAAAAGAAAAAGAAAGATAAAAAAGATAATATAAAATACAGATAAGATACACATAAAAATGATAGGATAAAAAGGGGTTAAAAGAATATATATATATATATATTTATATACATATATGTAAGGTAGGCCTACAAGTTACCATTTTAGGCCTGTTTCATTTGAGGTGCTTCCGACTGGAATTTTGTGATGAAATTTTGTGAGCATGTTCTCCATGAAATGTAGGTTATGTCCACCAAAATTCATATTAAAAATCAATCATGAAGTCAGTTAAATAAATTATTGTAAAAAACTGCATGTTTTATATACATAAAACTGCGGAATTTCAAAAAATTATTTAACTGACTTTCCGAATAAATTTTGAGTTGTAATTTCATAGACATAGTATACACTTCATGGAGAACATGCTCATAAAATTTTATCAAAAAACTCATCCCAGAAACACCTCAACTGAAAGAGGCCTAAAATTATAACTTTTAGGCCTACCTTACACGAATATTTTCCTACATATATGTATGTGTGTGTGTCTATATATAAACATATATATATATACACAAATATTCCTGTTCGGCCAGGCCGGACAGGAGCTCGTCCGGCCACCTTAATTTGAGGTGGTACCGGTGATATTTTTGGCTGAAATTATTTGTGTATGTTCTTCATCAAGTCTAGTTCATCCATACCAAATTTGAGAAAAAAATCAATCGGGAAAGTCGTCAAATGATTTTTGAAAGATAACTGTGTTTATATGTACATTCCGGACCAGTTATCTTTCAAAAATCATTTGACAATCTTCCCGATTGAATTTTTTTCTCAAATTTGGTATGGATGAACTAGACTTGATGAAGAACATACACAAAAAATTTCAGCAAAAATACCATCGGGGAGGCCGGACAGGGCTCTTGTCAGGACCGGCCGGACAGGAAATGGACTCTATATATATAGGGGATGGTTCAAATACAAAGAGGTCTTCCCATGCAAAGTGAGAATTAATCTTGTGTTTTCATTTTCATATCTAATGGCTCAAAATGAGCCAAAAATGCACTAAAACTGATCAAAAACGCGGTGGCAGTTTTGTAAATAAACCAAAGTTTTTTGCCACCGCGAAAAAGTGCAACAGAAGCATGCAAAAGTGCAACACGGTGTGGGAGAAGTGCAATCGTTCGCACTTTGCACGGGAGCACCTCTTTTTATTTGAACTCTTCCCCTACATATATATATATATATATATATATATATATATATATATATATATATATATATATATATATATATATAAATTCTCAGGTCCAGCACCTCCCGGTTCGAACGCCGTCTGAACATCGCCGTTTGGGGCGGTTCACGGTGGAATTTTTTGATGAATTTTTTTGAGCATGTTCCTCATCAAGTCTAGTTTATCCATACCAAATTTCAGCTCAAATTTCGATCGGGAAGGCAGTCAAATAATTCGTTGAAGTTAACTGTGTTTTTCTATGTATAATTTGGCGCAGTTAACTTCAACGAATTATTTGACTGCCTTCCTGATCGAATTTTGAGCTGAAATTTGGAATGGATAAACTAGACTTGATGAGGAACAAGTTCAAAAAAAATCATCAAAATGTTCCTCCGGGAACCGCCGCAAACGGCGGTGTTCGGACGGCGTTCGGACAGAAAAGTGCTGGACAGAAGAATGACTCTACATATATATATATATATATGTATATATATATATGTGTATATATATGTATATATATATATGTATATATATATGTATATATATATATGTATATATATATATGTATATATAGGGAAGAGATCAAATAAAAAGAGGTTCTCCCGTGCAAAGTGCAAACAATTGCACTTTTTCTTCATCGCGTTGCACTTTTGCGTGTTTCTGATGCACTTTTTCGCGATGGCAAAAAACTTCATTTTAATTACGAAATTGCCACCGCGTTTTTGATCAAATTTAGTTCACTTTTGGCTCATTATGAGCCATTAGATCTCGAAATGAACGCACGAGATTAATTCTCACTTTGCATGGGAAGACCTCTTTGTATTTGAACCCTCCCCTATATATATATATATAGATAGATATAGATAGATATATAGATAGATAAAGAGTTAAAGACAAAAGGGTAAAAACATGTGAAAGAAAAGGAAGACGAGGGGAAAAGGATGATAACAAATCAATCCTCCACTTTACTCTCTTCAAATCCATGCCCTCATCCAACCCAAGAAGAAGTATATCGCTTCTAACTCCTCTAGTCCATGCCTGTTTGGGTCTTCCTCTCTCTTCCCCGCTTTTTCTCCGCATCTCTCAACTCGTCTGACAGGTGCATCACTCGGTTTTCTTCGTGTATGACCAAACCACCATAATCGAGTATGTTTGATTGTCTGATTTCTCAAGTGGTTTTTTCTAGTATGTCCACACATCGAACGTAGCATGCAGATCTCTGTTACACTCATCTTTTGAGTGTGACATTGTTTCCTCATCCAACACTCCACGCCATACAGTAATTCAAACTTAATTGCTCTCCGATAGAATTTACCTTTCAGTCTAGTCATCATACCCCGATCGCATAGGAATTCTGATGCACTCTTCCATTTCATCCACTCTGTTCTGATTCTATGAGATGTATCTCCATCTAATTCACCATCCTTCTGAATTATAAAGCTTAAGTAACAAAACATATCACTGACCCATATTTCCTTACCATCTAGAGTAATTCCACTGTTGTCACGACTTCTACCTCCACCGAACTTGCACTCCATGTACTCAGTCTTGCCTTGACTCAATTCGAAATATCTGTTCTCAAATGTTTGTCGCCATACTAACAACTTTTCTTTAACATCTGATTGCGTCTCATCAATCAATACAATATTGTCGTCAAATATCATGCACCACAGTATATTGTCTAGAGAGAACTCTACGGTCCTCCCTACACTAGTACGGACACTTGTAGTACACTTCTCATACATATCCTTATGATGCTGATATACTTACATGATATGTTTTTTTAGTTAAGGCCTACCAAAGAACTTCTCAAAGTACCCTATCATATGCCTTTTCTAAGTTAATGAGCACCAAATGTTTATCCTTGTTAATGTCTCTATACTTCTCCACAAGTTGCCGAAGAAGGTGTTGACCTCAATTGTTGAGCGACCAAACATAAAACTGAATTGATTCTCTGAAATTTTAACACTTCTCGAAAGCCTTTGCTCGATCACTCACTCCCAAAGTTTCATGGTGTGACTCAAGCTTAATTTCTCGATAGTTGGCACATTCTTGTACGTCACCTTTAGTCTTAAATAAGGGAATAAGAGTATTCTTCTGTCAACTCACTGACATTTTGTTGTTTCTCCAAATCTTGTTGAAGAAACGTGTCAATCACTCGGTCTCTTTCTCCCAAACTTTTCTGAGCCTAGACCAGTATGCCATCTGGATCCACTTCTTTCTTCCGCCTCATCTTTCTCAAAGCCTCTTTAACTTCTATTGTTTGGATCCTTCTGACAAAATCTCGATTTATCATTGAATCTGGTATGGTTAGATCACCAATATCTTGTGTTTTATTCCTGTTGAACGATATATCAAAGTATGACCACCACCTTTTTTTTATTTCCCCGTCTTCCGTTAGTATCCTTTGATCGACATCCTTCACACATTTAACTATTCCAATATCTTGAGTTCTATGATCACGAAGACAAGCAAGTCTATAGATATCTTTTTCTCCTTCCTTAAAGTCCAACTTTACATACAATTCCTTGTTCACTCTCTCTTGTGCTTCCTTTATAGCTTTCTATCGCTCCAACTTTTCCCCAAAATTTTGTAGCAATCTCTTTTGTTCCTTATGGCTTGTTTCACCTCATCATTCCATCAAGATGTGTCCTTTTTTGGTGTCAGACAATCTTTAGATTCTCCAAATATCTCCTTTACCCAAGGTTGTCAAAGGCGTAAGGCGCACCTGAAGCGCTAGGAGTCTTCCAGCGCTTGAGGCGCAAAGCGCAAAAAAGCGCTCGCTTGACTCGGGTGAAGCGCATTACTTATATAAAGTCACATATACTATTCTATAAATACCAAATATGATGTATGTAACATCATATTGAACCAAATGCTTCAAAAAAGCTAGGTAGTTGTGTTAACTAATTAGTTGTGTTTCATCTAAGTAGTTGTGTTTCCAAGCTGGATCATTTTTTGTAGAGTTTTCACTTTCAGCACCACCCACAGAACTTGTTCCACCTTCCATATCCTAGAAAAGATCAAAGCTGGAATCAGTACATATATCTTTAGTAGTTAGTACATATATAATGGAATCAGTTTGTTAATTGATACACCAAGTTACTATATGGAATCAGTTTGATATATAAAGTTAAGAACATACATCTTTACTCTTTAGTACATTAGCACATATAACTTTAATATGTACATATATCTTTAGTACATATAAAGTTAAGATATATCTTTAGTACATATATAATCAGTTGGTTAACTGATACAGTGATACATAAACTTTATGGAATCAGTTTGATATATAAAGTTAAGAACATATAAGAACATATAACTTTAGTATGTATATTAGTATTATATACAATGTAGAGTACTATATATGTATATTACAAAGCAGAGTACTATGACAGTATGAGTATTATATACATAGTAATATACTAAAAAATAAAAAAGCAGAGTACTATGAGTCTATGGATAAAGAAGACAGTAAATGAAGGTAATTGAAAAGGCATGAGACTGCATGAAAAAGAAGATGTACCTTGTTTACTGCTACGATGGAGAGCTGCGTATGCTTGAGATGATGAAGCTGAAAGAACCGGCTGGTGTAGAGCAGCTTGAGTATAGAGTGACGGAGTGAGGAAAGCGAGGAGAGTGAAGAGGATGGCTAGCGGTTAAGCTTTGTAGTGTCTTGCGCAAGTTTACGTTTTTACGTACTATTAAGCTTAGTTTTACGTAGGTTAAACTTACTTTAACCTATCGTTTTCATGGGCTGAGGAATATTAAGATATGGGCTTTTTTTTCAAAGTTTTAAACTAAAAAAGGGCTGTCAGCCTTTTCCGTTTCAGGCGACGCAGGCGCGCGCCTATAGCGCTTCCGCGCTTCGTGCGCTTCTAGCGCTTATGCTGCGCCTTGCCCAGGGTTGTGCGCTTCTACCTTACTCAGGCGCTAGGGGTCTACCTCGCTGCGCTTTGTGCGCTTAAGCGCAGAAGCGAGCGCTTTTGACAACACTGCCTTTACCACTTTGTTAATTGTCAATTCCATTGATAACCACACATCCTCCACATGTGCATCATTATCTATACACCATACATTTTCTCCAAACATTTTGTTTGTAAAGCTTTGTTGGAGATCTCCCTTGAACCTCCACCACTTTATCTTTGGCTCCATTTGTTGCTTAATGAGCCTTCTATGATCACTCCTGGGATTGCCTTAGAAGTTAGAATCAGTGTAGCTAGTTGTCCAAGTAGTCCGTACTAAGAAGTAGTCAATTTGGGTGTCATTAGCTTCACTTTTACAGGTCACAAGGTGATAGTGTCTTTTCTTGAATCAAGTGTTTATTATAGTCAACTCATATGTCGAGGCAAAATCCAAGATGTTCTTTCTTGTCAACTCATAGTCAACTCATAGTCAACTCATTTCTAGTGTCAAAACCATGTCCCATGAATACTCTCAAAACCACCATGACTCGAGCCCACATACCCGTTGAGGTCGCTTCCTAATGACCAGCTTTGCTTCCCTTGACACTCTTCGCACCATTTCCTCGAGATCTTCCTAGAACCGTTGAGTTATAGATGCATCTAAACCAACTTGTGGTGCATAGAGTCATAGACACTTACTGTGGGCATGATCTCACCCCCTATCATTAATTTAATGCTCATGATGCGGCCGTTCTTCCTAAATACTTCCACCACATCCTCAGCATAGTCACGCGCCACAATGATGCCTACTCCATTTCTGGTCTTCTCTCCCCGAATACCACAACTTAAAACCCTGGAAAATCTCACGTGCTTATGATGCGGCCGTTCTTCCTAAGAACTTCCACTCACTTAGTTTCTTGCATGCACATAATGCTGATATTCCTTCTCTTCATAACTTTGTCTACCTCAGATGATCTTCCCATAGGAGATCCAACATTGCATGTCCCAAAACGCAATTTAGCACTTCACCTTCTATTTTTAACACCACCTTGAACCCCACCATGCCCTTGCATACTGTGACATCATCCCCGGGCAATAGGATGACATGACGCTTCCGGGAAATAGGATGACATGACGCTTCCGGGCAATGAACTAGCAATCTTAGCAATTTTATCACCACACCTATGAAGTGTAGCGCACCCTTGCATATTTGACACGACGCCGGGCGGAGGGATGACACTTAGCTTGCGGGTGACATCCTAGCTGACTTTGATGATTTTAAACAAGCATACGAAATTAATTTGTTGCTCTAACCATTGCTAATCCCCCCCCCCCCCCCCCAGATTTCCCTTCTTACCCAATTTTCTCCCATATCCCCTTGTAAAGTTTTCCGAGTTCCTAGTTGAGCCTTAGGTTTTTATCTTTAAGTTAAAGACTGTAAATTTTGTCTTATTGCAGCTTAGAGCAAGAACAGTCATTGGACAATCAATGACTTCTGGTGATGGTTCAGCATGAATATTATGCCTTATATATTATCAATTAAATTGTGATTCCTACAGTCCTAGTGGAGCATGATCATTGGGGGCTTAAAATTGTTTTGAAGTGCCATTTCACCTTTATTTGGACCATAAGAGCATGGTATGCCTCTATAATATTTACATTTATTCGTGATGTTTGCAATAAAAACTATTCCATCCTATTAAAAAGTAAGGGGTAATGCCTTTTAGTGCGACCATGGCACATTGGCACTCATGGCAAAAGTTTCAGCAATAAATATTCAATTGTTGTTCTTGAAAGATTTCATTGTATGGATTCATCAATTTTTAAGTATTTTAATCATTTTTGAAATGCACTTAAAATTGATGTCGATCTTGTACACGATTCTTTTCAAAGTATGCTAGGTCACTGGGAGTTTTTGTTTGCTTTTCATACGTTTAACGTGATTGACTGATTAACATTGATATTTTGCCATCAACTGGTTAATGTTTTCAATTGACAGGCGGCCCACAGGCCAAAATGTGGTTTCTTTGTTGGGTTTTTGTTTATTAGCAATGAATCTTTTATTATTTATACTATTACTAAGTATCAACTAACTTTTCAACCGCTGGAGTTGATCATCTTTTATCCAAATATTTTGTTATTACCATTAAGGTTTGATTTACATATTTAAAATTATTACAATGCTTGAGTGATTCCATAAGTGCATCCACATCCAAGACCACAAAAATATTCTGTAACTTGACTTGGACAATTTTTCACTTTCAATTCTCATATATTCGGGATCCGAGGTTCGCTAGTGGATTACTATTATACAAAATAACCCTTATCACTCTCAATTCTCAAGTATTCCAGATCGACCACATAAAAATCCCGAAGACTTCCAGATTTGACAAGTTTTCACTCTCAATGCCAAGTACTCCGGATCCAAAGTTCACTAGTGGATTATTATTGTTATTATACAAAATAACCCCTTTTAACTCTCAATTCTCAAATTTTCCAGATCCGATGTTCGCTAGTGCATTATTATTATACAAAATAACCCCTTGCCCTCATTCATCACCCCAAAAACTTGGCCATATCACCCATTTCATCCCCATTCTTTTTATAGAGGTGGATGCTCTCTTATTCATCATTATCGTTACCCCAGTGCCGGATGTACACAGTCTTATCCCTGTACTAAAGCATAGAGAGACTATTTCCGGATGATCCATGGTGGATGCTCTTATTATGTTAATAAATTATTGTGGAGCTTCTGTAGTTGAAAGTATTTATACTTTGATGTCATTTTTTTGTGAAGTCTGTATAATATTAGTCAAGATTGATGTATCCAAGTTGTATTTCCCTGCAGGTCTGTACATTTACTTTTACAGCATTTTACATTTGAAGCTTCATGAGAAGCATCTTGCAGTGTATGTGCTTTTTGCTGAGCAAAAATCATCATATTTGGGATATATATTTCCGTGACTTGCCTGAGGGATAGCATTTCTTAGTGTTTTTAACTATTTACCATTCTTTGTATTGTATACTGTATTCAACACCTGCCTCCTCAGTCCTCTCCCTTCACCCCCAGGAACTCTTCTCATCTCGTTTCGGCTTTTCAGTTTATTTTTATTGGATGCTGAGACGGGTAGGGGGTGGGTATGCCCCTCATACGAGAGGATCTAATGGGGATTATCTGTAATTGTAAAATGTCTTGGGTGAAGAATGTTCATACGCTGAAGGGGGTGGGATATTCACATTGACGGTTGTTTAGGATTATGATATTATTAAGAAGCCAGATGTGGTCTAACTGGACCCCGGTCAGTCGGTCATGAAGCATGTGATTCCTTCCTAAAAGTCAACCGAGATTGTGCAACAGTGTTTGTATGAGTGTTTACATTTCAGTTAAATTTAAAGCAATTGTAATGTTGGTTTTTGTGCTGTTATTGAGGAATGAGGTTTAAACGATTAAACAGGTGTATGATGTTTTTGGTTCAAACTTCAACCATATTGAGAGATCAAGCAAGAGCCAGCATCGAATGTGGTGCAAAACATTGTTTTGACTTGTGATTGTGAATCAAAGTACTAAGTCAACGACTACAAAACAAGAAGGTTCAACTATCAGACTTCATATTTTAATGTGTAGTAGTGGTGAGAAGTTTGTTTAAACTCCGCAAAATATTTGTAATATTTTGAATTTTTGATAATTTTTTTGCTATCTTTCATCATATCTAACTGGTCACTGTTTCTTTAGATTTCCATATATAGGGAGTGTTGGTTCCCGAATCCCGGCCTATTGGACCAGTTCCAGGTCGTTCATTTGAGATCATGTCTATGGCGATAAGCATTTTTACCATTTCACTTGCATGTATAGTTTTTTTGAATGGAAAAACCTTATATTGATATATCAAAAACACGTAAAACAATTTCTAGGAAATGCGCATTATTGACTAATCACTGAACGTGCAAGTAACATACAATAACAAAATAGAGAGACTTGCACTGCAAAGTATCCACACCATTTGTCCAGGTATAGTTAGGCATAGACTCAGACCAGGTTGGGTCTGACCGGGCTTTTTTCTGGATTCTTGAGGCCCGGAATCACACCATTTCTCTACTCTTTAATTATCTTCATCTTCTCAAATTCTCTTATTCTCCAATATATTATATATCTACTTATATTATTTATCTACTTATAAATACATACGTTATATTTCTTATCTACTTATGTAGTTATATATTAATTATCTATTCATAAATACATATATTATATTACTTATATTTCTTATCTACTTAATCTCTACTTATTATCTACTTATATCTACTAAATACATACATATTACAATTTATATCTACTTGGTTTGAATTGTTAGTACATTTTAGTACGAATTAGTACATTTTATGTAATACTTTGATTGTTAGTACATAAAATAATTGTTAGTCCGAATTAAAGTTAGAATTGTTAGAATTTTATTTCATTAGTTTGAATTGTTTTTATAAATTAATATTTGTTACATTTTTAAGATGGAAGGTGGTAGATATTCGGTTGATATGGGTAACCTCGACCGCAACCGAACGAAAGAGCTTGCGAGGAAGAGATCCCACAAAAGGTAAATCACATATTAGCTCTTCATCTCAAAGTCGAGATGATTTTGATACAGGTTACGCAAGGAGGGATGCGATGACCGACGAACAATTAGAACAAGAATTGCATCGACATAATAGTCGGTTTTTCCAAGATCAGCCGATGATCATTGATGAAGAAGAGCTTGAGGACGACGATGTGGAGGAAGTAATTCCGGAGAGCCACGACGTCGACGAGCCTGCCTCATCCAAATCAGTACGAAAAAAAGTAAATCTGAACTAATGTTTAATAATTTTGATAAGTGGAAGGACCCGAACACCGGGAATTGGAATGCAACTTGCAAGTGTTGCAAGAAAAATTATAGCTTGGAGATTTTCAGCGGATACGGATTCGCTGCAAGGCATCTTAAGGCCAAACACACGACGGAGTATGCAAAATTAGGCGGCGGAACGGGGAAGCAAACTCAAATATCGAGGTTTACTAATAACCAACAACCTTTTGGTAATTTCTCATACAATGATGCAGAAAATTTGACTGGTATGCCTAACTTACTTGTTGAAGAAAATTTGCCTTATTTGTTTTTTGAAAGTCTTGCTTTCAAAGATTATGCACAAACTTGTTTAAATCCTCAATATAGAGGTTATAGTCGCAAAACGGTTAAGAAAGAAATTTTAAGGCTTTATGGTGCGAAAAAGGTAAGGTTACAAAATTATTTTGCAAACTTCATGTTACTGTATGTTCTGACATATGGGAGAATACTTATCATAATTTACATTATTTGGGTCTGACTGCACATTATATTGATAATGATTGGAATATGCATAAACGTGTTCTTGCTTTTCGTGAATTTAATGATCGTCACACCGTTAAACATATTTATATTTTGATTGAGCGTATTTTAATTGAGTATAATTTGAATGATAAGGTGTTTGCTATTGGTTTTGATAATGCTACTAATAATACTGCTGCTATTCCTACATTGCGTGAATTGTGTGGTGCTACTTTTTTGATAGGTAGATTTTTTCATCAACGATGTGCATGTCATGTTCTAAAATTATGTGTGCAAGATGGTCCAAAAGCGTTAGGAGATTCTATGGAGGTAGTCGGGGGGGGGGGGGGTTAAACGTATTTGAGGTAATTGTCAACTTAGAAAAAATGACATGATTATTTGATAGAAAGAGGTGTGAAATGGTGTGAAATATGTGACTTTTCCTAAAGATTTGTCTATTCGTTGGAATAGTACTTATAAGTTAATGACAGTTCTTCTTAGATATAAAGAATATTTTCCTGCTTTTTTAAAACAATATGATAACTATATTATAAACTCGACTGATATCGACACTTGCGAAAAAATTTGTAATGCTTTGGTATATTTTTTTAATGCAACCGAAACTTTTAGACATGTTTATAAACCTACCTCAAACCAATTTATTCGTGAAGCTGTTAATCTCGCTGATGCTTGCGGAATTTGAGAATTCCGCTTATGTGAGTTATTTTGCTGAGAAGGAAAAGTTTTTAAAATATTATGCACATATTCCGCATATTTATGGTATTGCATTTGTTCTCGATCCTCGTTTTAGACTTGGTTCTTTAGAAGAATGTTTGAACTATTATTATGCCGCTTTTTTTGTTCATCTTCCAATGTATGACGATAACGCAATTGATCCGAAAAAAGAATACAACGAGGTTAGTGATATATTTTATGCATTATTTAATGAGTTTCATGCACAATATGGCAACGCGCCATCTCCCCCGACACAAACATCTTCATCTAAAGGAAAATCAATTTTGAAATCTACATTTGGCAATCTTATTTAAAAAACTAAAACAAGAGAAATTACCCAAAATATGACTAAAACCGTTTGTATATTCCAAAATAGGACTATCATGTTTTTATTCCCAAAATAGAACTAATTATTGCCATGTTTTGGCAGTACCAGAGTTTAAACATGGCAGTATTTTCCAAACTTGGCAGTAATTACTCCCATTTCGGGAATAAAATTATGACAGTCCTATTTTGAAATTTCAAACTTTTTCACTCCTATTTCGGGAATTTTCTCATTTAATAATGGTGATACAATATAAGTAATGTAAAATGAACTAGAGTATTTAAATATATTGATTTTTACAAAATTTAAAATACATTGAGACCTAGATGGATACTTAATATACACATATTACCAATTACAAAATAAAAACAAATGTTGGAACATTATAAACATAATTGGGAAGTGTAATAATAGCATTGATGTATATTTATTAGTATTTTTGTTATAAATTAATTAGTTAATAAACTAATTATTTAATACTAATAAAAGGAACAAAGCTTCTTTCTCTAAATCCTGGGAGCTTCTCTCTCTAGGGTTACCGCTGCCGGTAACGCCTAGCGTCCGACTTTCGCCACCGGTACTGCCAGGGGCCTCTTAGCCGCTGCTGGTAGGCCGGTTGCAGACCGGGGCTGTTTTTCTACGAGTTTTCTTTGAAACTTCATTTTTTTCCTTGTGCGTGCGATCCTCTCTGGCAGTCTCGACGGAAGGGCTACGCAGCAACAGTTTATACATTTTCGACGAATTGCGTGAACCAATTGGAGGTGAAAGTGACCAACGATATTCCCGAGAGGAAGCTTAGGCAGAGTGGTTGTGCATGGAAGGTGTTGTTGATAAGTATAGAAAAATGGCACTTCAGGAAGAGGAGGAGGATTTGGATCTTGATGATACAGAGACAGAGGAACCGTCGGTGGAAGGAAACAGGCCGGGTTTTCCGATGGTAGGAGTCCTGTTGACAGACCACAAGGTCAGATTTCCAGCTATCAAAGAGCTTATGGCTTCGCTATGGAGGCCGGGCAAAGGTCTCTCGATCAAAGAAGTCAGGGAAAAAAGGTATTTGTTTACTTTCTATCATCGTGTGGATATGAATCGTGTTCTTGAGGGATAGTGGTGGACTCAGTTTGGGTCGGGCTCGGTTCGGGCCTTGAACCAGCCGGGCCTCGGTTCACGGTATGGGACTATGGGAGGCTCAGAACCGGCCCGGATAACCCCGGGTCCGGTTCGGTTCGGGTCACCCACCCGGTTCACGGGCCGGGCCACCCGCCGGGCCGAGCCTTTTAATTTTTTTTATAATTATATATTATATTATTAGAATAATTCTTATTACAAAAAAAATTGAAGTTGTAAGTTATAAGTTTGTAACCAATTAATTAATTTAAGTTATAAGTTTGAACATTATTGAATTGATGTACACAATAATATAAACTAGTTCAAGTATATTTATTTCAAATAAGAAGTACAATTGAGAATTAGGATGAATTTATTTCCTCCATAAAGTGACGGGTGGGAGCGATGGTAATTTCTTGAGTTCTTCGTTGGGCCTTCAACCAATCGTGAAAGCAAACTAGCATCTCAAGAAAGCTCGGGCTCAACCTCGTTCTATAATCGATTAGGACGTTGTCGGCCGCACTAAATTCTAGTTCCACGGCAACGGTTGATATCGACATTACTAGCACTTGCTTAACCATCTTTGATAAAATCGGGAACGTTCTTTCAGATTCCTTCCACCACTTAAGAACGTCAAAGTCATCACCAACTTCATAATCAACATTCAATGTTAGATACAAAGAAAACTCGTTACCTGAGCTTTGTTCAGTAGTGGGAGTTGCTCTACTTTTTTCAAAAGAATCAAAAGCGGATTTCAAAAGTGATTTTCCTTTAGATGAAGAAGATGTTTGTTGCATGGGAGGGGATGCATTACCATATTGTGCATGAAATTCATTATACAATTGATGAAATAAATTACTAACCTCGTTGAATTCTTGTTTAGGGTCGATGGGATTATCATCGAACTCTTGAGTTGGAAAAAAAGAAACATAATCGTAATCTATACAATTTGCCAAGTAAGCAAGTTTATAACGAGGATCAAGAACAAATGCAATACCATGTATATGTGGAATATGTGAATAATATTTTAAAAACTTTTGTTTCATGAAATCACAAAAATAACTAACGTAAGTGGCTTCGGAAAATTCACAAAAAGCGCCGGCGAGATTAACAGCTTCAACAAAAAATTCGTTTGCGGTAGATTTATAAACATGACTAAAAATTTGAGTTGCGTTATTAAAATATGCCAAAACATTAACAATTTTTTCACAAGTGTCAATGTCAGGCAGGTTTATAATATAGTTACAAGTTTGTCTTAAAAAAGCAGGAAAATGATCTTTATATCTAATAAGTACTTGAATTAAATTATAAGTACTATTCCAACGAATAGACAAATCTTTAGGAAAAGCACAATAATTGACACGTCTTTCCTTCAAATATTGCCGCCATTGCATTTTTAGTGGAGTGCTAGCCCAAATCAATTTAATTCCCCCATTCACTACCTCCAAAGCATTTCCTAATGCCGCTAAGTCATCTTGTACACGCAAATTTAGAATATGACATGCACAACGTTGATGAAAAAACCTACCCATCAATGTAGAAGCACCACACAATTCACGCAATCTAGGTATAACAGCAGTATTATTACTAGCATTATCAAAACCTACAGCAAACACCTTATCAATCAAATTATATTCAATTAAATACGTTCAATGAGAATATAAATATTATCACTAGTGTGACGATCATTGAATTCACGAAAAGCAAGAACACGTTTATGCATATTCCAATCATCATCAATATAATGTGCAGTAAGACCCAAATAATATAAATGATGATAAGTATCCTCCCATATATCGCTACAAATACTAACACGTCCATCAAAGTTTGCGAAAAATGTTTGTAATTTTTCTTTTTTGAAGTTATATTGCCTTATAACTTCTTTTTTAATCGTTTTGTGACTATAATTTCTAAATTGAGGATTTAAAGTACCTTGAGCATAATCTCTTAAAGCAAGACTTCCGGAAAAAATATAGGGTAAATTTTCTTCAACAATTAAATAAGACATACCAGTCAAATGTTTTTTATCATCATAGGAGAAATTACCAAAGGGTTGAGAATTTGCAAACCTCGATATTTGTGTTTGCTTCCCCTTCCCTTTGTCTATTTTCGCATACTCCACAAAGTGGGTGGACTTAAGATGCCTTTTGAGACTCCCGTATCCGCCAGAAGTTCCCAAGCTAAACTCTTTGTTGCAATGATTGCAACTTGCGTACCATTTTTCGGTATTTTGGTCTTTCCTTTTTGTATAATTGTTTTCAATAATAGGAGATTTAGATTTCTTACCAATTTGGGTTGAACAGCCCTCGTCCTCCAACTCTTGCTCATCATTCGGGGTGCCGTGAGTCCCGTCGCCCCCCGCGTCCTCCTCCGCATCGTCATCCTCGAGCTCATCTTCATCAATGGTTGTCGGGAATTGTTGTTCTTGTGCAAAGCGTGGATCATTTTGGGACAATAGGTGTTGTAGTTGCTCGTCGGACATCATCATATCATCTAGCCGTTGGTAATCCGTTTCAAAATCATCTCGACTTTGAAAAGAAGACTCGGCCCGCGCTTTACCTTTGCCTTTGCATAAAGTAGATCGAGTCGATGCAATCTCCCTCTTGCGGTTGCGTTGGAGATTACCCACATCTACAGAATGTCTACCACGCTCCATCTTTAAAATTGAACAAATATTAAATGATATCAAATATTTTATATGAGTACAATATTTAACTACTATTTTTACTTTAATGAGAAATGTAGCAATTAACTAATATGAGAAATGTAAAAATTAACTACTATTTTTACTTTAATGAGAAATGTAGCAATTAACTAATATGAGAAATGTAAAAATTAACTACTTTTTTTTACTTTAATGAGAAATGTAGCTATTAACTAATATGAGAAATGTAAAAATTAACTACTTTTTTTTACTTTAATGAGAAATGTAGCAATTAACTAATATGAGAAATGTAAAAACTAACTACTTTTTTTTACTTTAATGAGAAATGTAGCAATTAACTAATATGAGAGATGTAAAAATTAACTACTTTTTTTTTACTTTAATGAGAAATGTAGCAATTAACTAATATGAGAAATGTAAAAATTAACTACTTTTTTTTACTTTAATGAGCAATGTAGCAATTAACTAATATTAATATGAGAAATGTAACAATTAAGTAGTTTAACTAATATTAATATGACAAATGAAACAATTAACTTTAACTACTTTAACTAATATTAATATGACAAATGAAACAATTAACTACTTTAACTAATATTAATATGACAAATGAAACAATTAACTACTTTAACTAATATTAATATGACAAATGAAACAATTAAGTAATTTAATAGATAAACGAGAACTCTAACAATTAACTACTTTTATAAAATGTATGAATGTGTATAAGTCTATATCAATGAGTATAAGTATATATAGTATATATAATGTGTAAATATATTATAAGTAATATATAATATAATGTATAACTATATATAGTATATATAATATAATGTGTAAAGAATTATAATATGAATGTGTATAAGTATATATTTATAAGTAGATAATTCATATATAAGTAGATATAATAATTATATAAATTATATATATGTAGAAAGAATTTGGAGAAGATGAAGAATGAAGATGATTGAATATGAGAGATTGAGAGAATAGAGAATTTAGAGAGTAGGAAGAGTTGTAGAAGAAGAGGTGTAAAAAATGTATAGAAAATAGGAGTATAAATAGGTTTTTTTTGTATACCCCACCCCCACCCCCACCCCACCCCCTAACCCCCCAGACCCCCCTCCTATGCTCCCAACGGCTATAGAGCCGTTTGGGAGCTCTCCCAACGGCTATAGAGCCTTTAACAATTTTAAAAAATAATAAAAATTTGACCGTTGCGGCTCGAGCCGGTTCACTAAAAAGCAGGCCCGGGACCGAACCGCTATCACACCGGGCCGGGTGGCCCGAACCGGGCACCAACCGGTTCACCGGGCCGGTCCGGTTTCGGACCAGTTGGCCCGGCCCGAGTCCATCCCTATTGAGGGAGGATCCTGGCAATTTGAACGAAATCTGTTATTATTAAAAGAAGTTAGACCTGATGACATTCCTCATAAAATTGTTTTGAATGAGGCAGATTTTTGGGTTCAAATTCACAATGTCCCCTATAGTGGCACCACCAGAAGGGTGAGAAATTTTATAGGGAAATTCATAAAATATGACGATAACCAAAATAGTGATAAATGGGAGGCCTATATGAGAAGAGGTACAAATCTGAAGAAAGATGGTAAGAGTTATTGGGTAGACTTCATATATGAAAAGTTACCCAACTTTTGTTTTATTCGCGGGTTAATTGGACATTCAGATAAATTCTGCCATTTAATATATGAAGAAGATCTAGTTCTGGAGAAGAAATATGGAGTCCAGCTTAGAGCTGGTAGTGGGGGGAAGACGAGTCCTACAGGGGGAAACCAATGGTTACTGGAGGGTTCAACGAGCCCTGGCGGGGAGCAGAGGTATGGAGAGGGTAATAGGTCTGAGGACAAAATGGGGGTGGAAGAAGAGAGTCAGCTACAGATTCCGAGCAGAGTATAACAAAGGGAGTTGGGGATGAGGGCAAAGATGAAATAGCGGAGGAACGGAAGAGAAGGAGACTATGGGAGAAATAGGGGGAAGGGCAGGATGGAAAAGATAACATGGCTCTGGATGAAACAAAAAACAGGGAGGAGGCAGACTTCGACCAGCAAGTCCGCTTAAGTGGATTCGGATTCAGAAAAATAAGATTTGGGTGCTTGTGCAGATCGGCTTGTTTGGATACCAGCTCAAGTTTATTAGTTTTATTTTTATTTTCCATGATATTTCCTTTTATTTCGTGTGTTGTTTTGTTTGTTGGATTCCTTGCTGTAAGACGATTGATTTAGATATGAGGATGAGAGAATTGGGGTAACCATCTGATGGGGTATATGGGTCTGGACCCCAGGACCCACATACTCAGAAGAATAAGAGGCACAGTTGTCACCTAGTGGGGCCTTCGTCGGCCAGATGGCCATCCATCGGCCAGAAAGATATCGACTCAGATTATAATCCAGAAGACTGGAGAACCGGGTGTCACCGTCGGCCATGGCTCCGTCGGCCATACCCTCGTCGGCCAGAAATAGCTCACAGAACCGGATTCCATACTTAGTCATTTTTACATTCTTTGTACTCGACCCAGTAGTGGCCCAATTGTAAATGGGCCTCCCAAGCCCAAGACTTGGCCCTAATTTCCTCTATAAATACTCCCCTTGGGAGTAGTTGTAGGGGGTTCACAAATCATTATTAGCAAGCATTTATAGCACTTCTCTCTCTAACTCTCACTTCTCTCTAGAATATATACTCTATCATTTGGTCTTAACGTCGATGTGTGCATAACACACATTGGACGAAATGCAAATGGTGTGTACGCACACCTTACACCTTACTTCTTCTGCCAAATAAATATGGTCTCCATTTCTATACTACCAAAACATCCCTTTCATAAACAGATCTGCTTCGGTTCCTTTTAGATAATTCCTTGCTCATATAAGCAATATGTTTCCCTTCTTGCATTAAGACTGCTCCAAACCTGTCCCAGAAGCATCTGTTTCCAGAATAAACATTTTGTTGAAGTCAGGTGTTGCCAGTACAGGTACAAAAGTCATGATTCTCTTTTGTTCTGCAAATGCATTAGCGTCCTTGTCATCCCAATAAAAACTGTCTTTTTTAAGATGTGTAAGAGGTAATGCAATCCTGCTGCACCCTTTCACAAATCTTTGTAATATCCGGTTAACCCCAGAAAGCCTCTTAGTCCTTTCAAATCCCTAGGTCCTCGCCAGTTAACCATAGCTTCAATTTTGGCAGGATCAGCTGAGACTCCATTCCCAGATATGATATGCCCCAAATACACCAACTGTGGTTGTCCAAAAGAGCACTTTTTCAGGTTAACAACCAGCTGATTCTCCTTTAAGGCAAATAGAACTCTCCTCAAATGTTCCTGATGCTCTTCTTCAGACTTACTGTATATCAGTATGTCATCAAAAACCACCAAGGCAAATTTCCAAGACTTAGTCCGAAAGGCATCACTAAATATTCAGTGTCCCTCATGCGTTCTAAAAGTTGTTTTCTGAATATCAGCATCATTCATCCTAATCTGATGGTAACCAGACTTTAGGTCTAACTTGGAGAATGTAATAGCTCCTCGTAGCTCATCCAATAGCTCCTCAATGATAGGTATGGGAACCTTGTCTGAAATGGTTATCTTATAAGGCCCTATAATCTCCACAAAATCTCCATCCCCCATCTTTCTTCCTAGCTAATAAAATGGGGCTGCTGTAAGGGTTGTTACTATGCTGTATAATCTCAGAATTTAGCATTTATTTGATGATCCTTTCAATCTCAGTTTTCTGATACTGTGGATATATGTAGGGTCATATATTGGGAATCTCAGCTCTTTCCTTTATGTTGATTGCATGGTCACATAATCTGCTTGGAGGTAAACCTTGTATAGGTTTGGAAACTTCTGGAAATTCTGCCATTATATCTTTCCAGATATGATCCATCATCATTTCTTCCTCCAACTTCAACAAACTGCCTTCACAGTATACTAGATACCCATCCCTTGTGACATGGTTTTCAAAGAAATTTCTATTGAGTTTAACTGTGGATCTCCTTGAATGCTTTGATCCAGCCCTTGTTGTTACCATTTAGTACTTTGCTTTTGAAAGTTGATCTCCACATCTCCCAGACTAGTCAACCATTCCATTCCCAATACCAAATCAGTTCCCCCCAAATTTAGAATGTAAAAATTCTGCCTTATGTCACTACCCTGCATACATAAGGTCAAGTTCTCACATCTCCATTGTTGGACACCGTCTCTCCATTTCCAATTTGAACTTTATATCGTGAAATGATAGTAAAAGGTAGTTTCAATTGTTCTACCATATTCTGAGATGGCCCCACTGTCAATAAGAACTTCCACCTTTTTCTCACCATTACCCCATTTTAAACATCCTTGAACCTTAAAAGCCCTCATAGATGGTATGCCCTCCCTACTCACAAGTGAAAGTTGCATGGACTTAGATTCCATGACAGTCTCCTCCTCTTCTGATATTTCAACATTTGTCCCTTCCAATTCTTCCCCATTTTCTGAATCTTCTACAAGTATCAACTTATAGTTCTTCAATTTACAAGTGTGTTCCCTGTTCCACTTCTCACCACACTTGAAACAAATGCCCTTCCTGCTCCTATCCTGAAATTCCTCCTGAGATAGATGTGGTCCCACTCTTCTGATTCCAGATGGATTTATTTCTATCACCTTCTTCCCCACAGGATTAAACCAAGGTTGGTTACTCTTGTTTTCTGCTACATTCTTCCCAGTATTATGAGACCAAGAGCTTCGAGATTTGGATTTGTATCCTTCTCCCCAAGCCTGAGATTTAGAAGATACAAGTCCCTTTTCTTTCCAAAGTGGTTTGTCCTCTACCTTGCTTCTCAAATAGATGGCATCATTTCTTTGTTCAATCAACAGGGCTCTATCCATTATTTCAAATAAGGACCTTGAATTGTACAGTTCCAGTTCAGTCTTAATCTCCTCCTTAAGACAAGTAATAAAAATTCCTTTCAGTATTTCTTTGTCAACATTCTTTTGGGGTGTTATTACCATCTCAAATTCATCTATGTACTCCTTCACAGATCCACTTTGTTTTAGACTAAACATTGGTCCATAAGGATTTAGGATCAACTCAGGTTGAAATCTACGAATAATAGATTCCTCCAATCCATACCACAGAGGCTTCCATTTTTTCTTCTTCCTCAATTTGATTCAATCAGAAATACCTCTCCATCCTCACAATCAGTTATACGCTCCATCTCCATTAAACAAAGGCAAATCTATCTTTCTATCTGTATGGATTGGGATTCTAATATTCTCATTACTTCGTCAATGATTATGAATGTGAGAGTGAATAGAATTACCTCTTGATGCCATCGGACTGTTTGATGATTGCGTATGATGATGATGTGGTGATCGTGATCTTCCTCTAGATTGAAACTGTTTGTTCATCGCAGCAACCATGCTGCGATGTTATCCATCATAAATTTTACCTCTAGATAGTTTCGCTCCAGTGAGTCCATTCGATTCTCCATTTTAGCTCTCGTTCTAACCATTCACAGCTGAAACGAGAAGTTTCTAGTTTTTCGACAACTATTCCGGTCACCAGAAACGACTGCTCTGATACCAATGATAGAACACTGATAATCCCTAGCTCAGAACAGTGTGACATTATTTAGAGAAATAGAAGAACAGATCGAGAAAGCTTTATTCACCAACTGAACAGATCACAAGGATACAATGCTAAGGGACCATTTGAGATGCCCAATCTTCAAAATCCAGTCTCAACAAAAAATAGCAGCCTACCACCACCCAACTATCATTATTCTATTTATAGTATTTCATCCACGCAAGGATATAAGAATATCACTAATTAGTTAGCTACTTAACTAACTACCCTCCAGTTTCTCCTTTGATATACTTTATTAAAATATTGAGTAGGGTGCTTACCTGGATGCCTATCAAAAAGTCGATCCATTACTCTCTGTGGTCAAAGAATCGGAATGGAAAATGCAGAACAAAATAAAAATAGAAAACCTCTTGATCCAAAGCAGTTTTCATTATATTGAGAATAAAAAATGACTAAAACTGTCACAAAAGAAGTCCTAAAAACCTAGCACCTTTACTTTCCCTAACGTTTGCCCACATCCTGAAAACTTGTGATACAAATGTAAGTTTATAACTTTAGCCTAAAATTTTTCAAATAATAAAACGGCATGTAAAATATAAACTTGAAGAAACAGAATTAGTAGATTACACTAACCAATAATGAGGATATTGACTAAGATGGACTATCAAGTACGTTAGCAGAAGTCCAAATTGCAAACCCTGGATACCTCGAAAAATAAAAGAGAGTCGTGAATGAAAAGGAAGTCGAAATACAACAGACTGGGGAAGTTCCCCACTCACACAGAAAGAAAGTAATGAATCCTAGCATCTCCTATGAGGGAAAGACCCAAACCCATTCCCTAAATTCAAAGACTATGTTGTTTGAAATGCATTCAAATGTGATAGAGGAGTGATTTCAGAGTTCAGACTTCAGACCCTTATTCAGTAGGGTGAATAAGAAAATTTTATTACAGAACGTCAAATAAAGCTAAGATCTATCAAGCTCCTCCCCAAACGATACAAATGATTGAATGAACCACCTTCTACTCCGCAGACCACAATAAGAGCCTTATCTATGGAATTCGCTAGTTCCTCCCTCTAACCCCAGTGTCTGTTTTCACACTTCAATCCCTACACAAAGAGCCTATATATAAACACGAAAAATAAGACATACTTCAAGTTAGAAAAGTATTAAGCATAAAGACTCTACGTGTTCCTTAAAGTACATTCTAAGAAAAAACATCTCGCTAAAATAACAAAATTTTAAATCATCTCAAACATTTAAGTTGTCAATGACCATACATTAGTATCCTAATGATGTACACTAACACTTAACTTTCTCTTCAATTATAATATTTGAGCAGCAAAATGGTCTCCATAATAGTAAATATCAATAGCACGCATACACTATTGCATCACCTCTCACGTCTACAATTTTGGTTTAGAGTCTCACCACATGGAGAGAGCTAGGACATAAAGCAAATAATAATAATAATAATAATAATAATAATAATAATACCAAAAAGAAAGAAAAAATGCAGTATGTATTAAAGAAAAGAGTTTTTTAAAAAAAAATCCTTTTAATCTTATCCTGAGTGAAAAAATTGTATTTTTCTCACTCCTTTTCACCCTTTTTAGGATTCTCAAATCATAGACCAAAAAGAGGGAAAAAGTTATTTAAATGCAGAATCACATAAGAACATGCTGGATAGTGACCTAAGGACTAAATCTGGAACATATCATATTCATATATCTAGCTTGGAATGTATATTAAGTTGACATTGAAGAAGGATGGGTGCCTAAGTGATTTTCACAGTAGGGTAAGGGTAGTAAAAATTAGAATTTGTTTTTCCTTCAAATTCTCGTGTAGTTATATAAAAAGTGGATGCATTACTCTCTATTGTCAAAGAATCAGAATTGAAAATGCAGAACAAATAGAAAATAGAAAACCTCTGGATCTAAAGCAGTTTTTATTATATTGAGAATAGAAAATGACTAACACTGTCACAAAAGAAATCCTAAAAACTTAGCACCATAATTTCCCTAACTTTTGCCCACATCCTGAAAAGTTGCAATATAAAAGTAAGTTTATAACTTTAGCCCAAAAAAATTCAAATAATAAAAACGGCGTGTAAAAGATAAACATGAAGAAACAGAATTAGGAGATTACACTTACCAATAATGAGGAGATTGACTAAGGTGGACTATCGAGTACGTTAGTAGAAGTCCAAATTGCAAACCCTGGATAACTCAAAAATAAAAGAGAGTCTTGAACGAAAAGGCGGAAGTCGAAATACAATAGACTGGAGACCGCTCGATCAATACCTCATGAGATAGGAATGATAGTGGGATTAAAAAGGAAGTTGATACAAATGCCGAGGAAGATCGAAGCAGAGTGAAAAAATAGGAGATACCTTAACAATAAGCATAACAAATTTAGAGGGGATACTTAGTTTGCTTAATTGTAGATGGATGGATTCTAGCCTTCGGATTTCTTTTTTAATTGAAAGAGATGATTTAAAAATCATTTTAATAAATAGAGCAATTATCTTCATCAAACCGTAGAAAAAGAAAACAAAAGCACCATTATAATAACAAACCTCATATTCATCAAACTGTGAGCTGATTAAAAAGGAAAATTACTTTTGGCTGCTAAAGTGATACCTAAAATTCAGTAGTTCATACGGAGTATAACTCAATGCTTGAATGGTTGACAAATAAAGTGTAATAATTTGTGCAGTTGAAAAATAGAAAAAAGCAGAGACCCATTGAACGTGAAATAGGCTTTGCAAAATTGTGTTCCACACATATTTGAATGGTGAACCATTAATATGAATCTGCCAAACGTGAACATCAGCACAAGAAACCCTAAAATTGGATATATTCAAACATAAATATGACTATCACCCATTATAGCACTCGCAAGCTTTAGGTTAGTACACAGAGAAATTAGAAAATAGATTTTAAAATATTAACACCAACTTGGCTATTGCATTTATATGCCTGATATTTTGTCCATCTGATGGAGGGAAAAACATAGTTCGTAAAAACTACATAATACTCTGTATATGAGAATATCTGGAAGAGGAAAAGCTTAACTTAGAAGATAAGGTTGAGGTCATGATCTGGCGCAAAAGTACTAGAAGAAGCAGTAATTCGAGGGGCTGAGGTGTTCTTGGAAGAAGAAATGTCTAGTTGCAAAATTTTAAAAGTAACGAGTATTTTAAAAATTTACGTGTATTAAAAGTGAATTTTTAAAAATTCACAGAGATGTATTAAATATTCAAAGTGAATTTTTAAAAATTCAAAGTATTATGTGTATTCAAATTTTCGTTCGTTCTCGTTGACTTCTAAAATCATGAATTTTCATGGACTTTTAAGGCTATGTTTGGCACGCATAAATCTATGTTTTGTAGCTTTTATATTGTTCAAAAAGTCTCAAAAAGCTTCTAGTTTTATGTTTGGCATGACAACTTTTAAGAGTTTTTCAAAAAATAAAAGATATTTTTTGAGATGCTACAGGGAGTAGCATCTGGAAAAAACCCGTGACTTTTAGTATTAATTAGTCCTAACAGCTTGTATACCAAACCGAACTAAATCAAACAGTCAGCTTTTTACCAAACAACTATCACCTTTTCTCTTTAAGATCTTTTCAGTCACTAAAAGCTAACAGTTATTAAAAAACTTACAAAAGTATCTTTTCAGCTAGTTGTGTCAAACATACCCTAACTCATTCTTAGTTCAATCATTCTCTACAATTGTTTCCTCCACTCACCAAAGATTTGCGTGGACTTTTCTGATTGCGGATTTGGCTAATTATTTATCCTAGATTACAACCCGGCCCACAAGTCCAAGACTAGTACCGACCGGGTCGGGAGGTGGGTACTTGGATGGTCTCAATATGCAAGATTTTTTTTCCAATGATCCTAATGTGGAAGATTTAAACATTAAATTTTAATTTTTTTTATCATTTTACGATAAGTAAAGTTGAACAAGGAGATTCTACATTCAGACTGATATCCAAGATAAACTTAAATAATTAAAAAGTGGTATTTTATATGTCGTCTTATGAAGACAAATGTAGGGGTGAGATCGGTTCAGTTGCTGAAAGAAAATTAGGAACCATTTGAAGAACCGTTAATCTCATATGGATTCGGTTCTAGAAAGTTTTAAAAGAACCGATATAAGAATCGATAGTATTACATCAGTGCAATTCTAATACGTTGTCGGTTAACCATTAAGAAAAAATCAATTATTATTGTGTTTCATCGTTAAAGTTGCTAACACATGAAAAAATAATTTCAAATTAATAAATACTCCGTATTTAACCATAAATAAGTATACAAAATTTAACCATTAAAAAATGAAAGGAAAACAGTTATTAAGAAGAAAAACTTGATAGAACATATGTTTGTACCACATGCAGCAATTGTTAATACTGGGGAGTTGGGAAACTGTTTTAGAAAATCTGGCGGATTTCTCAGAGTATCGTGTGATCACTTTCCGAATCTAATATTTCGACCCTATGCCTGGGTTACTCGAAATTTAGATTATGGGGATAATAACTCTAAGAGACAGTCCAAAACTGAGGCACCAATATATAGACCACGAACTAGCAGTTTTAGTAGAACTCGAATTCTTCTGATTACCAAAGAGATAAGGCCAATCAGTTAGAGTTTTACTCTAACAGAAAGTCATTCTATTAAATAATTAATATGGACATGTTTATCCGAAAATAAATTTCCATATTTATTTCTTTAATAAAATAAAATTTTGGTCCGGGGCGCTGCCCCGAGCCCCGCGAGGGCGGCCTCCCGCGAGACCCCCGCCAGGGACGCTGCCCCTTGGACCCCGCAAGGGGGCGCAGCCCCCTTGACCCCCGTCATTTAATCGAACCAAGTTTAAATTTAATTTCGTACAAGTGTGCGCTCCGCACCTCCTAACTTGTCTAAAATTAAACTTGAACTCCATTGGTAATCTGTAAAATCCATTACACTAAAATGAACCTGGTGATACTAAAATCACCAACAGCAATAAGTAACGTTTTTGTAACGATTAATGTTCTTAATCATTGAGTTGTGTAATATAACAATTGATCATAAAGAGATCGAGATTGTTAAACATTCTCGAAACTTTGAGTTTTCTTTTTAATAAATATAAATTTGGATTCTTATGCTTCGTTTATTCTTGTAGAACTCTGCGTTGCTAGATGAATTACATTTGTTTCATTTATTCATTTAATTATTTCTTATCATATTATACAGAAGAAATTACTAACAGTAGAACTAAAACATAGCATTTTTCTCAAAGTATGATCATATGCTTGTTTTTTCTTAAATAGGACTAATTTAATTAATTAGTACGGAGTATAAATAATTGTTACTAGTTCTCTTGCATAACTAAGGTCTTTTTATTGGTGGCGGATGAGTCCAATGACGATGATGGCGAACTCCGGTGACAGAGGCGGACATGCAGATGGTAGCGGCGATCTAGGTGAAAATTTCGATGTCCCGACAGTGCTGATCCGGATTTAAAAGTCTATGAACTTTTTGAAAGTCTATAAGTTTATTCATGGGTTTAAAAGACAATAGAATTCATTCATAAAAAAGTCTATGAATTTACAAGTTCATTGACTTTTTTAAAAGTCCATGGATTAAAAAAAATGCATCACAATCCATATTCAATATGAAACAATCCCTAACCTACAAGAAAACTTTGATGGAAAGAGAAAGAAACTATAGAGGGGTACGCAACCGGGATAAGTAAATCGAAGAAGATTACCAAAATGCCCTAAAATGTTAGGCGGTAAGGTCAATTGGTTCAATTAATAAAATATAGAAGTGATAACATAATCTATTTACTGAAAGATTGAAGAAACCACACTAATATATTATCTCCCTCCCATTAATATTGGGAAATGAGGAGATTGTGCAGTTATTAAGAAAATTTGATTTGTATGGTTGATATTAAATTCATATAGTAGAAAAAGTAAAAATGATTTAGAACCACACATTCTTGCCAAATTTGGTATGACACAATATTAGTAGGACAGATCGAAAAAGAAAGACATAACAATTATAACGGGACAATGGGGTACATAACTTATTTTTCTCATCGAGTAATATTGAATCGCGTCCCTTTTGCCCCTATGTGTAGAAAAAACAATACTCTTAGAGAGTTAAATAAAATTTGTAACATTGAAATTGACTGAATCAGTTGATGATGTTGAAATTTATGAAGTTCTCACTCAAGTGGGTAGATTGACTTATTCTACCGATTTACGAGAAAATTATATTTAAATATATTTTGTTAATAAAATAAATAAAAATTTTATGAAAATAGCTAAATGGCTCTCTCTGGAAAAGTAACTCCAATTTGAGTTATTTTGCTTATTACACAATTCAGCACGCGAAATCAAAAGTGAAATTTTTTGATGATAAAGGTGATAAGCCGAAAAACATGACCACTAAATGTGCTCTTAATCAATTAATAAAGTTTCAAGTATCTTTTTACTCCACACAAAGAGTTGTGATACTTAGGATGTTTTTACTTGGACTGTAATTTCTCCCAGACTAGATCAGACCATACTAGTTCAAACCAGATCAAACTTGGATAATTATAAAAATACAAAGAAACTAGATCAGACCAGACCAGTTCAGATCAGACCAGACCAGACCAGACCACCAAAGTATAATCCAAGTAAAAACATTCTTACATTCGTCAAACATTCTTTATGAGCTTCAACCTTTATCCTATTAATTCTTTTTCCTTTGAAAGAATTCGATAATTATTAATTACATCCCAATGCACGAAAGAAACTTCTAGTATGTACAAGTTTAGATAATTTTGAGCCACTAAAATAGTCATGTATGAGATGTGGTATGAGAGAACTTTATGGGCGACCAAAATGGAGAATGGGACAAACATAACCACATAATTAAATGAATTGATTCTTGACTTTCTTCGGTCTACTTCAATGTAAGGAAAAAGTAACAAATCAGTCCTCAAACTAACATCAATAGTGCAAATGATCTCATAAATAAATAAAAAACCTTCGATCAAATTATCCAAGTCCACGATAAAGTGAAAACCACCCCTTAAATTAAAAAAAAATTACAACCATATTATCTAACTTGGTGATATAGGGTATGTTTGGCACAACTAGCTGAAAAGATACTTTTATGAGCTTTTTAACAACTGTTAGCTTTTACTGACTGAAAAGATCTTAAAAAGAAAAAATGGTAGTTGTTTGGTAAAAAGTTGACTATTTGATTTAGTTTGGTTTGGTATACAAGCTGTTAGGACTAATTTATACTAAAAGTCACGGGCTTTTCCCGGATGCTACTCTCTGTAGCATCTCAAAAAAGATCTTTTGATTTTTGAAAAGCTCTTAAAAATTGTCATTCCAAATATACAACTAGAAGTTTTTAGAGACTTTTTGAACATTACAAAAGCTAGAAGGCAGAGACTTATGTCTGCCAAACATAGCCATAGTGCAAATGCCTTTCCTGAGCGGTAGTTTACTGGTTAAAGCTAATGTGCGTCATTTATTTAAAATATTTATACCATATAAGATTCATTTATCCACATCAATATATCTCATAGGGATGAGCATGGGACGGTATGAGACAGTTATAGAACGAGGTTGAGCATGCAGCGACGGGGGCGACGAGTTTTGTAGCGACAGGGGCGGTGGGTGCCGCGGTGATGGGGGCGGCGGGTGTTGAGTTGACGGGGGCCACGGGTGTCACGGACACGGGGGCTACGGGGGCCACTGGTGTCGCGGCCTCAGGCTAGTGGCTAGGGTTTTTAGCACATGAGTAGGAATTTAGGGTTTTATAATATCAATCTAAGTGCATATTAGTCGATATAAATTATTTATTTATTTATCAAATATAAAAAATTTAAATACTCTCTCCGTCATTTAAAGTTTGTCCTAGTTTGACTTTTTTAGTCAAACTAGGTAGACGTTTGACCGTAATTATATATTAATATATACCTATAAAATCTATAATAAATTGACATTTGAATAATACATATTTCAAAGAATCATATAAATTAATTTTTTAGGGATAAAATATTATTAATTTTGAGTAATTAGCGGTCAAAGTTTAATAAGTTTGACTCAAACAGTCAAAGTAGGACAAACTTTAAGGGAGAGAGGTAGTAATATTGTGGGAGAAAAACTAATGATGTCATAGATTGGTAAAGTTGATGAGTTTTAGTCATACCTAGGGTGATTTTTCTCCTTTTTAGCACTTCATCACAGACTTGGAGGATTTGGTTGGAGGTTTTTAACTTAGGGAGTGATTGCACTATCGGTGTTAGTTTAAGGGTCTGTTTGGATGGAGTGTTTGGAAGTGTTAGTAATGGAAGTGTTAGTAAGGGCCCAAAAGGAAAGGGAAGTGTAAGTGTTAGACATAATTTTACCTTGTTTGAGAGAGTCAAATGAATGAAGTGTTAATAATGGAAGTGTTAATAATTTTACCTTGAGCCTGAAGAAACGAAGTGAGATGTCGAAGCATTTTATGTTTTTAGGGTAAATGAGAAGGGTAATAATTGTCCAACACCTCAAAACACTCCAAATCGGGGTGTTAAAAAAGTGGACAATTGAGGTGTTGGGAATATTATTATTAACACTTCCTAACCTTTACGAACACTTCTTAACACCTCTTAATTTTTCTCCCAAACAAGTGTTAGTATCAACACTTAGACCTTAGCTCTATTTCAGGTTTTTTATTTCTCTAACATTAAAGCTTTAGTAGTTACTAATTATTGTTATAATTCATTTAATGTTCGAAATTATTATTGTTATTAACAATGAAACAATCAATCTATTTATTTAAATATGTATTATCTAATTTTAATGTGGATGAAATTGCAGAGCAGTAGTCAGTAGGAGCTGGAAATCTGGAATTCACATTCACTCAACTTCCCAAGGTTTTATTCATTTCTTTTTTCTTAAATTATTAAAGCCTAATTAGTATTATTGTTAAAATTGTATTTTTTTAATCTATAGTACTTAAACGTACTTCACATTTAAACAACTAGTACTGTAGTTTTACTTTTGTATGTTATTAATTTTATACTATCCTCCGTATCTCATTAATTGCAACATTGGAATATATACATTATTCATGTACTTTACTTTAACTACATTTTATTTATTAATGTATGTGAATTATTTTTTTTGAAACATGTTAAATTTGTCTCATTACTAAGTTTTATAATCTGATTTTTATTTTATTTTTACTAATACAGAATTAAATATAATGACGATCAAAGTTGTGCGTTGACAAACGTGAAATGTTGACTGTTGCAACTAAAAAAAGACGGAGGAAGTATTTGTTACTAGGGGAAATAACAATAACCAATTTTGAATTTATATTTTTCTTCATTTTTCAGTTAGTATATTATAATATTAATATTGACATACTCTAGTGTTCATATTTATAATCATATTTTGATTTATACATTTTCTGTAGCAATGTCAATGTATAATTTTGTTACTGTTACAAGAGCAAGTCGTGATGTAATTCATAATGAAGCTAGCGGGTCTCGTGCTTTTAAACAACCTCGAATTGAGGTCAATTTCGATGATTTGCCCACAACCTCGAATTAAAGTTACCCTTTGTTTCCAAAATCTTCCTAATATCATCAACAATAAGGTGAAAATAAGAGCAATCATCCCCTTTATTAACCCCTTGAACCAAAGTGAGTGCATCCGTCTTGATCTCCACATTGCTCCAACTTTCCTCGGCCGCCCCTAGGATAGCATCTCTTACTTCCATCGCCTTCGTCTCCGCTACCGACCACCTTGCCCTGCAAGCTCATTGAGCTTTGGTAAATTCTCCATGTTCATCCCTTTCAATCCATCCCCAAGCCCGAATTCCCCCGGCTGATGGACTACTCCATCAACACTGATCTTTATAATTTCACTCTTGGGTCTTTTCCACTTCTCCTCCAATTCGTTAGACTGCCTCACCCTGGTCATGTTGTTGCCCTTAGTAGGGGTGGGCGCGGTCCGGCCGGTCCGGGTAATTGATAAATTTTCAAGAACCGCCGGTTCCATTTAACGGGTAGGTTCGGCCCAGATATACCAAGTTTTGAAATAGGAACCAGACCTTATTCGCCCCGTTTGAAACAAGCCAGTTCAGATCGAGTTTTCGGTTCTTTTTTTTTGTAAAAAAACAAATATCGTTGTGCTAGCAATTAGCAAAGTATCTAGCAAGTTATAACATTTTCAAACTAATTAAGTATCAATGTCACCATAACATAGCACAAATTCAAATTAAAAATATAAAACAACATTTTAAATTAGTTAACAAAATATCTAACCACAAACCTATAAATTAAACAGCACACAACCACTTAAACTAAATAACACCAAATTTTAAATGTAGAAGTTTAGACATCATTACTTATAAACTAAAAAGATATCACTATAAAGTTAGAAGGAACTAAACTAGTTACCATACATATTTGTCTATGAAAACAATTTAAAACTTATTAAATCTCAAATATAAGTAAAATTAAGATAATTAAATAAATATGTTACACTTCATTGTGTAAGACTCTCCGTTTAAAAAAATATTAAATAAAGAAAATTTGATGCATTTGGAATAAAGAATTGGGAAAAATAATTTAGGAGTTTATATGACTTTGAAACTCTTTTTAATAAACTGTAAAGTTTCTTTAATGGAGATTTCCCAAAATAGGAGTAAATGGAGTTTGAAATTTCAAAATAGGTCTACTATGTTTTTATCTCCGAAATGGGACTAACATGGCAGTATTTAATGTCATCTTGTAGGCGTGACTGCAAAATAGTTGCAATACAGTGCATTTATCATGACAATATTTATTATAATTAATGACAGAATTTTTCAATCATGGCAGTATTTTTCATACATGACAGCAACAACTCCTATTTCGGGAAGAAAAACATATTAGTCCTATTTTGGAATTCCAAATCTCATTTGCTCCTATTTTGGACAATTTCTCTTTCTTTAATTGAGAGTCTTTGTCTAGACACAAGAGCATGAAAAGATTTTGCTGTTGTTATTATATTTTATTAAATGCAATAAAGTTTTTGAAAATAACATTATAAAACGGGTTGGTCCGGGTACCCGTTTTTTCAAATTTTAATACTCATTCGGTTCCTAAGCTTTTAAAGATCCGCCCCAAACCGAACAGTTTGGATTTTCTAAAATTAGGAACCGGTCCTAATCCGTCCCAAACCAGTATTACCCGACCCAACCTGCAGTTCATGTACTCATTTGCCCACCCTAGCCCCGAGTCTCCCTCTAGCTGACCAACATTCCAACTACACCATTCAGGACACTCGCCGCCTCAGCTCCTGTCGCCGTTCTTTCCACACAACAGTGTTCCATATTTTCCAAATATTCCAGAGAATAGATATAAACTTACTCATGGCCTTCGTGTTCAAGGTTTCCAGCTGCTGTCGCAACCATTCTTCCACTGGCATATGCGCCTACCCCGTTGAGATTCCAGCATGTTGCCACACCTCTCATACCTGGTCACAAGAATGCATCGCATGGTCCTAAGATTCCGACTCCTCGCCGCTAGACTTGTCAATGGGTCGGGTCCAGACCCAAACCCGACCCAGATCTGTCTTTTTTTAATGAGTATGGGTCTACATTTAATTCCGTTACCCGGATCCGGGCTCGCTATTTAATGGGTCGAGTATGGTATATGTAGTTACGACTCATTTGGGACCCGGCCCATTAGTATATACACACACACATTAGTCTAATATACACATTACATTAGTTGCCGCCCACATTACGATTTAGTTTAATAAAACCGAAGAAGGATCCGTAAAGACCCTAGAGTACGCAAACCGTAGATGATTCGAGAAAAGCCTGTTCATTTTCCAAAGCCATTAATTTTACTCTTTATTCTAACATTACGTATCTTGCAAATTATAAACCAACTCACAATTGTTCCGTTTGGTTGAGTAATTACAGACAAGTAATTACAATTTATGTGCCATATTGTTGCCAGAAAAGTACTCAGTAGTAAGAGGTCATGTTTTTTATTTAAGAAATTAGAATTGGATTTTCGTGAGACGGGTCGGGTCTACCCGAACCGGCTCCGAGATCCAATGGGTATGGGTCCGGAACATTAGTTCTAGACCCGCCGGGTATATGGGTTGGGTCTGGAACCCTATAGAGGCTAACGGGTCCGGGTCTGGGATACTACGTTTCGGCCCGTACCCGACCCGTTGACAAGTCTACTCGCCGCATTGTTTACATCCGCTCTGGATATTTACATCTTTCTTCCTCAAAGTGTCAACCCTTGGAAGAGTGACATCGAAAACCTGTCAAACAAAATATTTAAACTTCGATGGAACCCGAAGTTCCCACAGATTCTTCCACCTGTTCCAGTCTCCAGTTTGTATCTCTCCAATAAGCAACCTCTAGCAACTAAACTGAATACAATCCATTATTTTCCTCAGTCCACCTGTAACACCAGACCCGAATTTTACCCAGAGAATTTTTTCCATCAAGTACAGGGTTAAAGAAGGTAAATCAAGACTAAGTGTAGTCTTGATAAAGGAGAAAGATAAATTCTTGTTTTAAATTAATAAATGATTATCAATTCATACATGGGACCCACGTAGAGGAGTAAGTGTAAAACCACCTCCGAAAATGTTCACCTATAACGTTGGATAAATTAGACATGACACCTTGATAAAAGGTGCGGTAAATTTATTTTTACCAATTAACTTTTATCGTGTAGTAAAACTGCACGAGGGACCCACTGCACATCGGGGGTGGGGGACCACCCTTGGTATTCTTAGTGTATAAGATATTAACGTTGATCTAAGCAATACTATTATGATAATAGGAATGAGTCATGGACCCAGTGATATAAAGAACGACACCTAGACGGCCAAGCAAGTCAGAGTCACTATTCGATAATTGTGAGTCCTTAATTATCGGACTGTTAATCATTCGGAAGACTATGAATTAATAACATAGGGAATATGACTATTTTAAGAATCCAAAATAATGGGATGATAAATATATGATTAATTTAGTACATTAAAGGAGGATACTTTTGGAGGACCCTACCTTGAAGATATTTTGGTATGAGAACAAAGCGATAAAATTTTATTTGTTCATACATTTCGGACCACTTAAAAAGAAGTGTAACATTTTATTAAATTGTCACAAAATATGAAACCACATATTAGGTTATGAGAATGACGAATGAATTTACAAGACAACGCGTTCTCATTTTTACCGTTACCCGAACAATAAAATGCACGTTGGGCCCACACCGCGTGCGGGGATCATCCGATACTTCCGGGACCACATGTTATATTCATCTTGTTCTAGATTATATTTATATGATGGTGTAAATTAATGTTGAGCCATAAAGTTGGCCGATCGATCAAACAAGGTCCCATTACCAGTATAAGCAATTAAACAGATAACGGTCCGAAATAAATTCCGGGGACGACTAAATTAAAGTTGGGTAATATAAATTCATTCTAGATGCCAATATTAATTGGAAAATTGATATATATTTTATCTGACCCGGTAAAATGAAATGTCATTAAAACAATTCAAGGAATACAACTTTCGAGGCCGAATGTACATTTCGGGACATTTTGGGATGACCTCCCACATGAATGGGGACCACCCCACATTTTTGTGCAATCAAGGGGACATGAGGGTGGCTGGAGTGTGATGGGGGAGTGAATGTAGGTGAGATGTGAGAGATATGACATCAAAAGAATATGGAGGGACCTCACCCCTCACTCATTTGTTAAATGAGACAAAAGAATCCCCTCACCCTTTTCCACTCTCACCATTTCGACCAAGACCAATCAAGGAAGGAAATAACACTCCAAATTCAACATCTTCATAGCCTACAACCAATCTCAATCAAGGGGATAATCCAAGGAAGAAGAAAAGATAGAAGAAGTGAGGGAAAAGCTTGAGAAAATAAGGTAATGGTGTCAATAATATTTTTCCTCCATTTAATCTCATATGATTTTATAAACCATATGATAGAACCATAAGCTTGCTCTACACTTCTAGAGGTGTAGAATAAGGGGTTGAGAGCATAGTTTTGACTATGAACGGGCTTATGATCGGAGTAAGACTAGTTCACCGGAAAACACCTTCTCGGAAGGTTTTGATGTTTATACAACTTTGGGTTTATGAAACCTTGTTAGGGATTTTACCAAAGTATTCTAGACTTCTCAAAGAATCTAGGAGTGGCCGGAAAAGTCTCCAGAGCTGCCAAAGTTTTTGCCGAAAATTTTCAAGTCACCGAAGTTCAAACGAGAAGGCTAAAAGCTTGCTAGCGTCATTTCAAGGTGAGTGGACGACTACGTGTCTTGTAACTCTTGGGTCAAACGTGTAATTACCTAAGTTAATCAAAAAACATGATTTGAGGAATGATTAAAATGGATTAAAGTGCATGATTATCCATGGTGAGTATGAATTATGAAAGTATATTGATGGAGTATATGGCCCAAGAACCCCCCGGCCCACATACTTCCACTATTACATTCAGGCCCAACAGGCCCAAAACGGGCCAAGCCCAGCATAATGAAGCTCTAGGCAGCCCACGAGGCATGAGGGGGTGCCTTCGGCCCCACAGCCGAAGGCCACCAGTGACAGAATAGGGCTTAGAAACATCGCAGGAGAACAAGGCTTAAAAACCAAGTCTTCGGCACTAGGAGCCCTCGGCACTATGAGGCCCCGGTACGCATAGCCTTCGGACTGTCATCTACAGCCGAAGGCATCCTCCTCGACAGAATCTCCCATCCACATGCGCTGGATCAACGTACCAAGTACAAACGTCACATCCAACCACCGCATTTAACGCGGCCACATGCGAGTGCCGGTGCCGCCCCAGTTGAGGTGACTCCTCGACCACCAGATTGTTGACACGTGTCCCTGTATAGCATTTATTGCTGATATAAATAGCACCCCTTTCCCCATCTGTAAACCACGCTGAATTCACATATTGAATACTCACACTCTCTCTCTCACTTATTGCTCTGACTTCTCTCTAGTTACTCCCCGCAGTAACCTCCCGGATAAGCTACCCCCCGGGTACACTATCCATCATTTGGTGCTCTCGTTGAGAGTTCGAACAATCAAGTAAGGAACCCTCCCCTTCAGCTCAAAAACACCTAGCAAAATGGGAAGAACCACTCGTGCTCACTCCAAGAACCTTGAGGACAACAACCTGGCCCTCGGTGAGGTCAACGCCCCCGGAGCCTCTAACAAGGCTCCCGAAGGCGGGGTCATCACTGAGTTGGAACAGGCTGTTGTTGAACTGTGCCTTCAGCTTCAGCAGAATGCTCCCGATGCCTGTCTTGGCATCGAGGCCCGGAAGAAGGACCGGAGCGAAAATCAAGTGAGCCCTCCGGTCCTCACTATTGATGTGCAGTCAGCATTCTCTGCCTTCATCCAGATGCTCACACAAAATCCAGGTGCCTTCGGCACCCTGGTACCCCTCCAACCACAAGTCGGGGAGAACGTCGTACCTCTCCCACGACCACCCCCCCTTCGTGAATCCTATCCTTCAGGTAGGATACGACGAGGGGGTCGTGGCTCAATATACCGCATCCCAGGAGGTCCAATCCCGGGACCAGCGCGGTGCGAACAAAGAAAGGCCTCGGACCTCCGCCCTCGGGAGGCTAGGAGGAGTGCAGGATCGCCTAGGGGTCCAAGACCGCCTCGGTGGTAAGGCGCCCCAAAGACCCCAAGAGAGCGGGGGATCCGTTTCGAGGGCAAACGAGAGGCGTCCCCCTCAAGACAAAGGCAAGGCGCCGCTCCGTGCCAATGACGCAAGACATCAAATCAACCAGGCCCACTCGGCCCGTGTTCGTTCGCAGGGGGCGGAGGCCCTCCCGAAGGATCACATGGACGAGATCATTGAAGCACTCCAACGCCGCCTTGATGAGATGGAGGCCCGTCAAGCGCACACAACAGCTTCCGCCTCCCAGGCGGACCCCAAATACACCGCCATGATGGCCAAAATGGAGGAGATGCAAAAGAAAACGGCCGAGGGCTCCGGGGAACCCATCATCCAACTCCGGACTAGGACGCCTTTTACCCCAAGGGTATTGGTGGCCCAGATTACGGAAAAATACCGGGGGCAACCCATCAAGCCCTATGAAGGAAAGACAGATCCCCAGGAGCATTACAACAAATATCAGAATAATATGATGATGGTGGGGGCATCAGAAGAATATTTGTGTCATTGGTTCCTCTCCACCTTAGAGGGACCAGCGTACGAATGGTTCAACCGATTGCCCGAAGGCAGCATTGACTCGTGGCCAGAACTCGCCCAACGTTTCTTGACACAGTTTGCAGGGAGGCGCCGGTCAAGAAAACACTTCTCCCACTTGCTGATGGTGAGACAAAGAAAGGAGGAGACCCTTCGGGACTTCTTGGAACGCTGGAGGACGGAGGCAGATAAAGTTGACGGCCCTGACGATGGGACCAGTATGGCTCTCCTTCAAACAGTCCTCCGCCCTGGGAACTTTTCAAGGAGCCTCATCGTTGAACCTCCCCGCGATTACATAAGGGCCCTACAGCGGGGGGGGGGGGGGGTACGCCGAGGCCGAGGAGGTGGCAAAATGTCATCACAACCCCGATCAGCAACGCCCTCGGCCAGATGACAAAGGAAACCGGGGGCCGGGGGCTCCCCCAAATCAACCCAAAGGCTCGGCACCCCTCGGTGATCGCCCCCGGCATGGCCAAGCCAAGCCCATGGGAGGTTACAAGGGAAACCCGAAGGCTTGGGCACAACCCATTCTCCTGGAACACCCTCGGACACCCCTGACGCACCCCGTCAGTGTCATCCTAGACTTCGCCGAAGAAAGGGGCCTAGTGGAGCGCAACTCTCGCCCCCCCCAGAGGTATATGCCATCAACCCCAATTATCCTTACTGTCGGTTCCATCGCAACCAAGGGCACATGACCGATGACTGCCATCAACTGAAGACAGCCATCGACAGGTTAATACAGGCGGGCCACCTGTCCCAATTCGTGAGGGGCCCTCAGCATCAAGGTCCTCCCTACCAAGGCCCCCCTAAGAAAGCAAACGCTTGGATCAATCCGAACACCATCCCCTTGGGAAACCCTCAAGGGAAGAAACATGAAATCAGGAACCTCAGTGAGGAGGAGGATCCTCAGCACCAATACAAGCGCCACATCCACATGATCACTGGCGTCAACACCAGAGGCGACTCCACGAGCCAAAGGAAGAAGTGGGCTCAATCTCTCTACGTTGGGGAAGACAACGACATGCCCCCGACCAAGAGGCCGAGGGTGGATCCCATCTATTTTACGGATGTGGATCTGCCCCCGAGTGCCCTTCCTCACAGGGATGCCCTCGTCATCCGTACGGAGATCAATAACACCATCATCCTCCAGACCTATATCGATACCAGAAGCTCTATCAACGTGATGTATCTCAGCACCTTTCGAGAGCTTGAACTTGATATGGTGTCCCTTCGGCATATCAAACCCCCCCTCCGGTTTCACCGGGGACAACATCGACGTCGAAGGCGTCATCACCCTTATGGCTGAGTTCGGCGACGGATCCCATAGAGCCAAACTCGAAGTGGAATTAGTCGTCGTCAACCTCGACTGCGCACATAATATCATGAGGCACCTCTGCCTCAAATTCCCCACACCTACCGGCGTGCCTTTGCCCCCACGGCGGAAGGCCACTAGTGACAGAACAGGGCTCAGAAACATCGCAGGAGAACAAGGCTTAAAAACCAAGCCTTCAGCACTAGGAGCCCTCGACACTATGAGGCCCCGGTACGCAGAGCCTTCGGACTGTCATCTACAGCCGAAGGCATCCTCCTCGACAGAATCTCCCATCCACATGCGCTGGATCAACGTACCAAGTATAAACGTTACATCCAACCACCGCATTTAACGCGACCACATGCGAGTGCCGGTGCCGCCCCAGTTGAGGTGACCCCTCGACCACCAGATTGTTGACACATGTCCCTCTCTAGCATTTATTGCTGCTATAAATAACACCCCTTTCCCCATTTGTAAACCACGCTGAATTCACATATTGAATACTCACTCTCTCTCTCACTCACTTATTGCTCTGACTTCTCTCTACTTACTCCCCTCAGTAACCCCCGGATAAGCTACCCCCGGGGTACACTATCCATCATATATATACGGTTAATGAATAAGAGATTAATCTGTGGATTATTCGTGAATATATTATTGTTAAATGTATAATAAGGCATAATTGGAGTATGTATGAGACTAGCTAGGGTAATCTAGTAAATGAATATATGTGATAAAGTATTCGGACACCAGATTAATCATATTTATAAAGATTTTGTGAATATGGTATGATTAATTAATAATGAATTAATAGTATGGCTATAATGTTTTAAAAGAGGGTAACAAACCATGTTTTGGGCTTAGGCATGAGATTACTCAGAGAAATCATAATGGTGGTCCATTGAATGATTAAATGCATCTAAGAATGTATTATGATATGATTAATTATTAATAGTATTAATAAGTATACTTAGTATGTTTGAATTTGGATAGAAAATGATTATAAATTATGTATGATGTTTTGGATGTCCAAAATGGTATTCCTGTACTGAGAATGACTTGTTCTATAAGTGTATAAAATTTTGTGGAAATCGGACTCCGTTTGGACGGTCAAACTGGTGTTGACCAAAATTATACGCCATTGACCGGCGCCGATTAGGCTATGTTCGGCGCCGGTTGGGTGGTTTATGGGCCGGTCAAAAGCGCCGGTACAAAATAGGCGCATTTCGTCGTTAGAAGTGGAGGAGTTTCGCGCCGGTTCGGTCATGCCCGACGCCAGTCAAAGCTGCTTATTTCGGAACAATGACTTCGGGACTGTTAGGAATATTTTATGGTGACCAATCTATTTAAATATCTTTGTATTTGTGTAGTTATTAATTAAACGTGTAATACGGGCCACAAATGTGTATCAGCTCGTTAGCTTCTTTGTAACCCGTAAGTTAGCCAACTTCTCCTATAAAAGGAGGCTAACTTACGGGAACCCAACGGATCGAGGCTTTAGAGTTCAGAGGCGTAAAGATAGAGAGATTATGGGTTGCCGCTGCTCTCCTTCTCTCGGGAGAGCAGCGACCAGTTTACACGGTATACCAAAGGTGTTGTTTATCTTGATATCTTTCTATCTGCTTCTTTATATCTGTTATGATTGTTCGGTTGTTAAGTTTTGGAACTTTCACAAATAAACAAAGTTATGAAAAACATGGGTTGCCTCCCAAGAAGCGCTTCTTTAACGTCACTACTCACTAGCTTGACGTTTGAGAGAGATCTCTTTGTAATGCAAATCAGTTGTGGAGCACTCATCACTAGTGCATCCACCTTATCCTCCAGGTATGCAGTCAGATGGCGTAGACCTTCGAACTCTCGTGACCACCAAAATGTGACATAATCTTCAAAGAACACATCGTTCGAACAAGGAATTAGCACATATCCTACATCACTCTCATTAGTAGAATCAACAAGTATTTCAGGATCAGGTGCCTCTGGTTTCTCCAACCGCTCAAATGGAGCCATCAAGGTAAAAGTAGCCTGACTAGAGATTTCATACTCCTCTTGATGGGTTTTCTTTTCTTCATATATGCCCTCAACATGAAAATCACAAAGTTTAGACTCTATGTCACTTTCTAAGAATGCATCCCAACGTCCTAACTCACTAACCCCACAAATGTCATCTAGGCAAACAGATCCTTGCATAGCACAACTATGTTCGTCATCATTGAGTAGAGAGTCAAAGAAGGTGTCATCGGAGAATGTTTCCTCCAAATCACACGTGTCAATAACAGCTTCAACAGGCATTTGGGCTTGTGTACGATCAACATCTTCATCAAGGCTATCTTTCAAGGACTCTTCAGGTGAGAGATCATCCATAGATGGTAGGGTAGGACCGGTATCACAAAGTATCTCCTCATCTATGGTCTCTTCATCAACATCACTAGTGCATCCACCGTATCCTCCAGGTATGCAGTCAGATGGCGTAGACCTTCGAACTCTCATGACCACCAAAATGTGACATAATCTTCAAAGAACACATCGTTCGAACAAGGAATTAGCACATATCCTACATCACTCTCATTAGTAGAATCAACAAGTATTTCAGGATCAGGTGCCTCTGATTTCTCCAACCGCTCAAATGGAGCCATCAAGGTAAAAGTAGCCTCACTAGAGATTTCATACTCCTCTTGATGGGTTTTCTCTTCTTCATATATGCTCTCAACATGAAAATCACAAAGTTTAGACTCTATGTTACTCTCTAAGAATGCATCCCAACTTCCTAACTCTTAACCCCACAAATGTCATCTAGTCAAATAGATCCTTGCCTAGCACAACTATGTTCGTCATCATTGACTAGAGAGTCAAAGAAGGCATCATCGGAGAATGTTTCCTCCAAATCACACGTGTCAATAACAACTTCAACAGGCATTTGGGCTTGTGTACGATCAACATTTTCATCAGGTTATCTTTCAAGGACTCTTCATGTGAGAGATCATCTATAGATGGTAGGGTAGGGCCAGTATCACAAAGTATCTCCTCATCTATGGTCTCTTCATCAACCTCAGTGGGCACTTCCAGATTGAGTTCTTCAGGACTAATTTCTATGAGGACAGGCTCTAGTTCAGTAGCAATGAGAGGCTCAAAAGAAATAGGGGTGCAAAGAGTTTCAACCATCTCACTCATAGTTATTTCATCCTCCTCCTCAGATTTAGCACCTTCCTCGCATGTCTCTTCTTGAACTTTGTGTTCATTGTTATAAATGATTTGTTCAAACAATTTCTCAAGACTCTCGTCATGAGATGCTAGTTCAATCCTTGCCTTTTTTAAGTCTTCCACACAATCGAGTAAGGATGATTTTAATTTTTCGAGCTCGTGTTGAGGATAAGGTGAAATTCCAGAGTCATTCTCGTAGGAGTACTCGTTTGTGCTGGTGTAATGGTTTTCTAGCCTTTCGTGGTAATTTTCATGATAATTAAAATCATCATGATAATTACCTTAATAGGAAAAATCATCAGAGCCTTCAAAGTTTTACCCTTGGTGGAAATAATTATCTTGAAATTGGTAATCTCCATACCCCAAAGGTGGATTTTCGCACCATCGATTGTTATCCTCATAACCTTGCTCATAGTATCCTTCATTATGATTATTTTGAAAACTTTGTTGTTCATGGTATGGATAGTGATATGGTGGTTGAGAATGAAAGTGTTCATTTGAGTAATCCATGAGGAAATCTCAAGCAAACACGTGAGAACAAAACAAAAAAGAAATAGAAAGTCTCCATAACTTGAATTCACCCATGCTAAAATCAAAATCAAGATTTCAACGTGCCATTCCCCAGCAACGGCGCCATTTAATAACCGCTTTCGCGGCGTTGTAGTAAAACGGAGTCTAATCTTTCAGTTTTTCCCCGAGTATCGTGTCTCTTGAGGAATGACGGAGGAGTTTCTTGATTTTAAGTCCAGTCACAGGTTATCGCAAATTATTGGAAGCTTTCCAAATTAAAACTTTTGATTGATTTTCTAAACTAGTTTTTGAAAAAAAAAGTAAATTAAATTATGCAAATACTAATGATGGCTCAAAAATAAACTAAATGAAAAATATAATATTAAACTCTAAATGGATTGATCAAAGAAGGGCAATGAATTGAATTATGAAATATGGGTACATCCTTTCAGCTTGGACCTAATAATTAGGAGTATTTATAACTAAAGATTGAACCAGTAATTTCTTTTCTCATTGACAAAATTTAAGTTACTTTCACTAATTTATCCTATTTCTAGGCTTCATTAATGTGTTTAAAATAGTTGGCCTAAATTATATTCTAATCTCATATACAAGATAGATATAACTTTCCGCATTTTAGCTAACAAAATGGTCTACTTCATTAATTAATTAAATTTCTCATATTAAACAATTGAATTTATTCCTCATAGACAAAGATTAAATTCTATCCATTAATTTATCCTATCTCTAGACTTCATTAATGTGCTCAATATGTTTGGCTTAAACTATTTATAATCTCATAGACAAGTTATAAATAATCTTTCAAAGTTTAATTAATGAAATGACCAAATCTATTAAGTAATCAAATTAATCATTTTAAACAACTAGTCCATAAAATTAGTTAAACTCCTAATTTTCGGTCAAAAAAGGTCAACCCATATTCTTTAATTCAACTCATGCCCGAGAGTAAATTAACTACAACAACTCATTACTAGTTTTAACACTTTACATATAAAATAAGACATGATCATAAACCATAAGAACAAAATAAAATATTAAAGTGAATACTTCAAACATCTAAACTTTTGTTTCTATCACAAATAAACATCATTTATACTAGGTATTGAGTTTATCTAAGTAGGAGATTAATATAACAACAAGAACTCTTTTTCTTGAATAAATATGGAAAATACGAAAATCTTAAAATTAATGCAGGGAATTTTTCACTAACATTTGGAAAATAAAAAAACCATATTCAGAATCTACACGACGAGAAGATGAACTTTCATATAAAGAACTTACAAATTGGAGCTAAAATGAGAAAGATATGAAAGATTGAAGTTGAAGGTCCAACAATGGTGGAAATCCGAGCTTTGAGGAGGAAGAAGACACCATTTTTTATCTGAGTTCGGTGTGAGATGGTGTGTTTTGAGTTGGGGATGGAAGAGGGCTTTTATAGCCGGAGTTTCGTGGAAGGCGGTCTGAAGGGCGCCCGCTCTCCGGCCATGGTCGGCAGCCTTCGGTCACTTCCCCAACAAAGGTACGTGTACGCGTCAAATCCGCAGCAGGCGGCCATGGAGGGCGGCCGCCCTCCGTGGCCGCCTCCCGTCTTGTCTCAGCGACCGGTATATCAAACATCACATCCTTCCGCAGGCGGCCATGGAGGGTGGCTGCCCTCCGTCCCCCGTCGGCAGCCTTCCATCATTTTGTTGTTATGCAAAGTGTGGTGTGCTAAAACTGTCGAAAACTCGTAGGCGCCCAGAAAGGCGGACGCCTTGTCGACCACCTTACGTCAAATGGAAAAGTTGTCTTGACCAAATTTGTATATATATTTTTTGGATAACTACTGGAATTTGAATTACATGCACTGGATTTATAGTTTATGAGATATGACCAAAATGGTGAGCACATGTCACTTTGCATCGCAACTGCAAATGTCTGACTTCTTTGAGCAATATGGCCATTCTACGATTGTTATTTGGTTATCTGTTTGTCATAAGAGTTGTAGATCAAGAAGATGTCAATGTAATGCAACTTGTATCACAAACTTTGAGCAATCATGCGCCAAGTTATGATCAAAATACGAAGATGTGTCTTTATGCATCGTTCATTTTCATCAAAAGTGGCCATATAGGCGACCCCTCCTTGGTTTTTGAGCTTACTTGCATGATTTCTTCCTCTCTTGGACTCTTCTCATTGAACAATTTGTCAATATATTTTGCAAACTTCCGTATCAATTCATTTGTTGGCAAAAAATGTCACTTTTTTCACGCAATTGACCCAAAATTTCGCCAAACATGTTATGAATGTGATTTTTATCCGATTTCATGAAACTTGAACCAAAATATATAAAACATGCCTTGTTTTTATATTTTCAATCCAAAAATCGCTTAAATTTGATAAGAAAAGTAAGTACAAAAATGGACTTATCACCTGATAACCAAGCCTCTACCCAAACCTGCTCTTCAATACCATTCCCCACTCTTTTTCGGATATTTTTTTAGAACAAATTGGGTCTAAAAAATACTTCTCCAAATAAAAAAGGATTAGTACCAAGACTAGCATTCAAAAAATTAGAGTTTGGGAAATACCTTGCCTTAAGAACTAGGCCCATGAGACTATTTTCTTCAGTAGTCAACCACCACCCTTGTTTGGCTAACATAGCCAAATTAAATTCCACTAGCCTCCTCAAAACCAACCCTTTTGCTTCCTTCAGTCTCCATAAACCATTCCAACCCCTCCATCTAAGACCCTTTTGATCAAGTTTTGAATTTCTCCACCAAAAGTCATTCATTATTTTTCTATTCATCACACAAATCTTTTGATAGTAAGAAGACATTCATAGCATAAGTGGGCATAGTCTCAAAAATATTTTTAGCAAACCCGCTCGACCCGCTCTTGATAAAAAATGGTTATTCCAACTCTTGATCCTGCTATATACTTTGTAACGAAGATATCCCAAGATAGTTGTTTTATGTTTCCCCACTAGGGCCAACAAGCCCAAATACCGTGTCTGTCCTCTCCCTCTCAGTATTCCCAGGAAGGGCAGAAAGAAGCCTTAAACGGTTCGCCCACATTTAAGCCGAAGGTCAGAAGGATTTAGCATAATTTACCATATGACCGGAATATTCCTCATATATCTGCAAAATTCTTTTAACCGTGTCACATTCACCATTAGTTGCCTTAAAGAAAAGGAAGTTGTCACCAACGAATAATAAATGAGATATCCTCGGAGCCCCTCTGCAAACTGCTACTCAATGTATATCCCCTCTAGCTTATGCTTGCCTCAACATAGCAATAAAACCTTCCGCAACCAGAATGAATAAATATGGTGACAATGGGTCACCTTGCCTCAGCCCACGCCCTGGAACAATGGGTCCCATAAAATCTTTATCAAGCTGAATGTAGTAATTAACAGTAGAAACACATTCCATGATCATATCTATCCATCTACGTTTAAAACCCATACGCACCATCATTTCCCTTAGAAAATCTCAGCTGACTCTATCATACGCTTTACTCATCTAACTTGAGAGCCACATATCCCTCATTCCCATATTGTTTACGCTTTAAATAATGCCTAGTCTCAAAGGCCACAATAATATTGTCTACAATCGATCTCCCTGGGATAAATTAAAGGCACTTTGATTTTCCCCAACAAGATGTCCCAAAATATTTTTCAGCTTATTAGCCAAAACTTTCGAGAAAATCTTATAAATCACATTACATAAAGCTATCAGCCTCCAATCCCTCAAATTATCAGTTTTTTCCTTCTCTAGAATTAAAACAATATTTGTGATATTTAACTCCTTAGAAATAACACCAAATTCGAACATACCTGCGCAAAGCCTAGCTATCCCAGGCCCCACAATGTCCCAGAATTTCTGAAAAAAGCCGGATTCATGCGATCCGAGCTAGGAGCTATTTCAGGATGGATATAAAAAATAGCCGCCTTGACCTCCTCCGACTGATAGTTCGAAGCAACCACCCATTCTATTCTTACATGTGGAAAACTTCCTGCGTCCCTCCCCGATTGTCCGACACCCCCTGCAAAAAGAGATTCGAAAAATACTCTTTCACCATGTTCTCCATTTTCCTCTGTCTGTAATCCATGACCCATCCTCCAGCTTCAGTCCTACCATCTTATTTTTTCTTCTTTGTTTGACATCATTATGGAAAAATCAGGAGTTAATATCTCCTTCATTTAGCTAGAATTCCTTAGCTCTTTCGCCTCCAATTTTGTTTTTCTTTTTCCATTAGCAAATGAAGCACCATCCACATTATAATAAACTCAACCATACTACATGCATTGTCTCAGCCCTTAGCCATGCTAAGGCATTTCTTGCAAGCTTGAATATGATGTCTGAACCCTTTAGAGCGACAACTATCCCATCACAACAATTTTTTCACAAAAAAGAATTCTATCGCTGACTGACATATGAGTACTAGCACTCCAGCTACTAAACACCACCATTCGATACTCCTCCTCCTTGAGCCAATTGTTCTCAAATTTAAACCTCCTTGAAGATATCCCATGAACTGTTGGAATAATTCTTACCAAAAGAGCCACATGATCACTGATCGGTGTCTCGATAGACGTTGTCTGAGCCTCCATAAACTTATCCCACCATTCATCATTCACCAAGATGCGATCTAATTTTTCCTCTACCCAGTTCGGTGAACCCTTTCCACGCTCCCATTTCCACTGATATCCATCAAAAGGGAGGTCTCTTAACCCACAGGTCAAAACAGCTTCGTGAAACCCCCACATCCTCCATCTTGGATGAGGGATTCTACCTTTTTTCTCCGAATCATATAAAATATCATTGAGATACCCTACTACTATCCATGATAATATTTATTTTCGGCCATACCTCGTAACATGTCCTAAGCAGCACGACGTCAGCTAGTTTCTGGAAAGGCGTAATAGCATGTGAGCCGCCCAATTATTTTCCCTGACTGCCATTCTCGCTATGCAGCCAATATAATTAGAGTGTCCCACTAATATTGTTATGTCCACGTCCTCATTCCAGTCTAGGGCCAAACCATCACTTCTGCAATCGCTGTCTGTCCCACCCGTTCGAGCAAAACCACGCACATGGAGTAACTCCTTCGCTCGCTGACACCGAAGTTTTGTCTCCATAAGGAATAAAATCGATGGGTGATGGTTCTGAATGATGTCCGTCATCCCTTGAATTGTTATCCTAACCGTCTACAATTCCAACTCACAATACTCATATTTGAGGAAGGAAAAACTCACCGGACTCAATGATCGAAGCGACCGTCGCCAGGAAAACCCTAGTCTTTCCCTAGACAATGGTGACTATTATTAAATAAGTAAGTGTTTTCCATTAAAAAAAGAATAAAATGAATATATCTGCAAATGATAAGATAGATAAAAAAAATCTGCAAAGTTCAATGTGACTAAGGGAGCGTTGGATATTCTTGTTAGCAATGAAGAATTTTTTAGAAATTGCCCTGAGTAAAAACGTTTTGAAATTTCAAAATAGGATTTTCATGTTTTTATTCCTCAAATAAGAGTAATTCTGCCAAGTTTGGAAGAAAATGCCATGTTTAAAGCCTATTAATGCCAAACTTGTCAAAATTTACTCCAATTTAGGGAATAAAAAATATAATAATCTTATTCTGAAATTTCAAATTTTTTTTATTCTATTTAGAGAATTGGAGTGAGGGTAACAATTAACAAAGTGCCAAGCGATCCACCTTGCGAAATTACCATGACTTTGGATTTGTTTGGAGCTGAACTGCGAAATTAACAACTTCTGCTTCTGCTCTCTGAAGGAGCAGAAGTAGTTTTAATAATCAAATCCAAATACTCCTTAAATATGGAGTAAAACCTGAATCAATTTTCAAAAGCTGGTCACCCCAACTTCTAAAAAACTGATTCTAAGAGTAAATTAGAGCATCAGAATCACTTCTTCACTTTTACCCAAACACTTCAACTTCTGTTTCTGCTCTCTGAAGAAGCAGAAACAGTTTTAAGAATCAAATACCCGGTAAACCCTAAAACCTTGCATCGTTTTATCCTTCATACTCAGTTTGGGGTGCCTAGAGTTCACAATGTTTTGCTGTTTCTTTTAGTATTTCAGTCGTAAATCGAGTTTCATGTGGTCCAATTTTGTTTGATAGCTGTACCTCTCCCACTCTTTTTCAAGGATATTCATAGATGGAGCACAGATTGGCTAATTTATGGAGATTGCCAACGAACAACAAGCAATTCGTTGAAACCGCCTTGGCTTCCGACCTCAGAGTCGACGGTCGGCGCCCTTTCGACTATAGGCGTCTCTCTATAAAGTTTGGCCGGTAAGAATTTTATTTCCACTTTAGTTGCAATCGGCGCTGTATTAACATTTGATTTACACTATACACTGGTGCAGTTAGTTACGTTGACATGAATCTGTCTCCTGAAATCTGTTTTTAGAAGTGGACAATTCTTGAGCGTGTGATGGCCATATACTATATATGAATTAGGCTAATTGGTAACATATGTAGTATCAAAGTTTCATGGTTTCAACATACTAATTAATGAAGAAGTTATATGTGGATTAGTGTGCATAACATGTTATTGCTGACAATACTCAATATAATTATATGATTATTCTTTCTATTTCATAATTTTTGGAAGTCATGATCAGCCTTCAGCCTATGTTGATTGTGCAGGGAAGATGGGACTGCAGAGGTGCAGCTCGGACAAACTCATGTGATGGGAGTTGTCACTTCTCAGTTAGTGCAGCCTTATCGTGAAAGGCCGAATGAGGGAAGCCTTGCAATATATGTTGAACTATCTCCCATGGCTGATCCTTCATTTGAGGCAGGCCGTCCTTGCGAGTCTTCTGTGGAGTTGGGACGCATAATTGATCGTGGATTGAGGTAATTTTTTGTTTACTCATCTCTTTGGTTATGTTTGAATCTCGAAAATGATAGTTATATGAAGACAAATGCTAATGTGATTTATTTTCATTCTGTGGTTTTACCTTGTGGTTTTTTTTTAATTTAACGTTATTTTAGATCTTTTTTCGTCATATAGTCGAAATTATAAAAAAATGTCTTTGACATCTAGAATATTTTCATTGGGTTTGAGGTAATCATTTTCTCTCTATTTTCCACCATAATTTCTTTCCCTAGTATTTCCTGTCTCCTGAGGTGCAATGATACAACAACAACAACATCCAAACCTTAATCCCAAAAGAATTTGAGGTCGGCTAACATGAATTGATCTATGATATCGATGCCAAACAGAGAAGATGGATAAGAAAGGGAAGAAAAAAAGTAAGATAAAATGAATAAAATAAAGATAAATAAATATAAGATAACAATAACACTAGAATATCATTTTCATTTTCATTTACCCCAGTGTCGCAAAGGCTCCCACCTACGGTGGGGTAAGGGGGGGTCGGATGTACGCAGTCTTACCCCTGTACTAAAGTACAGAGAGACTGTTTCCGGATGACCCATAGTGAAAATCGCGTCCAAAATTGCATGGACTGACTGCTTCTCCATAACAAAGAAGCGCAGACAGTTTAGTGAGTCATTTTGCTTTATTCCATCATAATCTCAAGCCAAACAATAACACTAGAATATAAGAAAGATAAAAGAAAAAAAATAAAAGAGCATAAAAAAGCTAAAAGATAAAAACAACATAAGCATATAAGCAAAGAGGAAAAGTAGAAAAGACATCAATTGCCACACGGATGTGCGCCCTCCACTTTGCTCTCTCCGAAGCCATACTCTCATCCAACTCAAGAAGATGCATATCAGTTCTGATTCCTCTAATCCAAGTCTGTTTGGGTCTTCCCCTCCCTCTCTTCCCTGCCTCTTCTCCCACCCCTCAAGTCGTCTAACATGTGCATCAGTGCATCACTCGGTCTTCTATGCATATGCCCAAACCACCTCAAACGAGACTCTTGCATCTTATCTTCTATAGGTGCTACTCCCACCTTTTGTCTGATTATCTCATTCCACACATACAACACAACATACGCATCTCTGCCACACTCATCTTTTGAATGTGGCATTGCTTCACCGCCCAACACTCTACGCCATACATTAAAATAATCAACGGTTAGCAACCGTTGCCCAAGCTTAAAGCTAAAACTCCAATATTATTAATTGATGTACCAACAGTCATCCTTAGGGGTTTAAATAACCCTCTAAGTCTTAATAATAATAGGAATCCTAATTAAACCATACTAGGAAACTAAATAGAATATGAAACCTCTAATTTTAATAAGAATAGAAGTCCTAATTAAACCATTCTAGCAAACTAAATAGGAATAGGAAACCTCTTATTCTAATAAGAATAGAAGTCCTAATTAAATCATACTAGGAAACAAAATAAATTAGGAAACAAAATAAAAGGAATAATTAAAATTAATTAAATGGCCCACAGCCAGCCCACGAAGGTGGGCTCAAGATTATTTTAAGAATACTGGATAAAAATTCACTAAATTTTATTATGTTTAACTTCTATTTAGATAAATTTCTCAAATTTTATCTACAATTGCATATTAGCACACAAGTAACATAAATTGATCTTTTTTATTCATACTTGTATGTATATATCTTAAACCAAATCTAATCAAACAATATTAATAATGTGATTTGCTATACGCCACTGTACTGATATTGTTATGATGTCTTCAATGTGATTATGTACCCGTATAACCTTTAGTAGATTTAAGGGCATGCATGTTGAGGGATGTTTCTCCATAAAAAGTTAAAATTTATAGGAACAATTAACAACGATGGATTTTGTAAAGAGATGGTGGTGGGTATGTTGCTATAATGTTGTAGGGTATGCCTGGTTAGGGGTTTTGGAGGTGGGTGAGGATTGATTTTTGTTTAGCAAATATATCTTTATTTCTTAGACATAGACTAGATATAACTCTATTTAGTTGGATCATGTATTCCTACATAAATTTTTATCTTCAATTCTTTCCAACCATTTAGATATCACATTTTTGCATGAAGGGTTAGTTGTACAAGAAATATTGAAATGCATTGAAAGTGTAAGGAACTGTTTGAGTATCTGATATTGAAGACTGAACATGCAGGGAAAGCAGAGCTGTGGACACAGAATCTCTCTGTGTTGTTTCTGGGAAGTGGGTTTGGTCTATCCGCATTGATCTTCACATTCTAGACAATGGAGGGTAAGTTTTGTAATGTGGTTTTATGACTTGTTACAATAGTCTGACTCAATAAGAGAACTACTTATCATTTCCACTTTTCTTATGATAATAGGAATCTTACTGATGCTGCCAATGTTGCTGCCTTAGCTGCCCTTTCAACATTTCGTCGGCCTGAATGCACATTGGGAGGAGAAGATGGTCCAGAAGTAATATTGCATCCCCAGGAGGTCTGCTTTTTGGTTATGATTATTCCTGGAACAAAATAATGGATAACAGTAGCTTGTATTAAAAGCGCGCTATAACTTCCATCATATCCTTCATGATCATTATAGGGAGTATGCACTAGTTGCTCTTGCTTAACTTGCTTTTACATTTTACAGGAACTTATTTAATTCATATGCTGCAGTCATTATTGTCATGAATCCTTTGACAGGGGTGGGTATTTCGGGTTTTGTTTGATTTTATCGGGTTAGTTTGGTTCAAACACGCTGGGGGAAATGGTTGTGGAATTAGTACAACACTTAGTTTGGTCTCCTTTGGGTTTTCTTTGTTTTTTGAGGTGTTTTTTGTTCGGTTTTGTTTTAATCAGTTAAACTTTAATTTGGAATGATATAGTTTGGGAAAGAAATCATCAAAATATGCTCAAGTTTTAGTTTGGGTTAATTTAATTTGGTTTGATTTGGTCAAAACAAACTGAAGTGTCCACAACTACCTTAAGCCACCTATTTTTTAAGATATACTACGTCAATCCCTTAAGATTTGGACATGAAGGAGTGGTGCGGCTATTAATAAAAGTGGACTTGTGTGATTGATAATTGCATTAATAAAGTGTGAATAAAGTAAGAATTAATTGTAACCACCCAAATATAACCAAATATGATATGAGACAAGTTTTTGGGAGGACGAAAAAGGTAAAATGGGACAATGATAGAGGGACGGAAGGAGTAGTTTTGTACGGGTTGCATTGACTTTATGAACTTTTTTACCAAACACTAAACATTTGATTTCTTGTAATTAAAATAAGCAAGCCTGGAGTTATTATTTTGGCTGAATTTGCTGATGAGGGCTATTTTACCCTTTTTATATAGCTTTTTCTTCATTTATCAGTAAAATTTATTTTGAATATAATTTGTTAGTAATTCTTCAGATTTGGCCGTTTCAGTTGTAACTTCAGCAAATTTCATCTTTACCAAACAGGCTCTAAAACTTCCTTACAGTGATCTTACTCCTATTTACGTGGGGGCTTACTGAATTGGGGAGTGCTGATGTGCACCTTTTCCCAACAAGCAGTTTAATGTTTTTGAGTCTTTCTAAGAGAACCAACAGTTGAGTTAATTTGTTTCTCTCCACAGGTTAGGGACCCTATACCTTTGATTATACACCACTTGCCTATAGCAGTCACATTTGCATTTATTGGCCAAGAGAACATTGTGGTAAGATAGTAGACAGAGTACACTGACTACATTCCTAACTTTGACTGAGGTTGCATTTTTATGAGGATCTCATTTCATTACTAATTTTCCATTTATTGTGTGCTATTAGGTGATAGATCCAACCCACTATGAAGAGGTTGTCATGGGAGCTAGAATGACTGCCACACTAAATGCAAATGGTGATGTTTGTGCAATTCAAAAGGCAGGAGGAGATGGTATCATGCAGAGTGTCATAATGCAATGCCTACGCATCGCCTCAGTTAAGGCTTCAGATATAACAGACAAGATCAAGATTTCGGTATGTGATAATAATAATAATATCATAATAACAAAAGATTTATGTGGCACCGTAATACTAACAAACGCTTCCATATGCACTATTCATCCTTCTTGTGTTACCCTCCTAGGAGATGAATGGTGGAGATCTCATGAAAATTTAATAGGAGGGGAAACTAGTTGACCCTGGTTGAGGGGCAATGTTGGTCACCTATTCTCCTAACCCCCCATCACCCCCTACATGTGTGTGTGCACACAGACATACTCACACACACGGTATGTGCATATGTAATATTACTCTCTTTGTTCCATTAAGTTTGGAGCAAGTAAAAGTGGCGCACATACTAAGGAGAAGGGGAATTGAGTGGTCAATATTCCATTTGTAAAGAATGGACGGTTTTGAGCCACACAATTATGAACCTTGTGGTGTGGGACTGGCATTTCATGATGGACCAAAATAGAAATATAGGACATAGTTGGACGAATTAAGTAGAGCATTAAAGGGAACCAATAGCAGCATAGTTGAAGTGTAAAGAGCCTTCTTAAATGCCAAGGGTTGTAATCCCCAGAGCAACATGTTCTATAAGGGTTTGAGAGCTTATAAGGGTTAAATTGAAACTTCAAAACCTTTAAAAGTAATGTGTACTCTGTGACTTGTTTCCAATTTCATTCTTACCTGCACAAGACATGAAGTACTCTTATCTATAATAATTGTACATTGTTAACTTAAATTAAATCTAATTACATACAAATTATATAAAATCATGTTAACTTGTTAAGTAATTAGTGAGATCACTCTGTCAATTTGTTGCTGATTTCAGCGTCCATTATCAGGGAGCGGTGAAATAGTTTAACATGCACTAGTTAGTAGTTACCATTAGAGTGTGACTTGACCACTTTTAGGTTTTTGTCGCATCTGCCACTCCATTTAGGTGTCATTTCCATCATGGTTTGATTTTGACCCTCCTAGACATTGGGGCGGGGTAGCTTCGGGGAAGCCAAGTTAGCCAACCCCCTCCATGGCAGGTGTCATTTTCTGCTCACAGTCTGAAACAGCTAAAGACAAATACAGAGTACATCTTAATTTCATTTGCATGGATTATGTGCAGGTTGAATCATACAACAAGGAAAGAGCACTCAGAAAGATCAAATGGCACAAAGAGGCTACCAATGCAGTTGGTGTTGTCAATCATCATACTCACAGGGAAATAAATAATTTGACTAAACAGAATATGAAAGAAAGAGTAAAGCGGGAGTGGGGAGCGAGTGAAGGTAATGATGACATGGAGGTTGAAACACGGCAATTTTCAGAGTCGAATGAGACAGAACCAGGATACCAGAATCCAGAAGCTTCTTCATCGATAGCAAATGAAATATCTTCCAACAGAGAAATCACTTTGAAGGATGATGCGAGGACTGAGCGCAAGAGAAAGAAGAAGAATAAAGGCTCAAATCCATCCGGAGGCTTTTTTGTCAAGGTCTGATTTGAGTAAGTTGTGTAACCCATTTGTAAGTTGGGTAATTGTTTCTGGAGGGTAATCCAACTTGCGCTACCCCATCAGCCCCATTCTGTTATTCTTTAATTTTTATACATTAGTTGGTGAGTTGGGCTGTTTGTGTTTCCACTTAATTTTTGTCAAAAGAAGTTCAATACCATGTTTGAGTATGTTACCTTTTGTGAAAAGATGCGGGAAAGAGGTATGTTACAAGATGATTTCTAGGGGTGAGCACTGCTACAAGATTGGACTGGAACCGGTTTGGATTGGAACCGGAATCACCAAAGTAATTGGACTGAAGATTCTGGTCTAAGACCGGACCGGACCAGATTATTCCAGTTTTGACCGGAGTCATTGGACAGGTATAGATCGTATTTTACTTTCATTTATTGTTTTTTAGAAGTTTCATCTTTAAAAAATAGGTTGTGATTATTTAAAAGTTACCTTAATAGCTTGAAATTTTTATTATATTTTTATGTTTTATGTATGATCTTTTCTCATTTAATCTTTTATACTCCGTATTAGAACTAAAAAATCTCCTAATAGGCTAATATGATCATGTTAATATAAGAAACTAATATAATTTCTCGATTAATGCAATGAATGGTTTAACTCGTTAGCTTTTCAAATTCAATAAAATATAGCTTAATCAATTACGTATGTATTAAGTATTATCATCAAAACAAGACATCAAATAAATAACAAGAATCGACCTATATTTTAAGGCTTTTTCCTTGAATATAACTGATTTGAAGCTAATTTTCAAAAAATGTGACCATTTTTACAAAAGGACAAAAAAGTGACTAAAAAGGTCACATATTTAGAAAAACTTGATATCATTGCCATTTTTATGACACCGTCAGATTTTTTGTGTCACTATCAAATTTTTATATCACTTTTCAAATGTCATTACCTTTCTTATGTCACTTTCAGATGTCACTGTACCGAAAAACATGTCACTGTGTCGCTAGAAAAATTTCTGGTGACTTTTCTCTATCAAGTTTTTCACTCGAAATCATCACTCATCAGCTCATCTATCGCATCGACACCGCCACGGTCACGTGATACCGCCTATGGCCCCTTACGCAGCTCCAGCCCCCTCCCCTGCACCTCCATCAACCTCCTTAGCCCTTACGCCTCCATCCCCCTCCCTTGCACACTAACCCCCTCACCTGCTCCCCCAGCCCCCTCCCCAGCCCAGCCACTTGCCTCGTTGTCCACAAACACCGGTCGTCGTCGATAACCAACTTTGACTGCTGTTGTCTAACAAACACCAGCTGCTGCCATTTGCCTCACCTTTCTTACCATTGTCAACGCTAGCCCCAAATCCCCTTCCCCTGACCTAAACACCCCTCCTGAGCCCTTTGGTCCTTTCCCTAGCTTCCCTTGCAATTGCCCCAAATCCAACCCCGAGCCCCATGAGAAATAGCCACGGTCCCCAGTCTTCGCAACCCCAAATCCAGCCCACTTGATAACCCCCCTCACCTTACTAGCCCGCCCCTTTTCCGGCAGCTTCCTTAACCCTAGCTTGAGATTTTGGATAGAAGAATAAAGGGGAAGATGAAGATACACGACGACGACGTTGTTGGGCTTGCCTCACTCGTCGGCGTTGGAAGTCTGGAAGAGATGTAAGGAGATGATGGCCACCGTTCATCGCTGAGTGCGCTGGAAGCTTTAAGGGATGCAATCGATCATTTGTCGTCCTTATGCGGGAGAGGGTGGTTTGTTGTGGTGCAATTGTAGATCTTCTCTCTCATCTCCGTTAAAGCTATTTCATCTCCCTGGATGCGGAAGAGGAGATGTCGATGGTCAGAAACTGCTGTGGCTGGTGTTGGGGTGGGAGGCTGGGAGCAGGGGCACGCTGGGGTGCGAAGGAGAAGGATATGCGGAAGAGGCGAGATGTTTCGTTGGTCCCGTGGTCACTTTTTTGTCAAACATAAATTTAGTCATATTTTTGACTACTAAAAGGTAAGGAGTAACATTTGTGCCATTATTTCATATTTTAATGTTTTAGGTTGTAGAATCTTTTTAATTTAAGGGGAAAATAATTTAAATATGCTAAATTTTAATGGGGTGTTATGTGTGTACCATAAACTTGCACGTGTAATATATATTTACTCTTAACTTCATAAAATATCATTTTTGCACCATGATTATATTTTAATTACAAAAACAAATTTATGGGAGTAATTATATAATTTAAAATACCTTAAGCCTAGTTAGAATGCAATTAACATTCTAAAAATTCATCTGTGATAGAAATAATTTTACATCCAGTACAATTTAATTTTAATTACATCCTCGTAAATGTATTTAAAACACTTATTGAAATTGGCTACTGGTGCTATAGCAATCTTGTGCCCCTCTTAGAGTCCTAGAGTCTCAGGTGAATAATAACACATTATCACGACCCCGATATGTGATATCGTTGTCATACTGCCAAGGTCGACGAAGTAACACATGACTTACATAGGGGTGGACTGGGCCGAGCCGAACTGGCCCGTGAACCGAACCGGGACTGGATGGCCGGTTCCGGGCTTTAGCCCGGGTTGGGCGGGCCTGGCAGGTCGGGCTCGGGCTCTGTTTTTCTTGAACTGGCTCGAGCAGTCCGGGCTGGGCTCGGTTCACTTTTTTGGATTTTTCAATTTTTTTTTCTTTTCCTGGGGTAGGGCTGTGTGTTTTGGAGAGGTTTGAGGGGTGGGGGTGAGGGGGGGGGGGGTCGGGGGTTAATTAGAAAGCAAAAAAAAAATTAAACATTGGACCGATCGGGACCGACCCGACCCGGTTTGGCCCGGACCCGGTATCAACCCGTGCAGGTTTCGGGCCCAACTTCTGAAAAAAAGCCCGGCTTGAACCAGCCCGGAGCCTGGCCCGGCCCGGGCCCGATCCATGCCTAGACTTACATCCATATTCAAAATGTCACACACAATCTCATCCTTGTACATCTTCCCAATAGACATAGGAACCTCGCAGGTTTGTGATACTCTCACTTGTGACCCCAAGGCGCAGGGTTTCTGGTGCGGTTCTGTTTCCAGTTTCAAATACTCCTTTAGTTTCCGGGATACTTGATTCTCGGTACTTCAATTACCCACTATGAGGTTACACAATTTATTCTTAATACAACAGTGTGCACGAAACAAACTTTTCCGTCGTCCCTTCTCTTTGGACGAGAACAAAATTCGTTGGACCTCAATATTCACTCTCTCCTCATTTTCTTCTTTAGCAAACTAAGCAGTAAGCACCTTCATATTCATTAGTTTCCTTTTCGTTTTCATACTTAACAAGAGCGACAGTTCTCCTGGAGGGACAAACGTTGGACTTTTGTCTGTATCCCTGGCAATGGTAGCATTTATTTCCACTGGGTTAAACATATGGGTTACCTACCTTTTGATTCGGTGTTTTGACGGGTCCGTGATTATAATTGCTTGTTGTGCTGCTTCCTTTAGTCAAAGGTTGTGTTTCTTTAGGCACCACCTCCTTTTCCCTCTCATTCCCTGCCTTCCGAGTGTTTTGTGATGTAAACTTGCGAAAAGGTGGAAAGTGCTTAAAAGAATTTTCCATCAGTTCTGCCTTCAAAGCCAACATAGAGGCTTCAATAATGCTCCACTACAAACCCATCCCTTCCTGTATTGAACCCTTTAATTCGCTGATATAACGAGCCATTCCCTGCCCCTCAGTCTCACCTAGTTCATTGCGACCGGACAGACACACAAACTCAGTTGTATATTCAAATACAGTCCTCCTTCCCTGAGCGCACTCGATATACAGTTTCTAAAGAATTTGCACATAATATGTTGGTAGGATCCGCTTTATCATCAGTTGCCTCATACACCTCAAGTCTTTACTGGTTCTTTCCTCTCGCATTGCCTTTGATAAACTAGCTTATCCCACATTCCCACCATACTGCAACAATACTTTTCAACCTAATCACAACCATCTTGACCTACTTGCTTTCCGACACTTCTATAATACCGAAAAATCTGTCAACGTCGATTTGCCAATCCATAAATTCTTCAACTCTAGTGTTTCCATAGAACAAGGGGATATCGGCCTTCACTCTGCAATCCTGGAGATCGTGTTGATCATCATCATAACCTATGGATTTTTCTTCTTCTTCGGACTCGGAACCATCTTCCATCGATCCTCCCCACGTTGAGGATACTGATGTCGACCCTCTCTCCTATTCCCTGGACGCCTGGTGTGGTCGTCGTTATTGTTGGTAGCTATCTGGGCAGATAGTTGGGCTGTCACAGCGGCAACTCGGCAAGAGCCTCAGTGATCCTGGTGGTGAATTCATCAAGGTCTGCTTGGGTAATTGCTTGATCTCCCATATTCTTTCAGCCAAGTAAAGAATGCTCTGATACAAAAGTGACCCCGGACAGAAGCACAAAATTAAATTGATGTCAACCTCGAATTGATGTTCGAGTTTGTCATCAACGAACTCGAAGAGTTCCTTCAAAAATCCACCGAAAAATTAGAGAAAGACTCTGTTTTACTTTATTGAAATGTAAAATTTGTTTAATGTACTTGGAAAGCTTAAATACTATTTGGGGTGTGGCTTTTAAGGCCCAAACTCAACAAGAAGTAAATTATGAAAGTTTCAAGTGAAAATTTGAAAATTAATAAAACGTAAAATTTGAGGCACAAATACTATGCTGCTCGTTCTGCCAACTTCGTGTCGATATGCTCAGCAAGCCGCTCTGCATCATATTACATGTGCAAGTTTGAGGTACTTATGTTACACCTCTTCAAAGTTTGGAATACAACAACATCCAAGCCTTAATCTCAAAAGAATTTGAGGCCGACTACTCTTCAAAGTTTGGAATATTTAAATTATTTCTCCCTTAATCTGAACATATAAATAATGTGTAGATTGAGTGACTTTAATATAAAGAGTGACTTTTTATATTAATATCAGAAAGCATACAAATCAATTTCCTGACAATTATTACAAATCGATCGTAAGCTCTCTGAATAAACATAAAGTCTGACACCTCATACAAAGCAACTTGATTTTAATTCCTAGATATTAAAAGGGCAATTTTAAGCCTAAAACGATCGAAACCGAAACACTGCTTATCAAAAGTACTCCAAATATCCAAATAAAAAACATTCAAATTAAAATAAAAACAAGTTCTACAAAAGAAAAAATAATATTAGAATAAAATCTTTCCATAAATCTCTTCATTCATGGCACGGAGGTGGCTGTGGAAGTGGATGAGCTGCTGCAATATGAATGAATATTAAATTCTTCTTACTTTGTTTCGGATAGATGTAGAAACAAATGGAGAAAAACACAACATTTATACCTCTACCATCTCTTCGTAGTCGAAAAGAAGGTAGACCGAAACTCATGACTAATTGAAGTTGTTCGCGACACCAAAGAAACTCCCCACATCGAGAAAGACAAAACACCGCGAAGAGCCAGTGCCCAGGAAGAATCACCATAGAACAGAATAAATACAACGATAATAGAAGAACAATCAAGTTGGGCCATACACCTACCAAATCTTCGAAAGTGGATGCCACATATGAAAGAAACATGTGTCCAGATGAGAGAGTCGGTCTCTCCATTTCCATCACTCAACCGTGTCCCAGCTACCCACCTTTGCTGATGTCCACCTTTCTCCTTGTGGACTTTGCCCGCTCACCTAGGCTTTCGTCCACCTCATTTGCTTGCCTCGCTCATGAGACGCCTTGCCGTCGTGAATATTTCAGGTTTTGGATCTGATCGAATCTAGAATCGCTAAAGTTATTGGATCGAAAACTGAACAACTATGCAACCAATCAAGGTTCAGACCGACTGTTCCAGTTCGGTTTTATTTTCTACTCTGGACCAGATTAAGCTCAACCCTGAATTGATTTCATACAACAAAGTGAACCTATGCATATATAAAAGTATAGGAAGAAACAAAAGATGAAGGGACAAAATAGTTTTTTTTTTAAAAATAAACGTTTACAGAGACAACTATTCACGTACCCACAACTACAAGATGTTCTTCATACAACCTATCCATAAATTGACTTACCATAATGACTGTGAAAACGGTATTCGGTAGAGTATGTGATAAGTAGACGAGTCGTTCTACTAGTTTTTGATATTGTCGAACATCAACAAGCTTTCCTTAGTGATATTCTCAGTTTCTTGTTGGCGTCTATTGGTCAGCAAGCACCCATCCCGGTTTCTTTGAGAAAATCAAGATTGTATTTTCTCGAAGAGTCCATCCTTTGTCCTTCAGACTTCAATGCACGAAATATACTTCGTCTCTCTCAGATCTTTCAGTTCAAATTCTTCAGAGTCAAAATTTCATCCGTTACTCCTCACGATCATCACGTGTGCTATTAAAACTGTTGGTTTAAAGGTGAGTAAACAAAGTATGGTCAGATTGAGCTTGAGCATAACTGTGGGCCTGTGGCTCTTGACAACTTTTCTAGATCTATTAAGCGATGCTCTCGGCGACTCTCTTAATCCACACACAGTTTTTTTTAGTTTGCACACTTTTGAACCAAAGCTATTTTCAAACCCAGGTGGTGGTTCCATGTAGACGTCTTCTACTAATTGTCCGTTAAGAAGACATTTTTCACATCGGATTGCCTCAAAGGCTAGTCCAGGGGAGAGAGAATTAACATGAACTACAAATTCTTTATTTAAAATGGAAAGTGACAAAGTTAAGGGGACAATTAAAAAAAGAAAGCTAGCAAAACTGTAAGGGACCAAAGGAGTATGTTTTTCAATTCGAATAGTTTTGGAATACAAATACTCTACACACACAACCCCACAATAAATATATAATATATTCTACAAAAACTATAATACAATATAAAATATGTATAACATATAGATCCAGCTAGGGATGCACTTGGTTCCGGTGGACCTTGTCCTTTCATTTTTTTTCATTTCCATGTTGGAAAATTTGAAGTATTTCAAATGAAAAATAAATAGATAAAACTTGTTTTTATTATTTTAAAACATTTTAATTGTTGCTCCTTAGCTAAGCACGTTACAATAGTGCTAGCAAGAGTAGAATTAATATTATTAAATAATATTTGCTCCTAACGTTTTGAGAATTAGTGGGAGTTGGAGGATTTTTCAACTTTGATCTCAACATTGATTACATTTATTATTATAAACGTTAGTACTTAGTACTCAACGTTCCAATCAAGCATGGAACAACGTTCAACTTTTATGTATATATATAGATGTGTTCGGCCATGCTTGGGGTGGCTAAGAAAAAAGATTATTGAGCCTAACATCCCCTAATATTTCACTCTGTTGGATTAATGATTTTCTACTCTCGTTGTTCTGTTATCGGCTTACGTCGAAGAGCTCGTTTTATCTTGGGGAAATGTTTTCGCTAGTCGGAAATACTTTTTTGAGGACAGCGTTTACGTGACTCGAGCTATATTATTTTCTAACGCTTTTTTGCAGGTTTATCCGACCAATTTCCAACAACAATCTCAAGAAAGTAGTTAGCGTCGGATATGCCTGCACGGCTGCACGCATGATCTCACAAGGTGTTGCTGTCGCACTCATCGCGGCTATGCTAATTTTGCATGTGTGGTGCGATTTAGACTGGTATTTGGATATATTCCTACGTATAATGTTTACTCTTTTTTTTTCCTACTTACAATAAGCCATACTTTACACCATTTTTTAAGAAAAATGTTATTCATTTATTTAGTGGTAAAATGACAACTATGGAAAACAACAACCCACTAAAATCAAGTTTAAACTTGGTTTGTAGTGATGATAAATTTATTGCGGTTGTTTCTCAAAGTTGCAAAACTAGTGATGTGAATGAGTGGGTGGTAGACTCCGGGGCTACCAAGCATATTTGTAAAAACAAAAATGCTTTTACCTCCTATACTATTATAGGAGATGGTGAAGAGCTCGTGTACCTAGCGGACTCTAAAACCGTTAAGGTGCATGGAAAAGGGAAAGTTCTTCTGAAGCTCACATCGGGGAAAACTTTATCACTAAATGATGTGCTTCATGTGCCCGATATTAGTACTAATTTGGTTTCCGTCTTTCTCTTGGGAAAAGTTGGGGTTAAAGTTTCTTTTGGTTGTGACAATTTTGTTATGACCAAAAATGAAGTTCTTGTGGGAAATGACTATTGTAAGAATGGACTTTTTGTGCTTAGTATTTCTGAAATATTGCATGATAATGCTTCTGTTTATTTAATTGATTCTTACGATGTGTGGCATGCTAGACTAGGACATGCAAGTAATTCTTATATTAAAATGCTAAATGATTGTGGTTTGATTTCCAGCAAAAATAAAATGACACTAGAAAAATGTGATATTTGTGTTCAATCTAAACTAACCAAAAAACCTTGTCCCTCCACATATAGGGAATCAGGATTGCTTAGTTTAATTCACACGGATTTAGGTGATTTAAAAAATACCGTCACTAGAGGTTGAAAAAAATATATTATGTCACCTTTATAGATGATTTTTCTAGATACACTAAAGTTTATTTGCTTAAAAATAAAGATGAGGCTTTTGATAAATTTTTGGTCTATAAATCCGAGGTAGAAAATCAATTAAATAAAAAGGTTAAGAGAGTTAGACCAGATAGAGGGGGTGAATATATTTTATTTAATGAATTTTGTGAAAAAGAGGGGATAATTCATGAGGTCACTCCGCCATATTCACCCGAATCTAATGGAATAGCTGAAAGAAAAAACAGGACACTAAAAGAGATGATGAATGCTCTTTTAATTAGTTCCGGTGCACCTGATAATCTTTGGGGGGAGGCTATTCTTTCTGCTTGTCACTTGCAAAATAGGATACCTCGTAAGAACAATAAGAAAACCCCTTATGAATTATGGAAAGGTTTTGTGCCTAACTTGAAATATTTGAAAGTGTGGGGGTGTTTAGCTAAGGTCTTATTGCCTGGTCCTAAAAAGAGGAAAATTGGTTCTAATACTTGTTTATTGGTTATGCTGAATCTAGTGCTGCTTATAGATTCCTTGTTTTACAAAGTGATGTGCTTGAATGTGATACAATTGTTGAAACAAAAAATGTTGAATTTTTTGAAAATGTGTTTCCTTTGAAACGTGAACACAAGACCATTGCACCACATAGTGAGTTTGATCCATTACAAGGAAATGAAACCTTTAATGATGATTCCTCTAGTGATTGTGATCCATTAAAAGAAAGTGATACTTTTAATGATGAACCTTCTCTTTTGAGAAGAAGTAAGAGGCCAAGGATAGAAAAATCTTTTGGAAATGATTTTTATACATATCTTGTTAATGATGAGCCTTTAACTTATTCACAAGCTATTTCTTCAAAAGAAGCTGCATTTTGGCTTGAGGCCATACAAAACGAAATTGAGTCAATCAAACAAAATAAAACATGGGTTTTAACCGACTTACCAAAAGGTTGTAAACCAATCGGATGCAAATGGATTTTTAAAAAGAAATTAAATCCGGATGGTTCAATTGATAAATATAAAGCGATGCTTGTGGTGAAAGTTTTTTCTCAAAAACAAGATGTTGATTATTTTGATACATTTGCACCGGTAACGCGTATTTCTTCTATACGAACTTTAATTGCCTTGGCTTCTATCCAAAAACTTTTTATCCATCATATGGATGTAAAAAATGCGTTTTTAAATGGTGAACTAGAGGAACAAATTTATATGGTGCAACCGGAGGGTCATGTAGTTATTGGTCAGGAACACAAAGTGTGTAAGTTGATCAAATCTTTATATGGTTTGAAACAAGCTCCAAAACCATGGAATGAAAAATTTGATGAAGTGTTATTTGCTCATGGTTTTACCTCACTAGAAGTAGATAAGTGTGTATACACTAAATGTGAAAATGGTGTGTGCATAATTATTTGTTTATATGTGGATGATATGTTAATTTTTAGTAGCAACCTTGATTTAATAAATGAGACAAAATCCTTTCTTGCTTCAAAATTTGTTATGAAAGACTTGGGGGAAGCAAAAGTGATTTTGGGTATGAAAGTCATAAGGAAGGATGATGGTATTATACTGTCTCAAGAGCATTATGCTGAAAAACTTCTAAAGAGGTTTGGACATTTCGATGTCAGCCCCGTGAGCACCCCTTATGACTTTCATATACATTTAAAAAAACATAGAGGTGATCCCGAGGCTCAATATGAGTATTCCCAAATTATTGGAAGTCTATTACACTTGATGAATTATACGAGGCCTGACATAGCTTATGCTGTCGGAAGATTGAGTCGATATACTCATAATCCAAGTGGGGATCATTGGACCGCGTTGAGGCGGTTACTCAGATATTTGAGAGGTACCATTAATTATGGTATATTTTATAGTGGGTTACCCGCTGTACTAGAGGGGTACAACGATGCTAACTGGGTCTCTGACTCAGATGAGATAAAATCCAACACGGGATATATATTCACCCTTGGAGGTGGTGCCATTACGTGGAAATCAACCAAACAAACTATAATTTCTAGATCCACTATGGAGTCCGAGCTTATCGCTTTGGAAGTGGCTAGTAGTGAAGCGGAGTGGTTAAAAATTTCTTAGCAGAAATTCCGATTGGTACAAAACCATTACCATTTGTGTCTATTCATTGTGATTGCAAAAGCGCAATAGATACTGCTAAGAAAATGTGTTATAATGGGAAGAATAGACACATTCGTTTAAGACATAAAGTCATTAAACGATTATTGAAGAATGGAATTGTGTCCATTAATTTTGTGAGGTCACAAGGAAATTTAGCGGATCCTTTGACAAAAGCCCTAGGACGAAAATTGATAACCGAAACATCTAAGGAAATGGGACTTGTGTCACTTTGAAACAAATGGGGATGGGAACCCAACTTGTGTGATTGAAGATCCCATGAAGCAAGTTCAAATGGGTAATAACAAGTCTTCCATTTAGTTCTGCTAGCCTAACTAAAATTGCTCATTTCCATGATGTGAGATATAGGCTAGAAACCGCATTCTTTGAGAGCTTGAGCTTAAAGCTCTTAATGATTATCATAGCCCTTAATTTTAGGGTGGTGTGCAAAAGCGATATACACTTGATGATATCACCTATATGAGTGTGAGGTGGGGCCGCCTCCATGAAGCATGACAAAACTTCTAGAGCACTCATGAAAACCAAGCACGCGCATGGCCTTACGGCGCACAACGGCGTAATAACGAGAAATTGTGCGGGGTGAGACACGGCCGTTAAGACCTTGATTTACCAATAGTAGCTTGTTGGTTTCAAGAAACTATACGTTTCACCAAAAGCTCGGTTTATTAAGACTTAATCGTCTCGGTTGGGTTTCAAGTCTACGGACTAGAGATGGACCCGGGCCGGGCCCGGACGGGCTTTTTTGGCAAAATGTTAGGCCCAGAACCGGCCCGGGTTGATACCGGGTCCGGGCCTAACCGGGCTGGGTTGGGCCAGGCCCGGGTCAAGTTCAATTTTTTTTGGTTTCTAATTAACACCCGACCCCCCCCTTCACCCCCACCCCCAAACCCCCCCCAAAACACCCAACCCTAACCTAGAAAAGCAAAAAAAATTGAAAAAACAAAAAAATTGAACCAGGCCCGGCCCGAACCGCTCGGGCCGGTTCACCAAAAGTTGGGCCCGAGCCCGGCCCACCCGACCCACCCAAACGGGCTAAAAGCCTGAAACCGGCAAATCGGTCCCGGTCCGATCCGGGCCCATAGACTCCTACTATTCTAAGGGAGGCCCAATAGGCCCAGGAAACACAACAGGCCCAAATCACAGCGCCCCAAGTACTAAGCAACCCACGTGGCACACTGGGGGTGCCTTCGCCCCCTGGCCGAAGGCTCCAAATTCTCACAGGATGGCCAACTCAAGCAAACAAAGTTACTCGGAGAAAACGACGAAAATCAGTAGCCCTCGGCACAAAGCAGGTCCCCGGTACTCGGAGCCCTCGGCTAATCATCTGCAGGTGAGGGCACCTTTCTCGACATAATATCCTCTTCACATGCGCCTGAATCACTGTACCAAGTACGACGTCACCCCGTTGAGGTGACCCCTCGACCACCAGAATGATGACACGTGTCCCTATCTGGCATTTATTACTACTATAAATAGTGCTCCTTTCCCCATTTGTAACCCAAGCAAAAATCGCTCATTACATTCTCAGCAATGCAATCTCTCTCTCTTACTTTTACTCTGACTTCTCTCTAGTTACTCCCCGCAGTAACCCTTCGGATACATACCCCCGGGTAGACTACCCATCATTTGGTGCTCTCGTTGAGAGGTCGAATAATCAAGTAAGAACCCCCCTCGCCAAACACAAAACACCTAGCGAAAATGGTGAGAACAACTCGTGCCAACTCCAAGAACGTTGAGGACAGGAACCTGACCCTCGGCGAAGTCGACGTCCCCGAAGCCTCTAACAGGGCTCCCGGGGGCGGCGTCATCGCCGGCTTGGACTAGACGGCTGTCAACCTACGCCATCAGATTCAACAGAATGCCCCCGATGCCCGCCTCGGCATCGAGGCCAAAAAGAAGGACCAGAGCAAAAAACAAGTTAGCCCTCCGGTCATCACTATCGACGTACAGTCGGCGTTTTCCGCCTTCATCCAGATGCTCACCCAGAATCCGAGTGCCTTCGGCACTTTGGTTCGGGGAGAATATCATGCCTCCCCCTCATCCACACCCCCTCGGGAACCCTGTCCTCCGGATGGGGAACGTCGAGGGGGTCGTGGCCCAAGATACGGCCTCCCAGGAAGTCCAATCCCGGGACCGCCACAACATGAACAAGGAACAGCCCCGGACCTCCGCCCTCGAGAGACTCGGAGGAGCGCAAGACCGCCGAGGGGTCCAAGACCGCCTCAGGGGGAAGGTGTTCCAGAGGCCTCAGGAAAGTGGCGGATCCGTCTCCAGGGCTAATGAAAGACGTCTTCCTCAGGACAAAGGCAAGGCACCTCTCCATGCCGACGACGCCCGTCACCAAATCAACCAGGCCCACTCGGCCCGTGTCCATTCGCAGGGGGCGGAGGCCCTCCCGAAGGACCCCCGGGACGAAATCATTGCGGCCCTCCAGCGTCGGCTTGACAAGATGGAGGCCACCAAAGCACACACCACCACTTCTGCCCCTCATACAGACATGAAGTATGAGGCCATGTTAGCCAAGATGGAGAAAATGCAGAAAAAGATAACCGAGGGCTCCCGGGAACCCACCATACAATTCCGAACCCGGACGCCGTTTACCCCAAGGGTATTGGCGGCCCGGATCCCGGAAAAATACCGAGGGCAGCTCATCAAGCCCTACGACGGAAAGACTGACCCCCAGGAGCACTACAGCAGGTACCAAAACAATATGATGATGGTTGGGGCATCAGACGAGTATTTGTGTCACTGGTTCCTTTCCACTTTAGAGGGGCCGGCTTACGAATGGTTCAATTGATTGCCCGAAGGCTGCATCGACAAATGGCAAGAACTCGCCCAACGATTCTTGACACAATTTGCGGGAAGGCGTCGCACAAGAAAACACTTCTCCCACTTGCTGACAGTGAGGCAAAGGAAAGAGGAGGCCCTTCGGGACTTCTTGGAGCGCTGGAGAACGGAGGCTGATAAAGTTGATGGCGCAGACGACGGGACCCTCCTGGCCCTCCTCCAAACAGTACTCCGCCCCGGAAACTTCCCAAGGAGCCTCATCATCGAACCCCCCCGTGATTATATAAGGGCCCTACAGCGGGGGGACAGGTACGCCGAAGCCGAGGAGGTGGAAAAATGCCATCACAACCCCGATCAGCAACGCCCTCGGCCAGACGATAAAGACAACCGGGGCCGGGGGCTCCCCGTAATCACCCCAAGGATTCAGCACCCCCCGGTGACCGCCCCCAGCACGGCCAAGCCAAGCCCGGGGGAGGTTACAAGGGGAACCCGAGGGCTTGGGCACAACCTGTTCTCCTGGAGCACCCTCGGACACCTTTGACGCACCCCGTCAGCATCATCCTCGACTTCGCTGAGGAGAGGGGCCTGGTAGAGCGAGATTCTCGCGCACCGCCGGAGGTATATGCCATCAATCCAAACTACCCCTACTGTCGCTTCCACCGGCATCAGGGACCCAAAACCGATGACTGCCATCAGCTGAAGACGGCCATCGAAAGATTGATACAGGCGAGCCATTTGTCCCAATTTGTCTAAGGCCCTCAACAACAGGGTCCCCCTTTCCAAGGGCCACCCCGAGGGCACCATGGGAAAGCAAACACATGGGTCAACCCCAACACCATCCCCCTCGGCAAGAAGAGGGAGATTGGGAACCTGGAAGAAGAGGAGGAAGAGTACCCTCGGTACCAAGAAAAGAAGCGCCACATCCTCATGATCACTGGGGGCAATACCGGGGGCGACTCTACCAGTCAACGAAAGAAGTGTGCTCAATCACTTTACGTGGGGGAAGTCACTCATATGCCCCCGGTAAAGCGGCTGAGGGAGGAACCCGTCACCTTCACTAACGCTGATCTCCCCCCGGTGTCCTCTCCACACAGGGATGCCCTCGTCATCCACACGGAGATCAATGACACTATCATTCACCGAACTTACGTTGACATGGGCAGCTCCGTCAATGCAATGTACCTGAGCACCTTCAGAGAGCTGCATCTGGAGAGGGGGTCCCTTCGGCCCATCAAGACCCCTCTTGTCGGCTTCACCGGCGACACCATTGATTCCGAGGGGGTCATAACCCTCCCGGTACTCTTCGGCGACGGGCTCCATAGAGCCAAGCTCGAAGTGGAGTTCGTCGTCGTCAACATCGACTGCGCCCACAACATCATCCTCGGCTGGCCAACCCTCGAAGATCTCGAAGCCGTCATCTCCATGAGGCACCTCTGCCTCAAGTTCCCAGCCGAGGGAGGCATCGGTTACTCAAGGGGGAATCAAAAACTTGCCCGCGCTTGCTACCTTCAAGTGATGAAGAAGGTTAGCAAGACGGAATTCCGCGTTGACACCATCACCGGAACTGTGGAAGAGGAAGAAAGGAGGCCGAGGGCTGAACCAGTCGAGGAGGTAGAAGACTTTGTGCTCGATCCGGCCAAGCCGGAGAGAGTCGTGAAGATTGGAGCTCAGCTCCCCAAAGACTTGAAGACCGGCATCATCAGCGCCCTCCGCGCCTACTCCATTGTTTTTGCATAGGGGCCGGAGGACATGCCGGGGATCAGCCGAAGGGTCATCACCCACCGCCTCTCGGTGGACCCTTCGGCTAAACCAGTACAACAACGGAGGAGACCCCTATCGGTCGAGAGGAGGGAATTTGTGAAGAAGGAGGTCGCCATGCTCCTCTCTATCAAGCACATCAAGGAGGTAAAATACCCCTCATGGCTGGTGAACGTAGTCCTCGCACAAAAACCGCCCTCATTCCGCATGTGCGTGGACTACACGGATCTCAACAAGGCGTGTCCCATAGACCCCTTTCCATTGTCGAATATTGATCAACTTGTAGATGAAACTGCGGGGTGTGAAATCATGTCATTTCTCGACGCATTCCGCGGCTATCATCAAATCTTTATGCATGAGGAAGACGCTGAAAAAACAGCCTTCATGACTCCCGAGGGCATCTTCTGCTACCTTGTCATGGCCTTTGGCCTAAAGAACTCAGGCGCCACCTACACCTGGATGATGGTCAGGGTTTTCCAAGCTGTCCTAGGGCGCACCATGGAGGAATATGTTGACGACATGATCGTCAAAAGCAAGCAATCAACGAGCCATGCTGACGACCTAAGGGAAATCTTCGCCATCATGCAGAAGTTCAACCTTTGGCTAAACCCGAAGAAGTGCACCTTCGGCGTACAAGGGGGCAAATTCTTAGGCTACATGGTGAGCCGAAGGGGTATCGAGGCCAACCCCGAGAAGATCCAGGCCATCATCAACATGGAACCCCCACGCAACGTGAAGGAGGTCCAACGGTTGACAGGCCGCCCGGCGGAGAAGTCCTTACCCTTCTTCCGGATCATGAGAAAGACCGCCGCTTTCCAGTGGACTTCAGAGTGTCAGGGGGCCTTCGAGGAACTGAAACGGTACTTATCTTCACCCCCTGTGCTCTCTAAACCCAAGGTGGGGGAGACCCTATACCTTTACCTGGGTGTTAGCCCGACAGCCATCAGCTCAGTACTCATCCAGGAAGAGGATGGCATCCAACATGCCATCTTCTATGTTAGCAAGACCCTCAGGGAAGCAGAACTCCGGTATTCCCCTGTGGAAAAAACGGTGTTGGCTATCGTGTGGACTGTCAAGAAGTTGGGCCATTACTTCCAAGCTCACCCGGTCCAGGTCCTCACTCACCAACCCCTCGGCGCTTTGATGAGGAGCCCCCCAGCTCCTCCCGAATGGTAAAATGGACTGTCTTCCTGAGCCAATACAACATCGACATCCGTCCTAGGCCCGCCATCAAGGGCCAAGCCCTGGCGGACTTCGTGACGGAGTGCACGACAAGATCAACCACGGATGAGGAGCCCTTGGCCCCCTCAGACAATTGGTGGACCCTCTACACCGACGGCTCCTCCGCTGTCAAAGCATGTGGAGGAGGGGTGGTTCTCATCTCACCCGAAGGCTTCCGGACCTATTACGCAGTCCGCTTCTCCTTCAAAGTCTCCAACAATGAAGCCGAATACGAGGCACTCCTCTGTGGCCTCTGGCTGGCGACTAACATGAAGGCCCGACTGATCCACGTCAAGTGCGACTCCAAGTTAGTCGTCGGCCAAATTTCTGGGGAGTACGAAGCCAAGGAAGGAAGAATGAAACAATACAACGAGGCGGCTAAAGAATTGCGCAAGGTATTTGAGGCACACTCCCTCACTCAAATACCGAGGGCTCAAAACTCCGAGGCCGACATTTTATCGAAGCTCTCGGCCGACTCCCCTAAACATATCTCAAAGATTGCCAAAATCGAGGAGCTCAGCCTCTCCAACATACATGCTAGTCCCATCATGCACATACAACAAAGGCAAGAGGACTGGATCTCAGATATTGTCGCCTTCATCACCACAGGGCAACTGCCTGAAAATGAGGCCCGTGCCAAACTAGCAAAGCTGAGGGCTCCCAGCTACATTATCGAAGATGGAAGGCTTTACAAAAGATCATACAACGGGACACTACTTCGGTGCCTTCATCAAGATGAAGCCGAAGTTGCGATGGAGGAAGTGCACAGTGGCACTTGTTCAGCTCACCAGGGACCCTTCTCCATGTCCCGAAGGCTCATAATCCAGGGCTACTTTTGGCCTACAATGGTCCGAGATTGTGCGGATCTCGCCCGAAGGTGTACCGCATGCCAACACTTCCAGAAAGTCCCCGGCAGGCCAGCGGTCAACTATGCCCCCATCAGCACATCCATACCCTTCGCTCGATGGGGTATAGACCTTGTGGGCCCTCTGCCGAGGGGTACCTCCAACAACAGGTACATCATTGTCGCCATCGACTATTTCACCAAATGGGTGGAAGCTGAGCCCCTCGCCAGCATCACCGAGGCCAGGTGCCGCCATTTTGTTCTCAAGAACATCCTCACAAGGTTTGGCGTCCCCCAACAAATCGTCTCCGACAACGGGACTCAGTTTGAGGCAGCCCCCTTCTGTGCCCTCCTAGAGGCATGGGGCATCAAACACACCTTCTCATCCGTTGCCTACCCTCAAGGCAACAGTCAAGTGGAAAACGCCAACAGGACCTTGCTCGAGGGCCTAAAGAAGAAACTGGAGGCCGAAGGGGGTGGTTGGGTAGAAGAGCTCCACAACATCTTATGGGCCTACCGCACCACCCCTCGACGAGCAACGGGCGAGACACCCTTCTCCCTTTGCTACGGATTTGAAGCTAAGGCCCCCACTGAGGTAACTCTTCCGACCCGAAGGGTCACACAATATGATCCCGAGGTCAACGACGCCAATACGACCCTCGACCTTCACCTAATTTCAGAACGCCGAGAGCAGGCCTTCATACGCGCGGAAAACTACCGAAGGCAAGTGAAGAGTTACATTGACGCCAAAGTCCGCTCCCGGGAATTCCAAGTGGGGGACTATGTCCTACGAAGGAGGGAAGCTAGCCAACCAACCGAGGGAGGCAAAATGGCGCCCAAATTTGAGGGCCCTTACATAGTGACAGCTATCATCAACCCTGGAACTTACAAACTCAAACGCCCCAATGGGACCGAGGTCCCTAGACACTGGAATGTACATCACTTACTTAAATTTTATCAATAACATTAGAGCGGCCAAGCCCTCATGACTAGTGAATGTATTATTTTACGGCCCAAGGCCTCCAATTTTTGAAGAATGAAGGCATATTGAAGACACCAAGAACATGGAACGAGACTCTTATGAGCGGCCAAGCCCTCATATCAGCCCCTGGCCCAAGGCCTTATCATAAGGAAGAACCCTCGGCACCAAGTGCCGAGGGTAGACTATACTATCACCTACAACAGGGAAGAAAACACCAAACGTCTTCAATGAAGACCCCTCGGCACCGAGTGTTTCCTTTGAGGACCCTTCAATGCCGGGGGCATACACTACTGCCACTTTTCAGCAAACGGAAGAAAACACCGAGTGTTTCCTTTGAGGACCCTTCGGTACCAAGTGCCGAGGGAAGGCACCTCAATCACCTACAACAAGTGAAGAAAAACACCAAGTGTTTTTTAAAGAAGACCCCTCGGTACTAAGTACTGGGGGCCGTATGCCAGAACAAACACCAAGTGTTGTTTCTAAATTCGTACCCCTCGAGGACGCATATACCGAAGGCGCCACCTATCGGTGCCGGTAGCACGTAGTGCCCCCGGCCATTTGCAACCAGTGTGCAAATGAAAACCCTTCCCTGAAATGCTTTCCGCGTCACTACCCCAAGGGTATGACAAACAAGTAATATGCCCAGGATTCGACTTTCAAAAACGGAACGCTTTCCGCGCCATTTCCCCCAGGGATTGGCAGGCATCTGATATGCCCAGAATTCGACTTCCAAATCGAAACGCTCCCCGCGCCACTACCCCAAGGGTATGGCAGGCCACGGACTACGTCTGGCGCCGAGGGGACGACTTTCAAAACTGAGGCGCTTTCCGTGCCATCTCCCAAGGGGAGGCAAGCTACAGACAATGTCTTGTGCCTAGGAAACGACCCTCGATCCCCTCGGAACCCGAAAGGTTAACCCGAGGGGGGAGCTAATGGTGTATTCTATTACCTCCCGATAGACCAAGCCTTACCAAGAAACCAAGTTTCTTGAAGCCTTCCTTTCACTACCAAAAAAAATGGGGTGGTGAAGGGGAGTAGACTCAGCGAGAAATCAATGGGTACACCACTCCAACAATTCACGGGAACATACCAAGGGCTCCCCACGGGAACACCTTCGGTACCTGGAAGCTCCTGATTACCAAAGATATTATTCAACAAGCATCATCAACAAATGGCTAAGTCCACTTTTTGATTGCCTCCGGCTACATCAAAACCGAAGGCTCAAATCCTACAGAACTTTGATAGGTTCACTCAGCAACTATTCAAAAACGTCCCCGAAGGATACTATACAACAAATGCTATCAGATGTTGGCCAAGTCCAAGCGAGAATCACCTCCGGCACCTCACTAGACGCCGAGGGGATACACCCAGGCGTTGTCCGAGGGAGTCTGTCTTTTTATGCTGCACTTGAACTACAAAATTTCCTAAGTCAACACTGTGGAGACATGACAACAGCCGAAGGCTTTTGTTGCCACGGGTCAACCTTGCGAGACAAGGGAAATTATTCTAGTCCCATAGAGGGCCCGCACCGAAGGCCAGCAACAGGAAATACTTAGAAAAAACTTCTAAGTCATAAAGCGTGTGGCCCTCGGTAAACTCACATTGCAACGAGGGTCACCCCACTTCATGCAGCAAGAAATGCCCACATACCGAAGGCCAGATGATATTCAAACACTTAGAAAAATTTTCTAAGTCCTAAATGCTTTGCCCCCTGCCGAGTCACCGGTCAACCGAAGGCACACCTACGACAAGGCTCTCACATTCACCCGAAGGCTCCTATCCCATACAACTACACTTAGAAATATTTTCTAAGTGCTAAATATTTTTGACCCTCGGTCAAATCTCCATGCAGCCAGAGGGTCCACACGGTCGAAGGCTTGGTGAAACTACACTTAGGAATATTTTCTAAGTCCTAAATGTTTTTGACCCTCGGTCAAATCTCCATGCAGTCAGAGGGGCCATACGGTCGAAGGCTTGGTGAAACTACACTTAAAAAAATTTCTAAGTCCTAAATATTTCGCCCTCGGTCAAACACTCATGCAGCCCGAGGGGCCACACAACCGAAGGCCCGGTGGGAGAACAACACTAAGAAAATTTTTCTAAGTCCCAAACAACTGACAACCTAAGCATCAAAGTACGAGGGCATTCATTCACAAGGCATAATTAGAAGGCATTCATTTCACAAAGAAAGACGAAGGCATACATTCAAAAACAAAACATGTTATATACAAAAGCCCGGAGGCATCAATTCATCAAAAACATAGGGCAGGGTGTTCATAAGGGCCGAAGCCAAAAGTTAAGCAATGTGATTACAAAGGTGCGTCAAAAATTGTTCAGAATACAAATTACAAATTGGTAGCTACAACGTCGCCCCCGTCGACAGCTTTGGAAGTGGCTTCGCCTTCGGCCTCATCCCCGTCACCTCCGAGGCCGCATTCCCTTAGGGTCTCCGAATCTTCAAGCACCGACCTCTCTTCGCCTTCGGGGAGGGGGATCCTAACGTCTGGTTGCCGAGGGGGGAGGCCATAAGCCTCGGGATGGAACTCCTCCGGCGAGAGTTTGAAGTGCCTGGTGAGCTTTCGGTATATGAGGCGCTGGGTGAAAAACTCCCCACCTTGATAGTAGGAGTCACCCTTCTCAGCAAGCCACATTTTGCCGGGGCCTCCAACCCAAGCATCCACCGAAGCCTCCACCACCGAGGACAGCCACTCCTTATGCTCCTCTCTTTCCACCCCTCGGCAGTAAAGCCAGCTACAGCATCCTCCCGGGCTTTGGAAACGGCCTCTTCTTTAGCCACACGGGCTTCCTCGGCAGCAACGCGGGCGGCTTCGGCAGCAGCCTCCCCGGCCTCAGCCAGGCCCTCGTTCTTCCCATCGGCCCTCGCAGCTTGCACTCGCTGCTCCATACTATCAGTGGTCAAGCGGAGGGAATCCTCGGCCTCAGCCAACCTCTTCCTAAGACTGGCAGCTTCCCCTTCGGCAACACCCTTCGCCTCCTTCATCTGCTCCACCCTTCGGAGGTGCTCACAGAGGCCCATGAAGTTCTACAACCAACAAGGATAACGATTAGACATGGTGAACACAATACGTAAGAACAAAAGCAAATACAAAGGAAAAAGAAGAACGTGACTCACGGAGGCACTGCTCAGCAGAATCTTGGCCTCGAGGGAGCCATCGTCCATCCTAGCGAGAACCAGCCGATCGGCCGAGGGCAGCATCTGGCTCATCAGTGCCGACGGGTTGAGGCTACCCTCCAGCACGGATGCCCCCTTCGGCACTATCGCCTCCAACTTCTCCCGGCCGAAGAAGTCTTGGTTGATGTGCTCCTGAGGGGTGGGACCGGAGGCGTGCCCCTCGTCCACAATGACGACAACGTCAGCGGTCGGCTACTTGTCGGGAACCTTAGCTTTCAACTTCTTGGCCGGGGGCTCGGTCCCCTTGCCACTATTCTTTTTCTTCAAGGCCCCAGCGCCTTTGGACCCCCCGGCGCCAGCACCGACAGTAACAGCTTGGGAGGACTCCTCCCTGGCAGAAGCGCCCACTGGACCCTTCTTCTTCCCTTTGGCGTTCTTCAGGGTGAAGAGAGAGCTCACGTCCATATCGCTACCTGCAAAGATAAGACACAGAATGATTAGGCCTAAGGGTATCAGTTACAATGACATAGATTGAACAAAAAAAACGAAGGAAGATTCTCTAAGTACAAAACGCGTAACCCTTCGATAATCACCTCCGGCTCCCTCGAATACACAATCTAACGGAGGGTATCTTTCATCCGATGAGCCCCTCGGCCGATACTGCCAGAAGCCGAGCTTGAACAATTCGTCAGGGAGAGTGACATCTTTGATTTTAACGTGCTTGTCGGACCCCTCCGGTTTCTTGGTGAGTATCCTGCCATTCTTCTCCAAGGCCGCACTCCCTACCTTCGGATGACGCCGGAAGCTGTTGCGGAGCGGGGCCGGAAAGGGGTTCTCCTCCAGGCGTATGTAACAGAACCGATCCTTCCATCCCTTGTGGGACGAAGGCACGTCATCAAAAAGCCTGAACTCTGGTACTTGTTGAAGGTTGGCAAAGCCCTCAGCGTTCGAATGCCCCCCGGCACAAGTTGAAGGACATGAAGAATTGGTCGAGGGTAGGTGGAACCCCTCGACTCCGGCACAAGGAGAGATAGCCGGCCACATAAGAATGGCTGTTGGGCGTTAGCTGATAGGGGGCTAGCCCCACAAACCTCAGATACTCCAGCAGAAAGGGGTGGAACGGAAAGCGAAGCCCCATCTCCACTGACAGGGTATGAACAACGAAGCAGCCCTCGAGTGCGTATCGTAATAGATCATCGGCCCCTGGCTCGACCACACGTGCCGAAGGGCCAACCGGGATTTGAATGGCCTGGTACTCCGCCGGGGACGCCCTCGTCTTCAACTCTAGGGCGTCGGTGTTCAGGAAGGAATGGCCCTCGGGTATGCCTACTGGCCGCCTGGCATCCACGGCTGCTTGTTTCTTCTTTGGAGCAGCCCTCGTCTTCTTATTTTTCTCGGGAGCCACACTGATAGGAGTCGGGTTCAAGAGCCGAGAGGTGCTGGCTTCCCCGGCGCCGCGAGGGGGAAGGATAGCGACAGTCACCCTCATTCTCTCCTTCTCCTCTTCCTCCTCAGCAGTCTGCACAGCGAGGGCGAGCTCTTCATCCTCGTTTACCTGTTCGAAGTCCTCGGTTTCGACCTCGGCCCTGAGGTCCTTCTCCACCTCCATGGCCACAACAGCGTCATCACCCGCCGAAGACTCCTCGCTTGAAGGCTCGATGTCAAAGTATGTTTCCGCCTCAACTGAAGGCTCCATCGAAATGTCTTGGGAATCACTTTGTGAAGACATTTTGATACTAAATCGAGGGTTCGGAGGGAGGTTCTAAGGGCTCTAAGCTACAGACACTTAATCTAAGGCCGGGAAGTGAAGTATGCAAGAATTGCCGAGAGCGGAGCAAGAACTGACCTCTGAGAACTGGTTTTGACCGAAGGCTGGAGCTTCTCTCTCTAGAAAATTCGGCAGAGCTTCGCTACACTGAAATCGCACAAAGGGAAGTGACCCTGGCCCTGGGGTATTTATAGGCGCCCAGATTCGGGCTTGGGCCTGAAAACCGGGCCTCCGGTACAAAGTCATCATTACAAACCGACGAGCTGCCCAATCGGTGACGCCCGCCCACAGATAACCAACGAACGCACGCCACGTGGAGGCCCCCCTCCAACGGCTATATCTCCGACGTTACACCTTCCAACGGCTCTTTTACAACGGCTATATTCTGGGAACCCGGGCTGCCTCCTTCACTCCACCTCATCAAGAGGAGCCCCCGGGTACGCTTACCCGGAAGTGCTCCTGGCTGATCCCCCTCATAACACATCACATGTGCCTTCGGGCTCACCCCTTCAGAAGTCCACGGCTTCGCAACGGGCACACCCCTCGGGAACACTCAACCCTCAAACACATTGAAGACCACGTAGCCCCCGGGGAGCACACCTTCATCAAAGGCTGCCCCCGGCTACGTAACAAGGAACCCCCTCGGGGTGCCACAACCCCCCACCCATCAACAAACAAGGGACCCCTCGACAGAACAGGAAATATCACCTACATTCAATGCACCCTCATTCTCATGAATTGGGGGCTCCCCCCGGCATCCCCCAGGATATCAAAAGCGAGCCTTCGGCAAAGCAACACACGCACCTTCAGACAAAGATAGCCTTCGGCAAGAATACTGCCACTCATTTCAGACCATGGTTTTACCTTTTCGACTCATCATTGGGGGAATTCGGTGCACTTTTTTTCCCTCATTGGAATTTTTTCCCACAAGGTTTTTTCCAATGAGGTTTTTAACGAGGTATCCCCCAAAATGAAACGAAAAGCGTCACCCCTCAGCTTCATATTGCAGGCAGGCACTACTCTACTCCTTTTCACCACTTTGCAAGTGCCTCAAGGAGTGAGGGACCGAAGAACGGAGAACCCCTTCGGGAAAAACCTCAAAAAACAAAAAATGTCAAAAACTCCCACAACAACAAGCATGATCCCTCAAGTCCCGGAATGTGGGTAACTGAGGGACTGCCCTCGACTGAAACATGCACACAACAAACTACCCACAAACTTTACAAACTACAACGGAACAAAACCAAAGGACAAACACAAATTACTCCTTTTCCCTCAAGTACCTTTCGGCAAAAGGAGTGAGGGACTCCTGATGGAGTATATGGCCCAGGAACCCTCGACCCATAGACTCTTACTATTCTAAGGGAGGCCCAGTAGGCCTAGGAAGCATAACAGGCCCAAATCACAGTGCCCCAAGTACTAAGCAACCCACGTGGCACACTGGGGGTGCCTTCGGCCCCCTTGCCGAAGGCTCCAAATTCTCACAGGATGGCCAACTCAAGCAAACAAAGTTACTGGGAGAAAACGCCAAAAATCAGTAGCCCTCGACACTAAGGAGGTCCCCGGTACTCGGAGCCCTCGGCTAATCATCTGCAACCGAGGGCACCTTTCTCGACATAATATCCTCTCCACATGCGCCTGAATCACCGTACCAAGTACGACATCACATCCAACAGCCGCATTTAATGTGGCCACATGCGGATGTCTGTGCCACCCCGTTGAGGTGACCCCTCGACCACCAGAATGATGACACGTGTCCCTATCTGGCATTTATTACTACTATAAATAGTGCCCCTTTTCCCCATTTGTAACCCAAGCAAAAATCGCTCATTACATTCTCAGCAATACACTCTCTCTCTTACTTTTACTCTGACTTTCCTCTAGTTACTCTCCGCAATAACCTTTCGGATACCGGGTAGACTATCCATCAAGATCCAACATAATGAATGAATCAAGAGCATGAAAGAGTGATGGATAATTTGTTGAAAGCGTGAAATAAAATGGGGATCACTCAATACTAAGTAGAAATTACATGTCTGCTTCTTGTAGACGCCATTTCTATACTCGTTGCCTATGAAGGCTGTTAATTGTTGGTGAATAAACTATTTAAAGATAAAAATAACCCTACATTGACAACGTATATGAAAATCACGTGTACAAATGGTTTTTCAAAAAATAATACGGACAAATTATTATATTTGTATATATGAAAATATATTTAATAAGAAACATTTATTTAAATACTGTATAATTTTTGATATTGGCTTGCATCAAATGAAATCGTTTACAGTGATACTGTAATAAATTGGCGGGCCAATGGTGAAGTGCACAGGTGAGAGCATTAAATTGGCACAGCCGGGCACCCATCCATCCATATTATTTACTGCTGCATCCAATCCAATATAATCCGATCCGGAAGCAGAGGAAAGAGAGATCTGATCGATGGAGATAGAGGCGGCGGCGGGGAGAAGAGGGGACGTAGAGAGCGGCGGCGGGGTGGCGTACCTGGTGTGGCAAGAGCTGAGGGTGGTGCTGCCGAACGTGGGGCAGGGCCCAACAAAGAAGCTGCTTCATGGGATCAGCGGCTACGCTCAGCCCGGTCGGATTATGGCCATCATGGGCCCTTCTGGTTCCGGCAAATCCACCCTTCTCGACTCCTTGGCAGGTTTTGCTTTTTATACAAAACCTTCGTTGACTCAATCAACAAACATTATTTGATCGACCAAACTAGCTCACAAACAAATCATCATATCTTCATGTTAGTTCTATTTTATACTTCAGCTGCTAGTAATCATACCTATCTTTTATGGCTTTAGTAGTACGTACTCCCTAATATAATCATTTCAACGCTATCTTCTTATACACACATCAATAATTTCTCAATATGATCTCATCTGTTGACTGAGATTTATAGACAAAAAAAACTCTCACAGACACGAGAGTGTGCTGATGTGTATAAGAAGGTAGTACAAAAAGAATTTTTGTAATAATTTAATAAATGGTTCTGAATAGGAATAATAATATTTTCGAATTTCAAAACATGTTCTGAATAGAAAATAATTCCACTTACAGCAGCAGTTTAATGTCATATTTAAAGTCTTATAGTAGATAGTAATTTTTTTCAATATCATTGTTTTAGTCTTATTTAGAAAATTTATCAGATATTTCTATTTTAAAATTTCAAAACATATTTATTTTACCTATTCATGGCGTAATTACTACTTCCCGTCCCTCTAATATTGTTCCATTTTACTTGTTTTCGAGAAATCTCAGTAAAATTGTTCCATATCAAATTTAGTAAAATTTGTATCACTCTAAATCATTCTTACTTTACTCTTACTTTATTAATTACTTTACTCTTTCCCATCCATCCCAATATTAGTGGACGGAAGTGTGAATCGGAGCAAGAAATAAAAAGCATTCTGTTTCGAATTTTGTTACCTATCTTTTTGTGAGGTTTCTTTCTCCAAAAATTATTTACAGTTATTTTGTAAAGTAATAAATTTATGAAAAATTAATTTCACGTTTGGTTTCTTTACTTTGTGTAAATTTATTTTGACAAAATTTAACGGGGTATCATATGCATCCGGGTCAGGTTCAGAAGTCCAACTCAAATAAAATTTAATTACCCGGAGTGGCAGTAGCGCGCAGAATTAAATTTTGTTTGGTGGTTTAATTAATTAATTAAGATGTTAAATCAATTCATAAAAATCTTCACCCACCGCCCGTCTTACCCCACCATTAATTCTCGATCCCATGTTAGGTTGTACTGTCGCTTCACCTAATTAATTACTTCATTAATTAATGATGTTGAAGGTGTCAATTTTATAATAAGGACTACAAGTGAAAAATAAAACAAAATTCAGTGTCTTCTTATTTACAAAAAATCATTTCAATTGATCTGAATTTTATTGATATGAACTTTATTGTTATTATTATTAATAATTAATAAAAATAACATTAGCTGTAACAATAATAATTGTTCATAATAATAATAATAATTAGCATTACATTTTGTAATGATAATAATATTAATAAATTGACATTAAACAAAGCAATATAATATTTGTGCATAAAGTGAGTAACCTAATGTTCACAAAGACATGGGATTATTTTTACAACCAATACCAAAAATAACAATAAATCAAAAGTATCTAATATGATCTCCCTTAATTAACATTGTACCCACCCTCTTATACTCATCCCTATACTCACCCTTATATCGACCCCTGTGAGAGAATATTTTTTAGTTGTCATACATTTTGTCTGTGAACGGGATTCACAAAAAAATAGTCTCTCACATAGCTACGTATAAGAGTGGGTACACCTAGCAAAGTTGTTCTTTCAATGTCTTCCTCAAGAGTCAAGAGTCACTAGTAGCAATAATACACTCACACTATATACTTGAGTCCATATTCTCCTCCACATCGCAAAAAGTGCACCAGATTAGCGCAAAAGTGCATCAGAAAGAGGCAAGTGTGAAGCTTTTCACTTCTCACGTTAAGATATTTCTTATTAGAACCCAACCCAAATATATATATATATATAGGCTTCTTACCTTTTCTGATCATAATATTAATATAGATGCATGCTTACGCAAGATATTTACCACTTCCCAACCATGACCAAGCTACAGAACAACAATCTGATCCCGTTTTATGTATGTGCTTCTGCAATATTTATACGACGAGAGAGGATCACCCTGCCTTAACCCTCTATACACTCTCAGTGGCTCGAACTTTTCATCATTAACAAATATTGTATACCTGACGGCAGTCACACATTCTCATCAAACTAATCTATTTCTAATACTGCAAACAAATACTCCTAGTCACTCTTTAGTGCTGCAGCTCCCCTCAACCTTTGTTTTACACTTCATATAATGAATAATCTCACTAGCTAAAACAACATTATCTAAGGTACTACAGCCCGACACAAAACATTATCTATTTGGTTAAAGAATAAGATAGTTATCACATCGACTTATGAAAAAAATTGAAATATTTTCCAAAAACAAATACTCCATAGTCCAATAATAAACACTCTTCATTAATTCTTTAAATATAAAACCCTATCCAAGCCAGTTATATAAGGATGAAACCAAATAAATCTAGTTTTTATCAACAACCAAACCAGAATTTGATTTTCTAAAACTTCATAATTATGAACCATAATGGATATCATTCCGCTTAGATTCTAGTTTCTTAGGTCTGATTCTCTTTTCTTGGGTTGACTCAGTTTTTGCACACTCCTACATTTTTACATCACAATGTCATTTCAAATGTTGAATAATAAGAGTGATTTGGTCTCATTTCAGGTAGGCTATCAAGCAATGTTGCGATGACAGGTGATATTCTTCTTAACGGGAAGAAGAGGCGAATGAGCTATGGCGTTGTCGTAAGTAGATTCGGTTTATCCTTTTATTTTGATCAAACAAGTGTTCTTTTTGAATATGTATACTGCAAACCCATATTCCACAATTCTTGTCTTTCTACGTCATGTATAAAGAGTATTCTAATCATATAATAGTATTTTTGCTGCAGTTTTAGACAAAGTATTTTTTCCTAAGTTTGTGTGTTGAAGCTAAACATTAATTTTCATTATATCCCTTCTGTCTCGAATTATAAAATATCTTGTTTTCCTTTTTAGTCCATACAAAACTATGTGTTATTTCCTGTTAGTAGGAAAAAGATTTACGTGGTTCTCATTATTTCATTCTTTTCCATTCAAGTCTGGACCTCTGCTTTCACGTTTCAATTATTAATTTCTTAATAAACTTGTCAAATTCAAATAAGACATTTATGGGATGGAGAGAGTATAATGAAATGAGTAATCGCCATGTATCTTCTAATTGTTTTATATAAAACAACATATGGAATTTTATAGAAATATTTATTGGCCAATGAATCGGTTGTAAGCTACACACAATGTACATATTTCAAAACTTGCACACATATTTACTTATTTGTTTATTACTCATTTATTTTATTATTTATGTTTGGAGAATTGGAGTTATGGTTTGTTTGTGGTGCTATAAAAGCTAGGTTTAGTTACAAAAAGAGACTGCAATTATGTTGTCAATTGGTATCTTTTGAGTCCTTAGATGTCAAGTTACAAATAATGTTAAAAAGGTCTCGCCAACTTGATGAAACGTTCTAAAGCAAAGTTTTTTTTTGTTTTACCCCTGGGGGAGCTTTTTTCTAGTTTCTACTTCAAATTTTTATTAAATTCCTCAACAAATTTAGAATTTTCCTTTAAGTAGGTAGACTCACCTTCTCCATACCCTACTTTCGAGTGGGAGGTGTCAGGCAGGTATTATTGGATCATTCAAAGTTGGATTAGTATCATAAAACAGTTTTATTAGATAAAGATAGTTATTCTGGACATGTTCTATTTGTCTGAACAATGAGTTTTGATCTACAAACTTTTGGAGTTGGTCCTGTGTAAATGTTTACGCTCGACTACGATTTGGTCTGAGTAGTCATTTTTAGGTGAATGCTAATAATATTGAAAAGTATACGTAAATGATATAAATGAAACATGCAGGCGTATGTAACACAAGAAGATGTGTTGCTGGGAACACTAACACCAAGAGAAGCCATCACATACTCGGCAAAACTGCGCCTCCCAACCACCTTAAGTAATGAAGACATAAGAGGAATTGTGGAGGGAACGATCCTGGAAATGGGGCTCGTGGATTGCGCCGATCGGGTGGTGGGGAATTGGCAGATGAGAGGCATAAGTGGCGGGGAGAAGAGGCGGTTGAGCATTGCACTCGAAATCCTTGTGCGCCCTCACATACTGTTTCTTGATGAGCCTACTAGCGGTCTTGACAGCGCCTCCGCTTTCTTTGTGGTCCAAGCTCTTAAAAACATCTCTCGCGATGGGAGAACAGTTATCTCTTCTATTCATCAGCCCAGCAGTGAAGTGTTTGCTTTGTTTGATGACCTCTATTTGCTCTCCGGAGGAGAGACCGTTTATTTCGGAGAGGCCAAAACCGCTGTTCAGTTCTTTGCTGAAGCGGGATTTCCATGTCCAAGTAGAAGAAATCCATCTGACCACTTTCTACGCTGTATCAATTCTGACTTTGACATTGTCACTGCAACATTGAAAGGCTCAATGCGTCTTCAGGTAAGAAGAATCAGTTGCAGTTTGGTTCCGCTGGTGATGTCTATTTTTTCACAAGTACATAGAGGCCGGAGTACGTGCAGACAGAAAGAAAGAAAATCTTATAGGATAGTATTCTATTGTGTTTCCAGGAAACAGATAAGAGTGATTATCTGATGAATATGGCTACAGCAGATATCAAAGCTATGCTTGTTGAAAAGTTTAAAAGATCAGACTACGGTGCGAGGGCCAGATCAAGGTTGCAAGAGCTCTCTAAAACTGTATGTATTTCAGTGCCCTAACGTTTGCATTTTCTTTGACGTACAAAAGCACCCTTCCTAAACTTGTACAAAACTTTCATTCTTAAACTACAACATCTACCGTTTGGAGCGTTTGACATTTTTCTGGATATATTTTCGCTAAAATTTATGATATCTTTTAATAATATGATTCATAAAGGATTCTAAAAGTAATATAAATTTTTCAATTAGTAATGTATTTAACTTATATGAAAAGGAGCTTCAAAATGACAAAAGAAGGCTTGCCCCTATATACCCCGTGGTGAGAGCCTTCCCCAAACTCTCATCTTGTAGGACACCAATGTGCATTAGAATCAATGCACTAATAACTTTATTTAAAAACTATATTATTTACAACAAATAATTAAGTGCGTCTATAAACTCTTTCCCCACTAAACATGATGTTTTTATGGGGGGAAACAAACACTGTTGCCCTAGCGAAAATTACTACCTCCATGCTTTTTTTAATTGTAACGGTCTAACTTGTACACTATTTATGTGTTCTTCTTTGACCAAAGTTTATTTATTAATGTATGTAATAATCACATCATGAAAAATATTGTCTGAATTTTTCTCAGTCTAACAATTCAAAATATGAATACTTTATAGTTTTTACTCATAAAAAGGGGCAGCCCAGTGCACGAACGCATCCCTGCAAGGTGAGGGTTCGGGGAAGGGTCTCATCACAAGGGTTTATAAAGGGAAAGCTTTCACCTGTCAAATTTGACAAGAGGCCACTCCCAAGACGTGAAACTGTGACTTCTTTCTGAGTCACACAAGAAAACCTTAACCGGTGTGTGTTGGCAAATGTGAAAGTTAAATTGTTGCAACAAAATAAGAACGAAAGACGTAAAATTTTCTAAGTTATAATTTCTGATTTTCGACACAGGAAAAAAATTGATGAAGGAAAAACTTTGCATAGTTTTAGAAAAGACAGACTGTTTTTTTGTTTGCTGGGTGAAAACCTAGTATGTATGTGCGTGCGTGTATGTATGAGATGGAAAGTATTTTCAATAACTTATTGACATAATATTCATCTCGTTGTGCAGCATGATATTGAAATAGAAACAATAAAAGGAAGTCAAGCAGGATGGGGAAAACAACTAGTGACATTGACTCAGAGATCATTTGTGAACATGAGAAGGGACCTGGGATACTATTGGTCACGCATAATTATCTACATAATTGTATCAGTAAGTGTTGGGACCCTATTTTTCCGTGTGGGGACCAGTTATACTGCAATCTTAGCTCGCGGAGCTTGTGGCGGATTTGTTACAGGATACATGACATTTATGTCCATCGGAGGCTTCCCTTCGTTTGTAGAAGAAATGAGAGTATTTACCAAAGAAAGGCTAAATGGACACTATGGAGTTGGAGCTTTTATATTAGCCAACTTCTTTTCTTCCCTGCCATTCTTAGTAGCAGTTGCACTCATTACAGGGACTATCACATTTTACATGGTGTTCCAGGCCAGCTTTGCCCAATATGTATTCTTCTGCTTAAATCTCTTTGGATGTATTGCTATGGTTGAGAGCTGCATGATGATTGTCGCTTCCCTGGTTCCCAACTTTTTAATGGGAATCATTACTGGTGCTGGCGTTCTGGTAAGTTTACCTATCCCAACTTTTTCTGGAACCAAACCATTGAATTTAGACCATTAAAGTACGATTTATATATTCTTCTCTGTTCAGGGAATTATGATGATGACAGCTGGATTTTTCCGCTTGTTGAATGATCTTCCCAAAGTGTTTTGGCGCTATCCAATTTCGTTCATAGGTTACGGGGCATGGTCTCTGCAGGTAAGCTGGGTGATAATTCGTAAAACGTCGTTTTTTACTCCATTTCTTTCACTACTATACTATGGTTTTGCAAGGAAATACTAACCAACATACACTTTCATTTATTTCTCCTTTCACCTCTTGGATAGAGCCCTGAATTTTAAGTCTCATCTCCTTTTAGATATGATGATTGTGCATTTGAAATTTACATTAATTCAAAATACATACATAATAATATAAACTGATTTTTAGATTCAAACATAAATTCAAAAAATAAAAACTTTGTGAATAATTTACTGCGGAAGAAGTTAAATTTGTTCAAGTATGATATCATGTTTTTGTTGTCGAACGAATATTTTGTAAGATATACTTTCCTTTTGAAAACTTTCCTAAATTCAACTCAACTAACTTTTTATTTTCCCATTTTATCCTTTTACCCATCATTTCACCTTTATCCTATTTTTTTTTTTTACATTATGGGGCGAAGGTAGTATTTAATATTTTCGCTTAATATGTATGTTTCGGTGTTTAATATATCTGGTGTGAGTTCACCCTCTCACAGCGATTGGACAACACATATCACATATATCCAATATTTGAAGAAGCTAGTAGTACGTATTTTTCCTTGAACTGAATAGTAAAAACGTGTGTGTGTGTGTGTGTGTGTGTTGGTGTGCAGGGAGCATACAAGAACGACATAATTGGACTTGAATTCGATCCATTGTTTCCCGGGGGAGAAAAGATAAAAGGAGTGGACGTGTTGAGAAACATGTACAAATTACCACTCGATCATTCCAAGTGGTGGGATCTGCTGGCATTGTACAGCCTGATTGTAGTGTACAGACTCATATTCTTTTTTGTTCTGAAAGCAAAGGAGCGCGTATTGCCCTTCTTCCGGTCTGTCCGCACCAAGCGCACTTTACACCGCCTCAGCAAGCGCCCTTCGCTCATCCGAAGGCCGTCTGTCTCTTCCAAACGGTATCAGAACATCCGCTCCTTGTCCTCTCAAGAAGGCCTCAACTCTCCCCTTCCCTAAGTCGAAAAGTTGTTAGTGAGCTTGCTTGTTTATGACTTTATGTTGTTGCAACACATTGATGGCAACAATGGTTTGTTGTACTTGGTTTAAGTTTTTGTTGTACACGTTTTGAAGGAGCGAACCATATAAGATATAACTTGAAAGATTTGATTCAATTTGTCCATTCTTGTTATTATATACAAATGTCCAGGGCATAATGATTCTTAGACCCAAACATATGTTGGAGTAATAAAGTGAATAACAGAAAGTTTGAGAGCAAAAATCACCGGTCTTTTTGAGCTAAGCTAGAGGGATTTTAAGTTTCTTTAGATTTCACTTTTTTTTTTACCTGAAGCTATATGCATACTCGTGCAGAGGGAAAAAATGTGTCTGTCCCAGCTCATCTACATCCATTTATACAATGCCACACTTGGAAAAATCAGTGATGGTTGTATTTGAAGAGAAGTGGTATATGTTATAAATGCAAGGAGCAAAAGTGAAGTGAATATGGGAGGGGGTCATTTTAGCCTTGCAGTAAGCATCGCCTTCTGCTGCAATCTGCAATTGATTGACCACAGGCTCCCCTCACCTCAAAGCATTATAATTATATATGTATGTATTCAAAACCTTTTGGCAACACAGTACATTGTTTTACCCAATATGTGCCTAGCGGGTTAGACAACCAGCTGGATTGGAATGTTTGGTTTATTGGAGATTTCCTGGTTTTATTAAAGTTTTCATCCCATTTCATCAATTTATTTATATAATTTTACCCAAATTATAATTATATAATTTATATAATTCCGGCCATGTTCACTCTTTCTAAATGGGCGAATTTATTTTTCCATTGGTCCAACTTTATTTTTTTTGTTCAGCCGCTGTGTTTGCTTCAACTTACACAAATGGCCTTTTTAAATTATTTTGAAGAAATGTTTTTTAGTAAAAATTGATAATTTGTGTGGTTCACATTCATTTCACCTTTTTCTTAGTTCTTACCATTTGTCAAATCAAAGTGGCAAGAATTTTCTGGAATGGAGAGAGTAGTGTTTTAGAGCTATGTTTTAAGAACCGAACCGGACCGGACAGGTTGACCCGGAACCCGGTCACCCGGAGCCCAATCCGGTTCGGTTGTACCCCAACCGCTAATGTGACCGAACTCGGCATGGATATTAAGAAAATGAAATAAAATGGAAACATGTGATTGTGGTTTTGTAAGAAAAAGGTGAAATGAAGTGAATCACATAAATTGTCCAAAAATGGTAAGTGAGAAGAATTTTTTGGGACGACTCAAAATGGAAAGTGAGAAGAATTTTATGGGACGGAGGGAGTATAATATTTCATTTTTTAATAAGCATCATATTCATATTCAATATCCATCTAATTTAATATACATTTTATAACAACAATAACAACAACATCCAAGCCTTAATCCCAAAAGAATTTGGGGTCGGCTAACATTAATCAATCTCTGATATCAAAAAAGCCAAAAAGAGAAGACGGACAAGAAAGAGAAAAAAAAAGTAAGATAAAATGAATAAAATAAAGATAAATAAATATAAGATAACAATAACACAAGATAAAATGTATAAATTAATATACATTTTATATTTCATTAAAATTTGTATATTTTGAAATAATAATTCTAAGTCTATGTTGACCGGGTTTTCCAAGATTGACCAGGTTGACCCACCCGGGTCCGGGCTGACTCGTGACCCAGTTGTTTGGTCGGGTCGCTTCCCGATCCGATTTTTACAACATAGTTTTAGAGTAGAAGTGATTAAGATGGAAAAAGTTAAAATTTGAGTGTTTGATAAACAAAAAGTAATTTTTGGTGTACTCCGTTGTATTTTGTTAACTTACAAATATAACCGGTGGACGTAGCTCAACTGGATCGAATCCCGTCAACTGCGATGAGGGGTTACTATGCTAAAAAATGCATAGGACCTCTGCAAGTATCGGGGACAGAACTCCACTCTCTATCTGTCAGATTGGGATTATAGTCCAACTTACATCCTCTCAACGTACCGTCCGATCGGGGTTAGGGACCCCTCAGGGATGGGGTCATCCTTTTTTTATTAACTTACAAATATACCCTCAGAACTCTGTACATCTTATCTTCTTGTTCTCGTTTCACATCAAATATCATCACTTTGGTCCTGGAATCTCCCACCCACCTCAAATATCATCTACGAGACACAAATTAACCTCAAAGCATTCCTCGCAGTTACGATTTACCGATAGATCAACGCGGAGGTTGTCGGGGCTCTTCACTGGTTCCGGTGGAGTTCTCATTTTTGTTGTTGATGAAAACATCTCCATTCAACCGTCTGAATTTAAGAATAGGACTAGATCACAATTTAGAAGTGCAATCCAGTATCGGAGGTAGGCGCATGGGCAGGGGCATATGCCGTCGATTCAACAGCGGCGGCGGCGGCGTTTTGGACCGCGGACAGAGCCACCAAATCATCACGAGAGCGGCGAGGAAAGCTTCATGTTGATTGCTGACAGACCAAATACTGAGAGGAAAAGCTTCGAATTCTTGATGTTCTAGTATATTAAAAGGGAAAGTGACAAAGTTTTAAGGGATGGAGGAAATATTTGCTTATTTTGTTTTATTCAGATCAGATTAGAAAAATTCAGATGAGAAAATTTCAGATCAGATCAGAAAGAGAAAGATTCAAATTAAATCAGAAAGATGTAGATCAGATTCAATACCCAGGAGAGTAATGTAGCAATACCCAGGAGAGTAATGTAGCAGATGATGGGAAGGGCATTAATGAGATATATAAATGAACATGTTCTAAATAGAAAGTTCCCCCAACTTGCACTTATTTACAAAATTAACGAAAAGCAGAAAAAAACATGTCATTACCCCTTCTAGGGGTGGACTCGGGTCCGGGTCGGGTCCGGGTCGGGCCTAGGCCCGGGCGGGCCGGCGGTTCAGAAATAGTGGACCCGGGACTGGCCCGGGTAACCACCGGGTCCGGTCCGGGCCAGGCCTGGCCAGGCTCATTATATTTTTTTTTGTTTTCCTCTTCCTAATTAACCCCCCTCCCACCCCCAACCCCCCCAAACCACCCCAAATGGCCCAAAATACCCAGCCCAACCCGAAAATTTAAAAACAATTGAAAAAAAAAAAGGTTTTGGCCCGAACCGGGCCCGGCCGGGTCAGGCCTTGTTTTGGGTGACCCGAGCCCGGACCGGAAAACCCACGGGCCGGGCCTACCCGGACCGGTCACTGACCGGGCCACCGGGCCACCGGGTCGGGCTGGGCCGGAACAGTACCGGTCTCGGGCCGGTTCCGGATCGGGCCACCCGGCCCGAGTCCACCCCTAGCTGCTTCCCGCTTTTGATGTAAAACCGATTATGTCGCTTTTCACAAAACACGTAATTTTTTCTTCGCGCGCTAAATTGTGTAGTAATAAGAAAAAGTAAGATTGAAGTTGTTTATCTTTATTTCATTTTTTCTATCTTTTTTTTATCATACATTACCATTTTTTGTTTTTTATCTTTTCTTCTCTTTGCCTGCGATATAGGTATGATTCATGTTAGTCAACCCCATAATCTTTTGCGACCAAAACTCGCACGTTGTTATTGTAAACAATTTCTCTCGTGTTTTCACTATGTGTGTTTGTGTCGGTCTTGTGATATTTAGTTTCACAATGTTGGAGCACGGAGGTATTGTAGCTTCTAACGCCAATAATTTGATTATCACGAATTTTTTTTTATAAACTTTTTTATGCGAGATCATATAGTGAGGGAACATATAGTGAGATCATATATATGATAAACCAACTTATATTGATATAAATAAAATGCAAGGCATCATCTAGATGACTATTACAGATCTCATCGTAAGCTTTGAGAATAAACATAGAGTCGACCACATTATACAAAACAATCTGACTCGCAAGATACAAAACAGTCAAATTTACGTCTAAAATGACAAAAAATGAAGCATGTATATTAAAAGTTCTCAAAAATAGAAAATAAACCAAACTTACTCGAACTACAATAAATACAAGTGCTAATAAAGAAAAATAATGCATAAATATTATGTTCCAAAAAATCCCTTCATGCCACAGAGGTGGTTCCAAAGAAGGCCGGACTGTTCCAAACTTCCAATATGGATGAACAATAAATTTTCTTCTTGATACCCATATCATACTCTACACAAGTACACAACCCGTATGAGGACAGACGGAATCCCCTGATTAGGCGAAACTAGCGGAGACATCAAAACCTCTCCCCACACTAGGGAGACAACCCATTGTAAGAAATAAATGTACCTAGATTTTGATGATGCTAGGATTATTAGAATTTGAAAGTACCCCCTTTAGAAATTATGTATTAGAATTTCTTTCTGTAAGTATTAGCATAGTCGACGTGCCAGAGATCCTCTTGGACTTCTTGATCAGAGTTGCTACCAGAGTTGCTCATCAGAGAAGCTACCAGAGCTGGGTACCAGTGTAAGTACCAGAGTTGGCATCAGAGACGGTCATCAGAGTTTGAACCAGTGAACCTCTTCAGACTTGCTTTTAGTTAGCAGAGTTCGGTGGCACTTTCCAACGGCCGGGAAACTAACGGGAAATACACTAACGGCTAGGAGCCACTCGACGGGAACATGGTACTGTACACACATTAAATGCTCAATTAATGCGGTACGTACAAAGATATATTTAAAGCTGATGATTGACCATGCAGATATCCTTTCGCCCCCAAAATAGCAAGTCGAAGGTCCAACCGGTCAAATCAACGGTACAAGCATTTAATGAAGTTGTCTTCTACACTCCAACGGAAAGACCGCTCCCAGTATATAAGATACACTTCGAAGAACTATGAGGATAACTTTGCTACGAATTTAAAACATACTCCAAGCTTTTCTGAGATTACAACTTCATCATCCTCACAAGAAAAAACCTACTGTGGGAAAGATATCAACTTCATATCCTTCTTCCTACAAAAGAAAAGTTCCAACAATTCTTCAACACTTCGAAAGCCTCATCTACACATCCTTTGTGAAGAAGCTACGTTGGAGAAAACTGATCTTAAATCAAACACTTCTTGAAAAAGAAGGGACGTCTTAATCTAGCTGGAGTAAGTGAAGTGGGGATACTTCCAGGACACTCAGTTAAACGAGACCAGCCATCAGGAAGCAGGACAGCATCCCGGGTGGCAACTAGACTTGAAGAAGACGAGGAGTGCTTCTTAAGTGTTAGGGACTAAGGCGTTGTAATTGTTGACCTACAAGCTTAGTGGAATAGTGGACTAGAGGAACACGTTGTTCCTTGAACCACTATAAAAATCCCCGATGTCATTTACTTTACGCATTTATTTCTGCACATTACGATTCTAATTGGTTAACTCAAAAGGTTGGACTCTATGTTCAGCAGATCTTCCTTAAGAGTTATCAGAAAGGCATTTGCCTTAGTGTTTTCTGAGGCTACCTGGACAGAACTCTTATCCGCTGCCAGGTCCAGTTCTGCCATCAGAACTCGATCTTCTCTGTCACCAAAATCCGACCATCTCTGATAAGTTAGTGTTGACTTAGAGAAAAGTAAGGAAAATCTTGAACAGTCTATTCACCCCCCTTAGACTGTTCCCATTATAAACGGGACCAACACCCATAGTGGAGCATCGGTGCTTGAAAAAGAGCCACAACAGGTAGGGATGGACCCGGGCTGGTCCGGTTCCGGTTCTGGGCCGGGCCCGGGCGGGCTTTTTTTGTAGAAACATGGGCCCGGAACCGGCCCGGGGTGATACTGGGTCTGGTTCGGGTCGGGCCTACCCGGCCGGGTAGTGGGCCGGTTCGGGCCGGGCCCGGGCTATTTAATTTTTTTTGTTTAAATATTAAATTAAGATTTCTTGGACATAAAAAATTTAAAATATATTTATTCGAAATATGTAGTACAATTGAAAATTGAGCAAAAATTAAAACATGAAATACACTTTTTAATAAATAAGAATCAATCAGAATTTCCGTCATCTTCGCTTATTTCTTCCATAAAGTGGCGGGTGGGTTCAATGCTAATTTGTTGAGTTCTACGTTTGGCCTTCAACCAATCGTGGAAGCAAACAAGCGTCTCAAGAGAGTTTGCGCTCAATCTCGTTCTATAATCCGTTAGGACGTTGCCGGACGCACTAAACTCTTGTTCCACAGCAACTGTTGATACCAGCATTGCTAGCACTTGCTTAGCCATCTTTGATAAGATCGAGAACGTTCTCTCTTTTTCCTTCCACCACTGAAGAACGTCAAAGTCATCACCTTCTTCATACTCAACAGGAAATGTTAGATACAAAAAAAGCTCGTTGATCGAGCTTTGTTCATTAACCGGAGTTGATTTACTTTTTTCATAAGATTGCCAAATGCAGATTTCAAAGATGTTTTTCGTTTAGATGAAGAAGATGTTCGTGGCGGGGGAGGGGGTGCGTTACCATATTGTGCATGAAACTCATTAAATAATTGATATAATAAATTACTAACCTCTTGGAATTGTTATTTAGGGTCTATGACCTTCTCGTCGTACATAGGCAATGGACCAAAAAAAGAAGCATAATAGTAATCTAAACATTGCTCCAAAGAAGCAAGTCTAAAACGAGGATCAAGAATAAATGCAATACTATATATATGCGCAATATAGGAATAATATTTTAAAAACTTTTGTTTCATGAAGTCACAAAAATAACTAACGTAAACGGCATAAGCAAATTCACAAAAAGTGCCGGCGAGAGTAACAACTTCAACAAAAAATTGTTTTGCGGTAGGTTTATAAACATGACTAAAAGTTTGAGTTGCATTATTAAAATACACCAAAACATTCACAACTTTTTCACAAGTGTCGATGACGGTCGGGTTTATAATATAGTTAGCATAATCTTTTAAAAAAAGCAGAAAAATGGTTTTTAAATCTAATAAGCACTTTAATTAAGTTATAAGTACTATTCCAACGAATAAACAAATTTTTAGGAAAAGTACAATATTTGACACGTCTTTCTTTCAAATAATTTCTCCATTGCATATTAAGTTGATTACTAGCCCAAATAAGTTTAATCCCCCCCCTTTACCACCCCCACCCCAACCCACCCCGAGACCCCTGGAAGGCTCCCAACGACTATAGAGCCGTTTGGGTTGAATTACCACGGCTATAAGGCCTGTTTGGCTGGCCAAAGATTTTTTTGAATATAGCCATTAGGCCCGGACCGGCCCCGAACCGGCTGGGCCGGGCCGCCTTTTTCATGAACAGTGCCCGAACCCCGAACCCCCCCCCCCCCCCCCCCAGGCCGGGTCAAAGCCCGAACCTACCATTACTTAACTGGGCCGAGCCCGCATAGTAGCGGGCCGGGCCGGTTCCGAGCTGGGGCGGGCCGGTTTGGCCCATCCCTAACAACAGGACATCAAATGCACCATAACGACACAAGAAAAATCAAATTGAAACAAGCAATTTACTTTTAAAAAATACGGAGTAGTTGGTTGGCAGAAAATCAGTTTAATTTTAAAATTATATGTTCACAAATTACATTAAAAGTTTTACAAAGTTGCAAGATTTAATTAAAATATAATAAAAAATTGATATTAAAAACAAATACCTAAAGTCAAACTGTATTTATAAAAAAATATAAATTTTGCAAATCATTTTGGCATAAAGAAAACATTATTTTAGTAAAAACTTCATTTTTAAACCTAAACTTCATCTTGCATTCGATATTCATAAACGCATTCCATCTTCACCTTTAGTGCACTGTTTAATTTTTCATCTATCCATATTTTTATCTTTACCATTAGATTTTTATTTGATCATGCTAGACATTTAAGAAATAATGATATATATATAACCGAGATAAAAACTGAAGGACAAAACATAATCTGTTATACAAAGTGACTATATTAATAATTTTTAGTGACTATTATTATAAGTTGTATTGTGATTTCACATTGCTGCTGCCACCACGGACTGGTCCCGACACCAACGGGTCACACACACAATGCCTCTAAATATGCAAAAATTTTATAAATTGTCCGTTTGCAAAGAAAGGATGTAGGAAAAGGTGTACCAAATAGTGTTTTTTTTTCATGCAAATGAATGTGTACCAAATAGTGTAAACCATGAATTACTCTAAAAAATGTAAACTTCCTAGGAAGTAGAAACCAAGAATTACCCTATAAATCACGTGGCTCATCAGAGACTATTATGGGCGGTATAGCTAAGCAATATTCCTAATATAATAAATAAAAATGTTAAGCTTAACTTTTTTGAAAGGACATAGAAAAACTGAGGGGGTTAATGCACCAAATTTCCTCATGATATATAAATTCATCAGACTCTCTGTGATTTAAAATATACATCAGACTCTCTGTCCATCTATGTTAAAATTATCCATGCGCAAAACCCTCTCCAAGAATAAATTTTACAATTTTGAAATGACTTATCTTAATAGTATGATTGAATATGCAAGTAACTTTGTCTAGATTCCTAAATTATACAAAAATACTAATAATTTTTTTATTTGGCATAGAGGAGGGTTTAACGCATGAATAATATATCACAGAAGTGTTTGACAGATTTTTTAAATCACAAAGGTGTAATGCGATGAATTTATGTTTCATGACTGGGTAAAGAGATTAGAGTTATGTAATTCATGTTAGTTTTTGAGCAAAAAAATGACAAGGGAGAGAAAAAAAGCGCCAAGCAAGTATTAGGGAATGAAAAGTACGGAGTAGTAATAATACAAAATGATATGGACCTAGTAAAAAACAGAAAGTCTAAATTCACAAACGTATCCTAGCAAAGAATACGAAAAAATAATCGCTCTCCCAAGTCACCCAACCAAAAGAAACACACAGCTCCTCTTCCTCTCCTGCGTTCAACCCTCAACAAACTTTGCAATGTAAAACGTCACTCCCCCGCCCGGACCCGGAACAAAGAGACTCTTTCATAAATAAAAGTACATTATAAACAAACACGGGGATGTGCCAAGGGTGAGGATTGATGGATGATGCATTGGAAGTTCGGCCCGGGAGTTGTACCATTAGGCATCATCGCCCCTATAGCTCTTCACCTATTTCATTTACAAAAGTTTAGAACAAAACCAACCTGAGTAGACTATATATATATCCACAAGTTTAGCTGTTGCTGTTGGGTTCAGCAGCTTCCACATTATTATAATCTTCTCCAGTAACCACTTTCAGCATCGTGCGCATTCTCACTGAATGCCACAAATTACCTGTCATGAGAAACACTGTATTATTTAATATCTACAAATGTAGGTCCCACCTTTTGTAAATGATAATGATACTCGAATTAGAAAACCACAATTGCAAATTTATACTGGATGAGGAGAAAGCTAAAGCAGATACTCAAATACCTTTCATCCACCCATTGTAGAATTGTATAAATCAATAAAATAGCAACCTCTTGTAAAATAAAATGCTTCACCCTCATAAATAAATAAATAAATGAAGCCACAAATAGCCCATATTGTTTTAACTGGCTGGGGAAAAAATGGATCGTAGTTTTACAATTACATAAAAAAGGGAAGCCTAATTTACAGTATTCCATTGTTCATACGTCAAACATGTATCACTAAGGTTAGGAAAGTTACAAAGAAAATGCCAATCAGTGACAACCTCAAATGCTTTTATAGATTCGTCAAAGTTAAATCAGGGTAACTAAGTTTTGTTAGCATTTGACACACCATTCTCAACTCTCCCATCAAATCCATGATATGGGACTTCAACCATAGGGCGTGGTGTTGGGCGCCCACCAAATTCTTGTGGAAAGCATTCAAAATCAGGGCCAAAGTTGAACTTCACGACACAATTAGGTTGGTTGGGAAGTGTGTACATTGAAGCAGCAGGGTAGTAACGACCACCATAGAGATCCTTAAAAGCAACTCCTTGACATATGCCATTTTTGAAGAAAGATATCTCACTCCCTGTTCATTCAAAAGCAATACATTGTCATGACGTTAAAACAAACTTCATGTACAATAACAAAATAATGGGGACCGGATAAATGGCCAGGTGACCGGGTTCCGGGTCGAACTGGCTGGTCCAGTCCTTACAGCATAGATAACCAAATAATACTATCGTAGTATGTAAATGATACTCCCTCCGTCCCATATAAAGGTTCCCCTTTCCTTTTTTGGACGTCCCTTATAAAGGTTTATGTCTTTTTTCAAGGACACAATCAACTAAATCATCAAATATTAAAAATAATACTTCAATAACATCACATGTATCTCCATGAACCCCATAATATTATATACCTATCAAATTTATTTCTCAAAATATACTCGAACTATCATATTTAATTGTTGTCTAAATAATCATGTCACCGCATCACATGTATCTCCATGCTTGTCACGGCGTCGCCTAGTCACCGACTAGGCGTCGCCTAGTCGCCGACTAGGCGTCGCCTAGTCGCCGACTAGGCGTCCTGGCGCTAGGGACTGCTCGCCAGCTTCACTCGCCTCGCCAGATGAAGAGTAGTCATGAATGGCATCGTCTAGGCGTCGTCTAGGCGCTGTTTTGGCGTCGAAGTCCTCGCCTTTTTGGAAAGTCGGACTGCTATGGGGCAGGCCCAGAACCCAAAATAAAAATAGATTTAGGCTTTAATTAAAAGCAAGCCCATAGTAATCTTCCTTACCGACGATTCGTTGCCCAAAGTCGTATAGCCAAGCCAAGTCGCAGCCTCTTAGAGTCGTAGGAAGCAGACGAACAACTCCACGAAGAAGACAAAGTCGCAGGTATGGCCCTCCTTGTCCCTCGCTCGCGGAAGCAGAGTAGCAGGCGACTCCCTAGTTCCCAGTCCATGATCTCTTCTTCTTGGCTTCATTTTTTTTTATTTTAATTAATTAAGTTGTGTATTTATATATATATATATATATGTATATAAAGGGTGTATTTTCATCTATCTATCAATATATGTGTATATATACACTTCTATATTACAGAATCAAGATATAATATGATATACCCAACCTGTGAGACTTCTATTTTATTATATGTTCTAAATTATAAAATAATAAACTGTTAAAATAATCATAAAAACTGGTACATACTAATATATACTACTAATATATACTACGTATGATATATATTTTGCATAGTTTAATTATATGTATGATTATATATATAATTATATACATAATTATATATATATATATATATATATATATATATATAAATATATAGGCGACTAGTCGCCTAATTGTCACCTAGGCGGGCGCCTAATCGCCTAGGCGATATGGCAGTTGGCCGGCGCCGCGACTCGACTTACCGCCGTGACAAGTATGTTCTCTTTGCAAAATGAGTATAACCAAATTCTAACCGAAACGCACTTAGGCAAGTCCACATAGTAAAAAAATGGGAGAACTATCAAATAAGTCATCGAACTTTCATAAAAAGTGCAAATAAGCCCTTTTATAGGAGGCTATGTCCGACCGTCGCCATTTGGGGCGGTTTCCGATGACAATTTTTGATGAAATTTTTTGAGTATCTTCTTCATTAAGTCTAGTTTATTCATACCAAATTTCAGGTAACAATTCAATCGGGAAGGCAGTCAAATGAATTTTTGAAGATAACTGCGCAGTTAGACAATGCAATATATTTCAAAAACTCATTTGACTGCCTTCTCGATTGAATTTTTAGCTGAAATTTGGTATGGGTAAACTAGACTTAATGAAGAAGATGCAAAAAAAAATTCATCAAAAAATTTCACCAGACACCAACCCAAATGGCGACAGCCGGACAAAGCCTCCTGTAAAAAGGCTTATTTGCACTTTTTATGAAAGTTCGAGGGCTTATTTGATAGTTCTTCCTAAAAAAATAGCTTGATAAAAACCATAATTCAAGGCCTACAAAATATGTGATTTTGAAGACTAGGTTTTAAAATATATTTATTGTGGATAGAAATAAAAAATATTTGAGGGTTAGATTGTAATAAAAACTATATATAGTGTAGAGGAAAGAATAATACGAGGACTTCATAAAACAACACTATGTCTCATACGCTGGCAAAGAAATGAAGATACCCAGAACTGATCCGATACGAGGACTTCGTAAATATCTATCTGTCTCGTACACTAACAAAAAAACAAATAAACCTAGAACTTAAACACAAAAAAGTCAAAAAGGTTGCCTCCCTATTTCAAGTTCCTATGCCGACCCTCTGAAGATTTTTTCCCTTTTCTTTTTCCTTTGAACTTCCTAGACGACCTGTTACCTGACCGGCTGACCTGGTGTGCCATCTTCTTGCTCTCGCAGATTGATGCAGCACTTTGATCCGGCATTTCAACGGTCAGAATAAGCTACCTACAATCTGGGTCAGATTTGTGGTGCATATAATGTGGTGATGGCGCAAAAGTGGTGCCAGTGTGCCACCTCATGTATGTTGGTCATCACTCACCATAGAGTATTTATGCGGTGAAGAGGAATTCAAACGCCATTAGCAATACATGGCATGCACCGTTTGTGCCATTGATAGCTAAGTTTATAAATATAAGTTAAACGTGCATATAAGACTACAAGAGTTAAAACAACTGAGTTGTAATTCTGTGATACTTAGATGCCTTGTGACTTTTTCACACCCTCAATCCAGTCATTACCATCACAAATCCATTTTAAGTTACTAGCATTGCAAGACTCCCTCTAAACACTGAACACTTGCCATGTTGCTCCTTGCCTCCTTAACAGCAACAGTATCTGAAGCAAATCAGGAAGCTCCCCATAAGTCCATAACCTTGTCTTGGCTAGCCTGGCTCACTCTCATATGAACCTCTTCGCTTTAAACCTTGTCTTTTCTAGTCTTGTCACACATCTATAGTAACATATGCATATCCGCCGGCCGCCACACTCATAATCATCATAAACCACTTTTTATTAGTTCAACATTCGGAACTTAAAGTCATGATAAAGGTCCTATAAACTTTTCCTGCAGTCTTAATTAAAGTTGCATTCAAATCATACTGCATTTATATCACTCCTCTCACCTACTTACATTGGTCATGTGTGTAACTCTTGAAACAATTGCTTATGGGAAAACTCTTTCTCATCACATTTCATCCTGTTTTGTTTTTATGATCTTTAAGGGTATTAACTTTACAATTTAGTGATTTACATACCTCTACTTCGACTTATTCTAAATTGTCAAGATTCTATTGGTGTCTCTGTACCCCTTCTTAGGACTTATCAATAACATGATGTCATCCACCAACAACGTACACAAGAATACCTCATCTCAAATAAATTTAATAATCATATCAAACACATCCATGATGATTGCAAATAAGTCAATATTGGTGCTATCACATGATGTTAGCCCAGTGGTGACAGAAAATGGTCTTTATGCCTAGAATCTTAGTACATATCTTTGCTCAAATATATAGGTATAGAAAATGGCCTTTATGCCTCGCCTTCATGCCTCAAATCTCAATACGTATCTTTGCTCGAATATATAGATAGATACAAGAAAGCCAGGTAACAATATCTGGAGTAATTCCATGATATCATTTTATGGAATTAGTTCTTGGAACCTTATTCAACAAAACTATACTACCCCCATCCCACTATGTTAGGTAAAAGAGGAGGTGGTGTGATTATTCAGAAAAATGCATTTATGCGGTTGATATTGAATTTATAAAGTAAGAATAACAAAGGAACGGTTTATAAACACGCATATATTACCAAATTTGGTATAGGACAATCTTCGTGGGACGGACCAAAAAGGAAAAATGGGACAATCTTAGCAGGACGGAGAGAGTAATATGTTAGTCATATATGAAAAGACCAAAGTGCTGGAATGCCCTAAATGCCTAGCAATATTATTGAATTATTCTCAAATAATTACAACTACAATCTTTTTGAAAAAACAAAACCACTTTGCATCTCATAATGCTTGAAAAAATTTCTTTTTCATCTTCAGTCATTTCGCTGTTTTGCACATCGGCTGCATAAATACTTTCTTGAATAGATATTCTCAAATATTTCTACAAGTGAAAAAGGATGTCACAATTGCCAACTTAATACCAAAAGAAGAATGAAAAGACCATTTATTAGAGGAATCAAAGTTAAAACTTTTCTAAAGAAACTGAGGCTTTTAACACACGCTCTATTAAAAAAGGGTTTTGTTTCAAAACAATTTTGACCCAAGAAGATTTATGTAGAGAAAATTAAACTAAAGTACTAGTTTAGTCCCTGATAAGAGTGCCAAGTTCCAACCATGCCAAATATGAAAATTTTAGCTACAACCCCATAAATACAAAATTACAAGTATGACTAATGACTAAAAAATGCAAAAATTTAAGTTGTAACTTTTGAAACATGGCTTGTTTTAGAAAAAGATCGTATTGTAATTTTATTGTTTATTGGTCATTTATTTTCACTGCCCAGTGAAGGTTAACTGTGCATTTTAAGGAAGAATTGAGAGCATAAGTCACATAATATTTTAGGCATGTAATGTACTAATGTTACAAGGAGTATAGTTTACACAGAGTAAGTTGTTCAAGTTATGTGGCCTATGCCCTCTTAGTTACTTGATCTAGGCACAATACCTTTCCTGAGAAAATAGATAACTTAACTGGAGCAAGTTTACAAATGGTACTTAGATCTAGCTGTTCACCAACGTCCTCAATAGTTCAAAACCTCTAATGCATCTTAGCAATTCACACAACATATGGTATGCACAACATGAGGTTGATTATGTTTTTTCATCAACACTTGTGCACAAAAACAATTGTTACAAGGTAACACTAGTATAAAGCAAAAGGATTCTCAGCATTGACCCAATAAAGTGCTGAAGGCAAAGAAATAAAGAGCCACCAAGACATGAGGAATTGCAAAAAAGGACGGTCACATGGAGTCCTCCTTAAACAACTCAATTTGAAATTTAGTCATCCTATATAATAAGCAGAAGAAAAATAAATGATAACTGAGAAATGGCTTACCAGGAACAACTTTGGGGGGGTCCTTAGGGTCAGCTGTGCACATGTATCTCTGTCCCTTGTACCACACAAGCCTGGGAGGATTAGGCGTATACTGGCGCCCATTAGGCAAACTAATATAAAAACCGAGGACATCACCTTCTCCATATCCTTCATCCGCATACTTCTCTCTAAGTGCCTTGTGAACTTTACTCCCATCAATATCTCTATAGCCAAAGCTATTCCCATCGTATCCCACAGGAGCCTGAATGTCCCCCTTTTCAGTTGACCAACCAAGCCGTGAATGCCCAGTTTCCCCCAAGTTCATCACCTTAATCTCAAAGTACCAAGCCCCTTCCTCCACCCCCCTCGTGGCCCTTACCATTCTATACCCTTTTGTACTCCCGGCACTCAATCTATCCTCACTTAGATCAACTTTCTCTGCCTTGAAAGCTTTCGAGAGGCAGATTTTCATCTCATGTCCATCATCATTCTTATCAGGGAACCTAGGTACAGGTGTGATCAACACCTTGTCCTCAGATTCCTGTGCGTCAACATTCTTCTTGTTTCCATTATTGTTACCATTACTTTTGTTCTTCTTCTTTCCCTTTCTAGATGCAGGCTTCGTCCACACGTTGTTACCCTTCTTCTTCGATTTTGACTTCTTGCTACTCTTCGAAACTGGTTCTTTAACCTCAGTAGTCGGTTTAGTTTTGACAGATGGAGTATCCAAGGGAATTCCGGTACATTCATCTTCAGCCAGCTCTACAACGGCTGACTGAGTCGGTGAGGACGAGATGGTGGACGGGAATATTTTATGCTTCTTCGGAGGAGGCTCTTCCTCTTCATCATCATAACTTTCTTCACCATCTTCTTCATCCGTTTCATATGATTTGACGAGTTGCGAAGACGATTTGCGATCTGTTTCCGAATTATAGTTATCTGATGCGCGTGGCACCGGGATTTCAGAAGCGGTTGCTCCTACGTCGAAGGGAGATGTAGATGGTGGTTCCGTGGTGGGAGAATCTCCGGTGACCGTTGCCGTGGCTGTGGTGTTGAGGGAGGATTCAGTGCTCTCATCCTCCGTGTCTCTGTAAGTTGCCCTCAGGTCTTCCATCGGACTACTAGAGATTGATTTTACTTCATTCACTATAGTTTTATTATAACACGATTGGGCCTGGGTCCGGTCGTGGGCCGATATGTATTCCTTAAGCAATCAAAAAAGAACTCAATCATCTTAATTTTAGGGAAAACTGTCTATTTGATTTTCGAACTTTTCAAAAAACTAATCAAATTCCCGAACTTTGTAAAAACGTTCAATTGAGTTCATTTGTAGATTACGTGCAATGTCAGCAGATCATCCGCTGATGTGGCACACATGTGACAGACCAATCAACAATGACTTTGTTGACATGTGGAAGTCCAATCAGTCATTTGGTGATGGTGTGGCGCACAAGTGAACTGCCACATGTGCGCAATGTCAGGGGGTGACCTGCTGACATGGTAAGCAACTTGTAAATGGACTCAATTGAACGTTTTTACAAAGTTCGGTGATTTGATTGATTTTTTTTAAAGTACGAGGACCTAATTGACTTTTTCGTGATAGTACGATGACCAAATTGACAATTTTCCCTAATTCTAATGTAAGCCTCAATGCATGTTCTCATAGCGTGTCAATTCGTTAGGTGTTAAAATGAAAAGTACTACTCCCTCCGTCCCAAAATGAGAGTCCCATAATTTTTGGACTCACATATTAAGAGCCCGTTTGGTATCACCAAAATCGGCTGATTTAGCTGATTCTGCTGAAATTTATGAAGTTCTGGCTGAAGTAGCTGCATTGGCTGATTCTGGTGATTTAAGAAAAAAATAAATTTAAAGTATATTTTATTAAAAAAATAAAGAAAAAATAATATGTAAAAATAGCTAAAATGATCATCTACAGTAACTTCAGCCAATACATCCAGAAAAGTAACTCCAACCTTACTTTTTCTGCTTATTACACAATTCAGCGCGTGAAAGCAAAACTTACGTGTTTGGTGAAAAAGTTGGCTGATAAGCCGAAAAACGGTGTTGCCAAACGGCCTCTAAGAAAGAGGGTTAAAACATGTTTTGCCCTTATGAACATCACTGCTACGTATGTGTGTTTATGTGTATAATTAATAATTGCACGTCTATTATTAAGTGTTTGACATTTATAAAAATGTCACATTCATAATTATCATAAAAATGTTAATTCCATTATTGAAATATTTTTATCTGACTAAAACGTCGTAAATTTTGAAATTTTATCAAGATCTCACTTTTATAACATTTTATTTTACTAATAAAACTATTTATTTTATTTAAATTTTTCGGAGTGTCATATACGGGGCCTGCTTGAGGCCATAAATAGCATCACACAGACAGCAAATGAGTAGGAAATTGAGGATGAATAAAATCATGTGGTTGATGCTATGTACGCCTCCTCGATCAGTAATGTGACCGTGAAGAAAGAAATATTTGACATCAACCTGCGCATAGCCCACCCATCCAAAAAAAGAAATAGGTATATATTTGTGTAAGGTGAGAAGCTAGTAAAATAATCCGTAATTATGGTAGTAATCAAATTAAAGGCTAGGTGACACTCCACTAATAGCTCTGCGTAAGTAGCTGTCCCCTGTCATGCATATGGAATTTCCCAAAAATGTTGTGTCGGCCTGGCCTGGCCTGGCCATAAGGTTCGATCTGTTGAGTGATGTGTGCAAAGGAGGATATGCTTTGTTCCTTTTTTTGTCTACGGTAACGTACAGTCATATCGGGAGAGATTCGAGAAGAGGGATGTACCCGGCCGGCCGGCCGGCCAGGTTTATGCTCGCTGTGATCGATAACATGCATCATGCTCGCACTACTACAAAACCAAATGGTCAACACTAGCTAGCTAGCTAGGCACGACGATTGCAATGTGATCACCCATTAATATAACAATGATTATTGAAAAAAACTACTACCTACATTATTAGAATAATCATTTTCATCAAATTCAACACTCAGGTAATAGTGAAATAATTAGAAATTAATTATTAGTCAGTTTCCTTATTGTATTTGAACACTTATTACCTATAAATATACTTTCAGGGCTACCAGTCTGGTTAAGCCTGTTTATTATTCTCACATGGTATCAAAAACCTGATTTTTTTTACCCTAATTTTTATGGCCGCCGAACACCCCACCACCGTGCCGCTCACGGTGGCAGCATCGCAGACCACCGCCGCGCCACCACTCACGACTGCGGCTTCCTCCTGTCACGATGCCGGCCGCCTTTTTCACATCTTCCGCACCGGCTTCTCTAAGTTTTGGCTCAACTTCCTCAGTTTTGCAGCCCTCGTTCGTAGCACCATTCCCAATGAGCATCTCGCCGCTAGATCCAAATACATGGGTGCCACCGGTCTTCGACTGGTCTTCTCCCGCACGGCATAGCCGCCTGCCTGGCCCGATCCCTGCGACGGATTCCCCCTCCCGTCTCCAATTTTCCGGACCGACCTTCGTCGGTGCTCAGGGAGTTGCACCGCCACCTACCCTTCCTCCAATATGTCGGCCCGCTGCACCCACGATTTCTTCCTTGGAGTCTATTGCACAAGCTATGAGTTTTTCCACTCCTAATGTCACAAATATTGTCACCACCAAGCTTGATGTTGTTGAAGATTATCTGCCATGGCACACTAAATTCGAATCGTTCTTGGTCTCTCACGATCTCCTAGGTATTTTGGATGGTACGATAATTCTTGCCCCTTCTCAGTATATTTTTGATGCTCTTCATAGAGAAGTTGTGAATCATGAGTATTATTACTGGTTAAAGCTGGATCAAACAGTTCGTTCTTGGCTGTTTGCCACTTTATCTCGTGATATACTTGTTGAGGTTCACACTCTACAAACTTCTGCTACCATCTGGGATCGTTTGGAGTCTAGATTTATGGCTGCTAGTATGGCTCGTTCCATGGAAGTAAAACGTTTGTTAACAAATTCCAAAAAGAAAGAAAATCAATCTATGGAACAATACATGCGTGAGATTCAGAAAATTGTTGATGCCCTAGCCACAATTAATTCCTCAGTTTCTATGAAAGATTTTATTGAAACAACTCTTCTGGGGCTTGGTCCGGACTTTGAGTCTATTATTACCACTTTAACTTCTTTTCCTCAGGGACTCACCTTTGATAAGTTACAGATCAAACTTGTGGAGAAAGAAATCCGTTTGCAGTATCTTCGTGCGCAGGAGTCGCCTAGCCCACCTGCTGCCTTCGCTACTCAACCCACGGCTCCGGCAGCAGCTGGGAATGATGTTCGCGGTGGCCACAATTTTTATCGGGGGCTTGGACGTCGCGGCTAGCGCGGACGAGGACAATGAGGTCGCAACCGAGGATATGGGCAGCCGCACCAACCCCCATACATTGCTCCAACGTACGGCCAGCAGGGCGCATACTACCCGCCACGGCCAGGGCAGTCCACCGGTGGACATTTTCAGCAGCACTACTACCCGGGTTCGCCAGCTCCTACACGTCCAGGTTCAGTTATATGTAATACGGTTTTTTCATCGTTACATACGCATCCTGTGGAGGTATTGGCCCCACGGGCCAAGGCAGCCCTCTCCTTTCTATTGGGCCTGTTTGCTTACCTCTGCCCTGGCCCATGTTGTTCTGCCGCTAGCCCTTCTTCTAGAACCCTCCTTTAGGGCTTCCCCTATTACCCGGGTACTTAAACTCCTCTACGCCTTTGGTTGACGTAGAGGTCTTCGGTTAGAGAGAGAGAGTGAGAGAGACTTCTGTCTCTTCTCCATTCCGGTCCCTCTGTGGTATTCTCTCTGTGCCTCCCCTTTTCTGACCTTTGGCGTGCGTTGAGATGACTGGGCTGGTCTGAGTGTTCTTGTCCCTTCCAGTGGTGCTTTGGTGTGTGTGCTGTATGAGCGTGGTCTGAGCTGGAGAGGTGAAAACCTGACAGTGGTATCAGAGCCGGAACTCCTGTCGTCCTCGCCCACAGCCCGGGAGCTCCTCCGCCACCATCCGCCGCAGATCTCCGTCTCAGTGGTAAGTCGAGAAGCCCATCCTCGGGTTCTCGCTCAGGTAAATTGGCGATAAACACCCTAGGTTGCCGGGTGCCTCCGGTTTTATGTGATTCTTTGGTGTTTTACTTGATTCATCCCATTTTCCCCGCTTTGCTCTTGCTGTTGACCGTGTTGGTCTGGCTGTCAGTTTGTAACTGACATTCCCCAGGTGCGTTCTCTTTACCTTCGTGTGTGAAGTGGTCTGCATGAGTGTTTTGTGTTTGCGGGATTGAGTTGTTTGATCTGGTATTCTGCTTTTTTATCTCCTTTACGTGTTTATCTCTACTTTACTGCTTTTTGTGCCTTCTTGGTATCCTTGTGAACTGGGTTTTTTGCCTCTGTGACTCGACACCTGAGGTTAGGACTGACAAGTTCCCTGCCAGTCACTCAAGTGGCCCTCGGATCTGTGTGGCCTGTCAGCCCGCAGCCGGGTACACTGGTGAACCCTAGCTCTTTGGTTCTCTGTCTCTCTGTTTGCTATCTTTCATTTACCTTGTCTTCTGCCACTGATTCTTCAGTGTTATCCTTTTTTGTGTTCCTTATCATGTCTGCCAATATGTATGGTATGTTACCTTTTAATGGAAAAACTGATTTTGACATTTGGAAACAAAAGATCAAATGTGTTTTAATCCAGCAAAAGGTTTTTAGAGCTGTAAATGAACTTTATTTGGATTCTGATGATAGTGCTAAGATAGCTGAAATGATTGAAACTGCCTGCTCTACTATATATCTTAACCTATCTGACTCTCTGCTTAGAAAGGTTGGTATTTTGGATTCTGCTAAAAAGTTGTGGGATAAGTTAGATGATCTTTATACTGATACTTCTCTGCATGGTAAACTGTTTTTGCTTGAAAAATTCTTTCGGTTTAGGCTAGACCTAACCAAAGACATTGATGAAAACTTGGATATTTTTAATAAGTTGATCCAGAACATTAAACAATCTGGTGATAAACATATTGATGATTATACTGCTGTTGTGTTGCTTAATGTTATTCCTGATTCATATAATGATGTTAAATCTGCTATTAAATATGGTAGAGATGATGTCACTCTTGATATTGTTGTGAATGGCCTTAAGAGTAAGGAACTTGACCTTAAACATAATAGGAGTATCTCTAGTCAACCCAAGGATTCTGGTGAGGCTATGTTTGTGAGGGGTAGATCTAAGAGTAGGTCTAAGAATCAGAAACAGGATGCCCAAGCTAAAAATAGTAACCCGAATGGTAAGAAGAGGAATAAGTCTAGAAAGCGTGTATGCTACAACTGTGGCAATTCTAGCCACATTATAAAGGACTGTCCCCATCCTAAGAAACCTGAGCAGGCTAGTGTAGCTATAGAGAGAGATGACCTTGGTGAGGTTCTCATGGTGTGTGACCATGTTAATTCTGTTCGTAATACCTTGACTGAGCATGAATGGCTAATTGATTCTGGTTGCACCTATCATATGACTCCTTTTAGGGATTTGTTTTCTAAGTATGAGAATTGTGATATGGGTTATGTTTCCTTGGCTGATAATAAGAGATGCAATGTTTTGGGTGTTGGTGATATATGTCTCAAGTTTTCTTGTGGCTCTGTGTTTACTCTTAAGAATGTGAGGCATGTCCCTGATTTGTGTCATAACTTACTATCTGTTGCTGCCTTGGAGGGTAGTGGACTAGAGGGAAAGTGGGGGAATGGGAGTATGAAAATTTTGAAAAATTCTCTGGTGTTGTTTAAAGCTGAAAAGGTGAACAACCTTTATGTGTGTCATGCTAAACCTTATATTGACTCTGTGAATGTTGTGCATACTGATAAAACCTTGTTGTGGCATAATAGACTAGGGCATATGAGTAATAAAGGTTTAGGGATCATGCACAAACATGGTTACCTTGGTAAAGACTCTGTGAACTCTTTGACTTTCTGTGAATCATGTGTGCTTGGTAAACAACATAGAGTCCAGTTCCCTCTATCCTCTTATCCTAATATGACTAAGTGCTCCTCTGTGCTTGAATATGTGCATGCTGATGTTTGGGGTCCTGCTAGTGTTCCCACACATGGGGGGAAACGGTATTTCTTGTCCTTAATTGATGATTTCTCTAGGAAAGTGTGGGTTTATCTTCTAGAACATAAGTCTGATGTTTGTGAGAAGTTTAAAGCCTGGAAGGTACTTGTAGAAAATCACACTGGACAGAATGTTAAGACCCTTAGGACTGATAATAGCCTAGAGTTCTGTAACCAAGAGCTTGACCAACTGTGTGCCACTTCAGGCATTAGGAGACATAAGACTGTGCCCTACACCCCCCAACAGAATGGGGTGGCTGAAAGGATGAATAGAACCCTTCTTGACAAGGTTAGGAGTATGTTGTCTACCTCAGGTTTACCTAAGAAGTTTTGGGGTGAAGCAGTCACCACTGCCACCTATCTGATTAATAGATCTCCCTCTGTTCCCATAGGGGGTCAATGCCCTGAAGTTAAGTTTACTGGTGGGCCTCTTGACCTAACAAACCTTAGGGTCTTTGGGTGTGCTGCCTATGTTCATCAGAAAACTGATAAGTTAGATCCTAGATCCAAAAAGTGTGTGTTCTTGGGTTATCCTGATGGGGTAAAGGGATATAGGTTGTGGGATAGAAGTGTGCCTGGTTTTAAGGTGGTTATAAGTAGGGATGTAATTTTTAATGAATTTGATTTCCCTTGCTTGCTTAAACCTGTTTCTGAGCATGAGCCTGAGAGGACACCTGTTGAGGTGGAGCCTCAGACTCCTTCTGTACCTATTATTCCTGTTGTTATGTATGACACTCCTCCTGTTGTTCCTATCATCCCTTCTGATGTGCATGTTAATACTTCTTCTGATACTGCTACCTCCGATGAGGTGGAGTTCAACACTCAAGATGACCATGTGCAAAATGATTCTCTGTCTGGTGAGACCAATGTGTTTGATGATTCTGCTGAGAATGATAATGTTGATTTGCATGACTACCAACTTGTTAGGGATAGGGGTAGAAGAACCATTAAGAGAAAATCTGATACTTTGTCTGATTATGCTTTTACTGTGTGTGATATATCTGATTTTGCTTTTACTGTGTTTGAGACCCTAGACCTAAATGAACCTAAGACCTATAGTGAAGCTATAAGGTCCAGAGAGTCTCAGAGATGGCTTGAGGCCATGAAAAGTGAGATGGACTCTCTAAGAGTGAACCAGACTTGGACCCTTGTTCCTAAACCTAATGCCAGCTCAGTGGTTGAGTGCAAATGGCTGTTTAAGGTCAAGGAAGAACCGGGTAATAACATTAGGTATAAGGCCAGGTTAGTTGCCAAGGGGTTTACTCAAAAAGAGGGGGTAGATTATGCCGAAATCTTTGCTCCTGTAGTTAAGTTTACTACTGTTAGAATCATGTTGGCATTGGTTGCTCACCATGACTGGGAGATGAAACAAATGGATGTCACCACTGCATTTCTGCATGGTGAATTGGATAAGAAAATTTACATGACTCAACCTGAGGGCTTTGTGGAACCCAAGAGGAGTGACCATGTCTGTCTACTTAGGAAGGCCTTGTATGGCCTGAAGCAATCCCCTAGGCAGTGGAATATTAGGTTTGACAAGTGTATGCAGTCTATGAAATTTGTGAAATCTGCCTGTGATCATTGTCTTTATTTCAAGAATACTAATTATGTACCTGTGTTCTTGTTAATCTATGTGGATGACATGTTGATTATTAGCCCTTGTCTTAAATCTATTATGTCTGTTCAAAAATGTCTTTGTGAGAACTTTGCGATGAAAGATCTTGGTGATGCCAAGAGGATACTTGGGATTAACATTATTAGGGACAGGAGCAAGCATACTCTTGTTCTAAATCAGATTTCGTATGTTGAGAAGGTTTTGAGTAAGTTTAATATGTCTTCTGCTGCACCTGTGCATGTTCCTCTTGCCTCTCATTTTGTGCTAAGTAAGAATCAGTCTCCTAAGACTGATTCTGAAATTGAGCTTATGAAGTCTGTTCCTTACTCCAATGCTATAGGTTCTGTGATGTATCTGATGGTTAGTTCTAGACCTGATATTGCCTATGATGTGAGTTGTTTGAGTAGGTTTATGTCTAATCCTGGTATGCCTCATTGGAATGCTTTGAAATGGCTTTTGAGATACTTGAAATTTTCTGCTAATCATGGTTTGATTTTTACTAAGTGTACTGAAGGTGTGAAACTGAGTGGTTATGTTGACTCTAACTATGCTAATGATAAAGACAATAGGAAATCTACCACTTCCTATGTGTTCACTTTGTGTGGGTCGTGTATTAGTTGGAAATCTCAGTTGCAACCAATTGTTGCCTTATCAACCACTGAAGCTGAGTATGTTGCAGCTACAGAAGCTTTCAAGGAAGCCATCTGGTTAAGTCGTCTTGTTGCTGAAATAGGTTTTCTCAAACAGGATGTTACGGTGTTTTCTGATAGCCAGTCTGCTATCCAGCTTTGCAAAAACCCTGTTTTTCATGACAGGACCAAACACATTGATGTGAGGTTCCATTTTATTCATGATGTTTTAGATGCAGGTAAAGTGAAGCTGTGCAAGATACCCTCAGAGTTCAACCCTGCAGATATGGGGACGAAGTGTCTATCTGCTGAAAAACTTTTGTCTTGTAAACGAATTTTGAATTTGGACTGCAGTTAACTCTGTTTGCAGGTTTTGGGTATGTTGGAGGGTAGATTCTTGAAAGCGTAGTGCTTGAGAGAATCTACTCTCACGGTTAGGGAGAGTACTTTGGGTACTTCTCCAATTTCCTTTTGGGAGTATTTTGTGTATCTCCAATTTGTTTGCCAGTTATGTCTTTAGGATATCACTGGTGACCCAGCGATGATGAACCACGTGCTCATGTTACTTTGTGATACCATGCACCACCAATGATGGCCAATAAGGTGGAGAGTGTGGTGGTATTGGCCCCACGGGCCAAGGCAGCCCTCTCCTTTCTATTGGGCCTGTTTGCTTACCTCTGCCCTGGCCCATGTTGTTCTGCCGCTAGCCCTTCTTCTGGAACCCTCCTTTAGGGCTTCCCCTATTGCCCGGGTACTTAAACTCCTCTACGCCTTTGGTTGACGTAGAGGTCTTCGGTTAGAGAGAGAGAGTGAGGTTAAGAGAGAGTGAGAGAGACTTCTGTCTCTTCTCCATTCCGGTCCCTCTGTGGTATTCTCTCTGTGCCTCCCCTTTTCTGACCTTTGGCGTGCGTTGAGATGGCTGGGCTGGTCTGAGTGTTCTTGTCCCTTCCGGTGGTGCTTTGGTGTGTGTGCTGTATGAGCGTGGTCTGAGCTGGAGAGGTGAAAACCTGACACATCCTTATTTTGTTACTGGTACTAACCATGGATATGCAGGCTCACCCTTAGTTGATGGACAGTTTGGTTCCATTCCACCGCCAGTTGTTTGTCAAATTTGCTATTCTCCAGGTCATTCTGCAGTTTCCTGTCCTTCCCGTTTCAATCAGCCCACTGCTCCAGCTCTTGCTGCACCCATGGGCGATGCTAATGACGCTGTCTGGTTTCTAGACTCCGGTGCTTCTGTGCATATGACCGTTCAGGAAGGTATCTTAGTTAATAAATCTATTTATTCTGGACCACTTAATGAGACTGTTGCAAATGACACTAGTTTACCCATTAAAAATATTGGTGATATTTCTATTAATTCTCTTTCAAGGCCTCTCCATTTAAGATCTGTTTATCACGTTCCTCAAATAAAATATAATTTATTATCCATCCAAAAATTGTGTTCTGACAATAATTGCATGGTTATGTTTGACAAAAATTATGTTTTGCTTAAGGACAAAACAATGGGGGTAACTCTTCTCAGAGCTTCTAGTAGCGGCAGTCTTTATCCTATTCGTTTACCTTCTTCATCTGCACTGGCTTTAGTCTCTAGCGTGGCGCCTGGACCACTGTGGCATCGTCGCTTGGGACATTGTGGTAGTCGAGTCTTAGATGGTCTTAAAAAGTCTGGTCAACTTTGTAGTTTGTCTTCTTTTAATCATGATTGTTCTTGGTGTAGATTGGGTAAATCGCAGAGATTACCCTTTCAGGATGGTTTTCATAGTGCTAGTAAACCATTATTTTTAATACATTCTGATGTTTGGCAATCTCCTGTTTTATCTACATTTGAGTTCAAGTATTATGTCTCTTTTATTTATGATTTTTCTCGTTTTACTTGGATCTATCCCATGTGTCGTAAAAGTGAAGTCTTTCATCATTTTCAATGCTTCAAAAATCTGGTGGAGAATTTATTAGATCATAAAATTAAAATTTTTCAAAGTGATGGAGGGGGTGAGTTTGATAATTTTAATATGCGGTCACTTTTTTATACTAATGGAATTCTTTTTAGAAAATCGTGTCCTGATACTCCTCAGCAAAATGGTCTAGCTGAACGTAAACATAGACATTTACTTGAGCTAGCCCGGACTATGCTTATTGATGCTGGTATGCCAGCCACCTTTTGGGTTGAGGCAATTTTGACTGCTACTTTTATTATCAATCGCATACCCTCCACAAAATTTACAGGTATCTCTCCTTATCAAAAATTATTTCACCAGATTCCCGACTTCTCTTTTATGCGTGTGTTTGGATGTGCATGCTATCCGAATTTTACTACCACGTCAGCCAATAAATTATCTCCTCGTTCTGTTCAGTGTATCTTTCTGGGATATGCCTCTGAATAAAAGGGCTATCGTTGTTTAGATCCTAAAACTGGTAGGGTTTATATTAGTCGTCATGTTAGGTTTCACGAAGATATTTTTCCCTATTCTCAGTTAGTGTCACAAAGTCTCCCTGAGGTCTCCACCGTGCAGCCTTGTCCTCTGTCCCTTTCTCGGTCGTTCCCTGTGTCGTCCTCCACTACTGTGCCGCAGCTACCCCCGCTGGATTTTTCCTTAGAAACCGGTTCATCTCATTCGCCGCATGCCTCTTCACCGACATCAGCTTCTTCGGCTCGGCAGCTAGCTTCGCCAACGGTTGCTCCGTCTTCCCCAGCTTCGCCGGCAAGCAATGCTTCTGTCGAATCCTCGCAGGTTGGCGGTGAAGAGGTTACTCATGTTCCGGTTTCGGGCACCTCCTTGACTCAAAATATTCATCCCATGCAAACTCGCTCTAAATCAGGAATTTTCAAACCCAAAACTATTTTTAATTTGAACACTGAGGATCTAGTACCGTTTGACTCTAGCAAAAATTTGGTTGGGTCTAAATGGATTTATAAAACTAAGTATCGTTCTGATGGCTCTATTGAACGTCATAAAGCACGTCTGGTTGCCCAAGGGTTTAAGAAACAAGCTGGGGTGGATTTCTCTGAAACTTTTAGTCCTGTTGTTAAACCCACCACGGTTCACATTGTTCTTACATTAGCTGTTTCTTTTAATTGGCCTATTCGTCAGTTAGATGTTAAAAATGTTTTTCTCCATGGTCATCTCACAGAAGAGGTATACATGTGTCAACCACCCGGGTTTGTTCATCCTCAATTCCCTAATCACATTTGTCGCTTGCGCAAGGCCATTTATGGCTTTAAACAGGCTCCTCGGGCATGGTTTCATCGGTTCAGTAGTTTTCTCCTCACTCATGGATTTGTATGTAGTCGTGCTGATAATTCCTTGTTTATTTTTCGTCAGGCTACACGAATCATTTATTTGCTCTTATATGTGGATGACATTATTATCACTGGCAGTTCCTCTACTCTTATTAGTAATTTTATTTCTCTACTAGGAGAATATTTTGCTATGAAAGATTTAGGGGATATTCATTTTTTCTTGGGGGTTCAGGCTGTGCGGAATTCTTCTGGTTTATTTTTGTCTCAGGCCAAATATGTGTCAGATCTTCTCACCCGGTTTCATCTTCATACACTTAAATCTGTTCGCACGCCTTTACCTACTAGAACCAAGCTATCTCTCACTGATGGTGAGTTACTTGCTGATTCTACTGAGTACCGTAGCATGGTAGGTGCATTGCAGTATTTAACTATGACTAGACCTGATATTACATATGTTGTTCACTTGGTGTCTCAATTTATGCATACTCCTCAGACCTCACACATGTTGGCTGTTAAGAGAATTTTCAGGTATCTACAGGGCACAAAAACTCACGGTCTACATCTCCAACCGTCGCCGCACCCACACTCGGTTCTGACATACTCCGATGCTGATTGGGCTGGTTGTCCTGATAGTAGTCGTTCCACGTCTGGCTATGCTGTTTTTCTTGATCCTAATTTGATTTCATGGCGGTCCAAGAAACAGCTTACTGTCTCCCGCTCATCTACTGAGGCTGAGTATAGAGCCATTGCCTACACAGTTTAGGATACATTACACATTCGGTCCATTTTATTTGAGCTCGGCTTTCCTCTTTCATGCCCGGTTCGGTTGCTATGTGATAATGTATCTGCTTCATATTTATCTGCTAATCCCATCCAGCATGCTCGCAATAAGCACATTGACATTGATTACCATTTTGTTCGCGAACGTGTGGCTCATGGTGATCTCCTGGTGCAGTGTGCCCCCACGAAGTTTCAGTTAGCTGACATTTTCACCAAAAGTTTGGCTCCTCAGAAGTTCTTATTTTTACGAGACAATCTACGTATAGTTCCGCCTGCATAGATTGAGGGGGTGTAATAGTGAAATAATTAGAAATTAATTATTAGTCAGTTTCATTATTGTACTTGGACACTTATTATCTATAAATATACTCTCAGGGCTACCAGTCTGGTTAAGCCTGTTTATTATTCTCACATCAGGAACAAAAAAGGAAGGGCATGCTAAGATGGATAATTAAAGACCAAGCCTATCTCCTTCACTCTCCAAGACATGGAGACGGGAAACAGAGGAATCATCCAGCCTCAACGCCTTAAACATGCTCGCTGCTTAACCATAATTATATATTGTAGTACCTTCTCACCAATTCAAGATTTTCATCCATGGAGAACTCACCAAAGGGAACATCTCTGTGAGAAGGGTCAACCTATATATGGAGAGCTCACCAAATAAATGTGCCATTTTGTCCGTGGGGTATTGTATCGTCATATAATTTGTCTCTAGAAAAAAATGAAACTGAAAAATAGGTAACATTTTGTAAAATATGTATTTAGACACTGGTTTGTTTTCGGTGTTTGTATACGCCGACAAAAACAATGTCTTTGTACAAAAACAAAAAATGTATAAGTATATACATTTTTCTGTCTATATACATAAAACAAATGTATACACAAATATTGATTTCCTTGCAACCTAGCCCTGATTTTTCTACAAAAGAATCACGCAAATGAAGCAAAACAATGTGATTTACATCCAAACCAATGTCTGTATACAGACATTATTAGTTTTTTGTACAGACAACAAGTGTTTGTACACACACTTTTTGTCTGTGTACAAGCATGTTTACAGAGAGTTAAAAAAAATTCAGTTTAATAGGTCAACACAAACAAATTTTATTGTAAGGATGATACGAACAATATTTTACTAAGACAAAGACAATAATTTCGGCAACATCTCTAGTGACTTGAACTCCAATTACTTTTGCAGTGACATTTTTGCTGGCTCCAACTCTGATGATGATGAAGTAGATAAGATGAAATATGACACAAGTTGATACGGTGAAGATGAAAGGTGATGAAGATGGAAGATGATGAAAAAGGAAAATGAATCAGATGGAAATGATGAAGATGAGTGGTGATAGATATGGAGATCATTTGTGAAGATGAGATGTGATGAAGATGAAAGATGGAATATGTGAAGAAGAAATGAGGAGATTTTAATTCGTATGAAAGAGGGAGGGGGGGGGGGGGGGGGGAGGGTATCGTAATTTTTCTAATACCTCCATCCCGCTTAAAGGTTGTCAACTTGTCATTGTAAAATGGCACAATTATTTATAATATAATGAGGTCATAGATGATAACTGTGATGTTATAAATGTATTATGTTTAATTATATATGATGATTAAATTTTCATTTAAGAAACTTTGAATGGGACGGGGGAGTATAAGTTTATAAGGTACATGTAGACCAACATGTGTAATATCGGGGTGTGTAGATGGATACATCAAACAGACCCTTAACAAGCTACTTTTATCATGAGTGATAAACAAACAGTCAAAGCATAAACGTAATTTACTTTGATATCATGTTAAGACTTGGAGTTTCATCCTAATAAAAGGAGTAGCTCAAAGTCTTATATAATATTTTATAGTTTTATAGCTTTCTGGTGTGGGACAAATACTTTTCACATAAAGTGTTTTTTTTATTCTTTAAATAAGACAAAGCTATACACAAAGTGCATACATAGAATTATCATGTTTTTTCTTCTAGAATATGACTCGTTCTTAATTGGAAAATTTGTAGACTTTTCACGGGATTAACAGAAATTACCCAAATAGGAATAAAGTTATGGCCAAAATAAAAAACAGGACATCTTATGTTTTTATTCCAAAATAGGACCATATTACTCCTATTGGAAACAAGCCTATTTTTCATTCCATTCTTGTCCCTCCTTTTAATATGAGTAAAAGGTAGTCAAAAGTCATAATTAATTTTTTTTTTAATTCATAATAAATTTGTAAGAAATAATAAGAATTGTAGCAAAATAATAAAAAATCAATAAAATATTTAAAAAATTAAAAATAAAAAAAATTATTTTTTTTAAATTAATAAAAATAGTAAAAATCCATAAAACCAAAAAACACGGATGCCTTTCCAACCGCTTGTAATGCCTCCCTGCACCACCACCTCCGACCGGTGCAAAAAAATGTTCATTGAATCTGCCATAAATAAGGCATTCCTAATGCTGTGGTGTTGGGGTGACATAATTTTTTTTTTGCGTTTTTTATTTTTTTTTTAAAGTAATATTTTTTTAAAAATTATTATTATTATTTAAATATTTTTATTAATTTTTTACTCCCTCCGTCCATAAATTTACTTCCAACTTTCCTTTTTCGTTTGTCCCAAAAAGAACTTCACTTTCCCTTTTTGGCAAAGAATTTGTGGTTCACAGCATTTCTCTTTCCTCTGCACAATTCTTCACCACACAATTCCCACTTTCTTAATCACCGTGCCACTTTAATTCGGAAGAACATTTAGGGACGGAGGGAGTAGTATTTTTTATGAATTTTTATTATTTTTTCTTATGAATTAAAACATTTCAATAGCTATAAGGGTATGTTTGTCCAAGACACACATAATTAGTCCTATGAACCATAGTTTATTTTTTGGTCCTCTTTGAGCATAATTAACTCTAGGAGTAATTGATTACAAGGTGGCTTGTTAACATACATAAGTAATGTAAAGTAGTGTTGGACTCGGGTCGGGCCACCCGACCCTTGGACCGGCCCGGCCCGATTTTTGGGTCCGAGTCCGGGTCCGGGTCGGGCCTAGGCCCGGGGGTAGGGCGGGTCCGGGCTCGGGTCTCACATTTGGTGAACCGGCCCGGGCCAAATTGATTTTTTCCTTTTCATTTTTGGGGTTCCACCCGGGTTGGACTTGATGGTTGGGATGAATTTGGGGGGGGGTTGGGAGGGTGGGGGGGTTAGGAAAGCAAAAACAAAATACCCAAACCGGAGGCCCGGCCCGGACCGGACCTGGACCGGACCCGATGGCTACCAAGGCCGGTCCCGGGTCCACCATTCCTGAACCGCCGGCCTGCCCGGGCCTAGGCCCGACCCGAACCCGGCCCGGACCCGAGTCCACCCCTAATGTAAAGTGTCCTTGATGGATCCCGTCAAAGACCTACATCCAGGGCCGATTCTGGGGGGGGGGGAGAGGGCCGACCACCCTAGGCCCGCAAAAAATAGAAGAAAAAATAGGCCCAATTTGTTTTCTTTATATATAGTCTGAGTAGGCTTCTTTTTTATTCTTAAGTTCAATAAATTAGGCCTAATGATTAATTTTGTTGACAATATGAAAATTTAAAACATAAATAAAGAATCTTAAAAAGAGACAAGTTTAAAACAGAATATATACATTAATTTTTAGCACGATCGGTTGTAGTTTTTAAAAGCAATACAATTGTTGCTACATAAATAAAAGTCACGTCTCTCCAATCCTCACATCTTTTTAGCTTTTAAGGTTTTTTATTCAATTTAATTATAACATAACAAATTTATATAAATATTTTAGAGCCCGTTTCTCTCAAATTTCACCCCAATTATTCATTTGTTTCCGAATTTCAATAAGCTATATATCTGAGTTCCTAATAGTAGTTTTAGAGGACGTCAAATTTGCAATCTTCTTGCGCGAGTCCTCTTGGAAGCCAAACATCTTGTCTCTTTGAAAACCTTCATTCTTTCGAGACTTCAAACTTTAGACTCTCATCAGCGGCCAATAAATCATTCTCAACTTATGAATTCAATATGTGGTAATATTTCTTTTCATTTATCCTTTCAAAAGAAAGTTTACTGTTGTTATATGTGGCAACTTTATTGTTTGTCATTCATGGATAGTGTACCCGGGGGGTAGCTTATCCGAGGGGTTATTTCGAGGAATAACTGGAGAGAAGTCGGAGCAAATAAGTAAGAGAGAGAGTGTATTCGAATATGTGAACTTGTTGTTCTTTACAATGGGGAAATGAGCTGCTATTTATAGTAGCAATAATAGAAATTAGTTCAAATAGGACTAAAAATATGGCAAAAAACTAAAATATGACTTGCTATGTTTTTATTCCAAAATAGGACCATATGAGTCCTATTGGAAACATACCTATTTTTGCATTCCATTCTTACCCTTCCATTAAATATGTATTAAAAATAGTCAAAAGCCATAATTAAATGTTTAATTCATAATAAATTCGAAAAAAATCAAAAATTCGTAGAAATATAATTAAAAAATTTATAAAATTTTTATAAAATAAAAAATTCAAAAAAAAATATTTTTTTTAAATAATTTTATTTTAAAAAAAATAATAAAAAATAGTAAAACTTTGTAAAAAAAATTTAAAAAAATATGGATGCCTTTCCCACCGCCTGTACTACCTCCCAGCACCACCACCTCAGGCCGATGAAAAAATGCCATTTTCCCAAAAAAATGCCATTTTTTCTGAAAATGCCAAAAATGTGGCATATTTCTCTTTTCGAATGCCAACATTTTCATTTTTTTCTTCCATAAATATGGCATTCGTAATGAACTTGGCAGTTTTTTCCCCTGGTGACTGGAGGTGGTGCTGCTGAGGCGGCAGAGGCGACGGCGATTTTTTTTTATGAGTTTTTTTTTTTAATTTTTTTTAATTTTTTTAATTTTTTGAAAAAAAAATTAATTATATTTTTAATATCGAAATCTTTTTTTTAGTTTTTTAGTATTTTTTACGAATTTTTTTTTTATTATTTTATTAGGAATTTTATAAGGGTATAATTGTCCAAGGTACACATAATTAGTCCTATGAAACATAGTTCATTTTTTGGTCCTATTTGTGAAAAGTGAATGACTTTTAGTCATATTTTGATAATTAACTCTAGCAATAAATGCTAGATAGGGACGCATGTCAATAATCTGGTGGTCGAGGGGTCACCTCAACCGGGGTGGCACTGGCACTCACATGTGGCCGCATTAAATGCGGTGGTTGGATGTGATGTTTGTACTTGGTACGGTGATCCAGGCGCATGTGGAGAGGATAATCTGTCGAGGTGGATGCCTTCGGCTGAAGGGTGCTGCGCCGAAGACTCTTCTAACCGGGGGCTCCATTATGCCGAAGGTTGTATGTGCCGAAGGCTTCTAATGCGAAGGTGAATACTCATGCTGAAGACCCTCTTGTGGCCAAAGGCTCTGTTTAGCCGAGGGCACCTATGAGCCGAAGGCTCCTGATTTCTGTCGTTTCCTCCCAGTAGCTTCGTATGCTCAAATGAAACTGTTCTGTGGAAATTGGAGCCCTCGGCCAAGGAGGCCGAAGGCACTTACATGTGTATTTGTGGGCTTCTTGATACTCGGGCCGCTACGTCTGGGCCTTGTGTGCTCATTGGGCTTGATGGGCCTGAGCAGGAGAAGTAGGAGTCTGTGGGCCGAGGGTCCCTGGGCCATATACTCCATCAGGAGTCCCCCACTCCTTTTGCCGAAAGGTACTTGAGGGAAAAGGAGTAGCTATGGTGATTGCCCCGAAGGCTTCCCTGTTTTGTTGGGTGCCTCATTTTCTCAATTCCCCCATATGTCGAGGGCTGAGGGCTTCATGAAGGAAGTGCAAGTGTGTTGCTCGCATGTGTTTCTTTGTTGTAGTTTGTAAAGTAGTGAGAGATCTACATTTGTGTGTTTTGCCGAGGGCATTTGTTGACTGAAGGCTTTGTGTGGCCGAAGGCATCATGTGGCTGAAGGTGTTGTGTGGCCGAAGGTATCATGTGGCTGAAGGCATTGTGTGGCCAAAGGCATTGTGTCGAGGGGAGTAGATTGTCGTTGTGATCTTGCCTCAGCTTGCTGTAGCTGAGAAATAGAAATTTTTTAACATTTGCATGTTTTGCCGAGGGGAGTCCCCCAGTCCCCCACTCCTTTTGCCGAGAGTCTATCGAGGGAAATATGAGTAGAGTGATGCATGCCTTCAGCAGGAGCCGCCGAGGGGCGACGCCTTTTGTTCCACAATGGGGAGATGCCTCATTAAAAACCTCATTAGGAAAAAACCATGCGGGAAAAATCCTAATGAGGGAAAAAGAGTACATCGGATGCCCCCAGAATGAAGCAAAAGGAATGCACCCTTCGGTCTTGATTTTTGAGTGGTGGTTGTGTCTGTCTGCTGAGGGGATATCCAAAACCAGCCTTAGATCCTGCATGAAAAAGCTGAGGAGCTTGTAAGGATCCCCCGTTACCAAATAAAGGCGACGGAGGGGTGCAAGGCCAGGTGGGCCTGTGTGAGAGCCGCTGGCATCAAATACAGATGCCGGAGGGATGAAGGCCGAGGGGCCTGTGTGATGGCCCCCGACATCAAATAAAGATGTCGGAGGGATGGAGGCCGATGGGCCTGTATGATAGCCCCCGACATCAAATAAAGATAACGGAGGGATGAAGGCTAGGCCGAGGGGCCTGTGTGATGGCCCCCGACATCAAATAAAGATGCCAGAGGGATGAAGGCCGAGGGGCCTGTATGATAGCCCCTGGCATCAAATAAAGATGCCAGAGGGATGAAGGCCGAGGGCCTATATGATAGCCCCTGACATCAAATAAAGATGTTGGACGGATGAAGGCCGAGGGGCCTGTGTGATGGCCCCCGACATCAAATAAAGATGTCGGAGGGATGAAGGCCGATGGGCATGTATGATAGCCCCTGGCATCAAATAAAGATGCCGGAGGGATGAAGGCCGAGGGCCTGTATGATAGGAAATCACGCTAAGGCCAAAACCGTTGTGACGTAGAGTCATGCTGAGGCCGAGGGCCGTTGTGATGTTGAGGCTGAGGGCCGTTGTTAGTATATATGTCCTAACGACAATCATTTTTTTAAAGACATATGTACTTGATCACATTTAATTTTTATATTTTATATATACACGGTATTACACTTTATGAATGATTGTTTTTCGACTGTCAATGTTTTATTCGTAATTGTGTTCCCTTGGATTTATGTTGTCAATAAGTAAGTGGGAGCTTATATGATATAACATAAGGTCCTTAAAAGGCCCCAATCAATGATCATCAAGAATGAGATATTGATGATATGCGATAAGATTGGTATGTGGACTGCATCATACTTTTATAAAGTATAGTTGATCTCATGACTATGAGTTCCTGTAATTCATGATGGTTACATAGATATTTTAGAGAATATTGGCATACCCACCGAGAAACCATTTGATAAGTCATAGTCATGTGTCTATGGGATTATCGGCGTATAGAGTAGTGTAATAGTCCTCCGACTTGAGGTCAATACGTACTACATGTGCAGAGTGATGTACTTTGACCATGACCAACGCTTGCACTCCAATCGGGGTAGATACGGCATGTGTTGGGTGCATCACGAAGCACATGGAGTAGTAGTTGAGCCAAGAAAGGATTCATTCCTCATAATAGATTAAGAGAGAACATTCTACTTCTCATATCTAGATGGATCATAAAGTCATTGGCCAATGCAAAGATATATTCATTTTGGATATCGAATATGATCGTTATGGATCATCTAGAAAGATTGAGAGATAGAGACTAAGTTATTGGAATAGACACAATATCATGTTCTAGACTTAGTTGAATGTTCGTTGAATGAAAGGACCGTATCACTATGAGCTCTATATTACAGGGAGTTTGTATAGTCCTCACAAATGTCTTTATATATTAAGTTTGTCTGGAGAATCGTCTAGGGATTCGTTAAGACCTTAATTTGATTAGTGCTTAATATATAAGGCCCTATGGGTCACACAACAAGTAATTATACCTTCCGATTGAATTGTTAGAAGGAATTAAATATTATTAATTGGATTAAATAATATTTAATTCGTAATACTGAAAATGAATTAAATATTAATTAGATTAAACATATTTAATTCATGAAGTTGAAGGAGAATTCTATTTGATAGAATTAATTAAGTCTGATAAATTAGATTTATTATACTTAATTGAGATGTATTTGTAATTAAATAAAGGTAATGTTTTCTTTTGTAATTTAGAATTAAAAAGGAAATAAAATATTATATATTAATAAAGTGAAGAGGTGAACGGCGTGAGCCCTCCCTCCCTCTTATTACTATTGTATATTATTTTATTTAATTATTAATGAGATTAATCACAGTTGGACTATAACTCATTAATGAGAAAGACTTTCATTGTGATTGGGAAACTAGTTTAGAACTAGTATAAATACATCTTTCTCCTTCATAATTGATAGACAAGATTTGAGATTCAGTATTACCAGTTTATTTCCCTGCGAAGAGATTTCCTAGCCTTTCTCTTAGGGAGATCTAACCGTTCTTTCGGGAAGGAGAAATCATGTGGATACCAAAAGTCAAGGATTATCACCGCTAGGCTGGAAGATCTGTAAGTTCTAACTTAGACCTGTTATTATTATCATATTCGTTATTTTATCATAATCAGGGAAGATCGGTTTGGAAAAATTTTAAACTTCCGCTGCCATACTTTCGAGGTACGTTACATCAATTTCCTAACAGTGGTATCAGAGCCAAACTGATTTTAATGGCATAATACGAATTTCAATTGTTATTCTCGTAGATAATATGGATTTATCTTGCGAAGTATGCTATTGCTCTGATTTTAATGCATTTACGTGATACTTGTTTGGGAAACAAACATGAAAATATGTTCCTGAACAATGATGCTTTTATTTAGCAGCAGTTAATTACTACATATGGTACTGTGTTGTTATTTTGGGGTATCTCCATATTAATTTTAGGATTTTATTTAGAAATAAAATCTAAATTATAATTAAAAATCTGAAAAAAAGGAAACTCATGTACGTGCTTCCCATCTTTGTTTTTTCTTGATCCTTGTGATTTCGATGATTTTTGTCCGAAATATACAAGGATGGAGAATGGATCGCAGTTCATGGGTTTGATGTTTTTGATTTTGATAATTTTGATTTTGGGCTGTATTTAGAAATTAGACAAACTTAGAGAACCTTCTTGCATTTTTTTAGAATTCTAATCAGATGTGAATTCTAGTACGTAGAATGACACTAGGATGCAATGTCTATTTTATCTCTTTTACGCGGCTCGAAATTAAGATAATGTTGTACTGATGATAATCATTATCGGTTTAAATGATAATACGGAGTAGTTAAAATAACTAATGTGTCTGATTAGATTACTTGTATTACTGCGTATTATTGTTTTTTTTTTCAGCATGCTATATTGAATGTTTGACCATTGTATTTGTATGTAAATTAGATTTATATTGCACGTTTTAATATTATATGTTTGAGTTAGATCTCGTTAACATATTATTTGATAATATGTTCTAGCATCTTGATTAAATAAAGTAATTTAATACTCCGCTAAACATTCCCCATAAATTAAAATTTAAGTCTTATCTAGCATAACAACATCACCCATCATAATTAAATTAGTAGAAATATTTTTTCGTTGAACAATATTTCACCCAAGTGTTTATTCCATTCGACAAAATATAGAACTAATATATAGATACATATATTTGTGATTGTGTGATGATTTTGACTTACTTAAATTAGCTCGAGTCGCCCAAGCGTCAGTATTAATTTAGGGATGTCGATCAAATCAACCAAGAGTTGTTTGGATGCAATTGGTCTAGGGACCTACCCATTATATTATTGCAGTGATCAGCCCAAACTGGGATTGTAGTAGTATGAATGTGGATCTTGGCCACTATGATTTTGAAAACAATCTATGTTCTTTTTGTTGGGGTCAAAGAGCATGAAAAATAGTGAGAGCTAAATAGTTAAAAGTCCATATTATTTAGTTAACTAGATGTGATCATAGGAATTAATATATGATTTTAATTCCGTTCTATTTGAACTTCTTTAGGCTTTTAGGTATGTCGAATTTATCATTGAGAAGTATCTTGGATACAAATAATCTGATTGAACCAAACTTTCTAGACTTGGAACAAAATATGTGTTTCGTTCTTAGGCAAGAAAATATCGAACATGTATTTGATACATGTGTACCCGAGATCCTTAATGTTAGCTCTTCTGAGTTAGCCATGTTTGACAAGGACATTCAGAAGAATCACATTGCTGAGGTACCAAATGATGTATGTCTCTATTGCAAAGAGATAGGACATTGGAAGAGAGATTGTGAGATATACAGGACTAATCTAGCCAAAGCACCGAGTGCTTCTAGTTTAGGCATTTTTTTCATTGATATTAATATGTCTACAATTAACTCTCACGGTTGGGTATTAGATACGGATTGTGGCTCACACATTTGCAATAGTGTGCAAGGCCTAAATGACAGTAGAGCAGTTAGGCTGGGTGAGATTGACCTACGTGTAGGAAATGGAGCAAAAGTTGCTGCTGAACGTGTAGAGACTTATATATTAGATTTACCCAGTGGTTATAGATTAGAACTAAATAATTGTTATTTTGTTCCTTCTATAACAAAGAACATAATTTCCATTCTTGTGTTAGACATTGAGGGGTTTTCCTTTCATTTTGCTAATAACACTTGTTGTTTTTCACAAAATGGTATTGTGTATGGAAATGCTCCTCTTATGAATGATTTATATGTTCTTAATTGTAGACATGACATATTAAATGTACAAAATAAAAGACCAAGGTTAAGTAATCTGAAAAATACCACATATCTTTGGCATTGTAGGCTTGGTCATATTAATGAAGCCAGAATAGCAAGGTTAAGTAAATTAAATTACTTAACACCATTTGATTTTGAATCATATGGTAATTGCGATTCGTGTCTCTCAGCTAAAATGACGAGTAAACCTTTTCTTGGAAAAGGACTACGGGCCAAAGAAGTGCTTGAATTGGTTCACACAGATGTGTGTGGACCATTCCCAACTCAAGCTAGAGGAGATTTTTCTTACTTCATCACGTTTACTGACGATTTCTCTAGGTTTGGATTTGTGTATCTTATGAAACACAAATCAGAAGCTTTTGAGAAATTCATGGAGTATAAGGCTGAAGTAGAGAAGCAACTTGACAAGAGTATCAAGACTCTATGATCTGATCATGGAGGGGAATACTTGAGTAAGGAGTTTCTTGATTACTTAAAAGGTCAGGGAATTCAGTCACAGTGGACTCCTCCAAGAACACCACAATTGAATGGTGTCTCTGAAAGGATAAATAGAACCTTGTTAGACATGGTTAGGTCCATGATGAATTCCACGTCTCTTCCAACATCTCTTTGGGGGTATGCATTGCAAACTTCGATATACATTCTGAATAGAGTTCCATCTAAATTAGTGCAAAAGACACCATATGAGTTATGGTGTAATAAGAAGCCTGTTCTTTCACATATTAAAGTGTGGGGTTGCCCTGCTTATGTAAAGAAATTGCACACTGATAAGTTAGGAGCTAGAAGTGAGAGATGTTATTTTGTGGGGTATCCTAAAGAAACTAGAGGATACTATTTCTATCATCCTGAGGAACATAAAATCATTATTTCCAGACAGGCACGATTCCTAGAAGAAGACTTGGTCTTTAAGGAATTCAATCGTGAGAAGATAGTACTAGAAGAAATTCACGAATCACAAAATAACATAGAGGATGAAGACTTGTTAGATGGTCAAAACAAGGATTCAGTGGGAGGATTAAGCGGAAGTATGTCTCTAGGAGGATATCCTTCAGCTAGTGGGAGTAATATAGGAAGCACCTCGCACCAGCAAGTGGTTCCTATTAGGCATGAAAGAAATGACATGGTTGTCATTCCTTCTTCACCTACTTCTCCTTCTCTGGAAACACTTAAAAGTTTAGCACCAGAAAATTCTCCGAGCATTGGACAGTCTAATGAAAGAGAACCTCTTCACAATCAGAATGAGCAGCCTGAACAATCGCAAAATATTCAACTTCGTAGGTCTACTAGGATTCGTCATGAACCAACTAGGTTTGGCTTCCTCATGGAGGATCATGATGATGTTGAAATTCCTGACAAGGATGAACCTAAGACTTACACTGAAGCAATATTAGATATTGATTCAGAGAGGTGGCGAGAGGCCATGAAATCTGAAATGGACTCGATGTATATCAATCAATTATGGAACTTGGTTGACTTGCCTGTTGGGGTTAGACCCATTGGATGCAAATGGGTTTTCAAGAAGAAAATTGATGCTGAAGGCAAGGTGCAAACATACAAAGCTAGGCTAGTGGCTAAAGGTTATAGTCAAAGAGAGGGAATTGACTATAGTGACACCTATTCGCCAGTTGCAAAACTCAAGTCCATTCGAATTTTGCTTGCGATAACAGCATACTATGATTATGAGATTTTGCAAATGGATGTTAAAACTGCTTTCCTTAATGGTAACCTCAAGGAGGAGGTGTACATGGTACAACCTGAAGGTTTTATATCCAAGTCAAATCCCAAATCAGTATGTAAATTGGAGAAATCCATATATGGGCTAAAGCAAGCCTCAAGGAGTTGGAATATCCGTTTTGATGAAGCGGTCAAATCGTTTGGCTTCATCAGAAACAATGAGGATGCATGTGTGTATACAAAACGCAGCAAGGATAGCATGGTCTTTATGGTCATATATGTTGATGACATTCTGATCATAGGGAATGATATCCCCTTATTGAAGTCCGTGAAAGAATGGTTATCCAATATCTTCATGATGAAAGATCTAGGTGAAGCCTGTTATATCCTTGGGATTAAGATCTATAGAGACAGAGTTAACAGGATGTTGGGTCTTTCACAATCCACGTATATTGACAAAATACTACATCGATTTAAAATGGAAGAATCTAAGAAAGGATTCCTCCTGATGGGTCATGGGATATCGTTATCAAAGAAGGATATTCCTTCAACTGATGATGAGATCAAACGCATGAGAGGGATTCCATATGCTTCTGCAATTGGTTCAATCATGTATGTTATGATCTGTACTAGGCCAGATGTGGCTTATGCGCTTAGTATTGTTGGTCGATATCAAAATAATCCAGGAGAACGACATTGGAGTGCTGTTAAGACTATTCTTAAGTATCTTAGACGAACTAAAGAATATTTCTTGATTTATGGTAGACAAGAGAAACTAATAGCATCCGGTTACTCTGACGCTAGCTTCATGACAGACAAGGATGACTATAAGTCACAATCAAGATATGTTTTTAATCTCAATGGAGCAACAGCAGTCTGGAAGAGTTCCAAGCAAGACACTACAGCTGATTCGACAACAGAAGCCGAGTACATTGCTGCATCAGAAGCTAAAGTGGCCGTATGGAAACGTGAATTCCTCAAAGAATTAGGGGTTGTTCCAAATGACAGTCGTCCAATAACCGTTTATTGTGACAATACTGGTGCTGTTGCACAAGCAAAGGAACCAATATGCGACAAGAGAAATGGACATGTGCCGAGGTGCTATCATGTGATTCGAGAGCAGATAGCAAGAGGAGAGGTTGCAATAGAATGTGTTTCCACTGAGGACAATTTGGCTGATCCCTTCACCAAACCTTTGAGCTGCGAGAAACATACTAGACATTTTGAGAATCTAGGTGTTAGATGTCACGCCCCGGACCTAGCCGGACACGTCAACAACCCGCCGTACAGTACGAATAGCCAACCGCAGTCCAACTCATCCATACTATACAAGGCGTCATGAATATCATTCACACATGGTACATCCATAAACAAACATAATGTAAATCATTCATTTAAAACAGCGGAAGCATTTAATATAAGTGTCTTAGGCACACTTTGGCAACCATGGGCATGCAAGCCCCAAATAGTTATTCAAAATAATATCCATGAGCATTATTATAATTGTTTTGAAATCAGAAAAACAGAAGAAGCACGAACCACGTCTTCTCCTCTAGATATCCCGAGCAACGGGCACCGGTAGCAACCTTCAAGTCCTACCTGAAACTGTGAGGTGGCCTCCCCCGTGAAGGGGAGGTCAATACTTGGAAATATTTGACAAGTACAATAGCAACTATACTAAGTATAATCAACGTTTTAATTTCCAAGACCCTCAACTTAGGGTACTATTATATTATAGGCCATAACCCTCGGTTACCCTTTTTACTTTTAACTGTACTTACTTTACATAAAGTCAAGTAGTCGGCCCGTAGGCCCATACTCATTTAGAATTTATCTTTTCCATTCCCCCGTGACCGCAAGTCACGATAACCCCGTGGGGTCCCATCGAGCCCCAATTGTATAGCATGGGCTCGGCCCAACTACATCTCTATACAATCCTCTAGCTCAATATATCATATCAAAATTTGTATGGCAAGGGCTCGGCCCAACTACGTTTCCATACCAACCATAACTTCGTGGCAAGGGCTCGGCCCAACTACGTTTCCACGGAGGTCACATATACATGGCAAGGGCTCGACCCAACTACGTTTCCATGCTAATCATATTACATGGCATGGGCTCGGCCCAACTACATCTCCATGTCATCCTAGAGTCCAACTCTAATTATTCTCATAATCAAATTCTCAAGCAAGTCCTATGCCTAGAATCAATTCCTGTAGGTGGCCTTTAGGCCTACCCCTATCACACCTTAGTGTTCATACCATTCATCCTTAAGTATCTCTTGAGACTACTTAAGGCATATCTATTCACAATCCTACCTCTTAGGATTTGTTTCATCATTTATTTATATTAATTCCCCGACTAGTATTTTGATACTAATTGGATAACCTTAGAACATGCCAAGTTCCTATTTCCCAATTTGCATTTCATTTCCATTGATTTCTCAACCCAAGTATAGTTTGACCTCAATATCAAAAATATCACTTTAATCCATTCATGAATTTCATACATGTAGTAAAGTATATTTTATCACGATATCATCATAGTAATTCCATTAACATGCTGTTCCATTCATTTCACATAATCATACACAATTATTCTAAATTTGTATATCATGCTTCACTTACTCATTTCCATATTATTTTCATTTAGGCATTATTAGTCATTAATAATCCATGAAAATCCCATCTAATTACTTTAGGCATTCTTATGAAATTAACTCACTAATTATAAGCAATATAGTCAGCCATCCTCACCTCGTGATGTGCTACAATAGTTGCCTTTGATAAGCCCCTCGATAAATCCCCGTTCTAAGCCGATTGAAAGTGCAAAGCTGGATTTCTGGGCCAAAGCCGGGCGGCTTTCACGAAAGCCGGGCGGCTTTCGTGGTCTGCAACTACGACTAGCTCCCTTGAAGTGGCGGTTTCCGGTGATTTCGACTCCTATCGATTCACCAACTCTTCTAAGTTAAATAACACCACTATATATCGGTATTCTACACTTTTAAACGTGTAGAGCTCATGGTTTAATCCACCATATGATTTCTTAAAAATCATACAATAATAAAACTAGTTAAAGATTGTTTATTGAGTTCTTACCTCAAAAACAACCCTCTTCTCTTTGGATTCTCTTCCTTGCTGCTTGGACTATGAGAGGAGGCTTCCCTAGAGCTTCTCTCTCTTCCTTGGCCGAGTGGATGGTTGAGGAGATGCTAGGATGAATGATTAACACCATCCACCTAAGTCAACCTACAAAAATAAGGGAGTAGGGTAATGGTGGGTATGAGTTTTGTCTCTTGGAGACTTCCCACCTACTAGGTACACCCCCCCAGCTGCTTCCTTGTCATTTGCAGCACATTGGGTCGTGGGGTGGCCCCCACTCATGTGGGAGGTCATCCCCTTATGCCCCGATGTGTATAATCGGCCCCAAAAGTTGTATTTTTTGGACTGTTTTAGTCATATTTTATTTTATCGGGCCGGATAAAATATATCACGTGTTTCCCATAATTATGGGCCTTTACAATAGATATACATTCCCCAACATTAATTTAGGAGCCTCCGAAACTCAGTTCGGGCTGTTATCCGTTAAATTGCCAATACCGGTAATTGGGCCCCGTTTGACCAACCGGTCAACTCAATGCCCTTCTTATGGCCCAAATAAAATATCTACCACCATATAGATGTCATCTAGACCAAGATGAATATAACATGTGGTTCGGAAATTATCGGGCGGCCCCCGCTCCCGTTGTGGGCCCCACATGCAATTTACTATTCACGTAAAAGAAATAACAAAATTTAACAATTACGTAAATTCATAAATCATCTTTCAAGGTTTATTACATAATTTACTAAAAGTAAATATGCTTGGGGACGGTGCTACAAGTTCACCCCCCCTCAACGGGAATTTCGTCCCCGAAATTCACAATCGATTATTCAAACAGAAATGCATACTGCTCCTTCATCGAGGCTTCAGTCTCCCAAGTTTCTTCTTCAACTCGGTCACTTTTCCAAAGGATTTTAACCATTGGAACTTTCTTGCTTTTTAGCTTCTTTACTTGTCTATCAAGTATCCTTACCGGTTGCACGGCGTAGTTCAAGTCTTCCCGTATTTCCACGGGTGGTTTCTCTAGTACATGAGATGGATCCGGAATATACTTCTTAAGCATAGACACATGGAATACATTATGTATTTTCTCCAATTCCGGAGTCAACTGCAATCGGTATGTTACGGCCCCAATTCTCTCAAGAATTACAAATGGCCCTATGTAGCGTGGGTTGAGTTTCCCTCGGCTCTGAAATCGGATGATTCCTTTCCAAGGTGAAACTTTCAAGAATACCTCATCCCCAACCTTAAACTCTAAGGCTCTTCGGCGCTTATCGGCATAGCTCTTCTGTCTATCCTGTGCCGCCTTAAGTCTGTCACGAATCATCTTTACCTTTGACTTGGTGATTTCCACCAGTTCCGTGCTCTCGAGTTTGGCCATGCCAACCTCATCCCAACACAAAGGTGTACGACATCTCCTCCCATACAATGCCTCGTATGGAGGCATGCCTATACTCGCCTGATAGCTGTTGTTATAGGCAAACTCCACAAGTGCCAAATGGTTGTCCCAACTCCCTTGGAACTCCAATGCACAAGCTCTCAGCATATCCTCTAATATCTGTATAACCCGCTCGGATTGCCCATCCGTTTGTGGATGAAAAGCTGTACTGAATTTCAGTTTCGTCCCCATAGATTCTTGGAACTTCGGCCAAAATCGTGATGTGAATCGCGGATCTCTGTCGGATACAATGGTTATAGGAACCCCATGTAGCCTCACGATCTCATCCACATACAACTTGGCTAACCTTTCCAGTGCATAGGTGGTGTTGATAGGTAAAAAGTGTGCACTCTTCATGAGCCTATCAACCACAACCCATACGGCGTCATAGTTCTTAATCGTCCGTGGCAGCCCTACCACGAAATCCATAGTCACGTGTTCCCATTTCCATTCAGGAATGGATAATGGCTGTAACAACCCAGCTGGATGCTGCTGTTCTGCCTTAACTTGCTAACAAGTGAGACACCTACTGATGTACTCGGCTATTTCTCTCTTCATACCCGACCACCAGTAACTTTCTTTCAAATCACGGTACATTTTCGTGCCTCCCGGATGAATGGCATATGCTGATGAATGAGCCTCCTCTAAGATGGACTTTCGGAGCTCATCATCCAACGGTACACATACTCGGTCACGAAATAATAAGAGACCATCGTCTCTCTCCCTGAAATCCTCAACCGGTCCCGCTAGCATGCGTTCACGGATCTTCATAAGCTCTTCATCGGTTTCTTGACCCTTCTTGATTTCATCAAGTAATGTAGGTCTCACCTCGAATCTAGCTAACAAAGCACCGTCACTCGATACCTCCAATCGGGCTCTCAATGCCCTCAAACTAGTCAACAATGCCCCAGACGAATTCTTTCGGCTCAGGGCATCCGCTAACACGTTGGCTTTACCGGGGTGGTACTCGATAACTAGATGGTAGTCTTTTATCAACTCCATCCACCGTCTCTGTCTCATGTTTAACTCTTTCTGAGTAAACACGTATTTCAGGCTTTTGTGGTCAGTGTATATATGACATGTTTCCCCGTAGAGATAATGTCTCCAAATCTTCAATGCGAACACCACCGCCCCCAGCTCTAAGTCATGAGTGGGATAATTTACCCCATGCTTCTTCAACTGTCGTGAAGCATAGGCAATCACCCTCCCATTCTGCATCAAGACACATCCAAGCCCTTGGATGCTTGCGTCGCTGTAGACATCGTACCCCACACCCTGTTTGGGCAGTGCGAGTACCGGTGCCTCGGTCAATCTCTTCTTCAATTCAAGGAATCCCTTCTCACATCGGTCATCCCATACAAACTTGGCCCCCTTTCGAGTGAGCATTGTCAATGGCGATGCCAAAACTGAGAACCTCTCCACAAATTTTCGGTAGTACCCCGCCAATCCAAGGAAGCTACGAATTTCCTTGACGTTCTTTGGCCTCTCCCATTCAGTAATGGCCTCAATCTTCTTGTTATCTACGGCAATCCCTGATCCTGAAACCACATGCCCGAGAAAGCCAATCTCCCTTAGCCAAAATTCGCATTTGGAAAACTTGGCATAGAGTTGCTTCTCCCGTAGTGTCTCAAGAACGAGTATCAAGTGCTCCTCATGCTCTTCTTCACTCTTTGAGTAAATCAAGATATCATCTATGAACACAATCACAAACCGGTCCAAGTATTGATGAAATACTCGGTTCATCAAGTCCATAAATGCCGTCGGGGCGTTGGTCAGCCCAAACGACATAACTAGGAACTCGAAATGACCATACCTTGTGCGGAATGCACTCTTCGGTATGTCATCCTCCTTTATTTTCAGTTGGTGGTACCCCAACCTCAAGTCAATCTTCGAAAACACCGTCGCTCCTCGGAGCTGATCAAACAAGTCATCAATCCTAGGCAAGGGATACCTATTCTTGATTGTGACCTTGTTCAGTTGACGATAGTCAATGCACATTCGAAGTGTTCCATCTTTCTTTTTCACGAAAAGGACCGGTGCTCCCCACGGAGAGTGACTCGGCCTTATGAAACCGTTGTCCAATAGCTCTTGCAATTGGGTTTTCAACTCGTTAAGTTCAGCGGGTGCCATTCTGTATGGCGGTATAGAGATTGGTTTGGTACCGGGTTCAACCTCGATCACGAACTCAATCTTCCTATCGGGTGGAAGCCCCGACAAGTCCTTTGGGAAGACATCCGGATACTTGCACACAATTCTCACATCATTGATGCCTACTTCTTCTTTGGTTTTGTCCACCACGTAAGCTAGATATGCGTGGCATCCTTTTCTCATCATATTCCTCGCTCTCACGGCGGATATGATACAACTGTTTGATTTGCCTCTATCTCCCTCGAAACGTAAGGTCAAACCTTCACCGTTTTCGAGTTCAAGAACCTTCGTATAACAATCAACCCTAGCATGATGCTTCTCTAGCCAATCCATCCCAAGGATCGCGTCGAACGCGATCATGCTCAGCGGTACGAAGTCACACATCAAGTTCTGTCCCTCCACCTCCACCTCCACCTCACACGATGGATAGTGGCTATCTCTTTCGATATCATCCCCTAGAGACGTGGATACCAATAGGGTTTGAGGTATCGGTACAAGTGGTCCATTGAATCCGCTGGCGAACGCCTCACTCACAAATGATCGTTGCGCCCCGGTATCAATAAGGATCCTTGCGTCTCTCCCGTTTATCTTTAGTGTTCCTACATTCATAAGTAATGTAAGACACACCACCTAATTAATAGGCTTGTTTCTTAAGTCGTAGAGTATGTTGGTTGTGGTTCGGGTGGGGTCCGTTTGACACCCGTCCGAAAATTCCCGGTTTCTGACCCTTAGAACCGTTCTGGGACTAACCCAGGTGAAAGTCGGCCGCTTTTCACGAAAGCCGGCCGGTTTTCGTCTGCGAGAGAAATTCTCATATGAAAATCACGAAAGCCGGGCGGCTTTCATGAAAGCCTGCCGGTTTTCGTCGCCGCAGATTTATTCCGGAAATGGTCTCAAAGCCGGCCGGTTTCTACGAAACCCGGCCGGGTTTCAGCAGCGCAGAAATCCCCAGGCACAACGAAAGTCGGGCGGCTTTCGCCAAAGCCGGGCGGCTTTCAGCTGCGAGAAATTTCCCCAGGTCAGGCATTTATGAAAGCCGGCCGGTCTTTCCAAAAGCCGGCCGGTTTTTAGTTGCGAGAAATTTCCAGATTAAATGTTGACGAAAGTCGGGCGGTTTTTGGTGGAAACCGGCCGGCATTCATCGCCGTAGTGTTTTCCCAATAAATCAAGACGAAAGCCGGGCGGCTTTCATCAAATGTCGGGCGGCATTCGCCCAGGGCGGGGATTCTTCCTCCCCTTTCCCCTACAATCCCGACCAAACCGTCGGGGTTACAAATTTTGTACATTACAAGCACTCCTATTGCATACAATGGAGTTAATCACATGAGTTTAGGATGTTACCCGCCACGGAGTCCGGGTTAGCACGTGCGTCCGCCTCCGTCATCGCATAGACCCTAGCCTGGGTCTTACCTTGGTTCACGGATGGCGCGTTACTTGTACTTGGCCCTCCGTGCGCCGTGCTCGTGTGAAGTGCCCCTGCTCGGTTCCTACTTGCCGTAGTTCCGCTGCTAGGTCCTGCACCCGTGGCTCGCCCGAGTTGTGGGCAGTTTGATCTCAAGTGCCCCGTCTCCCCGCATTGGTAGCACCTAGGGGGATCGCGGCACTTGCCCGCGTGGTTCCTCTTGCAGTTGTTGCACCTGCTAATGCCCGAGCCTTGCGACCTCGAGCCTTGCCCTCCTGGGCCTTGATTTCCCCTAGATGGTGGTGCGGGCATTCTGAAAGACCCACCTCCCCCGTGGTTCCCCTTCTTGCTAGAACCTTGGGGGCCGGTGTTCTCCCATTTCCTCTTCTTCGCCTCCTCGGCGTTTTTCAGTTTTCTCTCTTCCCATTCTTTCTCCCCTTTCAGGCTCTGCTCCACCACTTGACTAAACGTCATGTTGGGCAATTGCGTTGCCCGCTCACGCACGTCTAAATCCAAAGCATCCCAAAAGTGATTCACCATCCGGTTCTCATCACAAGCATACTCCGGTATGAACTCCGCGAGCTCCCTGAACTTGTGCTCAAGTTGCCTCACGGTATACTTGCCTCCTTGGGTCAAGTTGGTGTATTCTCTCCTCTTCAAGTTCACCTCGAAGTCGGAGTAGTATTGGTTGAAGAATTCCTGTCGGAAATTCTCCCAAGTTACGGCCTCACCGTACTTCCCCTTGACACCGTCCCACCATGTGGACGCCATCCCTTCTAGCAACCTCGTTGCTACTCTCATCTTCATGTTTGGCGGCAACTGCATATCAAGGGCCGCTTCATTGAACCTCTTGATCCACTCCGCCGCAACGGATATATCTCCCGTTCCATCGAACGGTTTACACCCCAAATCTCTTGCTTCTTTGAGGTACTTCGAGATCCTTATTATCGAAACCTCGACACCTCGATCTACTCGGGACTCCACATGTCCCCTAGAACCCGCGTGGCTTCCCCTTCTTGAAGCCCCTCCCAAAGCACGCCTTGCCCGGCGCCTTTGGCGATCTTGCTGAAATTGACGGAGTAGTTCCTCCATCCTTTCTAGAGCGTCGTCATCGTCGCTCCCCTCGCTGTCCTCATCATACTCCCCATCATATGGGGTCTCAACCGGCTCAGTTCCCGGTCGATACGTCGAATCCTCCTCGGACTCATAGGACTCGTTCTCGTTGACTGTTTCCACATAACTGTCACTCACGGTCCGATCTTGGCCTCCACGGCCCTGTCCTCTGGACACCCTAGAATCCCCTCTACTGCCTTGCACGGATCCTCCCGGTGCTCGGCCAGTCGGGTTTCTCCTAGTTACTTTCCCGGTACGTTCCATTTCTGAAAGAAATTGAGAATGAGTCATTAGACTCGTATCAAATGTCAATTGACAGATAGGTACTTAAAGACATCCTTTGGCTCGAATCACCGCCATACCAATTGCTAAGGGTACCATCTTAACAATTAGAGACATTGCAACTCAAGTACCAAAAAAATCTATAAGTACAAAACTTAATGCTCATGGTTTTCAATTCCATTTTCAAAAAGCATTTTGAAGCTTCATTAAGATGTTTACGGACTAAGGCTCTGATACCAATTAAATTGTCACGCCCCGGACCTAGCCGGACACGTCAACAACCCGCCGTACAGTACGAATAGCCAACCGCAGTCCAACTCATCCATACTATACAAGGCGTCATGAATATCATTCACACATGGTACATCCATAAACAAACATAATGTAAATCATTCATTTAAAACAGCGGAAGCATTTAATATAAGTGTCTTAGCCACACTTTGGCAACCATGGGCATGCAAGCCCCAAATAGTTATTCAAAATAATATCCATGGGCATTATTATAATTGTTTTGAAATCAGAAAAACAGAAGAAGCACGAACCACGTCTTCTCCTCTGGATATCCCGAGCAACGGGCACCGGTAGCAACCTTCAAGTCCTACCTGAAACTGTGAGGTGGCCTCCCCCGTGAAGGGGAGGTCAGTACTTGGAAATATTTGACAAGTACAATAGCAACTATACTAAGTATAATCAACGTTTTAATTTCCAAGACCCTCAACTTAGGGTACTATTATATTATAGGCCATAACCCTCGGTTACCCTTTTTACTTTTAACTGTATTTACTTACATAAAGTCAAGTAGTCGGCCCGTAGGCCCATACTCATTTAGAATTTATCTTTTCCATTCCCCCGTGACCGCAAGTCACGATAACCCCGTGGGGTCCCATCGAGCCTCAATTGTATAGCATGGGCTCGGCCCAACTACATCTCTATACAATCCTCTAGCTCAAAATATCATATTAAAATTTGTATGGCAAGGGCTCGGCCCAACTACGTTTCCATACCAACCATAACTTCGTGGCAAGGGCTCGGCCCAACTACGTTTCCACGGAGGTCACATATACATGGCAAGGGCTCGGCCCAACTACGTTTCCATGCTAATCATATTACATGGCATGGGCTCGGCCCAACTAAATCTCCATGTCATCCTAGAGTCCAACTCTAATTATTCTCATAATCAAATTCTCAAGCAAGTCCTATGCCTAGAATCATTTCCCGTAGGTGGCCTTTAGGCCTACCCCTATCAAACCTTAGTGTTCATACCATTCATCCTTAAGTATCTCTTGAGACTACTTAAGGCATATCTATTCACAATCCTACCTCTTAGGATTTGTTTCATCATTTATTTATATTAATTCCCCGACTAGTATTTTGATACTAATTGGATAACCTTAGAACATGCCAAGTTCCTATTTCCCAATTTGCATTTCATTTCCATTGATTTCTCAACCCAAGTATAGTTTGACCTCAATATCAAAAATATCACTTTAATCCATTCATGAATTTCATACATGTAGTAAAGTATATTTTATCACGATATCATCATAGTAATTCCATTAACATGCCGTTCCATTCATTTCACATAATCATACACAATTATTCTAAATTTGTATATCATGCTTCACTTACTCATTTCCATATTATTTTCATTTAGGCATTATTAGTCATTAATAATCCATGAAAATCCCATCTAATTACTTTAGGCATTCTTATGAAATTAACTCACTAATTATAAGCAATATAGTCAGTCATCCTCACCTCGTGATGTGCTACAATAGTTGCCTTTGATAAGCCCCTCGATAAATCCCCGTTCTAAGCCGATTGAAAGTGCAAAGCTGGATTTCTGGGCCAAAGCCGGGCGGCTTTCACGAAAGCCGGGCGGCTTTCGTGGTCTGCAACTACGACTAGCTCCCTTGAAGTGGCGGTTTCCGGTGATTTCGACTCCTATCGATTCACCAACTCTTCTAAGTTAAATAACACCACTATATATCGGTATTCTACACTTTTAAACGTGTAGAGCTCATGGTTTAATCCACCATATGATTTCTTAAAAATCATACAATAATAAAACTAGTTAAAGATTGTTTATTGAGTTCTTACCTCAAAAACAACCCTCTTCTCTTTGGATTCTCTTCCTTGTTGCTTGGACTATGAGAGGAGGCTTCCCTAGAGCTTCTCTCTCTGCCTTGGCCGAGTGGATGGTTGAGGAGATGCTAGGATGAGTGATTAACACCATCCACCTAAGTCAACCCACAAAAATAAGGGAGTAGGGTAATGGTGGGTATGAGTTTTGTCTCTTGGAGACTTCCCACCTACTAGGTACACCCCCCCAGCTGCTTCCTTGTCATTTGCAGCACATTGGGTCGTGGGGTGGCCCCCACTCATGTGGGAGGTCATCCCCTTATGCTCCGATGTGTATAATCGGCCCCAAAAGTTGTATTTTTTGGACTGTTTTAGTCATATTTTATTTTATCAGGCCGGATAAAATATATCACGCGTTTCCCATAATTATGGGCCTTAAGAATAGATATACATTCCCCAACATTAATTTAGGAGCCTCCGAAACTCAGTTCGGGCTGTTATCCGTTAAATTGCCAATACCGGTAATTGGGCCCCGTTTGACCAACCGGTCAACTCCATGCCCTTCTTATGGCCCAAATAAAATATCTACCACCATATAGATGTCATCTAGACCAAGATGAATATAACATGTGGTTCGGAAATTATCGGGCGGCCCCCGCTCCCGTTGTGGGCCCCACATGCAATTTACTATTCACGTAAAAGAAATAACAAAATTTAACAATTACGTAAATTCATAAATCATCTTTCAAGGTTTATTACATAATTTACTAAAAGTAAATATGCTTGGGGACGGTGCTACATTAGACGCATTGGTGATTGGCACTAGGCCAAGTGGGAGATTGTTAGTATATATGTCCTAGCGACAATCATTTTTTTAAAGACATATGTACTTGATTACATTTAGTTTTTATGTTTGATATATACACGGTATTAAACTTTATGAATGATTGTTTTTCGATTGTCAATGTTTTATTCGTAATTGTGTTCCCTTGGATTTATGTTGTCAATAAGTAAGTGGGAGCTTATATGATATAACATAAGACCCTTAAAAGGCCCCAATCAATGATCATCAAGAATGGGATATTGATGATATGCGATAAGATTGGTATGTGGACTGCATCATACTTTTAGAAAGTATAGTTGATCTCACGACTATGAGTTCCTGTAATTCGTGATGGTCACATAGATATTTTAGAGAATATTGGCATACCCACCGAGAAACCATTTGGTAAGTTCTATTCATGTGTCTATGAGATTATCGGTGTATAGAGTAGTGTAATAGTCCTTCGACTTGAGGTCAATACGTACTACATGTGCAGAGTGATGTACTTTGACCATGACCAACGCTTGTACTCCAATCGGGGTAGATACGGCATGTGTTGGGTGCATCACGAAGCACATGGAGTAGTAGTTGAGCTAAGAAAGGATTCATTCCTCATAATAGATTAAGAGAGAACATTCTACTTCTCATATCTAGATGGATCATAAAGTCATTGGCCAATGCAAAGATATATTCGTTTTGGATATCGAATATGATCGTTATGGATCATCTAGAAAGATTGAGAGATAGAGACTAAGTTATTGGAATAGACACAATATCATGTTCTAGACTTAGTTGAATGTTCGTTGAATGAAAGGACCGTATCACTATGAGCTCTATATTACAGGGAGTTTGTATAGTCCTCACAAACGTCTTTATATATTAAGTTTGTCTGGAGAATCGTCTAGGGATTCGTTAAGACCTTAATTTGATTAGTGCTTAATATATAAGGCCATATGGGTCACACAACAAGTAATTATACCTTCCGATTGAATTGTTAGAAGGAATTAAATATTATTTAATTCGTAATACTGAAAATGAATTAAATATTAATTAGATTAAACATATTTAATTCATGAAGTTGAAGGAGAGTTCTATTTGATAGAATTAGTTAAGTCTGATAAATTATATTTATTATACTTAATTGAGATGTATTTGTAATTAAATAAAGGTAATGTTTTCTTTTGTAATTTAGAATTAAAAAGGAAATAAAATATTATATATTAATAAAGAGAAGAGGTGAATGGCGTGAGCCCTCCCTCCCTCTTATTACTATTGTATATTATTTTTTTATTAATTATTAATGAGATTAGTCCCAGTTGGACTATAACTCATTAATGAGAAAGACTTTCATTGTGATTGAGAAACTAGTTTAGAACTAGTATAAATACATCCTTCTCCTTCATAATTGATAGACCATATTTGAGATTCAGTATTACCAGTTTATTTCCCTGCGAAGAGATTTCCTAGCCTTTCTCTTAGGGAGATCTAACCATTCTTTCGGAAAGGAGAAATCACGTGGATACCAAAAGTCAAGGATTATCACCGCTAGGCTGGAAGATCTGTAAGTTCTAACTTAGATCTGTTATTATTATCATATTCGTTATTTTGTCATAATCAGGGAAGATCTGTTTGGGAAAATTTTAAACTTCCGCTGCCATACTTTCGAGGTACGTTACATCAATTTCCTAACAGTAGAGTCACGTTGAGGCTGAGGGCAGTTGGTGAAATCATGCTAAGGCCAGAACTACCGTGACGTAGAGTCATTCTGAGGCCGAGGGCCGTTGTGATGTTGAGGCCGAGGGCCTTTGTGATGTGGAATCACACTGAGGCCGCGAGCCTTTGGTGATGTAGAATCAAATTGAGGCCGAGGGCCTTTCGTTGATAGTTCCGGGAGTCCTCCGGGTGTATGTTCCTTCTTTCAAGCTTCGACCGAGGGGGTTGATTCCCCGCCTCGGTCGAAAGGGGGTCCAAGTGATCCGTCTGGGGGTTCGTCTGTTAGTCCCCCGGCGCTGGGCCGTCCCTTGATTGTGCCAGGAGGTCGTATGTTAGTCCTCCTAATGTGTGTTCCTTCTTTCAGGCTCCGGCCAAGGGTGTTGCTTCCCCGCCTCGGCCGGAAGGGGGTACAAGTGATCCGTCCGGGGGTTCATCTGTTAGTCCCTCGGAGATGAACCGTCCCTTGACCTTGGGGGGTCCCGTCGTCTATTTACGGCGCGGGCTAGGCTTGGTTGGTTTCTGACGACTGCCGTTTCACCCCCAAGTTTTGGGATTTTGTCACCTCAATCATTCTTTCAGGCCTGTCGTCGTGCGTTGCGCGCCGACGACACGGTGAGTGTCCCGCACCAAAAACGCGGGCCTTTTGCAGGCCCCTCGTCTTTAGACACCATCGGCCATACCTGGGCATTTGGCCTCGAAGGGGCCGATAAGATGTCTGGGTTGTGTTGTAGTTTACTTAAATTCATAGAAATAAGCGGAATACAAGGGGTGCGTTGTTTGATAACGGCTTTGTTAAGATACACAGCTCGAGGCCGAGGGCTCTAGGCCGAGGGGATGATAATGTGTGTCGAGGTCGAGGGCCCAAGGCTGAGACCGACGCCGAAGGCGAGAAACATGATTAGCGGAGGTGGCGCTTCTTCGGTTGGGGCTCCTCGAACTCCTCGTCATCGCTGAACCTCCCGATTTCACGTTTCTTCGTTGCGATGTCCCCTTCTTTTTTATCGCTGTTCTCCCTAGCATTTTTCCTTGGGGCATTTTTGATGAATTGGTGGAGCTCACCCCATTGAATTAAGAGTTCAATAGCCTTCTTTAACGAGACACAATCGTCTGTATTGTGGGAGGTGCTTTTGTGGTAACAGCAATAAGTGTTGCCTTGGTGGATGGCGTAGATCTCCCTCGCTGACCGAGGGTCCTTGGTGTAAGGAATAATTGTAATTAGATTTTGATGATGCTAGATTAATTAGGACTTTAGAGTACCCCTTTAGAAATTATGTGTTAGAATTTTCCTTTGTAAAATTCTTAGAAGTATTCGACTTGACAGAAGACCTTCAAGAGCAGAAGGGCTTCAAAAGCAGAAGGACTTCAAGAGCAGAAGTGTCTCTTAAGGCATTATTGAAACAGAGGACCTTTGGTTCTCTGCTCCAGAACAGAAGTCCTCAGGATCTCTGTTAGTCTTGACTCTGACAGAAACTCTTCTGGGTCTCTGTTGGATACTCCCAACAGAAGTGCTCCAGGCCTCCTGTGTTCTACTCTCAGACAAAGACATCAGAAGGTCTGACACTTAGAAGAATTTCAAAGAACCGGGAAGTCAACTTAAAGATTCCTTCAACGGCTAGGAGTATGAAACGGAAAAGCTACAGTGCATGCATTAAATGCTCATTTAATGCACCCCATGCTACGTAGAGTAATTGCAGATGATTGGCCGCAATGTCAGGAATACTTTATCCCAAAATAGTAACCCGCCAACTTTATCGGGCTCTACTAGTCAAGTCAACTGCTCGCGCATTAAATGCAGTTGTCCTCCTACTCCTCCAACGGGAAGACAACCTCAGTATAAAAGATACACTACGAAGAACAACCGGATAACTTTGCTATAACTTTGCCAAGATTACATTGCAACTTTTGCTAACCACAAGCAAGATATTCAAACTCTGAAAAGCAAAAAGCCTCCTTGAGATTCAAACTCATTATCCTCTACAAGAGAAGGCAGAAGTTGGAAAAATACTCTTTCCAACTCAAGCAAAGTTCCAAGTGTTCTTCAACTCTTCAAGCTCATCACATACAAATCTTTTGTAACGAAGCTAGTTGGAGGAACCTCAGTTTCAACAGAAACTCTTCTTGCTACAAGAAGGACGTCCAAATAACTGGAGTAGTGAAGTGGTGATACTTCAAGGAAACTCAGTGAAAGGACCAGTGTTAAAGGAAGCCAGGCAGTGCATCCCAGGACACATCTAGGCTTGAAGAAGACGTGGAGTGCTTCTTAAGTACTAGGACTAAGGCTTTGTAAACGGCAGTTTTTACAGCTTAGTGGAACAGTGGATTAGAGGAACGAGTTGTTCCTTGAACCACTATAAAAATCCCTGGTGTCGTTTACTTACTGCTTTTAATACTCTCACTTAGTTAGAACTGTATAACTCCTTGGACTTGGTATCTGTGTTCAGCAGAACTTGTTCTACGAGTTAACAGAAGGCCTACTGCCTATTGCTTCTCTGAGGCTAACAGAACTCCCTACCAGAACCCCATCCGCTGCCAGTCTGTTCTTCCAACAGAACAGGCTATTCTGTAAATCTGGTATTTAGTTTAAAAAGCTAAAAACCAATACAGTCTATTCACCCCCCCCTCTAGACTGTATCCAGTATAACCGGGACCAACAAGTGGTATCAGAGCCTCCTTGTTCTAATAATCCCTTAGGTTATTTGTTGAACAAAGATCCACTTGTTTTTCCGTTTTACCTCATTTCTATCTGATATAATGGATCACTCCTTGTCCAAGAATCTTATGTTTTCAGATCTTAAGTTTGATGACTGGAGGATCCGGATGAAATCACATCACTGTGCCCTACATGATGAGATGTGGGAAGTTCTAGATATTGGGCCCTTCACAAGCTTCCAGAAGGTCAATCCTGAACATGCCATAGACAACACCAGACCCCAGATGATCAGCAAAGCCAAATCAGAATGGACCACTGAAGAGAGGAGAAAGTACAACCTAGACAATATTGCCAAGGACATCCTCTACAAGTCCATTGATGATAGGTACTTCAACAGAATCAAGAAGTGCAAGACTGCTAAGGAAATCTGGGATACTCTTGAGCTCATTGGAGCTGGTGATGAGCAAGAGAAGGACAACAAACTAACCATAGCCAACAAGAAGTTTGATGACTTCAAACTTCTCCCTGGTGAAAGCATCTCCAAGATGTATGACAGGCTCCTCACTCTCACTGGAGAGATCTCTGAGCTTGGGAAGGATCTCACAACCAAGGAGATCAACCTGAAGGTGTTGAGGGGACTGCCCTCAGCATGGAAGATGAAGGTAGTTGCTGTCCAAGCCAGCAAGGATGTAAATACTTATCCCACTGATAAGCTCATTTCAGATCTCAAAGCTCATGAGTTTGAAATGATTGAAGAGAAGGAAGATGTACCAGAAGAGAGGACCACTACAGCCCTCACTGCCAGCACATCTAAGGTAAATGATTTTGACCCTTCAGTACTTTTATCTGATGAATATATGGCTGCCTTTGCCAGGAGATTCAAAAAGTTTATGAAGAATCCCAATGATGGAAGGAGTCCATCTTTCAACAGAAAGCCATACCAGAAGGTCAAATCAACAGAAAGCAGTGGAGAGCTTCTCTGTTACAACGGCAGACAACCTGGTCACTTCAAGGCTGATTGTCCCCATCCTAGAGTGTCCAAGAAGCAAGGACAGGATGGAGAAAAGAAGAAGTACGAGGACAACTCTAGAAGAAGAAAGGCACTTGTGACAGAACAGCTGGAGAAAGACCCTCTGTCAGAAACATAATCCAGTTCTGACTCAGATTCTGATGAGGCCTTCTGTTGCCTGGATACTGAGACAGAAGACCTTTGCCTGATGGCTCATTCTGATGATGAGGTAACCTCTACTTCTGAATCTAGTTTTTCTTCGGTAGGCTTAGCTTTTGATTCTGATTCAATGTCAGAATTTTGGGAAGAGTTTAAGGCCATACAAGCCACTTATTCTTCTGTAACAGAAGAAAACAGTAAGTTGAAAGCTGAAATTCTTGACTTAAAGAAGGAGGTTGAGATCAAAATCAATCTTCTAATTGAGGAAAGAGATCAACTGGAGACTGAAAATGTTTCTCTTCTTAAGAGAATAAGAGAAATAGAGCCTCTCGAGATTAAGTACAAAGCTTACCAGAAGGCCCAGTCTTCCATGGAAAAGATTGTGCTTGATCAACAGATTGGCACTGGTTTTGGTCTTGGTTATGGCTCAACAGAATCAGGTGAGCCTTCTGTAATGCCTAGCACCAGAGTTGCTAAGGCAGATAAGGTCATAGAGCCACTGATTTCTAGCCCCATCTGTCAAGCTGGTGTATCTGGCACCAAGGTTGTTCATGAGGAAGTCAGACCAGAAAAGGGTAAGATAAAGGTTCAACAGAAACCCTTTTTGAAAAATAATGAACCTGGCAGAAAAAACCTAACAACAGAAAAGGTTTTCAAGATAACAAAAATAAAAGACCATTCATTGACAGACAACCTCATGTCAATCGTGCCAGAAATGATCACCAGAAGGGCAAATATCAAGAGAGAGTTAACTTCAGGCAGAAGAGGTTAGCTGGTCAACTTCAGAAGCCCAAGGTTAACCGTCCCTCTGCTCTTGATAGTATATGGGACTTCTTTCCAACAAAAAGGGCTATGCAAAAGTATGTAAACAGGAAGCATGACCCTCACAAGCATCTGCCCAAAGTGAATCACACTTCAGTTTACTACAACTACCAGGTGGACAATGGGTACCACCCACCAAGGTTTCACTTGATGAGACCAAAATGGTACCAACTACCCAGACTCCATGACCCCCCAGGACCCAGCATTGCTTGGGTACCTAAATCTTTCTTTTGATCTTGCAGGAACTGTGTGCTGGAGCCATCTCTGAACAAGAATGGTTTATTGATAGTGGATGCTCCAGGCACATGACAGGTGACAGAAGTTGCCTAACAGAGTTCCAGAAATGCAAAGGACCTAGAGTTACCTTTGGAGGTAATGACAAAGAAGGTCAAACAAAAGGAAGAGGAAAGCTGATCAGGAACCAGATAATCATTGATGATGTCTCATATGTCAAAGGACTGAAGTTCAACTTGCTAAGTGCTAGCCAATTCTGTGACAAAGGCTACACTGTTGAATTCACAAAGGACTTCTGCTATGTGAAGCATGAGACAACAAAGGAAGTGGTTCTTACAGCATCAAGGAAGAAGAACATCTATGTAGTTGATTGGAACACTGCAAAAGATGGAGTTTGCCTGATAGCCAAAGGAGATTCAAAACTGAGCTGGGACTGGCACAAAAAGCTCAACCATTTGAATTTCAAAACAATCAACAAACTGGCCAGAGAACACATTGTAGAAGGGCTACCAGACATTGTATACAAGAAGGAGACCCTCTGCAGTGCATGTCAGAAAGGCAAACAAGTGAAGAATTCCTTCAAACCCATTGCTGGAGATCTTTCTACAAGTCCTCTAAATCTGATTCACATGGATTTATTTGGACCTGTTGAGACTCCAAGAGTTGGTGGCAAGAAATACACCCTAGTCATGGTTGATGACTACTCCAGATACACATGGACTGTTTTTCTGACAAAGAAAAATGAAACTCTTCAGAAGTTGCCATCTCTGTTAAAGCAACTTCAGACTGAGAAGAACTTGAAAGTGAAGACAATCAGATCAGACAGAGGAACTGAATTTGTCAACCAAGTCATAAAGGACTTCTGTGATCAGAATGGAACTTTTCATCAACTTTCTGCCGCCAGTACCCCTCAAAAGAATGGCGTAGCAGAAAGAAGGAACATAACTTCAAAAGAAGCTGCAAGAACAATGATTGCAGAATCTGGATTGCCTATGAGATATTGGGCTGAAGCAATCAACACTGCATGCTATACTCAGAACAGAAGCATGATCAACAAGAATCACTAGAAGACCCCTTATGAACTCTGGAAGGGAAGAAAACCTAACATCAGCTACTTTCATGTATTTGGATGTAAGTGCTACATTCTCAACAATGGAAAGGAGCATCTGAAAGTATTTCAAGAAAAGGCTGATGAAGGAGTCTTTATAGGCTATTCAAACACCAGTAAAGCCTATAGAGTACTCAACAGAAGGACCCTACATGTTGAAGAATCCATACATGTGAAGTTTGATGAAAGCACCTCTGTTAAAGAGGTAACAGAGATTCTCAAGGAAGTCAGCATAGAAGACAGAACACCAGAACCAACAGAAGAGGTGGCAAACAATCCTGCATTTCCAACACCTGCCCCAAACCCCCTTCTGTTGAATGAAGATGAAGACTCTGAAGATGAGGAACCAGAGAGACCAAGACAGCAGCTGACAGAACCAGACCTAACATGGTTAAGAGATCATCCTCCTAACCAAGTGATTGGTCAAATCAGAAGTGGAGTTCAAACCAGATCCACATCAAGGAGAGAAGCAATGCTTGCCTGCTATATATCTCAGATGGAACCTATGACAGTTGAAGAAGCTCTTGCAGACTCAGATTGGATCAATGCTATGCAAGAAGAGCTCACTCAGTTTGAAAGGAACAAAGTATGGGAACTTGTTCCTAGGCCAAAACACCAGAATGTCATTGGAACCAAATGGGTATTCAAGAACAAAGCAGATGAAGATGGCAACATTGTAAGGAACAAAGCAAGGCTAGTAGCTAAAGGATATTGTCAAGAAGAAGGAATAGATTTTGATGAGACCTTTGCACCAGTTGCCAGACTTGAAGCCATCAGAATCTTTCTAGCCTATGCTGCCTACAACAACATCAAGGTCTACCAGATGGATGTCAAGAGTGCATTTCTGAATGGAGATCTTGAAGAGGAAGTTTATGTGGAACAACCACCAGGTTTTGTCAGTCCTACTCAATCTTCCTGTGTCTACAAGCTTAAAAAGGCCCTCTATGGTCTTAAGCAAGCTCCCAGGGCCTGGTATGACACATTGTCCCTTTTCCTAGTGAACCATGGGTTTACTAAAGGAAAGGTTGACAAAACTCTATTTCAAATCTCTGTTGCTAATCATATTCTGTTAGTACAAATATATGTTGATGACATTATATTTGGTAGTACTAATCCAGAACTGTGCAAGAAATTTTCTCAAGTGATGCAGAGTCAATTTGAAATGAGTATGATGGGAGAACTCAGTTACTTCCTAGGACTTCAAGTCAAACAAGTTCCAGAAGGGATCTTTATCAATCAAGGGAAATACACCAGAGATCTAATCAAGAAGTTTGGAGTGGAAGGCAAATCATCAGTGAAGATTCCCATGAACACTTCACAAGGAATTGGTCCAGATGATGAAGGAAAGGATGTAGATGCAACAACATATAGAGGAATCATAGGATCTCTGTTGTATCTAACTGCAAGCAGACCAGACATCTCATTCTCTGTTGGAATATGTGCCAGATACCAATCAAAGCCCAAGGAAAGCCATCTAAGTGCTGCAGAGAGAATCATCAGATACATCAAAGGAAATCCAAATGCAGGCCTATGGTATCCAAAGGGAGGTAACTTTGAACTAATTGGTTATTCTGACTCAGATTTTGCAGGTTGCGGACTAGACAGAAAGAGCACCTCTGGTCACTGCCAACTGCTAGGAGGAAGGCTTGTTTCCTGGTTTAGCAAGAAGCAGAACTCCATCTCAACAAGTACAGCTGAGGCAGAGTACATTGCAGCTGGGAGTTGCTGTGCTCAGCTACTCTGGATGAAGCAACAACTGAAGGACTATGGAGTTCAAGCAAAGGAGATCAAGCTGTTGTGTGACAACACCAGTGCTATTGCTATCACTCAGAATCCAGTTCTTCATTCCAGGACAAAGCATATTGAGATCAGACATCACTTCATCAGAGATCATGTTGAGAAGAAGCACATCTGCATGGAACATGTGCCAACAGAAGACCAGCTTGCAGATATCCTGACAAAGCCTCTTCCTGAGGCTAGGTTCAACAAACTGAGAGAGGAATTGGGAATGATGGATGAGATTCCAAGGGAAAGGTGAAAAGGAAGGCCCTCTGTTGCTCTTTTGCTGTTGACAGAATTCTTGTAGCAGAACCCCCTCTGTTAACCCCCTCTGTCAACCTCTTCTGGTCCCTACCCTGGCAGAACACCTCAGCAACAGAACCCCCCCCCCCCCCCCCTTCTTACTGAAAAACCCTCTCTTATCTAACAGAAGGTGGTGGACTTTGAAAATCTTGTAAACCGGGTGACCTAGTAAATTATTAAAGGTCTTTTACCCTTTTACCCTTAAAACGGTATCAAGCCGTATAAAATTTACTGTGCCCCCGTTTATTTACTGCGCCCCTTTTTACATTTATTGGCATCTTGGAACTGTAAATTATCTCAAACGTCCACTAACCCATATCCATAAAACCCCTTTCGCAAACCTAAACCGTTACTGCTCTCATAACTCTCAAGCTTTTGAACTCTTATCTCTCAGAAATTTTCTAACCGCAGTAAACTCCATGGCCTTCTTGAGCTTCTCCGATCTCTCAAAGGAACAAAAGGCAACCCTCCTAAAGAATGTTTTGACTGGACTGAGATGCGAACTGGAAGTACTACCCAGGTTTGCAGAGAAAAAGGAGCGGATGACCGCCATTGTTGATGGTCTATCTAAATGCCAACTGAGCAAGATCATCTCCCATGGTTATAAAGCCTACAGCAACGTGGACACTGTTGAGTTCTATCTCAACGCATCCTTCAAGGATGAAGTCATCTCCTCCGTCGTCCAAGGAGAAAAGGTGTTGATTGATGCTGACGTCATCAACAACATCTTCAACATTCAGCAAAAGGAAGGAAGAGACTCTCTACTCGACTTGGAGGATACTGACATCCCTCTGACAGAATTCAAGAAGAAGTTCTGCAGAAAAGGGGAAGAAGTAGAGAAGATCAACATCAAGAAGAACTTGCTCAAGAGGGAATTTGAGCTGCTCATAAACATTTTCCACAAATGTTTATGGTGCAAGTACTCCTCCACAGATGATGTCACAACTGCCAATGCCAAGGCCATGTATGCAGTGCATCATGGAGTGAACATCAATTGGGGACAAGTCATGGTGAAGTCCCTGATTGAAGTCATCAAGAAGAAGAACCCAAAAACTAGCCTCTACTCTGGGAAGCTAGGACATGGGCTACTGGTTTCAGAAGTGCTTCTCAGACAAGGAATACACTTGAGGAAGGCTTCAACCTTGGATCACACCAAGGTAATCTTCTTAACTGCTTCTCCAAATAGGGAGAAAGCCATAAAGGCTGAAATGAAGAGACAACTTCAACTTGAGGCTAAGAGACAACAGGGCGAGAAGGTATAGAAACCTCTCTCTGTAGCCCCTTCTGCTGAGAAGAAGAAAAAGAAGAAGAAGAAGAAGAAGAAGAAGACTGAAGGGGAAGCACCTGTTGCCCCCCCCCCCCCCCCCCCCCAAGGCCGGACAGAAGAGGAAGAGGACCACCAAACCAAAGAAGAAGGTTTCTAAACCTGTGGTTTCTGAATCTGAAGGAGTGGCAGACACTCAGGGGGAACCAGAGATCCCCACCTCTGCTGCAACTCCTGAACAGAACAGGGTGTCTACTTCAACAGAACACCCTAGTCCTGTCAAAGATGGGTATCTGTCCTTGTTAGACAGACAGTTTACCCGGGTTCTCGAATGGAGAAGGTGGAGAATGGGACCCCTCTCCAAAATCATCCAATATTTTGACCATTATGAGCCAGAAGAGGAAGCCATTCTGAGCTGGGTTGGGACTGATGATGTCTCAAAGTGCTTTGCCCTCAACTTCCTTCACTCTGTTCTTGAGAAGAAGAAGGCAAGCTACAAAGGGAAGGCCATTCTCATCTCCTCACCTTCAGAAGAGGCTGTCAAACCTCTAGAAGAGGAAGAAATTGAAGCATTTGAGGAATGGCTGTTCACAAAGATGGCAACAGACTCTGTGCAACCCCATCTCAACCCAGGAGAGCCCTCTGTACCCAAGACAGAAGGGCAAGCAATGATGGAGCATATCAAGGAGTGGAGGACTTCTTTGCTCAAGGAGAACATCATTGAGGTAATATCTCCAACCCCCTCTGATAATATCCCAACAGAACCCCTCATTCCCTCACCTCCTTCCAGCACCAGAACCCCTCCACCAGAACACCCTGAACATTTATCTCCTAAACAGAAAACCCCCACCCCTCCTCATTCACCCAAACAGAAAATTGCATCTCCCTACAGAGCAATTGTTCCCTTCAGAAACCGTTCACCCTCCCCTCCACCATCTCCCCCTCAACAAAATGCCTCACCTGTTCACTCTTCACCCCAGCACCAGATCCCCTCTCCCCAACAGACCTCCTCCTCATCCTCTGAATCTGATCATCAATCTCCTCCTCCAGCATCTTCACCTCCACAACAACCTGCAGAAAACCTTAAACCTGCATGGTTTCTCAGGGATTCTGACCCTACAACTGTCTCCCCCATCTCTGCACCTCAAGGGAATTCTAGGCATTCTACTGCCCCCAATCCCTCCTTCAGAAAGAAGAAAAAGGTCATCAGGAACACCATACCCATATACTCCTCTTATGAAGACTCATCTGACATGGATGGATTCATGGTCAGCAAGTCTTATCAAGCCACATCCAAGAGACAGAAGACCCCTCCTCTGACTCAACTGGAACATGAACAGGCTGTCCAATCTCTTTCATCTGTCCAAGAGCATCATCCTTTGCCTAAGGGAAGAGGTCTGGAGATGCCTCAACCAGATGGACAACAGAACAACGTTCCCTTCAACAAATTTGTTGAATCTGCTGAAGAATTTGGAGGACAGATCCTCCAAGGCTTGAACAAACTGATTGAGGTCAATGACAAACACTATGGGCACCTTGCTCATGTGAATGACAATCTCAACTCAGGTATGCAGTTTATCTCTGATCGTTTTGAGAACCTCACTGGAACTCTCAACATCTTCATAGCCTCATCAACTGCCAGAACTGATGCCCTGTCAACAGAAGTGGTAGGCATCCACAACACTCTGTCTATCTTTCAACAGACTCTCTTGAGTCAAGGCCATGCTATTCACAATATCTCAGAGCATCTTGAAGCTCTGAAGGAATCTGATGCCAGGACAGAGAGGAACTTGACCTCCATTGAGGCAATGTGCAGAGTGCATCAAGAACAGGCTCATGCACTTCTGTCCACTGACAGAGATCGTTATCAGAAGATGGTGATCCTTGAAGCCAATAACAAGGACATCTTCTCTGCAATACAGAAGCAGCAGGGTCTGATTGAAGGCCTTACCTCTGTCACCCAGACACTACCAGAGGCCCTGGAGCAGATAGCCTCAACCCAGGCCTCAGAATTCCAGAAGATCAGTCTTATGATTGAAGATCTGAATGATGCCAAAAAGGGGGAAGAGGACCCTCAACAGACACGGCCTAGGTCTCACAGAACTCCTACCAGAGCACCCTCCTCTGGTGAGCCTGCAGTAGATCCGGCTCCCTATTTTGAAGCTGCCCTACAAAAGAAGAGAGCAGCAGGCATACCTAGACCCCATCTCCAGTAAAGAAGAGCACCAAGAAGAAGAAAGTTTTCAACTTCACTGAGTGGAGATTGGGTGGCTCTCAGAACATTGACAGAGCTCAATTTGAAGAGATGAAGGCTAAAATGACTCCTACCCAACAACAGCACCTCTATCTGGACAAAGATGGTGTTGTCAGAGTTAGGTATGGAGGATCACTTGAAGAAGCAGAAGAATGGTACAAGAAGAACATTGTCCCAGGAAAGACCATACATGAAGGTGTCCTCAACTATTTGGACTGTAAGCTTTCTCCAATATGGGCATCTTATCAAAGGTCTGACAATCTGTTCAAAATCAGAGCTGAAATAAACGAAGAACTGCTCAGGCTTCAAAGACTAGAGGAAGAAGCTCTACAGGCAGCTAATCTGGAGAATGTGTAAGGTTTAAACTCTGTAAAACCTATCTAATAAAATCACATCTCTGCCTTCTTACTTTGAAGTGCTTTTCCTCAAATTCTTGTCTTTTTTGCCTTCTGCTTGTGTTTGTTTATTTCTGGTATATTCTGCTATCTGAATGTATCGTACTCTTACTATTTTCTTATGCCAAGTTGCCCACCAAAATTTTAATGGAAGTTTTTAAACTTAATTTTTTTATGGTGAAGGGTTTTGGCATCATCAAAAAGGGGGAAATTGTAAGGAATAATTGTAATTAGATTTTGATGATGCTAGATTAATTAGGACTTTAGAGTACCCCTTTAGAAATTATGTGTTAGAATTTTCCTTTGTAAAGTTCTTAGAAGTATTCGACTTGACAGAAGACCTTCAAGAGCAGAAGGGCTTCAAAAGCAGAAGGACTTCAAGAGCAGAAGTGCCTCTTAAGGCATTATTGAAACAGAGGACCTTTGGTTCTCTGCTCCAGAACAGAAGTCCTCAGGATCTCTGTTAGTCTTGACTCTGACAGAAACCCTTCTGGGTCTCTGTTGGATACTCCCAACAGAAGTGCTCCAGGCCTCCTCTGTTCTACTCTCAGACAAAGACACCAGAAGGTCTGACACTTAGAAGAATTTCAAAGAACCGAGAAGTCAACTTAAAGATTCCTTCAACGGCTAGGAGTATGAAACGGAAAAGCTACAGTGCATGCATTAAATGCTCATTTAATGCACCCCATGCTACGTAGAGTAATTGCAGATGATTGGCCGCAATGTCAGGAATACTTTATCCCAAAATAGTAACCCGCCAACTTTATCGGGCTCTACTAGTCAAGTCAACTGCTCGTGCATTAAATGCAGTTGTCCTCCTACTCCTCCAACGGGAAGACAACCTCAGTATAAAAGATACACTACGAAGAACAACCGAATAACTTTGCTATAACTTTGCCAAGATTACATTGCAACTTTTGCTAACCACAAGCAAGATATTCAAACTCTGAAAAGCAAAAAGCCTCCTTGAGATTCAAACTCATTATCCTCTACAAGAGAAGGCAGAAGTTGGAAAAATACTCTTTCCAACTCAAGCAAAGTTCCAAGTGTTCTTCAACTCTTCAAGCTCATCACATACAAATCTTTTGTAACGAAGCTAGTTGGAGGAACCTCAGTTTCAACGGAAACTCTTCTTGCTACAAGAAGGACGTCCAAATAACTGGAGTAGTGAAGTGGTGATACTTCAAGGAAACTCAGTGAAAGGACCAGTGTCAAAGGAAGCCAGGCAGTGCATCCCAGGACACATCTAGGCTTGAAGAAGACGTGGAGTGCTTCTTAAGTACTAGGACTAAGGCTTTGTAAACGGCAGTTTTTACAGCTTAGTGGAACAGTGGATTAGAGGAACGAGTTGTTCCTTGAACCACTATAAAAATCTCTGGTGTCGTTTACTTACTGCTTTTAATACTTGCACTTAGTTAGAACTGTATAACTCCTTGGACTTGGTATCTGTGTTCAGCAGAACTTGTTCTACGAGTTAACAGAAGGCCTACTGCCTATTGCTTCTCTGAGGCTAACAGAACTCCCTACCAGAACCCCATCCGCTGCCAGTCTGTTCTTCCAACAGAACAGGCTATTCTGTAAATCTGGTACTTAGTTTAAAAAGCTAAAAACCAATACAGTCTATTCACCCCCCCCCCCTCTAGACTGTATCCAGTATAACCGGGACCAACACTTGGGGAATAGGTCCTGCTCTTCCGCATAGTTAAGGATAGTGCTCACCGGGTGCGTAAGAGGAGTCATCGGCATGTCCAGCCGAGGGCGCCATTGGCGGTCGTTCCGGCCCTGCTGGGTGTGGCTTCCATGGTCCTGACCCCTAACTGAGGGTGCATTTGGGGCCGGTGTGTTGTTTGTCTTCTTCGAGGGCTGGCCTTCGTTCTTCTTGAAGGAGTGGAGGTCGGCGGCGTATAGGCTCCCCCGTTGGAGTGCTCTGAGGTATGATCTTGGGGGGTCGGTGATGAGGCTCCGTGCGTAGGGGCTGTTGCGGAGAACCCCCTGGAAGAGGACGAGGAGGGTACACTCGTCGGCGCCCTCGATCTCGTCTGTCTCCTTCATCCACCGGTCAATGAAGGACCAAAGTGTTTCGTAAGGCTGTTGCTCGACGGAGAGGAGGTGGGAGAAGTGCTTTCTCGCGCGCTTCCTTCTAGCGAAATGGGTGAGGAAGCGTTGGGAAAGATCTTGCCAAGAGTCAATGCTGCCCTCGGGCAATCGGTTGAACCATTCGTATGCTGGTCCCTCCAAAGTGGAAAGTAACCAACGACATAAATATTCATCTGATGCCCCCATTATCATCATGCTGCTTTGATACCTGCTGTAGTGCTCCTGGGGGTCAGTTTTTCCTTCATAGGGCTTGATGGGTTGCCCTCGGCACTTCCCTGGAATTTGGGCTGCCAATACCCTTGGGGTAAATGGCGTCCGAGTTCGGAGTTGGATGACGGGTTCCCCGGAGCCTTCGGCAAATTTCCTTTGCATCTCCTCCATCCTTACTAGCATGGCGGTGTATTTGGGGTCCGTCTGTGAGGCGGAAGCTGTAGTGTGCGCCTGGCGGGCCTCCATTTCATCAAGGCGGCGCCGGAGGGGTTCAATCACTTCGTCTCTGGGATCCCTCGAGAGGGCCTCCGCCCCCTGCGAGCGTACCCGAGCAGGGTGGGCCTAGTTGATTTGGTGTGTGGCGTCGTCGGCATTAGGGTTGCATACGAACCGAATCGAGTCGAATAATGAGGTTTTGTATTTGTATTTGTTTAATTTTTTCGAATATGAATTCGAATTCAAATATGAAACGAATATTAATTTTGATTTGTATTTGTATTTATTTAACAATACGAATAATTAACGAATCATATACGAATATCGAATCGATTTGAGTATAAGTTAAATATTAGTCAAATATCACTCTAAAAAAACTTTTCTTATATTCCGTGTTTTTTTATGTTGTAAATGCTTGCTAGGGATGGACTAAACCGGGCCGGCCCGACCCGTTACTGTTTGGGCCCGGACCGGACCGGGATCGGTTGGCCGGTTCCGGGCTTTTAGCCCATTTGGGCGGGTCGGGCGGGCCGGTCTCGGGCCCAACTTTTGGTGAACCGGCCCGAGCGGTTTGGGCCGGGCCCGGTTCAATTTTTTTTTCAATTTTTTTTTGCTTTTCTAGGTTAGGGTTGGGTGTTTTGGGGGGGTTTGGGGGTGGGGGTGAAGGGGGGGGGGGGTCGGGTGTTAATTAGAAACCAAAAAAAAATTGAACTTGACTCGGACCCGGTATCAACCCGGGCCAGTTCCGGGCCCAACATTTTGCAAAAAAAGCCCGCCCGGGCCCAGCCCAGAACCAGAACCAGACCGGCCCGGGTCCATCCCTAATGCTTGCTATGACTTAATGTGTGTTTTTAGAATTTAAGTTTAATGGATCAATGCATTTTAAGATGATACACAATATACTAAAGTGAATTAATTTTATGATTAATAAATATAAATCTATTTCAAACTTTTTAAAATATACACTAACACACGCATATTAGAAATTATATATACTTATAATGTGTGAAATAAGTTGATAATTATATATATATATATATATCAAAGTCAAATAACTCCAATTTATTCTTCAAATCGAATACATAATGATAGAGTAATTGTCTAGAGAGAAGTGAGAGCTAGAGAGAGAACTGCAATATATGCTTCAATAGAATGATTTGGTAACCCTGATAACTACCTCCAGAGGAAGTATTTATAGGGAAAATACGGGCTGGGCTCCCAAGTCTCGGGCTTGGGAGGCCCATTTACAACTGGACCGCTACTGGGCCGAATACAAAGCCACTAATGGGCTGTACAAATGAGTAAGTGTAAAATCCGGTTCTGTAGGTCTCCCGTGGCTGACGAGGGCTTCGGCCGACGAGGGCAAGGCCGACGCGGGCACGGCCGACGAGGACACCCTGGTTCCTTGGCCTCAAGATCATATTCTGGATCGGTCCCTCTTCGGCCGACGAGGGTCTTCCGGCCGACGAGGGCACCGTGTAGTGACTGTGCTTTCTGTTCTGAGTATGTGGGTCCTGGGGCCTAGACCCATATACTCCATCAGGAGTCCCCCACTCTCTAAGCTGAGATGTAGACGAAGTGCAGGAGAGTAGATTTCCTGTGCTTGATGCTCCTTGGCCGATGCGGGGATTGGTAGCCCTGCGTTTTGAGTTTGGCCGTTTCTTGTCCCCTGGTGCGGCCGGGGAAGGCCCTTGTTCCTTTGGTGCGCTCTGTTGGGTGATGCGCGTTCTGGCACAGGTGGCCGATGAAGGTAGTATTCGTCCTTGGTTGTTAGCTAGGTAAAGTTTCCCTCTTGGGCTGGTGAGGCCGATGAGGGCACTCTGCATTCCTTCTGGCCGTCGTTGATGATGCCTTGTGTTATTGGACGACCAGGCGTCATCTTGCCCAAGGCTTTGGGGTTGATAACACTGTCTGGCCGAAGAGGAAGTGGTGAGGACCTCGGGGCTGTTGTGGTACATGGCCGACAGTGATTCAGGTATGTTGACCTTTCTCTTGGTTCCTGGCTTAAGTGATGTGGTTTCAAAGCCGATAAGTGTCCTGTGATCTCAAGCTTTGCTGTGGCCGATGGTGCACCATGATGTCGTGGACGTTGTGGTGCGTGTCTGATGTTGTAGTTGTGGACTTGGTGTATTCTTGGATTTATTTTGATTTTGCCTTTTATTCTTGAGGCCGATGTAGTCCCCCAGTCCCCCACTGCTTCAGGCCGAAGAGGGTGAGGGGTGAAGGAGTAGATTAAGACCTAGGCCGAAAGTGTGGTCCTCATACTGCCCTTGAATCCAACCCTTTGGCGATTTCCTGACCAAGGTAAACCTGTGGGAGAACCCTTGGACGCAGGTCGCTTTCAAAGGGTTATCAGCAAGGGTCTAGTGCAAGGGCCTCATGGCTGTTATTTCCATTTCCTTTGGGGTATTTTGGCCGTTGTGAAACCTTCCTTTGCATAATGCGTGGCCCTTTGAAAAGGCCGATACGGGTGCTACCTGGGTAGCCGTAGGCTGTGTTGGCCGTTGAATGCCCTGGCTGTTATGGGTGTTGTATTTTCCCTTCTTGATCCGTAGGGCCTGCTTCGGTGGTGGGCTGCTGATCTGTAGACAGAGTGGTGGCACCCCATTGGTGGCCGTTAGTGTGGCCACTGAGGTGCTGCCACGTGTAGTTACCATTGGAGGTGTTGTCTATAAATACCCTCCTCCTTCCGAGGAGGGGAGCTCATTTGCATTCTGAGTAACAAAGTGCTGACCAAATTCTTAGAGAGAGAGAGCTTTGCTGAGTGTTCTTCACCCCCTTCAAATCTTCAAGGTTAGTTCTTCAACCTGTTCTTCGATTTTGCTACATATTTTGCTCTCCTAGGCTTCGATCTAGTGTTAGTCACAAGAACGCCTTAGATCAAAATAGCTTGCCTTAGTGCCTTAGGAGATGTTTAGGATGAAGTCTTTAAATGACGAGTATTACCCGTACGACGACGAGCCCTCCGTCAAGTCTCTGGACTACGATGTGATTGAAGAGTGCGCCGACGAGATCGAGTGTCTGAGCCCGTACAAGTCTGGGGGACCTACGGACGAGGAAGACGAGGACGAAAGGTCCGCTTCGTCATCTGAGGGCGAGGACGTAAGGGCCCCCCATGTGGTGGACGGGGCGTCCGCCTCTACTGCTATCCCGTGTCCGAAGCCGGTATCCGCCGTCAAGGGCATGCCACGGCCGAAGAGGAACTGGAGGCCGAAGAATGGGCCGGGCTTCTCTCACCTGGACCTAACCAACATTTTCTTGATCAAGCCGGAGAGCAGTGCTGCCGATTACCTGGTCGCACAGATGTACGTGGGGCCATTCGGGAGGGTCAGGGCGCCAAGGCCGACAGACCACGTTCTCAACCCGCCGCCAGGGTACTTCGGGGTCTACCCGATGAGTTTTGCTAAGGGGCTGAGATTTCTCCTTCATCCCTTCATTCAAGAATACCTAGACATGGTGGGGATTCCACCGGCCTTGCTGACCCCGAACAGTTACTCGCTGATGGTGGGCTTCATCCTTCGTTGTGCGGAGTTGGGCTACAGGCTGACAACGGCCCTTTTCATGAACCTCTACCAGATCGGCCGAGGAAGCCACAAGAACTGTGCTTGCTACGCCACTCTGCAGCAGCTGCCCAACAAGAGGACGTTCACGGATTTGCCTTCGTCCATACATGGCTGGAAGAGCAAATTTGTCTTCGTGTCCCTGGGCGAAGATGGCATAGAGTTCCCCTCCGTCGGCCATGATGGAAGGTTTACCCTGCATGATCCTCCGAAGAGTTCTATTCTGGATGCTCAGGTGGCGGCCTTCTTGGAGGGAGGGCCGAGGAGTGTGAAGCACTATATTACGGAGTACAAGATGACCGATATCGGCTTCTTTAGGTACTTCGTATATGGCGATAAGGAGGACGACATTGAGATATGGCCGAAGATGACCACGACCTTTGAGGAGGCCGACGGCCCTGATATGGGCATTCCTGCCGAAGCCAAAGGTAATACCCCCTTCGGCGTACTCTTTTTACTTTGTCATTTTTAATTTGCTGACCTGTTTTGCTTGTTGTGCAGATTTTGCAATGGATCGCCGGTCTGTGATGAACATGGCCGCTGCGAAGGCCAAGGAGGAGCTGGCCGCCAAGGAGACCGCAGCGAAGGCCGCTGCCAGCGGTGATGCTACGAAGAGGCCCCCTCCCCAGCCGAAGAAGAAACGGCCAGCGGAGGAGACGCAGAGGAAGCTGACGGAGGCCGGCATGCAGCCTGCCAAGAAGTCGAAGAAGGCTTCGTCCTCTGCCGCTGCCGATGAGGTCGGCGTGCTAACCGTCTCAATCGTGGACAAAGGAGGGTCAAGCGCTGCTGCTGCCCTCGTAGACCTTGGCTCTGGTCTCACCAGAGTGGGATCTCAAACCCTTCCCCTCGCTGAGGACTCCCGACCGAAGCGGGCCGACAAGGAGGTGGGCTCGTCCACATACAAGTTGGAGGTTGAATACCCCAAGGACGGGGGGGGGTTTCAACGATGGCGTTGACGGCCATAGTGTCCTCTCCCAGGCCATTCCGGCCAAGGACCGGGTATATCTTGACAAGCTGGGAGATGTCAAGATATACGATGGTGGTATGGACCTCGTCGTCCAGGTAATTCCCTTCTTCCTCGGCTTTTGCTTTTCGCTTTTTCCCTTTGATATTTTTTGCATCCTTTATTGATAATCTTTCCATTGCAGGGTGCCTTCATGCTTATGGAGAGCCATAAGAGGCAGCAACGGGAGATAGCCCGTTTGCAAGAGTTTGAAGAGAAGGCAGCCTCGGCCGATGAGGCCATGAGCTGTCTGGGGAGGCTGCGGGCGGACTTTGATACTGAGGCGACTGATATTAACTACAGTAGCCCACAGCCCCACGCCACTGAACATTCATTGATCACGTCGTGCCTAGTAATCTCACTACCTCCAAAGGAAGTATTTATAGGGAAAATACGGGCTGGGCTCCCAAGTCTCGGGCTTGGGAGGCCCATTTACAACTGGACCGCTACTGGGTCGAATACAAAGCCACTAATGGGCTGTACAAATGAGTAAGTGTAAAATCCGGTTCTGTAGGTCTCCCGTGGCCGACGAGGGCTTCGGCCGACGAGGGCACGGCCGACGCGGGTACGGCCGACGAGGACACCCTGGTTCCTTGGCCTCAAGATCATATTCTGGATCGGCCCCTCTTCGGCCGACGAGGGCACCTTGTAGTGACTGTGCTTTCTGTTCTGAGTATGTGGGTCCTGGGGCCTAGACCCATATACTCCATCACATAATTATTTGTATTGTATTTGAAAGACATTTGAACCAAAAAATTGATTTGTATTCGTATTTATATTCTGATTTATTACAAATGGGCTTGGAATCTGTATGCAAAAGTGTATATATGGGCTAAACTTTGAGGGTATTGTTATTTTTTAAAAGTTATTATGGTGTTATTACTATTATTATTATTATTATTATTATTAATATTGACATTAATATTATCATAATTATTAATCGAATATATTTGATTAATATTCGAATTGAATACACTTATATTCTTATTTGTATTTGATAACAACTCGAATCAAATTTAATATTCTTATTTGTACTTGTATTTGAATTTTCCGAATTCGAATCGTCTTATACGAATTCGAATCGCGAATCGAGCACAAATTATTTGATTTGTTTACAACCCTAGTCGGCATGGAGTAGTCCCTTGCCTTTGTCCTGCGGGAGACGTCTTTCGTCTGCCCTTGAAATGGATCCCCCGCTCTCTTGGGGTCTTTGGAACGCCGTTCCACCGAGGCAGTCTTGGACCCCTCGGTGGTCTTGGACCCCTCGGTGGTCTTGCGCCCCTCCGAGCCGTTCGAGGATGGAGGTCCTGGGTCTTTCCTTGTTTGCGCCACGGCGGTCCTGGGATTGGACTTCTTGGGAGGCGGTGTCTTGAGCCACGACCCCTTCGTCATTCCCAACCCGAGGGGTAGGGTCCACGAAGGCGGGTGGACGCAGGAGAGGTATTCCGTTCTCCCCGACCTGTGGTTGAAGGGGCACCAGAGTGCCGAGGGCACCTGGATTTTGGGTGAGTGTTTGGATGAAGGCGGAGAATGCCGACTGCACGTCGATAGTGAGGACCGAAGGGCTCACTTGGTTTTCGCTCCAGTCCTTCTTTTTGGCCTCGATGCCGAGGCGGGCATTGGGTGCATTCTGTTGTAGCTGAAGGCACAAGTCGACAGCCGTCTGTTCCAACCCAGCGAGGGCGCCAACTTCGGGATCCCTGTTAGAGGCTTCGGGGGCGTCGACGTCACCGAGGGCCAGGTTCCTGTCCTCATGAGTCTTGGATTGGGCACGAGTTGCTCTCACCATTTTGATAGGTGATTTGTGTTTTTCCGAGGGGGAGGGTTTCTTACTTGATTGTTCGACCTCTCAACGGGAGCACCAAATGATGGATAGTGTACCCCGAGGGTAGCTTATCCGAGGGGTTATTTCGGGGAATAATTGGAGAGAAGTCAGAGCAAATAAGTAAGAGAGAGAGTATATTCGAATATGTGAACTTGTTGTTCTTTACAATGGGGAAATGGACTGCTATTTATAGCATCAATAAATGGTAGATAGGGACACGTGTCAACAATCTGGTGGTCGAGGGGTCACCTCAACCGGGGTGGCACTGACACTCGCATGTGGCCGCATTAAATGCGGTGGTTGGATGTGATGTTTGTACTTGGTACGGTGATCCAGGCGCATGTGGAGAGGATATTCTGTCGAGGTGGATGCCTTCGGCTGAAGGGTGCTGGGCCGAAGGCTCTTCTAACCGGTGGCTCCATTATGCCGAAGGCTGTATGTGCCGAAGGCTTCTGATGCCGAAGGTGAATACTCATGCTGAAGACCCCCTGTGGCCGAAGGCTCTGTTTAGCCGAGGGCGCCTATGAGCCGAAGGCTCCTGATTTCTGTCGTTTCCTCCCAGTAGCTTCGTATGCTCAGATGAAAATGTTCTGTGGAAATTGGAGCCCTCGGCCAAGGAGGCCGAAGGCACTTACATGTGTATTTGTGGGCTTATTGATACTCGAGCCGCTACGTGTGGGCCTTGTGTGCTCATTGGGCTTGATGGGCCTGAGCAGGAGAAGTAGGAGTCTGTGGCTGGGGGTCCCTGAGCCATATACTCCATCAGTCATATTTATTAGTAGAAAGAAGGTTGCCTGTGAAGCAATTATTAATGATTTGCTTCACATTGATCTACGAGAAACGTTTTTAAGTAATGTTTTTTCTTTTTATTCGATAATCGTGTTGTTACTTTTGCCCAAATATGTAACTTATATAATAATAAAGTGATTCTCTTATTTATTTTATGAACTCCATTACCCAAATATGATTTACTGTTTATCATGAATATATGTCCAAAATAATGTACCGCTCATAAGCTCAGAAATGAACACCCTACCTACGTCACAAGAAGAGCCACAAAAATTACCTGAACCAACTACCATCCCATCACATCTTTGCAGTGATAGATCACTCCTGCCAAAAAAATTAAAAAAGAAAAATTGCAACGAGTTCCCAGGATCTGGTTGACTTTGGTTGTGTTTCTGAATGTACGTGGTTCTAAACGATCTCCACTGTCTCCTAAGATGAAGACTTCTTCTTCCTCCTCTTCAGCTTCTTCCTCTTCATCACCTAGCACTTCCCTGGTCATCGGTCTAAGCAAAGCATTACTTATCTCCGGGGTCATTTTCTTCATCGGCATTGTCCTCATCCCAAACATCCGAAACTGCCCCGCCGATTACGCAACCGACATTGTCTCCACAAAGGGGACATTATCCTCAGTGTCTTTATCATCGTCATCAGGTAAAGAAGATGATGATGAGCCCAATGCCCCGACCACCCTGAAGCATCTGATGTTCGGGATGGTAGGATCCGAGGCAGCCTGGCACCACCGCAAACCATACGTGGAGTCATGGTGGCGGCCGAATCACACGAGAGGGCATCTGTTCCTTGATGTGAAACCCACAGGAGATTTGCTCCCGTGGTCCCCGCTCTCCCCGCCCTACAAGATATCTGAGAACATAACGCGAGTGGTGCAAGAGACGCGACACGTCGACCCACGGGTGGCGCGTATGGTGCACGGCATAAGGGAGACCGTGAGGGCGGCAGGGGACAATAAAGGCGTGAGGTGGGTTGTGATGGGAGACGATGACACCATTTTTATGGTGGACAACCTGGTCCAACTCGTCGCCGGTTACGACCACACCAAGTATTACTACATCGGCGGCCAATCCGAGTTTGTCCTCTCCAACTTCTGGTTCTCGTTCAACCAGGCCTTTGGGGGGGCTGGCTTTGTGCTCAGTTATCCGTTGGCCAAGGCTATGTCGGATGGGATTATGGATTGCCTGAACAGATATTCCTACCTCACCAGCGCCGACAAAACCACCATGTCCTGCGTTGCTGACCTCGGAGTTAACATTTCTCCCCACAGAGGCTTTCACCAGGTTCCCATCCTTTTTTATTCTTCTCCCCAAACTATCATTCAACAACTTTTACTCTCTTTATAAATCCTACTTTCAAAATAAAATATACTCCCTCCCCCTTTCTGAAAGATGTTCCACCTTTCCTTTTCGGGAAGATTTAAAATTAAGTTCCACTTTCAAACATTTCCTTATTTGGCAAATTATCTACATCAAAACAGTGTCAAACAATGTTCATACAGTGCCAAACAGTGTTCAAACAGTGCCAAACAGAGCACTCCACACTAAAGTCAAATTTATTTTCTTAATATGTGTGAAGTCAAATGTGGAACTTGTTTCAGGGAGTAACTTGTTAAGTCCATGTTAAGACTTTTTTCATATTTTACTCAACAATATCTTTTTCAACATTTAGAGCCTCTTTGATAACACTTAAATTGTCTGATTCTGCTGAAATTTATGAAGTTCTAGCTGAAGTGACTGATTCCGTTGAATTGAAAAATTATATGAAGTATTTAAAAAATATTTTATTAATCAAATAATATATATTAATAAAATGGCATCTACGGTAACTTCAACCAATCCAGCCAGAAAAGTAGCTTCAACCTTACTTATTTTGATTATTAGATAACTCAGCGCACGAGAATAAAAGTTACGTGTTTGATGAAAAAGTTGACTAATACTCCATCCGTCCCACAATGAACTTCACGGTTTGACCTACACACATATTAAGGAAATAAACTTACCATGGGTAAATTTTACTGTTTCGACACTGTTTGGCACTGTTTTGCACTGTTTCGACATTGTTTTGATGTAGATTAATTTGTCATTTAAGGAAATGGGAACTTGTTTTTGGGACATCCAAAAAAGGAAAGTGAGAAGTTCATTGCGGGACGGAGGGAGTAAGTGATAAGCCGAAAAGGGGTCGCCCAACGAGCTCTTAAAGTCTTAGGAAGTACTTTTTCATCTCCATATTTTCTGCATTAGTAAATTTACACATCATTTATCGAGTAAATTTAGTACTTCGTAATGATAGTCGTCATTATCAGACTTTATATTTTGAAGGCAAGAATATTTTATTGGCGAAATTGATAAAAATAATCCGTACTTTTACTGATTAAACAAAAATAATCCCTACTTCAAATATTTACACCATTAATCCAAACCTTTCATATGAGTGCTGAAAATACATAAAAGAGACAGAAGTCTTTTTTCCGTCTGAACCGCCGTTTATCTTGCATAGGCACACCCCAACAAATCCCAACACAAGGCAGATCTACTTCTCCCTATTCTTAGTATTTGAATCTCCGTGTAGTTTGGTCTAAGAAAGGGGATAAGGGATCTCTTTACGGTCCATGGTTATCTGGTGAGACTAACTCGGTATCCTCTTTCTGTGTGAGAAGCTATTTGCAACATATCCTCTGTGCAGAAGTTTTGCTTAGGGTCAAACTTATTATTCAAAGTGGAGTGAGCCATTTTTTTCAAAATAAGCCTGAACGGAAGTATGTGGGTATGCATTAGTATCATATTTATGAAAATTCAATCTCTTATCTATCAACAATTATGTTTACAAATAAATAGAGGAAGAAATCTTTTTGGAAAGTTTCGATGCTAATACTCTTCATTCATTTATCATTAAGGTGCTTATTCCGATATTGAAGAAGAAATCTAGGATGCGGCGAAATAACTTGGACTAAAACCTAACCTGGCTACTAACGAGTAACGACTTCTCCTATTGTTAGAGGAAGCTCTAGTTCAGACAATAAAGGGTAGAGAAATAAAGAATGAGATAGAAGAGACAATGGGTTGGACGGTGTTTGTTTAAAAAATAATTATGTCCGGTTCATCATATTTTTGTGACCTTCATTGAAAGTTTGGATTATTAGGGTAAAAGTTTGAAGTAAGGATTATTTTTGTTTAATTGATAGAAGTAGGGATTAATCTTGTCAATTTCACCTATTTTATTTAAGGATGTGTGCGCAACAGATATAGTCATCATTATGCCATTTTATGCGGAGATGAGTTATTTCCAAAGGCTCGATTTCTTCTTCCTCGGGGAGACTCGGTGTGCTCGATTTCAGGAAATGCATCTCTCTTGTCATTAATATTACTCCACACCTTCAAGCTTTCCAAATTCGTTTAAAGTTGGTATTGATATATCGGGTTGTGTAATAGTCATATTTACATAATAATACTCCCTGAGTCCCATAAAATTCTTCCCGGTTTGATTTAGATCGGAGTTTAAGAAAATTAGATTAAAGTGAAAATATATGATTGTGGTCGAGTAAGAAAAGGAAACGAATGTTAGTCACACGACATTCCATAAAGGGAAATGAGAATAATTTTTTGAGACATCCCAAAATGGTAAGTGAGAAGAATTTTAAGGGACATAGAGTAACTTTATATTGTTAGAGCCAAAAAGATCAGACAACACTTCTAATCATGTAAAGTAACTTATAATAATAACTGATTTAGAAGTTTCATAAAACTACTTTTGAGATAAAAAGAAAATGTGTAATGTATTTTGGTATCTACCAAAATAACAATAAACGAGTAATATGTATACAAAAGTTTATATATTCCACACTTTATTAGTAAAAGTGAAGATAATAGTAGTATATAAAACAAGGGAAACTGCTTAGTGTACATGAGTTGTACGCAAACTGTACACAAAACTCCCCTAGCTAGTTGCTTGTGTACACATGCAATTCACTTACAAAAGGGCATAATTTGAACCAGAGCAGAGTGAATATTAATGGCAGATATGATCACTTATGGTTTTCTTCTCGAAATATGAATCGTTATTGTCATGATTGAAAAATATTGCTATTAATGGCAGTGAATATTGTCATGTTAATGCCTAGTACCACAACTATTTTGCCAATATTGACTATAAGATGATAGTAAATAATGTCATTTACTTCTATTTCGGGAAACGACATAACAGTTTTATTTTGGAATTCAAAAACCTGTTTAATCCTATTTTGGGAACTTTCCCATCTCGATTACCACCCTCCAATCAGTGTTTATAGAGAAGATTCTTTAAATAAGAATAAAATATATCATAATTTCTTAATTAGGAGTATCATTTTTCTTATCAAAATACGACTCATTCAATCCTAAAAGATTTTAGTGTTTTATTCTTAAAATATGGAATATGTCCTATTTTAGCAAGAAAATGTATCTAGGATGTTTTTTTTGAACTGTTTTCAGTCTCAAACCAGAGCAGACCATATCAGAGCAGACTTTCATAGTTATGAAATACACAGAGACCAGACATTTACCAGACTTGTTCAGATGAGATCATAAAATTGTACTACCTTCATCCTGCTATGATTGTCTAATTTTACCTTATCGGTCCGTCTCACTAAGATTGTCCAGTCCCATAACAAATTTGGTAAAGTTTGTGTGGCTCTAAATCATTTTTACTATATTCTAACTTTATCAATTCAATATCAATCATATAAACCACTTTTTATTGATTTGCGTGCAACTCCATCTTGTTCCATTGTTAACGGGAGGGAGGGAGGAGTGTTTTATAGATGTTATAGGATGTTATAGGAACTCATATTTTGAGCAATCAATCTCGATATATAATTATTTCATTGTTTTGTGGGCAGTTGGACATGCGGGGTGATATATCCGGGTTCCTATCGTACCACCCAAACGTGCCCTTAATGTCCCTTCACCACTTCGACATGGCAGATCCGATTTTCCCATTTGTGGATCGGGCAGAGGCGGCACGACGGATAATGAAGTCAGCGCAGTTGGACCAGAGCAGAGTGATGCAACAAGTGATCTGCTACCATCGCCCGCTGAACTGGTCCTTTTCCTTGTCGTGGGGCTACTCCGCTCAGATCTACGAGCGGAGAATGCCGCGGAGCTACCTTCAGAACCCCATTGAGACATTCTTGACATGGGGGGAGGCCAGTAACCCGCCCTTCTGGATGTTCGACGTTCGCCCCCGCTCCGGCGACCCTTGCGAGGCTCCTCATTTTTTCTTCCTCAGAACGGTCAAGCTCAAGAAACGTCATATCGCCCCGGGATCCGGGAATCATAATCATAATTATAATCATAATAATAATGATGAGATCCTGACCACCTATTTCCGCTCCTGGAAGCGCGGCTTGGGCCCCTGTTCCGCCACCACGCCAAATCGTTCCGCCGATCAAATTTCCCGAATTCAAGTCATCTCTCCCGCCACAGCGCGCTTCCAAGTACGTACATACATATATACATGCTTGCATATACATGTTTATTCTTTTATTTTTTAATGAGAAAATTCCCTAAATAGACTAAAAAAAGGACATAGTTCATAAATGGGACTACAATTATTTCATTCCCGGATATGACCCATTCACTCGACTAAATAAGTTTTATTCAATTCATTATTTTAATAGAACTAAATAAATCATATTTAGGGTATGAAACATAATTACTCGAATTTCTTATGTTAATTACTTGATCCTATATATATATATATATATATATATATATATATATATATATATATATATATTGAGCAATAAGACCTTGCAAATATGTCTCTCGATCCATTTAAATAAAGCAATTGAATCCTTTTTTACAAGTTGGTACCAGTAAGATGGCAACTTTTTCATGAGAAGTTGTCGGCACCAGTAAGTAAAGTGGACTTGATTGCTCTAGAAATATATATATAGGTCAATTAATTAAGATGTGTATTTAATTTGCAGATGTTTGATTGCAGAATTGTTAATAATAATTGCCTATTTTCTGTTTCTATATTTTTTACATTGTGGTATGATGTGCATGGCATGATTCATTTTGAAGATTTAGTACTAATGTTTTATTAATTTGTTCAGAACGACAGAAGTGAATGTTGTAACGTGGTTAGAGTGAGCAGAAGTAGAGCATCAATTAAGTTGAGAAGTTGCAAGGTAGACGAGGTGATTGCTTAGATTCACCCTTAGCTTAGCAAAGCTTTAATTCATTCCGATCTCAATTTTTGGAATGCATTCCATTGAGTAAGCTAATTAAGATCGAATACTCAACGCTTTGATTTCATAGACCATTTATGTTAGTGTGTGTCTATTGTCAATCATATATATATTCTTATGCGGATTTATAAATTTACTCATATTATGATCGAGAAACACATATATATATATATATATATATATATATATATATATATATATATATATATATATATATATATAATTGAAATGAAGTCATGGATAAATCGATATGTTGTTCAATTTTACACTATTCTCCCTCCGTACGTCCGGCCGGCCCATTTAAAGGTTCAATTCCCATCAACTATTCTCCGATTAACGTAAATTGTTCTTAATCTTTTACTTTATATATCACTAATATTTGGCTATGTTTGGATATCACCGGGTTGAGCAAAAACGCTATGTTTTTTACACTGTAAACGTTGATAATATCAGCGTGTTGGACTTGAAACGTCGGTTAATAAACAGCCCCAAAATGATTTTGGTTTTTAGTTATAATAACGAAAAATCACTTATTTAGTCGATTATAACTTTGATTTGTAATGCATATTCTACTGTAGGTATAAGTCTCATATACCAATGGTAATTGACTGTTGGTGTAAAATACCGTTTAATAACATTGTGTTTGTAGCATCTTATTTTTCTACTAATTATCTAAACACGTTTTCAGTCTATATTTTTCAATGTAAAGAGATTTTTTTTATGACTCTCAGTTATATCCAAATGAAATTAATCTTTTCAACAAAAAAAATGCTCAATGCCTACTTTTATCCATTAAATTTCATTCGTGGCTTACTATTCTTTTAAAAACTAACTACACGTTTTTGTAATTTATTTATTTAAAAATGGGTGTAGTCATTTTTAAGATATTTTCCCTTCTTGATTTTAGAATTTTGCAACTTTGTCCTTCGATCTCTTATTTAAAGAAAATCGTTTAAAATCTATAGTGGCATTCTGATTTTAATGAAGGTGATAGCGACGACAATAAGTTGCCTATTGGTATTGGTAGCAATCAATTTATTTTTCATTATGTTGAGTCTTTCGGTTATTGAGAGTAATATGATCTTATTAAGTAAAATAAGTGTTATTAAGTAACATGTAGTTTTATCTAAAATGCCAAACTATGCAATAAAAAAACATGTCCCATATTCAAAAATGAAAATTGATCTCAATTTTCATGACCAAATGTTACTATATTAAAGGTACACTCATGAGTAACAAAGTTAGAGATAATTACCCTAGGTATAACTAAAACTCAATCAGTTTCCCAATCTATGACTTAACTAGTTTTTTCCTAAAATAATATTAATAATCATAATGTGTAATTAAAATTCGGAATTAATAAAAAATAATTAATTTTTATGGACAAATATACCCTCTAATTTATATCTATAAAACCCTAACCTCCTGCCCATTTTCTTTAACCCTAGCCAGCCGCAGCCTCCCACCATCCACCGTCCACCCGCGCAGCAGCCCCGTCGTCCGACCGCCGACCGCCATCTAGCCACCGTCTAGCGCCACCTCCTTCCAAGTACTCCGACCCAGAGCACAGTCACCAACCCAGAACTCCGGCCTGGGGCAGGTGTCCGTCCGACCAGGGTGCGAAGGCGTCGTTCGAAGTCGATCTGCTGCCCGCCGTCCAGCCGCGGCTCGCGGTACAACCACCGCCTAGATATCCGATCTGGGAGCAAAGCCGCCGTCAAGATCTGGCAAACAAGGCGGGGCCAACGAGGCGTGCAGATCGTCCCAGAGCTTCCTCTACGTCTTCGACGTCCGCCATCCTCATCCCCTTCCCACTTGAGAGCGCGAGATCTATCGGTCTTCAATTTAGAATCCCACCTTTAAGGGAAAAAAAGCTAAAGCTTATTTTAAAACAAAGAGGGGTCGATTTAGACTCCTTCCCTTCCGGTGGCCACTCTAGCATATACTAGCTAGCTTAGGAGGCTAGGAGCCACTTTTCGTAATAGGGTGTAATAGGGTTAGAAATGCTAATTTTGGATAATTATATCATGGAAAATGCTTAGTGTACATGAGTTGTATGCAAACTGTACACAAAACCTCCTAGTTGCCTGTGTACACAGGTAATTCATTTAGATAAGGGCAAAATTTGATACCCAATTGTCTGTGTACACAAGCAATGTACAATATTTGTGTACATCTTGTGTACACCAAACATGACCCTTATATCATACGGATATACTCCATATTATAGAATTGGCTCAATCACTTTTCTTGTTTGCAGGTCTCATTCAATATTTCATGTTTTCAATTCCACTTTGTTTCAAAAGTTGCTTAGATAAGATGGTTTGAAGAAAATTTGTTAAATTTAGAGTTTGTGAGCATTAAATATCATCATTGAATTTTAGCGGTGAAAATGGGCAGTGAATATCAACGTAGATATTGTTGAATATGACAGTGAATATGGAAATATATATATGTTGTAGATGGCAGTGATTGAATGCATTGAGAAAGTTTGTTGTGTAGTGATTATTACCGGTAGTGCAGTAACAAAGAGTAGTAATTTCGCCGTGAAACGCAATATACTTAATTAGATGTAAAATAATAAAATTATTAAATCTAAAAAAACAAAAAACTATAGATAATTTAGTAAAGTGAATGAGAAGAGAATTAATTTTGGCGGAAGTGCATTGATAATTACCGGGTGTGCAGTAATGTCGTGCAGTAATGTCATGCAGTAACGGCAATCTAAAATGCAGTAATTTTAATTGGACAAAATTAGTGCAAAATGCACATATTTAAAATAAGGGCATTTTCGTCATTCAACTTTTAATTAAAAACGTTATTTTCCTTTTTTTTAATTTCGGTCATATAAAAGTCCAAAAACTAGTTATGTCATAGATTGGGAAACTTATCGAGTTTAGTCATATCTTAGGAAATTTTCCCTTTGACTTTTTATACAGAGTCTAGCTTATTTATCTAGCTCTTAAAAAACATTTTAGTGACATCACTTCCAAGTCAACGTGACTTAATCACACAAGACGTCCATGAACATAATCCATCCATACTCAGTGGTAAACATACATAACAACATCACATTTAGACTAATGAATAACGGAAATATTCAACGGTAAAGCGTAGGCCACAACCGGCCAAAACATGGGCTCACAGGCCCAAAATACTTTATAGTAACTAAATATTCATGAGCAAGTGTTTGGTAGTTTGAAAGAAAACAAGGAAGCACGAACCACGTCTTCCTTGAGTTGACTTCACCCATAAGAAGGTGCAGGTAGCAAACCCTAGCTTCAACCTGAAAATGGTGGGCCTCTCTGAAGGGGTCAGTACAAGTACCGATCGAGTAGCAAGCTAAATGTAGCATAACTAACGTTTCAAGTATAAGACCCAAACATAGGGTGATACATACACGTATAATCCTTTCCCCCCAAGTTATGAAATACATATCAGTGTATATACACTTGGAAATACCCGACCCGTAGATCATTGTTTATTTGAGAAAACCGTAGTAGTCAATATCATTGACTTAAATCACAACCCACTCATATACCTATGAGTGTATAGGACTCATCCTGGTCCTAATCAATTCATATTCTGAGTTTTGATGACAGTACTATCGTCTTGGGTTCTCCACCATTTATACATATGAGTTTTGAGGATAGTACTGTCGTCCCCGGGTCTCCAACATTTATATACCGAGGTTTGAGGACCGTACCGTCGTCCTTGGGTCTCTACCATTTATACATTTGAGTTTTCAGGACAGTACCATCGTCCCTAGGTTCTCCACCATCTAAACATATGAGTGTTTAGGATAGTACCATCGTCCTTGGGTTCTCCACCGTTTATCTACCGAGTTTTGAGGATACACGTCCGATCCTTGGGTACTCCATGACGAGCACTTTGTCATAGTGCGTCAAAATAAATTCAATACTTAACACTTATACGTAGTATAGCGTAGTAAAGTTTGTATTCACGGGGAAAGGAATAATTCTTGTGAAGCTATACAAGAGCCGCCATTTGGAGTGGCGGTTTTGCTTAACCGTGGTTAAACCCAGCAATTTTTTGGGAATTATTATTAAACGGGCAGTATTTCAGGATTTATTTATTGAATTAGCATTATTCCGAAAAAAACTCTTTTAAAATTTGATTTTTTTTATGTAACTGAAGGTAAAATGTGTTCATTTTAGGAGGATAATAAATTTTTATAAGGAACCGAAAAAAGGTAAGAACCGAACCGAATTTAACTAGAACCGAACCGAATTTAACAACTAAATTTTTAACTAGAACCGAACCGAATTTAACGCCTACGATTTTTATACGGTTCTGTCAAATTTTAATAAGAACCGACCGATCCGAGGCCTGGTCTTTTTTCTGAGTAACGGAATGGGAGAGGCAGCGGCATCATCAACACCACACACGCCGCTTCTTTCTACGTAGCTCACACAAGATAGGGCGAGACAGTTGGCAATACTTTATTGGCGGACGTATTACTTGCAGATAAGGTAAGAGAATAATAAAAAGATCATTTCAATGAAAATCGATTCATCACTCGATCTGGCGGAGTACTAGGTACGTACGTATTTATTTGATTTCCAAATACTTTTATATATCCATTCCATCTATCAATGGCGACGTCTCCTGCATATTTCGGAGCCGCGTCACCCTCCCCTCTCCGCCGAGGGGTTTTTACCGTCAAGGCCACCGCGCAAGAGAGCAGCGGGAGAAGGGATTTGGTTTTGGGGGCGGCTGCCATGGCGGCGGCATGGTCGCTGACTAAGGTTGCGGAGGCGGAGGAGCCGAAGCGGGGCACGCCGGAAGCCAAGAAGAAGTACGCTCCCATTTGTGTCACCATGCCCACTGCCAGGATTTGCCGCAAGTGAGATATTGTTGCTTCCTAGCTTGTCTGTCTTTGATTTGTGCAATAAAAATGAATCAAATCCTTTCAGGATTACATTGTCTTTAATACAACTGTGTTGCATGTCTTATCACTCATAACTACTACGCTGTCAAACTTCTTTTGTACGCTACATTCATCATCTTGTCATTTGCTTTATCATCTTCTACCTCAATAAAGGGATGGACTCGGGCCGGGTGGCCCGACCCGGAACCGGCCCGGGACCGGTACTGTTCCGGCCCGGCCCGACCCGGTGGCCCGGTCAGTGACCGGTCCGGGTAGGCCCGGCCCGTGGGTTTTCCGGTTCGGGCTCGGGTCACTCAAAACAAGGCCCGACCCGGCCGGGCCCGGGCCCGGTTCGGGCCAAAAACATTTTTTTTTTTCAATTTTTTTTAAATTTTCGGGTTGGGCTGGGTATTTTGGGCCATTTGGGTTGGTTTGGGGGGTTGGGGGTGGGAGGGGGGTTAATTAGGAAGAGGAAAACAAAAAATATATATAATGGGTCCGGCTCGGACCGGACCCGGTGGTTACCCGGGCCGGTCCCGGGTCCACCATTTCTGACCCGCCGGCCCGCCTAGGCCCGACCCGGCCCGGACCCGAGTCCATCCCTACCTCAATTACTACCGATTTTCCCATTTTAACTTACGGGTCTCTCCCGTTAAGATTGTCTCATACCAAATTTGGTAAAATTTGTGTGGCTCTAACTCATTCTTACTTTATCAATTGAATATTTTTAGACCGACACGATTTGTAGACTTAGAGATATTTGTTTATGACTAAAAACCGATTTTTTCAATAAGAGTCCAACTTGGGATAGTGTCTGCCCTTGACTTTTATTATTGGTCATTTAATAAAATTGTGTTGTGTGTCTTATTTGTTGTCCAGATTTATACAATCCAATGGTCCACATTTATTATCATTTCTCTCCTAAGAGATCTTTCTTACCGGAACCGCTCCTTGTGTGTGTATAGGGAAGAGTTCAAATGAAAAGTGGTCTTCCCGTGCAAATGCAAAGTTTTCACTTTTTCATGTTGCGCTTGCGTTTTTTCTTGTTTGCACTTTTTGGCCATTTTGATTTTGGCCAAATTCGGCCAAAATGACGGTGACAGTTTTGTAAATAAATCAATTTTTTTTAGCTACCGCGAAAAAGTGCAACGAAAGCAAGAAAAAGTGCAACCGAAACATGAAAAAGTGTGAACTTTGCACTTTGCGCGTTAAGACCACTTTTTATTTGAACCATCATTCATATATATATATATATATATATATATATATATATATATATATATATATATATATATATATATATATATAGATAGATAGATAGATATGTTCAGGTCCGGACCAGAACCGCTGTCCGGCTGACGTCTTTTGGGGCCCTTGCCGGTGGCTTTTTTTGACGACATTTTTATGGCATGTTCTTCATCAAGTCTAATCTATCCACAAAACAATTCAGCTAAAAACTCAATCGGGAAGGTCATCAAATGATTTTTGGAAGTTAACTACGTTTTATATGTATTGTTTTGCGTAGTTAACTTCAGAAAATCATTTGACGATCTTCCGGAGTGAGTTTGTAGCTGAATTTTTGTGTGGATAAACTAGACTTGATGAAGAACATGCCATAAAAATTTCATCAAAAAAAGCCACCAGGAAGGGCCCCAAAAGCCGTCGGCCGGATGGCGGTTCCGGTCAGAAAGGCCTGACCGGAACACTCCTCACATATATATAGGGGTTCAAATACAAAGAGGTCTTCTCATGCAAAGTGAGAATTAATCTCGTGCATTCATTTTCAGATCTAATGGCTCAAAATGAGCCAAAAGTGAACTAAATTTGATCAAAAACGCGGTGGCAATTTCGTAATTAAAATGAAGTTTTTTGCCATCGCGAAAAAGTGCAACAGAAACACGCAAAAGTGCAACGCGATTAGGAAAAAGTGCAATCGTTCGCACTTTGCACGGGAGATCTCTTTTTATTTGATCTCTTCCCTATATATATATATGTATATATATATATATATATATGTATATATGTATATATATATATATATACACACATATATATATACACATATATATATATGTATATCTATATGTATATATATATATATACATATATACATATATATATATATATACATATAGATATACATATACATATACATATATATATATATATATATATATATATGAATATATATGAATGTTCAGGTCCGAACATTCTCCGTCCGAACAACGCCGTTCGAGGCGGTTCCCGGTGGAATTTTTTGATGACATTTTTATGGTATATTATTCATCAAGTCTAGTTTCTCCATACCAAATTTCAGCTCAAATTTCGATCAGGAAGGCCTTCAAATTATTTTTTGAAGTTGACTGCGCCAAATTATACATAGAAAAATGCAGTTGACTGCATTTTCTATGTATAATTTGGCGCAGTCAACTTCAAAAAATCATTTGAAGACCTTCCCGATCAAATTTTGAGCTTAAATTTTTTGTGGATAAACTAGACTTGATGAATAACATACCATAAAATTTTCAAAAAAAAAAATCGACCGAGAACCGCCGCGAACGGCGGTGTTCGGACGGAGGATCAGGTCCGAACGTTCGGACCTGATCATTTGTGTTTATATATATATATATATATATATGTGTGTGTGTGTGTGTGTGTGTGTGTGTGTGTGTGTGTGTGTATAAGAGTGCACATTCACCCTCTTAAATATCACAAAATGATTTTTATATATGTTACTTTGTATTTTATTTTCGAAACGTGATGCACTTTTCTGTTAGTCCAATGCACTTTTACTCCATAGTCATCTACATTTATCACATTATTTTCAAAAAAGTTATCTAATATTTATCTAAAGTGCACTTTTGCATTTTGATCATTTTTGTCATCCACTGTACACTTCTGCTCACAGAAAGTCCATTTTTTAATAAAGACAGTTTCCTTTCAAAAAAATGTGCAAAAGTTTAAATGTAATTGTGCACATTTGAATTTAGCATTAATTTAAATATAAATATGCATTTCTGTGAACCATAGCATGCATCGTGTTGGAGTGTTCTCAAAAAAAAGAATGACACCCACATTCTTAAGGGCCCCTTGAACCAACACAGTTATTTGGCAAAATATAAATTGAGCTTCGATCTCACTCTCATGAAAAAACAATGAAATTTCATCCCAAATCATTGCTTGGAATTAAACCGGGAACATCTTCCTTGGGGCACCTCCTTCCTTCCAGGTGAGATATGGCCTCAATGTTTTGAGTGTTCTCATTTCTCACATTAATGTGTGTGTACGCGCGTGTGTGTGAAAAATTGTATGTTGAGTGAAGGCCCATCAAGGAACTTATGAAACTAACATAGCACCGGACCACCACTTAATGGAGAAACGATAACAGACGATGATGGGAGTTCTGATGATTAGGAAATGTGTTTAAACTATTCTCAATTGTAATTTATAAATGTCTACTACTCTAGGCCAATTTAGTGTTTCAAACAATATACATTTCATTTTTAATGTGTAGCATTTCTGATTTATATGACTAAATTTAAAAAAAAAAAATCAAAACCGCATGAAGGTCCTGAACCGACCCGAGATCGTACCTGGGATCAGCCGGGTAGCCGGGACCGGCCGAGTATCCATTGTGCAAAAATGCACGCTCCCACAGTCCCACATTTAAATGTGGGGAGCTTGTAACTCAACAACAATACATTATGTGTGCCTACAATATACATTTCATTTTTAATGTGTAGCATTTCTGATTTATATGACTAAATTTAAAGAAAACATCAAAACCACCTGAAGGTCCTGAACCGACCCAAGATCGCACCTGGGATCAGCCGGGTAGCCAGGACCGGCCGAGTATCCATTGTGCAAAAATGCACGCTCCCACATTTAAATGTGAGGAGCTTGTAACTCAACAACAATACATTATGTGCGCCTACACCCACGCAAATATATGGATGAAAGTTGAATAAGCAACACGTTTGAGGTTCACAAGGATAATACACACACGGACTCATAAAATCGGGATCGGTTTCGGGCTTCACCATTTATGGACCAGGACCAGCCGATCCGAGACCGGGAGCGGGTCCACCCCTATCCAATTATCCATAATCATGTTTGAACATGACTGCAAAAAACACCAACTATTTCAGATTTCAGAACCATATAAAATATCTGATCATAGCCGTGTTAATCATCGTGGTTGCAAAAAAAACAAGGAAACTTTAGATGCAAATGAACTGCAGATCATGCCTTAACAGGCGACAGCATAGTCTGATGAGACTATTTTATGTGTGGCTCAATCATTTGGCTACCTCAAAAGGAAAAAGGGAAAAACTTTGCTCGCAAAGTCGCAAGAGGGGCAATCTCATCGCCGCTCCTCGTTGTCAGAACTTATCTTAATAGCATATCATTAGATGAAAACTCAGGCCGCAGCGATGTCTACTGATTTGTTAATCAGGTCATTCAATTTTTCAAATCCCTGAGAAACAAAAGTTGCATTAATCCATTGTGCAAAAATGCATGCTCCCACATTTAAATGTGGGGAGCTTGTAACTCAACAACAATACATTATGTGCGCCTACACCCACCCAAATATATGGATGAAGGTTGAATAAGCAACATGTTTGAGGTTCACAAGGATAATACACACACGGACTCATTAGACTCTTTTCTTTCAAACAAGTCTCCCACAATGCTTATTTTTTTCTTTCCAACCTTGACAAGAAAAAGTTAGATGCAAATTTTAATAAGCAGATATTGTGGAGGAAAGGATGACCCAAAGTGTTGACTAGTTGGCATTATCTAAAAAAGTACTTCGTATAGTTTATTAAAACAAAAAAGTACATAATGAAATAATAACTTTAATTAAAGGATGGACTAGAAAAGTCATTGGATTGGTCCTTATTTCAGCACTAGAAGAATTACTTTTTAGTGGTCAAATAAGTTTAAATGATACTGCCTCCATCTCATTTTATGTATCTTACATTGGTTTGACACAAATATTAATAAAGTGGCTGGAAAAGTAAAAGTTATGGTTAAGATTTCAAGATAATAAAGTGATGTTGTACACCACATATTCCTTTCCAAAAAGGAAATATAACACTTATTTTGGGACAATCCAAAAAGGAAAGTAAAACAAGTAAAATGGGACAGATGGAATAAGATTAATATCAATTATCACCCATAAGCAAATAAAAATACGTACGTTGAAGAATATTATTGATAATACAAACTATTTGAATACATAACAAAAATGACATGATGCCACTTTCCGACTACAAATCCACTCACTTGACACATTAAAAGCATATATCAAACAATCAAATAAAGGTTATTTCGAAATGAAGTCACTTATTCGATATTTTAATATCATTTTCTGATTAGTAAAATGATCGGGTTTCTCATGGAAAACTGACTCGTGTATCACTTTTTTATATATTCAAATAGTTGGTATTATTAGAAATTTATTACAGTATGTATTATTATTGGTTTTAGTTATTTTACAGTTTTTAAATGTATTACCAACTAAACTCAGTTATTAGCTTAATGTAGACAATTAAGTCAGGGCTTGGTAGAGAGCCTACAGCATAAGGATGATAACAAAAAGAAGTGGGGATTACCAAAATCTTAGTTACAAAATGCTTCCAGCATAAGTGGATGACAACCAGATAGGCAGCTAGTAAGGCAGTTTTTGTGAGTTAAGAGTAGGTGAAGTTCCATGGTATGCATATTGCATTTACAGCACTGTAACTAGGCATGGCCATACAAATAATCTCAACTCATGCCTGTTTCATATTATTTTCCATGATGTGGGAAAAACTCATAATGACTGACAGAGTGACAGTCCATAATTAAACCGTTTGCATACCCCAAGAACTAAAGACTTTGTTTTGCATGAATTATAGGTTCTGAAAATTTTACATAATTAATTGATACAATGCAATTTTTGTTATCTTTTTTATCTTTCCTTTTGGCTCTGATATCATGTACAGATTCATTTAAGCCGACCCCAAAATCTTTTGGGTCTAAGGCTTGGATGTTCTTGTAATTGATACAATGTACTGCATGCAACTAACCTCAACATAGTTGGATTTAAGATTATGATGATGAAGACATTGATATATTGTTCCTACTGATGATAATTTCAAATTGTCTGAGAAAAACAAAAACCAAGTGGCAATTTCTAAAGCATTAATTATTTTGTTTCCTTACCATGCGGTTTGTGAAATCACCAAATCCTTCACTTGATAGCCTATTCAGTTTCCAATCATAGAACAACGGCTCCAAAACTTTCTCAAGATCTTGAACCTTAACCTTATCCTTAAAAGGTTTCGCTAATAATGTTTGATTGGTTGTTCCACCAAGCCATATCTATACATCCAAGAGAAGTTGTAACTCTGTCAGTGTTCCTTCCCAAAGAATAAAGAACACAGAGTAGTTATTAACTTGGAATACCCCCCCCCCCCCCCAAAGGTGGTTTTTGCAACACATTTATATACTACTCAAACGCAGTGAAAGGATGAGAATATGGGCCTTAGCGGGCACCATAACATGCTCACCTACTAAATTACTAAAACATCATGTGAGAGGGTACACCATAAACCACTCATCTGACAAACCCCTCATGAGGCAAGTTTTGTCTCAAACTTATATACTAGAGTCACACAACTAATGTGGGATGCTCACCAACATTAATCCAGACAGACCGAATATAAAGCAATGTATTCCTACAAATTTAGAGTTGGAAGTACCTGATAACTGTTGGGACCATCACCGACCAATCCAAGCTCAGCCATATAAGGTCTAGCACAACCATTAGGGCAGCCAGTTACCCTTACCACAACAGATTCATTATGGTCGAGGCCAACCTGAAGCCACACAATATCCATTCTTAGTAACGGTGCTCTACAACGATTTGAATATACACTCTCCGCCTAAGTGTTAAATCGCTATTCAGGGGCAACTCGTTCAACGGCCAAGTAGCAAGTAGAGCTGATTACTCGGAATTATTTGGCCATGTATTAATTAAATTTAAAAACATAAATACCCCAAGATTATAGTAACATATTAGTCTTATAATTCTTCAACGTGAATAAAATAAGGGGTTGTGACCTAAATATTATTCCCTCCGTCCCGTTAAAATTGTCTCATCTTTCCTTTTAAATTCGTCCCACTAAGATTGTCCTATACCAATTCGGTAAAGTTTGAGTGGTTTTAAATCATTCTTACCTTATTCTTAGTTTATCAATTCAATATCAACCACATAAAGTCACTTTTCCATAAAAATTACTATTATGGCGTTTATCTCCAAATGAGGGAACAGTGACACCCTGCTCTGTCCAGTGGCCAGTCAGACCTGTCCCTTCCTTGACCCATCCCACCCGTGACCCGCCGCCGTAGCCAGTGACCCTGCCACCACCGGTGATAGTTACCCCGCCGTCACGTTACCCGACCCGCCGCCAGTGAACCACCGCTAGGCGCTAGTGACAGTTACCCTGCCTCTGCCAGTGACCCGCCGCTGCCACTATGTTAATGAGGTCTCTTTTTTATCCAAATCTAAATTAAATCTTATTTTTGTCCATTCAAAAAATAGTATTATTTATGACATTATTCCTTAAAATAATACTCCCTCTGTCCCATAATAAGCTCTTGTTTTGACTTCGCACGTAGATTAAAAACGTTTGTATATTCCAAAATAGGACTATCATGTTTTTATTCCCTAAATATGAGTAACTACTAGCAATATTAGACTTTAAACATTGCAGTATTTTCCAAACTTGACAATAATTACTCTTATTTAGATAAAAACACGACACTCCTATTTTAGAATTCTCAAACGTTTTTATTCCTGTTTCGGGAACTTTTCCCCAAAAAAATCAATTTACTGGTTGCCAAGTAACTAGGCAAGTCAACCCTGTCACTGAATAGAGAAAATTGCCTAGTAGTTGGCGAGTTACTAGGAAAAATGGAATAGTGCGAGTCAATGTACTAATCGGCAAGGTCCTACCCTGAGTAGCGAGTATTCAGTGATTAGATAACATAGCTCTCCATCCAAACAAAAATGAAGTATAGTATCTTGCGTAGAAAGGCACACCCATTAACCGCAACTTAAAGGACGGGCTTAAGCCACATTACTATTACACATCCCGGCCTATTAAATTATTTATATTGTTGGAGCCCTGCATGGATCAACCTGATGATCCTTGTCTGACTTTATGTAACAATTATTATGGGTCGAACCTACATACCTTCACAAACATAGCTCGAACCCGCTTAAGAATGCCAGGAATTCCACGTTCTGCTTCAGCTATTGCAAGAGGGCAAAGAGGGAAAGCCGGGCATGCCATTGCTGTTAAATTAAGAGGATCCACGTGCTTAGGTTCCTACCCATAAAGAATATATGAGGGGCCAAATTATATAATGTTCCATGGTAATCTTGTTGGTTTGACCATACATGATGGATTTAACAATAATTTACCCTCCATTAGAAGGTTGTGATCAGGGGCGGAGCTAGGGGTGCCCGGGCTAGGCCCTGCCCCCCCCCCCCCCCCCATTTAAAAAATGCCAATATTTTTAGTGTAAAAAATTTCGTGTAAATTTTTTTCAATAATATTCTTTAAACCGGCCCAGTCTGGCCCAGTGCCCTGGCTCCGCCCCTGGTTGTGATAGAAGGGATATCTTGCATTAACCTAGCCACTATGCATTCCAGCCTGAAGTTAATCAAGTTATGGTGCTAAATATTCCCTCCTTTTTAAAATATGTTTTCTATAGTAGGTTTGGCACAATATTTAAGGAAAAAGTAGTAAGGGTTATGAATAGTGCATAGAAAGTATGAGAGAGGGTGGAAAAGTATGAAAGAGAAGATAAAAAAAGTAAGGGTAATTGAGTATTTTCAAGGGTTTAATGCATCAAACTCCCTCGTGAAATATAAATTCGGTGCATTAGCCCCATGTGATTTAAAAAATGCGTCAAACCCCCATGTGTTATAATTAATCATGCGCCAAACCCCCTCCAAGAACAAATTTAATTTCCAAAAAAATGAAAAATGATTAGTTTTTTTTGTATAATTTCGAAATTTTGACAAAGTTACTTGCATATTCAACCATATTATTAAAAAAAGTGATTTCAAAATTGTAAAATTTGTTCTTGTAGGGGGCTTTGTGTATGATTAATTAAAACACAAGGGGTTTTGACGCATTTTTTAGATCACATAGGGCTAATGCGCTGAATTTATATTTCACGAGGGGGTTTGGTGCATTTAAACCTTATTTTCAAAGAGAAAATTTACCAAAAAGGGAAAGTGTAGCAAAAAATAAAATACACCACAAAAAATGAAAGTCTAGCAAACATTTCAATACAAAGGAAGTAGATTCATTAACACACAACTTTCAAGCATTTGAACACACGGGAATATTGTTACTGTTGAAATATAAACTAGAATAATATTGAAGAGTGGAGGAAAGATTTTCTATGTCTTTCATTAGAGGGTTAAGGCCCTATATATATATTACAAAGATGGAATATTCCTATATAAGATGCTATACAATAATAATGTCTAGAGTATATTCCTAAAGCATATTCTAGAGCATATTCTTAAAGCATATTCCTAGATACAATAATACTTTCACACTCCCCCTCAAGTTGGAGCATAGATATTTATCATGCTCAACTTGTTACATAAGTAATCAACTTGAATCCCATTTAGAGCTTTAGTGAATAAATCTCCCAGTTGTTCTCTAGTCCTTCACATATCTGGTAGAGATTAATCCTTTTTGTATCTTCTCTCGAATAAAATGGCAATCAACCTCAATATGCTTTGTTCTCTCATGAAATACGGGGTTGTTTGCTATGTGTATAGCATCTTGGTTATCGCACCACAACTGAGCAGGCATTGGTGTCTTCAATCCAATTTCATTCAATAAATGGTGTATCCATATTATCTCACATGCGGATTGTGACATAGCTCGATATTCTGATTCAGCACTAGAACGAGAAACCACATTCTGTTTCTTACTCTTCCAGGATACAAGATTACCACCAACAAAGACACAATAGTCAGATGTAGATTTTCGATCATCTTTAGAACCGGCCCAATCAGCATCTACAAAGCATTCTATTCTCATGTGATCATGGTTTTGATAAACAATACCTCGTCCTGGTGCTCCCTTTAAGTAACATAATATGTGTTCTACAGCAGCCCAATGATCAATGGTCGGAGATGACATGTATTGACTCATTACACTCACAGAGAAAGCAATATCTGGACGAGTGACTGCGAGATAATTAAGTTTTCCAACCAATCGTCTATATCTTTCTGGGTCTTCAAATGACATGCCTTCTTGAGTGAGTTGCACATTGGGAACCATGGGAGTATTGCTCGGCTTTGATCCCAATTTCCCTGTTTCAGCGAGCAAATCAAGAACATATTTTCGTTGAGATAGAAATATGCCTTTCTTACTCCGTGTTACCTCAATACCCAAAAAGTATTTCAATGAGCCTAGATCTTTTGTTTGGAACTGGCTATGAAGATAATTTTTAAGGGCCAAAATACCTGCATTATCACTGCCTGTAATCACAATATCATCAACATACACCACAAGCAATGTGATACCTGTTTTTATTCGTCTTTAGAGTGATCTGATTTGCCTTTGATCATTCCAAATTGTTCAATTGACCGACTGAACTTCCCAAACCATGCACGAGGACTCTGTTTCAGACCATAAAGAGATTTTCGAAGTCGAAAAACTTTACCATACTCCCCTGAGCAACAAACCCCGGAGGTTGCTCGATGTAAACTTCTTCCTGAAGGTCACCATGCAAGAATGCATTTTTAATGTCCAACTGATGCAAGTGTCAATCATGAGTTGCGGCGAGTGAAATAAGTAACCTGACAGATGTTAATTTAGCAACAGGAGAAAAAGTGTCAGAATAATCAACACCATAGGTTTGAGCATAACCCTCCGCAACTAATCGGGCTTTCAACCGAGCAATAGATCCGTCTGGATTAACCTTAACAGCAAAGATCCACTTACATCCAATAGACTTCTTCCCTGTAGGCAAGTCTACCAAATCCCAAGTACCATTAAGATCCAAAGCATTCATTTCCTTTACCATGACATGACGCCATTCAGGATGAGACAAAGCTTCTTTAACAGATTTAGGAACAGAAATAGAATCGATGGAAGCAATAAAAGAACATGAGGCAGGGGATAACTGACTATACGACACATATGAAGAAATAGGGTGAGTACAAGACCGTGTACCTTTACGTAGTGCTATCGGAAGGTCAAGATCTGATGTAGAGACAAGATCTAAAGATGCATGTACTGGTTCAGGACATGAGCTCAAGGACGGACCAATATCAGGATAAGTAATCACACGGGTCACAGGTGGAGGGTGATCTGGTGCTCTGTTTCGACGGGTGTAAACCAAGTGTACTGGCGGTCTGGGGTCGGGAACAGTAACATGTGGAATAACTACAGAAGGTGTAGATTCCGGTATAGTGACAGAGTAAATGAGTATTTCATCATTGTCCCCATGAATATCTGTCTTGGATGATGAAACAGGTGTATTTTCATGAAATGATGCATCAATGGAAACAATATATCGACCTGTACTTGGACAAAAATATCTATACCCCTTCTGAACTCGAGAATAACCCAAGAAAATACATTTTAATGATTTGGGGTCTAACTTTGTAAGATGATGATTAACGTGTCTAACAAAGCAAGTGCAACCAAATGTTTTAGGTGCGATAGGAAAAAGTTCTTTATTTGGAAATAGGCAGTGATAAGGAGTTTTACCATTTAAAACAGAAGACGGCATACGGTTTATCAAAAAACATGCGGTAGACACGGCATCCGTCCAAAACTGTTTAGGCACATTCATTTGGAATAGAAGAGCCCTTGCAGTTTCTAACAGATGTCAATTCTTTCTTTCAGCGACTCCATTTTGAGGAGGTGTGTCTACGCATGAAGTTTGATGAATAATGCCATTTTGAAGCATAAAAGATTTAAATGAAGCCGAGAGATATTCTTGGGCATTGTCTCCCCTCAACACACGAACACGAACAGGAAGATTTAAATTGAGTTTTAATTTCAGCACAAAATGCAGAAAAATGAGTAAATAACTCTGATCGACGTTTCATAAAGTATAACCAGATCATACGAGAATAATCGTAAACAAATGTAACAAAATATTTGAAACCAGATTTGGACACAACAGGACATGCCCCCCAAACATCAGTATGAACCAGATCAAACGGAGCGTTTGCTCGTTTATTAAGTCGAGGACTTGAACTAGTACAATGATGTTTTGCAAATTCACATGACTCACATTGTATAGATGACACCTTATTAAACTGGGGGTACATTTGCTTCATTAGTTGGAGAGATGGATATCCTAATCGGTAATGAGCTTCTAATAAATTTCCAACCCCAAGACAAGATATACCTTTTGTGATTGATGTATCCAAAATATAAAGACCAGCCGACTCATGTCCTTTACCAATAGTCTGTTTTGTCAACAGATCCTGAAACACACAATATCCAGGAAAAAATGTTACAGAACAATTAAGAGTACGTGTGATTTTACTGATGGAAAGCAGATTAAATGCGAAATTAGGAAGACTCAAAACAGGTGATAATGGTAATGTAGAAGTTGGGACAACAGTACCGGATCCAAGAACATGTGAGGTAGATCCATCAGCTAAAGTGACACTAGAAGTAGGTAAATATGAATGAAACGATGAGAATAGACTAGGATTACCAGTCATATGATCTGTGGTCATATGATTTGTGGCGCCTGAGTCAATGACCCATTTCGATGATGATGAAAGAAGACATGTGTTTGAGATACCTGAATTAGTGACTACCGAGATAGGGACAGAGGAATGCTTTAGAGAATCTTGGTAGCTAATAAATTTGGCATACTCGTCGAAAGAAATAGCAATTGATCCATTAGATGAACTAGTAGCGGAAGCAACATGAGCAAGCAAATTTCCTTGATTTTTGAACCGCAATTTTCTACATTCTTTGATAAAGTGTCTGGGCTTCTTGCAATAATGGCATATTACTGCACTGTCAAATTGTCCCGTACAAGACTTTTTTTTGTTTTTTTTTTGTTTTTTTTAAATAAATTCAAAACTGAGATATAAGTGGAAACTTACAGCAGCCTTTCCCGTGTGTGGGCTCAAATTTTGGAGAATAAAATAACTTATCTACTAGGTCTTTGGACTCCAGTAAAATAAAGGACTCCAGTCAAAGCTCCAAAGCTTCGTCTCTGGACTTAGCTAGAAAACGGCGCTCCACAGACACCCTTCCCTGAAGAACGAACGAGTGAGACTTCCAAGATTCTATTCAAAAGATACCTGGAACGATCGGGATGCAAGCCGAGAAAACCAAAAGGGGAAATCAATCAGGAAACCCTTAATTTCCTTCGTTCTTCAGCGAGCGAGCCAGAGAGACAGAGCTGAAGGGTACTTTGTGTCGATGGCGATGGGGTTCGATTGAAGCTCCTGCCAGAAACACGGCGCGAACTTCCGGCGGCGCGTGCAGCTCACGCGAGCTGATTTGGGTGAGACACGTGCGGAGTTCGAGTCGCCGGTCGCCGGCAGCAGGCAAACCAGAGGGTGATGGCAGTGAGACAGATGTTGGACTAAGGTTATGAACTAAAGTGTGCTGATGGTCTGCTGAGGTTGTGAGACTACGGATGTTCTGCTAAGGTTCTGAAACGAAACTGTCGATGTTCTGAACTGGAAGAAACTGGGCTGTGAAATTAGAATCAAATGGAACCATAAGCTCCAATACCATGTTGAAATATAAACTAGAATAATATTGAAGATTGGAGGAAACATTTTATGTGTCTTTCATTAGAGGCTTAAGGCCCTATATATATTACAAAGATGGAATATTCCTATATAAGATGCCATACAATAATAATGTCTAGAGTATATTCCTAAAGCATATTCTAGAGCATATTCCTAAAGCATATTCCTAGATACAATAATACTTTCACAGTTACTTCCATGAATCACAATACACAAAGACCCAAAAAAAGACAATTATGTCAGTAAATTGTTAGTATTACTTCAATATTATAAATCTACCAAGTTTATTGGCAAGTTTATTAGAATGTACACAGACACAATCCATACTATCAACATAGCCTTACCAACAGACCAGCCTGTGAAAGAGATGCAGAGATAGGGTCTTTCCAAGCCTCCTGTATATCACAAAGGATAATGTTCTGATTTGGTGTAATGCGCACATCCAAGTTATACTTCTCAATAACTTCCCTTAGTGTCTTCTTAATTTCCCCTTTGACACGGCCATTATCAACATGAACACCACAAAACAAACTACCATTTCCCTGCAGATGAATGATAAAGTAGGAAAGAGAAAGGAGTGAGTGTAATAAAAGTGGGGGTAAAAAGGTGTTTTAATTGAAAAAACTTACAAGAAAAGGAAAGAGAGACAAATAATTAAAATTGTCTCATAAAGGAATACGAGACAGTTACTAAAGAACGGAGGGAGTATATCCTATTATATTTTCAAATAATTTTCAATTATTTCGTTTTAATGTATCAAAGCTTTTTTCTAGAGCACTTCAATTATAAAATCAAAGTTATTTTCCATTTTCTAAACTTAGGATGCAATAGATTTAAATGTCGTTGAGTATGTATTAATGAAAGTTTTTTGAATAAAAAATAGTTGCAGAGTCCTACACTAGCAAAAAAAAGTTTGTCCCGCTACACTAGTGAGAAAAATTTTGCCCCACTACACTACTGAAAAAACTCACTTCTCTACACTAATGAAAAAAATTCGCCCCACTTGACCCAAAATCCTGGATCCGTCCCTGGTTTCAGACTCTCTTCTTTATCTCATAAAATAGTCCAGTTTGGTCAAGAAGAGCTAGATTTTCATTTAATTCGGAAAAAGGGCCCCCCAAAAGGCCCTCACACATGTTACATATGTTTAAAAATAATTTAAAAAAAAAAAGCCAGATTCATTATATGTGAAAATTATTCCTTAACAAAATTAAAATCGCAATACATTGGTTAATAAACATGACTTGTGATTGGGACGGAGATAGTATATCTAATACCAATACTTAGTATGGAGGGGGTAACTTTTAGGCTGATAAGTGTGAAAACATGTTTCAAAAGTGTTTTTTGTAATTAACAGGAAAAGTTTCACAGATTAAAATAGCCAAGTGGCTGACCTGTTCATGCCACCCCAAGTAACTCTTGAACTCCCACTTGGGCAAATCACGGCAAGGTTCGAAGTTCTTTCCATAATACTGTTCAACAACAGTCCTAAATTTATCGATCCCCCATGTGCTGATTAAATATTTCATCCTACTGTACTTACGGTCATCTCTTCGACCATTTTCTCTCTGGGTAACAACAATGGCTTTGACAGCATACAATATGTCCTCTTTTGAAACATAGCCCAATGGCTCTGCAAGACGAGGAAACGTGGCTTCATTCCTATGCGTCCGTCCCATTCCACCACCAACCTGAAAAAGGGCATACATGACTTATGTTAAGACTAAGTGTGTTAGACCCAACTCAACCCCAAAAGACCTCTAAAGACTCAACCGAAAAAGAGCTCTAAAGAGGTTACGATTGTCCAAACACTTCCGTCTGATCCGTGTAATTTTTTCGTAGAGGCCCACATCATAACAATGGGTCTGGCTGACCTAGGTTAGGAATATATTGTGGTTAACTCTGCTATAAATGACCTCTGGTGAGGTCAGGATCGCCCAACACTTGTTCTTAACATCTGACAATAGTGTCTCCCAAACACATGCAAGGGAAAGATCAGTATCAAATGTGACATTCTTACATATATGTTAAAACCCTGAGGCTCTCCATTATCATCTGACAGGACCACTATCCCCACATCATTTGTGAAAAGATCCACTGAGTTGTCCGTCGGCACGGTAACTGCAACCTTAAACTTCCTCGGCAAGAACTGAGTTCCATAAATGGGCTCAGCCGAGTCAGGGAAGTTTGTCCCATGAGAATTATCCTCTCGAGCTTTGACCACTTCAGGAGATTCTGCTGACATGAATCTCTCTCCATCCAACCAAACATCATAATAAAACCCAGATTGAGGAGTTAATAATGATGCAATGTTATCGGCAGTTTGTTGGGCAAATAAATAGCTTTTGCTTGCAAGCGGGGATGCTGGAGCAAGCACATTTCTGTTCAGATCACCACACGCACCAAGAGTGGACCCCATGTTTCTAATGATAGTCCCCATCACAGTTTTAAGGTCTTTCTTCAAGACACCATGGAGTTGAAACGTTTGTCTCGTTGTTAACCGGAGAGTTCCAATACCGAATTGGTCAGCGAGATCGTCCATAACCAAATAGAGTTTGTTTGGAACCTTTCCACCAGGGTTTTTTGTTCGGAGCATGAAGGAATATGACCTTTTCCCACGCTCATCTCTATCATACTGTTGATAGCTACCATGGAACTTGATCAACTGTGTGGCTGCCTCATTTATGTTAGGTGTGTCTGTAAGGATTTCCTCATTGAGAGGATACCGTATGAAATTGCTTTGTTCTTTGAATATTTCAACCTTGCTACGTTTGGGCTCGGCAGCAGTGTCTGACCTTGCAGGCTGCATCGAATGAAAATTTAGTTTCCGAAGTTTCCAATTTATATACGTGGTAAAACAAATCTGCAACAAATCTACAAAATCTTTACATTTTCATCAGCTTTATAGAACAAGAAATGGATACATACATACACACACACACACACATATATATACATGCTAAGTCACAATTTTGAAGGTACTGGTGGTCCTTATTTTATGGCACTTTAACATTAAATTTTCTTTTCCACTCTTGCTCTTATTAAACGGAAGATGCTAATAAAGATACACTAGTTTTACTACTTCCTATGGTATGTGTCATTTTGTCAATTTGTCAGCTTAAATTAATGGATCAGGATGTTAATTTATTGATTGTCATCATCTTGTTGCTCACCAGGATGTTTTTTTAGGAAGTGTTCCCCTGAGATGGCCAAACAATTGAAACTAAATGCATCCCACCACCAAAACAGCCTTTCAACAGTTAAGGAATCAAATCACAAATACTTTGGTTAAAAAATGCAGACATTAACAAATTCTTCTTATGATAAAAACATCCTTCCTTAATTCCATTCTTCTGTTAAATAAATAAAAAAAGATGTTGTTCAACTATCATTTTTCTTTTACCTTCGCGTCAAAATGCCACGTAGAGAAATGGTACTTTCAGAAACAGTAAAATTCTGAGAAAAGTTATAATTATGATGACTCGGAAGTCCTTACTCTGGAAACAACTGCTGAAAATGCAACTTTTTTGAAATAAGAAAACCACAATTGCTTTGGTGAAAAAATGATGCATTTTTTCTGCACCCGAAAGGCAGTACTTGTCTAGGTATTTAAGTTTGGTTAATTCCCCTATTAGTGACTGGATTGTGTTCAACCTCAATGAGAAGCCACTACTTGCATTCCACATGAATTGCTTAATGCCAGTGCAATGGTAAAGGAAAGGGCATGGCATAGTAAAGCGCAAAAGGGTAGTGAAGGAGAATCCAAGTCAAACATATAATAGGGAAGCAGTAGGCATGCCACACCTACTGTGCCTCGCTGCAGAAAATTCATTATTTGTAACACATTGAATTGAAGCAGAAAGAGGGACATTTTCGCTTAAAACAAAATGTACACTGGGATAGAAGAAAAACAAAACGGCGGTGGATGTAGAAGAAACATTTACCATGGAAACGGCTCTAATGATGGAAACATTAGGAGTGGAAGAGGAAAGAGAGCGAAAGAGGCTAAGACGCTGAATGCGGAGGAGCGAATCAGGCTTATTCCTGGTGCCGGTAAAGCTTGGGATGCGAATCTTCGGATCCTTGCCAACGGCTGACCTAGCTGCTACCAACGACGATGTCATCTCCTCCGGCTCAAGCAGTATGCAATACAGGGCCTGGACTGTGTTCTGTTCTTTGAAACCTGTGGGCAATATTTTTACAGTGAAGTATAATCGCTGAGACAAGGATCGCTTCAGCACGACCGTAGAGTGGGAGGTGTGCAAAAGACAAAAGGTTTAGGGACTGAAAAAAGATGTGAAAATTACGGGGTCGGCGGGGACGACCGTAGAAAATTTCATTCATTCAATCATTGTAACAAAAAAGAAATCAAACTTTGTACACACTTTATACATATCATGTTTGTGAAGCTTTTTTTGTCTGTGAATCCAGTTCACAGATAATATTTTGTTTGTGCAAAATATTGTCTGTGAATCGATGTTCACAAACAAAAAACAAACTTTCACAGACATAAGTGTGTACAAAAGTGTGTATAAGAGTGTGTACAAACATCATTTTTGAAAAGAAATACCCACCTGATGATCGACGGAGGGAGGGAGGGAGGGTGGGTGTATAGCAGTGATGAGTGTTTAAGAAGGAAAGAAAGAAAAAAGAAAGCAGAATTGTATCTACATTCGGTCCATTCGCAAAAAATCAGTTTTTTTATCAAACAATTTAATTATATTTTGGAAAAATTCACACTAATAATCTTTGTGGTCAAATCTTTGGTGGGAGCTCACAGATGTCATAGAAACATAGAACATATTAAACAACTGAAAACATCTTGGGTTGCTAGTCAGTTTCTTGAGGTTTTTAAAACCAGACCACACTGGCCAGCTAAGGAAATTATAGAAACTGTTAGGAGGGCTTACAAGGTTGTTATTAAGAAGAACTATGCTTACAAGGTCAAGTATATTGCTCACAGAAAATCGCATGGAAGCATGAAGGATCATTATAATAAATTGGGGAGGTATCTACAGGCTCTGTCACTTGCAAGTCCTAACAGTACATTCAAACATGAAGTGGTTCCAGAAGCTAGGGTATTTCCACCTGTATTTCAAAGGCTATTTGTTTGCTTTGATGGGGTCAAACAAGGATGGCTTGAAGGCTGTAGAAAAGTACTATGTGTGGATGGGTGTTTTTTAAAGACATTTCTGGGTGGTATGTTGCTTTCTGCTATTGGAAGAGATGCTAATGAGTAGATGTATCCCCTAGCATGGGCTGTGGTGGAGGGGAAAAACAATGAAAGCTGGGAATGGTTTTTCATCCAGTTGCATATGGCTTTAGGTCAAATTAATGATGATGAACTGACTATCATTTCAGATGAACATCGGGTATGATGTAAACTATAATTACTTAATACTTTAGCATTATAACATGTATGTGTTTTATATGCATGTAGTGTAAGCTTATTACATTTTAGCATTACAGTAGTCTAAGATTACTGTCATTTTAGCATTTTAGCATTAAGTATTGTCATTTTAGCATTATTTTAAGTGGTTCTGACTGCACATATTAATGTATTTGTGTGTAGGCAATTCTTAGTGCAGTACAGAAAGTATTACCTCGTGCAGAACATCGTCATTGTGCAAGGCATATCTATGCTAATTGGCACAAGAACCACAAAGGAGATGAGTTAAAAATGGCTTTCTGGAAAGTGGTGAGGGCATATAATCAGGCTGACTATGAAGATGCAGTTCAAGAGATGGAGAAAATTAGCCCAACTGCCACTGCAGCTTTAAAAATGTATGACAAATCCAAGTTTTGTAGAGCTTTTATTCAAACAAAGACAAAATGCGAGGTAATTGTAAACAACATGGATGAGACCTTCAATGGATACATAATAAATGCTAGAACCAAGCATTTAATTTTCATGATGGAGGATATTAGGAGTGCCCTCATGCAAAGGATTGTGTCTAAAAGACAACAAATGGAACTGAGCCATCAAATGATCTGTCCTAGGATCCAAGCAAAGTTAGAAAAAGAAAAGGAGGAAGCAGCTAATTGTGCAGCTATGCCATCCAGTATGATGGTTTTTCAGGTCAACCATAGGATGGACAGTGTCATGGTTGATCTTACCTCACACACATGCACTTATAGGAAGTGGGAGTTGACTGGTGTGCCCTGCTGCCATGTTGTGGCTTGTATTTTCTTTCTCCATCAAGCACCAGAAGATTATGTGCATGATTATTACAAGAAGGACACTTACATGAAAATCTATAATGGTTCTATCCCTCCAGTTGCTCGTGAAAGGCATTGGCCCAGAATAGAGGCTCCTCTAGACCCTCCTATTAGAAATTGAGTCCCATATAAGAATCTAATCTCACAAACATGATAAAATTCATAGAATCAAACAATAAGAACACTAACCGGTTGAGGAGAAACCGAATGTTGATGGTGTTGTAGAAGACGATGAAGCCATTGATGTGTAGATTCTCTAAGGATACAAACCCCTACTGTGATGGATTGATCGGTTCTCATATGAGTCTCTTTTATAATGGTGTTCGAGACCCTTGGTAAGAAGCGTGTCTTTTCCTTTTATCGTAAGAGTGAGAACCGAACGAGTACTTATGTTTGTATCAAAGAGAAAACTCATTTGATCCCTTCTGTATTATTTAATGTTAAAACATACCCATCATATGTTAACAATACATAAATCAGGGACCAAATCTGTCACATGACAAACTTAATGGTAAGACATAAATGTCCCCAAAATATATTAAATTATATAAATGGTCCAAGGGCACTTAAATGGAATATTTTCCAACATTCTCCCACTCGACCTTGAGAACATTTATACATAAGTTAAAGTAAGTGTTGGCCAAGAAAAAATTCATCTTACTCCAAAATAATATCAAAGCAAATAAATACAGTCTAACGGGTCAATATAACCCGGGACCCCCATTAATCATACTTTGACACTTCTTAAAGAGTATAAGGATTAATATAAGCCAAATGACATTAAACTTAGGGTATTATGTTTGTCTATTAAATAACTTTGTGTGCACAATAAAGAATAGACAAAACATACTTAAGGAGGGATTCTAAATCAAGTACTTGAAAATATTAAATAAGATAACTAATCAGACACTATGCTATTAATTCCTAAACAGGATCTTTGATCAAGCCCATATTAGTGACATGTCTTTGAAAAATACTGGGCGGAAGTCCTTTGGTGAGAGGATCTGCTAGCATATCATTTGTGCTGATGTGTACGATACAAATTTCGTTTTCTTCCACTCTTTCTCGAACGAACAAATATTTTGTATCGAGGAACAATCCCGCTCCACTCGAACTGTTATTGTTTGAGAAGCTCACGGCCGCGGAATTGTCACAATAAATCCTTAGTGGTCTTGAGACGGAATTCACTACTTTGAATCCTTTGATAAGATTCCTTAACAACATCCCATGACATGTTGCGTTGTACACCGCAACATATTCAGCCATCATTGTTGAAGTAGTTGTAAGTCTTTGCTTGTGGCTTTTCCAAGATATTGGCCCACCTGACAGCAAGAAAATGTATCCCGAAGTAGACTTCCTATCGTCTTTGCACTTAGCAAAATCGGAATCGGAATATCCAACCACTTCTAAATTATTAGACCTCTCATAAGTCAATTTGTACTCCTTAGTCCCTTGAAGATACCGCAAAACTTTCTTAGCGGCTTTCCAATGCTCTAATCCTGGGTTAGATTGATATCTACCCAACATACCAGATACATATGCGATATCTGGACGAGTACAAACTTGTGCATACATCAAGCTTCCAACTACGGAAGCATAAGGAATGAGTTTCATTTGCTCTTTCTCAACCTCGGTTTTTGGGCATTGGAATGACCCAAAAACGTCTCCCTTAACTACTGGAGCAACTGATGGAGAGCATTGTTGCATGTTGAAACGTTCTAAAATGCGCTCAATGTATGCCTTCTGGGACAGGCCTAACGTCCCTTTGACTCTGTCTCGATGAATTTCAATGCCTATAACATAAGAAGCTTCACCAAGATCTTTCATGTCAAAATGGCCAAATAATAAGCGTTTTGTTTCATGCAACAAATCCAAGTCACTACTAGCTAATAAGATGTCATCAACATATAACACAAGTATGATGAATTTGCTCCCACTCATTTTGAGGTAAGTGCATTGATCTACTTTGTTTTTAATGAAGCCATTTGATTTCATGACTTCATCAAATTTAAGGTACCATTGTCGAGATGCTTGCTTGAGCCCATAAATAGACTTCTTGAGTTTACACACTAGATGTTCTTGACCCTTAGAAACATAACCTTCTGGTTGTATCATATAAACATCTTCGTGTAAATCTCCATTTAAGAAGGCTGTTTTGACATCCATTTGATGTAGCTCAAGATCAAAATGAGCTACTAAAGCCATAACGACCCTTAGGGAGTCCTTTCGAGAGACGGGTGAAAAGGTCTCTTGATAATCTACACCTTTCCTTTGAGTGTACCCCTTGGCAACCAATCTTGCTTTGTATCTTTCAATGTCTCCCTTTGGATCTAATTTAGTCTTAAAGACCCACTTGCTTCCAACGGGCTTTTGACCCTTTGGTAATTTAGCAAGTTCCCAAACATCGTTCTTCTCCATGGAAAGAAGTTCCTCATTTATGGCTTCTTTCCAATGAGTCGATTGGTCACAATTAATGGCATCAAGGAAAGATATAGGATCTACAACTTTCCCTAAATCAAAGTCGGCTTCTTCATTCAAATATATCAAATATTCGTCAAAATTTGTGGGGCGTCTGACCCTTTGAGATCTCCTTAAGGGTTGCTGATTTTCCGGAATTTCATTAGTAATTGGTGGAGTTGGTTCAACATTGATTGGAGTTTCATTCGCCTCTTAACTTGTTGCATCATTATTATGAGGTGTATGACTTTCACTATGATCTTCAAGTGAGGAGTTAGCTGGAATGGGCAGTATTATAAGTTGATTTATTCCATTGCCCTCTTGAAGTTCATCACAAAAGTTTGAACCACTACTACTCCCACTAATGTTAGTATTCTCAAGGAATTCAGCATGTCGAGTCTCAACAATTCGGGTGGTATGAGATGGGCAATAGAACCTATATCCCTTAGATCTCTCGGGATAGCCAATAAAGGAACAACTGATGGTTCTCATGTCAAGTTTCTTCAATTAAGGATTATACACTTTTGCTTCAACCGGACAACCCCACACTTTTAGGTACCGTAGACTAGGTTTCCTGCCCGTCCAAAGCTCATATGGAGTCTTAGGGACAGATTTAGATGGTACTCTATTCAGTATGTGGGTTGCTGTTTTTAAGGCCTCGGTCCATAAGAATTGGGGAAGATTAGAGTTAGCCAACATACTTCGGACAATATCCATAAGAGTCCTGTTCCGCCTTTCAGCAACCCCATTTTGTTGAGGGGTGCCGGGCATGGTATATTGGTTGATGATCCCGTGATCTTTACAAAATTCATGGAAAGATCCAGGAGCTTGACCAATATCAGTGTGTCGACCATAGAACTCTCCACCCCTATCCGATCTCACTACTTTGATTTTTCGATCAAGTTGATTTTCAACTTCAGCTTTATAAGCCTTGAACATATCTAGTGATTCGGATTTTTCCTTAATCAAATATAGGTACATATAGCGTGAATAATCGTCTATGAAAGTAATAAAGGACTTATGACCACTTATGGAATCGGGAAAAGGCCCACAAATATTGGTGTGTATTAATTCTAACAAACCAGTGCTTCGTGTGGCGCCTTTCTTAATTTTCTTAGACAATTTCCCTTTCAAACACTTCACACACTTGTCATAATCTGAGAAGTCAAGATTTGGAAGAATTCCGTCTTTCACGAGTCTTATCATTCGATCTCGTGATATGTGGCCCAACCTTTGATGCCACAAATTAGACGACGATTCCAATTCTCTCTTTCTCTTACAAGGATTTTCAGTTATATTAAATGACAAAGGGGATTCCATAAAATTAGTATCTAAGCATAATTTATAGAGATTTCCCTCCATGCTACCAAATCCTATTACATTTGAGTTCAAGCTTATTGTCACTTTATTGTACACGAAATTAAATGTAAAACCATCAGCACTTAGTTTCGATACAGACACTAAATTACGAGTAATATTAGGTACATAAAGAGCATCACGAAGATGAAGAATGAAGCCACTCTCTAAAATTAATGAGATAGTTCCAATGGCCTCCACTTCTAATTCTTCTCTGTTGCCCGCCTTAATCACTCTTTGCTTTCTTCCCAATGTCCGGATTGAATGGAATCCCTGCGGTGTGTTTGAAACATGAACCATTGAACCAGAGTCAATCCACCAAGTATTTAGGGGAACTGATGTGTTTAATGATTCATAAATTACATAGGTGGTTAAATTACCTTTCTTAGTCAGTCATGCCTTAAACTTAGGGCACTCCCTCTGGTAATGCCCTTTGAAGCGACAAAACTTACAGTAAGGACCGGAGCTCACGCTTGCACCTATCTTTGGGATCTTAGAAATGTTACCTTTTCCTCCTTGACGATCGCCTTTCATTTTCTTTGAGTTTGTGGTGGTGAGATGAGCAACATCTGTTTTTCAACTTTTAGGCGCTCTTCTTCTTGAACGGACCATAAGATGCAGGTAGAGAAGTCATTATGAAATGAACGAGGAAACCTTCACTGATCTCCATGTCCATACTTTTGAGCTTATTGGACATATCAGACATTTTCATGATGTGCTCACGAATACCACTCACTCCATCATACTTACTTGTCAACATTTTGAGAATTAAGGTACTAGCATGTGCTTTAGAAGTGCCCTTAAACTGTTCTTCCACATATTCTAGGTAGGTTTTCGCATTCTCAGAGTCTGGAATGGCTCCGCGAATAGCTACAGATATGGAATTCTTGATTATCATGAGGCACATTCGGTTGGACCTCTCCCACTGTTCATAAGAACGTTTCTGTTCCACAGTGCTCTCAGCGTTAGGAGCATCCGGTGGATCAATTCTCAGTGCTTGGTCAAGGTCCATCATGCCAAGTGAGAGTTTTACAGATTCTCTCCATGTTGAAAAGTTTGTGCCATTTAGAGGTTCTATCCCATAATTGTATGGGGTTACAGTAGATGCTGAAATAAAAGTTTTAACAGAGGTATTCATAGAAGCTATTTATAATATACAAGGGAATACAATAAGACATGTCAATTATTAGTAAATAAGCCTATTATTAACACCAAATAATAGGAAAAATTCATATCGTGTTTAATAACTAACATTGCGTTGGCTAATGCTAATTATCAAACATTATGATATTAAAATTAAAATTAGGTTGCAAATTGTGTCACATATCACCTTTGGGCAGAAATATAACACATTTGATTACGCTAAAATTTCATTATACAAGTTATCAAATAACACACCTTTGGGCTTGTTAAAAGAAAAACTCATACAATTATTTAAGATAGTCAAAACAAATAATCTTCCGTTGGGCTGATCATTGAATTTGACAATAAGATAATTGTACAACCAATTACCTCTTAAATTACATATATTGAGAAACAAAGTTTTAGATCATACATATCCAATTGTAATAGGTTGTAATCTGCATTTAGAGTGACATTGTACATTCTGTAAAATAAATGATCCAAAAGCAAATTGATGTATTTCCTTTTATTAATAATGATGACCGTCGTTCATCTTAATCAACAGCAATCAAAGTTACATGCATTTTTTTAAGTGCATACGGTTGACAAAAGGATTCATACAAATCATAAAATGAACATAAAATGAAGAGTAAACGGTATATATGAATCACATACTAGAGGTGATAGCACTAAAGCTAATGGTGAACATCACTGCCGTAACACATCAACTATATAAATTTGTAAATGATATCATCTGTTTATTTATAATCTCAGTTTTTTTATTTTAGTTCTCTACTCGGTATTAACCGAACAACAAACGAGTTAGTCAATCAAAACTGGATTTTAGATTTAAACAAGTCTGCAGAAAATTAGTTTTTCCAAAATCAGTTTTAAAGCCAATAACTTGCGACAGTGATAAACAGAATCAACTTGCTAAGTAGATGTCTACACTTGAATTATACGTACTTGATCCATTTAAATATAAGGAAATTAACACATTTGCAACACACTAAGAGGCATCACGTTGATATGGATAAATAAAATCATATGTGAATCATTATTATTAAGTGGTATGAGGCAATTCTTAGCCCTTAGACACGACATACAATTCACATACTTTAGGGCAATTCTTATATAAAAACACCACTATGGATGGACATACCATTCACACAAAAGCAACAGAAACAAAACTAAAACTTAATTCGCAGTATCGCAAGTACGACAGACTGAAAACTTCAAATTTTATCAACGTAAGTGAGTATTAACGGGCTCTGATACCAAATTATTAGAAATTGAGTCCCATATAAGAATCTAATCTCACAAACATGATAAAATTCATAGAATCAAACAATAAGAACACTAACCGGTTGAGGAGAAACCGAATGTTGATGGTGTCGTAGAAGACGATGAAGCCATTGATGTGTAGATTCTCTAAGGATACAAACCCCTACTGTGATGGATTGATCGGTTCTCATATGAGTCTCTTTTATAATGGTGTTCGAGACCCTTGGTAAGAAGCGTATCTTTTCCTTTTGTCGTAAGAGTGAGAACCGAACGAGTACTTATGTTTGTATCAAAGAGAAAACCCATTTGATCCCTTATGTATTATTTAATGTTAAAACATACCCATCATATGTGAACAATACATAAATCAGGGACCAAATCTGTCACATGGCAAACTTAATGGTAAGACATAAATGTCCCCAAAATATATTAAATTATATAAATGGTCCAAGGGCACTTAAAATGGAATATTTTCCAACACCTCCTCCAATTAAAATAGGTCCGGGAAGACCTAGAAAGAATAGGAGAAAGGATCTCCATGAAGATCCGAAAAACCAGGAAAACTAACCAAACATGGGTTGCAAATGACTTGTAGTGTGTGTAAGTCAACACAACACAACAAAAGAAAGTGTCCCGATAAAGACAAAGCAAGCAGTTCAAATGCTCAAACCCCAGCTAAGAAATCAAGGGGGAGACCAAGGAAGGTTGTCCTCCCTTCTACTGAACCAGTAAGAGAAGCAGATATTGGAAATGTAACTTCCCAACCTACACAAACTGGAAGAGGTGGGAGGATAATGATGAGAGGTAGAGGTAGAGGAAAAGGCAGAGGGAAAGGACAGAGAGGAAGACATGTATTAATGAAATTTGAAATGAAAATTTGTTGTGACAATGGCAGTAATGGTTGATGTTTTGTGGTTGCAGGTACCCCAAGGATTTGGTGTGTTCATTGATGATAATGGAAACTCATTTGTTAATGTGAGGATGATGAGTTTGAAATTGAAATTGTTTAGATTTGTTTCCCTGGAATTTTATGCAATGACATTGTTTGATTTTTTTTGTAGGCCCCTGGTCAGGTTGGAGGTCCACAGATAATTTCAGGGGCTGTCTGTCCTCCTTCAAGCAATGCCACAGCATAAATAGGCTTTTCATGTTTGGGCTGGAGTTGATATGTCATATGATGTAGTATCTGGGATGATGTAATTTGGATGATGTGTTATTTTGTTGTTTTATTTGGATGATCTATGTATTCTGGATTATTATGTACTTCACATCAGTCACATGATGTATTTGGATGGTTATGTACTTCATTGCAGTTAGATGATCTATTCTGGATGATATTGATTTTGATTACTTTAGTTCAATTTCAGTTAGATGGATGTGTGATATATGTATATCATTTCACTTAGATGAATGTATATCTTGATGATTTCAGATCAGATTGAGTTAGTGGGATGTGTCATTTAAGTATCTCATTTTGGCAGATTCAGAAACACATTCAGATTCAAGGAATTGAAATAGTTCATTTTGGCAGATTGAGAATACATGAATTTGGCTTGCATATTTAAACACAACGAGTGCAGATTTTTAACTTGCTGCACATGTTACACAAAGTGATAAGCTACACAAACCAAAATGATGAACACACTTTTAAACACATTTGAGATTCCAAACATAAATTTCACACTTCAAATCCAAGGGTACAAATTACATATTGTTATATAATCATAACAAGTACATTAGCAGCATCTAAACACTTGTACATTTCACTTCAAAGAACTTAAAATACCAAAAACAATCCAAGATACAAGTACAACAATAATAGCATATTTTTCTCCTTTTGCGCTTTTGGTAGCCATCATTTGTGCTTCACTTATCAAAGTCTTCATCTTCTTGTTCTTATTCTTCAGTTTTTGCACTTTTTCTTCCAACTTCTTCTTGTCCCCCAACAACTTGGAAATCAATATGTCTTTGTCCTCCATTTTGTAGTCATCACAGGTCAAGTCATTGTCATTAAACCATTTGAAGTACCTACAATCTGCATTCTAAACACACCATAACACAGATTATATAAGGCACACCTCATTACCTTATCCATCATGATATTAAAAGCATAAATTCAGCCCAACATGGTATCAATTGACCTAAATTCAATAAATAACATTCATCATGGCTTAACCTTAAATCTTTACCAATACATTCAAAATTGAAAACACAAAATACTTACTGGCAATAGTGAGCATCCAAAAAACTTCCGTCCAAGGTTAGGACCGTTCTTCACCGCTCTCAGTTTACAGTCGATGTTGTGATGACATTTAGGCCTGCCTGCACCTGTATTGGAGTTCCTAGAAGACGACCCACTCACAGACTTCATCTCGAAGAAGACGACCCGCCAGCAGCTTCAATTTCTTCCCAGCCTTTTCTGGTTTCCTTCTTCCCTGCGATGCGACTAAGGTCCTTCTCTGTTTCCTCCTTCCTCGTTCTTTCTCAGAATGGTTTCCGGCTTAGGGATAAAAATCAGACACGTGCGGTCACGTGAATATTAGTAACTGGCTAACACTTGGCTTACAGGTTAATAGAGTGAAGGTGGAAGATTAACAGCTTAGTTGGTATTATTACAGAATAATATGTACGGCGGATTATTAATAGAAGACGGGCAATAGGTTGGATTATTAGTGTGAATTTTTCCTTATATTTTCAATCGAATTTTGCAACTTTGTAGAAATACTCATCTAATTTGAAACAATGTTACTATTATTACTCAGTTTCTAATTCCAAAAATATGATCACTTTATGTTTTTTCCCAAAAATTGACTCGATCGCTCCGTCTTCCGCATAAGAATGAGACGCATCGCATATCTTCCTTTCATCTCCCCCAGATCTACGCATCCACCAGCTCCGCTGCAAAGGTCGCCACCTACACCAGCAGACACCTCTCCTTCTCAAGCGGACAACAATCTCTCACGCAGGTGTTCTCACGTCATCATCGGCCCACTGACCTGAGCCACTCACCTCCTCTGTCGGATCACTTCTTCTTCTCCTTTCTTTTCCGCAGACCACCGTTCTCAGAGATCGGATCTGAACGGTCTCCGCTCGATGTGGAGCATCTGGCCGACATCGGTCTTCTTTCGCCGATGAACAGATCGTTATAAATGGTATGGTAGCTATGTTTCGGCGACGGTGGCGGTTAGAGTTCGGCGATGGACGACGACTTAGGTTTTTGCGGTGGACAACGCTAGGCTATTAGACGAGCAGAGGTTAATATTTGGGTTTAGATGGAGGAAATGGCGGACATAGGCGGCTAGGGTTTGGTCTGGGTAGTGGGGGCGGCGTTGGGCGGCGGCTAGGGTTGGGTCACGACGCAGGGAGCTAGAAGGTCGGGGAGGGGGCTGGGAAGGTCGGAGGGGAGCTGGGAAGGTGGGGGAGGGGGTTGGGGTGGTGCAGCGACGGTCGGGGCAGTTTCAGTGGTGCGGGGCTCAGAGGTCGGGGACATTGAAGGTGGTGGGGGTGGGGCAGTGGGGGTGGTGCAGGGGCTAGGGAGGTGGTGGTAACTGATCAGAGGGCGGTGACCGGAGTAATTTTGTGTCACCGTGGTCGTCAGCGACGGTGGCCGGACGGCGGAGATGTCAGTGTGCCGGCGGAGATATTACTACAGAAATGTCACTGTGGGATTGCACTACGGAGGTGTCACTGTGGCCGGCGACGGCGGTAGTGACATAGGTGTCAACGACAGTGACACGTGCGTCGACGGTAGTGACATGGGCGGCGGGAACGGTGACATCCGACAGTGACATAAAAATTGGACAGTGACATGAATATTTGACTGTCACTTTATTTGAGTCACATTTTTGTCCAAATGTAAAAGTGGTCGCATTTTTAGAAATCAGCCTTAATTTAGTAATATTCAAAAATAACCCCATGTAATTTTGAATATTTAATTTATTTATTAAAAATTAAATTACGAAGTAATTATCAATAAGTAATTTAATTTTAATATTGGTTGATCAAAGTAATAGACAAAAGAAAATAAGTCTTTCTTTATTTTTTCACATCCGCAAACACACACAAACAGGCGACCTTGTCTTTTAGCCATGTTAAAAACTAGCTAAATTACGGTGTGCAAAAGACAAAAGGTTTAGGGACTGCAAAAGTAAATTTATACGGTAGCTAGTTTTTCTTTGTGACCTTGACTTTTAGCCATGTACATTGAATCTGGACAACATAGCGCACGCAGGGGTGTTAAACACCTTACGGGTAGTTGCATGGCCGAACATAGGTATTTTTGGCTTTTTAGGCTTATAAACCAACGTTTTCACTAAATACGCAACTTTTGTTTTACGGGCTGAATTGTGTAATAATAAGAAAAAAATAAGGTTGGGGTTACTTTTCTGGTTGAATTGTATTGGTTGAAGTTACTGTAGAGACGAAAAAGGAAGACCCTGAGCTGCACATACAAGGTATAGGGCATCAAATTAAAGTTGCTTCCTAGACGAGAAAGGAAGACCCTGGTTGAATTGTATTAATTTAAGTTGCTTCCTTTCTGCACATACAAGGTATAGGGCATCAAATTGATGCTTGCACCCAAATCGGCTAAAGCATTATAAAAAATCTCACTTCCTATGGAGCAAGGGATAGTGAACTTACCTGGCTCCTTGAGCTTTTTAGGCATCTCCTTTAGCACCACTGCCGAGCACTGTTCATTCAACACCACTGATTTCGGTTCTCCCCGCTTTCTTTTGTTAGAGAGGAGTTCTTTCATAAACTTGGCGTACCTTGACATTTGTTACAACGCCTCCATGAATGGTACATTTACTTGAGGAAGAGGTTCAAAAACTTGTTGAAGTCCTCAGTGTCACTTTTCCCCTTTAAGCGTTGCAGGTATGGGAGGGGAGGATTGTAAGCTTTGACTAGAACGGGTTGCTTTGGAACTGTTCCCCCCTCCTCCTTCTTTTCTTCTTCCTTCTTTTCCTCATGAACAACTGCAATAGGTTCAAATTCTTCAACTTTCTTCTCCGTGGCAGCAGGCTCCAGATCCCGTCCACTCCTCAGTGTGATTGCGTGAACTTGCTCTCTTGGATTATTTTCGGTGTTGCTGGGGAGGGATCCCTTAGACCTTTCAGATATGGCCTTTGCAAGCTACCCCAATTTATTTTCCATGTTTTGCATCCTTGAGTTTGCTTGTTGTTGAATTTGCGTTAATTGTTCGAGTATTTCTTTCAGGCTAGAAATTTTTTGATCAGTCTCTCTCATAAAGCTCCCTTGCACCGACTAAGATGCTTGTTGTTGGCCTTGAGGTGCTTGGGGCTGATTATAGTTCCTAGATTGCTGATGCTGCTGATTTCCTTGCCCGTAATTCCCTTGTTGCTGATGTCCGTAGGGCTGATTGTAATAGCCATGTCTCTGAAAATACATCACATCTACTTGCCCCACTCCAGGGGCTGCCGAGTGTGCCATCATATTACATTCATGTGGCCAATGGAGTCCCCCACACATTGTACAAGAAGGACTTATAGGACCGGGGTCTACCATGTTTACACTAGGCACCGAGTGAGCAAGTTCCACCTTTTTCCCTAAGTCATCCACGCTGGTTGTGAGCTTCTGCATCATGCTTGCCAATGTATCTACCCGTGCAGAGAGGGCAAAATTATCACTGATTTCGTATAGGCCTGGAGCTTTTTGCTGAGGAGAACTTCTGCCACTGTACCAGGATGCATTGTTTGCAACTATCTTCTCAATCAGTTCTTCTCCAACCTCTGATGGTAATTGGGGAAAGGCTCCATTGGCGGAAGCATCCATCATCATCTTCCCCTCATTGTTGATTCCACTGTAAAAGAAAAATAAGATCTCACAGTTGCTCATCTTGCCTTGAGGGCAAGACCTTCTCAGTATCTTAAACCTCTTCCATGCTTCAGCTAAAGTTTCCAGGGATCTCTGCTTGAAGTCTTATAGCTGCTTCTTTAACTTTAAAGCCTTTGATGTTGGGAAGTATTCTTTTATAAATGAACTATGCAGCTGGTCCCAAGTCTGGAGGTGGTGGTGAGGATTGTTGTCCAACCACCTCTGTGCGTCGTCGCTCAGTGAGAACGGGAAAAGCATCATATGTACGTGATCATCAGTTAATCCAGATATCTTGAAAGTTTGGCACATCCTCAGAAAGTGGGTAATATGTACCACTGGATCTTCTGTAGGGCCTCATCCAAATTGGTTATTGGACACCATGCTTATCACCGTCGGCTTGATCTCATAACGGTTGGCGGTGATTCCCGGCACTTGAATGCTATCATACTCTGAAACGTCTGGCATAAGGAACTCTGCAATGGTTTATCCCTGATAGAGCGGATTATTGTGTGGAACGTAAGCAATGGGTGGAGGCACCTGCTGTCTAGGATGGAAAGCTGGTTGTGGCTGAGCAGGCGGTACTTGGGGTTGGTTGTGGTACTGATTGGGATATGGATTCTGGTATGGGAGCTGATTTTGGAATGTAGGTTGAGTGACTGGAGGTGGAGTCTGTCTTGGCTGGAAGACGGGAATATCCTGACCTCCTCCTTTCATCCCATAAAGTCATAAACTGGGTTTTGAAAATTGGTTTCAGGAGCGGTAAAGGTATTTTGGAAAAGTTGGAACAAACACTAGTACAAAAAAGGCTTTTCACATCGGTCAAAAAAGGCTTTTCACATCGGTCAAACAGCCGATGTGGTTCCAGCCCATGTGAAAAGTAGATACTTTTCACATCGGTCAATGAACCGATGTGGAAATTCTTTCTGCATCAGTCGTTCAGTGCCCGATCTAGAAGACAGTCCAAAACGGCGTTTAAAATGGTATTTCACATCGGTTATAGCCGATGTGAAAGAATCCACATCGGATCCGAGATAACCTATGTAGAAAACCTTCATATTTGAACGCATCACAAGGTATTTCACATCGGTTATAACCCATGTGAAATAAAATTCACATCGGTTACAATAACAACCGATGTAAAATCTCGAAGAAGAATTAAAAAAAATGCTTTAGTTTTTAGCATTTGGCAGCAGTTTGAATTAAAACTTCATACGTAGGGGCACAAAAATGTTTTACTTACTATTGTTATTCCACGATCGTGGATTGCTTGGGAAAAAGTAAGCATGTTTTACTTATGTTTTTCACCCCTGTCCCCTTACACTCATTGAATCCAATAAGTCTATCAATGATTTTAGTTAAATATATTTCTTTATAAAACTATGCATTTTAGCAGAGCATTGATATGTTATTCTGAAAGTTATTAAAACACTTCCAAAGGCAATAGAATATAAAAACATACGGAGCACGTATATTTTGAGACACTTAAGAAGTAATTCCCTCTACTACTACACACTACAAAAAAATAGAAGCAAAAACCGGATTCATTTTATACAATTACACAACCTCGGACGAATCCGTTTCTGGGAGTGCGGCTCTACTTTTGTGCTTTCTCATTTTCAGCTTCTTCTTTCTCTTAGAAGAGGACAACATCTTCTCAAGTTGGTTGATTCTAGCAGAGAGCGCAGATATGGTGGTCAGCTGCTCTTTACCCGATTCTTGTGCAGTTTCTTTCACCCAATCCTTCAACAAACAGGACTCATCAATAAAAAGAAGCAAATAAAGTCAGTTACTCATTGGTAGGGAGGTGTTGTTAAAAATAATTCCCTCTACCACTAAAATAAGTAAATAACCAAAGCAAAACAAATTGTGCTACCAACATTTCCATAAAACTAGCATTCCAAAATACTTGACAAGGATATCATGAAAGTTGTTTTATATACCTGAATTGCATCAAGCTTCAACAGAAGGTTCATTATGGTCTCTGCAATCACATTTTCAGCTTGTCATCAATGGGCTTGTCAGAAGAATCCTCCAAAGCCTGAATATGAGTCCTTAACTCAGCCACTTGCTCTCTAAAATCCCAGTCCTGCCTAAATCCTACTCGCGAGCGTCGTCCAACGATGAGGGTTTGAAGTTGTTGCCTGTACTCGACGCCGGAGACGCAGTTGCGTCAATCCCAGTTCATTAATTAAGCAATTGAATAAAGGTACTCACCCAGAGACGTAAAGTCATAGAAGTTCCCTTTATCAAAGTACATTTCTGCAATGAAAAAATAAATAAAAGCAACAATAAGGATAAAAAGAAGAAGCACGAAAACATATTTTATCCTTCTAGTCTGCATACGAAAAAGGCTGGAAGGACAAAACATATGTTACTATTTTGAATTCAGAAATAACAGAAGCATGAATTATTTTAAAACATGGGTTAAGCCCAACCTATCTGACCAAGCAGCTCAACTTTGATACCATTGTGTTCAACCTTCTTTCCTGATATTGGCTCAATTGATATATAAGAGAACATCAGAAATCATAATTTCAAATTAATTCATATAATGTGCTCAGAATGAATCAAACAGAAATGAGGGGGGGGGGGGGGGTATACTCTAGAATACCTTCCCAACAATATTTTCTTGACTTTGGAAGAGGGGGACCATTACCGTTTGGTCATTTTCCTTTTTCAATGGGACCTCAGACAACAAGCAAATGATGGAAACAAATTACTGAGAAGCATACTGCGCCAGTGCAGCATTATTAACTAACAAAAACTAGAAATAAGATCTTGAGGTATATAGATATTGGAAAAATCAGTTTCAAGATTCATAGTGATTAAAAACTCTGAAAATGCCATTAGATCCCAAAATTCCACAACTGTCATTTAATCCATCCCTCAGGATTTACTGGTTTATATATATATATATATATATATGTGTATATATATATATATATGTGTATATATATATATATGTATATATATATATGTATATGTATATGTATATATATATATGTATATGTATATATATGTATATGTATATATATATGTATATGTATATATATATATGTATATATATATATATGTGTGTGTGTGTGTGTGTGTATACACACACATTAATTTATCCGTATTGAGTAAATACATCAAATAGATATGAATCAGTAAAGATTACAACTTTACTAGCCTAAAAAGATAAATATACCTGCTTGCGTGACTTCCCATCTGAAAATGTGATTACAATGTGGCATGCTCGCTTAAAAGCTCCAAGGATGTAATTCTGCAGCCAAAAGTGTCACCAATGCAATTATGCAATGCCACAATGTAGAAGAATTGAGATAGTAAGACCAAGGTCCGGAGACTAGCTCAGCGACTAGCTCAAACTGTTGGTCAGAAATCCTAGGCTAAGCCGTCCGACCTGCACTCGGCACCGGAGCCTGGCAACTTTACCCACAGTCGCGTCTGGTTGCTAGCCCAAATCTGGTCGCAGGGTCCGCCTCTAGTCGTTGGGTCCGTCTTTTCCTTTTGGTTGCTTGTCGCTGGGTCCGTCTATGGTCGATGGGTGCGTCTGCAGTCTGCCGGGTCTGTCTGGTCGCCGGGTCCATTGCTAGTCGTTGGCCGTCCGCGGTCGCTGGTCGTTGGCCGTCCGCTGTCCCGGGCCGATGGTCGCTGCTTTGCTGAAATTTGGGCTAGGTTTGAAGGTCTTCCTAAATAACAAGAGACAACGCGTATCCCATAGGTTTAACTTCATCTAGATCGGTTCTATCTAGTATCAGGCACGCTTTATTTATTTTGCTATTTTTCAAAATCGGTTTTAACCGATCTTAAAACAACTTCCATTAATTAAAAAGTTGACCCCGTTTTTTTGTTTACATCGGTTGTATATAAGACCGATGTAAAATAGTTTTATAAAATTGTAAACTACACCCGTTTCACTATTTAACATCGGGTATAACAATAACTGATGTGAAAAAGTTTGTAAAAATTATAAAAATGACCCCATGTCAGTATTTCACGTGGATTATATGATAACACATGTAGATAAGATGATGTAAAAAGCCTTTTTTGTACTAGTGAAAGGAGGGAGGTTAAATTGTGGTGAAGGCTGATTTTGGGAAAAGGTTGGAATGCGGTAGTTTTGAAAACTTGGAGGGTTTCTAGGTGAAATTGGTGGTGAAGATTGGAGTGACGTGTTGACATAGAAATTTTGTTGAGATGTAGGATCAGGGATACCAGACATCCCTATGGTTCCAGATGAAGACTGATGGTCCATGGTGATCTTTTCTTTTTGAGCCTAACGGTTCTGCCTGGCGAGCTTTTCGATATCAAGATTAAGAGGGATAAGCGGTCCTCCCCTCTTAGAATGTGTATGCATAAACAGATCTAACCTGCAAGGTTAGCAGAAAAAAATTCCTACGAAAAGCTAAAAATAGATCGTTGAGTCTAATTAACCCTTAAGACCGACATTGTCCCCAGCAACGGCGCCAAAAACTGATGTGAGTTTTCCCGCACTTAAAAGGTCGTAGAAAAGTTGTTGAAAGTACGAGTATCGTCTCCACAGGGACGGACAAAAGGGAATTAAAGATTAACTAAATTCAGCGATTAAAAAGAAATAAAATAAAATAAAATGCAATTGTGCGAGATTGGGTGGTTTGGAAAATAAATTAATGCGAATGAGCGAATAAAAATAATTGATTGGGTTCTTCTTAATTCACGACAAAGGGAATAAGGATTGATTCCGGGGTAATCAGATTTCTGGCAGATCGAGCTTAATTACATGAAATTAATTTAATTGAGCCTAGCTAATCAAGACTAAGTTCTTACCGCTCTCGCGGCGTAGAGTACAATAATTTAGGGGACCGAGCTGATCTCTCATGCGACATGATCCTAAATTATTGCCAAAACGAGCGAGCTTACGACCCCTTAATCGCTACTAATCTCTTAGCGAGCGATTAAGTGTGTGTGAATGTGTCTCAGAGTAAATTGGATCTCTCCTAATTTATTCTACAAGCAATTGTAAGTCTAGCCGCGGTTCCAGGTTACAAAAGATAGCAAATAAATTGTCCAAACACAAATTAAACGACATTCATGCAATCAATCCATCAAGAAACTAGCCATACATCGTGATTAACCCCTTCATCAATCTCAAATCCCTAATTAAAACTACTCCCGACTCATAACTGAAGAATCAATAGAATTGGGAAGATAGAAATAATTCTCATTAATTAAAAAGAATGAACTTACAAATAATCTCATGATCTTGAGCAAAATAGCTGAAAAATTACTCTAAACTCGTGCCTAGGCCTCTCCGTAATGTTCGTAACCCTTCAATGAGGGTTAAGAGGCCTTATTTATAGAAAAGGGGAAGAAATTCGAGTAGGGTTAGGGTTCCCAGGGTCAGGCACGGCGCCAGGCACGATCGTGCCTACAACCGTGCCTCCGGAACAAATTAATTTTTCGCGTCCAGGCACGGCGTGCTTGCCTTGCCAAGCACGACCGTGTCTGGCTTCCAAGGAATGGATTCTTCGGTATGCTACAGGCATGAGCGTGCCTGACCTCCAGCGAACATCCGCTTCAATACACTACAGGCACGACGAGCCTATCTCCCCAGACATGACCGTGTCTGGTTTTTTTCGTCGCTTGGTACACTTCTAGGCACGCACGGCGTGCCTGGCTGCTGCGCACGACCGTGCGTGGCCTTTTCTTCTACTTTTTTTCTTCGTTTCTTCTTCTGAATGCTCCCGAGTCCCGACTCGATCCCAAAGGTCTTCTCTTCATCAATTCTTCACCGTGAACCTCCTGGAGACCTCCAAAACCCTCGAAACTCTCTTGAATGCTCATCAATTCTTCTTGATTTCTTCTCAAGCGTCGGTGCCGGATCTAATTACCTGATTTTTGACTCCAAACAGCAAAAACTCGAACCAACACGTGGTACACATAACTTGAGCTAAAATTGAGATTTGTGACACCTTAAAGCTAGATAAATTGTCAAAAACCGATCCTAGCACGCATCAAATGCGTGTTGTAATACGGACTTATCAATATATTCAGTCGATCCTTGTTATATCTATAACTTATCCCCTCTCGAATACTCAATCGAGGATTATCTCCAAGTCATCGAGGGTAGTTATTAACAATGACCGTTCATTAATAACTCTTACTATTAATCAAATATAGAACAACGCCTTATACCGATTTCATAGTAGTATTTAATCTTTCTAAATCCTTGATGAAATCAATTGAGATTGATAACCTCAACACAATGGTTTTGATTTAACCAACAAAATTAATCGCTCTTAAGTTTATTAACCACGATCGTGCATTAATAAACCGAAGTTACTTACTTGTGAAACCATCAACGATTAACCATCAGTTCGTTGATCGTTTCTAGTAATAATTAATATTGAAGCGTTAACTAATCGTCACTTAGCAACACTCCAACATTAATATAGAAATGAGATTAAGGTGTTGTTCTGTTCGTCTTATTCTTATTACTTATTGCTTATTCTTATTTTATTCAGATCAGATCAGATCAGAAAAATTCAGATCAGATCAAATCAGATCAGAAAGATTCAGATCAGATCAGATCAGATCAGAAAGATTCAGATCAGATCAGATCAGATCAGAAACATTCAGATCAGATCAGAAGCATTCAGATCAGATCCGAACAGATAAAAAACACTCAGATCAGAAACATTAATAACAAATTGGAAGCATTGTATTATTATCGATTATATTATTATTATTATTATCAGTATTATTATTATTATTATTATTAGTATTATTATTATTATTATAATAATTATTATTACTTTTATTACTTTTATTATTACTACTATTATTATTATTATTACTATTACTATTATTACTATTATTATTATTATTATTTTATTATTATTATTTTATTATTATTATTATTAAATAATTATAATTATAATAATAATAGTTATTATTATTATTAATTTATTATAATTATTATTGATAATATTATTAGAATTATTATTATTTAAATTAATATTATTATATACCAGTTTAGAAAGTTAAGATCAGATCAGAAGGATTCAGATCAGAAACATTCAGATCAGATCAGAAAAATTCAGATCAGATCAGAAAGATTCAGATCAGATCAGAAATATTCAGATCAGATCAGAAAGATTCATATCAGATCAGATCAGATCAGAAAGATTCAGATCAGATCAGATCTTAAAAAATTCAGATCAGAAACATTCAGATCAGACGAAGAGAACAACTTCTAAGGGAAGAATTAACATTCAAGAAGAGAAGTTAAGAAAATAACTCACAACTTTTTTAATAATCAACAAGTTTCAAGAGCGAAACCAAGAAATGGAAGTTTAGCTCCTCATTTGGAGACTAAACATGCTAAAAAAATATAGAAAAATGTTATTCTAAACTGAGCTTAAGAGTATAGAAGAAGGAATGATTCAATGTGAAGGAAAATGGTGTTATTTATAGGTGTTTAGCATCAATTATGTCGGATACCCGACCAGGTATATGGGATACCCGACCAGGTATATGGGTTACCTGACCGGGTATTTGTCAAATCTTTTCCCCACGTCGTTGTGTTCTTCTGCATGTCGTTTTGCTTCGAAATCGTATCATACCCGACCAGATATTTGGGATACCCGACCGGGTATATGGGTATTTTCTTAGCAATTTCGTTTTTCACTTCATACCCGACCAGGTGAATGGCATACCCTGTCGGGTATTGCACTAAACTCGGGTTCCTTCATCCTTTTTGCTTCCAAATTTATCCTAAACTTAAAGCACAACTAACTACCTTTAACAACAAACAATCAAATGCTAGAAATACAACTAAAATCACATGCAAACTAACAACTACAACTTGCAAAATAAAAGTAAATAAACATTACAAACAATAATAAAAATGTATACTAGGCACCAACAACTAATTCCTATCACTCGACCCAAGCCACCAAGGAAAGAGAGAAAAATATCTGCAAACCCCCATCTCCATTGTTGAAGAGAGCTCAAACAAGTAAGAAGCTAAATCAAGAAGAAAGAGTTGCAAAAGTAGAAAAAAACCTTGGGAATAAAGGTGAGAATCTTTTTGTCAAGGACCCCTATCATATGACTTTCATATCATATGAAGGGCCCCTATGATTGTTCTACATGTTTAGAAGTGTAGAATGAGGGGTTGGAAGGTAGTTCTCAGTCCAAAAACGGACTTAGAGGCTAAAGAGACCGGTTCGCCGGAAAATAACCTTTTAAAGGTTATTTGTATTAATATGGGTTTTGTGATGATAAAACCTTGTTAGGAACTTGTCTAAGGTGTTCCTAGTATTTCCACGGAGTTGGAATAACTCGCCGGAGTTTCCCCGGAGTTCAACAAAGTTCGCCGGAGTTTCGCCGGAGTTCAACCAAGAAGGGTAGAACGCATTAAAGCTTCATTTAAGGTGAGAAGACGACTTTATGATTTATAACTTTTTCGTGAGGCATGAGATTACCTAAAGTAATCAAGAATATATTTTATGGAATGATTAAGGATAATCAAGTATGTGTTATGCCATGATTATATGTAAAATATAGTTGAAAAGCATGTTAGGTAAGTTTGATGAATAAAAATGTGATAATTAAATATGTATGATGTTCCAAGGATCCAAAAGGGTATTTTTGGATTTAGGACGTCAAGAAGTGCATGTGTATAAAATTTCACGTAAACCGGACTTCGTTTGGGCGGTCAAACGGGCGTTGACTGCTAAGTCAAAGGCAATACTCGACCGGGTATGGGTAAATACCCGATCGGGTATTAATTAAAAATGGCTCCAGGAGCCACTGCCTTACCATACCCGACCGGGTGGGACCCATCCACATTGGTTACCAGGGACTGTTATATGACTATAGGGCTAGGTATTGTCCATAGTTGAAGGAATGAAATGATAGCCATATCCAGGTTAGGATTTGGTAGGAATAAGGTTGGGGTAAGGTACCCTTGGACGGTAAATGATCCTAAATACTCTAGGTTTGGGCTGAGTACCCTTGGGCGGTAAATGATCCAAAATACCCCCGGTTGGGGTTGAGTACCCTTGGACGGTAAATGATCCAGAATACGCCAGGTTGGGGTTGAGAACCCTTGGACGGTAAATGATCCTAAAACACTCGGTAGTATATTACGAATGTAGAATGTAGCTTGTGAGCTAGGCATTCGGATCAAGAATGAGAAATGTTCGGGTAAGGGCTTTATCTCTAAAATAATCTTTAAATGTAAATGACCTACATGTTAAGTATTTTACAAGTATATATACGGTATGTATCATCGGGTGGATGAGTTACAACTATATATACATATCACCCTATTTTTGGGTCTCGTGTCTCAAACATTAGTTATTCCTCATATAGCCTGTTTGTCACTAGTACTTCTTTCTGTGAAGTACTGACCCCTTCGGGGGCCTCATTATTTTTCAGGTTAAGGCTAGAGTCCTGTTATCTGCACTTTTTCCTAGGGTGATCATCGAATAAGGAAGACCTGGTTCGTGCTTCCATTCTTATTTTCAAACATGGAACTTGCTCATGGATATTTGAACACTGTTTATTTATTAAACAATTTGAGGGCCTGCATCCTCGTGTTTGCCACATGTGGCTAAATATCAAACATATTATTTCCGCATTTGTTTGATTATGATATTGATGTTGATTGTATGTGTTTTCTAATCAGTTTGGCAATAGAATCTATCGGACGCCTTGTATAATTCAATAGGGATGAACTATCGTTGTTCTTATTGGGTTGTACAACGGTTGTCTACGTGGCACGGATGCGGTCTGGGGCGTGACAATTAAATGGTATCAAAGCCATCGATTTCTAAACTATATAATTAACCTCTCAATATTTTATCATCAAAAAGTTTTGAACAAAACCATGAGCAAAAAGTTTTTGTACTTAAGGAACCGTTGGAAACAAAGTTATTGACCTCTTATTGTTAAGACGGTACCCTTAACAGTTTGTTGGACATAATGTTGGTCCAAGTGATGTCTTTTGTACTATTCCGGCAATTGACATTGAAACGATTCTAATGGCTCATTCCTGATTTCTTTCAGAAATAGAGGGTGGACGCACGATAACTAGGAGGAGCCCGACAGGTCGTGTACCGGGGCCACCGGGCACGACACTCGGACGGAATCACGGACCTCTAGGGGTAGAGGTCGGGGCCAAGGGTGAGGAGGAGGTTGAGGCAGGGGTCGTGGGCGTTCTATAACATCAATGGCAAGTAGTACACGTATCGGTTCTGTGCACCCATCTTGGGCCACTGAACCGAACGATTACACCTATGCTCCAAGCACGGAGCAAGATGACTTTGATGAAGAAGATGAGGATGATGATCCTCATTATGACCGTATGAGCAAGGTACTGGAATGGTACCTCGAGAACAAAGCAAAGAGGGAACAACGATGCCAAGCTAGGCAGGCTAGGCAAACGATGGTGCAGGGAAGTCGAGGTGCTTCTAGTGCTCCATCTGGGGCATTCGGGGGAGACACGATGGTGCGTATCTCCAAGTACCTCAAGGAGGCTAGGGCCTTGGGGTGCGCGTCATTTGATGGCAAGGGCAACATATCTGAGGCCACCGATTGGATTAAGAAGTTGAATGACGCTTCTAGGGATATGCAAATTGGACTCGACGTGAAGTCGAGGGTTGCAACCAGGCTACTTGATGGGGTAGCTGCTGTATGGTGGGAAGGCGTGGAAGGGAAGTTCCACGGCGAGGCCACTTGGGAGAAATTCGAAGTGGAGTTTTATAACCAGTACTACTCAACTTTTGAAGTCAATCTCAAAAGGAGAGAGTATACGAATCTGAAACAGGAAGATGGTTGCTCGGTGAGGCAATTGGAATAGAGGTTCTGGGACTTGGCACGATTCATACCTGAGTACTCTTTGGATGAGAATCGTATGGCCAATCACTTTTGGGATGCACTACAGTTGGACATCCGTGATCGGGCTACTTACCATCATGACATGTCATTTAGCCAAATTGTTGATCAAGGGCTCCTTGGGAAAACCCAATGGAACGAAAGGAAGGTGAGAGACGTTGAGGAGGCGAAGAGGAGGAGATGGGGAAACTCTAGAACCCAAGACCATTCTCAGAAGCATCACGCGCGGGGATGGGAATTCATTCAGGGAGCCGGCACCACCGGCGAAAATGAATAAGGGCCCAGGAGGGCAGGGACTAAACTAGGGAGTGTGTGGCCACTGGGGTTCCCAAATTGCACCAAGAATCATGCGGGGAAGTGTAATGAACCGCCATAGTGTTACAAATGTGGTAGCACGAGCCACCTCAAACCAACTGGCCCAATGTTGAATGGAGGGGGCCATCGGGGGCCATTGAAGGACCTACAACTAGTAAGGGACGTGCGGGGCCATCACAGGCCGACACGGGAAGGGGCGGACCCACGTCTAGCAACGTCGCGTCTGTTAACCAAGGTAGAACCCAAGCACGCGTGTATGCAATGACCGAGGCGGATGCACGAGCAAACCCGGACTCTATTGCAGGTACTGTCTCTTGAATACGTGTATTTTGCCCATGATTAGTCCATAAATTGAAGTTATAAGTCAGAGGGGTCAGGTGCAAACAGACTTAGGGTCAAACCAGGGGAAATCAAGCGAAATCGAGCTAATACCCGACTGGGTATAGTAGGTTACCCGATCGGGTATGCGGGAGTTTTGGCTTGGTAAACCCTCTGGAACATATACCCGACCGGGTATGGTATGCTACCCGACCGGGTATGCTGAAGCTCCTAACTGGGAATGTTACCTGCCTGTGATACCAGACCGGGTAAAGTAAGAAAATTGCCTCTAGAACAGATACCCCGACCGAGTATAGTGTGTTACCTGATCGGGTATGCTGAAGTTTCCAACTGGGAACGTTACCCGCCTGTGCTACCAGACCGGGTAGAGTGGGGGAACTGCCTCTGGAACAGATACCCGACTAGGTATAGAGACTTACCCGGCCGGGTATCGCAGTATGTTTTAAAGTACAAACGTTTTTTCACGGGTCTGCGGCTCAATTTTGGTAGAGGAGGTACCTTACATGGTTTATAAATGTAGGAACACTAAAGATTAATGGAAGGGATGCGAGAATCCTTATCAATACGGGGGTGCAACGTTCATTTGTTAGTGAGATGTTCTTCGTGGGATTAGGCACTCCTCTAATACCAATGATGCAAACTCTATTGTTATCTACACCTCTAGGGGATGACGTTGAACGTAATGACTACTATCCTTCATGTGATGTGGAGATAGGGGAGAACCATCTAATGGGTGACTTTGTATCGTTAGATATGCTTGAGTTTGATGCTATACTTGGCATGGACTGGCTTGAAAAACACCATGCAAAGGTAGATTGCTACACGAGGAAGCGGTCCAGCCCAGCTGGTCGCTGACTCACTCTCCCTTATGGGAGGTCTCGGGTTCGAAACTCAATGGAGTGAGTTTCAACCTAGATTACTCCAGGCACCCCAGCCCCCTCCCCCAGACGCCCCCTGGAGTAAAAAAAGGTAGATTGCTACACTAAGGTGTTAGAACTCAAGGATGGTGACGGGAATACTCTATGCTTCGAGGGAGATAGAGGAAAGTTCAACGCTTGTATTATATCGGCCATAAGAGTAAGGCGTATGATGAGGAACGGTTGTCAGGCTTATTTAGCCTATGTCATAGGCAATGAAGGAAATGGGAAGAGTCTCACGGAAGTGAGGGTGGTGAACGAGTATCCGGAGGTTTTTCCTGAAGAACTCCCGGGACTTCCACCAGATCGAGAGATTGAGTTTGTGATCGAAGTAGAACCTGGCACAAAACCTATCTCGATTCCTCCATACCGAATGGCACCGGCTGAACTTCAAGAGTTGAAGGTTCAATTAGAAGACCTATTAGATAACAGGTTCATCAGACTGAGTCATTCACCATGGGGAGCACCAGTACTCTTTGTAAAGAAGAAAGATGGTACACTCAGAATGTGTATCGACTATCGTCAGTTGAACAAAGTCACTATAAAGAACAAATATCCTTTGCCAAGGATTGACGACTTGTTTGATCAACTAAGGGGGGCAACCGTGTTCTCTAAGATCGACTTGAGGTCGGGTTACCATCAATTGAAGATCAAGGATAGTGACATACCCAAGAGTGCATTCCGTACAAGGTATGGTCACTATGAGTTCCAAGTGATGTCGTTTGGGCTCACCAATGCTCCCGAGCCATTTATGGACCTCACGAACTGATTATTTCATCAATACTTGGATCAATTCGTCATAGTTTTCATTGATGATATTTTGGTGTATTCCAAGAATGAAGAAGAACACGAGAAACACCCAAGGCTAGTGCTTGAGACACTACGGGAGAAACAACTCTTTGCCAAATTCTCTAAATGTGAATTTTGGCTTGAGGAGATCAGGTTTCTCAAGCATGCGGTGTCAGGTTCGGGCATCTCAGTTGATAACTCCAAGATTGAAGCGGTCACTAATTGGTAGAGGTCCAAGAATGTGAAAGAGATAAGGAGTTTTCTCGGTTTAACGGGGTACTACCGCAAATTCGTGGAAAAGTTCACGGTGATAGCATCTCCAGTCACGAAGCTCACAAAATGGGGGCTAAGTTCATGTGGGATAACAAGTGTGAGAAGCGGTTTCTTGAGCTAAATAAACGGTTGACTGAGGCACCAATACTTGCTTTACCCGTGCAAGGGTTAGGGTATGACATCTACAGTGATGCTAGTATTCAGGGGCTTGGATGTCAACTGATGCAATCAGGGAAGGTAATTGCTTATGCGTCTCGGAAGTTGAGAAAGCATGAAGTAAATTACCCCACATATGACCTGGAGCTAGGAGCTGTGGTGTTTGCATTAAAGATTTGAAGGCACTACCTCTACGAAGATTTGTGTCACATCTTCACTGACCACAAGAGTTTGAAGTACGTGTTCACTCAGAAAGAGCTGAACATGAGACAAAGAAGACAGATGGAGTTGATCAAGGATTACAACTTGATCATCGACTATCATCCGGGCAAGGCTAATGTAGTAGCCGATGCACTGAGTAGGAAGAGCTCATAAGGGGTTTTACTCACATGTCTACGAGCATTAAGGGCACGTGTGGAGGTATCAACAGATGGGGCTTTATTGGCCAGATTTGAGGTGAGACCCACCTTATTGGATGAGCTCAAGACACGTGAGGGCACTGATGAGGAACTACAGAAAGTCCGAGGACAGATGCTTGCGGGGCCCGTGGAGGGTTTCCGAGAGAGAGAAGATGGACTCTTACTATTCAAAGAACGAGTGTGTGTACCATCAGATGAGGAGCTCCCTAAGTCTATCCTTGAGGAGGCTCACTCATCTACTTATGCCATGCACCCGAGCGGTACAAAGATGTATCGGGATTTGAAGGATAGTTACTGGTGGTCAGGGATGAAGAGGGAGATTGCAAAATAAGTGAATCGTTGCCTTACGTGTCAGCAGGTTAAGGCAGAGCACTAACACCCAGCAGGGTTGTTACAGCCACTTACAATTCCAGAATGGAAGTGGGAGCATATTACTATGGACTTCGTGGTTGGTCTGCCACAGACAGTTAGGAACTATGATGCGGTGTGGGTGGTGGTTGATAGGCTGACCAGGAGTGCTCATTTCCTACCTATCAACACTACATATACACTTGAGCGACTGGCCAAGTTGTACACACATGAGATCGTGAGACTGCATGGGGTTCTGGTCACCATAGCATCGGATAGAGACCCACGGTTCACATCACGGTTTTGGCCTAAGTTTTCAGAATCCATGGGTTAGAAGTTGAGGTTTAGCACCGCATTTCATCCTCAAACGGATGGGCAATTTGAACGTGTGATTCAGACTTTGGAGGACATGCTGAGGGCATGTGCCTTGGAGTTCTAGGGAAGCGGGGACAAGCAACTGGCTTTAGTGGAATTCGCCTATGACAACAGTTATTAGGCGAGTATAGGCATGCCTCCATACAAAGCATTGTATGGGAGGAAATGTCGGACACCTTTGTGTTGGGATGAGGTTGGCGAGGCTAAGCTTGAGGGCACCGAGCTAGTCGAGATCACTAAAGAGAAGGTAAAGGTTATTCAGGATAGACTCAAGGCTGCCCAAGATAACCAGAAGAGCTATGCAGACAAACGTCGGAGGACTTTGGAGTTTGAGGTCAGTGACGAGGTATTTCTGAGGGTATCACCTTGGAAAGGGATCATCAGGTTCCTCAGTCGGGGTAATCTTAACCGACATTATATAGGTCCATTTAAAATCCTTGAAAGGATCGGGGTTGTGGCATACCGACTTCAGTTGACTCCAGAGTTAGAAAAGATTCATATCGTATTTCATGTATTTATGCTCAAGAAGTATGTACGGGACCCGCCACATATTCTTGAGAAACCGCCGATAGAAATACGAGAAGATCTGCACTATGAGGTGCAACCAGTGAAAATCATAGTCCGGCAGGTGAAGAAACTAAGAAGCAAGGAAGTGCCAATGGTAAAAGTACTTTGGAAAAGCTATCGTGTCGAGAAGCAATCTTGTGAAGCGGAGAACCTCATGAGGGAGCAGTATCCATTCCTGTTTGACTAGACACGTGGATTTCGGGGACGAAATCCTAAATAAGGGGAAATGAACTTGTAACACCGTCCCCAAATGTGTTTACTTTTGAGTAAATGATTTAATAAACCTTGAAGAATGATTTATGAATTTACGTGGTTGTAAATTTGTGTTAGTTCTTGTTGGAAAAAGTGTGTTAAAAGTGTATTAAATGGTCATTTTGGGGCAATTATTTGAGTGGGATCCACTTCCGATTTGGGTCAGGTCAAAGTGGTTTCGGATTTTCCTTGCTAAGGGCTACAATTCGATATATGCTACACTCAAAACGGATAACGGGTGAATGAGAAATTGTTTTTCGAAGTTTACCCGTTGGAATGGAGAAAACTAGGAAAATGTGGGTTTTAGTGTGGGTTCTTTCCCACACCGAAAATCACAAGGGAATTTGAACCCTTTATAAAGGGAAACCCCCCTTAAGGAGTTAAGATTCCTAAAGGGAAAGGTTCTCTCACGCGCGCAGGGGGGGTGCGAATCAAATCCCGAAACCGAAGAACAAAAACCGCGACTTGCGTGTGCGGGCGACCTGCACACACAAATCCCAACGTTCATATGAACGTTTTGGGTTGTTTAAGGACTGGAATCAATGCCCAACGTTTAGGACATTGATGTCCAACGATCATAACCCTTAAACAGCCATTAACACACCTTAATCCACCCCGATAAAAGGCTAGTAGGTGCTTTGCAAAGACACAACCTTTCATACACTTCGTTCACGCATTTTCATAGCTAAAACAGCACCTCTAGCACTCCATACAAACTCCTTCGGTGTTCTGCTTTTGTTCACATTCATTGGAACTTTAGTTTGAGTGCTAAACTATTGTTCGAGGTCATCGTATCCTGGGAAACGATCGTTGCAACGCTCCTAGCACCCCGGGAGGCAACGAATACGTTTTAAGGAAATCGTGCGTAGCACGAGCTTTGGATTATCTTGCTTCATCTCATTTCTTGTTTTTCTTTAAGTCATTTTATTTAATTAATTTTTATTAATTAATTTTCTTTGTTTTTCGAAACACACCCAACAGTTCTTTTGCATGAATAGTAAATTGCACGCGGGGCCCACACCGTGAACCGGTTGAGGATTGTGTAAAGGAGAGAGAATGAACTAGAACCACAAATTCTTTACTTAAAAGGGAAAGTGTCAAAGTTAGTGGGATATCCAAAAAAGGAAAGTTGACAAAATTATAAAGGACGTAGGGAGTAGGATTGACCGGTTGGTCAAACAAGGCCCAATAACCGATATTGGTAATTTATCATATAACAACCCGAATAGAATTTCGGAGACTTTTAAACTAAATTTGAGGAATTTATACTCATTATAAAGGTTCATAATGATTGGGAACATGTCATATATTTTATTTAACCCGATAAAATAAAATATAATTAAAACAATTCGAAAATACAACTTTCAGGGTCGATTGAACACATCGGGACACAAAGGGATGGCCAGTTGCGGACCCACTAAGGGTCCCACGGAGTCCCGGGACCCCATGGACCTCCAAAAAAAATTATCAATATATATTTGTATATATTTTATATAAAATTAAGTAATTAGTGTTTATAGAATCCAAACTAGTCTAGACCATAAACACGGAGCTAAAGTAATTAGTGGTTTTTTACGTGCAAAGGTTCAAGGATGGATTCCCCCAAGCATCCACTTTTTTGAAAAAAATGCGGCACAACCTGCCCGAATTTTAATCTTATTCCCTCTATTGCCCAACTTTTAATCTAATTTTATCAACCAATGCCTAATTTTTTTCATAAGAAATACTACTATAAAGCCGATATGTATCCTCAAATTTCAGCTTATCTGTTTTATAAACTAAATCTGCCATGAAACACATAATTCTTGAATTCACGCACTGAATTTGTAATAATTAAAATAAGCAAAGTTAAAAACATATTTTTGACGAGATGACTGAAGTTATCTAGAGCATCATCTTAACCACTTTTTCATATGACTTTTTTCATATCCTACTTATAACATACTAGTATAATTTAAATATCATTCTTTCCTATCATAGCAGATTCAGTCGCCATAATCGCATAATTTGGTTTGATGTGGTTTGATCTAACATACACTAAAATCAGTCCAATAACAAAGTCCTTAAAATTACACATAAAAATTGGTAACTGTATTAAATTAAAATAGAAACAAAGCTAATGAATATATTTTAAATAAAATAATGTGAACTAATTGGATCGAAATTTTCAAATGTAGGCTTTTTAAATTTGATTTCTCATATGCCTACCCATTATTTTTAGTTGATAGAGGACATTAACTTTATAAAATTTTAGTGCCCGTTTAGTGACTCTGTTTTTCGGCTAATCAGGCTTCTCAACCAATTTTTTAACCAAACATGTAACTTTTGATTTTGCGCGCTGAATTGTGTAATAATAAGAAAAAATAAGGTTGAAGTTACTTTTTTTTGGATGAAGTTGAAGTTACTTTTGTGACTGTATTGATTGAGGTTGTTGTAAATGACCATTTTATCTATTTTTTCATATAATTTCTTCTTTATTTTATTAATATAATATATTTGAAATATATTTTTTCATAATCAGCAGAAAAAGCCAATATAACCACTTCAGCCAGAATTTCATAAATTTCAGTAGAATCAGCTGATTCAGCCGATTTCCGTGTTACCAAACGGGCTCTAGTTGATAGTGGACATTTTAAAATTTTGGAATATCTTTAAAATTGTTGTATAAATCAATAATTATAATAAAAGAAAAGCCTAAGCAATAATTATTATTTTTATAATTATGTTAGATTAACAAGTGATCTCGTTTTAAGCCACCATGTCATTGATTTATCTTTATAGTTACATAAATGGAAACCTACTACACCGTAGTATAATGAAAAAAATGAAATTAATTGTAACAATACATAAATTTTACACATCTTTTATGTTAAAGTAAGATTAATTTTTCTACAGAATAAGCTTATAGAAAAAGCTCAAAATAAATTTGGTGCAACCAATTAAATATAAGTGTAAAAAATTCAAACATTAAGTCAAAACGTTAACTTTAATCATTTTGTTGGTTATGACTATCTTAATTTTTTAATGATATACGTTAACTATGAAATGTTATGCTATTTTAATATTTTACTTCTTCTTTTTATTAATTTTTTATTAATTAGATTTACATTACAGTAGGGACTCTGTGATTCTGATTTTCTGAGACCGTCACTACGGGTGACCTCCCACATAAGTGAGGACCATCCCACGTTTTTTAGTCTTGCAAATAGCAAGGGGATCCACACCATTGGACTATTGAAGTTTAACACCAAACCCTACTCCAATGGGAGTGTATATGCAATTCTCTGGGTTAATGGGCTTATGGGTTAAAAATATGTGTATTGGGACAGTGGTATGTATAAAATCAAATGGGCTACAATGGTTGTCATATCCTAAGAAAGTAGTTTACAAATTTCAAATTATAATTTTATATTTCCTAATATGTGTGTGTGTGTTTGTGTGTGAAATAGCGTTTATATCAGGTCACCTCCTTTTTTTATTCATTAGTATCAATTATTAGTTTCAAGTGTTAAATTTTAATTTTAACTTTCGATTTTTTCATTATTAGTCTCATAGCTTTAGTCACTTGCAAAATTAGTCATGTAACTAATAAACCTTAGCGATCTAAAGACCTTCGCCCCTAGAAGTGCACTTTGTGGCAAAAATTTACGTAGTACAAGGAAAGATGTCGCCGGCATCATAATTTTTTGCTGGGAAGTACACTTTCAGGTGGAAAAGTCCTTAAATATAAAAGATTTATTAGTTACATGACCAAATTTGTAAACGAGTAAAGTTACAAGACCGATAATGATAACAATCGAAAGCAAAAGGACTAGAATATTAAAATCGCGTTTGGTGACCATGTTTTTCAGATTATCAAGCTTATCAATTAACTTTTTCACCAAAAATGTAACTTATGAGTTCACGCGTTGAATTGTGTAATAAAAAGAAAATGCAAGGTTGGAGTTACTTTTTGAAATGTATGGGCTAAAACTATTGTAGAGGATCATTTTAGCTATGTTTTCATGTAATTTTTCTTTAGTTCATTAATTAAAAATATTTTACATAATTTTTTTTCCATAAATCAGCCAATCCAGCTACTTTAGACAAAACTTCATAAATATCAGCAGAATAAGTTGATTCAGTCAATTTCAATGTTACCAAATGGGCTGTAATTCTATTGGAAGTTACAGGAGTTATTGGAAGTTTGTGGATATCCAAAATGAGGCTACTAATATAATCAAATATATCGGTAGGTTCCCCTTTGAGGCTTTTTATGTAGGATTAATTAAAAAAAACTGGAGTTTTTTCCAATTATCGTTTTTATCGTAGGGGATAAGGCAATGGTGATCAATTACATTTTGAGAGAGTTAAGGATTTAAGAACCAAGTTAAATGGGCATAATGTTTTGGTCAAGTAATTAAGAATGACAAAAGAAAAGATCCATTATGATCAAAGTTACAATATAAAGCTAAAGCTAAGCACTAACGCAAAAGCATACAACCTCCCTACCGTTTGTGTATGAGGTTGCAACTTTGGTTGTAACTTTGAAATTGTCTTAAGCCTTTATGTGTGTCATATCATGAGTTAACATTAAAAGTTAGTACTCGAGTTATGATTTTGTGTAATATCGATCATTCATTAGGCTTGTGTAAAGGGAAGAGTCTCATCATAATTACGATGTGCGATCACATGTTAGAGGGTAAAGTCCTTAATGATATGAGTGTGGGTCAAGAAATTTTAGTGCATTGACTATCCTTGACACTATCTAAAGTTAGACTTCCATTTAAATTTCAAAGGAGATATATCCTTACAATGACTTCTGAAGCAACGACGTTCGGTAAAAGTCAATGTCAATCACTCTATCACGTAGAGTCTCTTATTAAGAAATCATGTTTGTAGTCATGGACGGTTGTATATTCCCTTTCAAACATTACAAACCGTGCAAGCCTCAAAATCCTCATTCAAAAACAAAGACAATCATCGAAGTGATAACACCATGAATGTCGTTTTAAAAGAAGTGTTTCACATTCTCTAATTCTTACAATATATAACACCAACACTTATAAATTACAATTCATTTTTTGAATACTATTCTCATGTATGCTATTTATCTTCATAATTTGACACACTTTTAACATCAAATGCCAATTACTCACGAACAAATAAAATTCATGCACCGTGCATCGCACGGGGGCTATACTAGTTATAATAAAAGAAAAGCCTAAACAATAATTATTATTTTTATAATTATGTTAGATTAACAAGTGATCTCGTTTTAAGCCACCATGTCATTGATTTATCTTTATAGTTACATAAATGAAAACCTACTACACCGTAGTATAATGAAAAAAAATGAAACTAATTGTAACAATACATAAATTTTACACATCTTTTATGTTAAAGTAAGATTAATTTTTCTGCAGAATAAGCTTATAGAAAAAGCTCAAAATAAATTTGGTGCAACCAATTAAATATAAGTGTAAAAAATTCAAACATTAAGTCAAAACGTTAAGTTTAATCATTGTGTTGGTTATGACTATCTTAATTTTTTAATGATATACGTTAACTATGAAATGTTATGCTATTTTAATATTTTACTTCTTCTTTTTATTAATTTTTTATTAATTAGATTTACATTACAGTAGGGACCCCGTGATTCTGATTTTATGAGACCACCACTAGGGATGACCTCCCACATAAGTCGGGGTCATCCCACGTTTTTTTAGTCTTGCAAATAGCAAGGGGATCCACACCATTGGACTATTGAAGGACTTTGAGTGATTGAGAGACAAATTGGAAAGGGAAAGGGGTTCTCTCTCACACATTATTGTGAAAAATGCCAAAAAGGCATTCTCAATCACCCCCATATCCCATATGCTCGACCCAAGCCACCAAGGAAAGAGAGAAAAAGCTCTACAAACCTCATCTCCATTGTTGAAGAGAGCTCAAACAAGCAAGAAGCTAAATCAAGAAGAAAGAGATGCAAAAGTAGAGAAATACCTTGGGAATAAAGGTGAAAAGCTTTTTGCTAACTTTTTTTCAATCTTTTTATTATCATATGACTTTCATATCATATGAAGGACCCCTAGGATTGGTCTACATGTTTAGAAGTGTAGAATGAGGGGTTAGAAAGTAGTTCTAAGTCCAAAAACGGAGTTAGAGGCTAAAGAGACAGGTTCGCCGGAAAATAACCTTTTAAAGGTTATTTGTATTAATATGGGTTTTGATATGATAAAAACTTGTCAGGAACTTGTCTAAGGTGGTCCTAGTATTTCCACGGAGTTGGAATAACTCACCGGAGTTTTTCCGAAGTTCAACAAAGTTCGCCGGAGTTTCACCGGAGTTCAACCAAGAAGGGTAGAACGCATTAAAGTTTCATTAAGGTGAGAAGACGGCTTTATGCTTTATAACTTTTGTGTGAGGCATGAGATTACCTAAAGTAATCAAGAATATATTTTATGGAATGATTAAGGATAATCAAGTATGTGTTATGCCATGATTATATGTAAAATATAGTTGAAAAGCATGTTAAGTAAGTTTGATGATTAAAAATGTGATAATTAAATATGTATGAAGTTCCAAGGATCCAAAAGGGTATTTTTGGATTGAGGACGTCGAGAAGTGCATGTGTATAAAAGTTCACTTAAATCGGACTTCGTTTGGGCGGTCAAACGGGCGTTGACCGCCAAGTCAAAGGCAATACCCGACCGGGTATGAGTAAATACCCGACCGGATATTAATTAAAAATGGCTCCAGGAGCCGCTGTCTCACCATACCCGACCGGGTATGGTTGGATACCCGACCGGGTATTGGGTTATACCCAAAATGGGCAGTTTTTGAGTAGGTTAACGTGGACCGTTCGGGTGGGACCCATCCACATTGGTTACCAGGGACTGTTATATGACTATAGGGCTAGATATTGTCCATAGTTGAAGGAATGAAACGATAGCCATATCCAGGTTAGGATTTAGTAGGAATAAGGTTGGGGCAGGGTACCTTTGGACGGTAAATGATCCTAAATACTCCAGGTTGGGGCTGAGTACCCTTGGGCGGTAAATTATCCAGAATACTCCAGGTTGGGGTTGAGTACCCTTGGGCGGTAAATGATCCAGAATACTACATGTTGGGGTTGAGTACCATTGGGAGGTAAATGATCCAGAATACTCCAGGTTGGGGTTGAGAACCCATGGACGGTAAATGATCCTAAAACACTCAGTAGTATATTACGAATGTAGAATGTAGCTTGTGAGCTAGGCATTCGGGCCAAGAATGAGAAATGTTCGGGTAAGGACTTTATCTCTAAAATACTCTTTAAATGTATATGACCTACGGGTTAAGTATTTTACAAGTATATATACAGTATGTATCATCGAGTGGATGAGTTACAACTATACATGTATCACACTATTTTTGGGTCTCGTGTCTGAAACATTAGTTATTCCTCGTATAGCCTGCTTGTCACTAGTACTTCTTTCTGTGAAGTACTGACCCCTCTGGGGGCCTCACTATTTTTCAGGTTAAGGCTAGTGTCCTATTACCTGCACATTTGCCTAGGGTGATCATCGAATGAGGAAGATCTGGTTCATGCTTCCATTCTTATTTTCAAACATAGAACTTGCTCATGGATATTTGAACACCGTTTATTTATTAAACAATTTGAGGGCCTACGTGCTCGTATTTGTCACATGTGGCTAAATATCAAACATATTATTTCCGCATTTGTTTGATTATGATATTGATGTTGATTGTATGTGTTTACTAATCGGTTTGGCAATAGAATCTATCGGACGCCTTGTATAATTCAATAGGGATGAACTATTGTTGTTCTTATTGGGTTGTAAGGCGGTTGTCTACGTGGCACGGATGCGGTCCGGGTAGGGTTGTAAACGAATCAAATAATTTGTGCTCGATTCGCGATTTGAATTCGTATAAGACGATTTGAATTCGGAAAATTCAAATACAAATACAAATAAGAATATTAAATTTGATTCGAGTTGTTATCAAATACAATTAAGAATATTAGTGTATTCGATTCGAATATTAATCAAATATATTCGATTAATAATAATGTTATTATTAAAATTAATATTAATAATAATAATAATAATAATATAACTTTTAAAAGATAGCAATACCCTCAAAGTGTAGTCCATATATACACTTTTGCATACAGATTCCAAACCCATTGTAATAAATCAGAATATAAATACGAATACAAATCAATTTTTTGGTTCAAATGTCTTTCCAATGCAATACAAATAATTATGCATTCAATTTGAGGAATAAAATTAGAGTTGTTTGACTTTGATATATACGATTATCAACTTATTTCATACATTCTAAGTATAATTTCTAATATGTGTGTGTTCGTGTTTACTTCAAAAAGTTTGAAATAGATTTATATTTATTAATCATAAAATTAATTCACTTTAGCATACTGTGCACCATCTAAAAATGCATTCATCCATTAAATTTAAATTCTAAAAATACATATTAAGTCATAGCATGCATTTACAACATAAAAAATATGGAGTATAAGAAAAGTTATTTTAGAGTGATATTTGACTACTATTTAACCTATGCTCAAATCGATTCGATATTCGTATGTGATTCGTTAACTATTCGTATTGTTAAACAAATACAAATACAAATCAAAATTAATATTCGTTTCATATTTGAATTCGAACTCGTATTCGAAAAAGTTAAACAAATACAAATACAAAATCTCATTATTCGACTCGATTCGATTTATTTATAACCCTAGGTCCGGGGCGTGACAATCTTTCCTTAAATACTTTCTTTTGTTAATCACCCATAATATTCAAAGGTTTATGTTGGGCCTTTGAACCTATCGGGAATAAACCTCAACAGGCCCAAAAGCCCAGGAGCGCAACATGATCCCCCATCGGCCAGGCACTCCGTCAACCTGGTCCTCCAAAGAGACCAAAGCAAAGTTAGATCTTATACTTAGTTGAAATAAAGCTTGTATCTAGTCCAATAGAGGCCTTATTTTGTAATGGGTCTCCCAAGCCCAAGACTTGGGAGCCCCAACCCATATTTTCCCTAAATACTCCCAAAGGTAGTTGTAAGGGGCCGAAAAACATTAACCGCGCTCTCTCTAGCTCTCACTTCTCTCTAGGAGTTAATACTCTATCATAGGGTTGTAAAAAATCAAAGGGAAAATTGTCGGGAAATAAAGAGACTGTGGTAACCACGGAAGCATACTCAGGAGCCAAGCCTGTAATGATGGACTGGAGCAACTCTTTATCCGACACAGGAGAATTAATAGCAGCTAGAGCATCAACAAGATTTTTTATGTCTCTCAAACACTGTTCCAATGACTCTTTTTTATGTTGGATAATAATCGTTTAAGTTCCATACACCGGGGTAAACTAGTAGACATAAATTGAATCTGAAGTCTATCCCAGATAGCAAAAGAGTGTTTTAAGTCATGGACATCAACTAAAACATCACGAGTACGAGTAGCAAATATCTAGCACCGAATTGTTTGATCTACTCTCAGCCAATGATAATACTCTGTATTAGGAACTTGACGATTATTAAAATCAGTGGTGTACATAGGGGGTACCTGGATGGAGCCATCAACCATGCCAAAGACACCCTGAGACACCAAGAATGATTCAAATTGTGTGCGCCAGGTAAGGTAATCCTCAACTGCCTTGAGTTTGATAGTACAATCTGCGAGACAATGGTGATATGAGAGATGGACTGAGCAAGAGACGCCATCAGAGAACCAAATGTGAGCGGACCAGTAGGCCGAATTACACCCGACGAGCCAGAAAACGTGAAGCCATAGAACGGAGAAGACTGCATCGGCGGAGGCGGAGTAGCCACGGAAGTAGGACCACCGAACGACTGCCACGGAAACCGAGGTGGCAGTGATTGAAACATCGAGTACGGCTCCGCCGTGGAGAACAAAGGTGGCGGCAGAAAGCTGGTGAAGAGCGTGGAAGTGGTCAGCCGCAAAATTGGAGAACCAACTGCGCCGGAAACCTGAGCAGCGGTCATCGAGGAAGATAGACCTTGCTGCGCCATCATGCTGGTGACAGAAGTGAGCATCTCTGGCGCCATGGAGAAAGAGGCTGCGACGGAGGAGTTTACGTCGGAAGACGACATAGCTGCGGACGAGTCCATTGACGAAGAAGTCATGAGCTTAGCTGCCGTGATAGCTTAGGGAAAGAGAGAGAAAAAATTAAATCTGGGCTCATGATACCATGTGAAATAATGGGAAAAGATTACTCCCTTAGGATCCCTCGCAGATATATTTATAATAAAATATCAGTTGTTGTCAAAATACACAAGAATTCCTAAAATATATCAACTATTATTATATAGGAGAGGAGGAGCCATAGCATTAAACATGCATTAATCGGATTTAATCCCATACTTATTATGGTAAAGCCACCCATTAAACATGGATTAATGATTTAGAACATTGGCCAACGTTCTAATGGTAGTTCCACAACAGAAAAAAGAAATGTACGTTACAATTCAGAAAAAGAAAAAAATAATCTTATCTGTGTAAGATGGATTTTTGGACATCATTCGTGCACTCAAGTAGTGGTTAATTTCCTTCCCATTCCGGGATTTGGTTTGCACCTCCCGTGAGGAAGAGAGCCTTTTCACGTAATTTCAACTCCTTCAAAGAGGATCTCATTTATAAGGTGGTGTCAATCCCTTGGATTTTCCAGTGCAGGACAAATCGGACAATTGCCACGAGAAACCTTTCCATTTTTTCAATCTTCCCATTTCAACGTGTGAATTTTGATAATCAATTTCTCATTCACCCATAATCTATTTTGAGGGTACCACATATCGAATTGAACCCCTTACCAAAGGGAATCCGAATCCACTTTGATCCGACGGTCCCGACCCAAATCAAAAGTAGATCCCACTCAAAGTTCTACTAAAAAATGACTATTTAATTCATATTTAGTACAATTTTTCCAAAATATGCATTGAGTTTTTAAATTTGCATTGAATTTTTGATGAATTTATGAATGATGTGTTACTCCAGGGGAGGAGGTGATGCCGACGGGAGCTGGAGGAACTAAGCTACATATCTTATATCCGATCATTGTTGAAACTTTCTGCCATATCTGTCATGGTGTACTTTGAGGTTCCTGTTACTGTTCGCTTGAATTGATTTAATTTGGGGTTTGGTTGTCCCTTGTTTGCGAAAATCATTATGAACGCACTGGATGATATTTGAATTGAAAAAAAAAACCGTAGAGTGCACATTGAACATTTACTTCTGCAAATTATATTCAAACTATGTGCTATATTAAGGGTATGTAGAAGTATAGATGTTCTCGTTTAGACTCTTTTCGGTCCTAGATCAAACCAGATCAAATCAAAGTTAAATACACCAAACCAGACCAAACTTAGACATGTCATACCAAATCAGATCAGACCAAACTTTGACAGTTATAAAATACACAAAGACTAAACATTTACCAGACAACCTTACTTATTTTATCATTATTACGCAATTGAAGAGGCAAAATCGAAAGTTACGTGTTTGACGAAGAAGTTGACTCTTGATAAGTCGAAAACAGGGGTCATTAGACAAACCCTTATAATTCATTCAGAGAATTAATTTGGCCAATTATTTATTCTTTGTTTCTTTTCCTTTTTCACCTAACAGCCCGTTTGAAAATCTATACTTTCATCCCATTGGTCTTATCACTCAACTTTTCATTATTTTATTAATAAAATATATTTTAAATATAAATTTTTCATAATTCAATAGATTCAACTGATTCAACTAGCATTTCATCAATTTGATTCAATTCAACCAATATTACTAAGGATCATCCAAACCTAATACGGCCATTAGAAAGAAACACAAGCTACAAGAAGAATGCACACCTGAACAAGAAGAAACCAAAACGTGGAGGAATTATATGCAAAGGTGAAAATTTTGAAATGCAGAAACAACTTGTTCAATTTAGTAAATCAACAATTAAAAAAAACGTGAAAATATAGGAATGTGTACACTACACTATCTTCTTGTTCATTCATGTGTCCTCATTGGAGAGCTGTAAGGAGCCATCCCCTATTAACTTCAAGCTCAGACTATTGAAACGCTCTCTAGAATACTGCCGTGATGCTTTTCTCCAATCCGTACCCGCCTTCATCATTGATGCAAATTCCTCATAGCTTATCCGTCCATCCTGCCAAATGTGTGTGGTGTTTGTGTTAGCTAGACAAATACTGTTATGACATGATTAAGAAGCGTAAGGTGCTGGGACTTCTCTTCACCTTCTGTTCTCTCTTTTTTTTTTGAAAGATTTGTTCTTTAGTACAGGGTAAGACTGCGTACATCCGACCCCCTTACCCCACCGTAGGTGGGAGCTTTTGCGGCACTGGGGTAAATGAAAATGATGAATGAAAGATTTGTTCTTTCTCTTATTAACATCATTATTACTTATTTTAACTAGACCAAAAAAGTTAGATCAGGCCAGACATATTAAGACCAGGACCAGATGTTCCATTTCACACAGGATATCAAGGGACCATTATGAACCTGAGTTGAACTTTTGAATCAGGATGGCTTGCATTTGTTATCAAACGAGTATCAAATCGAACTCACGAGACAGATGTATTATCAAAACTCATGAGTGATGGGACAACTATTTATGCCTATTTAAGAGACCAAGCCAAGTTCCAGAGCCAAGCAAAGTAGGGTAATTTAAGTATAGCGTATCAATAGAGCTCGAACCCGGCTAGCTTTCTCAAGTAGGTAAGCTGAGTCCAAGCCAAGGTTTTTTCACAGCACTAGGCACATGCGTAAAAGGGGAACACGTAATGCCTTGCCAGCTGGGTATGGATTTTAGAACATATTTCTAAAATGTTATATCAAACATAGCTCGAGTTCAACAAGTTTCCTCAGATGAACTTGCCAAGTCGAGTGTGAACCTGACTCTTTTTCATGTAATAGCACTAGGGATCAGGCAGCAGCCTAGCAGGGTGGAGAAATTGAAAACAAACCTTATTTGTATCAACATCATGCATGACAGCAATGATTATTTCCTCATTGTTGTTGTCATCACCGCCATAGTCTTCATCGCTTAAAGCAATCCGAAGCTCATCAATTTCAATATAGCCGCTCCGGTTCCGATCAAAGAATGAAAATGCTTTGTGCAGATGCTCATCATTAGCCATCCTTCTCAGATGAACGGAAACCGCAACAAACTCCCCATAATTCAAATTCCCGTCTCCATCAACATCAGCCTGCAAGAAATTCATTCACACATTACATTCATTAACTTAGAAAGGTAGGGAGAGAGATTAGTGGAAAGTTGGAAGAAATAATAAACTTTGGACTTCTATAGAGTCAAAACTCAATTATGAAGACCACATATTTTTAATTAGCTATACACACCATACACACCCTTATTATTAAATAAGTCATTCCCCTACACTGTAAGAGTCTGTTCCGAAAGTTGAAAATGGTTAGAGGGATTGCGCTTACAGCTTCCAAAAGGATGCGCAGATCTGCATCGGGGATTTGATGGCCAAGATTTTGAAGGCCGATTCTAAGTTCATCAATGTTTATTTTGCCTCTCTTTCCGGTGTCCATCACATCAAATGCTTCCTTTATACCAGCAGCTTCCTCCACGGACAAAAACTCAGCAATGACCTGTTTGGTTTTTGCACCAAAACTATTATATCAATATTATCAAGTTTAAACAACAAAAGTAATACAAGCTGATAGTTCCAACAAAAACTTTACCGTCAAGGCTTTTTTCTTGAGCTTGTTCATGACAGAAAATTGCTTCAGTCTTGCCTTAACAGTCTCACCCAAAGGAACATTGGGTGCTTTCTTTATATTTTGTAGCCATGGATGCTCTGCAACTCATTTGAGCAAAATTAAAGGGAAAACAAGGTAAGCATATTCACTACCTACAAGAATTAGACCTAAAAAGTAGTAACTCTCCTATTCCAAAATATAGCATGCTTGGTCAAAGTACAACTGTTAAAAGTCATATAATCCTATTTTATATACTTTTAAAACTTATTTTGTGATTTAGCTTATCTTATCATGTTCACCTTGTTTATAACTTTGATTTCACAACAACATGAAAATTAGCTCCGTTTGATGAAGTATGACTCTTTTTCTGGGATAAAACGTTTTTTTGGCACGGACGGAGTATTTGGTTACAAAAGGCCTACCAAGAACTTGCTCAGCTGTGAGACGTTTCTTAGGATCTGGATTAAGCATTTTCTTTACAAGGTCCTTTGCATTATCTGAAACTTTTGGCCACGGATCTCTCTTAAAATCTACTACGGAGCGAATGATTGCCTGAGCTACTCCTTGTTCAGTCTCTGCATGGAGAATGATCAATAAGAATTAACTCACAAGTATAAGAATGCCATCAACTTATAATCGATTTGAAAAGTACTTCATCCAAAATGGAGCATGACAATTTTTTTTGTTTCATTTCATCTTGTAACTGCAGCACTTTTTTCCAAAATTCAACAATGGGAAAATTGAATAGTGATATGCAAATATAGTAATATTTTAGGTGTATAATTTCATATTCCAAGCTTAGGTCTATTAAGATTTGGGGTCATCCTAAAAGGTCAACCTCACAGAAGGAGGAGTCTAATGTTTTATATGTTGGTTTGTATTTTTATATGAAATCTGTGTGGGATAGCTTAATCCGATGGTAACTCATCGGAGCAGACCAATTTTGTAACCCGTGTGCTCATTGTGAAGGCTTACGAGGATGTAATTGCTTGCTAGAGCTTAATTTGTTCTGATATCATATTAAGACTTGGGTCTCATTCTAAAAGGTCAACCTCATAAAGGAGTTCAATGCTTTATATGTTGGTTTGTATTTTTATACGCAGTCTGTGTGGGATAGCTTAATAAGGTCTTGTTTGATAAGGTAATTCAAACTAAAATAGCTTTAAATGCTTATTTTTTTTGTGAGAGGGAAATAACATCCATGTTAGTCATAGATGCAAGTCAAAAGCGGAAGGGGAGCCTTGGAGCACCGGTTACAGTATTAAGAGGTCACGAGTTCAAGTCTTGGGAGCGACCTCTTGTCAAAATTACAACAGAAGGTTTGCATTGTCAAACCACCATTGTGGTGGTACCCTTCCCCAGACCCTTGGCCTTGCGGGGACGCCAAGTAAAAGAAGGCGGGTCAGGCTAGTAAACAGAGCTATTACTCAATCATCGAGTGCACATCAGAAAATGAGAAAATGGTAGAGTAATAAAGGTGAAATAGACCTGCCCAAAAGGGAGGAACACCACAAAGAAGAATGTAAAGTATCACCCCCGCACTCCAAATATCAACCTCTGGGCCATAATTCCGCTTCAGAACTTCAGGAGCCATGTAATATGGACTTCCCACTATCTCATTAAAGATCTCTCCTAGATAAGAATATACAGTAAAATCAGTATAGAAGACCATAAAAGCCTCACCATGAAGTATAAGGTAAAATAATATGTTTCATACTATTGATGTTTGCCCACCAGGTTTAAAGAAGACAGATAGCCCAAAATCAATTGTCTTCAACATAGCTGTTTCTTTTTTGTTTGCAAAAAGGAAGTTTTCAGGTTTGAGATCACGGTGCATCACTCCATGCATGTGGCACATCTGTAATGCAATATCACAAACATCTATGATTAGATAACTCTCTGTAAAACTGCTACGGCATCCCACATTGTACAAGTAATAAATACATAAGAATACAACAGAGGCTTATGATTCTAATCCTCTTATCTGGTCAACATAACGAATTAAGGGAAGATAAGAAAAGAAAGAAATTGTACTTGGACAACTTCCACAATGGTCTTCATAACCCCAGCAGCTGCCCTCTCGGTGTAGTGTCCCCTCGCCACGATCCGGTCAAACAGCTCTCCGCCCTCACACAACTCCATCACAATGTGCACTGCGATATCATCTTCATAAGTGTCTTTCAAGGTCACAATGTTCGGGTGTTTCGGCAAGTGTCTCATGATCTCAACCTCGCGCCTCACGTCATCGATATCCACTGCAGTCCTCAATTTCTTCTTCGATATGGATTTGCACGCGAATTTGTCACCCGAATCAACGTCGGTGCATAAGTATGTGATCCCAAACTCTCCTCTCCCCAGCTCCCTCCCCAAATCATATTTCGCATGAATGTTATGCCCTGTGGGATCTTTCAACACTATTAGCTTTTTGGGACCGTCATTTCCTTGATATGTTGCCCCATCCTCAACAGAGAATAGGTTTCCCTTGTTCTTGTTCTTATTTCCCTTATTGTTCTTTTTTGTTTTGTTTTTTTCCCTATTCCCTGAAGAACCAACCGGAGTGACACAGCAATTTCCCATTCAAATAGCTCAAACCTTGGAGTATTCTTAATCCTGCGAATTTCATAACCCCCAAAAAACAAAGGACTATTACTATATTAAAGTTGACATTTTTATCCAATACAATAGTTAGGATAATGGAATGGAAAATGTAAACAAAAATATATTCCAAAACCTTTAATAAGGCAGATTTGAATCTGGGATCTCCTATACTGTGGAGAGATTTTGTATTTTCTCAAAAAAATCACACTACTGCTGAATAAACAAGAAAACTCGCCTTAAATATTCAAGTTAATATTTTTTGTGAAATAAAAGAAACCGATTAGCTAAACGATCCCAAGAGTTTAAAATTTGCAACAAACACAAAGAATAGCCTGAAATATTTATTTTCTCAACGAAAATGCTACCAAAATCAAGAAGACATGAAGCTCAAAATTATAAAATTGCAGCAGATATTATTTTGAATTATAAAAGAACCAACCTTGGTACGTATATTCGTTTGACTGCGATTCTTGAATTCGAACGCAGAAATCGCTGAGGATATGAAGGCCACGACGCTTAGCAAGAGAAAGGATATGAATATATGAAAAGAATGTGAAATGGAAATTGCCAATGAAAACGAAGAGAGAGAGAGAGGGGTTCAACTCTCTCTGTTTTCTCGTTCTTTTTCAGAATTTTCTCTATCTAGAATTGAACCCCCTAACCCTCCCTCCCTCTCTCTGATCCTCTGTATCTTCCTTTCTGCTTTTCCTCCCTCTCTTTGGACTTGTCGTTCCAACGACATCCTCTGTCAAACCCCAACGTTATTATTCTCTAAATGCATTTAAATAAATCAGTGTTATAAAAAAACTGATCTTTGTGTGTTACCTTCTTAATGCACAATAAATTCTTGTGCCCCATATCTATTTCGAAATACATCTTTTTTGGAACGTTACAATTTTTCAATATGTTTTTTCACATATTATTAATATTTAAACTGTGTTAAAAAACTTAAGAAATACTCCGTATATATGTAAGGGATAAAATGTGATTTTTTATATGTTGATAATCATAATAAAAAATTTAATCATGATTATTATATAGAGTTTTATACTTTAATAATCTACTCATAGCCTTCGTCTCCTCTCCTTTAGGGTTTGACATTTTTTCGCGACCCTTATGAATACGTTGTTGGAGCGGCAGATTATACTAATTTTAAGTGTTCTAACGCTTGGGATTGCAACTACGTCGGATGACATAACGTTGGCGGATGAATGAGGTGTGGCTGGGAGGTTGTATCGAGGTGGGATCGTGAAGCCTTGGTTAGCCATTCCGACGGTGGTGAAGTTGGTATCCCCATATTGGAATAGCTCGTCCTCCTCCGGAACCACCTCCATATCAGGAGAGCTTTGTGAAAATATTTTATTTCAGTGTTATTTTCTCTTTAGTAACATTTGTTTCTGTTTTAGGCCTGAAACAGGAAGAGATTTGAATGTTTGGATTTTTGAAGTTCATTTGATAGGCAGGATTTCGGTTCCGATCGTTGTTGTTGTTGTTGTTGTTGTTGTTGTCATTGTCATTATCGTTGTCGTTGTCGTTGTTGTTGTCGTTGTTGTTGTCGTTGTTGTCATTGTTGTCGTCGTCATCCTCGTCGTCCTCCTCATCGTCCTCTTCCTCGTCGTCATTGTGGTTGTTGTTGTTCTTGTTATTGTTATTATTTTTATTCTTATTATTATTAGTATTATTTGTTGTTGTTGTTACGAGTATTATATTATTATTTTTAGTACTACTACATTATTATTAGGGAGAATTCTCCAAACAGAACTAAATGAAACTTTAATTGTCAAAATAACTTAAAAATTTTATAAATAGGACTACTCTCCAATTCTATCCTTTCTTTGTTTTCATACAATTCATATTTCATTAATAATTAAAATATAAAGTAATAAACATAACTTTATTTATAATAAAGCACTTATTTATAGAAATTTACCCCTAATCTATTTATACTAATACTCCCTCCGTTCCAGAATTTACTTCCATAGTACAAATGGCACACAGATTAAGAAAGTGGGAATTGTGTGGTGGAGAGTTGTGCAGAGGAGAGATAAATTGATGGAGTATATGGGTCCGAGCCCCCGGACCCACATACTCGGAACAGAAAGCACAAGACAACAGAGTGGCGCCCTCGTCGGCCAAGACGCCCTCGTCGTCCGAAAAGGGGCCAACTCGGATTATGGTCCTGAGTCCAAGGAACCCGGGTGCCCTCGTCGGCCGTGCCCTCGTCGGCCGTGCCCTCGTCGGCCACGCCCTCGTCGGCCACGAAGACCTCCCAGAATCAGATTTTATACTTACTCATTTGTACAGCCCATTAGTGGCTTTGTATTCGGCCCAGTAGCGGTCCAGTTGTAAATGGGCCTCCCAAGCCCAAGGCTTGGGAGCCCAACCCTAATTTTCTCTATAAATACTCCCCTTGGGAGTAGTTATAGGGGTTACAAAATCATTCTATTGAAGCATATTATTGCACTTCTCTCTCTAGCTCTCACTTCTCTCTAGATATACTCTATCATTTGGTGCTCTCGTTGAGAGCTAGAACAATCAAGTTAGCACCCTTCGTCGCTACCAAGCACAGCTAACCACTGATCATGGGGAGAACTAAGTCAAACCGCAACCTCGTCAGCAAAGCCATCCCTGAGGACCAAGAGCCCAGGGAGCACGATGAGGACGCCACGGCCGACCAGGTCGGCGGAGGGGACCTCTTCCAGGAGGCCTTCAACCTCACAACGGACCTCCGCAACCAACTCAACGGCGGAGCCCCTGATGCCCGCCTCGGCTTGGACAAGAAGCGAGCTGAAAAGACGGATCACGCCCCGGCCCCGCCTATGGCCGCGACCTCTCCGTCCGTGGATCCGCACGTCCAGGCCGCGCTATCGGTCATCATCGCCAGCCTGGCTCAGAACCCCACCGTCCTCAGCGCACTCTTACCAAGGACCGGGGGAAACGTCACTCCACCTCCTCATCCCCAACCGTTGGCCGTCCAGATAGGCAACAATGAGGGGGTTATGGCCCAGGATACGGCGTCGTCCCACTCCCACCCCGCTTCCCCTCTTCGGCCCGGGCAGACCCCAGCGCGTGGAAAAGCCTCTGCCTTCAATAGGCTAGGTGACACGCGTCGTCGTCCGGTTTCGGAGAGGATGGCGGGACGGATTGGCGATCCTCGTCCTGGCTCGCCAAGGGAAAGCTTGGGGTCTGTGTCCCGGACAGCGGACCAGCCCCGCCCGGACAAGGGCAAGGGGAAGTTGCACGAGGATGACGTGCGTCACCAGATCAACGCGGCTCACAACGAGCGCCTAAGGAACCAGACGGGCGCCGCCGCGGCCGATAGGGACCCCCGGGACGAGGTCATCGCCCAGCTGGAAAGGAGGCTGGCTCAGATGGAGGCCAAGCAGTCGGCCAACATCCCTACGGTCGGCGCCTCCAACGACCCCGGCCTCAACGCGCTCATGAACAAAGTTAGCGCCCTGGAGAGGGAGCTGGCCGAAGGGCGGGGTGACCCCATCATCCAGGTCAGGACGAGGACCCCTTTCACCAACAGGGTTCTCTCGGCCCCCATCCCTGAGAAGTACAGGGGGAACGCCATCAAGTCCTACGATGGCCGATCAGACCCCCAGGAGCACTTCAGCCGTTACCAGAACAACATGCTGATGGTGAACGCGTCTGACGAATACCTCTGCCGTTGGTTCCTCTCTACTCTCGAGGGGCCAGCGTACGAGTGGTTCAACGGGCTCCCAGAAGGAAGCATCGACTCATGGCAGGATCTCGCCCAGCGCTTCCTCACTCACTTTGCCGGGAGGAAGCGCGCGAAGAAGTATTTCACCCACCTCCTCTCCGTCAAGCAGCAGCACGAGGAGTCCCTCCGGTCATTCATCGATCGGTGGACGAGGGAGACCGAGGAGGTCGAGGGGGCTGATGAGCGCACCCTCCTCGCCTTGTACCAGGGAGCCCTCCGCAGCTCCCCGTACGCTAGGAGCCTCATCACCGACCCCCCGAGGTCGTACGCCAAGGCGCTCCAGCGCAGAGGCTTGTATGCCGACGCCGACGAGCTCCACAACCACAAGAGAGAGGGGGGCCATCCCCCCAAGAAGACAAATCCTTCGCCGGCCCCGGGTCCGTCCCCGGCCGGCCAGGGTGCCCAGGGCCGCCACGGCGCTGGTGGACAGAGTAAGAAAGACCGCCACTGGCGGCCGAGGCTGGAACGGCCGGGGGTAACCCTCACCCACCCGGTCGGCACCATCCTAGATTATGCCGAGAAGCACGGCCTCATCGAGCAGGCTCCTCGGCCGGCCGAGGAGATCCTTGCCATCCAGCAGGGCGGCACATACTGCCGGTTCCACAAGAACTCGTCGCACAACACCGACGATTGCATCACATTGAAGAAGGCCATCGAGCGCCTTATTCGCCAGGGGGAACTCTCCCAGTTTGTCAAAGGTGCCCCACGCAAGAACACTTGGGTAAACACCGGCAAACATGGGGGCGAACCCTCTGCGAAGAAGCGGGAGATTGGTAGACTCAGCGACGACGAGGACTTCGAAGAGCCTCCGCCGAAGAAGAATCACGTCCACCTCATCGTAGGTGGGAACACTGGGGGGGACTCCGCCACTCAGAGAAAGAAATGGGCCCAATCCCTTTACATTGGGGAGGTGTCCCACGTTCCCCCCCAGCCGAAGAAGCAGCGAACGGAGGCGATCACCTTCACCGACAAGGATCTGCCTCCGGGTACGGAATCACACAGGGACGCCCTCGTCATCCGATGTGAGATCGGTGACTCCATCATCCACCGTACTTACATCGATACGGGGAGCTCCGTCAATGTGATGTATTTGGACACCTTCAAGCAGCTGAAGCTGGACAGAGCTCTGCTGAAGCCGATCAAGACCCCGTTATCCGGCTTCACCGGGGACTCTATCGACGCCGAGGGCACGATAGTCCTCCCCGTGGAAGTCGGTGACGGCCCCCACCATGCCAAAATCAGCATGGAGTTCATGGTGGTCAACCTCCAGTGCGCCCACAACCTGATCTTGGGCCGGCCAGCGCTGGAGGACTTGGAGGCCATCATCTCCATGAAGCACCTATGCTTGAAGTTCCCCACCAATGACGGCATCGGCTACGCCAGAGGAAATCAGAGGATAGCCAGAGCTTGCTATCTCAAGCTAACAAGGCCGGCCGAAAGGGAAGGACAGCGGATAGACACCATTACGGCCGCCGTCGCCATGGACGAGGAGAGGCCACACGCGGATCCGGCCGAGGAGATCGAGGAAATCCCCTTGGATACCTCCCGGCCGGAGCGGGTCCTCAGGGTCGGAAAGCAACTCCCCCAGGACCAATGAGACGCCATCCTCCTCGTCCTACGGTCATACGCCGTTGTCTTCGCGTGGGGCCCGGACGATATGCCAGGCATCAGCCGCCAGGTGATCACTCACCGGCTGACCGTCGATCCGGCCTCCGCGCCGGTCAAACAGAAGCGGCGCTACTTGTCCGCCGACAGGAGGGACTTCGTCAAGGGAGAGGTCGCCATGCTCCTCTCAATCAAACACATCAAAGAGGTGAAGTACCCGACATGGTTGGCCAACGTCGTCCTCGCACAAAAACCGCCGACGTTCAGAATGTGTGTTGACTACACTGACCTGAACAAGGCATGCCCCATGGACCCGTTCCCTCTCCCCAACATTGACCAGCTGGTGGACGAGACGGCGGGGTGCGAGTTGATGTCGTTCCTCGATGCTTTCAGAGGGTACCACCAAATCTCCATGCATGAAGATGACGCTGAGAAGACGACATTCATGACCCCAGAGGGAATCTTTTGCTACCTCGTCATGGCCTTCGGACTCAAAAACTCCGGCGCCACCTACACTAGGATGGTGGCCAAGATCTTCAGAGCGGTCCTTGGCCGGACGATGGAGGCGTACGTCGACGACATGATCGTCAAGAGCAGGCAGGCCACCTCCCACGCCGACGACCTCCGGGAAATCTTTGAAATAATGAAGGAGTTCAAGCTCCGCCTCAACCCCAAGAAATGCGCCTTCGGCGTCCAGGGTGGCAAGTTCCTCGGCTACATGGTCAGCCGGAGAGGCATCGAGATAAACCCGGAGAAGACGCAGGCTATCATCAACATGGAGCCGCCCCGCAACGTCAAGGAGGTACAGCGACTGACGGGGCGCCTGGCGGCCCTAAACCGGTTCCTCTCAAGGTCAGCCGAGAGGGCACTCCCCTTCTTCCAGATCATGCGTAAGGCAAACAGCTTCAAGTGGACAACGGAGTGCCAGGGAGCATTCGACGAATTGAAGAGGTACCTGTCGTCCCCACCCGTGCTCTCCAAGCCCAAAGCCGGCGAAACCCTCTTCTTGTACTTAGGGGTGAGCACGTCGGCCATCAGCTCCGTGCTCATCCGTGAGGACGAAGGGGTGCAGAAGGCCATCTTCTACATCAGCAAGACACTCAGGGAGGCCGAGCTCAGGTACTCCCCCATTGAGAAGACGGTGCTGGCCATCGTCCACACAGTGAAGAAGCTGGGGCATTATTTCCAAGCCCACACCGTCCATGTGCTGACCCAGCAGCCTCTTGGCGCGCTCATGAGGAGCCCCACTAGCTCCTCGAGGATGGTGAAATGAGCGATCTTCCTCAGCCAGTTTCAGATTGAGATCAAGCCAAGGCCATCCATCAAAGGTCAAGCCTTGGCCGACTTCGTCATTGAATGCACAGCAAGGGAGACGGCCGTCGCCAACCCCGGGCCGGAGCAGGACGATACGTGGACCCTGTTCACTGACGGCTCGTCGGCCGCAAAATCATGCGGCGGCGGCGTCGTCCTCATATCCCCTGAAGGGTTCAGAGCTTACTATGCCATCCGCTTCAACTTCAGGGTATCCAACAACGAAGCCGAGTATGAGGCCCTCCTCAGCGGTCTCAGACTCGCCACCGGCCTCAAGGCCAAGCACCTCAAAATCAAGTGCGACTCCAAACTGGTAGTGGGCCAGGTGGAGGGATCGTACGAAGCAAAGGAAGGCCGGATGAAGCAGTAAAAACAAGCGGCGGAGGAATTGCTGAAAGCGTTTGAAACCCACGAGATCACTCAGATCCCAAGGGCCGAGAACGCCGAAGCCGACATCCTCTCCAAGCTCAGCTCGGACACCCCGGAGCACATCTCCCAGTTGGCCAAGATCGAGGAGTTGAGCATGTCCAGCATCCATGCCAGCCCCGTCTTGTGCGTCCAACAGCGACCAGAGGACTGGATCTCCGACATCGCCACCTTCATCACAACGGGGGAGCTGCCCCCGGACGAGGAGAGGGCCAAACTGGCCAAACTCAGGGCCCCAAGCTACATCATCGAAGATGGCAAACTCTACAAACGGTCCTATAATGGCACTCTCGTCCGATGCCTGCACCAGGACGAGGCCGACACAGCCATGGAAGAGGTTCATTGTGGCGTCTGCTCCTCACACCAGGGCCCTTTCAGCATGTCCCGGCGTCTCGTCGTCCAGGGCTTCTTCTGGCCGACGATGGCACGCGACTGCGCTGACCTGGCCAGGAAGTGCACCACATGCCAGGTACTCCAGAAGGCCCCTGGCCGGCCAGCTGTCAACTATGCCCCTGTCAGCACCGCAATTCCATTCTCCAGGTGGGGAATTGACCTGGTCGGCCCCCTGCCCAGAGCCGCCGGGAATAACCGCTACATCATCGTCGCCGTCGACTACTTCACCAAGTGGGTCGAGGCGGAACCCTTGGCCAGCATCACGGGGGCCAGATGTCAAAGATTTGTTTACAAGAACATCATCACACGCTTTGGCGTCCCCCAGGAGATCATATCAGACAACGGCACCCAGTTCGAGGCAGCCCCTTTCCAGGAGCTCCTCCGGGAGTTTGGGGTGAGGCACCGTTTCTCCTCCGTTGCCTATCCTCAGGGCAACGGGCAGGTCGAGAATGCCAACAGAACAATTATGGAGGGGCTGAAGAAGAACCTCCAGGCCGCAGGAGGTAGTTGGGTCGACAAGCTCCCCAACATCCTGTGGTGCTACAGAACCACGCCGAGGAGGGCGACAGGTGAAACGCCTTTCGCCCTGTGCTACGGCTTTGAAGCAAAGGCGCCCACGGAAGTTGCCATCCCCAGCCGGCGGGTGGAACAATATGAGCCTGACACCAACGAAGAGAACATGAAGATTGACCTACACCTGGTTGATGAGAGGCGTGAGCAAGCTTACGTCCGAGCAGAGAACTACCGGCGTCAAGTGAAATCATACTATGACGCCAAGGTACGTTCCCGGGAATTTCAGGTGGGGGACTACGTCCTCCGCCGAAGGGAAGCAAGCCAGCCGACAGAGGGTGGCAAGCTAGCATTGAAGTACGAAGGGCCCTACATCGTCAGTGCCGTGGTCAAACCCGGCACCTACAAGCTTAAACGCCCGAATGGGTCCAATGTACCACGAACATGGAATGTACACCATCTGGTGAAGTTTTATCAGTAATTCGAAGGAGGTGCAGACGGCGAAGCCCTCACCCCTTAACGGGTTACTGATTGAACGCCACCCTCGGCCTCGAGCCACCCATGAATAAAATCATGTTCTGATTTTTTCTCTGGAAATTCAAAGTAAAACATTAGCAGGTGCCCTCGTCGGCCACCTTAGAGCGAAAGGCTCAGGTCTGGCCGACATGGCCCCTTGCATTTGCAGCCTACGAGCGACAAGCTCAGGCACTCCATTGTATTTTGTATCAGCGAAGGGCTCAGGCCTAGCTGAGAGAGCACATCGTCCTGGCCCCGTAAGCCTAGAAGTGAAACACTCAGGTATGGCCGACGATGTCCCCAGGACGAGGGGCCCGCAAACGGCCCACGTCTTGAAACGGGAAGCTCATCGCGTCGTCCACGCGCCAGAACGCAGAACGACAGGCCTGAAATCATGGCCGAGGTGACAAAATCCCAAAACTCAGGGATGGGCAACGACAGCCGTTGGAAACCGACCAAAAGTCTAGCCCGCGTCATAAATAGGCGACGGGACCCGCCCTGAGACCACAGACGTTATAAACGAAGTCCGAACCGGCCGAAGGACGAGCACACCCTTCGGCCGAAGCCTGAAAGAAGGATACCCCCCGAAATGAAAAAAAAAACATACAAGGGAAAAAGAGGGAAGCCGACGGCCGTCCACACTCGCCGGCCTCGAGCAATGAAAAAATAAAATCCCCACAACTCAGGCCCAACTAGGCCAAGTACATATCAGTAGAACACAAGTGTAGTACCACTGACAGGTAACATGGACGACACGTCCACACACTACAAGGGAATAATCAAGGCTGAAACACACGCCTACAAAACCCTAACCGCATCGGTTGGGTGACACGCGAGAGGTGACCTTCATCGGCCATAGTCCTTTGAGGCACCAACGCTTGGTATGAAACAAGGCATCGCAATCCTGAGGATGACCAGGACGAAGCGGGCACTGCACACACCCGCGGAAGAATCAAGCAATCAGGAAACAATCCTTACTTGCCACAACAGCCAGTATAGCCGATACAGGCACTGGAACCAAGGCTGTTGGTCACGCGAAAGTTCTCGGGGAATTGGTTCAAGTGTTTACCAAACACTTAAAAAAAAAATCCTGAGAAAAGAAAAAGAGGATTCCTCAACAAGGAACCATGGCTGGCCGACGAAGGTAGGACCACCTCCTTGGCCGACAGCGGTACCGCAAAGAAGTAAATGCCCAACATTTACACTTGGAAAATTCTCTAAGTACTCAAGTGGAAGAACTCTGGACGAAGCGGGTACATATATATTCCAAGGCCGTTAGCTACCTACGCCTTGTATATGTACTTGGGAAATATTCAAAGTCCAAAAGACTAAGGTGAAGGTGCCCTTATCGGCCACAACACAGGAATGCAGGCCGACAACGACACTGGTACAAACACTTGGGAAATCTCCCAGAGCATTTGCCAACAATGATAAACCCACTGCCAGGACGACGAGAACACTAAGCCACTTGAAGAAATCCAACGCCTGGACGGAGCGGACACCACGGTCAAGACCGAAGGGAAAGCACCTAAGTGAACCCAAAAACACTTAGGAAATTTTCTGAAAAAATCCTAAGTGTTATTGTAGTACGGCAACGACGAACAAGCCGACCAGGCCATCAGGACAGAGTAGACTACCCCATGGACGTAGCGTGCACTCGCGAGGTGACCCCAGTTGCGACCTTGACACTTAGAAAAAATTTCAACAAATGACAAAAAGCAAACAAGCATACAAGGGATTCAAAGCCGAAAAGGACAACAAAAATTTCTTCAATTGATAGTGAGTTCATTACAATTGGGGGCACTTCGGCCGTTACATCATTTGGCAAAAAATTGAAAAGCTAATTACAACAGGGAATAGCCGATCAAGCCTCCAGGGCACCTTCATCTGCGGCTGGCTCTTCAACCTCGTCGGCTCCCTCCTCGGCGGCCTCTTCGGCCTCGTCAATTCCCTCCTCGGCGGCGGCCGCAGCGCTAGTGGCATCGTCCAGGAAGTCAAATTCAGTGTAGTCCGGCTCGTCGAGGCCGGAACTTTCAATTGGGGACTCCCGCTCCGACAAAGGAAGCTTGGCTTGCTCCTCTGGATCCTTCATCAGCTTTGGCAGCTTCAGGTTCCGCCTGGCCCACCCGGACGTGTAGTTCATGGCTTTCAACGCACGGGATAGCCGACGACACAGGAGCCTTTGCATCCGCTCCTGGCCCAGGTTGTAATAGACGGCCATCTCCCGGCTGAAATACTCCTGGCCGGCGGGGGAGTTCATCCCCCAACTCTCAAGCCTGGCGGCCACCACCCCGTAGCACCAGGGAAGCCTCTCATCGGCCTTCCACCCCTCGGCCAGGAACTTTTCGACGGCCTCATCGGCAGCCCTCACGACGGCGGCCTCGGCCTCAGCCTTCGCCTTGACGGCCTCCTCGCTCTTGCGCCTCTCGGCCTCCAGCGCCCTTTGGGACTCCTCGCGCTCCCTTTTGCTCTCCTCGAGCTTGGCCAGGGCATCGTCCCTGGCTGCGGCGGCTTCATCAGCCCTTGCCTGCAATGCCTTGGCATCCTCCCGGAGCCGATCAAGGCAAGCTACCGCCTCGTCAGCCGAGGCAGCCTTCTGCTCCAGCTCTTTCAAGCGAGCTATCTCCCAATACTGCCTCTTATGGCTTTCCATAAGCATAAAGGCACTCTGCAGAAGGAAAACAAAGGTCAGGCAAAAGACTCTACACAGACGAAGAGAAAGACAAAACATAAGGACAACAACTTACTTGGACGAGGAGGTCCATGCCGCCCTCGTAAATCTTCGCGTCCCCGAGCTTCTTCAAGTAAGCCCGATCTTTGGCCGGCATGGCCTGGGCCAGGACGACGTGGCCAGGGACGAGATCATTAAACACGCCTCCGCCGACGGGGTATTCTACCACCTTCTGGTAGGTGGCACCGGCAATCTCCTTGCCGGCCCTCTTCGTCCGTGGTTCCTGGACGAGAGGAAGCGATGGGGCAGCATTGTCAGCAGCAGTAAGGTCCACGACGGGGCCACCATCGTCCACGCTGGGGACAGTCAGAGTACCGGCCTCAGTAGCCGGAGAAGGGGAAGGAGCCCTCTTCGTCTTCTTCGAGTCGCTCAGGCCGGCCTCGATTAACTTTTTCTGGCCGTCAGTGGCCGGCCTTTTCTTCTTCGATGGAGCAGGCTTTGGGGCCGCATCAGCAGTAGCCCCGCTCCCACCGGCCGCGGCACGTCTGGCCGCCTCGGTCGCCTTAGCAGCCAGCTCCTCGGCCGCTTTGGCCTTGGCAATAGCCATCATAGAACGTCGGTCCATGGCAAAATCTACAAAGGAAAAAACACAACAGATTAGTAAGGCAAAGGACAAAACATAAAGACAGAAAGCCGAAGAAAGAATTACCATCGGCCTCAGCAGGAATGCCCAAATCCGGGCCGTCGGCCTCCTCAAAGGTGGTGGTCATCCTCGGCCAGAGTTGGAGGTCATCCTCCTTGTCACCATAGACATAGTACCTCACGAAGCCGAGGGCGGCCATCTTGTATTCAGTAATGTAATCCTTCACGCTCCTCGGCCCCCCTTCCAAGAAAGCCTCCACCTGAGCGTCCAAAATAGAGCTCTTCGGCGGGTCGTGCAGGTTAAACCTCCCGGTATGGCCGAGGGAGGGAAACTCGGTGCCACTCTCACCAATGGACACAAACACGAACTTGCTCTTCCACCCATGGATGGACGTAGGCAAATCCGTGAAACTCCTCTTCTTCGGCAGCTGCTGAAGAGTAGCATAGGCCGCACAGTTCTTGTGACTTCCTCGGCCGATCTGGTACAGATTCATGAATAGTGCCGTCGTCGGCCTGTAGCCCAACTCCTCACACCGGAGCAAAAACCCCACCATCAAGGAGTAACTGTTCGGCGTCAGCAAGGCCGGAGGAAGCCCTACCATGTCCAGGTACTCAGTAATGAAAGGGTGAAGGGGGAACCTCAACCCCTTAGCAAAACTCATCGGGTATACTCCAAAGTACCCCGATGGTGGAAGAAGAACATGGTCCGTCGGCTTGGGTGCCCTAACCCGCCCGAACGGCCCCACGTACATCTGGGCAACAAGATAGTCGGCCGCACTGCTCTCCGGCTTGATCAAATAGATGTTGGTGAGATCCAGGTAGGAGATGCCGGGCCCACTCTTCGGCCTCCTCACTCTCTTCGGCTTAGCGGCTCCCTTAACGGCGGACACCGGCCTCGGGCACGGAATGACAGCAGAAGTGGACGCCCCGTCCACCACTCGGGACGCACCTACGTCCTCACCCTTTGAAGAGGAGGCGGACTCCTCGTCCTCGCCTTCCTCGTCCACCGGCCCTCCGGATTTGTAGGGACTTAAACGCTCTATCTCCTCTTCAAACTCCTCGAGCACCTCGTAGTCAAGCGACCTCGTGGAGGGCTGGTCGTCGTAGGGGTAGTCGTCTTCGTTCAAGCTCTTCATAAATACTACTACGGGCCTAAGGAGACTAACTTAAGATCTAAGGGTGTTCAAACGCCTAACACTAGATCAACAACCTAGGAAGCAAAGTATGAAAAGTGAGGAAGATCGCGATGAACACTAACCTTGAACAACGAAGAACACGAAGAACAGGCTTGGGAGTTTATCTCTCTAGAAAATCGGCCAGCACTTCGACAAATTCAGAATGCAAATACATTTTCTCGTCGGAAGGGGGGGGGGGGGTATTTATAGAGCTCCCCACCCAACGGTCACTACACTTGGCACCCCCCCAATGGCCACACCAACGGCCACCAATGGGGGGCCACTACGTCATCACGGGCCAAACTCAATATCAACATTCCACCGGCAGGACGGACTCTACGGCCTACACACGCTCACTCGCTTTACAACATGTCAGCAAGCGCCCACAACGTCCCACTTGCTCGCCAAGATCACAACTGCCAGACAATAAGGAGACGGCAACGGCCAGGAACGTAACGGCCACAAGATCACAGGACCCAAGAGCCCACAGGCCATCGGCTCCTCGTCATGATCTTTGATGATAACTCTCTACAAGCGATCTGCGCACAAGGGTTCTCCCACAGGGTTACCTTGGCCAGAAAATCGCCATGAGAGTTGGATTCAGGGGGACTACGGGGAGGCCGCTTCGGCCAGGGACTCAAGCAACTCCTTCACCCCTCACACTCCTCGGCCTGAAGCAGTGGGGGACTGGGGGACTACACCGGCCTCAGCAAAGCACAAAGGAAACACTACAAAGAACATGAATGTGACCACAAAGCATGGCCACATCATCCATTCAGCACAACGGAACTTCATCGGCCAAAGGCCCATAACGTCATTAGCGACGGCCAACAAGCCACTAGAGACAAGGACACTCATCGTCCTTCGCCATCACTTAATCACAAGGGGCTCTTCGGCCAGAAACATGAAAGCTAATCAACGACGGCCAAAAGGAGTGCGCAATCACCCTCATCGGCCATCCAAAGGGAAAGACGCCATCATCCTCGAAGCAAGGACCAACTGCAGTGGCCTCATCGGCCCAAACACAAACTTCAACCATCAGCGTCCAAGAAAAACATGCCTTCAACGGCCACCATTGGAAGAAGGACACTCATAGTCCCAAAACGAAGACATCAAGTAAACAACGGCCTCCCTGTCCACAACGAGGAACAGGTAACGGCCAAGGGCAACAAAGCACAGGAATCTACTCTCCTTCACTTCGTCTACGTCTCAGCTTAGAGAGTGGGGGACTCCTGATGGAGTATATGGGTCCGAGCCCCCGGACCCACATACTCGGAACAGAAAGCACAAGACAACAGAGTGGCGCCCTCGTCGGCCAAGACGCCCTCGTCGGCCGAAAAGGGGCCAACTCGGATTATGGTCCTGAGTCCAAGGAACCCGGGTGCCCTCGTCGGCCGTGCCCTCGTCGGCCGTGCCCTCGTCGGCCACGCCCTCGTCGGCCACGAAGACCTCCCAGAATCAGATTTTATACTTACTCATTTGTACAGCCCATTAGTGGCTTTGTATTCGGCCCAGTAGCGGTCCAGTTGTAAATGGGCCTCCCAAGCCCAAGGCTTGGGAGCCCAACCCTAATTTTCTCTATAAATACTCCCCTTGGGAGTAGTTATAGGGGTTACAAAATCATTCTATTGAAGCATATTATTGCACTTCTCTCTCTAGCTCTCACTTCTCTCTAGATATACTCTATCATAAATGTGTAAGAATGTGTAAGAATTGTTGTGAACCACAAATTCTTTGCCAAAAAGGGAAAGAGAAATTCTTTTTGGGATAGACGAAAAGGGAAAGTTGGAAGTAAATTATGGGACGGAGGGAGTATAAAAATGGAATCGTAGGCTTAAAACTGTTCTCACCTAGCGAAACTCCTGGACAGCTGCTAATGCCACGGTGTACACATAAAATAAAAAACCGACCGACAATTTAATTAAATTCATTCTACATTGCCCCACACAATAAATGCAACTCAGAGTCAAATATCGTGTGATCTGATGACATCACTGTGATCATAAGGATCCAAAGAGAAGATCACATGTTCGAATACGATGTTGACCTTAACAAATTAGATACTATAAATAAGTGCAACTGAGAGCTAGAAGACCCACGCAATTATTGCATCGCCACACTTTTAATCCATAGCAAACCTGATAATACATGCGGACCACCTGCGATGTGGATTAATTTAAAAACAATTACAATGTGGAAATAAATTACTCCGTATAAAATTAAATATAAATACCATATGACGTTAAGTAACCGTTTCCCTCCATTAGTCTGTCTACATGTAAATTGCAAACTACATTTGACTACCAGTACTAGTACAACAATTATTGGTGTACACCTTCTTATACACATTATTACATCCTGTGTCTGTGAGAATTTTTTTGTCTGTGAATCCCAGTCCACATACAAAAACTAGTTTGTTTTGTCTGTGAAAAATTCTACAGACAAAACAAGCCAGTTATGTCTGTGGTCTGATATTGACATACAAAAAAACTTTTACAGACACGGGGTGTACCGATGTGTATAAAAAGGTGTACAAAAGAATTTTTTGTGTAAATTGTACCATTGCGATTTTTTGTTGTTGCAAACTACAATTAACATATATACATCATTTGGTCCAAAAAGGTTGAATGCCCAACCCCAAGGCCCCCCCCCACCCCGACCCGACAGGATGGTGGGGAGGTTAATCACGGTGACTCAGTCAGCAAAGCGACGGTAGGCCTTATACATGTGCGCACCAGAGGTCCAGTCTTATTTCAGGTTCTGTAACCTCCACACGGTCGACTTGGAGGCGTCGAAACATGTTAAACCATTTCTAGAAGAGATGCTAGAAAAGAAATACCCCTTCTTAGACTCTGACGTTCCTCCCATGTTTGGAGAACTGATGAGATTGAAGCTTAATGATTTGCCCGAGTCCAAACTATTAGTATATATGTCCTAGCGACAATCACTTTTTAGAGATATATGTACTTGATCACATTCAGTTTTATATATTTGATATATACGGTATTACACATTGATGATTAAGTATTGTGATTGTCAATATCTTATTCATAATTGTGTTCCCTTGGACTTATGTTGTCAATAAGTAAGTGGGAGCTTATATGATATAACATAAAGTCCTAAAATAGCCCCAATCAATGCTCATCAAGAATGGGATATTGATGATATGCGATAAGATTGGTATGTGGATTGCATCATACTTTTAGAAAGTATAGTTGATCTCACAACTATGAGTTCATGTAATTCATGATGGTCACATAGATATTTTAGAGAATATTGGCATACCCACCGAGAAATCATTTGATAAGTTCTATTCATGTGTCTATGGGATTATCGGCGTATAGAGTAGTATAATAGTTCTCCGACTTGAGGTCAATACATACTGCATGTGCGGAGTGATGTACTTTGACCATGACCAACGCTTGCACTCCAATCTGGGTAGATACGGCATGTGTTGGGTGCATCACGAAGCACATGGAGTAGTAGTTGAGCCAAGAAAGGATTCATTCCTCGTAATAGATTAAGAGAAAACATTCTACTTCTCATATCTAGATGGATCATAAAGTCATTGGCCAATGCAAAGATATATTCGTTTTGGATAACGAATATGATCGTTATGGATCATCTAAAAAGATTGAGAGACAAAAACTAAGTTATTGGAATAGACACAATATCATGTTCTAGACTTAGTTGAATGTTCGCTGAATGAAAGGACTGTATCACTATGAGCTCTATATTACAAGGAGTTTGAATAGTCCTCGCAAACGTCCTTATATTTAAGTTTGTCTGGTAAATCGTCTAGGGATTCTACTAAGACCTTAATTTGATTAGTGCTTAATATATAAGGTCCTATGGGTCACACAACAAGTGATTATACCTTCTGACTGAATTGTTAGAAGGAATTAAATATTATTAATCGGATTAAATAATATTTAATTCATAATACTGAAAATGAGATGAGTTAAATATTAATTAGATTAATATATTTAATTCATTATGTTGAAGGAAAGTGCTATTTGATAGAATTAATTAAGTTTGATAAATTAGATTTATTATACTTAATTAAGATGTATTTTTAATTAAATAAAGTTGATATTTTCTTTCTAATTTAGAATTAAAAAGAAAGATATAATAAAATAAACATTAGTAAGGAGTAAAAGTGGCGTGAACCCACTTTACTATTACTACTAGTTTATTTTGCTTTATTTATTATTAATTATGTCATTAATAAGGATTATTGGTCCTATGAGGACTAGAACTCATTAATGAGAAAGACTTTCATTGTGATTGGGAAACTAGTTTAGAACAAGTATAAATACATCTTCCTCCTTCATAATTCGTGACTAGTTTACGAGATTCAGTATTACCATTGTATTTCCCTACGAAGAGATTTCCTAGCCTTTCTATATGGGAGATGTAGCCGTTCTTTCGGAAAGGAGAAATCACGTGGATACCTAAGGTCAAGGATTATCACCGCTAGGCTGGAAGATCTGTAAGTTCTAACTCAAATCTGTTATTATTATCATATTCGTTATTTTGTCATAATCAGGAAAGATCTATTTGGGAAAATTTTTAAACTTCCGCTACTGTACTTTCGAGGTACGTTACATCAATTTCCTAACAGTGGTATCAGAGCCAAACTGATTCTAATGACATTATACGAATTTTGGTAGATATATTCGTTCAAAATGTGTATTTCTTTGAATTACATTTTTATGTCGTAGTTATTGATTTCTGAAAAGTTAAGGATTTCTATGCCGTAGTTTGATTCCAAGAAGATCTGTATTTCTTTGAGCCAAACTTTTTTTTTAACAAACTTAAGGATTTGTTTTTTAGAAATTAAGTTATGAAACATCTTCTTGCTGCTCTTTACGAATGGAAGATCTATCTTAGAACCTTTGTTTTTGATTGGACGAGTTTTATGTTGTTGTTGCGTCTTCAATCAAGGCAGCTTTTTTCGGCGAGTTTCACGGCAAAGAATTCCGAACTTCGAAGTTATGATCGTGTCAAATTAGAATTCTTTTGAGTTGGGGTGTCTTTGGAAATTAGATTGAGCCAAATATCCCTATTCGATTTAAGAACTTACGTGGACCTTTAAACAAGTTTTTGGAAAATTAGATTGAACAAAAGATGGTTGTATTTTTTTAGAAATCCTAACATAAGGTAAATCGTTGCTTCTTATATTTCATAATGATGACGAAAATTAAGATATCCTTAATTTAATTAGATTAATTATCTTTGAGATTTGGAAGGATTAACTTTAATTTAGCCTATTATTATATTATTGTTTAAGCATGCTTACATTATTGTATCTATTATAAATTGGATTTATATTGCATACTTTAATTTATCTGTCTGAGTTAGATCTCATCACATATTATTTGATAATATGTTTTAGCATCTTGATTAAGTAATTTATTACCCGCTAAACGTTCCCCATAAATTAAAATTAAAATTTAAGTCTTATCTAGGATAACGACATCACCCATCATAATTAAATTAGTAGAAATATTTTTTCGTTTAAGAATATTTCACCCAAGTGTTTATTCCATTCGACAAAATATAGAACTAATTTATAGATACATATGTTTGTGATCGTGTGATGGTTTTGACTTACTTAAATTAGCTCGAGTCGTCCAAGCGTCAATGTTAATTTGGGATGTCGATCAATTTGAAAATTGATCAACCAAGATTTGCTTGGATGCAATTGGTCTAGGGACCTACCCATTATATTATTGCAGTGATCAGCCCAAACTGAGAGTGTAATGGTATGAATGTGGATCTTGGCCACTATGATTGTAGAAACAATCTATGTTCTTTCTATTGGGGTCAAAGAACATGAAAAATAGTGGGAGCTAAATAATTAAAAGTTCATACTATTTAGTTAACTAAATGTGATCATAGGAATTATTATATGAGTTTTAATTCCCGTTCTATTTGAACTTCTCTAGGATTTTAGGAAGTCGAATTTATCATTGAGAAGTATCTTGGATACAAATAATCTTACTCGACCAACTTTGTAGACTTCGAACAAAATGTGTGTTTAATGTTTAGGAAAGAAAGTATTGAGAATGTGTTTTACACATGTGTACCCGGAGTTCCTAATGTCAAATCTTCTGAATTAGTTATGTTTGACATGGGCATTCAGAAAAATAACATTGCTAAGGTAAGCTTTACTGCTGAATCTTTTCCTAGGGGAAAGAACAAGCAGAAGAAGAGAAGTAAGGTTAGACCTAAGCCTCTAGCTTTGAAACCTAAAGGTAGGATTCAAAAGAAATCTAAGGTACTAACAGATGTATGCCTCTACAGCAAAGAGAGGGCATTGGAAGAGAGATTTTAAGCTATGTAGGGCTAATCTAGCCAAAGCACCAAGTGCTTTTAGCTTAGGTAATTTTGTCATTAATATTAATATGTCTACAACTAACTCTCACTGTTGGGTATTAGATACAACGTGTGGCTCACACATTGGAATAATGTGTAAAATCTAAGTGACAGTAAGCAGTTAGGCTGGGTGAAATTGGCCTATGTGTAGGAAATTGAGCAATAGTTGCTGCTAGGCATGTAGGCATTTATAAATTAGATTTACACAGCGGTTATAGTTTAGAACAAAATAATTGTTAATTTGTTCTATAACAAAGAATATAATTTCCATTCATATGTTACACATTAAAGGGGTTCCTTTTATTTTGCTGATAACACTTGTTGTTTTTGACAAAATGGCATTGTGTATGGAAATTCTCCTCTATGAATGGTTTATATATTCTTACTTGTAGGCATGACATATTAAATGTACAAATAAGAGACCAAGGTTAAGTAATCAGAAAAATACCACCTATCTTTGACATTGCGACTTGGCCATATTAGTGAAACAAGAATAACAAGGTTAAGTAAATTAGATTACTTAAAACCATTTGATTTTGAATCACATGGTAATTGTGATTCCTGTCTCTTAGCTAAAATGACCGATAAACCTTTTCTTGGAAAAGGATTGCTGGTCAAAGAAGTGCTTGAGTTGATTCACACAGATGTGTGTGGATAGTTCCCAACTCAAGCTAGAGGAGGATTTTCTTACTTCATCATTTTACTGATGATTTCTCTAGGTTTGAATTTGTGTATCTTATGAAACACAAATCAAAATCTTTTGAGAAATTCATGGAGTATAAGGCTGAAGTAGAGAAACAACTTGACAAGAGTATCAAGACTCTACGATCTGATCGTGGAGGGGAATACTTGAGTAAGGAGTTTCTTGATTACTTGAAAGGTCAAGGAATTCAGTCACAATGGACTCCTCCAAGAACACCCCAATTGAATTGGGTTTCTGAAAGGAAAAATAGAACTTTGTTGGACATAGTTAGATCCATGATGAATTCCATGTCTCTTCCAACATCTCTTTTGGGGTACGCATTGGAAACCTCAATATACATTCTGAATAGAGTTCCATCTAAGTTAATGCAAAAGACACCATATGAGTTATGGTGTAATAAAAAGCCTATTCTTACACATACTAAAGTGTGAGGTTGCCTTACATATGTGAAGAAAATGGACATTGACTAGTTGAGACCCAGAAGTGAGAAATATAATTTTGTGGGATATCCTAAGGAAACTAGAGGATACTAATTTATCTTCCCGAGGAATAAACAAATCATTATTTCCAGACAAGCGAGATTCCTAGTATAAGACTTGGTCTTTAAGGAATGTAATCGTGGGAGGATAGAACTTGATGAAGTTCAAGAATCACAAAATAACATAGAGGATGAAGACTTGTTAGATGGTCAAAACAAGGATTCAGTGGGAGAATTGAGTGGAAGCATGTCTCTAGGAGGATGTCTTTCAGCTAGTGGGAGTAACATAGGAATCACCTCGCACCAGCAAGTGATTCTACCTGAAGAAAGAGATGACATGGTTGTCATTCCTTCTGCACTCACTTCTCTTTCTCTGGAAACACTTAAAAGTGTAGCACCGGAAAAGTCTTTGAGCATTGGATGTCCAATCAAAGAGAACCTCTTCACGATCAGAATGAGCAGCCTGAACAAAACGCAAAACATTCAACTCTGTGGGTCTACTAGGATTCGTCATGAACTAACTAGGTTTGACTTCCTCATGGAGGATCATGATGATGTTGAGATTCCTGATAAGGATGAACCTAAGACCTACACTAAAGCAATATTAGATGTTGATTTAGAGAGGTGGCGAGATGCCATGAAATTTAAAATGGACTTGATGTATATCAATCAAGTATGGAACTTGGTTGACTTGATTGTTGGGTTAGACCCATTTGATGCAAAGGATTTTCAAGAAGAAAATTGATGCTGAAGGTAAGGTGCAAAATAAAAAGCTAGGCTAATGTCTAAAGGTTATAGTCAAAGAGAATGAATTGACTATAGTGATACTTATTCGCCAGTTGCAAAACTCAAGTCTATTCGGATTTTTCTTGTGATAGTTGCATACTATGATTGTGAGATTTGACAAATGGATATCAAAACCCATTTCCTTAATGGAAACCTCAAGGAGGAGGTGTACATGGTACAACCTGAAGGTTTTTTTGCATCCATGTCAAATTCTAAATCATTATGTGATGGAGTATATGGGTCTGAGCCCCCGGACCCACATACTCGGAAGAACAGAAAGCACAAGACACAGAGTGGCGCCCTCGTCGGCCAAGACGCCCCCGTCGGCCGAAAAAGGGCCAACTCAGATTATGGTCCTGAGCCCAAGGAGCCCGGGTGTCCTCGTCGGCCGTGCCCTCGTCGGTCGTGCCCTCGTCGGCCACGCCCTCTTCGGCCAGGAAGACCTCCCAGAACCGGATTCTACACTTATTCATTTGTACAGCCCATTGGTGGCTTTGTATTCGGCCCAGTAGCGGTCCAGTTGTAAATGGGCCTCCCAAGCCCAAGGCTTGGGAGCCCAACCCGTATTTTCTCTATAAATACTCCCCTTGGGAGTAGTTATAGGGGTTACAAAATCATTCTATTGAAGCATATTATTGCACTTCTCTCTCTAGCTCTCACTTCTCTCTAGATATACTCTATCATTTGGTGCTCTCGTTGAGAGCTAGAACAATCAAGTTAGCACCCTTCGTCGCTACCAAGCGCAGCTAACCACTGATCATGGGGAGAACTAAGTCAAACCGCAACCTCGTCAGCAAAGCCATCCCTGAGGACCAAGAACCCAGGGAGCACGATGAGGACGCCACGGCCGACCAAGCCGGCGGAGGGGACCTCTTCCAGGAGGCCTTCAACCTCACGACGGACCTTCGCAACCAACTCAACGGCGGAGCCCCTGATGACCGCCTCGGCTTGGACAAGAAGCGAGCTGAGAAGACGGATCACGCCCCGGCCCAGCCTATGGCCGCGGCCTCTCCGTCCGTGGATCCACAAGTCCAGGCCGCGCTGTCGGTCATCATCGCCAGCCTGGCTCAGAACCCCACCGTCCTCAGCGCACTCTTGCCAAGGACTGGGGGGAACGTCACTCAACCTCCTCAGCCCCAACCGTTGGCCGTCCAGATAGGCAACGATGAAGGGGTGGTGCCCCAGGACACGGCGTCGTCCCACTCCCATCCTACTTCCCCTCTTCGGCCTGGGCAAACCCCAGCGCATGGAAAAGCCTCTGCCTTCAATAGGCTAGGTGACACGCGCCGTCGTCCGGTTTCGGAGAGGATGGCGGGACGGATTGGTGAGCCTCGTCCTGGCTTGCCGAGGGAAAGCTTGGGGTCTGTGTCCCGGACAGCGGACCAGCCCCGCCCGGACAAGGGCAAGGGAAAGTTGCACGAGGATGACGTGCGTCACCAGATCAACGCGGCTCACAACGAGCGCATGAGGAACCAGCCGGGCGCCGCTGCGGCTGCCAGGGACCCCCGGGATGAGGTCATCGCCCAGCTGGAAAGGAGGCTGGCTCAGATGGAGGCCAAGCAGTCGGCCAACATCCCTACGGCCGGCGCCTCCAACGACCCCGGCCTCAACGCGCTCATGAACAAGGTTGGCGCCCTGGAGAGGGAGCTGGCCGAGGGGCGAGGTGATCCCATCATCCAGGTCAGGACCAGGACCCCTTTCACCAACAGGGTCCTCTCGGCCCCCTTTCCGGAGAAGTACAGGGGAAACGCCATCAAGTCCTACGACGGCCGATCAGACCCCAGGAGCACTTCAGCCGTTATGAGAACAACATGCTGATGGTGAACGCGTCCGACGAATACCTCTGCCGTTGGTTCCTCTCTACTCTCGAGGGGCCAGCGTACGAGTGGTTCAACGCGCTCCCCGAAGGGAGCATCGACTCTTGGCAGGATCTCGCCCAACGCTTCCTCACTCACTTTGCCAGGAGGAAGCGCGCGAAGAAGTATTTCACCCACCTCCTCTTCGTCAAGCAGCAGCACGAGGAGTCCCTCCGGTCATTCATTGATCGGTGGACGAGGGAAACCGAGGAGGTCGAGGGGGCCGATGAGCGCACCCTCCTCGCCTTGTATCAGGGAGCCCTCCGCAGCTCCACAATCACAAGAGAGAGGGGGGCCATCCCTCCAAGAAGACAAATCTTTCGCCGGCCCCGGGTCCGTCCCCGGCCGGCCAGGGTGCCCAGGGCCGTCACGGCTCTGGTGGACAAAGTAAGAAAGATCGCCACTGGCGGCCGAGGATGGAACGGCCGGGGGTAACCCTCACCCACCCGGTCAGCACCATCCTCGATTATGCCGAGAAGCACGGCCTCATCGAGCAGGCTCCTCGGCCGGCCGAGGAGATCCTTGCCATCCAGCAGGGCGGCACATATTGCCGGTTCCACAAGAACTCGTCGCACAACACCGACGATTGCATCACACTGAATAAGGCCATCGAGCGCCTTATTCGCCAGGGGGAACTCTCCCAGTTTGTTAAAGGTGGCCCACGCAAAAACACATGGGTAAACACCGGCAAACATGGGGACGAACCCTCTGCGAAGAAGCGGGAGATTGGAAGGCTCAGCGACGACGAGGACTTCGAGGAGCCCCCGCCGAAGAAGAATCACATTCACCTCATCGTAGGTGGGAACACTGGGGGGGACTCCGCCACTCAGAGAAAGAAATGGGCCCAATCCCTTTACATTGGGGAGGTGTCCCACGTCCCCCCCAGCCGAAGAAACAACGAACGGAGGCGATCACCTTCACCGACAAGGATCTGCCTCCGGGTACGGAATCACACAGGGACGCCCTCGTCATCCAGTGTGAGATCGGTGACTCCATCATCCACCGCACTTACATCGATACGGGGAGCTCCGTCAACGTGATGTACCTGGACAACTTCAAGCAGCTGAAGCTGGACAGAGCTCTGCTGAAGCCGATCAAGACACCGTTATCCGGCTTCACCGGGGACTCTATCGACGCCGAGGGCACGATAGTCCTCCCCGTGGAGGTCGGTGACGGCCCCCACCACGCCAGAATTGATATGGAGTTCATGGTGGTCAACCTCCAGTGCGCCCACAATCTGATCTTGGGCCGGCCAGCGCTGGAGGACTCGGAGGCCATCATCTCCATGAAGCACTTGTGCCTGAAGTTCCCCACCAATGACGGCATCGGCTACGCCAGAGGGAACCAGATGATAGCCAGGGCATGCTACCTCAAACTGACGAGGCCGGCCGAGAGGGAAGGCCAGAGGGTAGACACCATCACGGCCGCCGTCGCCATGGACGAGGAGAGGCCACATGTGGAGCCGTCCGAGGAGGTCGAGGAAATCCCTCTGGATACCTCCCGGCCGGAATGGGTTCTCAGAGTCGGGAAGCAACTCCCCCAGGACCAACGAGACGCCATCCTCCTCGTCCTACGGTCATATGCCGTTGTCTTCGCGTGGGGCCCGGACGATATGCCAGGCATCAGCCGCCAGGTGGTCATTCACCGGCTGACCGTCGATTCGGCCTCCGCGCCTGTCAAACAGAAGCGGTACTACTTTTCCGCCGACAGGCGGGACTTCGTCAAAGGGGAGGTCGCCATGCTCCTCTCAATCAAACACATCAAAGAGGTGAAGTACCCGACATGGTTGGCCAACGTCGTCCTCGCACAGAAACCGCCGACGTTCAGAATGTGTGTTGATTACACTGACCTGAACGAGGCATGCCCCATGGACCCGTTCCCTCTCCCCAACATTGATCAGTTGGTGGACGAGACGGCGGGGTGCGAGTTGATGTCGTTCCTCGACGCTTTCAGAGGGTACCACCAAATCTCCATGCATGAAGATGACGCTGAGAAGTCGACATTCATGACCCCAGAGGGAATCTTTTGCTACCTCGTCATGGCCTTCGAACTCAAAAACTCCGGCGCCACCTATACTAGGATGGTGGCCAAGATCTTCAGAGCGGTCCTTGGCCGGACGATGGAGGCGTACGTCGACGACATGATCGTCAAGAGCAGGCAGGCCACCTCCCACGCCGACGACCTCCGGGAAATCTTTGAAATCATGAAGGAGTTCAGGCTCCGCCTCAACCCCAAGAAGTGCGCCTTCGGCGTCCAGGGCGGCAAGTTCCTCGGCTACATGGTCAGCCGGAGAGGCATCGAGATAAACCCGGAGAAGACGCAGGCTATCATCAACATGGAGCCGCCCCGCAACGTCAAAGAGGTACAGCGACTGACGGGGCGCCTGGCGGCCTTAAACCGGTTCCTCTCCAGGTCAGCCGAGAGGGCACTCCCTTTCTTTCAGATCATGCGTAAAGCCAACAGCTTCAGGTGGACGACGAAGTGCCAGGAAGCATTCGACGAATTGAAAAGGTACCTATCGTCCCCACCCGTTCTCTCCAAGCCCAAAGCCGGCGAAACCCTCTTCTTGTACTTAGGGGTGAGCACGTCGGCCATCAGCTCCGTGCTTATCTGTGAGGACGAAGGGGTGCAAAAGGCCATCTTCTACATCAGCAAGACACTCAGGGAGGCCGAGCTCAGGTACTCCCCCATTGAGAAGACGGTGCTGGCCATCGTCCATACGGTGAAGAAGCTGGGACACTACTTCCAGGCCCACGTCGTCCATGTACTGACCCAGCAGCCTCTCGGCGCACTCATGAGGAGCCCCACCAGCTCCTCTAGGATGGTGAAATGGGAAATTTTCCTCAGCCAATTTCAAATTGAGATCAAGCCAAGGCCATCTATCAAAGGGCAAGCCTTGGCCGACTTCGTCATCGAATGCACAGCAAGGGAGACGGCCGTCGCCAACCCCGGGCCGGAGCCGGACGATACATGGACCCTGTTCACTGACAGCTCGTCGGCCGCGAAATCATGCGGCGGCGTCGTCGTCCTCATATCCCCTGAAGGATTCAGAGCTTACTATGCCATCCGCTTCAACTTCAGGGTATCCAACAACGAAGCCGAGTATGAGGCCCTCCTCAGCGGCCTCAGACTCGCCGCCGGCCTCAAGACCAAGCACCTCAAAATCAAGTGCGACTCCAAACTGGTAGTGGGCCAGGTGGAGGGATCGTACGAAGCAAAGGAAGGCCGGATGAAGCAGTACAAACAAGCGGCGGAGGAGTTGCTGAAAGCGTTTGAAACCCACGAGATCACTCAGATCCCAAGGGCCGAGAATGCCGAAGCCGACATCCTCTCCAAACTCAGCTCGGACACCCCGGAGCACATCTCCCAGTTGGCCAAAATCGAGGAGTTGAGCATGTCCAGCATCCATGCCAGCCCCGTCTTGTGCGTCCAACAGCGACCGGAGGACTGGATCTCCGACATCGCCACCTTCATCGCAACGGGGGAGCTGCCCCCGGACGAGGAGAGGGCCAAACTTGCCAAACTCAGGGCCCCAAGCTACACCATCGAAGATGGCAAACTCTATAAACGATCCTACAATGGCACTCTCCTTCGATGCCTCCACCAGGATGAGGCCGACATAGCCATGGAAGAAGTTCATTGTGGCGTCTGCTCCTCACACCAGGGCCCTTTCAGCATGTCCCGACGTCTCGTCGTCCAGGGCTTCTTCTGGCCGACGATGGCACGCGACTGCGCTGATCTGGCCAGGAACTCCAGAAGGCCCCTGGTCGGCCAGCTGTCAACTACGCCCCCGTCAGCACCGCAATTCCATTCTCCAGATGGGGGATTGACCTGGTCGGCCCCCTACCCAGAGCCGCCGGGAATAACCGCTACATCATCGTCGCCGTCGACTACTTCACAAAGTGGGTCGAGGCGGAGGCCTTGGCTAGCATCACGGGGGCCAGATGCCAAAAATTTGTGTACAAGAACATCATCACACGCTTTGGCGTCCCCCAGGAGATTATATCAGACAACGGCACCCAATTCGAGGCAGCCCCTTTCCAAGAACTCCTCCGGGAGTTTGGGGTAAAGCATCGTTTCTCCTCCGTTGCCTACCCTCAGGGCAACGGGCAGGTCGAGAACGCCAACAGAACAATTATGGAGGGGCTGAAGAAGAAGCTCCAGGCCGTAGGAGGTAGTTGGGTCGACGAGCTCCCCAACATCCTGTGGTGCTACAGAACCACGCCGAGGAGGGCGACAGGTGAAACGCCTTTCGCCCTGTGCTACGGCTTTGAAGCAAAGGCGCCCACGGAAGTTGCCATCCCCAGCCGACGGGTGGAACAATACGAACCTGACGCCAATGAGGAAAGCATGAAGATTGACCTGCACCTGGTCGATGAGAGGCGTGAGCAAGCTTACGTCCGAGCAGAGAACTACCGGCGTCAAGTAAAATCATACTATGACGCCAAGGTACGCTCCCGGGAATTTCAGGTGGGGGACTACGTCCTCCGCCGAAGGGAAGCAAGCCAGCCGACAGAGGGTGGCAAGCTAGCATTGAAGTACGAAGGACCCTACATCGTCAGCGCCGTGGTCAAACCCGGCACCTACAAGCTTAAACGCCCGAATGGGTCCAATGTACCACGAACGTGGAATGTACACCATCTGGTGAAGTTTTATCAGTAATCCGAAGGAGGTGTAGACGACGAAGCCCTCACCCCTTAACGGGTTACTGATTGAACGCCACCCTCGGCCTCGAGCCACTAATGAATAAAATCATGTTCCTGATTTTTTCTCTAGAATTTAAAGTAAAACATTAGCAGGTGCCCCCGTCGGCCACCTTAGAGCGAAAGGCTCAGGTATGGCCGACGTGGCCCCTTGCATTTGCAGCCTACGAGCGACAAGCTCAGGCACTCCATTGTATTTTGTATCAGCGACGGGCTCAGGCCTAGTTGAGAGAGCACATCGTCCTGGCCCCGTAAGCCTAGAAGTGAAACGCTCAAGTACGGCCGACGATGTCCCCAGGACGAGGGGCCCGCAAACGGCCCACGTCTTGAAACGGGAAGCTCACCGCGTCGTCCACGCGCCAGATCGCAGGACGACAGGCCTGAAATAATGGCCGAGGTGACAAAATCCCAAAACTCAGGGATGGGCAACGACAGCCGTTGGAAACCGACCAAAAGTCTAGCCCGCGTCATAAATAGGCGACGGGACCCGCCCTGGGATCACGGACGTTATAAACGAAGTCTGAACCGGCCGAAGGACGAGCACACCCTTCGGCCGAAGCCTGAAAGAAGGATACTCCCCGAAACGAAAAAAAATATATATATAAGGGAAAAAGAGGGAAGCCGACGACCGCGCACACTAGCCGGCCTCGAGCAATGAAAAAAGAAAATCCCCACAACTCAGGCCCAACTAGGCCAAGTACATATCAGTTGAACACAAGTGTAGTACCACTGACAAGTAACATGGACGACACGTCCACGCACTACAAGGGAATAATCAAGGCCGAAACACACGCCTATGAAACCCTAACCACATCGGTTGGGTGACACGCGAGAGGTGACCTTCATCGGCCACAGTCCTTTGAAGCACCAACGCTTGGTATGAAACAAAGAATCACAATCATGAGGATGACCAGGACGAAGCGGGCACTTAACACACCCGCGGAAGAATCAAGCAATCAGGAAACAATCCTTACTTGCCACAGCACCCCGGATAGCCGATACAGGCACTGGAACCAAGGCTGTTGGTCAAGCGAAAGTTCTTTGGGAATTGTACAAGTGTTTACCAAACACTTAGAGAAAATTCTGAGGAAAAAAGAGGGTTCCTCAACAAGGAACCATGGTTAGCCGACGAATGTAGAGCCATCTCCTTGGAAAAGCCATTCCTTATCCGGCACCCTCATCGGCCACATGCCAGAGCTTGGCCGATGAAGGTAGGGCCATTCCTTAGACGGCAGCGGTACCGCAAAGAAGTAAATCCCTTACATTCATACTTAGAAAATTCTCTTAAGTATTCAAATGGAGGAACTCTAGACGAAGCGGGTACCTGTATACTCCAAGGCCGTTAGCTACCCACACTTTGCATGAGTACTTAGAAAAAAATTCTAAGTTCAAAAGCCCAAGGTGAAGGTGCCCTTATCGGCCACAACACAAGGATGCAGACCGACAACGACACTGGTTCAAACACTTGGGCAATCTCCCAAAGCACTTGTCAACAATGAGAAATCCAATGTCAGGGCGATGAGCACACTCATCCACTTGAAGTTAGACACTTAGACACATTCTAACAAAAAGAAGAATGGGACAACGCCAGGCCGGAAGGGAAGCAACTACAAGAATCCAAAACACTTAGGAAATTTTTGAAAAAATTCTAAGTGTTATGATACTACATCAACACCGGTCAGGCCGACAAGGCCACCAGGCCGGGAAGAAAGCACCTAAGTGGATTCAAAGCACTTAGGAAATTTTCGAAAAAAATCCTAAGTGTTATGATAGTACAGAAATGACGGTCAGGCCGAGCAAGCCACCAGACCGGGAAGAAAGCAGCTTAGTGAGCCCAAAACACTTAGGAAATTTTTGAAAAAATTCCTAAGTGTTATGATGGTAAAGCAATGACGAACAAGCCGACCAGGCCACCGGACAGGGTGGACTACCCCATGGACGTAGCGGACACTCGCGGGTGACCCAAGTTGTGACCTTGACACTTAGACAAATTTCAGAATTGAAATGACAAAAGGCAAACAAGCATACAAGGAATTCAAAGCCGAGCAGGACGACAAAAATTTTTCATTCATAGTCAGTTCATTACAATTGGGGGCGCTTCGGCCATTACATCAGTTCAGCAAAAAAATGAAAAGCTAATTACAAGGGAGCAGGGAGTAGCCGATCAAGCCTCTTGGGCACCTCCATCCGCGGCTGGCTCTTCGACCTCGTCGGCTCCCTCCTCGGCCTCAGTCTCCTGGCCGACGGCAGCTGCAGCACTGGTGGCATCGTCCAGGAAATCAAATTCGGTGTAATCCGGCTCGCCAAGGCCAGAGCTTTCAATAGGGGACTCCCGCTCCGACAGAGGAAGCTTGGCCGCAGCTTCAAGTTCCGTCTGGCCCACCCGGACGTGTAGTTCATGGCCTTCAGAGCACGAGACAGCCGCCGACACAGGAACCTCTGCATCCGCTCCTGGCCCATGTTATAATAGACGGTCATCTCCCTACTGAAGTACTCCTGGCCGGCGGGGGAGTTCATCCCCCAATTTTCAAGCCTGGCGGCCACCACCTCATAGCACCAGGGGAGCCTCTCATTGGCCTTCCACCCTTTGGCCAGGAACTGCTCTACGGCCTTATCAGCAGCCTGCACAGCGGCAGCCTCGGCCTCAGCTCTCGCCTTTACGACTTCTTCATTCTTGCGCCGCTCGGCCTCAAGCTCCCTTTTGCTCTCCTCGAGCTTGGCCAGGGCATCGTCCCTGGCTGCAGCGGCTTCATCGGCCCTTTGCTGCAAAGCCTTGGCATCCTACCGGAGCCGATCCAGGCAAGCTACCGCCTCGTCGGCCGAGCCAGCCTTCTGCTCCAGCTCCTTCAAACGAGCTATCTCCCGGTACTGCCTCTTATGGCTCTCCATGAGCATAAAGGCACTCTGCAGAAAAAAGGAAAACAAAACTCAGGCAAACGACTCTACATGGACGACGAGAAAAAACGACACATAAGAAGGAAAATAATTTACTTGGACGAGGAGGTCCATGCCGCCCTCGTACACCTTCACGTCCCCGAGCTTCTTCAGGTAAGCCCGATCTTTGGCCGGCATGGCCTGGGCCAGCACATCATGGCCGAGGACGGCGTCGTCAAACACACCCCCGCCGACGGGGTATTCCACCACCTTCTGGTAGGTGGCAGCGGCGATCTCCTTGCCAGCCCTCCTCGTCTGTGGCTCCTGGACGATAGGGAGCGATTGGGCGGCATCACTGGGAGCAGCAGTAAGGTCCACGACGGGACCACTATCGTCCACGCTCGGGACAGTCAGAGTACCGGCCTCGGTAGCCGGGGAAGGAGACGGTGCCCTCTTCGTCTTCTTGGAGACGTTCAGGCCGGCTTCAGTCAATTTTTTCTGGCCGTCAGTGGCCGGCCTCTTCTTCTTCGATTGGGCAGGCTTTGGGGCCGCACCAGCAGTAGCCCCGCTCCCCTCGGCCGCGGCACGTCTGGCCGCCTCGGCCGCCTTAGCAGCCAACTCCTCGGCCGCTTTGGCCTTTGCTATAGCCATGATGGAGCGACGGTCCATGAAAAAATCTACAAAGGAAAAACACAACAGATTAGCAAGGCAAAAGAACAAAGCATAAAGACAGAAAGCCGAAGAAATAATTACCATCGGCCTCAGCAGGCATGCCCAAGTCCGGGCCGTCGGCCTCTTCAAAGGTGGTAGTCATCCTCGGCCAGAGTTGGAGATCATCCTCCTTATCACCATATATATGGTATCTAAAGAAGCCGAGGGCGGTCATCTTGTATTCAGTAATATAATCCTTCACGCTCCTCGGCCCTCCTTCCAGGAAAGCCTCCACCTGAGCGTCCAAGATAGAGCTCTTCGGCGGATCATGCAGATTGAACCTCCCGGTATGGCCGAGGGAGGGAAACTCGGTGCCACTCTCACCCAGGGATACAAAAACGAACTTGCTCTTCCACCCATGAATGGACGAAGGCAAGTCCGTAAAGCTCCTCTTCTTCGGCAGTTGTTGAAGAGTAGCATAGGCCGCGTAGTTCTTGTGGCTTCCTCGGCCGATCTGGTACAGATTCATGAATAGGGCCGTTGTCGGCCTGTAGCCCAGCTCCTCACACCGGAGCAAAAACCCCACCATCAAAGAATAGTTGTTCGGCGTCAGCAAGGCCGGAGGAAGCCCTACCATATCCAGGTATTCAGTGATGAAGGGGTGAAGGGGGAACCTCAACCCCTTAGCGAAACTCATCGGGTATACTCCAAAGTATCCCGGTGGCGGAAGAAGAACATGGTCCGTCGGCCTGGGTGCCCTAACCCGCCCGAACGGCCCCACGTACATCTGGGCAACAAGATAGTCGGCTGCGCTGCTCTCCGGCTTAATCAGGAAGATGTTGGTGAGATCCAGGTAGGAGAGGCCCGACCCACTCTTCGGCCTCCTCACCCTCTTCGACTTATCTACTCCCTTCACGGCAGACACCGGCCTCGGGCAGGGAATGACAGCGGAAGTGGACGCCCCGTCCACCACTCGGGACGCACCTGCGTCCTCACCTTTTGAAGAAGAGGCGGACTCCTCGTCCTCGACTTCGTCGCCCACTGGCTCCTCGGATTTGTAAGGACTCAAGTGTTGTATCTCCTCCTCGAACTCCTCGAGCACCTCATAGTCAAGTGACCTCGTGGAGGGCTGGTCGTCGTAGGGATAGTAGTCTTCGTTCAAACTCTTCATCATAACTACTACTACGAGCCTAAGGAGATTAACTTCGGATCTAAGGGTGTTCAAACGCCTAACACTAGATCACTAGCCTAGGAAGCAAAGTATGAAAAGTCAGGAAGATTGCGATGAACACTAACCTTGAACACGAAGAACACGAAGAACAAGCTTGGGAGTTTATCTCTCTAGAAAATTGGCCAGCACTTCGACAATTCAGAATGCAAATACGTTTCCTCGTCGGAGGGGGAGGGGTATTTATAGAACCCCCCACCCAACGGTCACTACACGTGGCACCCTCCCAGTGGCCACATCAGCGGCCACCAATGGGAGGCCACCACGTCACCATCGGGCCAAACTACATGTCAACAGCCCACTGGCAAAACAGACTCTACGGCCTATACACGTGCCGGCTTCACGAGTGCCAGCAAGCGCCCATAACGTCCTATTTGCTCGCCATCGCCCACAACATCCTACTTGCTCACCAAGATCACAAATGCAAAACAATAAGGAGACGGCAACGGCCAGGAACGTAACGGCCACAGAACAAAAGGAACAAAGAGCCCACAGCCATCGGCTCCTCGTAATGACCCTTGATGATAACTCTCTACAAGCGATCTGCGCACAAGGGTTCTCCCACAGGGTTACCTTGGCCAGAAAATCGCCATGAAGGTTGGATTCAGGGGGGACTACGGAGAGGCCGCTTCGGCCAGGGACTCAAGCAACTCCTTCACCCCTCACACTCTTCGGCCTGAAGCAGTGGGGGACTGGGGGACTACACCGGCCTCAACAAAACAAAAAGGAACAAAACAAAGAACATGACTGTAACCAACAAAGCATGGTCACATCGGCCATGACTGTAACCAACAAAGCATGGTCACATCGGCCATATATCACACCACGCCTCGTAGGCCAAAGGCACACAACGTCATCAGCAACGGCCAACTGGCCACCTAAGGCAAGGACACTCATCGTCCTCCGCCAACAGCTAATCACTGATGGGCTCTTCGGCCAAGAACGCGAAGGCCAATCAGCGACGGCCAAAAGGAGTGCGCAAACACCCTCATCGGCCACCCAAAGGAAAGGACGCCATCGTCCTCAAAGCAAGGAACAACCTCAACGGCTTCATCGGCCCAAACATAAACTTCAACCATCAACGTCCAGGAAAGGGAGAGCGTGCCTTCAACGGCCACCATTGAAACAAGACACTCACCATCCCCAAACGAAAACATTAAGGAAACAACGGCCTCCCCGCCCACAGCGAGGAACAGGTAACGGCCAAAAGCATTAAAGCACGGGAATCTACTCTCCTTCACTTCGTCTACGTCTCAGCTTAGAGAGTGGGGGACTCCTGATGGAGTATATGGGTCTGAGCCCCCGGACCCACATACTCGGAAGAACAGAAAGCACAAGACACAGAGTGGCGCCCTCGTCGGCCAAGACGCCCCCGTCGGCCGAAAAGGGGCCAACTCAGATTATGGTCCTGAGCCCAAGGAACCCGGGTGTCCTCGTCGGCCGTGCCCTCGTCGACCGTGCCCTCGTCGGCCACGCCCTCGTCGGCCAGGAAGACCTCCCAGAACCGGATTCTACACTTATTCATTTGTACAACCCATTAGTGGCTTTGTGTTCGGCCCAGTAGCGGTCCAGTTGTAAATGGGCCTCCCAAGCCCAAGGCTTGGGAGCCCAGCCCGTATTTTCTCTATAAATACTCCCCTTGGGAGTAGTTATAGGGGTTACAAAATCATTCTATTGAAGCATATTATTGCACTTCTCTCTCTAGCTCTCACTTCTCTCTAGATATACTCTATCATTATGTTAATTAGAGAAATCTATTTATGGGCTAAAACAAGCCTCTAGGAGTTGAAATATTAATTTTGATGAAGTAGTCAAATCGTTTGACCTCATCAAATGAAATGAGGGTACTTGCGTGTTTAGAGTGCGCAACAAGGATAACATCGTCTTTATAATCATATATGTTGATCATAGAGAATGATATCCCCTCATTGAAGTCCGTGAAAGAATGGTCACCCAAAATCTTCATGAATATCTTTTTGTCTATGGTAGACAGAAAGAACTAGTAGAGTTTAATTATTCTAGCAATAGTTTCATGTATGATAAGAAAGACTACGAGTCATAGTCAGCATATGTTTTTAGTCTCAATGTAATAGTAATGCTGCAAGATTTGCAAGTCAGAAACTATTGTAAATTTGACAACTAGAGCCTAGTAAATTGTTGCATTTGATGCAACATAGGTAAGCGTTTAGATACGTTAGTTCCTAAAAGAAATAGGGGTAGTTCCTAGCGACAGTTATCCAATAATTGTTATTGTGACTGTACCGGTGCATTTGCACAAGCTAAGGAACCAAGATGCAAAGTAAGGAACTAGAAAATACCAGTATGCTATCATGTTTTGATAACAAATACCAAGATGAGAAGTTGCAATAGAATGCCTTCCCGTAGAGGACAACTTGGCAGGCTCATTCACCAAACCTTTGAGATGCGAGAAACATTGTAGGCTTTTGAGAGTCTAGGTGTTAGACGCATCGGTGATTGGCACTAGGCCAAGTGGGAGATTGTTAGTATATATGTCCTAGCGACAATCACTTTTTAGAGATATATGTACTTGATCACATTCAGTTTTATATATTTGATATATACGGTATTACACGTTGATGATTAAGTATTTTGATTGTCAATATCTTATTCATAATTGTGTTCCCTTGGACTTATGTTGTCAATAAGTAAGTGGGAGCTTATATGATATAACATAAAGTCCTAAAATAGCCCCAATCAATGATCATCAAGAATAGGATATTGATGATATGCGATAAGATTGGTATGTGGATTGCATCATACTTTTAGAAAGTATAGTTGATCTCACAACTATGAGTTCATGTAATTCATGATGGTCACATAGATATTTTAGACAATATTGGCATACCCACCGAGAAACCATTTGATAAGTTCTATTCATGTGTCTATGGTATTATCGGCGTATAGAGTAGTGTAATAGTCCTCCGACTTGAGGTCAATACGTACTTCATGTGCGGAGTGATGTACTTTGACCATGACCAACGCTTGCACTCCAATCGGGGTAGATACGGCATGTGTTGGGTGCATCACGAAGCACATGGAGTAGTAGTTGAGCCAAGAAAGGATTCATTCCTCGTAATAGATTAAGAGAGAACATTCTACTTCTCATATCTAGATGGATCATAAAGTCATTGGCCAATGCAAAGATATATTCGTTTTGGATAACGAATATGATCGTTATGGATCATCTAGAAAGATTGAGAGACAGAAACTAAGTTATTGGAATAGACACAATATCATGTTCTAGACTTAGTTGAATGTTCGCTGAATGAAAGGACTGTATCACTATAAGCTCTATATTACAGGGAGTTTGAATAGTGCTCGCAAACGTCCTTATATATTAAGTTTGTCTGGTAAATCATCTAGGGATTCTACTAAGACCTTAATTTCATTAGTGCTTAATATATAAGGCCCTACGGGTCACACAACAAGTGATTATACCTTCTGATTGAATTGTTAGAAGGAATTAAATATTATTAATCGGATTAAATAATATTTAATTCATAATACTGAAAATGAGATGAGTTAAATATTAATTAGATTAATATATTTAATTCATTATGTTGAAGGAAAGTGCTATTTGATAGAATTAATTAAGTTTGATAAATTAGATTTATTATACTTAATTAAGATGTATTTTTAATTAAATAAAGTTGATATTTTCTTTCTAATTTAGAATTAAAAAGAAAGATATAATAAAATAAACATTAGTAAGGAGTAAAAGTGGCGTGAAGCCCACTTTACTCTTACTACTAGTTTATTTTGCTTTATTTATTATTAATTATGTCATTAATAAGGAGTATCGGTCCTATTAGGACTAGAACTCATTAATGAGAAAGACTTTCATTCTGATTGGGAAACTAGTTTAGAACTAGTATAAATACATCTTCATCCTTCATAATTCGTGACTAGTTTACGAGATTCAGTATTACCATTATATTTCCCTACGAAGAGATTTCCTAGCCTTTCTCTATGGGAGATCTAGCCGTTCTTCCGGAAAAGAGAAATCACGTGGATACCTAAGGTCAAGGATTATCACCGCTAGGCTTGAAGATCTGTAAGTTCTAACTCAAATCTGTTATTATTATCATATTTGTTGTTTTGTCATAATCAGGAAAGATCTGTTGGGGAAAATTTTTAAACTTCCGCTACTGTACTTTCGAGGTATGTTACATCAATTTCCTAACACAAACGACCTGAGGAAGCTACAAAGATAGATGACCCCAATTAATGCAAGTACCATCGACTTTTAAGTCACCCCACTGAAAAGTGTTGGGTGCTGAAAGATAAAATTATGGCCCTGGCTCGTCAAGGAAAGATTGAGCTCGCCGATTCTGCTGCAAGCACAAACAAAATTGCCATCACTTTTGGTAGGTTTGCTCCGCTCATGGTCAACGACGACCTTAATTCTCACAAGCATAAGCTCCCATTTACTGTCAAGGGAATGAAAGGATGTCCTCCTCTCACTAAAAGAATGGCACTTGAGGATGTTGATGACAAAGGAAGACCATGGATCTTGGTGACTCGAAAGAAACAAAGGAAGAACCACAAACTTAAACCACGACCAAAGAACGTGGTGAAGAAATGGGTCATGCAACAACCGATAAATGAGTTGAGGAAAAGTAAGCAAAGGAAGGATCATGTTAGAGCCAAGGTTGCCCGAAAGCCGATTACTCTCAACGATTATATGCAAAAGGATTTCAAGAACAAAATGATTCAAAATTCGAGTTTTTGCCTTAGCGCCCATGAGAAGGATGTTGAGAGTTCAAGCATATGCTCATCACCAGCTTTGGGTAAGCAAAAAGAAGTAGAAACATACAAATCTACCTCTTATGCCACTGATATTCTCTTTAAAGATGGAGACCTTATGTTAGGTGCCACCCCTCATAATCGCCCGCTCTTTGTTGAGGGATGTACTCGTGGCCAAAGGTTTAAAAGAATCATGATTGACCAAGGGTCCACTGTTAATATCTTGACAGTTCGGGCAATGAAAGACCTCGGAATATCAATTGATGAACTCTCCCAAAGTCACTTAATGATTCAAGGCTTCAATCAAGAAGGGCAAAGGGCAATTGGAATGATACAACTGGACGTGGACATTGGTGGATTGCAAGCAAGTACCTTGTGCCATGTTATTGATGCAAAAACTTCATATAATCTCCTTTTAGGTCGCCCGTGGATCCATGAAAACAGTGTAATTCCTTCAACATGGCACCAGGGGGGGGGGGGATTAGGTGTTCAAGAAAATGGCGTTGTGAAGAAGGTGTTGGCTGATGAGATTCCATTCACAGAAGCTGTGTCCTATTTTGCAGATGCAAAGTTATACTTCAAGGCTAAAGTCTCTAAAGACGACGTTGCTGAAAGACACGGAAAACACCTAAGGGGGGGGGGGGTGAATTAGGTGTTTAAAAATTGTGCTTGAGATATGAAGGCAGCGGAAACAATCAAGAATATAACAAACAATTTACGTGAGTAGCTAGTGCACAAACGAATGTAAATAAAGGTGTGTGCGTGTGTTCAAACAAGAAAGCAATTAACAAGTAAGAACACAATGATTTATAGAGGTTCGGCTATTCCTACTCCTCTACCTAAGGGCACCCCCTCAGGATTTCCAAATCCACTAAAAATGGTCTCCCTTGAACACAAGAAGAGCACCACCTTAAGTTTTGGCAAACAAACCCTTGCCAATGAGTATGAGTTTTACACGGGCTAACTCACAACCTAATGGTTTTCAAGAGGATCAACCAAAAACCTCAACTAATGGTTTTCTAGAGGCACACCCAAAAACCTCACAGTGGTTTTCAAGAGGTACAACCACACAACCTCAACTATGTTGGTTTTACAACGGGCTAACCAACAACCTAAGATTGGTTTTAGGAAAACCAAACAAAACCTTACAAGATGGAGAAGAAATACAAGTAGAGAATATGATCTCAAACTCTCAAGCAGAATATAAAGATTGATGCTTGACGTAGAGTTGAGAATTACAAGGCAATACACACAAAGATATAAAGTTTGATCAAGAACAAATGTGATTGCAAAGTATCAAATAGCTCTCTCAAAAATTGGTTTTATCAAGATTAAAAATATGGATTTGAAGATCTTCAAACCAATGTAAGTTTCTGCAAATAAATATTAAAGTTATAGCACAAGCAGAATTCAAGATAGAGAGACTAAGAAAAGCTTCAAGAACAAAATGAACTCTTTCGCAGAATATTCAAAGTGTAGAGTAGTAGATCGTCAAGAATTTTTCGTATGTAATTTTTCGTGTGTAATTCGTACTTTGATCAATGTAGAAGACGAAGTATATATAGGAAAATATTTGGTCGTTGAAGATTCGAAATCAAAGATTTGGAAGGAAAGAATCGCTAAATTATTGGCTTCAACGGCTATAATATCAATTATTGATATTTGATTGATTTCCATATTTGGAAGATAGTGACAACGGCGAGAAAGATAGATAATAGGTTCCAACGTTCAAAAAAAAAAGTCTGGGTCCCCAAATAAATTAATTGTCTTTACCAGACGACAAAAGGCAATTTTGTCTTTACTGGAAAAGTCAACGGAAGAGAAGCACTGAACTTAGGAACCAGTATGAATTGAAGTCTGGATAGATTTCTAAGAAAGGAATATTTAGAATAAAGATTAGAGTGGCAGACTTCTAGGAAAGCAACCTTTCAAAAGAGGCAGGCTGCTAAGGGCAGAGGGTTGAGAGCAGAGGGGTGAGCAGAGGGCTGAGCAGTTGGCTCGGAGAAGTTGGCTTGAGCAGTTGGCTCGGCAGTTGGCTCAGCAGCAGCGGCCTCAACAGTTGGCTGCCGGAAAAGTAAACTAGAAGAGATCTTTAACACGTTTGAAACACACATTAGAGAGGGATTTAGAGCTCTTAAGATTGAGGTTAAGTTGCAGCAAAAGGATGGAGAAAAAGTTTGAAGACAGCTCACTCAAAACAAGAAAAACTCAAGGAATAAAAACTAGTGAGCTGTTTTGAAAAAGCACTCAACTGCTTGGGAAAACTTAGGAATTTGACTCTGCCGTGCAAAAGTAAAATGTTTGATTAGTTATTAAGAAAATATTTGAGGTGATAAAATTGATTTTGAGAGCCTTTAATATGCAATCCACATATTCTTGATGAAACGGCTTTTCTAGCTATCAAGAAAGACTATTTTTAGTGGATTGACTTGAATGAGTAAACCTGCAGCATCTCAACACACATGTTAGCTTCATTATTTGTAAACATAAAAAACTAAGAGTAGCACAAGTCGGCTAACAGTTGCTCGAAGAGATGATGTGTATCACCGTTTGACTAAGCCCAAATTGAAAGAAAAGCATGTTGAAGGTGTGGAGGGGCTCACATTCCCTCTTGCACGGATTGATATATCGAAACCTCCTCAAAAGACCCCTAAAGAGGAAGCTGAAAAGAGATGTGATGCTAAGATGCCTAACACACGTGCGAAAGAAGGATTTGAGCCGAACGCATACAAGCTCCTTGCCAAAGCCGATTATAATCATAACGAACAAAAGTTAGGGAAGCTCATTTCAGAAGCTGGTGGAGAAGGAACACTGAAGCAAATAAATTTACGAGGGCACGTTGGATTGGGTTATGTTCATCCTAAACCCATAAGGATCCTCATAAATAGAGCCGAAACACATCATATTAACACGGATGAAGAATATGAAGTGACCTATAAACCGAAGTACTCTATCTTGGACCGGATTGGAGGGGCAAGATCAAGGCCCGCCATCTTTGATAGATTGGGTCTGAAGCCAAAGAAAGTTATGAAGAAGACTTTACAAGAACGACTTGGAATGAGCCCAATGATGGTGAAACACGCTGAAGACCCAAGCATGGGACAAAACTTCAAAAGAAAGTCTGTTCATGAAAGATTGGGATTGAAGCGTGAAAGCAATAAATTTACTAAAGTTCCCCTCGAAAAGCAAAATCTTAATGAGTATAAAAGCTTTATCCCATCTCGTATGAAGCGAGAAACTGATGTGAAAGTAACGTATGGAAATGCACTTAAAGTCAAACCAGTGACCATTGTGCACACTCGTGGTCAATACGAAGACCAATATGTGAACTCCTACTTTACCAATTTTGAAGATTCAGTACCCTTGATGCCACGGTATAGATATGCCAAATGAAATGTTGAATGGCTTAAACTACCAATGATGTTGTAAGTGGCTAAACTGCTAAACCATCTCACTTTGTCTATGGGTGAGCATAATCATAGATACTCTTGGCCCACGAGAGTTTAAAATGTGTACGTCAAGCTCTTGGCCCACGAGAGTTAAAAATGTGTACGGCAAGCTCCTGGCTCGCATGAGTTAAAACTGTGTACGGTCCCTTCAAATTACCAATTCAAATGGTACATATGAACTACGTTTGACTTGATCTCCTTCATAGGAGTACGTAGGCAGCTCAATAGTTTCATTTTGAGTTCAGTTATAACAAAATAAAACCCAATTAAGTTTTTAGCCAAAGGGATTACGAAAAACAAAGTCATACCAAGATGTGAGAGTTCTCAAGTCTGCGCCTCACCTGAAATTGATTGAGTTGAGCTTCGAACATCATCTTCTATCAGCGCCGCTCTAACCTTCAAACCATTGAAGTGGTCATCATTCAAACTGGCTAAATGGCCAGCCTTTATAAACGGCAAAATGGCCGCTCTTCATAAATGGCATCAGCAGAGCTTTGTATTCACATGCAATCGGACCAATTCTTTAGATCGGTGCCACTAACCCAACAAAGGGCCCCAAGCGACACCGATGACCGGCAATCGGACTAATTCTTTAGATCGATGCCACTAACCCAATGAAGGGCCCCAAGCGACACCGACAGCCGGCAAAAGACCTATTTCTTTATATCGGTGCCACTAGGCCAACGAAGGGCCCCAAGCGACACCAACGGCCAGAAATCGGCCTAATTCTTTAGATCAGTATCACTAGCCCAACGAAGGGCCCCAAGCGAAACCGACGGTCGGAAATCGACCTAATTCTTTAGATCAGTATCACTAGCCCAACGAAGGGCCCCAAGCGACACCGACGATTGATAATCAGTCAATCTCCTTCCTCTTCAATAAGTGGCACAATGATTAAATCACTTGAAACAGCAGGAAATCGGGTCTCCTTCTTTCGAGGCGGTTTAATAGTCATTGGGCCCAATAACCATTAAATAAGGCCCATGGCCTAAGTCTTTTAGGAATATCCATATCCTGCTGTCTTGTTCGCAGATGAGCAGTTGAGCACGGCTTCTCATAAAACTAAACGCAACAGCGACGGAAATCTCCAAAGTGCATGGCTTCTCCGGTCGTCTTCCTCGAACCTCCCGTCATCTCCTTCGAACGAGCACCGCGTGAAGCATCAATCAAATTCCTTCTTCTCGAGAAAGCTGCAGCCACGCCTCCAACCGCAACAACTACGGAAGAATCTTTCTGCGGGCCCCCCTCCTTGAATCAACTTTGAGTTGCCACATCAACAAAATTCTGGCCGACAACATCTCGATCTCATCAACTCATCTCTCAGCAGCAACTCCTCCCAAGATTTAGACGGCGAGCTCTTTCCTTCCTCGACGCAGGTGAATTAATCCCAAAAAATCCATATTATGGTGCTCTTCTTAGCAAACAATTGGACATAAATTGTCAATATTTTATTCATAATTGTGTTCACTTGGATTTACGTTGTCACTAAGTAAGTGAGAGGTTATGGGATACTACGTATAACATAGAGACCTAAAAAAGCTTTAATTAATGATCCTAAAGAAAGGGATATTGATGATATATATGCGATAAGATTGGTATGTTGATTGCATCATACTTTTAGAAAGTACAGTTGATCTCGCAACTATGAGTTCCTGTAATTCATGATGGTCACATAGATATTTTAGAGAACATTGGCATACCCATCGAAAAACCATTTGATAAGTTATATTCATGTGTCTATGGAATTATCCGCATATAGAGAAGTGTAATAGTCCTCTCACTTGAGATTAATACGTACTTCATGTGTGGAGTGATGTTCTTTGATCATGACCGATGCTTGCTCTTCAATCGGAGTAGATACAACGTGTGTTGGGGCATCACGAATCACATGGAGTAATAGTTGAGTCAATAATTTAAATGATTCATTCCTCGTAATAGATTAAGAGAGGACATTCTACTTTTCATATCTTGATGGGTCATAAAGTCATTGACCAATGCAAGGATATATTCGATTTGGATATCGAATATGATCGTTTTGGATATCGATATGATCGTTATGGATCATCTACAAAAAATTGAGAGATAAAGAACAAGTTATTGGAATAGACGCAACATCAAAATTCTAGACTTAGTTGAATGTTCGTTGAATGAAGGGACCGTATCACTATGAGCCCTATATTACAGGGAGTTTGAATAATTCTCGCTAACGCCCTTATGTAGTAAGTTTATCTGAAGAATCATCTAGGGATTTGCTAAAACCTTAACTTGATTAGTGATTCATATATAAGGCTCTATGGGTCACACAACAAGTGATTATACCATTCGAATAAGTTGTTAGAAGGAATTAAATATTAATTGGATTAAATAATATTTAATTCATAATACTGAAAATGGATTAAATAGTAGTTAGATTAAACTATATTTAATTCATGACGTTGATGAAGAGTTCTCTTTGATAGAATCAATTAGGTAAGATAAATTAGATTTATTATACTTAAGTAAGGTGTATTTATTTATCATTAAATAATTTGATATTTTCTTTAAATTTGGAATTAAAAGGAAAAAGAGAAAATAAATAATAACGAGGATGGAGAGAGTGGCATGACACTCTTCCTCCATTATTATTATTTTATTTTGTTTTTATCTGTTTATTTAACTAATGATAAGTATTAGTCATGATAGGACTCAGACTCATTAATGAGGAGACTTCTATTTTGTTATCCCTTTTAATTACTTTTGCATGTCTATGTTTCTCATATTTTTCTAATAATTTTTTTTGTCTTTAAAAAAAATTACTTTATTTATATTTATTCTCTATCCTCAATTATCTAATATTTGTTTATAACTTAAAACTATTAATTATACTTAAACTTCATCATTAAGTGTTATTAGTGATTGAGTAATTAATAATGCTTCATTAATTAAGACAATACTTTTTCACTTATTTTGGCTCCAAATAGATTTCTATTTGGTTTTCCACCCTACACTCTTTATATATATATAAAGATATGCCATGATGTAGGACATGCATGTGTGTGTGTTTTCCCACGACTATATATATGTATGTTATTTAGATTGTGTATGTATTTCCCTTTCACTAAAATAACAAAAACTTGCTAAGTATGCATATATTATTGTTGTGCGCATTGCACGAGTAAAATACTAGTATGAGTAAATCATTACTAAAAATAAAAAATTTAACTATATATTTTATATTCTCGAAGTAGAGTCATACATACCCTCTTTTCGGATTCTACCATTATCATATCTTAATGATATCATGTATCACTTATAAAAACCATAAAAATAGTATTAATATTTTTACTAGGTTTTAATGGCCTCGATGGTTTTAATGGCAGCTTCTATCAAGTTCGTTCTAAAACCATTAAGAATGACATTTCTAATGTTATTAAAGAATTCTTTTGTGGGCTTCCTATTCCTAATTTCGTTGGTCACTCCCTAGTTACACTCATTCCTAAAAATTATCAGCCCAACACTTTTCAGAATTCAAACCTACGAGTCTGAGTAATTTCATTAACAATTTTTTTTACCAAAGTTCTTACTACTTGTTTAACCCCTCTCCTTGATATATTCATTTCTAAAGAACAAAATGCTTTCCAAAAAGGTAAGGGGATCTCTGATACTATTTTGGCAATAAGAGAACTCACAAAATCCATTCCTAAAAAGGTCTCTTGTCATAATATTTTTCTTAAAATCGATATGGTGAAAGCTATTGATTGCATTTCTTGGGTTTTCTAAAACATGTTATGCACAAGTGGGTTTTCATCCTGTTTTCACTAATCTTATTTTCAACAACCTCAACGGTACCTTACCTAATTCTTGATTCTGCTTAATGGCTCCTGACCCCCCATGTTTTTTCAAATCTTCTTGAGGGGTCAATTAAGTAGGGGGCCATTAGAGTTCTCATTATCATTAGAGTTACTGATGTATTGTCTAGTAATTGAAATCATCTTTACATGGACGGCGGAGGTAAACCTCACTACTCTCAGGCCTGCCTTCCGGTTATCTGTCATTTATCATATCCTGAGGATTTAATTATCTTCTCTAATGGTAATAAGTGTACTTCAACCCGAACTCTTCAAACTGCTTAATCATTATGCGGATTGTTGTGGTCATATTTTTTTTATGGTACCATTAATATGATTGTGGACATGTAAATTTTATTGGGCCGCTTTTGAATTTATTGGGCCAACGTCAGATTCTACTGGACTATTTGTAAATGGTCGTTGGGCCTTATCAAGAAGAAAATATTAATATGGATCCATTAATTTTGGGATTAAATAATTCGGGTCACCTAAATGTCCGATTAATTTAATTAAATTCTTAAAAAAATGGACCAGTTCTATTAATTTCTTTATTTTGAGCCCATTATTAAATAGTATCCCAATGAATACGAGTCATGATCCACTTGATAAAGAGAGCAATGAATATGGTTAAGGAATCCATTCGTATGCATGGAAAATGACTGCGAACCTTGTTAAAAAGGCTGTCCAGATACATCGAACAAATGCTGATTTTTCTGGCTATTAAATGCAAGCAAATAGAGCCCAAAACCCATTTTATTTGAGGCCCAAGGGATATTGTAACACCAGACCCGAATTTTACCCAGAGAATTTTTTTTCATCAAGTACATGGTTAGCGAAGGTAAATCAAGACTAGAGTAGCCTTGACAAATGAGAAAGATAAAATTCTTGTCTTAAATTAATAAAGGATTATTAATCAGACGCGGGACCCACAACGGGAGCGGGGACCACCCGTGGTATTCTTAGCGTATAAAAAAAATTAATGTTGATCTAAAAAATACTATTTTGATAGTAGGAAGGGGTCATGGACCCCATAGATATAAAGAATGACAACTGGACGGCCAAGTGGACCGGAGCCACTATCCGATAATTGCGAGCCCTTAATTCTCGGACTATTAATAATTCGGAAGGCTATGAATTAATGACATGGAAAATATAAATATTTTAAGAATCCAAAATAATGGGTTGATAAATATATGATTAAATTGGTACATTAAAAGAGGGTACTTTTGGAGGACCCTACCTTGAAGATATTTGTGTATGAGGACAAACAGATAAGATTTTATCTGCTCATACATTTTGGACCACTTAAAAAAGAAGTATAACATTTTATTAAATTTTCACAAAATATAAAACCACATGTTAAGTCGTGAGAAATGATGAGTGAATTCTCGATGCAACGCGTTCTCATTTTTAGTGTTACTTGAACAGTAAAATGCACGTTGGGCCCATACATGGGCGGGGACCATCCGATATTTTCCGGGACCACATATTATATTCATCTTGGTCTAGATGATATTCATATGATGGTTTATATTTATGTTTAGCCATAGAGTTGGCCATTTGATCAAAAGTAGTCCCATTATCGGTATTGGTAATTTAACAGATAATAGCCTGAAATAAATTCCAGGGACCGCTAAATTAAAGTGGGGTAATATTTATTAATTTTAGAGGCCAATATTAATTGGAAGGATGATTTATATTTTATTTGACCCGATAAAATAAAGTATAATTAAAACAGTCCGAGAAATACAACTTTCAGGACCAATTGCACATTTCGGGGCATATTGGGATGACCTCCCACATGAGTGGGGGCCACCCCACGATTTTTGGTCTTGCAATAAGTGTGGAGAGCCATTTTGAGATATCAAAAATAATTAGAGGTGATGGGGGAACAAGAAATGTCAAACAAGGTCCCTCTCACACCCCATCATTGAGAGAAAAGCCAAATTAATTACTCTTCTCCCACATGGACTTATAGTACGAATCATGGAGCCAATTCAGAGGATTAAGGTCTGCATATATTCATCTTCAACCTACCAAAACCGAGCTCAAGCATAAGGATGTCCAAGGAAGAAGAAAGAGTGAGAAAAGAAGAGAGAAATCTTGATTAATTAAGGTAATGATCTCATTAACATTTTCCATCCTTAATTTAATCTCATATGATTTTTATAAATCATATGATAGAACCATAAGCTTGTTCTACACTCCTAGATGTGTAGAATGAGGGGTTGGAAGGACAGTTATAACCATGATCGGAGTTATGGCCGGAGTAAGACCGGCTCGCCGGAAAACACCTTCCCATAGGGTTTTGATGTTTATACCACTTTTGGTTGTGAAACCTTGTTAGGAATTTTACCAAGGTATTCTAGACTTCTCAAAGAATCTAGGAGCCGCCGGAGTTTTTGCCGGAAAATTCTAAAAGTCGCCGGAGTTCAAACGGTGAGGATAAAGCTTGCTAGCATCATTTCGAGTTGAGTGGACGACTACGTGTCTTGTAACTCTTGGGTCAAACGTGGGATTACCTAAATAAAATTATAATCATGATTTGAGAAATGATTAAATGGATTAAAATGCATGATTAGTCATGGTGAATATGAATAATGGAAATATTACATGGTTAATGAATAAGAGATTTATTTGTGGATTAATCATGAATATATTATTTTAAAATGTATAAAAATGAATACATGGACTATGTATGAGACATATAGAGTAATCTAGTATGTGAATATATATAGAAATGTTTAAAAGTGTTTAAACATATGACTAACCATATTGATTATAAATTAGGTGAAATTGACATGATTAATTAATGAGTAAAAAATTATTAATATTCTTGATGAAGAATAATCATGAATGATTATTTGAGAAACGACTAAGGAAATTCAAGATGGTATTCTTGTGAAGGATTTAAGTATTAAATCATACAAGTCACTAAAGTAAAACTAGTTTATGAGAAATAAACTAGGGAAATTTACAAGCTATAATTAATTAATATAAATGTGTTGTTGGCTCATTTGAGAAATGACCAAATTAATTCAAGTAATATTCTTATGAAGAATTAAGAAATTCTTAAGTACACGTGCTGCTAAGATAATCTAGTTTATGAGAAATAAACTAGAGTAATATACAAGAATGATTAACTAGTATAAATGACCCGATTAACAATTTTTGTGAATAAAATATTCCAATTGGATGATGACAATGAAAGGCTCATTTTATGAAGTGAATAAATGGAATTGAAGATGATATTCTTGAGAAGAATTAAAAGTGCATAATTATGCAAGTTATGAAAGTAATCTAGTTTATGAGAAATAAACTAGAGCGAAATACATGAAAATGATTTGGAATATTATAAAAAACATAAGAAATGTTTTGAGTGACCAAAATGACATATAATGATTGTTTATGACTTAATACATGTTGTATTTAAGTTTTGGAGAAATCGGAGCCGTTTCGGGCGGTCAACGGGGCGTTGACCCGGTTCAACACAGTGGACTGGCGTCGGTCAGGGGATGGACCGGCACCGGTTTGAGTACGGCGTGCCGGTTTAAAATTTAAATCAGTGAACTGGCGCCGGTCAGGCAGTGAACCGGCACCGGTCTGGTCTCGAATTTTCGGGACCGGGTTTCGCTAAAAACCCAAATCGGACCCGGTTCGACGTGGGATTAATCCCGACCATCCTATATATGAATATTTTGCATGAAATTGCATGAAATATGATGTTTAAAATGCTAAGACTTGAACTACGGTTTAAGCGCTAGATTATACATGGAGGGTGAATACCCGGGACCGAGTAAGGTCAGGTAATACTCTGTAGGACGAGAAGGAGTCCTTTATACTCAAATGTTAACAAGGGCCCGTGTAGTCCTTGAGGTGTGTTAACCTCCAGCAAATTACACATAGGTAACAAGGGCAAATGCAGTCCTTGAGGTGTGTTAACCTCCATTAAATTGCATATACGTAACAAGGGCCCGTGTAGTCCGTGAGGCGTGTTAACCTCCAGCAAATTACACATAGGTAACAAGGGCAAATGCAGTCCTTGAGGTGTGTTAACCTCCATCAAATTGCATATAGGTAACAAGGGCTCGTGTAGTCCTTGAGGTGTGTTAACCTCCAGTAAATTACACATAGGTAGCAAGGGCAACTGCAGTCCTTGAGGTGTGGTATCCTCCATCAAATTGCATATAGGTAACAAGGGCCCGTGTAGTCCTTGAGGTGTGTTAACCTCCAGCAAATTACACATAGGATGAGGGTGTATGTGTACTCCTCAAGGCGGGGTCAGCCCCGGGAATGTAAACTATGGTTGTAAGGACGGATAGTCCTCGAGGTAGGTGAACCTCAACGTAATGATTCTAAATGATTAAACATGTTTGATCGGGAATGAGTTCCCGATAGGGTATTTTCCTTGGTCTAGGAATTTAATTTAAACCATGTTCGTGATATGGGAGCCCGAAGGCCCCCCACAATAATTATCTTTTGTTATCGCGTGAGTTAGCCTGCGGGTGACTCCACTCGAGGGTAAGACATGGGAAGGGTGAATTTAATGAGGCTGTTACGCCTAAATGATTTGAAAGACAAATGGGCCCACGGGCCGGATATTTTACTCATATGTATATATGTATACAATATGTTTTGAAAAGGGGTAGCCAAGAGTTATGCCTATACATATACTATCACCCTATGTTGAGGGTCCCATGTGAGAAACGTTAGTTATATTACATACATTTTTCCCTCACCAGTACTTTTCTGTAGTACTGACCCCTCGGGGGAACCACCCTTTCAGGTTGAAGCTAGAGCTTACTTCCTACACCCGTTGTTCGGGAGATCGATGGAGAGAAGACGTGGTTCGTGCTTCCTCTGGTTCTATTTCTAAATAATTAAATAATGCTCATGGAACTATTTTTGACTTATAAATTAATGGAGCCTGCGAGCTCTTGTTTTACCCTTGTGTTGGTTCTTATTAAACACTTATATTCCGCTATGTGTTTAATTGTATGTTGATGTTGTTATGTATGTTTACTAATCGGTTTTGGCATATGTATCTATCGGACGTCTTGTGCAATTTAGTAAGGATGAACTGCGGTTATTCTTATTGGGTTGTACGATGGTTGTCTACGTGGCACAGACGCGGTCTGGGGCGTGACAATTAAGTGGTATCAGAGCCATACGGTTACTAAACTATATAGTCAACCTCTCAACAAAGTTTCTATCAAAACAATCTTTCAAAGAAAATCCATGAGCATAAATTTTGTACTTTAAGAGCATTTGGTTATCGAGTTGCAAGGCCTCTGGTTGTTAAGATGGGCCCCTTAACAATTGGTATAGTAGTGACTTGGGCCAAGTTGTGTCTTGAGTACGTTTCTGTCAATTGACATTTAAACGAGTCCAAAGACTCTTTTCAATATATTCTTTCAGGAATGGGTGGTAGTGATAGGGCGGTTTGAACAAATCCGAGAGGGCTCACACCGGGGATAGCCGAGCAAGCCAATCGGGGGATATCAAGGTCGCCAAAAAGGCGAGGTAGGGGCCAACGAACACGAGCCGCGATGGCTGATCGCATTGTGACTGGATTCGAGTTGTGGAACTCGGAGGATGACTGAACTTATCACCCTGAAAGTGAGTCAGATGATACTTCTTTTGATGAAAACGGTGGGGAGGATATACATAGTATTCCTCTCGATCAGGTTAGTGTGATGTACCGATGGTACCAACGGGAAAGGGAAAGGCAACGACAAAGATCCCAGGTGGGACATGTCAGAGACAAGACCTCTCGCAGGAGGGGTCGGGGTGCTCATAGGGCACATGTTAGGACGGTCAGAGATTCTGATGGTGAAGAACCATTCATTAAGATCTCAAAGTACCTGAAAGAGGCTAGGGCCTTGGGGTGCAAACCGTTTGATGGGACAGGGGACATCTCGGACGCAGCCTAGTGGATAAAAAGGTTAAGTGATGCAGCCGATGATATGCAAGTGGTCCCTGATCGGAAGTTAAGGGTAGCCACTAGATTGTTGGAAGGGTTAGCTTCTACTTGGTGGGAAGGCATCAAGGGTAAGTTTGACGGGGTTGTCACGTGGGACAACTTCGAGCAATCATTCTATGAACAGTTCTATACCTCTTTCGAAGTAAATCGAAAGAGGAGGGAATATACCAATCTCAAGCAAGGCAATGAGTTTACGGTGAAGCAATTGGAACAAAGGTTCTGACATTTGGCAGGGTTCTTGCCTGAATATGCCGCCAATGAGGATCGAATGACAAACCATTTTTGGAATGCACTGAATTTGGAGATACGCGAAAGGGTGACCTATCAATTCAACATGACTTTCAGTCAAGTAGTAGCCCAGGGTCTCAAGGGGGGGAGCTTTGGGAGGAAAGACAAGCAAGGGGTGCTAAGGAAACACAAGAAAGGGATCGAATGATCAACCATCCTCCACGGCAGGAGAGGAAGTACGACTTTGAGAGCAAGGGGAACTCTAACAAGTTAGTTCCATTTTCAAAAGGGAGCCAGGACCGGTTAAGTCAAAGCTCAAGCACTCGGGGCACGGGAGCACCCAAATGTGAGAATTGTAGGCGGAGGCACTACAGGATATATCTAGAACCATCTAGATGCTACTTTTGTGGAGAAACGGGCCACATAAAGGTTCTTTGTCCTCAAGGTGTGCGAGGAGGAGCATTGGGGGCCCACAGGGGAGTAACGGAGATTGCGAACCCAACAGGGATTGCTTCAAATGTTTTACCATCCACCAATCGGTGGAGAACTCGCTCGTGAGGGCGATGAATGATGGAAGCCATTTTCGGGAATAACTATGGCATAAGGTAATTTTTATTTGAACCTTAAATTCCATAAATATTTTTATGTTTGAAATTGTTAGCTTCAGATAATGAAGAATAAAAAAAATGTTTCTCATGTTTCAGACCGTCAGACGTTAATTTCGGGGACGAAATTCCTGTAAGGGGGGGTGAACTTGTAACACCAGACCCGAATTTTACCCAGAGAAATTTTTTCATCAAGTACATGGTTAACGAAGGTAAATCAAGACTAGAGTAGCCTTGATAAATGAGAAAGATAAAATTCTTGTCTTAAATTAATAAAGGATTATTAATCAGACGCGGGACCCACATCGGGAGCAGGGACCACCCGTGGTATTCTTAGCGTATAAAAAAAATTAATGTTGATCTAAACAATACTAGTTCGATAGTAGGAATGGGTCACTATCCGATAATTGCGAGCCCTTAATTCTCAGACTATTGATAATTCGGAAGGCTATGAATTAATGACAGGAGAAATATAAATATTTTAAGAATCCAAAATAATGGGTTGATAAATATATGATTAAATTGGTACATTAAAGGAGGGTACTTTTGGAGGACCATACTTTGAAGATATTGGTGTATGAGGACAAACAGATAAGATTTTATCTGCTCATACATTTTGGACCACTTAAAAAAGAAGTGTAACATTTTATTAAATTTTCACAAAATATAAAACCACATGTTAAGTCGTGAGAAATGATGAGTGAATTCTCGATGCAACGCGTTCTCATTTTTACTGTTACTTGAACAGTAAAATGCACGTTGGGCCCATACATGGGCGGGGACCATCCGATATTTTCCGGGACAACATATTATATTCATCTTGGTCGAGATGATATTCATATGATGGTTTATATTTATGTTTAGCCATAGAGTTGGCCGTTTGATCAAAAGTAGTCCCATTATCGGTATCAGTAATTTAACAGATAATAGCCCGAAATAAATTTCAGGGACCGCTAAATTAAAGTGGGGCAATATTTATTAATTTTAGAGGCCAATATTAATTGGAAGGATGATTTATATTTTATTTGACCCGATAAAATAAAGTATAATTAAAACAGTCCGAGAAATACAACTTTCAGGACCAATTGCACATTTCGGGACATATTGGGATGACCTCCTAGATGTGTAGAATGAGGTGTTGGAAGGATAGTTTTAACCATGATCGGAGTAATGACCGGAGTAAGACCGGCTCACCGGAAAACACCTTCCCATAGGGTTTTGATGTTTATACCACTTTTGGTTGTGAAACCTTGTTAGGAATTTTACCAAGGTAGTCTAGACTTCTCAAAGAATCTAGGAGTGACCGGAAAAGTCGCCGGAGCCGCCGGAGTTTTGCCAGAAAATTCCAAAAGTCGCAGGAGTTCAAACGAAGAGGATAAAGCTTGCTAGCGTCATTTCGAGGTGAGTGGACGACTACGTGTCTTGAAACTCTTGGGTCAAACGTGGGATTACCTAAATAAAATTATAATCATGATTTGAGAAATGATTAAATGGATTAAAATGCATGATTAGTCATGGTGAATATGAATAATGGAAATATTACATGGTTAATGAATAAGAGATTTATTTGTGGATTAATCATGAATATATTATTTTAAAATGTATAAAAATGAATACATGGACTATGTATGAGACATCTAGAGTAATCTAGTATGTGAATATGTATAGAAATGTTTAAAAGTGTTTAAACATATGATTAACCATATTGATTATAAATTAAGTGAAATTGGCATGATTAATTAATGAGTAAAGAATTATTAATATTCTTGATGAAGAATAATCATGAATGATTATTTGAGAAACGACTAAGGAAATTCAAGATGGTATTCTTGTGAAGGATTTAAGTATTAAATCATACAAGTCACTAAAGTAAAACTAGTTTATGAGAAATAAACTAGGAAAATTTACAAGCTATAATTAATTAATATAAATATGTTGTTGGCTCATTTGAGAAATGACCAAATTAATTCAAGTAATATTCTTATGAAGAATTAAGAAATTCTTAAGTACACGTGCTGCTAAGATAATCTAGTTTATGAGAAATAAACTAGAGTAATATACAAGAATGATTAACTAGTATAAATGACCCGATTAACAATTTTTGTGAATAAAATATTCCAATTGGATGATGACCATGAAAGACTCATTTTATGAAGTGAATCAATGGAATTGAAGATGGTATTCTTGAGAAGAATTAAAAGTGCATAATTATGCAAGTTATGAAAGTAATCTAGTTTATGAGAAATAAACTAGAGCGAAATAAATGAAAATGATTTGGAATATTATAAAAAACATAAGAAATAATATGAGTGACCAAAATGGCATATAAAGATTGTTTATGACTTAATACATGTTGTATTTAAGTTTCGGAGAAATCGGAGTCGTTTCTGGCAGTCAATAGGGCGTTGACCCAGTCCAACACAGTGCACCGGCGTCGGTCAGGGGATGAACCGGCGCCGGTTTGAGTACGGCATGCCGGTTTAAAATTTAAATCAGTGAACTGGCGCCGGTCAGGAAGCGAACCGGCGCCGGTCTGGTCTCGACTTTTCTGGACCGGGTTTCGCTAAAAACCAAAATCAGACCCGGTTCGACGTGGGATTAATCCCGACCATCCTATATATGAATATTTTGCATGAAATTGCATGAAATACGATGTTTAAAATGCTAAGACTTGAACTACGGTTTAAACGCTAAGACTTGGACTAGTCGTTAGTAAAGAAATTATAGGCCACGACCGGGCGAGGTAAGCGGTAGATTATACATGGAGGGTGAATACCCGGGACCGAGTAAGGTCAGGTAATACTCTGTAGGACCAGGAGGAGTCCTTTATAGTCAAATGTTATCAAGGGCCCGTGTAGTCTTTGAGGTGTGTTAACCTCCAGCAAATTACACAAAGGTAACAAGGGCAAATCCAGTCCTTGAGGTGTGGTAACCTCCATTAAATTGCTTATAGGTAACAAGGGCCTGTGTAGTCCTTGAGGTGTGTTAACCTCCAGCAAATTACACATAGGTAACAAGGGCAAATGCAGTCCTTGAGGTGTGTTAACCTCCATCAAATTGCATATAGGTAACAAGGGCTCGTGTAGTCCTTGAGGTGTGTTAACCTCCAGTAAATTACACATAGGTAACAAGGGCAAGTGCAGTCCTTGAGGTGTGGTATCCTCCATCAAATTGCATATAGGTAACAAGGGCCTCTGTAGTCCTTGAGGTGTGTTAACCTCCAGCAAATTACACATAGGATGAGGGTGTATGTGTACTCCTCAAGGCGGGGTTTGCCCCGGGAATGTAAACTATGATTGTAAGGACGGATAGTCCTCGAGGTAGGTGAACCTCAAGGTAATGATTCTAAATGATTAAACACGTTTAATCGGGAACGAGTTCCCGATAGGGTATTTTCCTTGGTCTAGGAATTTAATTTAAACCATGTCCGTGATATGGGAGCCCGCAGGCCCCCCCACAATAATTATCTTTTGTTATCGGGTGAGTTCGCCTGCAGGTGACTCCACTCGAGGGTAAGACATGGGAAGAGTGAATTTAATGAGGCTGTTACGCCTAAATGATTTGAAAGACAAATGGGCCCACGGGCCGGATATTTTACTCATATGTATATATGTACACAATATGTTTTGAAAAGGGGTAGCCAAGAGTTATGCTTATACATATACTATCACCCTATGTTGAGGGTCCCATGTGAGAAACGTTAGTTATATTACATACAGTTTTCGCTCACCAGTACTTTTCTGTAGTACTGACCCTTCGGGGGAACCACCCTTTCAGGTTGAAGCTAGAGCTTACTTCCTACACCCGTTGTTCGGGAGATCGATGGAGAGAAGACGTGGTTCGTGCTTCCTCTGGTTCTATTTCTAAATAATTAAATAATGCTCATGGAACTATTTTTGACTTATAAATTAATGGAGCCTGCGAGCTCTTGTTTTACCCTTGTGTGGGTTCTTATTACACACTTATATTCCGCTATATGTTTAATTGTATGTTGATGTTGTTATGTATGTTTACTAATCGGTTTTGGCATATGTATCTATCGTACGTCTTGTGCAATTTAGTAAGGATGAACTGCGGTTATTCTTATTGGGTGGTACGACGGTTGTCTACGTGGCACAGACGCGGTCTGGGGCGTGACCGATATGGACGAATTTCCAAAACTCTAAAGCATATTTTCATCCCCTCCACACCTATAAATAGGGGTCTGAGTTGAGAGGAGAGGAGAATATTTTCAGACGAAGAAATGCAGCAGAAAAGCTCTCAAGAACTCCTGAAGGGCTCTGAACGATTCCGAAGAAGAGGAATAGATCAAGCCACGAACTTTATTAAGAAAATACGAATTATCCTTCGTGATTTCGTCGATTCTTAATAAAATAAATCCAGAAGTTGAAGAACGTTTGAAGATCTGAAGAACGAATCTTGAAGATTCGAAGATCTGAGGAACAAGACTTTGAAGATTCGAAGATATGAAGAACGAATCTTTGAAGATTTGAATATACTCATATGAAGATTGAATTGAAATTCAATTGAAGATCAAGCCATATATCCCGGGAGGCCCTTAAACAGAAGATCAAGCCATAAAACGGCCCTTTTGTTGAAGATCAAGCCACTTGAAAACCGGAGGCCCTTCAAGTTGAATTTTTAATTCAAGAACGTGCAAGAAGATTCGAAGATTCGAAGGTCTCAAGAATGAAGATTTGAAGATCTGAAGAACGTGCAAACGTTTGAAGGATTAAAGATTTAATTTTGAATTAATTTTTTTAATTATATTCATGTCAAATTGCAAGTGAAGAATCAGAGGATTCATATTTAGAGATTGTACCCAATATTCTCACATATTATTATTTGCGATCAATTTTAAGTAAATACTTAAAATTTGTTTCACAAATTTTTGGCACGCCTAGTGGGACATCTCTACCTCTCATCTCTTCACTTTTGAAAACGAACTCATGGCATCAAACAAGCCTTTGTTCACTCTGAATTCTAGAGCATCATCAAGCTCGAATCAAAACATGCAAGGCCCTATCACTAGGAGCCGTTCAAGAATCCTGACTACGCAGTCATCTTTGGGAACTACTCCCGGTGCGATGGATAGATTTCAAATTGCACAAGAGATGGTACGGAAGCTTTCTTCACCCATACGTGAAGTTACTTCCCGAAAATGGACAAGCAGTGGTGATAGCTCATCATCTGGATCAGACTCTACTTCCCCGTCAACCTCTCCACGAAGAACTACTCCGCAGTGGTCAAATGTCTACACTGTGATGCCCACTATGATGACAAGCACGACATCAATGGAAGAACAAATCGCCCATCTAACTAAGGTCATCGAGGGAATGAGCATGTTCATGCAAGCTCAATATCAGAAGTTGAATGACCTGAACAACAAAGTGGAAAGCTTGAAAGGCGAGTCAAGTCATACCCATGAGAAAAATCCCGAAATGCATTAAGATAATGATTCTCACCAAGAGGGTTCGCTAAAGAACATCTCAACCTCTGGGGACTTGATCCCAATTGATCAACTCAAAGACCTCATCATGGGAACCATAAAGGGGAAGATAGAAGGAAGTCAATCTACTTACTCCTATGTTAAGCCATATACTCAAAGGATCGAGGATCTGAAAATGCCCATTGGTTATCAACCGCCAAAGTTTATCCAATTTGATGGAAAGGGAAACCCGCGACAACATGTTGCTCATTTCGTAGAGACTTGCAATAATGCAGGAACAAACGGAGATCATCTTGTCAAGCAGTTCGTGTGGTCCCTAAAAGAAAATGCCTTTGACTGGTATACTGACTTTGAGCCCGGTTCCATTGATAGCTGGCAAGATATGGAACGTGAGTTCTTAAACCGTTTCTATAGCACAAGGAGGGTGGTCAGTTTACTCGAACTAACAACTACTCGCCAGTGGAAAGATGAACATGTGATAGCTTACATAGAGCGCTGGAGGGATCTTGCTCTAAACTGCAAAGACCGAATCTCTACCAGCTCCGCTATCGATATGTGCATTGAAGGAATGCATTGGGAATTGTGCTACATTCTGAAAGGAGTCAATCCAAACACTTTCGATGAGCTAGCAAGCAAAGCTCGTAACATGGAGTTCAGCATTGCAAGTAGTGGAAGGAAAACCATGGGTATGTATCCCATAAACAATGTTGTTGATAAACAAGATACCAAGAATGGGGCAAGCCCTTTTCTAAGATTGAAAATAAAGAAGCAATGGTCGTGAAGGTTGCACCTGTTAAGATCTTCTCTCAAAATTCAAAACAAGTTCCTAGGGTCGACTTGGAGGCGTCGAAACGTGTTAAATCATTTCTAGAAGAGATGCTAGAAAAGAAATACCCCTTCTTAGACTCTGACGTTCCTCCCATGTTTGAGAAACTCATGAGATTGAAGCTTATTAATTTGCCCGAGTCCAAACCACCCGAGGAAGCTACAAAGATAGATGACCCCAATTACTGCAAGTACCATCGACTTTTAAGTCACCCCACTGAAAAGTGTTGGGTGCTGAAAGATAAAATTATGGCCCTGGCTCGTCAAGGAAAGATTGAGCTCGCCGATTCTGCTGCAAGCACAAACCAAATTGCCATCACTTTTGGTAGGTTTGCTCCGCTCATGGTCAACGACGACCTAAATTCTCACAAGCATAAGCTCCGATTTACTGTCAAGGGAATGAAAGGATGTCCTCCTCTCACTAAAAGAATGGCACATGAGGATGTTGATGACAAAGGAAGACCATGGATCTTGGTGACTCGAAAGAAACAAAGGAAGAACCACAAACCTAAACCACAACCAAAGAAGGTGGTGAAGAAATGGGTCATGCAACAACCGATAAATGAGTTGAAGAAAAGTAAGCAAAGGAAGGATCATGTTCGAGCCAAGGTTGCCCGAAGGCCGATTACTCTCAACGATTATATGCCAAAGGATTTCAAGAACAAAATGATTCAAATTTCGAGTTCTTGCCTTAGCGCCCATGAGAAGGATGTTGAGAGTTCAAACATATGCTCATCACCAGCTTTGGGTAAGAAAAAAGAAGTAGAAACATACAAATCTACCTCTTATGTCACTGATATTCTCTTTAAAGATGGAGACCTTATGTTAGGTGCCACCCCTCATAATCGCCCGCTCTTTGTTGAGGGATGTACTCGTGGCCAAAGGTTTAAAAGAATCATGATTGACCAAGGGTCCGCTGTTAATATCTTGACAGTTCGGGCAATGAAAGACCTCGGAATATCAATTCATGAACTCTCCCAAAGTCACTTAATGATTCAAGGCTTCAATCAAGAAGGGCAAAGCGCAATTGGAATGATACAACTTGACTTGGACATTGGTGGATTGCAAGCAAGTACCTTGTGCCATGTTATTGATGCAAAAACTTCATATAATCTCCTTTTAGGTCGCCCGTGGATCCATGAAAACAGTGCAATTCCTTCAACATGGCAATGCTTCATGTATGAAGAAAATGGCGTTGTGAAGAAGGTGTTGGCTGATGAGACTCCATTCACAGAAGCTGAGTCCTATTTGCAGATGCAAAGTTATACTTCAAGGCTAAAGTCTCTAAAGACGACGTTGCTCGAAGAGATGATGTGTATCACCATTTGACTAAGCCCAAATTGAAAGAAAAGCTTGGTGAAGGTGTGGAAGGGCTCACATTCCCTCTTGCACGGATTGATATATCGAAACCTCCTTAAAAGACCCCTAAAGAGGAAGCTGAAAAGAGCTGTGATGCTAAGCTGCCTAACACAGGTGCGAAAGAAGGATTTGAGCCGAATGCATACAAGCTCCTTGCCAAAGCCGATTTTAATCATAACAAACAAAAGTTAGGGAAGCTCATTTCAGAAGCTGGTGGAGAAGGAACACCGAAGCAAATAAATTTACGAGGGCACGTTGGATTGGGTTATGTTCATCCTAAACCCATAAGGATCCTCATAAATAGAGTCGAAACACATCATATTAACGCGGATGAAGAAGATGAAGTGACATGTAAACCGAAGTAGTCTATCTTGGATCGGATTGGAGGGGCAAGATTAAGGCCCGCCATCTTTGATAGATTGGGTCTGAAGCCAAAGAAAGTTATGAAGAAGACTTTACAAGAACGGCTTGGAATGAGCCCAATGATGGTGAAACACGCTGAAGACTCATGCATGGGGCAAAACTTCAAAAGAAAGTTTGTTCATGAAAGATTGGGATTGAAGCGTGAAAGAAATAAATTTGCTAAAGTTCCCCTCGAAAAGAAAAATCTTAATGAGTATAAAAACTTTATCCCATCTCGTATGAAGCGAAAAACTGATGTGAAAGTAACCTATGGAAATGCGCTTAAAGTCAAACCAGTGACCATTGTGCACACTCGTGGTCAATACGAAGACCAATATGTGAACTCTTACTTTACCAATTTTGAAGATTCAGTACCCTTGATGCCAGGGTATAGATATGCCAAATGAAATGTTGAATGGCTTAAACCACCAATGATGTTGTAAGTGGCTAAACTGCTAAAACATCTCACTTTGTCTATGGGTGAGCATAATCATAGATACTCTTGGCCCACGAGAGTTTAAAATGTGTACGGCATGCTCTTGGCCCACGAGACTTAAAAATGTGTACGACAAGCTCCTGGCCCGCATGAGTTAAAACTGTGTATGGTCCCTTCAAATTAACAATTCAAATGGTACATATGAACTACGTTTGACTTGATCTCCTTCATAGGAGTACGTAGGCAGCTCAAAAGTTTCATTTTTGAGTTCAGTTATAACAAAACAAAACCCAATTAAGTTTTTAGCCAAAGGGATTACGAAAAACAAAGTCATACCAAGATGTGAGAGTTCTCAAGTCTGCGCCTTGCCTGAAATTGATTTAGTTGAGCTTCGAACATCATCTTCTATCAGCGCCGCACTAACCTTCAAACCATTGAAGTGGTCATCATTCAAACTGGCTAAATGGCCAGCCTTCATAAACGGCAAAATGGCCGCCCTTCATAAATGGCATCAGCAGAGCTTTGTATTCACAGGCAATCGGACCAATTCTTTAGATCGGTGCCACTAACCCAACGAAGGGCCCCAAGCGACACCGATGACCGGCAATTGGACTAATTCTTTAGATCGGTGCCACTAACCCAATGAAGGGCCCCAAGCGACACCGACAGCCGGCAATAGACCTATTTCTTTATATCTGTGCCACCAGCCCAACGAAGGGACCCAAGCGACACCAACGGCCAGAAATCGGCCTAATTCTTTAGATCAGTATCACTAGCCCAACGAAGGGCCCCAAGCGACACCGACGGCCGGAAATCGGCCTAATTCTTTAGATCAGTATCACTAGCCCAACGAAGGGCCCCAAGCGACACCGACGATTGATAATCAGTCAATCTCCTTCCTCTTCAATAAGTGGCGCAATGATTAAATCACTTGAAACAGCAGGAAATTGGGTCTCCTTATTTCGTGCAGGTTTAATAGTGATAAGTTCATATTTCAACACGCATTTGATGTGTGTTGGAGTCGGATTTTGATGGTTTTCCTCGCTTTTAGGCGTCATAAGTGTCATATTTAGCTCAAGTCATGTTAGTCAGGTTTTGGAACGAGTTTTGGCATTTTAAAGTTGAGATCAGGTCGTTGAGAGCCCGAAATCGGGGCTTTAGGACTGATCGGGATGAGTAGAGGCATGTTTGAGAAAGAATTCAGAATTTTGAAGGTCACCGGGAGGTTCGCGATGAAGTTTCAATAAAGAAAGAGCTTTTGGATCAATCACGGGAGCAAACGGGAGCATCTTGGAGCAAGAAATAAGGAAACATGAAGAAAAGTGCAACGCTCGCCGAGCGTGGCTGGTACGCTCGCCGAGCGTGGCTGGTACGCTCGCCGAGCGAGCGAGGCAGAGGGTTAAAAGAGAAATTTCGTATCCACGCTCGCCGAGCGTGGCTGGTACGCTCGCCGAGCGTGGCTGGTACGCTCGCCGAGCGTAATTCTGTGACACGGGCTTGCTCCGCACGCTCGGACGCCACGCTCGCCGAGCGTGGACGCCGAGCGCGGCTACGGGAGTCCTAAATCAGCCCAAATTTGATTGTTTCCTATAAATATCACCTCCTAAACACAATTAAGGGGGGATGGAACTTTAGAGAGAGTTTAAGGACGAGATTAGAGAGCTTTTCAGCTAGGTTTTTCAATTCCTTAACATTCTTTGTAAATTCCTACTTTTTGATTAATGACAATTAATTCTATTTATCCCAATTCTATTGATTCTTCAATTATGAATAGGGAGTAGTTTTAATTAGGAATTTGGGGTTGATGAAGGGATTAATCATGATGTATGGTTAGGTTCTTGATGGTGTAAATTGCATGAATGCCATTTAATTTGTGTATGAATAGTTTAATTGATATCTTTTGTAACCTAGAATGGCCACTAGAATTACAATTGCTTATAGAATAAATTAAGAGAGATCTAATTTGTTCTAGGACACATTCACACACACATAATCGTTCGCTAAGAGATTAGTAGCAATTAAGGGGCCGTAAGCTCGTTCGTCTTGGCAATAATTTAGGATCCTGTCGCATGAGAGATCAGCCTGGTCCCCTAAATTATTACTCTACGCCGCGAGAGCGGTAAGAACTTAGTATTGATTAACTAGGCTCAATTAAATTAAATTCATGTAATTAAGCCTGATCTGCCAGAAATCTGATTACCCCGAAATCAATCCCTGTTCCCTTCGTTGTTAATTAAGAAGAACCCAATCATTTACTTTTAATCGTTTATTTGCAATTTTAGTTTACTCAAGCAACCAAATCTCGCACGACCGCATTTATTTTATTTATTCTTTATCGCTGATTTTTAGTTAATTCTTAATTCCCTTTTACCGTCCCTGTGGAGACGATACTCGTACTTTCACTGCTATATTACAATCTTTTTAAGTGCGAGAAAACTCACATCAGTTTTTGGCGCCGTTGCCGGGGACGGTGTTGGATTTTTGGGTTAATTAATATCAGCGACTCGTTTTTTAGTTTTTTGTAGGAATTTTGTCTGCTAAACTTGCAGGTCAGCTCTGTTTATGCATACACGTTCTAAGAGGGGAGAACCGCTAATCCCTCTTAACCTTGAGATCGAAAAGCTCGTCAGACAGAACCGCAAGGTTCAAAAGGAAAAGAACACCATGGATCACCAGTCCTCATCTGGAACCGCATGGATGTCGGGTAACCCTAACCCCACATCTCAACAAGATTTTTATGTCAACACATCACCCCAATCTTCACCACCAATTTCACCTAGAAACCCTCCTGGTTTTCAAAATTACCGCACTCCGATCTTTTCCCAAAATCAGCCCTCACCACAATTTAATCTTCCTCCATTATTCCAACTTTTTCAAAATACCCCTACTGATCCTGAAACCAATTTTCAAAACCAAGTTTATGGGATGCAAGGATCAGGACAGGGTATTCCAGTTTTCCAACCAAGACAGAACCCACATCCAGTCATTCAACCTACTGTCCAAAATCAGCCCCAATACCAGAATCCATATCCCAATCAGTACCATAGACAACCCCAAGTACCACCCGCTCAACCACAACCAGCCCCCCAGCCTAGACATCAGGAGCCTCCACCCAATCCATATGTACCGCACAACAATCCACTCTATCAGCGTCAGACCATTGCAGAGTTCCTTACACCAAACGTTTCAGAGTACGATAGCATTCAGGTGCAGGGAATTACTGCCAACCGTTACGAGATCAAGCCGGCGGTGATAAGCAGAGTATCTAATAATCAATTTGGAGGAGGCCCTACTGAAGACCCAGTGGCGCATATTACCCGTTTCCTGAGGATGTGCCAGACTTTCAAGATACCTGGGTTAACTGATGATCAGGTGAGAATGATGCTTTTCCCGTTCTCACTGAGGGATGATGCACAGAGGTGGTTGGACAGCAATCCTCACCACCACCTCCAGACTTGGGACCAGCTGCATAGTGCCTTTATTAAAGAATACTTCCCTACATCAAAAACTCTGAAATTGAAGAAGCAGCTACAAGAGTTCAAACAGGGATCGCTTGAGACTTTAGCTGAAGCGTGGAAAAGATTCAAGGTGCTGAGGAGAGCTTGCCCTCAGGGCAATTTGACTGATTGTGAGGTTCTTTTCTATTTCTATAGCGGGCTCAGCAATGAAGGGAAGATGATGCTTGATGATTCAGGTGGTGGAGCCTTTCCTGATTTACCATCCGAGGTGGGGGAAGAACTAGTGGAGAAAATTGTTTCGAATAATGCATCCTGGTACAGCGATAGGAGTACAACTCACCAGAAGGCCCCGGGTTTGTATGAGATCAGTGATAATTCTGCCCTTTCTGCAAGGGTAGATACTTTGACTAGTATGATTCAGAAGCTAGCTACCACTGTGGAAAATAATCAGAAGAAGATGGAACTTGCTCACTCGGTGCCCAGTGTAAACATGGTAGCCCCGGCCCTTTTAGTCCCTCTTGTACTATGTGTGGGGGACTCCATTCGCCACATGAATGTACTATGATGACACATTGGGCAGCCCCTGGAGTAGAGCAAGTGGATGCGATGTATTATCAGAGACAGGGCTACTACAATCAGCCCTACGGACAGCAGCAGCAAGGAAATTACGGGCAAGGAAATCAGCAGCAGCAGTCTAGAAACTATAATCAACCCCAAGCACCTCAAGGCCAGCAACAAGCTTCTCAACCAGTGCAAGGGAGCTTTAGGAGAGAGACTGAACAAAGATTTTCAAGCATAGAAGAAACACTCAAGAAATTGTTGCAAATTCAGCAGCAACAAATGCAAAGTCAACAGCAAGCGGACACAAGGATGCAAAACATGGAAAAAACAATTGGGCAGCTCGCTTAAGCCATGTCTGAAAGACCGCAGGGATCCCTCCCTAGTAATACCGAGCCAAACCCAAGAGAACACGTTCACGCGATCACCTTGAGGAATGGAAAAGAGCTAGAGCCTGCTGCCATGAAAAAGAAGCCTGATGAAGTTGAAAGTGAACTAGCTGTCCGTGAAAAAGAAACAAAGAAAGATGAGGGAAGAGAGGCGGCGGCTGCACCAAAACAGCCCGTTCCAGCAAAGAATTACACCCCACCTCTCCCATATCCGGCGCGATTGACTAGAAAGAATGACAGTGACCAGTTTGGTAAGTTTTTGCATCTCGTGAAACAAGTGCAAATTAACTTACCATTCGTGGATGCACTAGCACAAATGCCCAAGTACGCGATGGAGATGTTGTAGGATCAGAGGATGGAGATGTTGTAGTTTCAGTCTCAGCTGTGGTTGTAGAAGATGATGGAGTTGATGTAGAAGTTGGAGTTGCAGCTGTAGACACAGTAGTAGGCGTAGGAGATGGATCGTGTGGTTGTGGATTCTCGTATATTTGGTCAAACAGATGATCGAGATCCACAGAGTTGGAATCAGGTGAGGGAGATGAGGCGGGTAGTTGTGCTAGAACACCAGTGATATTGGATTCTGAACTGATATGTTCAGAAGCCTGTTCTTCCTTCTCGTCAAAGGTCACATTGATGCTTTCAATGACCTTCTTTCTGTCTCTGATGTACACTCGGTAAGCGTTAGATGAAGAGGAGTAACCAATAAACACGTCTTCAAAAGCTTTCGGATCAAACTTGCTTCGTTCTTCCCTGTCATTAGCCACAAAGCACTTGCATCCAAAAACTTTTAGAAAAGAAACGCCGGGAATTCGGCAGTTGATCAGCTCATACGGTGTCTTTCCAAACCTTTTTGTGAATTGAGGTCCTGTTCTGAGTGAAGCAAGCAGTGTTGATAGCTTCAGCCCAGAGAGAATGTGGAAGTTTGGAATGGATCAACATTGTTCTTGCAGCCTCAACAAGAGTTCTGTTCTTTCTTTCAACCACCCCGTTCTGCTGTGGGGTATTTGCAGCAGAGAATTGATGAATGATGCATTGGGTCTCATAGAATTCACTGAGTTTCTGGTTCTTGAACTCAGTGCCGTTGTCAGATCGAATGAAGAGAATTGTTGCCTGCAGTAGATTCTGAGTAGTACGGATGAAGGAGATGATGATGTCAGTTATCTCGTCTTTGGAGCGTAGGAGTCTTTGGAGCGTAGGAACCGAATCCATGTGTATCTTGAGTAGTCGTCTACTATCACGAGGTCATATTTCTTCTCATTGAGACTTTGTGTTCGCATGGGCCCACAAAGATCCATGTGAAGCAATTCAAGAGGACGAGTAGTAGATGGTGTCATTTTCGCCTTGTGAGAAGCTCTTTTCATTTTTCCAAGTGCGCAAGAATCGCACAGATGATCACATTTGCTCTGCAGTGCTGGCAGACCAGTAACAAGCTTCTTTGATGACAATGTATGAAGATCACGGTAGTTCAGATGAGACATCCTCTTATGCCATAGTTGATTTAATTCAGAGGACGCTCTTGACAGCAAGCAGACATCGGTATTGGGAAACACTGTTTTCAGCACAATGGTGTAGAGACTGGATTTGCGTCTACACCTCAGAATGGTGTTTCCTTGATCATCCTTCACACAACACTTGTTATCTCGTTAAATGACTTTCATGCCCTTGTCACAGAATTGTCCGATGCTAAACAAGTTGTGTGTTAGCCCAGCAACATAAGAGACATCTTTGATTGTGACCCTGCTATTGTAGATATCTCCAAATCCAAGGATAGGAGCAGAGTCACTATTTCCAAATCTAACTTTCCCACCAAACTTGTCAACATAGTTTCTCAACAGCTCTTTCTTCCCAGTCATGTGTGTAGAGCAACCTAAATCTAAGTACCACACATGACTGACCTGCAAAATTAAGCAGCCTTAGGTACCCATTTAAGGACGGGTCCATCCTTTTTATGTGAAGAAAGAATTGAATCTGTTTTGATTGAATCACTTTTAGGAACCCAGACCTTCTTGACCTTATGAAATTTGTTTGAGTGGTTCTGGAATTGTGAATGTGATATTTCAGAGTTTATGAACACTTTCTCTCTTTCTAATCTCTTGAGATGTTTGACAGAATATATCTTGAGAGGATAATTCAGACATACACCATTAAATGAAGAGAAAGTGATACAATCATTATTAGCATTCACATCACATACATCATGTTTGGAAAAAGGAGAAGAATTTAATTGATTACGCTTAAAACAATCACTTGAATAAGAATTCATAGAGCTGGAGTGAGAAGTAGAAAGCCTAGAAGAACAGCCTTGTGTGTTGTGAAACCGTGTGTTTGTTGCAAAGCACCTGCCAGCCTTTTATAGGAGGATTTGTTGTGTGTTAAATGCTGTGTTAATGGACCTGAACGTGTTATTTTTGTATTTGCGTTTTTTTATGAAATTTAAGATTTGAAAATTTTAGTTAGTGAAAATTTCGTGTTAGTTGTGAAAATTGCCTGGACCCACACCTAGGCATACCCATGCCACAACCTAATCTTTCAAGACAAGGAGACCACCCCAATAAAAGCTTCTGGACAAGAAGACAAAAGTACAAACTCATCATTGAAGACCTTCAACGAACAAGATTAATCCATCCTAACCAACGGATGAGATTAATCAATAGGAGAAGCATATAAATAAAGGCTGAAACGAAAGTTTCTAACCAAGCATTTGAGCATCCTAAGTAGAGAAAACTCTTCATTGAGCATATACGAGCTATCTAGCAAAAGAGAAAGTGCGAACTTAACTTTACTCTCTACCTGGATTCATGCTTCACTAAACTTCTTAGTCACAAGTATTCGTTGCTAAATCTTAGAAGTTTAGTTCCTAGTTGGAGGTTAGAACTTTCTTGTAACAAATCACAAAACATTGTTGTAAACACTTGAAAGGATTGTGTTATCAAGTCCTAAGTGTGATTAGATAGATAGAGTACCTTTTGATCCCCACTGGATCAACTGAGAAAAGTCTAAGGATTGAGTAACTTGAAGTGGTGTTGTACTCCTTGTGAAACACCTTCAATCTAGGCCTAAGTGTTGTAAAGGCTAGATTGGCACTAAGTGTATTGGGCTTAATACTTTAGTGGAAATCCATCTGAAAGAGGATGAGACTGGACGTAGGAGGATTACACCACCTCTGAACCAGGATATACCGTGTGTTGATTTATTTTTATTCAACAAAGCACACACCCTACACTTCTCACAAAAAGATCGTAGTTTGCCAGCAGCATCCTAAGCAGTAGTCTTAATTTTTATTTGTGTTTTTTTATTTGCGTGTTAGTTGTGAAAATTTCGTGCTAAACTAAAATTTAAGATTAAAAGTTCCTTTAAATTTGTTATAAAAATTATAGCAAAATAAAATTTGAATATAAATCAAAATAATATATGTTTCCATACATAAAAAAATGTTACGGGGTTGTTTTTGGGATATTTTTCCTGATGTAATACTGGATATTAAATCAGGCTTTGTGTAAAATAATATGAAAAAATCTTTTACAGTAAGATGAAACAACACCTTGCATACCATGAATTTGAAAAAACGTTTTTTTCATGGTTTTTGATTGAAATGATGAGCCGTTCAGTTTTTTCAGTTGGATTCACTTTGAAAAACAGATTATGAAGATAAAAATTTAGTTTTCATGTTTTAGATCTGTAGGGTTTTAATTCACTTTGGTTAAAGTGGTTGTGTTTAGTAAATATTTAGGAAAAAATATATATTTTCTTTTTGATCAGTCGATCTTAAACCAAAATGTATTTTTTTTGTTAAAAAACGTGAATATTAAGCATATCTTAGGCATGAAGGTCTGTGTGTATTTTTTCCGCTTCATCTCTAAAACTTATGCATCTTTTCTGTGTCGTAGACCGTGGGTTGGTGATGTTGTGTGACCCGGTGTGTGTGCATGTTTAAAATGGTCCGAATAGGCGGTTTGTTGTGTTTTCAGAAGAGAAAAATTACCTTTATCTCTGAGGAATAACCGGAGGGAGACTGCTGTTGTTTTAGATGTAGTCGGAGACCCTCTTTGGAGCTCTGAAGGTGGCTACGATTGCTTCTTCCTCGATCCTTGAGCTTTGTTTTTGTGAAAGAGGTTTTTGGGTGTGGGTGTTGTTCGGCGGTGGAGGCTTTTGTTTGAGAGGGGAAGAGGTCTTGGTGTGGGTGTTGTTGGTCCTCGGCGGTGGATTTTTTAGAAGGTTTGAATGGCTCTTCCGTTCTCGATCTGGGAAGTTTGTTGGAGTGAGAGAGGAAGGTTGGTGGTGTCGGCGGGAATGTAGGGTGTTTGTGTTCAATATGTATTTGGCTTAAGATATAAGCTTGGTGGGATGATTTATGATTTTCTCTTTGGGCCGGCCCATCATAGTTTTTTTAAGAGTTTGGGTTATGGTCTTCTTTTTTTAATACAATTAATTAGTGTATGTTGTTTGACATAAAATCAAGATTAGAAATGTTGATTATTATTTTTTGTGTTTTTGTTTGTGTGGGATTAAACAGGTATCTGCACTACTTAAGAAACTTTTTTTTTGCCTACAAATTGGTCTTTTTAAGTGTCCATTTGGAACTGTCATTTAATTATACCTATTGCTCTTTCTTTATTTTCTTTTACTGTTATCCATGAATGTTTCACTAAATTTATGTCTTTTTTGGTTTTTCGTACAATTGTGAAGGCCTTTCGGATGACGAAGGGATTATGTGCCCTCCAATCCGAGCTCGCGATTATATGTTGTGCTCAACATCGAGTGTTGTACTTGATTCAATGGAATCAAGGCTACTCTCTAATTCCACAACAAGATATTGATGGAGTATATGGCTCAGGGACCCCCGGCCCATAAACTCCTACTACTCTTATCAAGGCCCAATAGGCTCAAGAAACACAACAGGGCCAAATCACAGCGCCCCGAGTACCAAGCAGCCAACAATGTATGCTGGAAGTGCCTTCGGCACCTTGGCCGAAGGCTCCAGATACTCGCAGAACGGTTTTTTCAGGCATACGAAGACACTGAGAGAAGACACTAAAAACAGCAGCCCTCGGCACCTAGAGCCCTCGGCAGCTAGGGTACCCCCGGAAGGAAGAGCCTTCGATCAATCATCTAAGGCCGAAGGCTTCTGCTCGACAGAATCTCCCACCCACATGCGCTGGGTCAACGTACCAAGTACAAACGTCACATCCAACCACCGCATTTAATTCGGCCACATGCGAGTGCCAGTGCCACCTCTTTGAGGTGACCCCTCAACCACCAGAATGATGACACATGTCCCTATCTGGCATTTATTACTACTATAAATAGCGCACATTTTCCCCATTTGTAATCCAAGCTAAAATCGCTCACTACATTATCAGCAATATACTCTCTCTCTCTCTTACTTTTGCTCTGACTTCTCCCTAGTTACTCCCCGCAGTAACCCTTCGGATACATACCCCCGGGTAGACTATCCATCATTTGGTGCTCTCGTTGAGAGGTCGAACGATCAAGTAAGAAACCCTCCCCCTCGCCAAACACAAAACCTCTACCAAAATGGTGAGAACTACTCGTGCCAACTCCAAGAACGTTGAGGACAGGAACCTGGCCCTCGGCGAAGTCGACGTCCCCGAGGCCTCTAACAGGGCTCCTGGGGGCGGCGTCATCGCCGGGTTGGATCAGACGGCTGTCGACTTGCGCCATCAGATTCAACAAAATGCCCCCGATGCCCACCTCGGCATCGAGGCCAAAAAGAAGGACCGGAGCGAGAACCAAGTTAGCCCTCCGGTCATCAATATCGACGTACAGTCGGCGTTTTCCGCCTTCATCCAGACGCTCACCCAGAACCCGGGTGCCTTCGGCACTTTAGTTCCCCTCCAACCTCAGGTCGAGGAGAATATCATGCCTCCCCCTCATCCACACCCCCTCGGGAACCCTGTCCTTCGGATTGGGAACGTCGAGGGGATCGTGGCCCAAGATACGGCCTCCCAGGAAGTCCAATTCCGGGACCGCCACAACATGAACAGGGAACAACCCTGGACCTCCGCCCTCGAGAGACTCGGAGGGGCGCAAGACTACCTCGGGGGGAAGGTGCTCCAGAGGCCTCAGGAAAGTGGCGGATCCGTCTCCAGGGTTAGTGAAAGACGTCCCCCTCAGGACAAAGGCAAGGCACCTCTCCATGCCGACGACGCCCGTCACCACATCAACCAGGCCCACTCGGCCCGTGTCCGTTCGCAGAGGGCGGAGGCCCTCCCGAAGGACCCCCGGGACGAAATCATTGCGGCCCTCCAGCACCGGCTTGACAAGATGGAGGCCACCAAAGCATGTGCCACCACTTCTGCCCCCCATGCAGACCTGAAGTATGAGGCCATGTTGGCCAAGATGGAGGAAATGCAGAAGAAGATAGCCGAGGGCTCCGGGGAACCCACCATACAACTCCGGACCCGAACGCCATTTACCCCAAGGGTATTGGCAGCCCAGATCCCGGATAAATACCGAGGGCAACTTATCAAGCCCTACGACGGAAAAACTGACCCCCAGGAGCACTACAGCAGGTACCAAAACAATATGATGATGGTGGGGGCATCGGATGAATATTTGTGCCGTTGGTTCCTCTCCATCTTAGAGGGGTCGGCTTACGAATGGTTCAATCGATTGCCCGAAGGCTGCATCGACTCATGGCAAGAACTCGCTCAGCGATTCTTGACACAATTTGCGGGAAGGCGCCACACAAGAAAACACTCCTCCCACTTGTTGACAGTGAGGCAAAGGAAAGAGGAGACCCTTCGGGACTTCTTGGAGCGCCGGAGAACGGAGGTTGATAAAGTTGATGGTGCAGACGACGGGACCCTCTTGGCCCTCCTCCAAACAGTGCTCCGCCCCGGAAACTTCTCAAGGAGCCTCATCATCGAACCCCCCCACGATTACATAAGGGCCCTACAGCGGGGGGACAGGTACGCCGAAACCGAGGAGGTGGAAAAATGCCATCACAACCCCGATCAGCAACGCCCTCGGCCAGACGATAAAGGAAACCTGGGGCCGGGGGCTCCCCGTAATCAACCCAAGGATTTGGCACCCCCCGGTGACCGCCCCCGGCACGGCCAAGCCAAGCCCGGGGGAGGTTACAAGGGGAACCTGAGGGCTTGGGCACAACCTGTTCTCCTGGAGCACCCTCGGACACCTTTGATGCACCCCGTCAGTGTCATCCTCGACTTCGCTGAGGAGAGGGGCCTGGTGGAGCGAGATTCTCGCGCACCCCCGGAGGTATATGCCATCAATCCAAACTACCCCTACTGTCGCTTCCACCGGCATCAGGGGCACAAAACCGATGACTGCCATCAGTTGAAGACAGCCATCGAGAGGTTAATACAGGCGGGCCATTTGTCCCAATTTGTCCAAGGCCCTCAGCAACAGGGTCCTCCCTACCAAGGGCCACCCCGAGGGTGCCCGGCGAAAGCAAACGCTTGGGTTAACCCAAACACCATCCCCCTCGGCAGGAAGAGTGAGATCGGGAATTTGGAGGAGGAAGAAGAAGAGTACCCCCAGGGCCTCAAGAAGAAGCGCCACATCCTCATGATCACCGGTGGCAACACAGGGGGAGACTCCACCAGCCAACGGAAGAAGTGGGCTCAATCGCTATACGTGGGGGAAGTCACTCATATGCCCCCGGTAAAGCGGCTGAGGGAGGAACCCATCACCTTCACTAACGCCGATCTCCCCCCGGTGTCCTCTCCACACAGAGATGCCCTCGCCATCCGCACGGAGATCAATGACACTATCATCCACAGAACTTACGTTGACACGGGTAGTTCCGTCAATCTAATGTATCTCAGCACCTTCAGAGAGCTGCACCTGGAAAGGGGGTCCCTTCAGCCCATCAAGACCCCTCTTGCCGGTTTCACAGGTGATACCATCGACTCCAAGGGGGTCATAACCCTCCCGGTACTATTTGGCGACGGGCTCCATAGAGCCAAGCTCGAAGTGGAGTTCGTTGTCGTCAACATTGATTGCGCCCACAACATCATCCTCGGCCGACCAGCCCTCGAGGATCTTGAAGCCATCATCTCCATGAGGCACCTCTGCCTCAAGTTCCCGGCCGAAGGGGGCATCGGCTACTCGAGGGGAAATCAGAAACTTGCCCGCACTTGCTATCTCCAGGTGACAAAGAAGGTTAGCAAAACCGAGTTCCGTGTTGACACCATCACCGGGGCTATTGAAGAGGAGGAGAAGAGGCCGAGGGCTGAACCGGCCGAGCACGTAGAAGACTTTGCGCTCGATCCGGCCAAGCCAGAGAGAGTCGTGAAGATTGGAGCCCAGCTCCCCGAAGACTTGAAGACCGGCATCGTCAGCGCCCTCCGCGCCTACTCCATTGTTTTTGCATGGGGGCCGGAGGACATGCCGGGGATCAGCCGAAGGGTCATCACCCACCGCCTCTCGGTGGACCCTCCGGCTAAACCAGTACAACAACCGAGGAGACCCCTCTCGGCTGAGAGGAGGGAATTTGTGAAGAAGGAGGTCGACATGCTCCTCTCTATTAAGCACATCAAGGAGGTAAAATACCCCTCATGGCTAGCAAACGTAGTCCTCGCACAAAAGCCTCCCACCCTCTGCATGTGCGTGGACTACACGGATCTCAACAAGGCGTGCCCCATGGACCCCTTCCCTCTACCAAACATTGATCAATTGGTAGATGAGACCGCGGGATGCGAAATCATGTCCTTCCTCGACGCCTTCCGAGGGTATCACCAAATTTTCATGCACGAGGAAGACGCCGAAAAAACAGCCTTCATGACTCCCGAGGGCATCTTCTGCTACCTTGTAATGGCCTTCGGCCTCAAAAACTCAAGCGCCACTTACACCCGGATGGTGGCCAGGGTATTTCAGGCCATTCTGGGGCGCACCATGGAGGCGTATGTTGACGACATGATCGTCAAAAGCAAACAATCCTCCAGCCATGCTGACGACCTCAGGGAAATGTTCGCCATCATGCAGAAGTTCAACCTTCGGCTGAACCCGAAGAAGTGCACCTTCGGTGTGCAGGGAGACAAATTCTTAGGCTACATGGTGAGCCAAAGGGGTATCGAGGCCAACCCTGAAAAAATTCAGGCTATCATCAACATGGAACCCCCACGCAACGTGAAGGAGGTCCAACGGTTGACGGGCCACTTGACAGCCCTCAATCGCTTCCTATCAAAATCGGTGGAGAAGTCATTACCCTTCTTCCAGATCATGTGAAAGACCGCCGGTTTCCAGTGGACTTCGGAGTGTCAGGAGGCCTTCAAGGAACTGAAATTGTACTTATCTTCACCCCCTGTGCTCTCTAAACCCAATGTAGGGGAAACCTTATACCTTTACCTTGGTGTTAGCCCGGCAGCCATCAGCTCAGTACTCATCCGGGAAGAAGATGGCGTCCAGCATGCCATCTTCTATGTTAGCAAGACCCTGAGGGAGGCAGAACTCCGGTATTCCCCTGTGGAAAAAACGGTGTTGGCTATCGTTTGGACTGTCAAGAAGTTGGGCCATTACTTCCAAGCTCACCCGGTCCAGGTCGTCACTCACCAACCCCTCGGCGCTTTGATGAGGAGCCCCACCAGCTCCTCCCGAATGGTAAAATGGGCTGTCTTCCTGAGCCAATACAACATCGACATCCGTCCTAGGCTCGCCATCAATGGCCAAGCCCTAGCGGACTTTGTGACGGAGTGCACAGCAAGATCAGCCACGGACGAGGAGCCCTCGGCTCCCTCAGACGATTGATGGACCCTCTACACCGACGGCTCCTCCGCAGTCAAAGCATGTGGAGGAGGGGTGGTTCTCATCTCACCCGAAGGCTTCCGGGCCTATTACGCAGTCCGCTTCTCCTTCAAGGTCTCCAACAATGAAGCCTAATACGAGGCCCTCCTCTGTGGCCTTCGGCTGGCAGCTAACATGAAGACCCGACAGATCCACGTCAAGTGCGACTCCAAGTTAGTCGTCGGCCAAATTTCCGGGGAGTACGAAGCCAAGGAAGGAAGAATGAGACAATACAAGGAGGCGGCTAAAGAATTGCTCAAGGTATTTGAGGCACACTCCCTCACTCAAATACTGAGGGCTCAAAACTCTGAGGCCGACATTTTATCGAAGCTCTCGGCCGACTCCCCTGAACATATCTCAAAGATTGCCAAAATCGAGGAGCTCAACCTCTCCAGCATACATGCTAGCCCCATCATGCACATACAACAAAGGCAAGAGGACTAGATCTCAGATATTGTCGCCTTCATCACCACAGGGCAACTGCCCGAGGATGAGGCCCGTGCCAAGCTAGCAAAGCTGAGGGCTCCCAGCTACACTATCGAAGATGGAAGGCTTTACAAAAGATCATACAATGGGACATTACTTCGGTGCCTTCATCAAGATGAAGCCGAAGTTGCGATGGAGGAAGTGCACAGTGGCACTTGTTCAGCTCACCAGGGACCCTTCTCCATGTCCCGAAGGCTCATAATCCAGGGCTACTTTTGCCCTACAATGGCCCGGGATTGTGCGGATCTCGCCCGAAGGTGTACCGCATGCCAACACTTCCAGAAAGCCCCCGGCAGGCCAGCGGTCAACTATGCCCCCATCAGCACATCCATACCCTTCGCTCGATAGTGCACAGACCTTGTGGGCCCTCTGCCGAGGGGTACCTCCAACAACAGGGACATCATTGTCGCCATCGACTAATTACTTGATTTTTGACTCCAAACAACAAAAACTCGAACCATAACTTGAGCTAAAATTGAGATTTGTGACACCTTAAAGCTAGGTAAACCATCAAAAACCGATCCCAGCACGCATCAAATGCGTGTTGTAATACAGACTTATATCAATCAACAAGGCAATTGACTTGAAAAGGCAAGAACACCAATGCTGAACTAAGGTATGAAAGCAACACCCATCTACCTGTGCTGATTGTAGCAAGAACTGAGAAGAGATTTAGACAATAAAGTGAAGATTATCTAGAGAATCAACTCTCAACTAAACGGTAAAGAAGCACATGAAGATGATAATAAGGCTTGAAGGATCAATGAGGAAAAGAGTACATAAGAGCCAACTTTGAGAAACTATGGGTTAAGATTCATAAAAAGAAGCAGTTTGGAAAAGCAAAACCATATAACATACTCCATAAATGTAATAAATTGAAATATATGTTTATTGTGATAGTTTTATATGTTATCTTTTATTTCTTTTTGTTGTATTGTATTTGTTTCATTTTGTTGTATTATGTTTCTTGTTGTTGCATTGTGTTGCTTATTGGTGGTAATTATATTGTTGAATTTGATTTTGGTTGTTTAATTATGTTTTTACTTATCTTCACTATTTCTTTGAAATAAAAAATCATTTATAGATATCTAATCACCTAAAATGATAAATTTGAATTTAAGAATATCGACAAGAAGAAAGTCAAAAAACCAAAACCATATAACATACTCGATAAATGTAATAAATTGAAATATATGTTTAATGTGATAGTTTTATATGTTATCTTTTGTTTCTTTTTGTTGTATTGTATTTGTTTCTTTTTGTTGCATTATGTTTCTTGTTGTTGCTAATTATATTGTTGTTTATGTTTATTGTTGAATTTGATTTTGGTTGTTTAATTATGTTTTTACTTATCATCGATATTTCTTTGAAATAAAAAATCATTTATAGATATCTAATCGCCTAAAATGATAAATTTGGATTTAAGAATATTGACAAGAAGAAAGTCAAGAAACGTGAATATACAATAAAAACAAATTATGCAAAATTTACAACAAAGATAAACACAAAGCAACAATATGCAACAAAAAATAACAATAACATAATAATAAGAATTAAACTTTGTAACTCCTACAAAATTAATAAAAATCAAACTTTGTAATATTTTCAACTTGTTAGTTTTTTACTATTTTATAACTTTGTTACTTATTATTTAATAAGTATTATTTTTATATTTTATTTTTTTATTTTTACGATTATTTGTGTTTATGTATTTTTTATTTTTATTTTGAGTTTTTAAATTTTTCCTTATACACAAATACACAATGTTTATTTTAATTTTACTAAGGTTTCCGATTTTTTCATAGTCTCAACATTTTTATAAATTTTTACAATTTTTTCTAGTTTTTATTTTAAATAAAAAATAAAGTAATTATTGATTTTCTTATCATATTTTAGTATCATAAGAAATACTCCCTCCGTCCCGGAATTATTTCATTCTTTCCTTTTCGGTCCGTTCCAAATTTATCTTCTCTTTCCTTTTTTGGCAAAGAATTTGTGGTTCACAACCATTCTTACACATTTCTCTTTCCTCTGCACAACTCTTCACCACACATTTTCCACTATCTTAAAACCCGTGCCCAGTCAAATAAGGAGATAATTCCGGGACGGAGGTAGTAGAATTTTGATTTTTTGACTTTTATTTTCTAGTTTCGATTTTAGGCTTGTATTGTATTGTTTTTTAAAAAGTTACCTATTTTTATGATTTGTTTTATTGTAATCATTTTTACACTTATTCCCAGCTTTTGAAATTTACAAAATTTGTATTTTTCCAATGTTCCCAAGTTCTCCATACGTTACAAAGTTTTTACTTTTGAGCATTGCCCCTTTCTTTTAGTTATTTAACCAAAGTGAGAGTGCAGAGCTTAAAAGTTACGTATGTGTCAACTGGTCAAGGCAGTAGGGTTGAGCGCTTAGAGGCTATTCTTGAAAATAAAACTTTGCTTAGTCTATTTTTGAAAAGAATTTTCAAAAGTGAAAAAAGTGATATTATTTTTGCTTTTTAATCTATTTAGACTATTAGTGACATTTTTTTTTGGAAAAAGTGAAAGTCTGCATTACTTCCATAGGTGGGCTTGGAGACTTCAATTAAAAAATGAAAAATAAATGTCAAATACGGAGTGCTTAAATGTCAACTTCTAATAATACGTATGGCCATGCGGTTGTTGATGCGTTGATGGGGTTAGTGGGCCACTTTTTATCTTTTCTAAATTTCAACAAGTGTTTAATACGTACTAATACACTTTCATTTTAAACTACATACGATCGAATACTAACAAGTAATACTATTTTTTTTAAATGTGGTGCCCCTTCTCAAAGTGATGCCCTAGGCAACAGCCTATGTTCCTAGGCCCTAAAGCCGGTACTGGTTCTGGTGGGGGTATTCTGGTCGCGCGGTTGAACGGTTCCGAACGGTTACAACAATAAGTGCCCAACGTTCTATGCGTTTATGAACGTTAAATGAACAGTTCATGCACGATTCAATGCCCAACGGACTGGTCATTGATGTCTAACGTTCAGGTCCATTAACTCTCAATTAACACACAATAAATCCTTCTATAAATTGCTGGCAGGTGCTTTGCAACAACACATCTAATCATACACAGTTAGCACATCATTTTGAGCTCTAAAACTCCTCCAGCTTTCCAGAAAAATTCTCGAGTGTTCTGTCTTTGTTCCTGTTCACCGGAACTATCGTTTGTGTGCTCAAACGTTAGTTCGTTAGCCACTGTATCCTGGGAAATGGTCGTTGCAATGCTCCTAGCACCGTGGGAGGCGACGAATATGTTTTAAGGACATCGTGCGTAGCACGAGCTATGACTAAATTCTGCTTCATCTATTTTCTGTTTTCTTTAATCATTTTAATTAATTAATTTTTATTAATTATTTTCTTTGTTTTTCGAAACACACCCAACATGATCTTCTACTTGGAGTTCTTGACCTGACCATTTGTTCCAGGGTAACACCTACAAGCCTGGTGAAGTTTGCTGAACTTTCCTTTAGGTGTTTGGAAGACACTGCATCAATAAGGCCAACAACGCGAGAAGTGTTAAAGGAGATTGAGAATATCATGGTAATGGTTGGGCTAACCCCTCATGGTGAGTCTGCTTCAACTTCAGGGAGCTATTCAGGAGCAAACAAAGGCTCCAGTCATCCTTATAGTGATGAAAGTCTGTATGTCTACTCGGTTGTGACTTCTAAGTAAGATAAACAGCAACTTGAGTATTCAACCATTTTGTTTTCACATGGTTTGGTACTCTTTGAAAGCCTTATGATATTTTGTATGTGCGATTAAAGATGATGTAGAAAGATATTCTTGTGAAATAGGAAGTGATGAATAAGTATTTTAAGCATGGAGAAACATTAACGAGGAATTAATATCCCTACAATGACATTTAGCATTACCACGAATGCGCAATGCGCGTTACAAAACTAGTTATATAAGTATATCTATTGATGAGATTGGTAGTTATTTCATTTCTTTGTACCGAGTTATATACAAAGTCCTTGGAAAATTCATTTGATGCTTGTTTATTTGGATTTCATTTTGTTGAGTGCTTGGAATTGAATGGTTCAAACAACAAACTTGTTTACTTGTAAGCTTAACAGAATATTTTAATTTTAGCAATTTCATTTTAGTTTTTTAGCACTTTAAATTAGTACATAGAATATTTCAATAAGTAGAATATTTTTTTCAAAGTCAATGTGGAGCAACACTTGAATCGGACAACTCTTTTAATTATTAATAGCATCATTTATTTTATAGTAAATATTAAGTAGCATATATACGATTTCATGCAATTATTGGTACTTAATAATCATTTAAAATGTATGAGGATATTTTTGTCAATTCAAGTGAAAACACTTCCATTAGTGACACTTCATTTTTTAACTCTGATGGATAGTCTACCCGGGGGTATATATCCGAAGGGTTATCGCGGGGAGTAACTTAGAGAGAAGTCAGAGCAAGTGAATATAGAGAGAGAGAGTGTATTATAAATGTGGAGCGTTTTCAGCGTGGTTACAAATGAGGAAATGGGGTGCTATTTATAGTAGCAATAAATGCCGGGCAGGGACACGTGTCAAGCGCTCATTGGCCGAGGGGTCACCTCAACTGGTTGGCGCTGGCAGCCGCATGTGGCCGCATTTAATGCGGCTGTTGGATGGGACGTCTGTGCAGAGTACGGTGATCTGTACGCATGTGAGGCGGATATCTTGTCGAGTGAGATGCCTTCGGCCATAGAGCAGTAGCCGAAGGCTCCTCCAACCGAGGGCACTTTGGTGCCGAGGGCTCATAGTACCGAGGGCTGCTGTTTTCGCCTTTTTCTCCCAGTTTCTTAGTTTGCTTGAGAAACCCGCTCCGTGACAATTTGGAGCCTTCGGCCAGGAGTCCGAAGGCACCCCTGTGCGTTGTGCGGACTGCTTGGTACTCTGGGCGCTGTGATTTGGGCCTGTTGGGCCTTTTGGGCCTGTTGGGCCTTTCCTGGAGTAGTAGGAGTCTGTGGGCCAGGGGTTCCCGGGCCATATACTCCATCAGGAGTCCCTCACTCCTTTTGCCGAAAGGTACTTGAGGGAAAAGGAGTAACTTGTGCTTGCCCTTTGATGTTGTCCCATCGTGATTCCTGAAGTTGGTGAGGAGTTGTTGCTTTTATGTCCCTGCCGAAGGCAGTCCCTCAGTTACCCACATGTCGGGACTTGAGGGCTTGCTTTGTTGTTTGTTGGAATTTCACAGATTTTGTAATTTAATGATTTTCCCGAGGGGGTCCTCCAGTCCCCCACTCCTTGAGGCACTTGTAAAGTGGTGAAAAGGAGTAAAGTAGTTACGTTGCTGTTGTGGGCCGAAGGCTGACGCTTTTCGTTTCATTTTGGGGGGATGCCTCGTTAAAAACCTCATTAGGAAAAACCCTTAGGGAAAAAATCCTAATGAGGGAAAAAGAGTGCACCGAATTCCCCCAATGATGAATCGAAAATGTCAAACCTTGGTAAAAAATGGAGAATGGCGGGAATGCCGAAGGCACTCTCTTCCGAGGGCTCCTGTGTTGTTTAGCCGAAGGCTTGCTGTTGATATCCTGGTGGCGCCGAAGGGGAGCCCCTCAATCCAGGGATCGAGGGCCTGCCAAATGAGGGCAGCAGTGAAGTTGTTACCGGGGGGTCCACTTTTTGTTAATGAGGTGGTGATGAAGGTACCCGAGGGCCATGGGCCATCCGTCAATGAGGCACTCCCCGGGGGCTACCCGGTTTTGCAGTGCTGAGGGAAAAACCCCGAGGGGTGCCCTGATATGCAGCCCTAGCGATCTGAAGGAGTGATCCCGAAGGCGTGTGTAATGTGCTGTGTGGGGCACAACCCGGGGGCACTTCTGGGTGAGTGCACCCGGGGGCTATCCTTGAGGAAGTGTAGTGAAGTAGAAAGCCCGGGGGCTTCCAAAACATAGTCGTTGGAAATATAGCCGTTGGAATATGTAACGACGGGATATAGCCGTTGGGGGGGACACGTGGCGTGTGATGGCTGGCTGTCCGTGGGCGGCGTCACCGGTTGGGCGAAGACGCGGTGAGTAATGATGGCGTCCATCCGGAGGCCCGGAACCCAGGCCCAAGCCCGGATTCCAGCGCCTATAAATACCCCAAGGCCGGGCATTCCTCTGTGTGCGAAAAACTTGTTAGCGAAGCTCTGCCAATTTTTCTAGAGAGAGAAACAGCAGCCCCCGGTTGAATCCTCTTTTCTTAAGGTCAGTTCTCCAGTTACCCTTCACCTCTTAGCTACCTGTATTGCGCCCCTAGGCTAGGAGATAGAACATTTAGAAAACACTAGTTGTACGAGCCTTCGAACTAGAGCGCGAATGTCGTCCGAGAGTGATTCTCAAGATATCTCGAGGACGCCCTCGATGGAGGACGAAGGCACATCTGACGTGGAGTCAAGCAGTGGTCTACCCTCGGATGGTGGTGATGCGGCCCTGGCCCGGGATGTCCAGAAGGAACTCACTGCGGAGGTTGAAGCCGAGGGCTTCGAGCAGGAGTGTGACGATGAAGACTTAGCCCTCGCCCGGCAGACAGCGGAGGATGAGGCACAAAATGAGAGCTCGAAGGTTACGATCAATGTCCTCCCCCCTCGGGGTTCCGGGGAAGCCAGTAGCTCGAGGCCGTTGGATCCGATACCTCTGAGGGCGGTTTCCGGTGTGAAGAAGAAGAAGGCCGCTACCAAGAAGAAGGAGAGGGCCGTCGATCAAGGAAAGCCCGTAGACATGCCCGAGGGGTACAGCTGGCTGAACACTGAGGCCCTCGAGATCAGGTCGAAGGCCGACAGGGCAGATCTGTACGTGACTCAGCTGCACGTGGGGCCCTCGGCCGAAGTGGTGGAGCCAGGTCCCGACGACGTGTTGTCCAGGGCGCCCGAGGGGTGTATCGCTATTCACGTCCTTTCGGTTTCCATGGGACTCAGGTTCCCTCTGCACCCATTCCTCCGGGAATATCTGCGGTTTGTTGGCTTGGTCCCCTGCCAACTCACGCCCAACAGCCACTCCTACATTGCGGGGTTCCTCCAGCTCTGCAAGTCCCGAGGGGTGAAACCCAGCCTGGATCTGTTCTTCCAGAGCTTTAATCTGTGCCGGGGGGGCACGAAAACGGTGAGGGGTACGCCAACCTGCAGCAGATTGCCCGCTTCAAACTATTCTCCGATGCTCCTTCTTCCAACAAAGGATGGAGGGAACGTTGGTGCTACGTGAAATTGGATGAGAGCCCCTTCCCGAGGGAGCTACGTGACCGATTCCGAAGGCACGAAAAGATCCGGAGTGCCGCTCTTGAGAAGGACGGCCTAAAGCTGGCCAAGTTCCCGGAGGGGAAAGACAAGAACGTGGCGATCAAAGACTGCACCCTCGAGGAGGATTTGTACACCCTCGGGTTCCGGAGGTACCGCTTCATAGGGGAAACCGATGAAAAGTACCCTCCCTTCAACAAGGTCTTCGGAGGGGCCGGAGGTAGGAGCCGAGGGCTTTAGAATTTTGTACTTAGTTTTTTTTTTTTGCTTGGATGTTATCGTCCCTTCGCTTAGACCCGTCAGACTAACCCTTTGTCTCCTTTGTGCAGGTATCCCCGTCTCTATGGTGAATGTAAAGGGCCTTGCCCGTTTGAAGAAACAGGACCCGAAGGGGTCGGGACAGGGCATCCAGAAGCCCGCCACCGCCCTCTTTAAGAAAGCCGAGGGCGATGCCGCTGCCGGCAAGAGGAAGGTAGTGGCCAAGGGGTCCCCCCGGCTACCAAAAAGCCGAAAAAGGGGGATGTCGCCGGGAAGGAGCCCTCGGTCATTATCGCTGATGAGCCCCCCGCCTCCGGGGTGCAGGTGGAGAAGCTGCCGGTTGGAACGCCGACGGGGGCAGAGGAGTCGCTGCCTGAGATCCTCACAGTTGCGTTCCCGAGGGGTATGTCTTTGGCCAGCGGCGCCGTCGACCCGGGGGCCATCCTGAGGGGTATGACCCCTGAGACGGATAGGGCTGCCCTCGGGGCCTACAATGATGCGGCCCTCGATGACCACATTCTCCGCTCCTCCCTCTCTGTAAGTGTTTACCTGGCTTTCTCCATCTTCTCCTTTTATTATTTTGTGTGACTGCCTTTAACTGTTTTTGTTGTTGTTCTGTAGGCTTGCTTAGCCCTCGGCGAACAGGCTCGGAGGCTTCAAGAATGGCGCCTCCACAGAGCGGAGCAAGACGCCAGAATGAGGGAGTGCATCCTCAAGAACCAAGAGGCGGTGAAGTTGGGGGCCCAGCTAGAAGAGGAGCTCCGGCAGATGAGCTTGAAACTGGAGGCTGCAGAGAAAGGCAAGGCTGAGGCTGAGGCCGCTGCCAGGAGAGCTGCTAAAGAGGCCGAGGACTCCAAAGCGCTAGCTGTCGCCAAGGCTTAGGAGGAGGCCGTTGAGGCCTTTGTCGCCGAGGGTTGGAGAGCCGAGGGGCGCAAGATGTGGGTGTCCTCGGTCGTGGAGGCCTGCGTTGAAGAATGGGCCGAGGGCCCTGGGTGGGAATGGATGGCCCGGAAGGGCAGAGAGTACTATGAAGCCGGCGAATTCTTCACCCAGGCCCTCATCTACCGGAGGATGGCCCGACATTTGGGCGTTGAGCAAAAGGACTTCTCCCCCTCGGCGTATGGCCTTCCTCCCTTGCAGCCTGATGTCCGTGAGCCGCTCCCGGAAGGTGTTCAGAGGCCCGACCTTGAGGACACGGTGTTGAAGAATGAGGCCGAGGACGACGCTGTCGAGACCGGAGCGGAGGCATCATCGAGGCCGGCTGTAGAGGGCGCCCCAGTGAACGATGCTGTCGTAGTTGTGGAATGACTTTGTACTTAGAAATCTTTGAACATCTTTTGTAATGAACAACATTGTTCCTTCGGCTTCGGCCCGTTTGTAAATTCACACTTACTCTTGTTTTTGATGAAATGCATGCTGCCTCCGGGCTTTTCATATTCGAATACGCCTTATGTTTTGAATGTATGCCTTCTCCTTTGAATGTATGTCTAGGACTTAGAATACTATCTGATTGTAGCTAGCCCTTAGGAGCCTTCGGTAGTTGGGCACCCTCTGCTGGATATGCAACCGATGGTTCGGCAGCAATTAGGACTTAGAAAATTTTTTCTAAGTGTAGCACAGCATGAGGCCTTCGGGCGTTTGTAGTAACCCACCTCCTAGGACTTAGAAAAATCTCTAAGTGTAGATTCCCCCTTGAGAGCCTTCGGGAGACGGCGCCCATTCCTGATGTGTGAATGTTGGACCGAGGGCCCAATGCACAGGACTTAGAGATTTTTGCAAGTGTAGTATGCCATGTAGCCTTCGGCTACTGTGGAGCCCCACCTGTAATATTGAATAGGCCGGGGGCTAATTCTTTTAGGACTTAGAAGATTTTCTTGAGTGTTGATTCCTTGTGAACTGTAGCCCTCGATTGATAGGTAGCCTTCGGCAATTAGGTCCCTTGAGATGAGGGTGAAATATGTAGGACTTAGAAAATCTTCTAAGTGTAGAGTTTCCCTCGAGAGCCTTCGGGAGGTGTCATACCTCCATGATGTATGAGTAGCTGGCCGGGGGGAAAGCATGTAGGACTTAGAAAATATTCTAAGTGTAAAGTCTCCCTTGGGAGCCTTCGGGAGATGGCATCCCTTCTTGATGTATGAGTAGTTGACCGGGGAAAACATGTAGGACTTAGAAAATATTCTAAGTGTAAAATCCCCCTTGGGAGCCTTCGGTAGATGGCATCCCTCCCTGATGTAAGAGTAGTTGACCGGGGGGGAAATACATGTAGGACTTAGAAAATATTCTAAGTGTAAAATCCCCCTTGGGAGCCTTCGGTAGATGGCATCCCTCCCTGATGTAAGAGTAGCTGGCCAGGGGGAAAGCATGTAGGACTTAGAAAATATTCTAAGTGTGAATTTTCCCTTGGGTGCCTTCGGGTGATGGGTGCCCTCTGATTCCACATCACTTTGCGAGATGCCCGGGGGCTACTCATTTAGGACAGAATACCCTCTTTTTTTTTTGTATTGTATGGCCTTCGGCCACCATATTCCCTTGGCTGTAATATTGATCGGGCCGGGGGCTCCACCTTTAGGACTTAGAATTTTTTCAAGTGCTGCTTCCCTGTGTAGCCTTCGGGTGCCCGGGGGCTGCTCCTTCAGGACTTAGAATTTTTTCTAAGCATAAATTGATGTTGAATCCTGTTGTCGTGAAGAAAGCCAATGAGGAGTGTGTGCCCTCGGCATATACTCTAAAAGTCGTAGAATTTGATCCTTGTCATGGGGAAAGGGCCCTCGGTATTTGTGCATAACGGATGCCTTCGGTGTTTGTTTGAAGTACCGTTTAGTGGACCTTGGACAGTCCAGTCCCTTTGTGTTGTTGAAGCCTTCGGTGTCTTTGTGACCGGAGGTGACCAGGTAGTGGACTTAGCCGTTTCCTGATGATATTTCCTTGAGTAGTATCCTTCGGGAAATAGGAGTCTTCAATTGCCGGAGGTGTTCCCGTGGGGAGCCCTCGGCATGTTGTGATTTTGTTGGAGTGTACTCTTTGATTTCTCGCTGAGTCTACTCCCCTTCACCCCCTCTTTTTTTTTTTTTTTTTTTGGTTGGTGGTGAAGGGAAGGCATCAAGAAACTTGGTTTCTTGGTAAGGCTGGGCCTATTAGGAGACCATCAGAATACACCAATGGCTCTCCTCCCTCGGGTTAACCTTCCGAGTGCCGAGGGGATCGAGGGACGTTTCCTGGGCACAAGATATGGTGGTCCGTAACCTGCCTCCCCTTGGGGGATGGCGCGGAAAGCGCCTCATTTTTGAAAGTCGTCCCCTCGGCGCTAGACATAGTCTGTGGCCTGCCACACCCTTGGGGTGGTGGCGCGAGGAGCGTTTCGGTTTGGAAGTCGAATCCTGGGCATTTCTCATGCCTGTCATACCCTGGGGGTAGTGACGCGGATAGCGTTCCGTTTTTGAAAGTCGAATCCTGGGCATTTCTCATGCCTGTCATACCCTGGGGGTAGTGACGCGGAAAGCGTTTCAAGGAAGGGTTTTCATTTGCACACTAGTTGCAAATGGCCGAGGGCACTACGTGCCGCCGGCACCGATGGTGGCGCCTTCGGTATGTGCGTCCTCGTGGGGTACGGCTTTTAGAAACAACACTTGGTGTTAGTTTCGATGTGTAGCCCCCGGTACTTGGTACTGAGGGGTCTCCTGTAGGAACACTTGGTGTTCTCTTTTATCGTAGTTGATGGAGGTGTCTACCCTCGGTACTTGGTACCGAAGGGTCTTCAAATGAAACACTTGGTGTTTCCCAACAAATGTTTGGAAGTTGATAGGAGGGCATATCCCTGGCACTGGGTGCCGAGGGGTCTTCTTTGATGATGTTTGATGATGGAGGTGTACCCTCGGCACTGGGTGCCGAAGGGTCTTCTGTAGGAACACTTGGTGTTCTCATCTTTTCTTTTTTTGGTGTTGAAGGTGGGGATGTACCCTCGGCACTGGGTGCCGAAGGGAAATGAATTAGATGGCGTTCTTTGTTGTTGGTGATAGGAGTTCCCTCCCTCGATACTTGGTACCGAGGGGCCTTGACTGAAAACACGTGGTGTTTTCACTGATGTTGTGGGTGTTGATGGCGGCCGCCCTCGGCACTTGGTGCCGGAGGGGGTTTTTCTCGTGGTGAGGCCTGGGGCCTGTAGTCAGTATGAGGGCTTGATGTCTTGAATGTACCTTCATTCTTCGAAATTGGAGGCCTCGGGCCATAGGATAGTACATTTACTAATTATGAGGGCTTGGCCGCTCTTACATTATTGATAAAATTTAACTAAATGGTGTACATTCCAGTGCCTAGGGACTTCTTTCCCATTGGGGCGTTTGAGCTTGTAGGTCCCGGGTTTGATGATGGCTACTATGATGTAGGGGCCTTCGAATTTTGGTGCCATTTTTCCTCCCTCGGTTGGTTGGCTGGCTTCCCTCCTCCGGAGGACATAGTCCCCCACTTGAAATTCTCGGGTGCGAACTTTGGCGTCGATGTAGCCTTTAACTTGCCTTCGGTAGTTTTCTGCCCGGATGAAGGCTTGCTCTCGGCGTTCTGAAATGAGGTGGAGGTCGAGGGCCATGTTGCTGTCGTTGACCTCGGGGTCATATTGGATCACCCTTCGGGTGGGAATGGTGACTTCCGTAGGAGCTTTGGCTTCAAAACCGTAGCAGAGGGAGAAGGGTGTTTCACCTGTTGCTCGCGCGAGGGGTGGTGCGATAGGCCCAAAGGATGTTGTGGAGTTCTTCCACCCAGCCACCTCCCTCGGCCTCCAGCTTCTTTTTGAGGCCCTCGAGCAAGGTCCGGTTGGCATTCTCTACTTGCCCGTTGCCTTGAGGGTAGGCAACGGAGGAGAAGGTGTGTTTGATGCCCCATGCCTCCAGAAGGGCACAGAAGGGGGCTGCCTCAAATTGTGTCCCATTGTCGGAGATGATCTGCTGGGGGACGCCAAACCTTGTGAGGATGTTCTTGAGGACGAAGTGACGGCACTTCGCCTCTGTGATGCTGGCGAGGGGTTCAGCCTCCACCCACTTGGTAAAATAGTCGACGGCCACAATGATGTATCTGTTGTTGGAGGTACCCCTCGGCAGAGGGCCCACATGGTCTATCCCCCCATCGAGAAAATGGGACAGAGGTGCTGATGGGGGCATAGTTGACCGCTGGCCTGCCGGGAGCTTTTTGGAAATGTTGACATGCGGTGCACCTCCGGGCAAGATCAGCACAGTCCCTGGCCATGGTTGGCCAGAAGTAGCCCTGGAGAATGAGCCTTCGGGACATGGAGAAGGGTCCCTGGTGAGCTGAGCAAGTGCCACTGTGTACTTCCTCCATTGCGACCTCGGCTTCATCTGGATGAAGGCACCGAAGTAGTGTGCCATTGTAAGATCGTTTGTAGAGCCTCCCATCTTCGATGGTGTAGCTAGGAGCCCTCAGTTTTGCCAGTTTAGCGCGGGTCTCATTCTCGGGTAGCTGCCCTGTGGAGATGAAGGCGGTGATGTCTGAGATCCAATCCTCCTGACGTTGTTGTATGTTCATCATGGGGCTTGCATGGATGCTTGAGAGGCTGAGTTCCTCGATTTTGGCAATTTTGGAGATGTGCTCGGGGGAGTCTGCCGAGAGTTTAGATAATATGTCGGCCTCGGAGTTCTGAGCCCTCGGTATTTGGGTGAGAGAGTGTGCCTCAAATACCTTAAGCAACTCCTTGGCCGCTTCCTTGTACTGTTTCATTCTTCCTTCCTTGGCCTCATATTCTTCGGATATTTGGCCAACGACCAACTTGGAGTCGCATTTGATGTGGATCTGCCGAGCCCTCATGTTGGCAGCCAGCCGAAGGCCGCATAGGAGGGCTTCATATTCGGCCTCATTGTTGGAGACTTTGAAGGAGAAACGGATTGCATAGTAGGCCCTGAAGCCCTCGGGAGTAATGAGGACTACCCCTCCCCCGCATGCTTTGGTCGCGGATGAGCCGTCAGTGTAGAGGGTCCACCAGTCGTCCGAGGTAGCCGAGGGCTCCCCGTCCGTGGCTGCTCTTGCGGTACATTCTGTCACAAAGTCCGCTAGGGCTTGGCCCTTGATGGCAGGCCTTGGACGGATGTCAATGTTGTACTGGCTCAAGAAGATAGCCCATTTCACCATGCGGGAGGAGCTGGTGGGGCTCCTCATGAGGGCGCCGAGGGGTTGATGGGTGAGGACCTGAACCGGGTGAGCCTGAAAGTAGTGGCCCAACTTCTTGACAGTCCAAACGATGGCTAACACCGTTTTTTCCACAGGGGAGTACCTGAGTTCGGCCTCCCTTAGGGTCTTGCTAACATAGAAGATGGCATGTTGGATGCCGTCTTCCTCCCGGATGAGCACAGAGCTGATGGCCGCCGGGCTAACCCCAAGGTAGAGGTAGAGGGTCTCCCCTACCTTGGGTTTGGAGAGCACAGGAGGTGAAGATAGATATCTTTTGAGCTCGTCGAAAGCCCCCTGGCATTCTGGAGTCCATAGAAAGCCAGCCGTCTTCCTCATGATCTGGAAGAAGGGTAGAGACTTCTCTGCCGATTTAGATAGGAAGCGGTTGAGGGCTGCCAGGCGGCCCGTCAACCGTTGAACTTCCTTCACGTTACGTGGGGGCTCCATGTTGATGATGGCCTGGATCTTCTCGGGATTGGCCTCAATACCCCTTCGGCTCACCATGTAGCCTAAGAATTTGCCCCCTTGGACGCCGAAGGTGCACTTCTTCGGGTTTAGCCGAAGGTTGAATTTTTGCATGATGGCAAAAATTTCCCGGAGGTCGTCAGCATGGTTGGAAGATTGCTTGCTCTTGACGATCATGTCGTCGACATAAGCCTCCATGGTGCGCCCTAGGACGGCTTGAAAGACCCGGGCCACCATCCGGGTGTAAGTGGCCCCCGAGTTCTTTAGGCCGAAGGCCATCACTAGGTAGCAGAAGATGCCCTCGGGAGTCATGAAGGCAGTTTTTTCGGCGTCCTCCTCGTGCATGAAAATCTGATGGTATCCTCGGAAGGCATCGAGGAAGGACATGATCTCACACCCTGCGGTTTCATCCACCAATTGATCAATGTTTGGTAGAGGGAATGGATCCATAGGGCATGCCTTGTTGAGATCGGTGTAGTCCACGCACATGCGGAAGGTAGGGGGCTTCTGTGCGAGGACTACATTCGCCAGCCATGAGGGATATTTCACCTCCTTGATGTGCTTAATGGAGAGGAGCATGGCGACCTCCTTCTTCACAAACTCCCTCCTCTCGGCGGAGAGGGGTCTTCTTCGCTGTTGTACTGCTTTTGCCGAGGGGTCCACCGAGAGGCGGTGGGTGATGACCCTTCGGCTAATTCCCGGCATGTCCTCCGGCCCCCATGTAAAGACAGTGGAGTAGGCGCGGAGGGCGTCGGTGATACCGGTCTTCAAATCTTCAGGGAGCTGGGCTCCAATCTTCACGACTCTCTCCGGCTGGGCCGGATCGAGCGCAAAGTCTTCTACGTCCTCGGCCGGTTCAGCCCTCGGCCTTCTTTCCTCCTGGTCGACGGCTCCGGTGATGGTGTCAACACGGAGTTCCGTCTTGCTTACCTTCTTAGTGACCTGAAGATAGCAGGCACGGGCGATTTTTTGGTTCCCCCGGCAGTAGCCAAGGCCCCCCTCGGCGGGAAACTTGAGGCAGAGATGCCTCATGGAGATGATAGCTTTGAGGTCCTCGAGGGCTGGCCGGCCGAGGATGATGTTGTGAGCGCAGTCAATGTTGACGACGACGAACTCCACTTCGAGCTGGGCTCTATGGAGCCCGTCGCCGAAGATCACCGGGAGGGTTATTACCCCCTCGGAATCAATAGTATCGCCGGTGAAGCCGGCAAGAGGGGTCTTAATAGGCCGAAGGGACCCCCTCTCCAGATGCAGCTCCCTGAAGGTGCTGAGGTACATTACATTGACGGAGCTGCCCGTGTCAATGTAAGTTCGGTGAATGATGGTGTCGTTGATCTCCGTTCGAATCACCAAGGCATCCCGGTGAGGAGAAGAAGTAGGAGGGAGATCTGCGTTGGTGAAGGTGATGGGTTCCTCCCTCAATCGCTTTACCGGGGGCATATGAGTGACTTCCCCTACGTAAAGCGATTGAGCCCACTTCTTTCGCTGGCTGGTGGAATCGCCCCCTGTGTTGCCACCGGTGATCATGAGGATGTGGCGTTTTTTCTCCTGGTAGTGGGGGTATTCCTCCTCCTCTTCTTCCAAGTTTCCAATCTCCCTTTTCTTGCCGAGGGGGATGGTATTCGGGTTTACCCAAGCGTTTACCTTCGTGTGATGCCCTCGGGGAGGCCCCTGATGAGAAGGTCCCTCCTGCCGAGGGCTCTGGACAAATTGGGACAGGTGCCCCGCTTGTATTAATCTCTCGATGGCCGTCTTCAGCTGATGGCAGTCATCGGTCCTGTGCCCCTGGTGCCGATGGAAGCGACAGTAGGGGAACTGAGGGTTGATAGCGTGTACCTCCGGGGGTGCGCGAGAGTCGCGCTCAACGAGGCCCCTCTCCTCTGCAAAATCGAGGATGATGCTGACGGGATGCGTCAGTGGTGTCCGAGGGCGGTCCAGGAGAATGGGCTGGGCCCAAGTCTTAGGGTTGCTCCTATAACCTCCCCCGGGCTTGGCTTGGCCTTGCCGAGGGCGGTCATCAGAGGGTCCCGAAGCCTTGGGGCGATTTGGAGGAGCCCCCGGCCCTCGGTTATGCTTATTGTCAGCCCTCGGGGGCTGCTGGTCCGGGTGTTGGTGATACTTCTCCACCTCCTCGGCCTCAGCATATCGGTCCCCCCGCTGCAAGGCCCTTATGTAGTCGCGGGGGGGTTCAATGATGAGGCTCCTTGAAAAGTTGCCGGTGCGGAGGACGGTTTGTAGGAGGGCCAGGAGGGTCCCGTCATCAGCACCGTCGGCCTCCGTCCTCCAACGCTCCAGGAAATCCCGAAGGGTCTCATCCTTCTTCTGGCGTATTGTTAGGAGGTGGGAGAAGTGCTTCCTTGTGCGACGCCTCCCGGCAAATTGTGTCAAGAACCGCTGGGCGAGTTCTTGCCATGAATCAATACAGCCCTCGGGCAGCCTGTTGAACCATTCGTATGCTGGTCCCTCTAAGGTGGAGAGGAACCATCGACACAAATATTCGTCTGATGCCCCCACCATCATCATGCTGTTCTGGTATTTGCTGTAGTGCTCCTGGGGGTCCGTTTTCCCGCCGTAGGGCTGTATGTGTTGCCCTCGGTACTTCTCCGGGACCCGGGCCGCCAATACCCTTGGGGTAAATGGCGTCCGAGTCCGGAGCTGGATGACGGGCTCCCCGGAGCCCTCGGCCACCTTCTTCTGTAACTCCTCCATCTTGGCCACCATGGCCTCGTATTTGAGATCTGAGTGAGGGGTGGAGGTGGTGGCGTGAGCTTTGTTGGACTCCATTTCGTCAAGCCGGCACTGGAGGGCCGCAATAATCTCGTCCCGGGGGTCCCTCGGGAGGGTTTCCGCCCCCTGCGAACGAACCCGGGCCGAGTGGGCCTGGTTGATTTGGTGCCGAGCATCATCGGCATGAAGGGGTGCCTTGCCTTTGTCCCGAGGGGGACGCTCCTCGTCTGCCCTCGAAACAGATCCCCCGCTTTCCTGGGGCCTTTGGAGTGCTTTCCCCCCGAGGCGGTCTTGGACCCCTCGGCGGTCTGGCCCTCCTCTGAGCCGGTTGAGGGCGGAAGTACGGGGCCTCTCCCTGTTGTCATTATGGCGGTCCCGGGACTGAACTTCCTGGGAGGATGTATCTTGGGCCACCACCCCTTCATCATTTCTCACCTGAGGGGTGGGATTTCCGAAGGGGTGCGGCAGAGGGGGAAGTATGATGTTTTCCCCGATCTGAGGGTGAGCTGGAGCCAGGGTGCCGAAGGCACCCGGGTTCTGGGTGAGCGTCTGGATGAAGGCGGAGAGCGCCGATTGTACGTCGATGGTGAGAACCGGAGGGCTGACTTGGTCATCGCTCCGGTTTTTCTTCTTGGCCTCGATGCCGAGGCGGGCATCGGGGGCGTTTTGTTGGATCTGAAGGCGTAGGTCGACAGCCGCCTGTTCCAGCCCAGCGAGGACACCGCCCTCGGGAGCCCTGTGAGAGGCTTCGGGGGCGTTGACGTCGCCGAGGGCCAGGTTCTTGTCTTCTACGTTCTTTGAGTTGGCACGTGTTGTCCTCACCATTTTGGTAGAGGGCTAGTGTTTGTGTGTTTGGTCGAGGGGGAGGGTTTCTTACTCGATTGTTCGACCTCTCAACGAGAGCACCAAATGATGGATAGTCTACCCGGGGGTATATATCCGAAGGGTTATCGCGGGGAGTAACTTAGAGAGAAGTCAGAGCAAGTGAATATAGAGAGAGAGTGTATTATAAATGTGGAGCGTTTTCAGCGTGGTTACAAATGAGGAAATGGGGTGCTATTTATAGTAGCAATAAATGCCGGGCAGGGACACGTGTCAAGCGCTCATTGGCCGAGGGGTCACCTCAACTGGTTGGCGCTGACAGCCGCATGTGGCCGCATTTAATGCGGCTGTTGGATGGGACGTCTGTGCAGAGTACGGTGATCTGTACGCATGTGAGGCGGATATCTTGTCGAGTGAGATGCCTTCGGCCATAGAGCAGTAGCCGAAGGCTCCTCCAACCGAGGGCACTTTGGTGCCGAGGGCTCATAGTACCGAGGGCTGCTGTTTTCGCCTTTTTCTCCCAGTTTCTTAGTTTGCTTGAGAAACCCGCTCCGTGACAATTTGGAGCCTTCGGCCAGGAGTCCGAAGGCACCCCTGTGCGTTGTGCGGACTGCTTGGTACTCTGAGCGCTGTGATTTGGGCCTGTTGGGCCTTTTGGACCGTTGGGCCTTTCCTGGAGTAGTAGGAGTCTGTGGGCCGGGGGTTCCCGGGCCATATACTCCATCAAACTCTTTCACTTAAGATAAGATATTCTTGCCTTCCCATTTACCAACCCTTCCATTGCTATTACCAATAATACACCATCCAAACAGGCCTTATGTCGAATTCATTGGCGTAACTGCTTAAGTTGAATTTCAACATAGCTTTTCAACATTTCGACGATCAATTTGCAGTGCATCTGCGGAAAATAGTGTACTGGGAGGGATGAAGAAACCGGGAGGAGCAGAGAAGAAGAGGGTCCGCCGATCAACCGGTTCTGCACCTAACGGTTCGTATTCCTCCACGGATACTCCTCCAAAGGTAGCTCCGAGGTCATTATCCTCAAATACACACTCATTAACGTGTCAATCACTTTGTTCTACCAGACATATGTGTTCCATTTCGTAGATTCTCTTTTTGAGGAAAAGCAACAACAGCTTGTTCCTTTTCAGATAGATCCACGAAAATGGAGGAAAATGCCTCCTTTTGAGAGTCAATAGAATGTATGAATATTTTCCTTTTATAATAAAAAATAGGAAAGATTCAAACGTGAACTCGTGATTTTACAAGAAACTGAAATGATATTAGTCCAGATCATTCATATTTCCTTACATTTCAGATTTTTCTCTCTAGAAAACAAAAGAAAACAAACTCATATATGGGGTGTACTGAATCTACTGCTAGCTTTCTATAACTGCTGAAGGATAATTGGACATTGAGTTTTGATGTAAAGAGTGGAACGATTACCAAATAGCATTTCATAAATTGTCAATGGTAAGCCTGCAGCTGTTTTCCTTCCATTTTATTGACATCCTGATGAACTTTCATCAATTTATTTATCAATTGTTCATGTTTTTTCAACCCTTACCCTTATCTGTTTATTGACTCAATTAATGGTTTCTTAGTAATAATATTATTTATTGTTTACGGGAAACTTCCTGGAGCAAATTTTAGGTTGTTGGTATTGCGCAAAAGGCTCTCTACTCTGCACGTTTATAATATACCCTAGGAAATTTCCAAAGGTGACATGTGAAATTTCCTAAGGTGGCCAATTGGCCATTTTGAAAAATGCTAAAACCTAACATTTAAGGGTCACATCAGGAAACGTCCCTTTATTTATTTCATGCTTGTTTTACTATACATACTTTTCCCTATTATGCTGCAATTCTTTTTCCTACCACAGAAACAAGCTGCAAAGAAGGATGTTTATCAGTTATTTGCTGAGAAAGTGAGAGATCACAAAGACTTGATGTCTAGATGGGCTGTCCTTCAGGAGACTCGAGTTGAGTATGTCAGGGGAAAAGACCTTGTAAAATTTATGAAGAATCATCCAGAACTTAAAGACGTACTAGATTCAGATAAAAATTTGGAAACTGAGGAAATAGCTAGTGCTCTGCTTCAAAAAAATTTACTAATGCGTTGTGACCGTGTGGTAAAAACTGTTCGGCCCGGAAAGAAAAAGTTATCTACCTGGCCAGCACATTTAGAGATATACCATGTATGTTCTATTCTATCACATTCAGTATTTAAATAGTATGGTTATGTGACAAATTGATTTGATGACAACAGTTTGTTAAGAGTCCATTTTCTAAGACCTATTTAGCTGAAATGAAATGATTGAATGTGCTGAATTTTCTGAAAGGACGTGTCTGCCATATCCCAACTACCCTCATAACTTATTGCTGCTTTTTGTCTTTTTATCCTGGTCTATAGAAAAGTTATCCTTCGTCCTTACAAATTTGTATACTTGTTGAGTACTTGAGTTATTGTCTATTTTTCCATCATTTGCAATGGAGCCAAAGACTCACTCTTTGTTGGCTTGGGAATATGATGGAATAAAGCAAAATGGCTCACTAAAGTGTCTGCGCTTCTTTGATATGAAGCAACAGTTAGTCCATGCATATTTTCGACGTGAATTTCACTATGGGTCATCCGGAAATAGTCTCTCTGTGCTATAGTACAGGGGTAAGACCGCGTACGCCCAACTTCTCCTTACCCCCCGTCGGTGGGAGCTTTTGCGGCACTGGGTAATGAACTAATGATGATGACGTTGAGTTGTTCGCTATATAACTTTCCTTATCTATGCAGGATCAAGTGTTTTCTGAAAATGATGCCTTTTTCGCATGGACATTTGCGAAACGAAGTGCCCTTTGGCAGACACTCCTCTCATTCTCCTGGCCACTTTTGACATTGGCAATCTGCTTATTTCCTGTGTATCCACACAGGTGCAAGCTGGTTATACTCTACACTTGTGCAAGTCTCCTCCTCCTCATACTTAGTCTTCTTTTAGGTAAGTTATGTCATGCTTAAACAATGTTGGCAGTTATATCGTGTATCACTCATCATAAAAGGATCTCCAAAAGTGAGGTTTATTTCACTTGTATACAAGACTGGAACTTAGTAGACAACCTATGTGAGATATTCAATATAGACCCCTCAGCTCAATTCATGCTGCCATGCTGGACAACTGAAGGGGTCAAGAAATGAGACCAAATCAACCCCAAATGAGTTGCCCCAAACCATGGAGTGGGTGGTGACTCACATACTATATTCAGTCTTGACTCTATAGTCTATTTATCTCACACCTAACTTATATATTATACTCACAATTATATAACCCTGGCATTCCATCTAAGAAGTTTTAATAGAAACTGTAATGATTGTGACCCAAAAGTACAAGACTGCATACACTTTCTAATGCAGTCTGTAGCCTTCATATTTGATGTTGGGTTTATTAATGGGAATGGAAAAAATAACAGATCATCAAATGAGAGTGTTTCCATCAGTTACATATTACATCACCTTCTTCCTTTCATTAAATTAAATTCTAGTATCATTTTTTGAATTGCCAAAATCTTAGAAGAGGCTAATCCACCACCATCTTCATAGTAGAAAATGGCGTCTTGTGTCCATTTTTGCTTCCTTCTTGTCTTATACATTTTGAAAGGATTTTTTTTCATTTTCTTAATCTTTTTATTTCAAAAGGTTTATTTAATCTTTTTAGCTAAAGTCAATGCTAAGACAAGTGTCTCTTATTTAAGAAAGATTTGCTCGGGTGGGTGTAGAATTAAATCCTTTGGTTAACGATAAAGTTAGATTCTGTACGTGGAATTCAAAGAATTTGGAAACAGCAGATATGTTTTTATATAAAGTTCGCCAATGTGCAATTGCTCTTTGGGGGGGGGGGGGGAGGTTTATTTTGTAAACTGTTGTGATCATTTCCAAAGCATTCTAATCATTTCCTTTTAAAGAAAAAATTGTTTGGTTGATATTGTTCCTCTCTTTTTTACATTAACCGCAGCCAAACAATTTTAGTTTCCAATTTACTTTCCTAATATGCATGCCAAGTCCAACAATAGAATACTTTGGGACAAAAGGAGTATTTTATTTTTATTTCAATGATAAATAAGTTGTTAATTTGCAGCAAGAGCATTGATATTTGGTGCTCTATGGATTCTTCTTGGAAAGCGTGTATGGGTTTTCCCCAACATACTTGCTGAGGAAGCAACTCTGGAAGAGTTATTCCAGTTTTGGCCCAAGAAAGATGAGGGGGAGGCACCGAAGTGGTCAGCGAGGCTATTTTATGCAGTTGTGGCTGTGCTTGCCATTTTGCTTCTCAGACATCATGCTCCTGACGAGGCTGCTAGAGCCAGGTAAGCGTACTCATTATACATATGGCTGTATGTTGTAAAATACGAAGTAAAATAAACTGTGATTATAATTTTCAGATATACTCCGTATTTAATTTATTTTCCTTTTCTATTTTCTCTCTCTATTTTTCAAATTAGGTTTAGATTTATTACTTATTAATAGAAATATATAATACAATGAACTTGACGTTTGAAAAAATATTTAATTTCAGTTATTGATCATGAACGGTTATTTCACATCAAATTTTATTCCCTTCCAAACTTTTATGAGATTAGGCATTGTGAGTTAATGTCCTCATTTTCATTTTTTCGTACTCATGTTTCTAAAAATTGAAACAAAGATTGCATATTCTTTTCTCAATTTTTTCGAACCCTATATGCTCAGTCTTGCTTCTGCTTAGTCTGAACCCCCTGGTCTCCGATGTTTGTTGCCATACTTCCAACTTTGCTTTAACACCGGATTGCGTCTCATCAATCAATACAATATCGTCGGCAAACATCATGCACCACGGTATATCTTTTTGAATTGACTTCATAAGATCATCCATGACTATAGCAAATAAGAAAGGACTCAAAGCAGATCCTTGGTGCACTCCGATAGTAATAGGAAACTCTGCGGTCCTCCTTACACTAATGCGGGCACTTGTAGTACTAACATCATACATATCCATAATGATATTGATGTACTTACGTGATATGTCTTTTCTAGTTAAGGTCCACCAAATGACTTCTCGAGGTACCCTACCATATGTCTTTTCTAAGTCAATGAACACCAAATGCAGATCTTTTTTAATGTCTCTATACTTCTCGGCTTCTCCACAACTTGTCTAAGAAGTTGAATGACCTCAGTTGCTGAGCATCCAAACATAAGACCAAATTGATTCTCCAAAATTTTCACACTTTTACGAAGTATTTGCTCAACCACTCGCTCCCAAAGTTTCATGGTGTGACTCATAAGCTTAATCCCTCGATAGTTGACACATTCTTGTACATCACCCTTATTTTTAAATAGGGGAATGAGAGTACTCCTCCGCCAACTCATTGACATTTTGTTGTTTCTCCAAATCATGTTGAAGAAACATGTTAGCCACTCGATGCCTTTCTCTCCCAAACTTCTTCAAGCCTCGATTGGTATGCCATTTGGACCCACTGCTTTCTTCCACCCCATTTTTCTCATAGCCTCTTTAACTTTTGTTGTTTGAATTCTTCTTACGAAGTCCCGATTTACCACACACTCTGGTATAGTAAGATCATCAATACCTTGCACTTTATTCCCGTTGAACAAGGTATCAAAGTACGACCTCCACCTCTCTTTTCATTCTTCATCCTCCTTTAGTACCCTTTGATCGACATCCTTCACACACTTAACTTTTCCGATATCTTGAGTCCTACGGTCACGAAGGTGAGCAAGTCTGTAGATATCTTTTTGTCTTTCCTTAGAGTCCAATTTTACATACAATTCCTTGTTCACTTTTCCTCTGGCTTCCTTCACAGCTTTCTTTGCTCTTCTTCTAGCCTCCTTGTACTCCTCTATGTTCTCGTTGCTCCAACTTTTGCCCAATTTCTTATAGCATTCCCTTTTGGTCCTTATTGCTTGTTTCACCTCATCATTCCACCAAGATGTGTCCTTTTTTGGTGGCAGACATCCTTTAGATTCTCCGAGTATCTCCTTCGCCACTTTGTTAATGGTGGACTCCATTGATAACCACACATCATCCACATGCGCGTCTTTATCAATAGACCATACATCTTCCTCCAACATTTTGTGTGCAAAACTTTGTTGGAGATTCCCCCTCAAACCTTCACCACTTTATCTTTGGCTCCCCTTGTACCTTAATCCGCCTCCTCATTTTACCTTGAAAATCAATCGCAAGCATCTTACGCTGAGTGACAACACTCTCACTTGGGATAACCTTACAATTAGTGTAGCTAGTTCTCCAAGTCGTTCGTACTAAAAAGTAGTCAATTTGGGTACTATTAGCTCCACTTGTATAGGTGACAAGGTGAAAGTCTTTTTTCTTGAACCAAGTGTTCATCATAGCCAAGGCATATGTCGAGGCAAAATCCAGAATGTTCTTCCCCGCTTCATTTCTAGTGCCAAAACCATGCCCACAATGGATACTCTCAAAACCATCACGACTTGGGCGCACATGCCCATTGTGGTCTCCTCCTATGACCAGCTTCTCTCCCCTTTGCACTCGTCGCACCACTTCCTCAAGATCCTCCCAAAATTCAACAAAGATATATATACAAAAATAAAAATTTCTATTTAGAGAGATAGAATTGTATATAAACTCTTTTGTAGCATTCTTTATCCAAAACCATTTCTCTGTTAAACACAAAAATGTCATTAGATTTAAATAAAGTACTCATGCTCTTGAGAGTTCAGAATTTGAGTGACTTGGACTTTTTGGATGTGTTGGATGACTTTTTGATGTTGTGACTCTTCCGTGTTTGGATGGATCAATTGAGTTAATTTGAAGAGACCATGAGTTATATAAATGTTATTGTAACTCATTTGGAGTGATTTTCAACAAAGTCTCAATTTTATAATGCATAGATTAAAAAAGACTACTACCCTTTGTAGTTTTCAACAAATTCATACACAACTAGCATTGTTCCTAGTAATCTCATAAGTCATAACAGGTAGGGGAAGAAGAAAATTACTCAGTTTGTAGTTTGTGGTATCTGGAGGGGACTGATTGAATCGCGACTCCCACGCGTAGAAATGCTGCGTGAAATCACCAAACTGTTGCGCGTAGCCTTGCATTTGCTGCTCTATGCTCAACAGCCTCAACTGCCAATCGTAAAGGTCCTTTTGCCGCATCTTGTAGGTATCCATCCTCGTGTGCATGCGATCCATAGACTGGATCAAATACTCCATGCCTTGCTCCATGGTTCGATGAGGTACTTGTGGCTAGTGAGCAGGTCCGGAGCTTATTGTGGAGCTTATCCGTAACGCCTTCGTATTTCAAATACAGTACATATGTTCCGTAACGCCTTCGTATACTCCATGCCTTGCTCCATGGTCAGGATATGTACATAAGCTCCATGTTTCTATGTGATCAAGTATGTCGACTAAACTGAAGAGTAAGTTTAATCGAACAACAATTTTGCGTGCATTACTGTATGACATAGCTAGAAGACGGTTAAACAATGTTACATTCAAAAAATTAGTGTGGTCGAGATGCGATGTTGCGTTGGATGTGTGGACAAACTAGGAAAGACCACTTAGGGAGTTAGACAATTAGACAAGTTGTGGGTAACGTGTATTGAAGATCAAATGCGATAGTCTCAATCGTGGTGATTTGACCTTGTGTGTAGAAGATCGAGTGACCGACCTACTAGATGGGTTGAAAGGTGAGAGAAGAGACGAGAGGAGAGGGTAAGAAAGACCCAAATATATGTGGATTAGAGGAGTTAGAAGTGACATACTTCTTTTTAGGTTGGATGAGACTGAATTTGGAAAGTGCAAAATAGATCTAGAATATTTTTGTGAAGGATTGATCTCTTTTCATCTTTTTATCTTTTTATCTTTCTTATATTCTTTATCTTTTTACTCTTTTTATCTTTATCTTATTGTTTTCATCTTTTCTTATCTTTTTATGTTTCTCATCTTTTCTTATCTTTTTATGTTTCTCATCTTTTTATCCTTCATATCTTTCCTTTTTTGTATAGCTCCGGTTTCATGTGTTGATTCTAGTTAGTTGACCCCAAACATTTTTAGACTAATGCTCGGATGTTATGGTATTTGTTTTTTCCATTATTTTCATTTTGTATTTTATGTTTTCTAATTTTGGAAAAGTATGTTTTACCAACACATGTCTTATTCCATTCGTCCCCATGTCTTTGTCCCATTTACTTTTTTCACGTGTCCTATTAAGTTTGTCTCATACCATATTTGATAATATTTGTATTACTCTAATCAATTTTTGTTTTATTTCCATTTTATCAAATCAATACCAGCCACATAACTATACTTTTCTTAATAACTACGCCACCTTCTCTTGTACCAATTTTAAAGGAACAGAGATAGGAATAAATATGGTGTTGAGACAATCTGCGGCGGCAGCGATGTTGACAATCTTATACAGCAGTCATCAGTGGCTGTGGTGGCAGCAATAGTTACAGTCTTCTACGGCGGTGGTCGATGCTATGATTAGTGACGATGATGTACAAGAATGATAGTGGTCACCAATGGTTGTTAATGTTAGTAGTGGGGTGGTTTTGATCACACGGGTATGCTTTTTACATTGCCGGTGGTGGCAATGCCTTCCAGCACGGGTGCTACCAGTCTGGTGGTCGGTTAGGGTTTGTTCAGTATGTATGGTAAATCAAAATTTTGAATTCATGCCATAACTTATTTCGTTATTACCAAATTTCATAGCACCGTAATTTCATGTCATACCCTATCGTTTCAAAATTTTGGTATACCAATAAAGTTTTGGTATTGGTATATCCTTCCGTATTCTTTTATTTGTTACTCTCTCCGTCCCAACCTAAGGTTCTCACTTTCCTTTTTTGGTATACCAATAAAGTTTTGGTATTGGTATATCCTTCCGTATTCTTTTATTTGTTACTCTCTCCGTCCCAACCTAAGGTTATCACTTTCCTTTTTTGGACGTCCCAGCTCAATGTTCTTATTTCTATTATGAAACACGAAACACTCTTAAATGATAATTTAATCATCAATTATTAAAAATAGAGAAAAGGGTCAAATAGGCCCCCTACTATTACGAAAATGTCAATTAAGTCCACCAACTCAAATATCGCTCAATTAGACCCACGAACCATTAAATCGAGGCAATTTGTCTTTTTAGCAAGTGATATTCCGGTTGCCGGTCAAATTACGTAGCTGGCTATGACGTGGCATATTTTCCATTCTTTTTTTTCATTTCACTTTTCTTTTTCTTTCTATTCCTTTCTTCTTCCTTGCTCCCTGCGCATGAACTTCTTCCTCCCTTCTTTTTTCTTCTTCCTTTTCTCTCTTCTGTTTTCTGCTAGCGAGAAGTCCCTTTCCGATCACCTGGTTCGTCACCCTCACCCGTCTTCTTCTCTTATGTGAGTGAACGCCGAAGACAGGATGCTGCCGGCTGACACCACCGCCTCACACCGCCGTCTAACGCCTCCGCCCCTAGTTCTCTACCCCTGAACCAGAACTAAAGTCCGTATTATATTTAAGATCTTCAAATTGGAATCAAGCTCCTAGTCTCGTCGAAGCTAGAGATTGCTAGGACCAAATTGGGATCAAGCTTGATTCCATCCTCTGTCGTTACGAAGGCGTTGGAGCGGCAAAATCGATCAGAGTTTGGCAGCAAAATCGGGCGGCGTTGGCCCATCGAAATGGTGGGATCTACATTTTTGTGATTGGAGTTAAATGGCTCAAGGAAGGAGGAAGAACCAGAGAAGTTACGAATCTGGGAAGGGGAAGAAGAAAACAGGAAAAGAAAAAAAGGAAAGAAAAAGAAAAAATTTACACACGTGTTGCCACGTGTGAAAATTTACCTGGTATCCAGTTGGTTACCTGTTAAAAAGACGATTTGAACTTTTATTCGTAGTTCCGGTGTTTAATTGGGCGTTTTTTGAGTTCGGGGGTTTAATTGACATTTTCGATATAGTACGAGGACTTATTTGACACTTTTCCCTTAAAAATAATACATCTATAACATCACAATTATGATCAATGACCTCATTATATTATATATTCATAAAAAAACTATTTTGCAAAATATTCTTGAATTACTTTCTTTAATTATTGTCTAAATAACCGTGCTATTTTGCAATGAGAACCATTAACCTGAATGGAGGTAGTACGTTACATTCCCTTTGTAAGGGTAGTGAATAGTGTAAAAAAGTAGGAGAGATGTGAAAAAAATACAAAAGGGAAGCTGAAAAAGAGTAATCGAGTATTTTTAAAGGAAAAATTTACCAAAAAGAGAAAGTGCAGTAAATAAACAAAACTTTCCGATGTGTATTAATAAAAGAATATGGAGGGAGTACTTAATTTGGATAATATATAACCAATATTGGTATGCCAACAAAGGTACTGTATATAGAATGGACTTTGGCATATGAGATTTTGTATACCCTAAACTCACAGTATTCCGGTATTTTGGTACATAACATAGTACAAAAATTTATAATTGCATACCAATACCATACTGAATCATTCTGGTGTGGCCGTGTGGGACCACCATATCATAAAAATACTAAGTGTCAGTATTTTGTAAAAATGACTTTTTTGCACAGTAATTTCTATATTTATATATCCCAATCAGTCATGGCAGACGTTGCTAGTGGCTGTAATTGGCGGTGGTGATTATTCAGGTTTGGGTGGTAGCGGTAATGGTAGTTGTGGTCAATGGTTGGTTGTAACTGACTCTACTCATAGAGATTGTGTTAGAGTTAGTTGGTGGGATTGGAGTCATGGTGGAGTTGCTCACATTGCCGATCAAAGGCGGTTAATTGTGGTAGGGGTTGCCATCCATAAAATATGTGGGTGATTGTAGTTGCCTACACTGACTTTATTTTTGAAAATTGTGTTCTGTCCTTGGAAAACAAAAAATATGTCTTCTAGTTTTATGGGAAAACAAGGATTTGAAGAACAGTTTTCGTGTTTTTTAAATTATAAAACCGGTGAACTGGTAAAGTAAATGTATTCTCTTTTCTATTTTCTAAATTTGGAATTCCGTTGTCCAGAAAACCTAAAAATTTTCCGTTAATAAGCGGTCTCTCTGTTTTCGATTTTGACCTGGTGTATAAAACATCAATATTTTTTAAAAATTGATTTTTGAAATACATACCGTGTAACTAATATTTTGTCATACCTTATCTTTTTATCTTTCTTATCTTTCTTTTCCTTTTGGTTATATTATCATGTATCGATTCATGTTAGCCGACCCAAAATCTTTTGGGACTAAGGCTTGAATGTTGTTGCTGTATCGTTACTACATTTTTTTAATCTTTTCATCTTTTATGAGTTACCTATCTTATGTTCTTATGTTTTTTTATCTTATACTTCCTCCATTCTTTAATTCTTGCAACATTGTGATTTTTGCACTATTCACAGACCTTACTTTGGCAACGATTTTCTACTAATATACATAATCAAATTATTACGTATAAAATGTTATTAAATTCCTATCAATGTGAATTTCCGAAATATCAAATTTTTTATAATGTTTACTAATACATTATTAAATATAATTACAGTCAAAGTTGTGCGTTAGCAAACGTGAAAGTCAAACTGTTGCAAGAATTAAAGAACGGAGGATAGTACTATCGTATTTATTTTTATCTTATCCATTTTATCTTACCTTATCTCTTTATTTTTCATACTTTCTCCTCTTTTTGGCTTTGATATCATGTTAGCAGATCCCATAATTTTTTGGGAATAAGGCATAGATGTTGTTGTATACTGTATAAGTGCATAACTAATATATATCTGAATTGAAACCATACCAGTGAAACAGGTTTTACGGCCAAGAAATATGAAAGAACCTAAAGTAAATTAAAATTTCTGAAAACACAAAACACAAAACAGAAAGCTATCCCAGAGTATGTTTTTGCATTTGGATAGTTACTATTTGCCTTATTGGTTTACTGTGTACTGGATTCTTAATTATCTAATGGAAGATGATAACTCTAAACTAAATGCTAAGGACCGGATAATTCACATTTACCATGTATTCATGGGTATAGCTGGGGTGGGAGCAACTTGGGACCTGGTTCACCCCGAATTCGGCAAAAACCTTTATCTTGTGTGTAAAAGTTTGCGTAAAAAATTATATGAAAAGTCTTTCTACCGTTCTGGCTATGCCATTGTACATATTCAATCTTTAGTTTAACAACACTGAACTTTTTTTTTGCTGTATACATAAAATCTTGGGAGCCGTGTTTTATTTGTGTGGATTTTTTAGTGGCATTCTTATGTTTCACTGTTTCACATGCTGTATTAGGGATTTAGGGTCTGAATGGCTGAATTAGTTGCATTTTCTGAAAATGAAAGAGTTTATTATAATCAATTTCACTCAAATAAGTTAAATGCTACTTATACAGATTTTTCCATGTATTCTGATAATAAGCAGAGTAATCAGAAGGTGCCGATTTTTACTACTGAACATGGCCTTGATTGTTGAGTGGTCTAATGAGTGAATGTTTCTCAAGTCTCAACAATGTCACTCAGCCGGCTATAATTGCTCATGCATGCTTCCTTGTGTTGTAGGTATCAAAGGCGGGTTTCTAATATTATCGATGATGTGATTGAGTGGTCACCGAGTCTGGCCCTATCTGGAATGATGGAAAAACAAACTGCGGGAAATAATGTCACTGAACACCACAACAGTACTGCAACAGAAGATGGCAAAAACGAAGTTGATGCAGTAGAGGAGGCTATAATGGGGGGAGAAGTAGAATATGAAGAGGAGTTTGGCAAAAATATAGAAGAGAGTGATCCCTCAACAAGTTTATAAGTTTTATCAAGTGTATGTAACAATATAAATTACTAGTAGACTAGTTTATCTCTATATATTTTACTTTCCTTGTGCCTAATTCTATGCAATTCGTTATTATATCGAACTATATAATTGATAATTTGATATGGTGGATAATTATAAAAAGCATACGTCAACCAGTTCACATTTTTTTGTGTGTGACAAGTGAAGTGTCTAGAGAAAAACTGATGGATAGTGTACCCGGGAGTAGCTTATCCGAGGGTTATTGCGGAGAATAATTAGAAAGAAGTCAGAGCAAACAAGTAAGAGAGAGAGTGTATATTCGATATGCGAACTTGTGTTGTCTTTACCACGGGGAATGAGCTGCTATTTATAGCAGTAATAAATGCTAGATAGAGACACGTGTCAATAATCTGGTGGTCGAGGGGTCACCTCAATCGGGGTGACACTGGCACTCGCATGTGGCCGCATTAAATGCGGTGGTTGGATGCGACGTTTATACTTGGTACGACGATCCAGTGCATGTGGAGAGGATATTCTGTCGAGGAAGACGCATTCAGCTGTATCTACTGTGTCGAAGGCTCCATGGGCCGGGGGCTGCAGGTGCCGAAGGCTTGGTTTTCAAGCCTTATTCTCCTGTGATGTTTCTGAGCTCGAATTTGTCAATGGTGGCCTTTGGTTATGGGGTTGAAGGCACTTCTTTGCGTATTGTGGGCTGCTTAGAGCTTCATCTTGCTGGGCTGGGCCTGTTTTGGGCGTGTTGGGCCTGATTCCAGTAGTGGGAGTACGTGGGCCGGGGGTCCCCGGGCCATATACTCCATCACGAGTCCTTCACTCCTTTTGTCGAAAGGTACTTGAGGGAAAAGGAGTAAATGTGTTTGTCCTCTGATGCTGGTGTTTACCTCGTTGTTCGTAGAGTTGTGAGAGGTTTGCGTTGCCTGTTTTACCGAGGGCAGTCCCTCAGTCCTCCATAGTTTGGGACTGAAGGGTTTTTAGGGAACTTTTTAACATTTTTATGATTTTCCCGAGGGCATTCTTCAGTCTCCCACTCCTTGAGGTACATGTAATGTGGTGAAGAGGAGTAGAGTAGTGCCTATTTTCAGTATGGGGCCGAGGGCTGACTATTTTCGTTTCATTTTGGGGGGATGCCTCGTTAAAAACCTCATTAGGAAAAAACCATGTGGGAAAAAATCCTAATGGGGGAAAAAGAGTGCATCGAGTTCCTCCAATGATGAATCGAAAAAGATGGACCCTTGGTCTGAGTATAACGTTGTAGCCGAAGGCTACCCTTGATCTGAGGGCTTTGGTTGTTGATTTGACGAAGGTACTTTGTTGACATCCCGGGGATGCCGAGGGGGTCCCCTAGTCATTGAGGACTGAGGGCGTGATGAATGCAGATGACAGTTCTTGGATTGCCGAGGGGTTTCCTTCTCAATATTTTTTTGGGGGCTAAGGGCAACCGAGGGGGTTCTCTGACCTTTAAACCGGGGGCGTCTCTTGATGAAGGATTTGAGTGTGATAGCCCGATGGCTGGCTCCATTGATGCACGAAGGGTGGGTGTCAACCGGGCTTGGGCCAAAAACCGGGCACCCGATGGGAAAATAGCCGTTGTAATATGACCGTTGGAGAGGGTTTCCACGTCGCGCTTGTTCGTTGGCTACCCGCGGGCAGGTGTCACCGGTTGGCTTAAGTGACGGTGTGTAATGATGATTTTCCCATCGGGTGCCCGGTTTTTGGCCCAAGCCCGGATTGGGGGGGGGGGGGGGGGCTATAAATACCTAAGGCCTGACCTCATTCCTCCTTACACATCCTTGTTGTAGCGAAGCTCTAGCAAAAATTTCCTAGAGAGAGAAACTGTTTCCTCCGATCAAATTCAGCTTTCAAGGTCAGTTCTTCGCTCTGTTCTTCCCTCCTTTAGTAGGTTTTGCTTCGCTGCCTTAGATCTAGTGTTTAGAGATCCTTAGGAAAATTTCTTCCCTCGAACCCTTCGAACACATTACCGAGGATGTCGTCCGGGAGTGATTCTCAAGATATTTCGAGGGAGCCGTCGGCTGAACTAGAGAGCATATCTGATGTGGAGCCTTCGAGTGAGGAGGCCTCGTCGAACGGTGATTCCGCTGTCGCCATGGAGGTGGAGAAGGACCTCAGAGCTGAGGCTGAGGCTGAAGAATTCAAGCAAGTGATCGAGGACGAGGAGCTGGCCCTCGCCGTTCAGACTGCGGAGGAGGAGGAAGAGAAAGAGAGGCAGAGAGTTACCGTCACTATCCTTCCCCCACGCAACACTGGTCAAGCCGGCAGTTCCCGACCTCTAGACCCGACGCCTCTCCGGGTGGCCCCGGGGAAGAAGGCCAAGAAGAAGACGGGCCCCCAAGAAGAAAGGGAGCGCCGCGGATCAAGGAAAACCCATCGGCATACCGGAGGGCCATTCGTTCTTGAACACTGAGGCCCTTGCGCCTGAGGACGAGGGCTGACCGGGCGGAGTGCTACGTCACCCAGATTCATGTCGGTACTTCGGCGACTGTGGTGGAACCAGGCCCCAACGATCTCCTATCCCAAGCGCCCGAGGGGTGCTTCGCAGTCCATATTCTCTCGGTGACAATGAGCCTTCGCTTCCCGTTGCATCCTTTCCTCGTTGAATACCTTCGGTACGTTGGTCTAGCTCCCTGCCAACTTACCCCTAACAGCCATTCGTACATCGCCGGTTTTCTGAACCTCTGCCGGTCCCAGGGGGTGACTCCTAGCCTTGATCTGTTTTTCCAAAGCCTCAACCTATGCCGGGGGGGGGGGGGGGGGTCACGCTAATGCTGAGGGCTTCGCTAACCTGCAGCAGATCACCAAGTGGAAGCTGTTCTCCAACGCGCCCTCGTCCCATAAGGGCTGGAAGGACCGGTTCTGTTATATCAAGATGGCAGTGAACCCGTTTCCGGGGGAGTTACAGAACCACTTTAGGCGTCATCCGAAGGTGGAGGGTGCCGCTTTTGAGAAAGATGGAGAGAAGCTTTCGGCCATTCCAGAGGGGCGTGAAAAGCATGTGACCATCAAGGAGATGACTCTCGAAGATGGTTTGTATAAACTCGGCTTCCGGCACTACCGCTTCTTGGGGGAGATGGATGAAAAGTACCCCGTTCTCGGCGTAGCCTTCGAGAGCGCAGGAGGTAGTTCCCGGGGGCTCCATTTTTTATGCACTTATATTTTTTGTAGTTTGTACACAAATATATATTTTTTTTGTCTTGACCCCTCAAGCTCATTTATTCGTTTTGTCTTGCAGGCGCTAACATGGATATCAACTCCTTTGCCGCTTTAAAGAAGCAGAAGGCGAAGGGCCAGGGCAAAAAGGAGCCGGGCAAGCAGAAGCCCGTTAGCGACTTTTTCAAGAAGGGTGGTGAGCCCTTGGCGGTACCTACTGATGATGCCGTAGCTGCCGCCAAGAGGAAGGCGGCCGACAAAGGAGTCGCCCCCATCAGCAAGATGCTGAAGAAGGGGGATGTTGAGAAGAAAGCTCCTTCTGTGGTGATTGTCGAGGGGCATTCATCCTCTGAGCCCCCGGTCATTTCGGTGACCCCTTCCCAGGCCCTCGTGGATGAGGGGGGCCTGCCCAGGGAGAGTATCCAGTTCTCTCTCCTCAAGGGAACGGCCATCGTGCATGGCACGGTGGACCCGAAGGAGTTCCTGAGAGGTGCCACCCCCTCGCTGGACAAGGCTGCTCTCAGCCGAATGGATGATGAGGCCATCGACAATAAGATCCTTCGTTCCTCCCTTACTGTAAGTTTTTCTTTCCTCGTTTCTTTTCTTCTCGCCTTAGAGTATTTTTGCATGGTGTCCTAATCGTTTTCGTTTGTTGTTTTGCAGACTTGCATTGCCCTTGGTGAGCAGGTCCGGAGGCTTGAAGAGTGGCGCCCTCGGAAGGCACAGGAGGATGAGAAGCTGAAGAAGCTTATTCATGACAATGCCGATGCCGTGAGGCAGATGGCTAAGTTGAAGGAGGAGCTGCGGCAGGCGAAGGCCGAGGCGGAGAGAGCTACGGCGGAGAAAGTCGAGGCTGAGAGGGCCACCGCTGAGGCCGCAAAGAAAGCTGTCGAGGAGGCCGAGGCCGCCAAGGCGGAAGCCGTCGCCAATTCCCGGGGAGATGCTGTTTCCGCCTTCATCGCCAAGGAGTGGAGGGCCGAGGACCAGAGTCAATGGGTGGCCTCGGTGGTGGAGGCCTCGGGGGATGCTTAGGTGAAAGGCCCCGGGGCTATGTGGCTAGCCCGCAAGGGCGAAGACTATTATGCTGGGGGGAGTTTTTCACTCAAGCCCTAATCTACAGAAGGCTAGCTCAGCACTTTCAAGTGGATCCGAAGGACTTCGATCCTACAGCATATGGCCTCCCCCCTTCAGCCAGATGTCAGAATCCCCCTCCCCCCGGATGCTGAGAGGCCGGATCTCGAACTCCGTGCTGATGCAAGAAGTTGTGGGCGATGGTGAGGAGGCAGAAGGGGATGCCACTTCCAAGCCAGCCAAAGTGGTTGCTACTGAAGCCGTCAATCCCTGATTTGTACTTAGACAGTTTTTGAAATATCTTGTAGCAAACATTTCTTATCTTCCGGCTTCGGCCTTGATGTATAACAATTTACTTTTCTTTTGTTAATGAATGCGTTCGCCTGCTGTTGAATGAATGCCTTCGTTTTTGTTCTTGTGAATGAATGAATGCCTTCGTTTTCTTGTGAATGAATGCCTTCGTTTTTGTTCTTGTGAATGAATGCCTTCGTCTTTTGATGTTTGAATTGACAACTTTAAGAATGTATGTCTGCATTGTGGGTTGGCCGGGGGCCAATCACTCAGGACTTATAAAATTTTTCTAAGTGTTGTTCAGTGTTAGGCCTTCAGTCGATGCTTCCTTCTTGGTCTTGTGTAGCTTGTCATGTGTTGACCGAGGGCCAAAAATTTAGGACTTGGAAAATTTTCCTAAGTGTTGCTTACAACTTGGCCCTCACTTGACATCTTCTTTCGTGTGCCTTGTTTGTGTGAGTTCTAAGCCCTCATCCATTGGTGGACGGGGGCCAATAGTTTAGGACTTAGAAAATTTTCTAAGTAATATTCACTGCTGGGCCCTCAGCTGATGTCTCCCTCTAGTCCGCATGAATGCCATGAGCTGACCGAGGGCCTAAGATTTAGGACTTAGACACTTTTCAAGTGGTGCTTTGCCATTAGGCCCTCGACTGACACATCCCACCAGCTGTATGAAGTAGCCGACCTTTGCCATATGTCCCCGGGGGAACCGGTGTGTGGACTTAGCCAAATTTTGAGTGATGCCATGAATGTGCCCTCGGCTTGTAGTAGTCTTAAGCAAAGTTTTCTTCAGCAAAGGATGGTGATGCCGTGGGCCCTAAGTCATGGACTTAGAGAATTTTGTATTGGGCCGGGGGATGCAGTAGTGATAGTCAAACTTGGCCCATTCCTAGCATAGGAGCCTCCGATGATGTTGGATTCCAAAATGTGGACTTAGGAATTCTTGAGTTCAATGTATTATAGCCGGTGCCCTCGATCCCCGTTGACTTCTCGAAGGATGTACATTAGGTGCCTTCGACCTTATCTTTCAAACTGTAGGCTTAGATGATCTCAGCCTGAAATATGAGGGCTGATGCCTTCGGTCCATGTTAATTTTCAAAATGTAGGCTTTGGAAATTAAGTCCCATATACAGCGTTTGATGCCTCCGGTATGTGTTGAAATTCCGAGGGCTGGCAGAACGTGGACTTGACCACATTTTGGTAACACTTTGGTGGGTAGTAGCCTTCGGAATAAGGGCCAATGCCAAAGGTGACTTCCTGAATAAGAGCCTTCAGGTACCGAAGGCATTCCCCAGGAGAGCCTTCGGTATGGTCTGGAATACCTTGTGAGGAGCATTGTTGGTAGTTGCCGGCGGGTGTTTTGTTGTAAATTTATACTCATTGATTGCTCGTTGAGTCTACTCCCCTTCACTCCATCTTTTTTTGATAGTGAAGGGAAGGCTTCAAGAAACTTGGTTCCTTGGTAAGGCTTGGCCTATCGGGAGGCAATGGTATACACGACTGGCTACCCCCTCGGGATTAACCTTCTGGGTTCCGAGGAGATCGAGGGTCGTTTCCTTGGCACGAGACATAATCTGTTGCATGCCTCCCCTTGGGGGATGGCACGGAAAGCGCCTCAGTTTTGAAAGTCGTTCCCTCAGCACGAGACATAGTCTGTTGCCTGCCATATTCCCTTAGGGTAATGGCGCGGGAAACGTTTTGTTTTGAAAGTCGAATCCCGAGGCATATTAGTTGCCAGCCATTCCCTTGGGGTAATGGTGTGGAAAGCGTTTCAGGGAAGGGTTTTATTTGCATATTAGTTGCAAAAGGCCATGGTACTTGGTACCTTCGGCACCGATAGGTGGGGTCTTCGGTATGATTGCATCCTTGAGGGGTACATATTTATTTTTACCACTTGGTGTTATTTTTTCGCATACAGTACCCTCGCTACTTGGTACTGAGGGGTCTTCCTTTAAAAACACTTGGTGTTTTCTTTTGTTGTCGTAGTTGATTGCAGGGTCCACCCTCGGCACTTGGTGCCGGGGGGTCTTGTGATAAGGCCTTGGGCTAGGAGCTTGCATGAGGGCTTGGCCGCTCATGTGTGCTGTGTACTTGGTACTTTTGGTGTCTTCAACATGTGTTTATTCTTGAAAAATTGGAGGCCTTGGGCCGTTGGATAATACATTGGTAAGTCATGAGGGCTTGGCCTCTCATACGTTACTGATAAAATTTTACCAGGTGGTGTACATTCCAGTGTCTAGGGACCTCGGTCCCATTGGGGCGTTTGAGCTTGTACGTCCCTGGTTTGATGGTGGTTGTGATGATGTAAGGGCCTTCAAATTTTGGCACCATTTTGCCGCCCTCTGTCGGTTGGCTGGCTTCTCTCCTTCGGAGTACATAGTCCCCCACCTGGAATTCTCGGGAGCGGACCTTGGCGTCGATGTAGCCCTTTACTTGTCTTCGGTAGTTTTCAGCCCTTAGGAAGGCTTGCTCTCGGCGTTATGAGATCAGGTGAAGGTCGAGGTCCATGTTGGCGTCGTTGACCTCAGGTTCATATTGGTCTATCCTTCGGGTAGGAAGGGTCACCTCTGTGGGGGCTTTAGCTTCAAATCCATAACATAGGGAGAAGGGTGTTTCGCCTGTTGCCCGCCGGGGGGTGGTGCGGTATGCCCACAAAATGTTGTGGAAATCTTCGACCCGGCCTTCTCCTTCGGCTTCCAATTTATTTTTTAGGCCCTCGAGCAAGGTCCAGTTGGCGTTCTCTACTTGACCGTTGCCCTGAGGGTAGGCAACATAAGAGAAAGTATGCTTGATGCCCCATGCTTCTAGGAGGGCACAAAAGGGGGCTGCCTCAAATTGAGTCCCGTTATCGGAGATGATTTGTTGGGGGACGCCGAACCTTGTGAGGATGTTTTTAAGGACAAAATGACGGCATCTGGCTTCAGTAATGCTGGCGAGGGGCTCCACCTCCACCCACTTGGTGAAGTAGTCGACGGCGACAATGATGTACCTATTGTTGGAGGTACCCATCGGCAGTGGGCCTACCAGGTCGATGCCCCATCTGGAGAAGGGTATGGCTGTGCTGATGGGGGTATAGTTGACTGCTGGTCTTCCGGGGGCCTTCTGAAAGTGTTGACAGGCGGTGCACCTTCGAGCGAGGTCCGCACAATCTCGGGCCATCGTGGGCCAGAAGTAACCCTGAACTATGAGCCTCTGGGACAACTTTGATCATCATTATATTTAATTCTGTATTAGTAAAAATAAAATAAAAATCAGATTATAAAACTTAGTAATGAGACAAATTTAACAACATTTTTCAAAAAAATAATAATTCACATACATTAATAAATAATATGTAATCAAAGTAAAGTACATGAATAGTGTATATATTCCAATGTTGCAATTAATGAGATACGGAGGATAGTATGAAATATTTAGAAATTCGATATTGGTTGACTGAATTGGAAAATATATGTTGTTGCAGAGATTTGAAGGTTGTGGTTTGATGGAGTGGTTTGACCCTCCGATGTGCAAAAGGTCTCAAACAATAATCCCTGGATTATTGAAAAAACTGATTGCCTATGAAGAAAAAATCCAATCATTGGAATTGAAGGTTCAAACATTGGAGACAAGCTGGTTCAAAGCACAGAAGAAGAAGACAAAATGTAGTAACTGCATTACAGTTGTGTGCTTTATGTGTGTTGTGGTTATTATTGTTTCAGTGTACTTGAAAGGAAAATAATGTAGTTGTAGTGGTGATGAGGTGTGTGATGATGTACTTGTAAAAGCTTTGTAAAAGCTGTTAATTATCATGACTTGGTATGAAATGAAATGAAAGTTATATGATCATGAGTCAAACCTGTGCATAATTAGTTGAGTAATTGGTTGTATTGCCTTGGTATGAAATAACTCCAAAACGACTTACAAATGTGTAGAACACATATGTATGTTAACTGATGACTTGAAACCATTGGACCACAAATCTCACTTAAAAACATGCAATTATGACTAAGTTAACAACCATATAGTCACTTCAAGTACCATTGACAAATGACATATGACAAACTTACTCATGACAACCTTACTCAAACAGTACATATCTGTGAAGCATGACAAACTTAACAACCCTAACATACAACTGACATCACTACCATTGTTTGTAGTTAATTAACAACCTATTAATACATTACATGAGATCATACACAACCAAAATGCTAATCCATGCATTACATGAGATCATCCAAAAACTTGATATCATACACAACCAAAATGCTAATCCAAACATTACATGATGACAGTGATATCATGAATAGCCAACGTGTCTCAAAAACATAGAAGCTTTAACAATACAGTCACTTACAAAAAGCCAAAAAGGTACTCCATACATTACATCATCAAAGTAGCATCATGAATACACATTTTAGTCCACCCACTACTGTATATCAATGGGGTCATCATCATTTCCAAAGAAGACTGATTTGAAAGTGTTGAGGTTTATTCCCCTCAACCCACAGGCCCAACACGTAACCTGGGGGTTTCGAATGGGTAGAAGGCAAATGAACTCACTAAACAAACGGGGGGTGGATTTAATAACTGCTTTCTTCACTGTTATGATTACAAGCCGAAAGGCCGAACGTACTGAAAATATACTACGTGCTGCTGATGCTGTTACAATTCTAGAGTCATGAAGTGCGAACCCTTTACAATGAAATAAATGCGACTATTTATAGCACCCCCTGGTGGTTGGGGGGCTGACGTGGCCGGCTGTGGGTGACATGATTCCAACTACCAAATCTTCAGCATTAAATGCGCTTCCCGCCAAGATCTTGGTTTCCCGCCATAACGCGGGGGACGTCCGTCCCCTAAACTGGACTCAACTCTTTGGTGGCAACCCGGGCCCTTAAGTATAGCCCACAAGACGCCCGTCCCCTGACCCTTAGGCCTTGGAGACCTGGTTGTGCTGGGCTACGTACGTCCCGTGGCCCTTGGCTCCTGAGGCCTGGCTATGCTGGGATACGTACGTCCCCTGGCCCTTGGACCCTGAGGCCTGGCTATGCTGGGCTACGTACGTCCCCTGGCCCTTGGACCCTGAGGCCTGGCTATGCTGGGCTACGTACGTCCCCTGGCCCTTGGACCCTGAGGCCTGGCTATGCTGGGCTACATACGTCCCCTGGCCCTTGGGCTTCCCGGGGTTGATGGGCCGGTCCTGGGAGGCCCTTTAACCCAACACAAGTCCCCCACTTCTGATGTTCCGAGCCTGCGCGGGACATAAAGAAGTAAGATAACTTCCTCCGTACCGCCTTGAGCCGTTGCTCCCTTTTCTCTGGGTGACAGTTGCTTTCCGCCGTTGTTTGTGGGGCTCTAGGTGCCAGCTATCAGGCCGGTTCAACTTCCAATGAAAAAGTAATCATTCCGTATCAGCCCGTCTCTATGCGACACGTGTCCCTGTATACGCTCCTTGCCACGTGTCGCCCGCGGGTTGGTTGTTGAGTCGGTGCCTTCCCTTATAAATACCGGTAATCAGGGAAGGGTTAGGGCTTTTCATCTGTTGTCTTCTCTTGCCTTCTCAGTGCCGATCAGCGAGTATTTCGGTTCCAGTGTTCGTTCCTTTTCCAAGCTTCTAGCAAAGGTAATTCCCCGATTCCAATTTCTCCTTTCCTTCTCGTACATCTTCCCATGGCCTGCTCCATGGAGATTTCTTCCTCCTCGGAAACTAGCTCCGGTTCTTCTACTGGTTCTTCAGCCGGTTCATCTTCGGCACCCAAACTCAGATCCCGTTCTTCGGCTGAAGCGAGCGGTTCTGGCCGTTCCAGCGCTTCTTCAATGTCAGTCCCTGATGTAGTAACTGATGCCGCCGTCCCGGTCGCAGGGGAACATGTTGACATGGCCGTTGACCCCGAAAACGCCGTTGCGATGGCGGTACAACCTGCCGCGGCGGCGGGGCACCCAGCCGACCATGACTCGGGCGAGGAGGCTGAAGAAGGGGATGACCTCCGGATCTACAAGCGTGACATCCCCATGGATCATCACAGGCACATTGTGCTTATCCCGAACGTAGCTGTGATCGAGCAAGTTTTTTCCAAAAGGGCCTTGAGGGAACTGCAAATTATCCTTCCTCCACCTGCCTATTATAGCCTCCGGGGCGCAGATAATCTCTTTATGAGATGCCCGGGGATGGTACATATGGACTCTCTAAAGGCCGGACTGCGGTTTCCGCTACATCCGTTTTACCTGGATTTCTTCGAGTTCTACCGTGTGGTCCCGACTCAATTCATGCCGAACTCCTACCGCCTGATCTCTGCGTTTCTTTTCCTCTGCAAATCGTTGGGGCTCACCTTCTCACTGGAGCTGTTCCACTATTTTTTCCAAGTTAACTCCCAAAACGCTGATGGGTTCCTGAGCGTGGCCGCTCGTCCCAAGAGAAAGATGTTCGATGGGGCTCCCTCCTCTATCCATGACTGGAAGAACCACTACTTCTTTATTCGTTACGCGGACGATCGGCTTCCTGTAAGGTGGAATGGGTACCCTCCGAAGGTTCAGACGTCGGAGCTAACCCCAGTGTTGCGGGAAGCCGTGGACAAGCTGAGGCTGGGTGGCATTAGGAAATTAAAAGGCCTTCTGACCATTGAGGCACTCTCCAACGTCGGGATAGGTACCGCCCGTGATCCCTGGACTGGCCTTCGCTAGTGTTCATCTTGTGGGCCCGGGCGATCTATTCCCTAAGGAGAGTGCCTTTGTGATTCGCACCGCCCGGTACTAATGTTACTTTTCCGTTTTTTCAGGTCCTCCCCCTACTCAAGAGCAAATGGACAGCGCGGCTATGGCGGCTCGTCGTGAGGCAAAGGCTGCCAAGGAACGGGAGGCGCTAGCTAAGGCCCGTGCAGCCGCTCAATCCTCTGAGGCCACCTCTTCTGCTGCGTCCTAGGCTAGTCAGCGGGTTGTTGATGCAGATCGGCTTCTGGTCGCTGAGGTGACTGGACAAACCTCTGAGGCCCCCCTTCAAGATAACCGGGTTCTGAATGTGAACCCAGTCGGCGTTGGTATCCCTGTTGCCGGGGAGAAGGATAAGGGGAAGAAGACGAAGAGGCCGCGCCTTGAGCCCTCTGCTCCCAAGTCTACGGGCGTCGCGGTGCCCTCCGCCGTTCGTCCCATTTCTGAAGTCTGGAAGGACATGGCCCTCCAGACCGGGCTGGAGTTATCAGGTCGTTTCTCGGGTGACTCTGTTGATAACGCCCTGCTTCTGAGCCTTGAGGTATGTTTTCCACATTCCATCTTCTGAACCCGCTCCTCGTTTCCACCTAACCCATTTTCCTTTCTTGCAGGCTGGGCTGAGCTTGCTGCAGGCTAGGGCTGCTCGGGAGAGAGATCTCGCCGAGCTCAAGAGGAAGGCCGATGCGGCTTTCAAGAGGGAGCAGGAGGCTTCGCTGCTGCGGGAGGCTGCTCAGGCAGAGGCGAAGAAGGCGCAGGCTGCCCTGGCCCAGGCCCAACAGGAGCTCCAGGCCGTTCGTGCTCAGGGCGAGCGTGAGAAACATGGCCTGCTTGCCAAGGTAGCCCTTGCTGAGAAGCATGGGATTTCTGTTGTTCCTGCCGCAGATCCTGCCTCCCGTCCCGAAGGTGGAGATCCTTCCAGTGACGTTCTGACCCTGTCCCTTAACGTGGAGGAATTCAAGAAAACTTCTCAGTTCCTCCAGGCCGCTTATGAGTACTGTCGGGGCGCTGCTGGAGAGGTTTTTGAAGCCGAGCTGCAGTCGGTGGCGGATACAGAGCATTTAGGTCATGGGGTGCAGCTTTTGGGGAAGAATGCCCTTGGTGGTGAGTGGCTTGCAGAGCTTGCTGATGATGCCTTCACCAAGGGGTACTTTGAAGGTGTTAAAGCCTTTAGAAGCGTGCTCCCTCTGGTCGGCTGTCCCCCGTTCAACGTGGATGATTATACCGATGGGGCTGAGCTTCGGCGAGTTATGGGCAAACTCGACCGAGCCGAGCAGCGCACATCGGCTGTTCAGAGGGGTGATATCCCTGATCCCCCCACTCCCGAGCTTCCCGTGGTGCCATCAGAAGAACCGCCGGCCTCCCCACGCTCCCCTCCCCATGGTTTCCTTAGATAGCTTTGCTAGTTCCCTCTTCTGCTTAATTGTATGTTCCGGGCGGTAGGGCCGAAGAATAAAGCCTCCTTTGTACTTACAGCTTGTGTTCTGTTTACTTATTCGTACTTCCCTACTTTCTCCCCCCCTTTTTTTTACGAGGGACAACCCCTGTCCCCTTTCGCTCATGGGCTCTTTCCTCTTCTTCTGAAGAGGAACGACTCTCGCTCCTTGTTCATGGGCTCTTTCCTCTTCTTCTGACGAGGAACGGCCCCTTCCCCTTTGTTCATGGGCTCTTTCCTCTTCTTCTGACGAGGAACGGCCCTTGCTCCTTGTTCATGGGCTCTTTCCTCTTCTTCTAACGAGGAACGGCCCCTGCCCCTTTGTTCATGGGCTCTTTCCTTTTCTTCTGATGAGGAACGGCCCTTGCTCCTTGTTCATGGGCTCTTTCCTCTTCTTTTTTTTGGAGAGGTCTTGTGTTTTGCCCCGTCGTCCGTTCGTCTTACCTGCCCATTTGGCCCGGTCCTTGAGATCCTGAGCTGGGCTCAGCCGCGATTGTGACGCGGAGCGGGTTTATCCCCTTTGGGGATTCCCCGGTCTTCATCCCGTCATCCGTTCGTCTTACCTGCCCATTTGGCCCGATCCTTAGGATCCTGAGCTGGGCTTGGCCGCGATTGTGATGCGGAACGGGTTTATCCCCTTTGGGGATTCCCCAGTGCCTCTCTCCATTTTTTTGGAGAGGTCTTTTGTTTTGCCCCGTCGTCCGTTCGTCTTACCTGCCCATTTGGCCCGGTCCTTGGGATCCTGAGCTGGGCTCGGCCGCGATTGTGACGCGGAGCGGGTTTATCCCCTTTGGGGATTCCCCGCTCTTTGTCCCGTCATCCGTTTGTCTTACCTGCCCATTTGGCCCGGTCTTTAGGATCCTGAGCTGGGCTCGACCGCGATTGTGATGCAGAACGGGTTTATCCCCTTTGGGGATTCCCCAGTGCCTCTCTCCATTTTTTTTTTGTTTTTTTGGAGAGGTCTTTTGTTTTGCCCCGTCGTCCGTTCGTCTTACCTGCCCATTTGGCCCGGTCCTTGGGATCCTGAGCTGGGCTCGGCCGCGATTGTGACGCGGAGCGGGTTTATCCCCTTTGGGGATTCCCCGGTCTTCGTCCCGTCATCCGTTCGTCTTACCTGCCCATTTGGCCCGGTCCTTAGGATCCTGAGCTGGGCTCGGCCGCGATTGTGATGCGGAACGGGTTTATCCCCTTTGGGAATTCCCCAGTGCCTCTCTCCATTTTTTTGGAGAGGTCTTTTGTTTTGCCCCGTCGTCCGTTCGTCTTACCTGCCCATATGACCCGGTCCTTGGGATCCTGAGCTGGGCTCAGCCGCGATTGTGACACGGAGTGGGTTTATCCCCTTTGGGGATTCCCCGGTCTTCGTCCCGTCATCCGTTCGTCTTACCTACCCATTTGGCCCGGTCCTTAGGATCCTGAGCTGGGCTCGACCGCGATTGTGATGCGGAACGGGTTTATCCCCTTTGGGGATTCCCCAGTGCCTCTCTCCATTTTTTTTGGAGAGGTCTTTTGGTACGGTGGTTATACCGTTTGGATGATTAGTCCCGCCCGGTGGGAGATGTTGGTTTCCCCTGGGAGGCTCGCAGTGTTTTTGTGATGACGTTGTACACCATGATTTTATCGTGGAAACCCGGAAAGGGAAAAACCACAGGACTTTTTGGGCTAATGTCCAAGCCTCTTGTCTTTATTAATTCCTGCTGTTACATTTGTATGAACGGAATACTTCTTTGTGATTTCTTCCCCCTGTCTTTTTTTTTCCAGGGGGGTCCTATTGGTAAAATTTCTTCAGGTGTTCCACGTTCCATATGCCAGCGGAACGTCCTTCCATAGTTTTTAAGAGCAACGTCCCTGCCGCCAATCTCTTCTCGTATACCCTGTACGGCCCTTCCCAATTTTTGGCCATTTTGCCTACTTCAAGCGGCTTGCTCTTCTCCCGCTTTCGTAACACCAGGTCTCCGACCCTGATTTCTCTGACCTTTACTGCTTTGTTGAAATACCTCTCGGTTGCCCGATGATATTCCTCCATGCGCCGTGCGGCTAGGTCCCTTCTCTCCTCGATGAAGTGCAATTCGGCCCTTAGGTTCTCCTCGTTCTGTCCTGGGTCAAAGTGCAGAGTCCGGTGCGTGGGCACAAGTACTTCAGTGGGGACCTTGGCCTGAAATCCGTATGCCAGCGCGAACGGTGTTTCCCCGGTCTCCGTTCTTGGGGTTGTCCTGTATGTCCACAGGACATAATTCAGCTGCTCCGGCCAGGTTGAGGAGTAATCTTCTAATTTTTTCTTTATGCCATCCATGATGGTCCGGTTCATATTCTCTACCTGGTCATTTGCCTGCGGGTATGCGACTGAGGCCTTCGAATGCCGGATGCCCCACTTGGCCAGGTATGCCTCGAATCCCTTGCCGACGAACTGCCGGCCATTGTCTGTGATGATCTGTTCCGGGATGCCGAACCGACACAATACGTTCTGCCATACGAACCGTTGGCATTGGAACTCAGTGATGTTCTTCAATGATTCAGCCTCCACCCACTTCGTAAAATAGTCAATGGCCACTATTATGAATTTCTTTCCGCCGGTCGTCCTGGGAAGGGGTCCCAGCAGGTCTATCCCCCATCTCACAAATGGTAGGGCGACGGTCATTAGGGTGTAGAAACTGGTCGGTCTCCCTGGCATAGGTGCGTACTGCTGGCACACCGCACACCTCTGGGTGTGGTTGAAGCAGTCCCGTTGGATGGTTGGCCAGTAGTACCCCTGTAGGATGATCTTCCTTGCCAGCATCCGGGGTCCTTGGTGGCTGGAACAGATGCCCTCATGGATTTCCTCCATGACTGATGCTGCCAAGTCCGGCGCTAGCCACTGAGATATGGCCCGCCGAACGTCTTTTTGTACAGTTCACCCCCAATGATCTCAAAGCTTGCCGCCCGTCTCTTTACCCATGGGGCCCTTCCGGAGGTGCGTCCATCTTTCTCGAGGGGGAGGGTCCCATCTTTGAGATAATCTGTCACCTCCTTTACCCAATTGGGATCTGCATAAGACACATCATTTTCCTGGATCATTTCTATTGCCGGTCGGAGTAGTGCCTCCTGTCTTGCAAAATTCCGGATATGCTGTGGGACGGCCGACGCCTGTTCCCCGGGCAGGGGATTGCCTAGCTTGGATAGGATATCAGCTTCGGCATTCTCTACCCGAGGTACTAGGTCTATGATCACTTGTTCGAACTGTGCAGTCTGCTCCTCTGCCAGTTCCTTGTAGGCCTTCATCCGTTCTTCCTGAGTCTCAGCCGTGCCATTCATCTGTGTAACCACCGACTGGCTATCCATTCGTACCTTCAGACGAGCTGCTCCGAGGGCCCTCGCATATCTCAATCCTGCGATCAGAGCCTCATACTCGGCCTCGTTGTTGGTGACTTTGAATTTGAATTCCATGGAGTAATAGGCCTTGAACCCTTCGGGGGAAGTGATGACCGCACCCCCCCCCCCCCCCCGCATCCCTTTGCACTTGCTGCCCCATCGATATACATTTCCCACCAGTTGTCTAGGTGACTGCAACCATATTCTCCTTCCTCCGTTCGTGCTGTGCATTCGGCAATGAAATCTGCCAGCGCCTGTCCCTTGATCGTCGGCCTGGGTTTGAATTCCACGTTGTACTGCCCGATCATCAAGGAGCACTTCGCAATCCGCCCACTCGCCATTGGGTTCCTGAGGATAGTGGCCAAAGGCTGAGTGGTGAACACCGTCACCGGGTGTGCCTGGAAGTACGGCGCCAAGCATTTTATTGCCGCGATCAATGCCAGGACCGTCTTCTCCATCAGTGTGTATCTTGTCTTCGGGCCGTTCAGTGCTTTGCTGACGAAGTATATAGGCCGCTGAACACCCTCAACCTCTTTCAGCAAGACGGAGCTTACTGCCAGGTCAGCCACCACCAGGTACATGTATAGTGGTTCCCCGGGGTCTACTTTGGTTAGGACACGTGGCGAGGAGAGGTACGTCTTGAAATCTTCAAGGGTTGTCTGGCATTCCGGCGTCCACTCAAATGGGTTGGCTTTCTTCATGATCTGGAAGAAAGGGATCGCCCGATCGGCCAGTTTTGACATAAACCGGCTTAGTGCCGCCAAGCGCCCCGTGAGTCTCTGTACATCTTTCAAATTTTTGGGGGCCTACATGTCCATGATGGCTTTGACCTTCTCGGGATTAGGATCGATTCCCCGCTCGCTCATCATGTAACCAAGAAACTCCCCCCCCCCTTGACGGCAAAGGCACACTTCTTTGGGTTCAGCCTCATGTTTGCTCCCTCCATAATGGTGAAAACCCGCTCCATGTCTTGTACATGATTCTCCTTTTTTCTGCTTTTGATCAGGATATCGTCTACGTACGCCTCCATGATCTTTCCAAGGACGTCCTTGAACAATATCCCGATCATTCTTTAGAAGGTGGCCATCGCATTCCTCAAACCGAACGGCATGACCACATATCAATACACCCCGTATGAGGTGATGAAAGCAGTTTTCTCGGCGTCGTCTGGGTGCATGAATACCTGATGGTACCCCCTGAAGGCATCCATAAAGCTCAACAGCTCGCAACCTGCGGTTTCATCCACCAAGAGGTCAATCCTCGGAACGGGATATGGGTCCATCGGGCAAGCTTTGTTGAGGTCGGAGTAATCGACACACATCCGCCAGGTAGTCCCTTTCGGAGCCAAGACGACGTTGGACAGCCATTCCACATGCATGACAGACCGTATGTGGCGTATGTCCAGCAAGGTGGTGACTTCCACCTTGATGAAATCCCTTCGCTCGACAGCCATGTATCTTTTCTTCTGTTGCACATGTCTGGCATCTGGCCGAACGGCCAATTTGTGACAGATGATGCTGGGATCAATCCCTGGCATATCCTCCGGTCCCCTAGCAAATAAGATTTTGAACTTCTGGAGAGTCATGATCACCCCTTCCCGGATTTCCGGCTCCAGGCCGGTCCCAATGGACACCTTTCGATCGGAAGGATCATCCAGTTCTACTTCCTCCAGCAAGGTGGCCGGCTCAGGTCGGAACATGGCCTCCTCCTGCCGGGCTGTCTCCACAATGCTGTTAACCCTCATGTCCTTCTCTGTCATCTTCTTCACCGCCTCCTTGTAACATGACCTTGCCGTATCTGGGTCCGTACGGGCCACGCCCACCCCAGTTTCCGTGGGGAACTTTATGCAGGAGTGCCGTACGGAGCAGATGGCTTCCAGGTCCTCCTGTAACACCCCGGCCTCGCAAGACCCGCGGTAGCTACTCTAGACCAATAGTACTGTCCTCACAAACCACCACGAGCCTTTACCGCGCACTTTGTCCTCACTCATGCGCGCCCCGAGAAACTTCCCAAGGGGTCACCCATCCCAAAACTACTCTCATGCAAGCACGCTTAACTTTGGAGTTCTTGGGTGATGAGCTCCCTTAAAAGGAGATGCACCTCTGTTGGTATGAGTAGTACTATTAATCCCTTTAAATTAAATCTCAAGTGTTACAATCACCCCCACTTAGGAACGCAACGTCCTCATTGCGCCCATAAACCAATCTCAATCATATCCCAGAAACTTCCCAGGGGGTCACCCATCCCAAGACTACTCTCGTGCAAGCACGCTTAACTTTGGAGTTCTTGGCTAATGAGCTCCCTAAAAATGAGATGCACCTTGTTGGTATGAGTAGTACTATTAATCCCTTTAAATTAAATCTCAAGTGTTACACCTCCAGTCCAGGTCGTCCCAGAATGGCGTTGTGGGCGCATTTGAGCCGCACCACCTTAAATGTCATGGGGATCGTTGCCCTGTGTTCGCCGTCCCCGATTTCAACCGGTAGGATGATAGTTCCTTCTGCATCGATGCTGTGGCCGGTGAAACCAGCCAGGGGTGTCCGTAGGGGGCTCAAATCGACCCTTCCTAGGTGCATTTTTTCGAACACGTCCCAGTAGAGGACATTGACGCTGCTCCCTGTATCAACCAGAACTCGTCGGATTATCCACTCCCGGATATCCATACTGACTACCAGCTCATCCCTGTGCGGCCCTGGTGTTTGCGGCAGATCCGCTGTCCCAAAAGTGATGGGCTCGACCTTGTGTTTCTTGGCGAGGGGTGCGGAGATAGAATTTATTCGGAGGGCCCTCTCGAACATATTCCTCTCCGCCGGGGTATCCCCGGTCTCCACCCCTCCGAAAATCATTTTGATTTCCATTTTCTTCTTTGGAGCCGACCGGTCCGAGAGACGCCTCTGGCCTTTTGCCGCTATGACGGAAGTCATCCTCCTTGACTCCGGTCTCTCGCCGATCATCCCGGCGCCAGCTGTAGGGCCTCTTATGCTGTTGTGAGGGTCCCTGATATGCTCCTCCCGTGGTGAATTCACCCAGATACCCCCTATCAATGAGCTGCTGGATGGCGTACTTCAGACTTTTACAATCGTCAGTACGGTGTCCCTGTTTGCGGTGGTACTCACAATATGATCCCGTGTCCTGGCCCATCATGAGCCCCTTGGTGGGTACCAGCTCTTTGAGCAGCCCCTTGTCCTTGATGGCCCCAAAGATTTGGCTGATTGGGTAGGCTAGGGGTGCCGGCCCTATGCTCATATGGGGGCCATCCCCCATTTTTTTTTCAGGGGGGTCCTATTGGTAAAATTTCTTCAGGTGTTCCACGTTCCATATGCCAGCGGAACGTCCTTCCATAGTTTGTAAGAGGAACGTCCCTGCCGCCAATCTCTTCTCGTATACCCTGTACGGCCCTTCCCAATTTTTGGCCATTTTGCCTCCTTCAAGCGGCTTGCTCTTCTCCCGCTTTCGTAACACCAGGTCTCCGACCCTGATTTCTCTGACCTTTACTGCTTTGTTGAAATACCTCTCGGTTGCCCGATGATATTCCTCCATGCGCCGTGCGGCTAGGTCCCTTCTCTCCTCGATGAAGTGCAATTCGACCCTTAGGTTCTCCTCGTTCTGTCCTGGGTCAAAGTGCAGAGTCCGGTGCGTGGGCACAAGTACTTCAGTGGGGACCTTGGCCTGAAATCCGTATGCCAGCGCGAACAGTGTTTCCCCGGTCGCCGTTCTTGGGGTTGTCCTGTATGTCCACAGGACATAATTCAGCTGCTCCGACCAGGTTGAGGAGTAATCTTCTAATTTTTTCTTTATGCCATCCATGATGGTCCGGTTCATATTCTCCACCTGGCCGTTTGCCTGTGGGTATGCGACTGAGGCCTTCGAATGCCGGATGCCCCACTTGGCCAGGTTTGCCTCGAATCCCTTACCGACGAACTGCCAGCCATTGTCTGTGATGATCTGTTCCGGGATGCCGAACCGACACAATACGTTCTGCCATACGAACCATTGGCATTGGAACTCAGTGATGTTCTTCAATGGTTCGGCCTCCACCCACTTCGTAAAATAGTCAATGGCCACTATTATGAATTTCTTTCCGCCGGTCGTCCTGGGAAGGGGTCCCAGCAGGTCTATCCCCCATCTCGCAAATGGTAGGGCGATGGTCATTGGGGTGTAGAAACTGGCCGGTCTCCCTGGCATAGGTGCGTAGTGCTGGCACACCGCACACCTCTGGGTGTGGTTGAAGCAGTCCCGTTGGATGGTTGGCCAGTAGTACCCCTGTAGGATGATCTTCCTTGCCAGCGTCCGGGGTCCTTGGTGGCTGGAACAGATGCCCTCATGGATTTCCTCCATGACTGATGCTGCCAAGTCTGGCGCTAGGCATCTGAGATATGGCCCGCCGAACATCTTTTTGTACAGTTCACCCCCAATGAAGTGTTTCTTTGGCGTGGAGCTGGACGCGAACTGAGCCATGAACTGCCGGGATAGTTGTTCAAAGTTGTCGATAGATCTGGGCCTGAGTTGCCCGAACCACTCCTGTGCTGGCCCTCTAAGGGTGCTGAAGAAAAGTCTGCACACAGCCTCATCGGAGGCTCCCAACATGGAGAGCGTCCCGTCATAAGATAGAAGATGGGCTTTGGGGTCTCCGGCGCCGAACGTGCCGCAAAATGTCTATCGCCATGACCCTGTCGGTGAAGGGGGGTGAAAGTGCAATCCTGGGCTGGGCCTGAGCGTTCTCCGTCCGGCGATTCAGCTCATTCATTTGTCTCTGCATATCCAGGAGCATGGCATCTCGTGGATCAGTCCCAACAGGCGCGGGGGTTACTACTGCCAAGGTGTCCCCTCTTGGTGCAACGTCATGATTGTGTTGGCCAAGGTACACTCGGGCCTCCACCGCCATGCCACCTACTACGAGGGTATGTTCCCTAGCCGTTTCTCCATCGCGGGGCATGACCGGCGTGGGGTCCTGAAACGTGTGGCGCTGTGTTCCCCTGAAGGGCCTAGCACCCGTGGCGCCCCCCATACCCGGAGGGCGGGTGTTCTGGGTTATCCTGGAATGGACCGAGCGGCGGGGATTGCTATTTTTGCCAGTGTGTTCGGCGAAAGACTGCATGGGACGGACGGGTGAGAGCGGGGTGCGCTCGGTATTGGCAGTGTACACATGATCTTCCTCCCGCTGGTCCGCCAGTCGGCGGATAGTATCCGCGATATCTCGCAGTGCTTTGGGGTCCCTGCGGAGTTCTTGTGGAATCAGGTCGGTGAGCATCCCAAAATCCCCTCGGCTCCATAGACTAGTGGATTGGGCCCCCACCGCCTGGTTACGGCTCCTCCTGCTGTGAGCCAGTCGTGATGATAGGTCTTGAGAATTTCCCACGTTGTTAGTGTTCATTTTGTTTGTTTTTTGGTTGTCTTAGAAATTTTAAATGGAGAGCTTGATTAAAAGAGCTTCTTGATCAGTTTCCCACAGACGGCGCCAGTGTTGAGGTTTATTCCCCTCATCCCACAGGCCCAACACGTAACCTGGGGGTTTCGAATTAGCAGAAGGCGAATGAACTCACTAAACAAACGGGGGGTGGATTTAATAACTGCTTTCTTCACTGTTATGATTACAAGCCGAAAGGCCGAACGTACTGAAAATATACTACGTGCTGCTGATGCTGTTACAATTCTAGAGTAATGAAGTGCGAACCCTTTACAATGAAATAAATGCGACTATTTATAGTACCCCCTGGTGGTTGGGGGGGCTGACGTGGCCGGCTGTGGGCGACATGATTCCAACTACCAAATCTTCAACATTAAATGCGCTTCCCGCCAAGATCTTGGTTTCCCGCCATAACGCGGGAGACGTCCGTCCCCTAAACTGGACTCAACTCTTTGGTGGCAACCTGGGCCCTTAAGTATAGCCCACAAGACGCCCGTCCCCTGACCCTTAGGCCCTGGAGACCTGGTTGTGCTGGGCTACGTACGTCCCCTGGCCCTTGGTTCCTGAGGCCTGGCTATGCTGGGCTACGTACGTCCCCTGACCCTTGGACCCTGAGGCCTGGCTATGCTGGGCTACGTACGTCCCCTGGCCCTTGGACCCTGAGGCCTGGCTATGCTGGGCTACGTACGTCCCTTGGCCCTTGGACCCTGAGGCCTGGCTATGTTGGGCTACGTACGTCCCCTGGCCCTTGGGCTTACCGGGGTTGATGGGCCGGTCCTGGGAGGCCATTAACCCAACAGAAAGTTTTTTGGATCTAGTAACATAGGTTGGTCCCCTTTTAATGTTGAGTTTGGGTCTCAGATTCACTTTTGGTGCTTTGACTACATTTGAACTGCTCTTCTTTTGACAAGGGGGTGGTCCATAGCATATCCTAACAGTTTTTTTTGTCCACTGGTATGTCCCAACAGTCTCTTCTTCTGAAACCTCTTCACTCTCTCCTTCTAAGGTTTCTTCTTTGCTCTCTTCTGAGACTTGACTGACCTGTGTCTCTTGAGTGAACATAGCAGTGTCCTCAAGACTCACAACAATAGGAACTTGACTTGCAAAATTTGCTCCTTCAGCACACTGCATGATAATGTCAATGAGGTTGGAGTCATCATAAAGGTTGGTGTGATCACCAAGGGTGTCCTCTGTAGCAACCCCCTCATCCCTAGGCCCCTCAACTCTATCATGCACTACCACATTCTGATTGCTCTTTGGTTTCCTATTTCTTTTTCTAGGTTGCAGCTGATTACATGTAAACACATAGTAGTCAATGCACACAATATACACAATATACTATAATAATAAAATAAGCTTACAAAATATAGATGCACACTGTACCAGCTTTTCCTCGTTGTTAGGATCATCTGGACATCTCCTAGCATTGTGACTAGCCTTCCTGCACTTCGAACAATGCAATTTAATGTGTTCTTGCAACTGGTCTACACTGTTTAAATCCTTCCATAGATCTTCAAATAGGTGTCCTTAGAATAACATGGGTGGACATATGCATCAACAGGGCCTTTTCCGATGCTCTTGACCATTCTCTGGGGTGCTTGTCTGCCAGCCACTCAAACGCCTGCCCATCAATTTCTTTGAATTTGGATAGGGCAGCTTTATAAGAGTTAATAGTGCATGCCTTGCTACATTCCCAAATACAATCTTTTAGGGCTTTCCCAATAAAACCTGCAGCCTTCATGTTGCCATGTAGATGCCTCACACAAAATCTGTCACGCCCCAGACCGCATCTAAGCGCGTGTACAATTGCCGTATGACTAAGTGACGTCACTCGCAAGTCAACATGACTTAATCATACATGGCGTCCATGAACATAATCCATCCATACTCAGTAGTAAACATACATAACAACATCACATTTAAACCAATGAATAGCAAGCCCTAGCTTCAACCTGAAAATGGTGCCCCCCGAAGGGGCCCATAGAAGTACCGAGCGAGTAGCAAGCTAAATGTAGCATAACTAACGTTTCAAGTATAAGACCCAAACATAGGGTGATACATACACGTATAGTACTTTTCCTCAAGTTATAAAATACATATTAGTATATATATACACTTGGAAATACCCGACCCGTAGGTCATTGTTTATTTGTGAAAATCATAGTAGTCAATATTTATCCTTGACTTAATTCCAACCCACCCATATCCTACGAGTGTATAGGACTCCTCCTGGTCCAAGTCAATTTATACATACGAGTTTGAGGACAGTACCGTCGTCCTTGGATTCTCTACCATTTATACATATGAGTTTTGAGGACAGTACCGTCGACCCTGGGTCTCCACCATTTATATACCGAGTTTTGAGGACAGTACCGTCGTCCTTGGGTCTCCACCGTTTAGAAATTTGAGGTTTGAGGACAGTACAGTCGTCCCTGGGTCTCCACCGTTTATATAATTGAGGTTTGAGGACAGTACCGTCTTCCCTGGGTCTCCACCGTTTATACATCTGAGGTTTGAGGACAGTACCGTCGTCCCTGGGTCTCCACCGTTTATATATTTGAGGTTTGAGGACAGTACCGTCGTCCCTGGGTCTCCACCATTTATATATTCATTCTTATGATCTACCACATATCATACATAGATATGGTCTATATCATAATCATTTATCAAGACTAAACCGAGTCTTATAGCTTAAGCATAACAATCCATGCAAAACCATGCACGAAAATCATCATTCAGGACATAACAGCACCTAACCGGCGCCGGTTCAGCCATAACCGACGCCGGTTCACATTTAAATTCATTTATTTGAATGCCCCGTACTCAAACCGGCGCCGCTTATAGCCTAAACCGGCGCCGGTCCACTTCCTCCTTTGCGGTCAACGGCCCGTTGACCGCCCGAACCGACTCTGATTGATCCGAAACTTAACCCAAACATGAATTAAGTCTTAAACAATCAATATTTGCCATTTTGGCCATCCAAAACATCACACATGTTTTTATATCATTTTCATATCATTTCTCATGCATAATCATCATGGTTCATTTCACATAAGCCTAATCATCTTGGCTAATCACATGCTTAAACCATTTTAAACATCATTATGAACACATATTACATTTACTTAGGTAATCTCATACTTAACCCAAGAGTTACAAGACATTAAGCCATCCACTCACCTTGAATGAGCTTTAAGAAGTTCTTCCCTTCCCGGTTTAACTCTAGCGACTCTTTCAACTCCGTGAAAGCTCTAGGAACACCTTAGAAAAGTTCCTAAAAAGTTTTTATCATCATAAAACCCATATCAATACAAATAACCTTTAAAAGGTTATTTTCCGGTGAACCGATCACCTAGCTTCTAAGTCCGTCCTTGGACTTAGAACTACCTTCCACCCCTCATTCTACAATTCTAACTATGTAGAACAATCCTAGTGGTTCCTCATATGATATATAATCCATATGATAGATAAAATGTGGAAGAAAATATAGTAAAGAGCTTCTCACCTTAACACCAAAGGTTATTCTCTCCTTTTTCCCTATTCTTCTTCTTTGGACCTTCTTCTTTGTTGAGCGTGATTCTATCAATGGAGAATGATATTTTATGGGAGTTTTCATCTTTCTTGAGATGTCTTGGCCGCACAAGGAAAGGGGAGGGGGTGAGAGTACTCCTCTTTGTCTCAATAGGCAAATGAGTGAGGGGGGAGGGCCACTTTTGGTCACTTCTCACCCACCCATCACTCTCAAACAATGCCAACTCTCAACCCATATTGTTCAGCCCCGCAATTGTCAACTTTGATCTCTAAAAAAACGTGCGGTGGCTCCCACTCATGTTGAAGGTCATCCCCATATGTCTCAAAGTGTACATTCGGCCCCGAAAGTTGTATTTCTCAGACTCTTTTAATTATATTTTATTCAATCAGGTCAAATAAAATATATCACACACTCTCAACCACTACGGGCCTCTAGAATGAATATACATTTACCAACTTTAATTTAGAAGTCTCTGAAATTCGTTTCGGACTGTTATCCCATAAATTACCAATACCGGTAATTGAGCCTCGTTTGACCAACTCGTCAACCTTATGCCCTTTCCATGGCCCAACTAAAATGTCAACCACCATATACATATTATCTAGACCAAGATGAATATAATATGTGGTCTCGGAAATATAGGGTGGTCCCCGCTCCCGATGTAGGCCCCGCGTGCAATTCACTATTCACGCAAAAGTAATAACAAAAATTCATTAACCAGTTCATAAGGTTCAATACATGATTTACATAAAAGTAAATATAATTGGGGACGGTGTTACAAAATCTATGCTCAACACCAGGTAGCAGTTCATTCACAGCTTGAATTAGCCCTTTCTGCTTGTCTAACATCAAAGTGAAAACATGCTCATTTGCTTCTGTGATATCAACATCCCTCTTCACAAGGTTCAAGAACCAAGCTTAGGATTCCTTACTTTGACCCTCAACAATAGCATAAGCTAGTGGAAAGATGCTATTATTTGCATCAATTCCAATTTCAACTAAAAGTTGGCCCCTAGTTACTGTTTTCATATGGGTCCCATCAACCCCAAGCACTGGTCTACACTGTTTAAATCCTTCCTTATAGGCTTCCCAACAGATATACATCCTCAGAAATCTTTGTTGTCCATCCACTTCTACATTTTCACTCAATTTCACAACACATGTTGTTGAAGATCATTTAATTGTGAATCAAGTTTGTCACCTATCTTGTAATAGATTAGCTTTATATTATCCGTGTACTCAATATTTGTATTTATTAGGTTAAAGAATATGGGACCAAGTGTCAGGCCCATATAAGGCTGAAAGCCTTTTCCGCCAACCCTATACCTGCGCATATAAAAAGGCGCCTCAAGTTTAGGGTTGCGTTAACTTTCGTACTCGTTCCAAATAGCCTTAGCGCAAATTCTTCTCTGTACGAGTTCACGGTATATCAAGGAAGGTTTACATCGATCTATCTGTGTTCATCTTTACTGTTAATCTTCTACTTGTTATACTGTTATTCTTTGCTGTAATAGAAAATGGGGACTAACAAATGGTATCAGAGCCGATCGAGAGCTGATCAGAAGAACGTCTGCAGAAAACCTCTATTTTTCTTTACGCTTTTATTTATGTCGAGTTCTTACTCTGTAATCTTGTTTCTTATTGAAAAGTTGTAAAAGTTATACCTTTAGAATCGTCGTTTCGAAGCGATCAAGGTGTATACTTCATATTTGTATTTCTGTAAATTTTGTACTTGAGATATCTCGAGATCCATATGTTGACATCTATGTTTTGAGCAGGTTCTGCCTAGTTTTTCGAGCTGAAAACTTCACCTGAGGATATCGACATCATACTCTACCAGGAACTACCCTCAGATTTTGCTAACCTGAGTTTTTCACTTTGCAGGATTTTGACATTGAGGATCTCGACATCCAAATCTCGAGATCAAGGTTTCGATTTTTAAAGTCTCGACTTCTGGTCCTCGACATTTGATATCTCGAAAACCTATCTCGAGTTTCACTTCTCGACATCTCAAATCTCGAGATTTGCTTCTCGACATTTGAAATCTCGAGATTTCAAAACTCGACATCTTTATCTCGATATCAAATCTCGATACCGGGCCTCCTTTATCGAAATCTTGGATCTCGATATTCAGATCTCGACATCTGAATTTCGATATTCTGCCTTTGAAAATCTTTTGATCAAATATATCGAACGGTCAGTTTTCTACAGCAATGGCTTCAGAATACAATGCCCAAGGGAACAGCAGTACTCCTCCCAGTCTAAGGAAAGAAGAATATCAGATGTGGAGGAATCGATTCCTAAATTTCCTCGAACACAAAGAAAATTCCGCTGCAATGCTTGAATCATTGCTTGAAGGACCAGCTGAACTGATGATTTCAGTTGGAGGAGATCCAGAAAACAACCCACCCAACCCTCCAGAAAGGAGACGGAAAGTGGCATCTGAATACACCGAAGCTGACAAGCTCAGGCTTCGAGGTGATCTCATGGCCAAGACGTACCTCCTTCAAGCCATCCCAAACGAAGTATATGTGCTCATCGTCAGCATGCAAACTGCAAAGGAGATGTGGGATGAGATTGAGAAACTGCTCCAAGGCACAAGCGTCAGCCTGAAAACCAAGAAAACAACCATCCTTATTGCCTATGACTCCTTCAAAGCTGCCCCAGGAGAACCATTGAACGAGACATACAACAGACTCGTTCAACTGGTCAATGAACTAAGGAAGATCAAAGTATTCAGGACAAACTTGGAACTGAATATAAGATTTCTATCCAGCTTACATCCTGCATGGGAAAAGACAGTAAAGGATGTCAGATCACGCATTGACTTGGATGAAATTGATCTCTGCACGTTATATGAACACTTAAAGCAATTTGTCAATGAGGTTGCTTGTGCTGAGGATCAACACAACACAAATCCCCTGGCTCTAGTGATGGAAGCTCAGCCTCGAAGGATAACCACACCGCTGAAAAAGAAGAAGAAGAAGAAGAAGGTGGTGGTTGAATCAGATGAAGATGAGAGTGATGATGATAAATCAGACCTGGAGGCTAAACTTGCAGACCTACAGAAGAAAATGGCACTGCTTGCCAAGAGATTTGCTAAGAAGAACAACTCCTCCAACAAGTTGAGAACCTCCTCCTCAAACTACAAACAGAAGAACCATGATCAAGGATCTTCTAAGAAGGCACCAGCAGCTGAAGATGCCCCCAAATGCTACAACTGTGGAAAGGCTTGACATGTCATCAAAGACTGTCGCCTGCCAAAGAAGAGGGATGCAAACTTCTACAAGCAGAAGATGCTGTGGAATAAGCAAAAGATGCTGATGGTGCAGAAAGAAGAAAAAAATTCTGAAGTGCTTGCTGAAAATGATCATTGGGCAGAAGACACTTCTGATGAAGAGGAGGAGGAAGAAGAAAACTATGCCTTGATGGCTCGAGTGGAGGAAGAAGAGGAAAGAAAGGGTGATGCTGCGATCCCCGGAAGTGAATGCTCTACAAGCTCTGTAAGTACCTCTTATCTTCCTTTCAATAATCAACATCAGTCCTTACTTGAGAAGGACAATCTTATTAAAGAACTAAAGGAGAGATTAGACAACAATCACAGGGTAATGAAACAGAATCTAGACCAAAAGTCTTCTCTAAGTGTTCAACTTGAAATTGCGAAAGAACAGGTCAAAAAGATGTCCTCAGATTTTGAAAGTTTTGAACTTAAGATAGCTGATTTGACTAAGAAATTTGAGGATAATGAACGAGAAAAAAGCACAGCAAAGGCTGAATGCGATTTTTTGCAAAATAAAAGAAGAACACTTTTTAACAAAGTAAAAGAACTAGAGGATCTAGCTGCTAGAAGAGGTCAATCTGAACAGACAATTTTTGTAAATCAAATAAAGGATGACCGGTTCTACAATCCTAGAATAGGAATGGGCATAACCAACCCATGTAATCTAAAGAAAGTTAACTGTCTTCAGATTTATAACAAAGATTACATGGGACTAGGGTTTGGTGAGAAAATGTATTTTAGAAGTGATGAAGAAAACGCAGAAGAAGAAGAAGAAAAGAGAAAGAACCCTAAAGCTGTGATTTCTTGTGATTATCCTTCTGTAAATGAAAAACAACTCACACACGAAGAACCTAGTTCCTGCTTTAGTGAATGTCTTGACCCTTATGCAAAGGATATACCACACATAGAACATCCTTTAGACCCACCCCCAAGAGTAGGTATCTCAAAAACTGGAGAGGAACCCTGTATTTTTCCAATGGCACCAAAACTCAAAAACCTCCAGAAAACTCTAGACAATGAGAGAGAGAGATTTGAAACTGAAAGGAGAGGTTTTGAGAGTAACTGGCAGGAACTTCTTCACAAGTTCAATGAATTAAGCGAGCAATATCACTCTAAAACAACCTCTCAACCTGCTTCTAATAATAAGTCTGAAAATTCTCCAACCTCACCTGAGAAAACTAAGCTTTCAAAAGGTTCGTCCACTCATCACTCTTCTCCTTTGCACATAGGACAAGAAGTGAAGAAGGAAGGAGAAGAGAAGGACGAGTGGAGGAAGAAAAGGAAGGAAATTGCTGAAGGGAAAAAGAAAGTTTTTGAAAATAAGACCAGCACTAGATCCAGTTCTATTTTATATTCTAAAGTTAAATGTAATTTTGTCTCTGTCAAACAAACTCCTAGTAGTTCAGTCTTGAGTCCCAAGCTGAATATTTTTGAGACATCTTTTGGACATCGTTCAATTCATAATTCTAGTATTGCTTATGGTTATTCTGTTCCAGATCCTCATAATTATGAATGTGATGTGAATGTTGTTAAAGCAAAGCCTCATAGAAAGCTCAAACCGAGAAGGGAAACCGAGAACAGAACTTCTAAGGGAATATTTTGTATACCTGATATGAAATATCCCCTCCGAGTTCATTCATGGAAACATCTTAATCGACTTTCTAAGGAGGAAATTTTTAAAACCCAACTTAAGAAACAACCATTCAATCACAAAGCACGTGTCTACTCTCCTCCCACAACAAATCACAGGTGGGTCCCCAAAAACAGACCCACCAAAACTGAAACTGAAAGGTGGGTCCCCAAGATCAGACCTACCAAGCCTGAAACTGAAAGGTGGGTTCCCAAATTCAGACCCACCAAAACTAAAACTGAAAGGTGGGTTCCCATGAACAGACCCACCAAGACTAAAACAGAAAGGTGGGTTCCCAAAAACAGACCCACCAAAATGGAAACTGCTAAGTGGGCTCCAAAAACCAGACCTACTGCAAAAGCAGATCTGGCTATTAGAGAGCCCGCGAGAGAAAGATCTTTTGTGGAGAGAGCTGTTGACCCTGGATCACAGCTAAAAGCAAGATTTAAAAAGGTGTTTTTTGTTGATAAGGAAGGACCCATTCCAAGATGGGTACCTAAACCTGTTTAATTGTTTTGCAGGACGGTCATGTGTGGCACTTAGATTCTGGATGCTCAACCCACATGACCGGAATAAAACATCTGTTGAGCAACTACACCAACTGTTACGGAGGCAATGTCAGATTTGGGAATGACGCCTCATCTCCTATTCTTGGATATGGGGACGTCATCTGTGCCAGTGTCACCATCAAAGATGTTTCTTTTGTCAAAGGTCTCAAACACAATTTACTGAGCATAGGGCAATTCTATGACAGCGGGATGGAAGTGAGGTTCTTTGCAAGACAATGCTGTGTACTAAAAATCATGGGGAACACATTATTAACGTGCTACAGAACTTCAAATTTGTACACGATTGATCTGAAAAGCGTACAATCCACCACTTCCATCTGTTTGCTGTCCAAAGCTTCCACAGAACAGAACAACCTTTGACACAGACGTCTTTCCCATCTGAACTTCAAGCATCTATCAATCCTGTCCTCCAAAAACTTGTGAATGGGCTTCCTCTGTTAAAGTCTTCCACTGAAAATTATTGTAGTGCCTGCAAAATGGGCAAAATGACGCGAAGCTCTCACAAGTAAAAAACAGTTCCATCATCTACTCACCAGCTGCAGTTAATTCACATGGATCTGTGTGGACCTATGAGAGTCCAAAGCATCAACGGTCGCAAATACACTCTGGTGATCGTTGATGACTTCTCCAGGTACACATGGACAAAATTTCTCCGTTCAAAGGACGAGGCAGCAGAAAACATTGTGACCTTTATCAGAACCATCCAGAAACTGCTACAGCACAGTGTTCGAATAATAAGAACTGACAATGGTACTGAGTTCAAAAATCAAACTCTCACTGATTTCTATGAATCTCTCGGTATCACTCAGCAATTTGCAGCAGCTAAAACTCCCCAACAGAACGGAGTTGTTGAGAGAAAGAACAGGACTCTTGTCGAAGCAGCACACACCATGTTAATCCAATCCAGACTGCCTCACTTCATGTGGGCAGAGGCAATCAATACTGCGTGCTTCACCCAGAACAGAACATCCATTCATAAACGCTTCGACAAGACTCCTTATGAAATTCTCTTCAACAGAACTCCCGACATCTCTTTCTTCAAGATATTTGGCTGCAAGTGCTTCATACTGAACGATCGAACAGAAAGAAGTAAGCTGGACCCCAAAGCCAGAGAAGGCGTGTTTATCGGCTACTCACTGCAGTCCAAAGCTTACATAGTCTATCTAAGAGACAAGCGAACTGTCATCGAGAGTGTAAATGTTACATTCTATGAAATGGCAGACTTCGCGATCGAACATCTACAGGCTGATCCATCACATGCTGTACCAGTGGCTTCTGATAAAGCTGATCCGAACTCAGAACACGAAGATGTGATTCTTAATTCTCTTTTCAGAAACTTCTACGAGAATTCACAACCTTCATCTCCTCCATGCACACCAGCTTCAACATCAACTCCAATAGCTGAGATCCCACTCCTTACAGGTCCAGGTGATGTACCATCCACACCTTCAACCCCTCAATCCAATCACAGAGGAGTGGATGATCATGGCTTTGCTACAACTCCAGAAACATCTCCACTGCACACCACAGCTGCTCAAGAGCCCTCAAACACCTATCAGGACTCGGATCAACCAATCATCACTCCAACTCCTCTTGCTCATGAGAAGAAATGGACGAAATCACATCTCGTTGACCAAATTATAGGTGATCCGAGTCAAGGTGTGCGCACAAGATCCGCCACGATGAATGAATGCCACTTCGCCTGCTTCCTAAGCCAGTCTGAACCATCAAAGGTTTCCGACGCACTACTTGATCCAGATTGGGTGATTGTGATGCAAGATGAACTCAATCAATTTGACATACTGGATGTATGGACACTGGTACCTAAGCCACAGAAAAAGACCATCATTAGCACGAAGTAGATATTCAAAAATAAAAGGCATGAAGAAGGGACAGTTGTACGAAACAAGGCAAGGCTGGTCACAAAGGGATATAATCAGCAAGAAGGCATAGACTATGATGAAACCTTTGCGCCCGTAGCTAGAATTGAAGCAATCCGCCTCTTTCTTGTGTACACGGCGCACAAGAACTTCACCGTCTTTCAGATGGACGTGAAGACAGCTTTCCTAAATGGAACTTTAGAAGAAGAAGTCTATGTTGCTCAACCTGAAGGATTTGTAGATCCAAGATTCCCAGATCATGTATACAAGCTCAAGAAAGCTCTCTATGGGTTGAAACAGGCACCCGGAGCTTGGTACGGTGCCTTGACCGAATTTTTGGTTGATTCCGCTTTCTCCAAAGGCAAGATTGATACTACACTGTTCATCAAGCGACATAAATCTGATATTATTCTGATTCAGATCTATGTCGATGACATCATCTTTGCCTCATCCAATCCGCGTCTATGCAAACATTTCGAGAAACTGATGAAAACAAAGTTCGAGATGAGCATGATGGGTGAACTGAACTTCTTCTTAGGCCTGCAAGTACGACAACTCTCTGATGGCATTTTCATCAACCAGTCAAAATACATTCTGGAAATGCTAAAGAGATTCAACATTGACGGCAAATCTTCCATGACGACCCCTATGTCCCCGAATAATAAACTGGACTCAGACCCCTCCGGGAAGCCAATTGATGCTACAAATTACAGGGCCATCATTGGATCTTTGCTGTATCTCACGTCGAGCAGGCCTGACATTGTCTTCTCCACATGCTTATGTGCTCGATTTCAAGCTATTCCAAAGGAATCCCATCTGACTGCTGTGCGTCGAATCTTACGATACCTTAAAGGCATTGTGAATCTAGGCCTTTGGTATCCCAAGCATTCAGGCTTTGACCTAGTCGGATATTCGGACGCTGATTTTGCAAGTTGCCGGATGGACCGCAAAAGTACATCGGGAGCCGTCCAGTTCTTGGGCGAGAAGTTAGTCTGCTGGTCTTCCAAAAAGCAGAATTGTGTGTCAACATCTACAGCTGAGGCCGAATACGTCGCGGCTGCTAGTTGTTGTTCACAAATATTATGGATGAAGACTCAGCTCAAAGACTACAGTTACACATTCTGCCATATCCCGATCTACAGTGACTCACAGAGCGCCATCGCCATCACCAGCAACCCAGTTCACCACTCCCGCACCAAACACATTGATCTGCGCTATCACTTCATCAAGGATCACGTGGAGAAAGGAGATATTGATATGTACTTTGTAAGCTTAGAGCTTCACCTGGCTGACTTGTTTACTAAGGCATTGGATGAAAAAGGATTCCAGTTCCTAGTCTCCAAGTTGGGCATGTTGAACCTCGAGCCTGTTTAAATTTCATCTCCACTGGTCTGAAAAGTGTGAGTGTGTGGGACTTGTAAAAAGCGTGTGTGGGTGTGATCTGTAAATAGTGTGTGTGTGTTGCATGTGTCAAGGGGGAGAAAACCCAAAAAGAACAAAAAAAAATAGTGTGTGTTGCATGTGTCAAGGGGGAGAAAACCCAAAAAGAACAAAAACAGTGTGCGTGCGTTGCATCTGTACATAGTGTTTGTTGCATTTTTTTGGGGGGGAGAAAAGGGAAAAAAATTTCACTGTTTGAGGGGGAGCTCTAATTTTTACTGATATTGGGCCTCAAAAATCTTTTTAAATAGACATTTTGTGCTAGCCCATACATTCGGGCTCAACTGTTACGGAAAAGGCCCAAACTTCTCGCATATATAATCCCTCGCGAAACCCTCCATCCTTCCCATTCTTAAAGTTTTTCGCAAACCAGAGGCTTAGGAACACTTTTCGAAACCAGAGCTCCCTCAGCTTCGCTCGTCTTCTTCCCGAAATTTCTTCATCTCCCGATTCTCACTATGAAGGTAGTTAAACGGGAGCATCTCATCTTCTCACTTCTCATCTCCATCACCATCGCCATCTGCTTTGTTTCAATCGAAAACCTTTTTTTCGAAAAACGTTCGTAAAATCTCAAAAACAACTGCACAAAGGGTTTTTCGTCGATTGTTTGGAGGTCAAAATATTTTTGTATATCAGTTTTACGTATCTGATTGTATATGATTTTGCAGGTGGGTTCGTCGTTTCGAGTTCCATGATCTCGATATTTGGTTCTCCAGATCTCGATATCGTCGGTTCGTCTTCGAGAAGAGATCTCGAGATGTAGCTCTCGACATCTGGATGTCGAGCTTCAAAACTCGAAATCTCGATCTCGAGATCAACATCTCGATATCTTGATCTCGAGATTTGAATCTCGATATCTTGATCTCGAGATTTGAACCTCGATATCTTGATCTCGAGATTTGAACCTCGATATCTTGATCTCGAGATTTGAACCTCGATATCTTGATCTCGAGATTTGAACCTCGATATCTTGATCTCGAGATTTGAACCTCGATATCTTGATCTCGAGATTTGAACCTCGATATCTTGATCTCGAGATTTGAACCTCGATATCTTGATCTCGAGATTTGAATCTCGATATCTTGATCTCGAGATTTGAATCTCGATATCTTGATCTCGAGATTTGAATATCGATATCTTGATCTCGAGATTTGGATCTCGAGATCTCGAATCTCGAGGTTTGGATCTCGAGATCTCGAATCTCGAGGTTTGGACTTAGTTTTTTTCATAGCCCACCTGCACCCAAATGTCTGAAACTTTCAAAATCAAAACTTTTTCGATCTAATCTCAAAGCAATCAAACAATGAATTAATATGCTGACCCCCTGCTTTTACAGTTCATTATGGCAGGAACACATCAAATTCATATTGACGACGCCATCTACCCAAAATGGAAGTGGATCAAGGTGCTGGATAACAATTTCCAGCTAGACCTCACCGTGTTCAAATGCCAGGACCCGGTCATTCCCGCCATAATGAAAGGTCACTATCTCTGGGCCGCACTCCACAACGCCAAACCAGTGCCAGAGATATACCTATAACAATTCTGGGGCCACATGCATACAGACTCTGTGAAGGATCGCTCCAAGATGAAGACGAAGCTGAATGGTATGCGCGTAATCCTGACGCCGTCCACACTACGATCCACCCTAGCGCTGCCAGTCCACGACACATATGATCCTCTACTGTCCATTCCTGATCTTCTCAAGGACGTGGCAGCTCTCGGCTACACCTCACTTCTTCCCCTGCTGTCAAATTTCAATGGAGCATATCTCCATCACCCGTGGAAGAGCTTGTTCGGACTGGTGAACAAATGCCTGTCAACGAAGCATGCCGGATTTGACAAATGCAACAAGCAGATTCTTCTGATCTTCCACGGCATTGGTTACAACAAGAAGTACGACCTGGCTGAGCTATTCTTTTCAGAGCTCATGGATCTGGTCAAGGCAAAGGAGAAAAACAAGCCGGGCACCATTCCATATGCAAGGTGGCTCGGGCTTATCATCCAGGACACCATGACTGCACATGCCTCAATACCAAGAAGAAGTGATGATCCACACTTCACATCTCCAAAGCTCCTCTACTTCAAAACGGACAAAAACCCTGTCACTGGTCTGCAGATTCCTGGGTTCCTGCTCAAACTCGCCAATCCATCCAATCCGGCAGTCCAACAGTACCGAGAGAGCGTTGAGAGAATTGTCCCTATGGTTCAGCAAAACCTAGATGGACCTACCCCGGGGGCAAAGCTGAGTGCACGTGAGGGTCCTAAGAGAGCCCAAAAGCCACAGAAACCAGTGGCCGGTTTGCCCCATGAAGGAAAGTCCGACGACTCTCTCGAGATGAGTCGGACGGCTGAGGGCACCGAAACGGACGCTGAGGAATCTGCTGATGAATCGTCTAGTGATGTCCAAACTAACACTGACGATGAGGCATCCGATAGCGTGGGTACGGATGGCGATGAGTCAGACTCTGATGACGATGGTGATGACAGCGATGACGTTGAGCATACTTATGCTCTGATCAGAAAGGGTAAGCTGCCTGCCGAATCTTCCAAGAAGATAACCGCTGAAGACGCAGCACCCATAATCGCCGGCAGACCCAAGATCTTCACCATCAAGGAATTGCAAAATTCCAAAAGCGTACACAGAGAAACCAACAGCTCCAAGGCTGACTATGATGAAGCAGCCCACGCCATCAAGAACTCTAAGGATGCCATCATTCGCGAGAAACAGGCTAAACTAAAGAATGACAAATCTGCTAAGCCAAAGCCTCAACCTCGCATCAGAAAGTGCCTCATAGATAAGGCTGACGAGCACATCTTCGCTGGTTGTGACCCTTTTATCCAGATAAGCCGAGCTGAATCCCTAAGTACAGGAGCCGATCTTTTCAGTTCCCGAGTAGAAGCCGCAGCATCTGGCTCAACTGCGCATGCACAGCCCTCATCCAGCCACTCGTTAGCCTCCCAACAGGTTCTCGTTTCAACAACACGGGACTCACCCACCTCTCTGGTTCCTTCCGAATCAGTTGAGCGAACCATTGGCCAATCGCCCGAGGTCAAAACCCCTCCTTCAAACACATCGAGTCTAGGTGTCACATTTCCCATATTTTCTTCATTTTCTAGGACACCTACACTATTCACAGCACATACAGGTGCACCCACCCTGAACGCAACGACCAGAGCGCAAGCTATGACGGTCGAAAGTCCTGCTATGCCTTCAATGATTCCATCATTGCACGCAGGCCACACATCATCTATCTTCACTGATGCTGTGGCAACAGTTACAACCCCCGTAACTGGCCACCCCACCTTTGAAGATGTCAACGTTCTCCTGAATCGCTTCCTGGATTCCACCATCAAACCATGGGTGCAAGAAGCAATGACCGCTCTTGCACATGAATTTAGGACCACCCAAGCAGTTCAGCCTGAACATCCCACACCCCAACCTACACCCGAACCCTTCATCTCTCATACCCAACCAATATCTTCCACAGCCCTCTCTCACCACTCCATCAACCAAATACCCATCCCTTCACCTTCTCGGGGCACCCATGATACAGAACCAGTATTATCCCCATGCGCGACCACACCTTCCATCGATCTCCCCTCGCTACCCTTCGATACCTTGGTATCGGCTTTGCTGGACCATCTCCTCAACATCCCAGAAGCCAACCTCACTCCCCACCAGCTAGCCATCCTCGATGCCCTCCTCTCTTCCCCTGAAACCAAGAGCAAGTGCCATGACAGTCCTCGTGGTCGCAAACGTTCCCATGAGGGGGAGAACAATCGGCCACGAACACTCGAGCAAACTGCTTTAGACACGAACACTCCAACCTGAAACCTCTACAAACCAACAACCACCCGTAACCAAACTTTCTAGCCTGGTCGAGCTAGATGAAACATCCCTAGGCGTATCTCCTAAAGATACCAACCGAGGAGTGGATGGAAGTCCTGATGATGCTACTACTGGTACATCTTATAAGTTAGACCATCAGTTAGAACCTCGTTCGAAGCTAATGACAAGGGGAAATCCTAGTGACCCCGGTGTCCCAGTTAACAGGTCTCCGTCACTACAAGATCAACCAGCTACTACCATTCTGTCATCAGATGAAATGCACGATCAACTTGAGGATATCATCATTCACGACAAATGGCCCAGACAGTGGACGGAGATGGATCAAATCATGCAGGATGAAGAATGTGAAGATATGCAAAGGAATTGGTTCTTACGAGAACTCATAAACAAATGTGCAGAGGAGATAATCAGGCTTGAGGATGATGAACGAAAGGAAGGGGAAAACTACAAGGAAACTCAGAAAGAACTTGAATCTGTTGTCAGACAAACGACGGGATGACTTCCCAAGACAAAGAAACCTTGGGAAAATGTACGCATCAAAGCCCCCTTCCAAGAGGAAATCAGAGAGCGTATATGGCGTAGACCAGAGAAAGTCAGACCTCTGAACGAACTAAAGCTGCGTGGACTCACCCATCTCAAAGGAAAGCAGGCAGGAGGTCATCTTCATATGCTGATGCAACGGTCAACCGGGACTCAACGAGAGCTGATGGAACAGGATCTGAAATCCAACATTCTCCCAATTCATCAAATCCTATAGGTCAAGTCTAAGGATTATCATGGAGTGAGATTCTACTCTTACAAACTTCAACGCACCGACGGGAGTGAATTCACATGCCAGGAAAACGATTTCATTATGCTCAAACCAGACGACATCTATCAAATGTTCATGGCATAAAGATACCTCCCAGTCAGACAAAGCAGAACATACAGCGAAGGCCTCGCAGCAATCAAGAGGTTCATGCTCAGACAAGTCAGAGTTCACTTATCTCACGACCTACAGATGGCTATCGAGTGCAACTTGACAAAAACAAATCTAACAAAGCCTAGACTGTATGGTCCAGAGCTCGAGGACTTCCCTGCATACCACATCTTCTTCACACCGCCAGCAGTCACATATCTCAACCACAAGAATGAAAAACGCCTGATGATGGTTAGCGAAGTTGAGAAATACTGTGATGGAACGCTGAAGATCATCAGAGAACAGCTGCTGAAGATGAAGGAACAGCTAGAGCAAAAACTTGAGGAGGCATCGTTATACATTCAAAAGGAACATTCAACACTCGAAATCATTCTAAAAGCCATCGACGATCGCCTGGACAAGAGAAACATGCTGAGACAATATGAGCACGCGCTAAATATGAGGAAGCACTATTTCAAAGCTCAGAAGCAATAACAAGGTGGCACTTGATCACAAAGGGGGAGATTGTTGAAGATCATTTAATTGTGAATCAAGTTTGTCACCTATCTTGTAATAGATTAGCTTTATATTATCCGTGTACTCAATATTTGTATTTATTAGGTTAAAGAATATGGGACCAAGTGTCAGGCCCATATCAGGCTGAAAGCCTTTTCCGCCAACCCTATACCTGCGCATATAAAAAGGCGCCTCAGGTTTAGGGTTGCGTTAACTTTCGTACTCGTTCCAAATAGCCTTAGCGCAAATTCTTCTCTGTACGAGTTCACGGTATATCAAAGAAGGTTTACATCGATCTATCTGTGTTCATATTTACTGTTAATCTTCTACTTGTTATACTGTTATTCTTTGCTATAATAGAAAACGGGGACTAACACATGTGCTCCCAGGATTGGTCCTTCTTATTTCAGCCACATATGACCATATCTTCTTGAAGTAATCTTCTTCTTCACCTTTCAATTTTCTCTTAGCCTTACTTATTGCTTTATAAGCTTGCCTGAGACTCAAATGGAATCGTTCTTCAGTACATACTTTCTATCTAAATTCTTTGGTTTTCCAATTTGAGTGACCATCAATCTCCTTGAACCACATATTTGCTACCTTGCTTGAGTTCACCATTTTGTTGTGATAGACCCAAGAGAAACCTTCATGTGTGTCATGGTAATGTAAAATCCTCCAAGAATGAGAGTTCATTACCTTTCTAAGATTCATCTTCCATGGGCAGCCTATATGCTTGCAGTCCACAACAACCTGTTCCTTATCATTTTTGACAAACCTCACCTCTTTACCATTCTTTAATGCATGATTTTCCACAGCTTCTTTGAATTCCTGTTTGGTGCCAAATGTCAAACCCAGACTAAAGGTAAGGTCTTTCATATCAGTCTTGGCACAGAATTTAGTCCACTTCTCAGAGTCAGTGTCAGATTCATGTATGGAACCATCATCAGACAAGTTAGGATCCGGGTCCACCATTGAAGCTTGAGTAACATTTTCTTGTCCTTCACTACTGCTGTTTAACCCTCCATGAGTAGAAAACACAGCATCCTCCTTAGAAATGAAGTCTTCCAAATCAGAGTCATCCTCATCCCCAGAAAAGTGTTCTAAGTCCTTCTCACTGAAGTCACTATCTTCAGGGTCATCATTCATCTTCAGTATCACCACTGGGTTCTAATTTTATCCAAAACTCCATCACCTTACCAACATTTCCATCATTCACAATCCCCAAAACCTCTGTCTCATTATTTAGTTGCTTTAGGGACTCATTCTCATGTGAATAGGAATACACAGTCATTACCTTTTTTGTGCAACCAAGTTCTTGTAATTTCTCATTCAACTCAATCAAACCGAACTCATCAACCTCTAGATCATGAAAATTATGGATTGACCCTCCCAAGTATGAAGGTTTATCCATGTGATTTACTTTTCCTCCATTAAACAACCTCAAAGTAAAAGTGTTTCCACAGTTGGTTGCACCTGTTTTATAAATGAGGTCAATAATGTCTTTAATAGATTAACACAACACCATAAATGAATTTCATAATTACTAGTTCAAAAAAAAGAAAATAAAAGCACGTATGGGTCTAAGCTTGCGTAAAGATAAATGTAAACTGGTCTCATGTCTTAAATGGTTAAAGACAACCGGCCAGGGGAATCTAAACAAAAAAAAAACACATGCCTACCCTACCATGTGAAGGAATAAAGGGAAAAAGGGAAAAGGAAAAAGGGAAAAGGGAACCTCAACATAAAACCCCTAACATGTGCAAACACTGCAAACACCGTATATATAAACCTCAGTTCAACCTTATATTCATTATTTTCTTCCACTCTTTAAAAAAAGTTCACCCTCTTACCTTTATAACCAGCATTTGTTAGAGAACGCCGTTCAGCACTTGTTCCTTCTCCTTCACGCCAGCGGTCCAGACGGGTCCTCATTGTTCGAACGGTTTTGGGGATTTTTCAAGCTCACGGAAGCTTTCTTCAGAGGGAGAAGAGAGTTCGGTTTTTGAGGTAGAGGGAGACGACCGTATTAGCTCAACATTAAGTTAACTTAATTGAGTAGTTTATTAGGTAGCCATTTTTTAATTTAAATTTACTAAAATGCCCCCAATAAATGTTCATTAATTGGTTTCCGGTCAAATTTAGCCGGAATTGTGGTCGGAAGGACCACATGTGGTTATGTGGAAAAGGTCAAGGACTACATTTGGTTAAATTGAAAGTCAAGGGATTAATGGGGAAGTGGCACAATAGTCATGTGACCAAAAGTGGATTTTTTTCCGATATAAAATTAACTAATTATTTGGATGTACTCTACGGCGTCTAATTTGTTGTTATTTTCTTTGCATAATTTTATACGGTATATGTTAGTACCCAATTTTGATACTTAGCACATGTACATTGTGTCTCAATTTTATTAGCATTATGTGACAAAATAAATGTACAATTTTTGAGACTAATGAAATATTACCGGAAAAGTAAAAATGCAATAAGGTAATTTTTATTTACCTTAATAGGAGATTTAGATCCTACCGGCATATATTATTCAGCTCAAAAATTAATTAAATGTCACATTTGAAAGAAAAGAAACTCGAATAATACATACATTGAATATGTATGATTGAAGACAAATTTGACCGGCATTTAATGCCAAATATGTACTGGGGTCCAGAGCAGTGTACGCACACATGGGACTGACTCCTGAAGTGAAGGTTGGACGGCTGAATAATGCAAGACAAAGAAATCACCGGGAAATCAGCTCCAACACAAGAAGACGAATGTACAAATCGTCCTTGTCAACTTTCAACAAACAGGATTCATCCATCCTAACCAACGGATGAGATCAATCAACTGGAGTAGCCTATAAATATAGGCTGAAACGAAAGTTTCTAACCAAGCTTTGAGCATCCAAAGTAGAGAAAAATATCCTTCGAGCATTCAAGAGCTATCTAGCAAAAGAGAAAGTGAAAACTTAACTTTACTCTCTGCTTGGACTCATGCTTCACTAAACTTCCAGTTCATAAGCTATTTATTGCTAAATCATAGAAGTTTAGTTCCTAGTTGGAGGTTAGAACTTTCTTGTAACATTTCACAAATTGTTGTAAACACTCAGGAGAACAGTTGTTCGGATCCTAAGGTGCGGATAGATAGATAGAGTACCCATTAATCCCCACTGGATTAATTGAGAAAAATCTAAGGACTGGGTAACTTTGAGTGGTGCTATACTCACTGTGAAAAACCTTCAATCTAGGCCTAAGTGTTGTAAAGGCTAGATTGTCACTAAGTGTATTGGCTTAATACTTTAGTGAAATCCATCCGAAAGAGGGTGGGACTGGACGTAGGAGGATTACACCACCTCTGAACCAGGATACACTGTGTGTTGATTTACATTTATTCAACAAAGCACACACTTAGCATTTCTCACAAAAAGATTGAAGTTTGCCAGCAGAATCCTTAGCAGTTGTCTTAACTGACCCAACTGCTTATCCTACTGCTTAATTACTTACTTTCTTTGAGACTATTTTCACACAAGAGACGTGCATCAATATCACTAAAAGGTCTGTTCTATCAGTTTCCAGAAATTCATTTTCTAAGTATAGCAGGTGCCTTAGCAGTTCCCTGGTGACCACCCAACTGCTGAGCCCTCTACTCATATACACTTGTTTCCCTTGAACATCTCAACATCACCAGACTCTCATAACATCACGAATAAGAAGGTTTGCTTAAACTGATCTCTGAAAATCATCTTATAACCTAAGCAGGTGACTCAGTAGTTCCCTCATTACCACCCAACTGCCGAAATCACTGCTCCAGTAAAACTTCGCTTTACTCCTATTAAAGCACCTTTTCAGACAACCCTCATCATTCTAAACAATATTCCATAATCCCTTTCATCATAAAGTCAATATCTCTCTAGCAGTTGCCTCAGTAGTTCCCTGCTACCTAGCCAACTGCTAAGCCAACTGCCAAGCCAACTAGTAGCTATCTAAGTCAAACCTTCTCCAAGTTAGAAAGTGGTTATACACTAATTACACAAAGGGTAAAGACTTCCGTTGTGCATCTATAAATCTCTCAAAAGATTATAGATTAACTCTTTTAGAGGGAAAACGTTTCAAAGTTGAAAAAGATTTAAAAGTCTATTCACCCCCCCCCCCCCCTTTAGACTTTTACCTTACCCGGGACCATCAAGTGGTATCAGAGTAGAGTGTTCCTAGAGTCATTTACTGACTATTCTGAACTAAAGATCCAAAACCACTTCACCTCCCAAACACTTTCTAAAAATGGATAGTCAACTAGCCAAAAATCTCTTGTTCAACTTGAACAAATTCGATGATTGGAAAATCAGGATGAAAGCACATCTCAGTGTTTTACATGATGAAATGCTAGAGGTAATTACTGTTGGATCTATCAAAATCATGAAGGTCAGCACCTGTAGAACTGATGATCAAGAGAATATATACATTCCTAAACCAAAACTGGAATGGACAGTTGAAGATAGGAAGAGGAATAATCTGGATAACATTGCCAAAGATATTCTCTTTAAATCTGTTGATGAATCCATATTTCCCAGAATCATGAAATGTGAAACTGCAAAGGATGTGTGGGATGAGCTCATAAAGATTGGAGCTGGTGATGAACAAGAAAAGGATAACAAACTGACCATAGCCCTCAAGAGATTTGAGGACTTCAAGATGCTGCCAAATGAGTCTATTCATGAGATGGAATCCAGGTTCCTAAAAATCACAGCACAGGTCTCAGACCTAGGGAAAGATCTACCCCAAAAGGAGATTTCCCTTAAAGTCTTGAGAGGCCTGCCATCAAAGTGGCATATGAAGGTGACTGCTATGAGAGATAGCAGAGATCTCAGAACTTTGTCAACTGACAAACTCTTCAGTGATCTCAAAGCATATGAATTTGAGATTAAGGAGATCAAAGATGAAAAGGAAGAAGAATCCAAGACACTGGCCTTAGTGTCTGAGCCAAGCACTTCAAAATCCAGTGAAAAATCCGTCAACAATATCCTCACTGAAGAGCAGTTTGCTATGTTCGTGAGGAAGTTTAAAATATTCATGAAGAAGGAGGGAGCTGCTTCAAAGAAACCATACAATCTGCCACCTAGGGGAGACAAGGGAGACCTAGGGGAGACAAGGGAGCCAAGCACTTCAAAATCCAGTGAAAAATCCGTCAACAATATCCTCACTGAAGAGCAGTTTGCTATGTTCGTGAGGAAGATTAAAAGATTCATGAAGAAGGAGGGAACTGCTTCAAAGAAACCATACAATCTGCCACCTAGGGGAGACAAGGGAGACCTCAATCCAACGAGGAAACTGTTCTATGCTACAACTGTAGACAACCAGGACATTACAAAAATGAGTGCCCTCTGCCCTTAGCCCAAAAGTATCAAGGGCAGCATGGAACTGGTCAAAAAGCTGGTTACAAGAAGGATTTCAAACGCAAAAGACAGCCCTTTGTAAGTGAAAAGAAAAAGGAGGAACCCAAAACTGATGATGAAAGCAGCTCGAGTGATGAGAGCTCCTCTTCGGATAGCTCAGAAGAAGCACTTCTTTGCTTAGGATCCTGGCAGATGGATGAAGAAGACAGCAGGTGCCTCACTGGAGAAAACAGCAGGTGGCTCAGTGAAGATGATGAAAGCTACTCCCCCATTTGCTTAATGGCCAAGGACCACTACAACGATGTTGAGGTAACATCCTGCTCTTCCTATATCTCTAGTAATTCTAGACCAAACAATATCACACTGGAATCTTTGTTACAAGACTTCCAAAAAGTCCAAAATCACCATGTTCTCTTTAAAGCTGAAAATGATAGACTGAAACAATACATTAAGGCCATTCATGCTAAATTACTAGATGCCTTAAGAAAAAATGATGTCTTAGAAAAGGAGAACATAGAGCTGAAAAACTCCAGCACGGATAGTAAAAACTTTCACCCTACTGCTGAAGTTATTCTAAATAGGAAGAGAAGAGGTCTTGGTTACTCATCCCCCACTAGACGCACTCAAAACTGTACATCTACAAGCCATCAACCAAACACAAGAAAGATAATCTACCAAAAAATCCATTCCCCAAATGTTCCCACAAGAAGGAACCAACCTGCTTCCAAACCAAAATCCAAACTCCTGTATAAATCAACACCTCCTAACCATCAAAACACAAGAACCCGTTGGCAACCAACCAATAAGACCAACCACAGCCAAAATACCAAGCAGACCCCTCAAACCAATAATCCATTTCCCACATCAAGAAGGAAAAGGATTAATAAATACATAGCCATCCCCTATGATTACAACACCTCAAATGGCTATAGACCAATCTGCTTAGAGCTTAATGGTTCTAGATGGGCATGGATGCCTAAACTTGTACAAGGGAAGTCGCCCACTAACTTGTGGGCTACTGCTCAACACTAATCTATACAGGAAGGTGCTGGAGCAGCTGAAACACAAACGTGGTACATAGATTCAGGCTGCTCCAGGCACATGACGGGCAGCAGGCGGCTCCTGTCAAACTATACAGCAAGGGAAGGACCCAAAGTGACATTTGGGAATGCGGAAAAACAAGGAGAAACCAAAGGAGCTGGAGATCTATCAATCAATGGACTTACAATCCAAAACATATCCTATGTTAAGGGTTTGAAGTTCAATCTCATAAGCACAAGCCAGCTCTGTGACAATGGCTATAATGTTACATTCTCCAAAGACATCTGATTGATTAGAGATGTCAAAAATGACAAAATTGTGCTCTATGGAAGAAGAAGGAAGGACATGTATGTGGTTGATTGGAGCTCAGCTAAGGAAGGGATCTGCTTGGTGACAAAGGCAAACTCAAATTTGAGTTGGGAATGGCACAACAAATTAAGCCATCTCAACTTCAAAACAATCAACAAACTGTCCAGAAAAGAACTGGTGAAAGGACTCCCTGAAATCAACTTCAAAAAGGACCATCTCTGTGATGCTTGCCAAAAAGGAAAACAAACCAAGGTATCATTCAAATCAAAGGAAGTGGAATCATCAACTAGGCCCTTAAACCTTTTACACCTTGACTTGTTTGGACCAGTTGAACCAACAAGTTTAAGTGGTAGAAGGTACACCCTGGTTGTAGTTGATGATTATTCTAGATACACTTGGACCATATTCTTAAAGAAGAAGAATGAAACAGAGAAGAAACTCCCTGAATTGATGAAATTAATTCAAAATGAGAAAAGTCTCTCAATCCAGAAGATTCGGTCAGATAGAGGTACTGAATTCCTCAACTCCATCATAATTCAATACTGTTAAGAAAATGGAATCCATCATCAAACCTCAGCAGCAAGAACACCTCAACAAAATGGTGTTGCTGAAAGAAGGAATAGAACACTCAAGGAAGCTGGAAGGACAATTCTAGAAGCAACTGGATTACCCAAAAGAATTTGGGCAGAAGCAATCAACACGGTTTGCTACACTCAAAATAGAAGTCTTATTCATAAGACTCACAAAAAGACACCATATGAGTTATGGAAAGAAAGGAAGCCAAATGAACTATGGTGGTAGAAGAATCAATCCATGTGGTTTTTGAAAACCACCCCACTGCTCAATTAAAAGATGAAGGTGAGTCATCCAAATCAAAGGACACTGGAAATGCTCCAAGTTGCCTTCCAAATAATAATGTTCAAAAAGATGGAAAGATAGTTGACACAAACGGAAGCCCACTGCCAGCAGTTGACTCAAACGGCAGCCCACTACCAGCAGTTGACTCAAATGGCAGTCCACTGCCCGCAGTTGACTCAACTGTCAGGCCACTGCCAGCATGTGACTCACCAAAAGACAACCTTCTAGGCACTCATGACATTCCTAATCATCCTATTCTACCAGAGGATAGTGAAGAAGAAGAGGAGGAGGATGAACAACAAATTCTAACCAAAACAACCACATCTGACATTAGATGGTTGAATAAACATCCTCCTCACCAAATAATTGGAGACATCAATACAGGGGTTCGTACCAGATCAGCAATTCAGAGAGAAGCACTATTCTCATGCTTCATCTCTTAAATTGAACCAAAGAAAATTGAAGAAGCCCTACTTGACTCTGACTGGATACAAGCTATGCAAGAGGAGCTCAACCAGTTTGAGAGAAACAATGTTTGGGAGCTTGTGTCCAGACCCTATCATCAACATGTGATAGGAACTAAATGGGTATTCAGAAATTAAATGGATGAGGAAGACACCATTGTCAAGAACAAGGCAAGGCTGGTAGCCAAAGGCCACTGCTTGGAAGAAGGTATAGATTTTGATGAAACCTTTGCTCCTGTTGCCAGATTAGAAGCAATAAGAATATTCTTGGCTTATGCTGCACATAAGCAATTCACAGTCTATCAAATGGATGTGAAGAGTGCCTTCCTAAATGGTCTACTATAAGAGGAGGTCTATGTGGAGCAACCTGCTGGTTTTGAAATCAATAGAGAGAAGGATCAAGTCTACAAATTACACAAGGCTCTCTATGGACTCAAGCAAGTCCCAAGAGCATGGTATGACACTCTCTCTGAATATTTAGTGAATAATGGGTTCACTAAAGGAAAAGTAGACAAGACACTATTTAAAATAGAAGAAGGCCCCCACATTCTGCTTGTTCAAATCTATGTTGATGACATAATTTTTGGAAGCTCAAATCAAGCATTATGTGAGAAATTTTCAACTCTCATGCAAAGCAAATTTGAAATGAGCATGATGGGAGAGTTGAACTATTTCTTGGGACTACAAGTGAAGCAGACTCCACAAGGTATCTTCATCAACCAAGCCAAATACACTAGAGATCTCATGAAGAAATTCAAGGTTGAAAATAAGTCTACTGTGAAAATTCCCATGAATACATCCCAAGGTCTAAGTCAGGATGAAGATGGCAAAGATGTTGATCCCACACTTTATAGAGGTTTGATTGGTTCCTTGTTATATCTTACCACTAGTAGGCCAGATATTTCCTACTCAGTTGGTGTGTGTGCAAGGTTTCAATCAAAGCCTAAAGAAAGCCATCTCCTAGCTGCAAAGAAAATATTGAGGTATCTAAAAGGTAATCCTAACTCTGGATTATGGTACCCAACAAATGGAGGATTTGAACACTATGGATACTCAGACTCTGACTTTGCTGGATGCAAAATTGATAGAAAAAGTACCTTAGGTACTTGTCAATTAATTGGTGGAAGACTTGTCTCTTGGTTCAGGAAGAAACAAAATTCAATTGCTACTAACACTGCTGAAGCTGAATACATAGCTGCAGGCAGCTGCTGTGCTCAAACACTATGGATGAAACAGCAATTGAAGGATTATGGAGAAGAGGCAAATGAGATTAGCATCATGTGTGATGACACAAGTGCTATTGCAATCACTCACAATCATGTGTTTCACTCAAGAACCAAGCACATTGAGACCAGACATCACTTTATTAGAGAACATGTTGAGAAGAAAACCATCAAGCTTGAGTACATCCCCATGGAAAAGCAGTTGGCTGACATCTTCACCAAGCCATTGAATGAAGCTAGATTCAACCAACTAAGGCAAGAGCTTGGAATGCTAGATGACCTAGATCAAGTGAAGGAATAACCCTGCACCTATTCAGGGGGGAACTTGATTACAAAATCAAGGGAGAATTCCTAGCCACCTGCTGAGGGGAACTGTTATGAAATACTTAGGAGTAGCCACATGCCAAAGGTAAGCTACTTAAAACCACAAGGAATGAAGCATTCAGGTCCAAGAAAGTCACTACTAGACTTTCAAGTCAAAATTCGAGCAGTTGGCTCAGCAGGTGACTGCGCACTAGCAGCAGTGGGCTCAGCAGGTGATTACTAACCAGCCCACCGCTACCCAATCAAAGAGAGGAACTATCACCAATACTTTCATAGAAGGATTAAAAACGGACTAGAAAGAGAAGGAAAGCAAATGGAGGTAAAAACAGTGGTGCACAAGTTCGAGCAGGTGCCTGCCAGCAGGTGACTGCCTCAGGAGCAGGTCACTGTCTCAGGTCAGCAGTTGGCTCAATTTCTGACGAAAATACATCGAATTACAACAAATAACCTATATCATCTTGATCCTCTCATATCAAGGATTCCATAAAGGTAATTTATGATCTCAGAAAATATCAAAATCTTACCCAAGCTTGAGCCCCCTGCTACCAGTGTGAACAAAGAAACCGGCAATTAATACCAGCCGTATTCTCCAACGGCTATATTCCAACGGCTAGTTCCTGATAGCCTATAAATACATCCTCCGTACAAATCACTATCACTTTTTGCATTCTATTTCTACCTATCTTAAAGCTCTCAAACTCTCTCTTAACATTCTCAAAAGCTCTCTTACACACAACCACCGCAAACCATTCCATTCTCCATATACATCCAAATGGCATCCATTGATCAAATCGCCAAGTCCATATTCACTGGGTCCATCCTGAACACCCCAAAAATCCTTGAGAAAGCAGAGAACAAGGATCTCATTGATAAACCCAGTATTTAACAATCAAACAATCTATAGCAGTTAAGAAGAAGCAGATAGAAAGATATGTCGATATTATACACGAATCTGGTATACCGTATGAAACCCGCTGCTCTCCCTGGAGAAGGAGAGCAGCGGAAACCCTTCTCTCTCTATCTCGCCTCTTTGTCCCAGCCTCTTTTCGTTTGTTAGGGTTCCGTAAGTTAGCCTCCTTTTATAGGAGAAGTTGGCTAACTTACGGGTTACACGGAAGCCCCCGGGCTGATACACATTTGTGGCCCGTATTACACGTTTAATTGAAAACTACACAAATACAAAGATAACTAACTAGATTGAACACCATAAAATATTCCCAACAATCTCCCCCTTGGTGATCAATCGTGTTGAATCAGCATTGCAGCGCATATATCTTTGTCTTTGTTGTTATTGAGCTTCCTTTGTCTTTGAACCTGACTTCTGAGGAAGGCTGTCTGAAGAAATCCTTGCAATCTCCCCTTTGATGTCTTCTTGACAATTTGATCTTTGATGCTGGGGGTTGAGGGACCTTCAGTATCTTGCATGTAGTCCTTGCCTTCCAGAAGTTGCTCTTGATCAGCTTGGATGAAGTCCCGTGATGCCTTTAGAATGAATGTCCTTTGGAGAATAGGAGACGCCCATGGAATTCATCTTCAACAGATTGAGTATCTGACCTTTGTCCCCTCCACAATGTAGTCTTTTTGACTGTTTGGAATGAATGCATTTGAGGAGAACTTGTCGGTGGCACAACGGAACATAATGATTGTTGATTTGTGAGTGTAGCTGACCATTTGATTTGAGTTGTAGAGACAGCAGAGAAGGTGTTGATTTTTGTGATGGAGGAGTGAAGTGTCCCCGAATGATTTGTTCAATGTTAACAGCATGTGGACCACTCTCCCCCTCATGACGATCCGATGAATCGGGACGTCATGCTTTTATTCTTTTATTCTGCGGAAATATAACAGGAAACAAACAGAAAGAGTGATAAAAGCCCCCCGGGGTCGTGTAGACACCCGTTTTCATCACTATAGAGATAAACTCTAAAGCAATGGCCTGAAAATGTTGGTGATTCTTATGTTGCAACAGCAGGACTTCCTTCCAATCATTAGTCTACATCTGCAATAGATGAGACCTATGGAAGTTCTCGCGGGTCTTTGAAGACCTGCAACTGACTCAAAAAGTGCGTCGGTGTCCTAGAAAATTCAAAACATTTGGGAGTGAGGTAACTAGACATGACGTGATCAATGAAAGTTCAGTGGCATGGGGCTAAGGCCATTGTAGTCAGTATTACTTGCCTCGTAAGGAGATAGTAATGAGAGATGCGGTTCCCCGTGAAATATGATTAAACACATGTCTGTTGGGAGATAAGTGAGTGGTCTTGGATAGGGTTCAACATGCACTGTTGGACAAGATACAGTGACTTCTACCCAAGATCTGATTAAATCAGTCCTGAACCTATTTGGGAATTGTCCAGAGTATTTGAGTGGCTAGGAGTAAATGTTCAATACATAGCAGGCAGTTGAGGTAGCAGACTCATCATTGATTATTGTTTTACTTCTCACTTGAGCCTTCTGCTTCCTAATGCTCATAATTTTCACTCACTCACTTGCTCACTCACTCACTTGTGCTCGGCTTTGTCCCTTGGGTAGGCTTAGTTGGGTTACTAAGCCATAGGGACATGTTCTCTCATTACTTTCTTCATTTTCTCTCTGTACTCCCCCTCAACTGGAGCACTCGGTATGCTTTGTCATTGTTAGTGTTAAACCCATAATTTAACAAACAACAACCATAGCAAGAAGAATAAGAAGCAGATAGGAAGAAATCGACAAGATTAAACCCAAATCTGGTATACCGTATGAACTGTCTGCTGCTCTCCCTGGAGAAGGAGAGCAGCGGCAACCCTAATCTCTCTCTATCTCGCCTCCTCGTCTCTCAGCCTCTATCGATTTGTTAGGGTTCCCGTAAGTTAGCCTCCTTTTATAGGAGAAGTTAGCTAACTTACGGGTTACAAGGAAGCCCACGGGCTGATACACATTTGTGGCCCGTATTACACGTTTAATTAATAACTACACAAATACAAAGATATTTAATTAGATTGGACACCATAAAATATTCCTAACAATCTCCCCTTTGGTGTTCAATCATGTTCAATCAGCATTGCAGTGCGGATATCTTTGTCTTTGTTGTTATTCAGCTTCCTTTTACTTTGAACTTGACTTCTGAGGAAGGCTATCTAAAGAAATCCTTGCAAATCTCCCCTTTGATGTCTTCTTGACAATTTGATATTTGATGCTGGGGGTTGAGGGACCTTCAGTATCTTGCATGTAGTCTTTGCCTTCCAGAAGTTGCTCTTGATCAGCTTGGATGAAGTCCGGTGACGCCTCTAGAATGAATATTCTTTGGAGAATAGGAGACGCCCATGGAATTCATCTTCAGGACACGAGTATTTGACCTCTGTCTCCTCCACAATGTAGTCTTTTTGACTATTTGGAATGAATGCATTTGAAGAGAACTTGTCGGTGGCACAGCGGAACATAATGATTGTTGATTTGTGAGTGTAGCTGACCATTTGATTTGAGTTGTAGAGATAGCAGAGAAGGTGTTGATTTTTGTGATGGAGGAGTGAAGTGTCCCAGAATGATTTGTTTAGTGTTAACAGTATGTGGACCACTCTCCCCCTCATGACGATCCGATGAATCGGGACGTCATGCTTTTATTCTTTTATTCTGCGAAAAAAAAACAGGAAACAAACAGAAAGAGTAAATGATAAAAGCCCCTCGGGGTCGTGTAGACACCCGTTTTCATCACTATAGAGATAAACTCTAAAGCAATGGCCTGAAAATGTTGGTGATTCTTATGTTGCAACAGCAGGACTTCCTTCCAATCATTAGTCTACATCTGCAATAGATGAGACCTATGGAAGTTCTCGCGGGTCTTTGAAGACCTGCAACTGACACAAAAAGTGCGTCGGTGTCCTAGAAAATTCAAAACATTTGGGAGTGCGGTAACTAGACATGACGTGATCAATGAAAGTTCAGTGGCATGGGGTTGAGGCCACTGTAATTAGTATTACTTGCCTCGTAAGGAGGTAGTAATGAGAGATGTGGTTCCCCGTGAAAAATGATTAAACACATGTCTGTTGGGAGACAAGTGAGTGGTCTTGGATAGGGTTCAACATGCACTGTTGGACAAGATGCAGTGACTTCTACCCGGGATCTGAATAAATTCAGTCTTGAACCTATGGGGATAGTCCAGAGTATTTTAGTGGCTAGGAGCAAATGTTCAATTCATAGCAGGCAATTGAGGTAGCAGACTCATCATTGATAATTGTTTTTCTTCTCACTTGAGCCTTCTGCTTCCTAATGCTCATAATGTTCACTCACTCACTCGCTCACTCACTCACTTACGTTCGGCTTTGTCCCTTGGGTAGGCTTAGCTGGGTTTACTAAGCCATAGGGACATGTTCTCTCATTACTTTCTTCATTTTCTCTCTGTACTCCCCCTCAACTGGAGCACTCGGTATGCTTTGTCATTGTTAGGCACCGGGAAGGATAACATTGAACACTCCCCCTAAAATGTTGCATCCTTTGAGAGATTCCTTGCTTTGTCGGTGTAAGGCGCCATGAGGAGAAAACTGAAACTCCCCCTCAGAATGTGCAAGGTTTGATTGCTCACAGCTTGTCATACCCGCCATGTGTGTAGAGAAATCTGAACATGTACCACACGTGACGGTTTCCCTGAGCTCATCATGTAGAATTTCAGCATATTGATGATCACATAATGTTGACGAGTCAGGGGAGGCTTCAGCAGTTGATTGTTGATTGTTGTAAGATGACCGTTGACGCGAGGTTGATTGAATTATCTACGATTTTCAGACCTTTACATTGAAGTTTAGAAAAGCTTTGACCTCAGGGTTGACATTGAAAGAATTTGAACAGATTTGCCTAAGTTTTGACCTGGACATCGGTGATTTACAATGTTTGTCGGAAAACTAACGTTTTGACCCTCAAGGACTGCAAGTGAGGGCGCGTGAGAATGGGTTCTGGGACATAACCCGAGAATGAATGTAGATCTTTTCGTTAGCTTTCCAACAAAAAAAAGTTTGCTCAAATCGGATCACCGAGTCAAAAGTTATGGCCAAAACAGTGCGGTGTCGCAGAAAATCTCTAATTTTGAGTTTTTGAGGAATTTCTTCGAAGATGAGGTTCTCGATGTTGAATATCGAGAGCAGGTGGATTTTAAACAAAATTCTAATGCAATACCTCGAAATCCTAATCTCGAGGTTTAAATCTCGAGATTACAATCTAGAGGTTGCCTCGAAGAATAATGGCGAAATCCACCTGCAAAACAAAACTCAGAATATCGAAATCTGCAAAATTTCAAAATGTTTGGAACATCGAAAACTTTGGAGTTTCGAAAACCTCATGATCTCGAAAACTTGTTGTTTGAAAAACATCAGAACATCGAAAACTCCTGAAACATTTATAAGCAGGGAATTATTCAGAAATCCTATAATGTAAAGCTTCGATGAACTGCGAAGAATGTCAAGACTCGAATTATGAGTTCCAAGAAACTGCAAACTTTGAAAGATTCAAAACATCGAGAAATTTTGAAAATCTCGAAATCTTCAGAATGTCGAGATCCAAAATATCGAGATCCCAAATGTCGAAATCCCAAAACTCGAAATTCCAAAAGATTTTCAGAGGCAGAATGTCGAAAATCAGATGTTGAGATCTGAATATCGAGATCTAGGATTTTGATAAAGGAGGCCCGGTTTCGAGATTTAATATCGAGATTAGGATGTCGAGTTTTGAAATCTCGAGATTTCAAATGTCGAGAAGTAAATCTCGAGATTTGAGATGTCGAGAAGTGAAACTCGAAATATTATTTCGAGAAGTCAAATGTCGAGACCAGAAGTCGAGACCTTAAAATCGAAACCTCGATCTCGAGATTTGGATGTCGAGATCCTCAATGTCGAAATCCTGCAAAATTAAAACATCAATTTTTGAAAATCTGAAACCTGTTCTGAAAAGCCCTGAAGGTCGAGATTCTCCTGTATCAGTTTCAAGCCAAAAATGTTTCTGCAGCAGTGAAAAATAAGGATTTCGAGATCTCAATGTAGAGATCTTCGAAATATAAAAATTGCAGAAAACGAAAAAAGAGGTGTGCTGCTGGATCGGTTTTGAAAGGTGAGTCCAACAGTATGATTTTTACAAAATTTCATTCACAAACAAGATTACAGGAGCAAATCTCTACATCAAAGAAAACCAGAAGAAAAGCAGAGCAGTTCTTCGTTAGATCCAAAAAAATCGCAGATAGATTCAACCTGTTTCACGCCTCGGCTCTCTGATACCAATTGTTAAACCCATAATTTAACAAACAACAACCATAGCAAGAAGAATAAGAAGCAGATAGGAAGAAATCGACAAGTATAAACCCAAATCTGGTATACCGTATGAACTGTCCGCTGCTCTCCCTGGAGAAGGAGAGCAGCGGCAACCCTAATCTCTCTCTATCTCGCCTCTGCGTCTCTCAGCCTCTATCGATTTGTTAGGGTTCTCGTAAGTTAGCCTCCTTTTATAGGAGAAGTTAGCTAACTTACGGGTTACAAGGAAGCCCACGGGTTGATACACATTTGTGGCCCGTATTACACGTTTAATTAATAACTACACAAATACAAAGATATTTAATTAGATTGGACACCATAAAATATTCCTAACAGTTAGGCACCGGGAAGGATAACATTGAATACCCCCCCTAAAATGTTGCATCCTTTGAGAGATTCTTTGCTTTGTCGGTGTAAGGCGCCAGGAGGAGAAAACTGAAACTCTCCCTCAGAATGTGCAAGGTTTGATTGCTCACAGCTTGTCATACTCGCCATGTGTGTGGAGCAATCTAAACATGTACCACACATGACGGTTTCCCTGAGCTCATCATGTAGAATTTCAGCATATTGATGATCACATAATGTTGACGAGTCAGGGGAGGCTTCAGCAGTTGATTGTTGATTGTTGTAAGATGTCCGTTGACGCGAGGTTGATTGAATTATCTACGATTTTCGGACCTCTACAGTTAAGTTTAGAAAAGCTTTGACCTCAGGGTTGACATTGAAAGAATTTGAACAGATTTGCCTAAGTTTTGACCTGGACATCGGTGATTTACAATGTTTGTCGGAAAACTAACGTTTTGACCCTCAAGGGCTGCGAGTGAGGGCGCGTGAGAATGGGTTCTGGGGCATAGCCCCAGAATCAATGTAGATCTTTTCGTTAGCTTTCCAACAAAAAAAAACGTTTGCTCAAATCGGATCACCGAGTCAAAAGTTATGACCAAAACAGTGCGGTGTCGAAGAAAATCTCGAATTTTTGAGTTTTCGAGGAATTTCTTCGAAGTTGAGGTTCTCGATGAAGAATATCGAGAGCAGGTGGATTTTAAACAAAATTCTAAGGCAATACCTCGAAATCCTAATCTCGAGGTTTAGATCTCGAGATTACAATCTCGAGTTTTAGATCTCGAGATTACAATCTCGAGTTTTAGATCTCGAGATTACAATCTCGAGTTTTAGATCTCGAGATTACAATCTCGAGTTTTAGATCTCGAGATTACAATCTCGAGTTTTAGATCTCGAGATTACAATCTCGAGTTTTAGATCTCGAGATTACAATCTCGAGTTTTAGATCTCGAGATTACAATCTCGAGTTTTAGATCTCGAGATTACAATCTCGAGTTTTAAATCTCGAGGTTTAAATCTCGAGATTACAATCTCGAGTTTTAAATCTCGAGATTACAATCTAGAGGTTGCGTCGAAGAATAATGGCGAAATCCACCTGCAAAACAAACCTCAGAATATCGAAATCTGCAGAATTTCAAAATGTTTGGAACATCAAAAACTTTGGAGTTTTGAAAACATTAGAAAATCGAAAACTTGTTGTTTGAAAAACATCAGAACATCGAAAACTTCTAAAAACATTGAAAGGCAGAGATTCATTCAGATATCTAAAAATGTAAAGCTTCGAAGTGTTCTGAACAGGAAAGATATCAAGTTTAGAAGAAATCAGTGATTCAAGAAACTCCAAACTTTGAAAAATTCAAAACATCGAGAAATTTTGAAAATATCGAAATCTTCCGGATGTCGAGATCCAAAACATCGAGATCCCAAATGTCGAAATCCCAAAACTCGAAATTCCAAAACTCGAAATTCCAAAACTCGAGATGTCAAACTCGAGATGTCAAAACTCGAGATGTCAAAACTCGAGATGACAAAACTCGAGATGACAAAACTCGAGATGTCAAAAACTCGAGATGTCAAAACTAAGGATGTCAAAACTCGAGATGACAAATCTCGAGATGACAAAACTCGAGATGACAAATGTCGAGATGTCAAATCTCGAGATTTCAAAAGTCGAGAAGGGAAATCGAGTCCCTAAATGTCGAGATCCTGCAAAATGAAAGCATCAATTTTTGAAAATCTGAAACCTGTTCTGAAAAGCCCTGAAGGTCGAGATTATCCTGTATCAGTTTCAAGCCAAAAACGTTTCTGCAGCAGTGAAAAATAAGGATTTTGAGATCTCAATGTAGAGATCTTCGAAATATAAAAATTGCAGAAAACGAAAAAAAAGGTGTGCTGCTGGATCGGTTTTGAAAGGCGAGTCCAACAGTATGATTTTTACAAAATTTCGTTCACAAACAAGATTACAGGAGCAAATCTCTACAAATTAGAAAAACAGAAGAAAAGCAGAGCAATTCTTCGTTAGATCCAAAAAATCGCAGATAGATCCAACCTGTTTCACGCCTCGGCTCTGATACCAATTGATAAACCCAGTATTTAACAATCAAACAATCTATAGCAGTTAAGAAGAAGCAGATAGAAAGATATGTCGATATTATACACGAATCTGGTATACCGTATGAAACCCGCTGCTCTCCCTGGAGAAGGAGAGCAGCGGAAACCCTTCTCTCTCTATCTCGCCTCTTTGTCCTAGCCTCTTTTCGATTGTTAGGGTTCCGTAAGTTAGCCTCCTTTTATAGGAGAAGTTGGCTAACTTACGGGTTACACGGAAGCCCCCGGGCTGATACACATTTGTGGCCCGTATTACACGTTTAATTGAAAACTACACAAATACAAAGATAACTAACTAGATTGAACACCATAAAATATTCCCAACACTCATGAGGTAACTTCTCAGAAAGCTAGAGACAACAGGACTTATGAAAATGGCCACCTACCCATACCCCTGCTTCTACCCCGAGGTAGTAGCAAAGTTCTACATCAACTCCACTCCTGAGACTCTGAAATCTATAATGAGGGGGTTCAAGATAGAGATAACAGAAGAATAAATAAAGGAACTGCTTTCTCTACTTGGGGAGGAAGCCAGAGACGTTGATGACATCACTCTTGACGAGCAAGGCTTCAAGGAAATGGTGTTCCTTCCAAAGGCTCAACACCTTAACACTCTCAAGGTGAAGAAGGGTATGATGGTACCAGAATATTCTCTTCTTATGGAACAGACAACCCTCATCATTCTAAACAATATTCCATAATCCCTTTCATCATAAAGTCAATCTCTCTCTAGCAGGTGCCTCAGCAGTTCCCTGCTACCTAGCCAACTACTAAGCCAACTGCCAAGCCAACTGGTAGCTATCTAAGTCAAGCCTTCTCCAAGTTAGAAAGTGGTTATACACTAATTACATAAAGGGTAAAGACTTCCGTTGTGCATCTATAAATCTCTCAAAAGATTATAGATTAACTCTTTTAGAGGGAAAAACATTTCAAAGTTGAAAAAGATTTAAAAGTCTATTCACCGCCCCCTCCTCTAGACTTTTACCTTATCCGGGACCATCAGGATAAAATTTTGAATACAGAGTATGTTACTTACATTAATGACTATGTATCACTATCAATTATTTAATGTACTCTTGAGTATTACCGATTATATATAAACTTTACTAACTAAATTTAACACAACAAATTTTGTAGTTACATAATGGCCAACATAAGCAAAAGAGAATTCGACGTTCTTGATCTGTCTGGTCAAAAATATTTGGAATGGAAAGTCGATGCTCTGGCACATCTTAAGGCTAATGGTTTAGAAGAAACAATTGAAGCCAATAATCTATCATCTTTCGAAGACAAAGCGAAAGCTATAATTTTTCTCCGTCACCACCTCCATGAAAGTCTCAAATCTGAATATCTTTTGGTTGATGATCCAAAAGAATTATGAGACAATTTACAGGAGATTTATGACTACCAACAAAAGGTCCTTTTGCCTAAGGATCGGTATGACTATATTTCTGCAATGTTCCAAATAACATCCAAATTAAAGTTATGTGAACAAAAAGTCACCGATGCTGATATGTTGGAGAAAACCTTTTCTACTTTCGGGCTCAACTGTTTCGAAAAAGGCCCAATCTTCTCGCGTATATAAAACCTCGCGAAAAACCCTTCCGTCCATATCTCACTGTATTTTCGCAAACTGTTTTTGCAAACCAGAGCTCCCTAATCCGTTCGTCTTCTTCTCAAAATTCTCTCCATCTCTGTTTTTCGAAAAAGGTAGTTAAACGGGAGCATCTCATCTTCTTGCTTCACTTCTCCTTCGCCATCGCCCATCTACTTTGTTTTCGAACGAAGAAAAAAAAACCTCTCGAAATCGTTCGTCAAAAAAAAAAGAGAGGGGTTTTAAGTTTAATTTCAAGGTCTAAATCTCATTGTATATCGTTTTTCGTATCTATTGATTATGTTTTTGCAGGTGGAATCATCTTTTCGAGATTTTATGATCTCGAGATTCACTTCTCCAGATCTCGAGTTCGTCGATTCGTCTTCGAGAAGAGATCTCGAGATTTGAATCTCGACATCTTGATCTCGAGATTTGAATCTCGAAATCTTGATCTCGAGATTTGAATCTCGAAATCAAGATCTCGAGATTTGGATCTCGAAATCTTGATCTCGAGATTTGGATCTTGAAATCTTGATCTCGAGATTTGGAACTCGAAATCTTGATCTCGAGATTTGGATCTCGAAATCTTGATCTCGAGATTTGGATCTCGAAATTTGGATCTCGACATTTGGATCTCGAGATTTGGACTTGAATTGTTTTTTTTAGAATCCACCTGCATAAATTGTCTGAAACCTGCAAAAACCAAAACTCTTTCAATCTAATCTCAGAGCAATCAAACCAATGAATTAATATGCTAACCCCCTGCTTTTACAGTTCATAATGGCAGGAACAACTCAAACACAGATTGACGACTCCATCTACCCAAAGGGCAAGTGGATCAAGGTGCTGGACAACAACTTCCAGCTAGACCTCAACGTATTCAAGTGCCAGAACCCAATCATTCCAGCCATAATGAAAGGTCACTATCTCTGGCCTGCACTTCACAACGCCAAACCAGTGCCAGAGATATACCTACAACAATTTTGGGGTCACATGCATACTGAATCAGCGAAGGATCGCTCCAAAATCAAGACTAAGCTGAATGGCATGCGCGTAATCCTGACGCCATCAACACTGCGAACTACACTAGCGCTGCCTGTTCACGACACGTATGATGCGTTGCCATCCATCTCTGATCTGCTCAAAGACGTGGCATCTCTCGGCTACACCTCAATACTGCCACAACTGTCAAACTTCAACGGAGCCTATCTCCATCACCCGTGGAAGAGTCTATTCGGACTGGTGAATAAATGCATGTCGCCAAAGCATGCCGGGTTTGACAAGTGCAACAAGCAGATCCTGCTAATCTTTCACGGCATTGCATTCAACAAAAACTACGACATGGCACAACTCTTCTTCTCAGAGCTCATGGACCTGGTCAAAGCAAAGGAGAAAAATAGGCCAGGTACCATCCCATACGCAAGGTGGCTAGGGCTGATTATCAACGACTGCATGACAGAGCACTCCTCCATCCCAAGACGCAGTACTGATCCACACTACACTGCTCCGAAGCTGCGGTACTTCAAATCAGACAAAAATCCTGTCTTCGGTCTGCGGATTCCTGGGTTTCTGCTCCAACTCGTCAAATCATCAAATCCGGCAGTCAAACAGTACCAAGAGAATATTGAGAGAACTGCCCCTATGGTTCAGCAAAACCCGGCTGGACCTACCCCGGGGACAAAGCCGAGTGTAGGTAAGGGTCCTAAGAAAGTCCAAAAGCCACAGAAACCAGTGGCCGGTTTGCCCCATGAAGGAAAGTCTGACGACTCTCTAGAGACGAGTCAGACGACTGAGGGCACCGAAACAGACGCTGAGGAATCTGCCGATGAGTCGTCGAGTGATGCTCAAACTAACACTGACGATGAGGCATCCGAGAGTGTGGGTACGGATAGCGAGGAGTCTGGCTCTGATGGTGATGATAATGACAGTGATGACGTTGAGCACACCTATGCTCTAATCAGAAAAGGAAAGCTGCATGTCGAATCTTCCAAGAAGATAACTGCTGAAGACGCAGCACCTATAATTGCAGGAAGACCAAAAGTCTTCACCATCAAAGAGCTGAAAACATCAAAAAGTGATCCCAGAGAAACAAACTGCTCCAAGGATGACTATGATGAAGCAACTCATACCATCAAGAATTCCAAAGATGTCATTATCCGGGACAAAAGGGCTAAGATTAAAAATGACAAAGCTGCTAAGTCAAAGCCCCAGCCTCGCGTCAGAAAGAGCCTCATAGATAAGGCTGACGAGCACATATTCGCTGGCTGCGATCCATTTATCCAGATAAGCCGAGCCGAATCCCTAAGTACAGGAACCGATCTTTTCGGTTCCCGGGTAGAAGTCGCAGCATCTGGCTCAACTGCGCAAGCATAGCCCTCACCTAGCCACTCGATATATAGCCTCTCAACAGGCTATCGTTTCAAAAGCACGGGACTCAACCCCCTCACTGGTTCCTTCCGAATCAGTTGAGCGTACTATTGACCTATCGCCCGAGGTCAAAACCCCTTCTTCAAACACATCGAGTCTAGGTGTCACTTTTCCTACATTTTCTTCATTTTCTAGGACACCTACACTTTTCACAGCACATAAAGGTGCACACACCCTAAAAGCAACAACCAGAGCGCAAGCTATGACGGTTGGAAGCCCTGCTACGCCTTCAATGATTCCATCATTGCACGCAGGCCACACATCAGCTATCTTCACTGATGCTGTGACAACAGTTACAAGCCCCGTAACTGGACACCCAACCTTTGAAGACGTCAACGTTCTGCTAAATCGCTTCCTAGATTCCACCATCAAACCATGGGTGCAAGATGCAATGACCGCTCTAGCACAGGAATTTAGGACCACCCAAGCGGTTCAGTCTGAACAACCCCCACCCCAACCTTCACCCGAACCCTTCATCTCCCATACACAACCAGTATACTCCACCCCTGTATCTCACCAATCCATCAACCAAATACCCAGGATACAGAACTAGTATACTCCCCACGCCCGACCACACCCTCCATCGATCTCTCCTCACTACCTTTCGAAACCCTGGCATCGGCCTTGCTGGACAATCTTCTAAACATCCCTGAAGTCAATCTTACCCTCCACCAGCAAGCCATTCTCGAAGCCCTCCTTTCTTCCCCTGAAACCAAAAGCAAATGCAAGGACAGTCCTCGTGGTCGCAAACGTTCCCATGAGGACCCCGATGATTCGGATCCTCATGAGGGGGAGAACAAGCGGCCACGACCACTTGAGCAAACTGCTTTACCTAGCCAAACTCCACAGCCCATTCAACCAGAAACCTCTACCAACCAACAGCCACCACCCGCAGCCAAAATCTCTAGCCTGGTCGAGCTAGACGCAACATCCCGAGGCGTATCTCCTAGAGATACCAACCGAGGAGGGGATGGAAGTCCTGATGATGCTACCACTGGTACATCTTTTACATCAGGCCATCAATTAGAACCTAGTTCAAAGCTGATGACAACGGGAAATCCTAGTGAACCCGGTGTTTCGTTCAACAGGCCTCCATCTCCAAAAGGTCAACCTGCCACTACCATTCTGTCGTCAGATGAAATGCATGATCAATTAGAAGATATCATTATTCACGACAAATGGCCCAGACAGTGGACGGAGATGGATCAAATCATGCAGGATGAAGAATGCGAAGATATGCAGAGGAACTGGTTCCTACGAGAACTCATCAACAAATGTGCAGAAGATATAATCAGGCTCGAGGACGATGAACGAAAGGAAGGGGAGAACTACAAGGAATCTCAGAAAACACTTGAATCAGTCGTCAGACAATCAGCGGGAAGACTTCCCAAGACTGAGAAACCTTGGGACAACGTACGAATCAAAGCCCCCTTCCAAGAGGAAATCAGAGAGCGTATATGGCATAGACCAGACAAAGTCAAACCTCTGAATGAACTGAAACTGCGAGGTCTTACCCATCTCAAAGGAAAACAGGCTGGAGGTCATCTACATATGTTGTTGCAAAGGTCAACCGGTACTCAAAGAGAGCTGATGGAACAAGACTTGAAATCCAATATTCTCCCTATTCATCAAATCCTGCAGGTTAAGGCCGAGGATTATCACGGAGTGAGATTCTATTCTTACAAGCTTCAAAGCACTGATGGGAGTGAATTTACTTGCCAAGAAAATGATTTCATCATGCTTAAACCAGACGATATCTATCAAATGTTTATGGCTTATCGATATCTTCCGGTCAGACAAAGCAAAACATACAGCGAAGGCCTTGCAGCAATCAAAAGATTCATGCTCAGACAAATCAGAGTGCACTCGTCTCACGACCTACAGATGGCTATTGAGTGCAACTTGACAAAAACAAATCTTACAAAGCCAAGACTGTATGGTCCAGAACTCGAAGACTTCCCAGCTTACCACATCTTCTTCACACCGCCAGCAGTCACATATCTCAACCACAAGAACGAAAAACGCCTGATGGTGGTTAATGAAATTGAGAAATATTGTGATGAAACGCTGAAGATAATCAAAGAACAACTGCTAAAGATGAAGGAACAACTAGAGCAAAATCTTCAGGAGGCATCGTCATACGTTCAAAAGGAACACTCTACAGTGGAGACCATTTTAAAAGCCATCGACGATCACCTAGAAAAGAGAAACATGCTAAGGCAATACGAGCATGCACTGAATATGAGGAAGCACTATTTCAAATCACAGAAGCAATAACTAAGTGGCACTTGATCACAAAGGGGGAGATTGTTGAAGATCATTTAATTGTGAATCATGTTTGTCATTTATCTTGTAATAGATTAGCTTTATTATTATTCCTTGTATTAAATAAGTGCATTTATTAGATAGAATATGAGCCAAGTGTTAGGCCCATACAAACAGGCTAAAAGCCTTTCACGCCTACCTGAACCTCGCCTATAAAAAGGGAGCCGAGGGTTCAGGATTAGGTTAACTTTCGTACTTATTCATTATAGCCTTAAGCGCAAATCTTTCTGTGTACGAGTTCACGGTATATCAAAGAGGGTTTTACATCGATTCATCTGTGTTCATCCTTACGTTTAATCTTCTTTGTTATACTGCTATTCATTGCTGTTACAGAAACAGGGACTATCAGCAGCAATATAGAGAAAAAGGTTTTAAAAAATACTCTGACACTATATCAGTTTTACTAGTCGTTGAGCAAAATAATGACCTTTTGATGAAAAACCACAATTTGAGACCCACCAGTTATAGTCCTTCTGTTTATGGTTCATCCGATCATAATCTATCCACTGAATCAGATGCAACACATGGTAGCACGAGAAGGCATTTTAAACATGGGCATTTTAATGGTCATAATAACAAGCCACACCAAGAATACAAACGAGTCGAAAGGCCAAATTACAAGGGTAAGGGCAACCAAAAAGCCCATCAAATAAATCGCCCTCCAAAATCCTCGGGAAAGTCGACTTGTTATAAATGTGGCATGACGGGGCACTGGGCTAATAAATGTCGTACGGGTAAACATCTGGTGGATTTATTTCAAGCTTCCCTGAATCTCAACAAAGCCAAAAATGTGGAAGCTAATTATGCCAATGACACAACTCCACCTCTACCAAAATTTGATGTGTTCGACTTCTGTATGGATGATAGTATAATGGACGATGCTTTTGCCGCTAATCAAAATGACACAAAATAATCTAGGACTTTTACATATTGTAAAATAGTAGTTTATGTTATTATGTATTATGTAATTTTCTTTTCTTTCCCTTTTATGAATAAATGTGTAATATATGTACTTTAATGTTATATATGATGCATAATTTGTAATATTTACATATCAAGCTAATGTTTATTTGTATATATTGAAGATATGGATCACTCAAGTGATAAAGAGCTATGTCTGATAGACCGTGCTACAACGGACACCATTTTGAGAAACAAAGTATATTTTTCTCAAATGACTTTAGTTGAAGCTAAAGTCAATACAATATCAGGTGTTGCGAAACTCATTGAAGGCTCTAGGAAAGCATATGTGATTCTCCCTAATGGGACAAAAATATTTTTTTAAACCCGGTAGGCAAACCACCAAAATCAGTGGGGCAAATGTCGGGGAACATTTGCCGTGTTTTATTAAATAGATTCAAAAATACAAAAAGAGAGGGGGACTAGGCCAATACCTTTCCCGGGGAAACGTACAAATCCTGAAAGGAAAACAAAACCGTAATGGGGGGGCTATACCTGACCCAATTGCAACAAACAAAATTAGATCACCACTTTAAGGGACGGAAGTCCAAAGAGATCCATCAAATAAGCATTACGGGCCTGGGGTGGTAAATCCGCAACTCTAGAGTAAATAATGGGCCGATCAGTTAAAACATTAGCTAAAAATGTGCAGCCGAGTTGGCTTCCCTCAAAATATCAAAAAGGCAACTCCTCTCTATTCGGACAAAGCCAACAAATCCCTGATTTCAGCGCTCCATCTTCCTCCACCCTTCCGGTTGAGATAATCCAAAGCATCCTTAGAATCCATTTCCACACGAAAATCTCTGAAGCCAGCATCCATCGCCCAAGTAGTTGCATGTAATACAGAAAGAAGTTCCGCTCCGAAGACGGAAGAAGCCAGCACCGGAAAAGAGGTCGCCATCACCAGCCTACCATTGCAGTTCCTCAAGATAGCGCCTCCTGCCACACGCTGAGGTGAGAAACTCACATCAACATTTAATTTATACGACTACTTAGGCTTCCTCCAGACAATAGCTTTAACAATGGGCCTGGGAGGTCCGGAAGACCTAGAAATCATATGCTCTTCATAAAGGATATTCCCCACTTGCCTAATCTTCATAGATGAGAAGCTATACCCAACTTTGAGTAAAAAGCTTAATCTGAGTAATTAGATATGCCGAAGTAGGAGAGACACCATCAGAACCCCAAATCAAACTAGCATATGATTTCCAGATTTTCCAACATATAATACCTGGTAGACAATGTTTAAAAATATCTTCCAGCTTTTTAAAACCCGCCTTAAGCCACCAAGAGATGAAAAATTGCCTTATAGAGACATTTTTGTGATATTGTGGAATTCCCAGAATTCCCATGAAATAATTCCAAACAGGCTTAACTTTAGCACAAGAATAAAACACATGATTGACCGTATCAGCATGAGCCTTATAGAGAGGACAAATAGAGGGATTAAGCACAGTCCGGAATCTAACCATATTATCTGTAATAGGAAGGAATCCTTTAAGTAATTTCCATTGAAAAAGCCTAATCTGTATAGGAAGCTTAGTATGCCAGAGGTGTTTGTCAGAAAAAAAGCATGGTTGTTCCTCCCTTATTTCCTCATAAGCAGATTTAAGGGAGAATCTGCCATCATTTGTAGGTTTCCAAAAAATGCTTGTATCATTGTTCACACCACAAAGAGTGTTAGCCAACTCATCCACAGAACATATTCTTCTCCAAATAGGAGAGTCATAAACTCTAGGTTGCATATCTTGACCCCTAGGGTATCTAGCAGATAGGAATTTAGCCCAAACAGAGTCACCATACTTCCATTTCCACCAAAGTTTTAGGGTAAAAGCTTTTTCAATATCTGATAACTTCCTAATACCAATTCCTCCCTCATCTGTTGGAAAACAAAGATGGCCCAAGCTTAACCAATGATATTTTTGCCTCTCAGATGAGGAACCCCAAAAGAATGATGCCATCTTTTTTCCAGGATGGTTATGATCTTTTTGGAAAGTCTATCAGCTTCCATAATGTGAAAAGGGATAGTGTTCAGAATATGTTTGATCAAGATCAGCCTGCCTCCCATAGATAAGTGTTTCTGGTTCCAAACAGTTAGCTTTGAATCAAATTTATGTATGATATCCATACAGTAACTAACTCTATTCACTCCTTTGTGCAGTGGAACCCCCAAGTACTTAAATGGGATATCAGTTTCTCTCATACCAAGGATGTTAGAAATCAGAGCAGACCTAGTCTTCTTCCCACACAGAAAAGAACTCTTGTGAATATTAATAGATTGCCCAGAGGCCCTTTGGTAAGCTTTCAAGAACTTATTAAAATTCACCAAAGATCTAGTATCACCATTAAGGAAAATGAGTAAATCATTAGCAAACCCCAAATAAGATAGAGGATAACCATAAGAACCCATCCAATACTGTTTAATAGAACCATTCCCCATATGCCATTTGATTCCTCTAGAAAAGGCTTCAGAAGCCAATATAAAAATAAAGGGAGAGAGGGGATCACCTTGCTTCACACCTCTTTTAGGTTTGAAAAAACCTTGTGGGACACCATTGATAAGAATAGAGAGATAAGTAGACCGAAGGTTATTCATAATAATTTGAATAAGCCTCTGAGAAAAGCCAAATTTAGCTAAAATAGTTGAGATGAATCTCCAGGAAAGCCTATCAAATGCCTTGGCCATGTCCAGTTTAACAATGACATTAGAGCCCCTCACTTTTTTATTCAATGAATGGACCATCTCCTGAGCAATTAATACATGATCAACCATGTCCTTGTATTTCATAAACCAATTTGTTCAGGAGATATTAGCTTGGGCAGAATAAAAGAAAGTCTATCAGCTAATACCTTAGTGCACACCTTACCAACAAAATTAGAGAGGCAGATGGGCATGAAGTCCCCAAATGAATCAGGATTATTGATTTTAGGTATTAGCACCACCAGACTGCTAGAGACCCCTCTAGGAATGTTAATGCCCATAAAGAATTCCTGCACAGCTTTTAGCAAATCTGCCCCTACAATATGCCAACACTTCTTGTAGAATTTACCACTAAATCCATCAGGTCCAGGTGCCCCATTAGGATTCAGACTCCAATCTGCAGCTTTTACTTCATGTTCTAAGGGCAAAGTAAGAAGAAACTTATTGTCCTCCTCTGAAACTATGTTTGGAATAAAGTGCAGGATGTCCTCAGTATCAATGTCAGGATCAACTGAGTACAGGTTGGAATAGAACTCAACAGCAGCCTCTCCAATGTCAGGTAAAGAGGTAATAACCTGCCCCCCTTCTTTTTTAATAGAAGTAATGGACTGCCTCCTGTGTCTAACCTTCACATAAGAATGAAAGTAATTAGTATTTGCATCTCCCTGACTGAGCCAATTAATGTGTGCTTTCTGTTTCCAAAACTTCCTCTCCAAGTTGAGTTTAGATATGAAAATAGCTCTAAGTTGGTACCAATGAGCTCTGTTTTCCTCAGTGGGAGATTCAGAGAAACTTTTTTCAGCCTGCATGACCTCAGCTTCACATATCTTAATATCCTCAAAGATATTTCCAAAATTTGCTTGATTCCACCTCTTCAGATCACTTTTGTAAGGAATATATGTAATTAGATTTTGATGATGCTAGGTTCTTTAGTATTTGAAAGTACCCCAATAGAAATTTTGTATTAGAATTTGTCTTTGTAAGTACTAGAATAATCGACTGCCAGAAACCCTCTTGTGGTCTTCCTTATCAGAACCCCTACCAGAGATGCTCTCAGAGTTGCTCTCCAGAGAAGCCATCAGAGTTGGATACCAGAGTTGACATCAGAAGCTGCCATCAGAGTTCTGATCAGAAAACCTCATCAGACAAGCTCGCACCTTGCAGAACTCAAAGACACTTACCAACGGTCGTTAAACTAACGGGAAATCCCCTAATGGCTACGAACCTTTCAACGGGAACATGGTACTGTACACGCATTAAATGCACAATTAATGTTGTACGTACGAAGATATATTTAAAGTTGATGATTGACCATGCGAGTATCTTCGCGCCCCCAAAATAGCAAGTCGAAGGACCAACCGGTCAAGTCAACAGTACAAGCATTTAATGAAGCTGTCTTCTACACTCCAACGGGAAGACTGCTCCCAGTATATAAGATACACTCTGAAGAACTACGAGGATAACTTTGCTACAACAATTGTCTGACTAACTTGCTCAAGATCATTCTACTCTAAATCAGTTACCTCCAAGCTTTCTTGAGATAAAAGACTTACTCACCTCAACAAGAAAAGCTCAAGTTGGAAGATATACTCTCTTATCCCTCATCCAATTAGCAAGTTGCAAAGTTCCTCAGTTCTTCAACACTTCGAAAACTTCATCTACACATCCTTTGTGAAGAAGCAACGTTGGAGAAAACTGATCTTGATTCAAACACTTCTTGAAAAAGAAGGGACGTCTCAAACTAACTGGAGTAAAGTGAAGTGGTGATACTTCCTAGAGACTCAGTGAAACGAGACCAGCCATCAGGAAGCAGGACTGCATCCCGGGTGGCAACTAGGCTTGAAGAAGACGTGGAGAGCTTCTTAAGTTCTAGGGACTAAGGCGTTGTAAACTGTCGTCTTTACAAGCTTAGTGGAACAATGGGCTAGAGGAACAAGTTGTTCCTTGAGCCACTATAAAAATCCCCGGTGTCACTTACTTTACTTATTTCATTTCTGCACTTAAGAACTTGACTGCATAACTCAAAAGGTTGGACTCTGTGTTCAGCAGATCTTCCTCAAGAGTTATCAGAAAGGCATTTTCCTTAGTGTTGTCTGAGGCTACCCGGACAGAACCTAATCCGCTGCCAGGTCCAGTTCTGCCATCAGAACTTGACCTTCTCTGTCACCAGATTTCAACCATCTCTGATAAGTCAGTTTTGACTTAGAGAAAAGTTTAAATTCCTGAACAGTCTATTCACCCCCCCCCCCCCTCTAGACTGTTCTCATTACAAACGGGACCAACAACTTTTCAGACACTTTACTTGAAAACCATACCCCTCATACTCCCCAACTCTGGCTTTTGCTCCAACTCTCTTGAACTGTTGCAAGGAAACTAGGATGTTTCACCCACATATTCTGACATTTAAAGGACCTAGGTCCAGTGTGTTCTTCAGTAGAGCATCTAATAAGAAGGGGATTGTGATCAGAAGGGGTTTTATCCATTACATCAACCAGAATCTTCTTAAAAAAATCATTCCATATAGAATTAATTAAATATCTATCCAATCTCCTTTGGACCCAACCATTAGTTCTTACATCTGACCAGGTGAATGAGTGGCTTGAAAATTAGGTTCAATGAGATCACAAGCTGCCACACAACTAGAAAAATCTAACATGCTATATAGGTTAGGCACAGATCTCCCCTGGTGTTCGTTATGAGCCAAAATAGCGTTGAAATCCCCTCCTATCAGCCATGGATCATGAATATTATTAGAGAGGGCCATTAAAGAATCCCACAAATCCTTTCTATCCAAATAGTTGTGTTTCCCATAGACCACAGTGAACCATCCTTCAAAATTATCTTTTTTTATTCTCATATGGGTAAATTGAGGATGATAGGTAACCTCGGAAACATCCACCTCCAAAGGGTTCCAGAAAACCCAAATTTTGTTGAGATTAGAGGATAAAACATTAGGAAAACCAAGAGCAACTCTATAAGCCTTAGCCTTATTATAAGCAATAATAGGTTCTATAATAGCTAAAACATGAATCTGCCATTGCTTTGTTAAAGATATAAGCCTTTCTTTGGCAGATTCCACCCCTCTAACATTCCAGATCAAACAATTCATTTGGATGAGTTGGGGGAAATTTGAGAAGCCAGCTTACTGTCTTGAAGCCCATCAACTGACATGACCATTCCATCCCTCTTCTTAGCTGCATTTCTAGTAACCCTAGGGGTCACTGAAATATCTTTTTTCCTGTTATGTCTTCTGTGAGTGACCAGTGTAAATTCCTCCTCTTCACATAATTGATGTGATTGCCTATCAGTGGTAAGATCTTCAATATCCCCATTCTGAGTCTCAGATTCCTTCCTCTGACGCCTGGTGGCCATAACATCCACTTTGGCAGCTATGTCATCCCAACCTCTCTCCCAATCATCAATGTTGATAGTTTTACTATCCTCCCTATCAGAGGAATACTCTTTTTAAGCCAGAAGAGAATCAAATTCCAGCTCTTTATGAAGTATTTTAAGCTGGAAGTCATCTCTGATTTTATCAGCATGATGTTTGTGATCAATCCCTGAAATGTTCTTTTGTAAAAGTAGCTGCAGACTATTAATGTCCAGAATAACCTCCTGATCTGAACTAGTCTCCATTATGTTACTCTGACTCATTTTATTTTTCAGGTTCACAGGTGACAATTGCTCATGACAAACCTCTTCTACAACAACATTTTCCTCCACAAGAACAGGATGTTGATTAGAAGATGAAGGAATCAGCATGATATCTGTTATAGTATTATCTGGCATTTTAGCAGATGTAGCTCCATTCTGTATTATTGATTTTCCTTTTTCCTGAAGTGTAAACCTACCTTGCTTAGGTTGATCCCCCTTGTTTTTCTCCACCCATTTATCCTTCTGCACATGATTAACTTTAGGGATCTCCATGTTGGACTTGGGGCATTTAGAGTGAGAGTGCCCCAAATGTAAACATGATGAGCAGTATTCTGGCTCTGCTCATAGATAACAGGCTGCGCATATCCATAACTTCCACAATTGATCCAAACCTTCTGTGGCATCTCCCTGGTGAGATCAAGTTCAATGCAAACACGAGCCACAGAAGGTCTGGACAGGTTGGCTGTAGTTGAGTCAATCTTCAAGGGTTTACCAATTAAACCCGCAATATCAAACAAAGCTCTCTTATCCTGGAGATGTAAAGGTAGGCCTTCCAAAGAAATCCAGACTGGGATCACCGGTGACTCCACATTAGGACGAAAGTCTGGTGTCCACTTAGTCACCCTCATCTCAAAGCCTTGGATGTTCCAGCTTTGATGATTCCAACAACGAAAATAATCTTCATCCGAATCAAAGCGTATCAAGATATGTTTTTTTTCAAAACACCCAACTGAAAAGCACCCTTGAAACCAATAACCTCAAAAGATTTCCGAATCCTGTCCAAATTCGGACGACCTTTATAAAAGTATCCGATCAACGACATACGGTGTTTATCCGCCAGAATCTTAATATCACTATCCGAGAAAGTAATCGCGGGTAAACCTTTGAAACGTGAAGGAGATTTGATCGAAAGCAAAGTAGAAGATTTGTTGGCAACAACATCTGCAAATGATTTGCCGGACCAAGCATTGGTCGGGGGAGGCTCCGCCGCAGGAGCCGCCATGATACGCCGTCTACTCGTCCGCCAAAGATAGGGTTTTTTATCTGTAACTTTTCGGGACAAAAATAATTATAATTGACGCTTTATACTCCAGCAAACCGTAGAGAAATTTATTAAGTTTTAAAGACATGCGTCAAAATGGTTATCACATAGAAACCATGAATGAAAATCAAAAGGAATGTCTTTGTCTCATGACAACTAAATCTGGCATTAAATATATTGGTGAAAAAATGTCAGCATATTTCTCAGGCCTATATTTCACATATATTAGTTAGATGATCAGAAAACATTCATGTTATGGCATGACCGTTTAGGTCACCCGGGTCATGTAATGATGCATAAAATCATTAAGACTTCACTGGACACCCATTAAAGAATATCAGGGTTCCATTATCAAGTTGTTTTCCTTGTAAGGCTTGTTCTCTTGGAAAAATGATCATTAGCCCTTCTATGAACAAAATTGCAACTAAATCACCTGCATTTTTTAGAGAGGATTCAAGGAGATATTTGTGGGCCGATAGCCCCACCATGTGGACCATTTCGATATTTTATGGTGTTGATTGATGCTTCAACACGTTGGTCACATGTCAGTCTTTTATCGACAAGAAATTTAGCATTTGCTAAACTCCTTGCTCAAATCATACGATTAAGAGCTCATTTTCCGGATCATTCTATAAAGAGAATCCGACTTGACAATGCAGGAGAATTTACATCCCAATCATTTAACGACTATTGTATGTCGATTGGGATTGATGTGGAACACCCTGTTGCACATGTCCATACACAAAATGGTCTTGCTGAATCTTTGATTAAACGATTACAATTAATCGCTAGACCATTATTAATGAAGTGTAATTTACCTTCATCTGCTTGGGGACATGCTATTTTACATGCAACAAATGTAGTTCGGCGTAGACCAACTGCATATCATAAACATTCCCCAATGCAATTAGTTACTGAACAAGATCCAAACTTAGCACACATTAAGATATTTGGTTGTGTTGTTTATGTTCCGATTGCTCCACATCATCGTACAAAAATGGGTCCTCAAAGAAGGTGGGGAATTTATGTTGGATTTGAATCTCCATCGATAATAAAATATCTCGAACCTATGACCGGTGATTTATTTACCGCACGGTTTGCAGACTGTCATTTCAATGAGACCGTGTTCCCGACCTTAGGAGGAGAAAATAATAATTTAGACCCAAGTACGAAAGAAATTACATGGAATGCAACATGATTATCACATCTTGATTCAAGATCAAATATATGTGAGCAAGAGGTGCAAAAGATAATCCATTTACAAAGTGTTGCAAATGAGTTGCCTGATGCATTCACAGATACAAAGAAAGTGACAAAGTCACATATTCCTGCCATGAATGCCCCTGCCAGGATCGAAATCCCAGCAGAGAATTTTGAAAAATCTCTTGCAAATGATTCTTCTATACACAAAAAGTGTGGCAGGCCACTTGGATCGAAAGATATAAAACCAAGAAAAACTAAAAGACAGGAATTGATCGGTGATGCCGAAGATGTTCATCCTTCAGAACAAGAAAATAAACACATTGAAACTATTGGTATAGAAAATGATATTGACAAAACAAACATCTCAAATAATGATCCAACTTCCTCAAATGAGGAAGATATTCCAGGTAATGATAGAAGCGTTGATAATTATGAAATTTCAATAAACTACGTTTCTATCGAAATGCAATGGAATAAAAAAGATATTGATATTAATGAGATATTTTTCTATGTCGTTGCCACAAATGTTATGAATGAAAACAATGACAATGAGCCAACATCAATAGAAGAATGTCGGAAACGACACGATTGGCCAAAATGGAATGAAGCTATTCAGGCTGAATTAAAATCACTTGAAAAATGTGATGTTTTTGGACCAATAGTCCATACGCCAAAAGGCGTAAAACCAGTAGGCTTTAAATGGGTATTTGTGCGTAAACGCAATGAGAAGAATGAAATCGTAAGATATAAAGCCCAACTTGTTGCCCAAGGTTTTTCTCAAATGCCGGGAATAGATTATGAAGAAACTTATTCTCCAGTAGTTGATGCAACTACATTAAGATTTCTTATTGGCATGTCTGTTTTTGAAAGGCTGCAAATGCGCCTAATGGATTTAGTGATTGCATATTTATACGGTTCACTCGATACAGACATTTATGTGAAAGTTCTCGGTGGATTTAAAATGCCTAAAGCTTATAGCTCGAAACCTCGAGACATGTTTTCCATTAAATTACAGAAGTCATTGTATGGACTAAAACAATCTAGACGAATGTGGTATAACCATCTCTGTGAATGTCTTCTCAAAGAAGGTTATAAGAATGATCCAATCAGTCCATGTGTTTTCATTCGGCGATCAAATTCGGGATTTGCCATAATTGCAGTATATGTTGATGACTTAAACATTATTGGAACTCCTGATGAAATTGAAAATACCGCAAAATATCTTATAAAAGAATTTGAAATGAAAGATCTCGGGAGAACCAAATTTTGTCTCGGACTTCAAATTGAGCATTTGAAGAATGAAATTTTCATCCATCAATCCAATTACACCGAGAAAGTTTTGAAGCGGTTCTACATGGACAAAGCTCATCTGTTGACTTCACCAATGGTGATTCGATCTCTCAACATACACGATGATCCATTCCGTCCTCGAGAAGACAATGAAGAAATACTCTGTCCCGAAGTGCCATATCTGAGTGCTGTTGGAGCTTTAATGTATTTAGCTAATAATACTAGACCAAATATTGCATTTTCTGTAAATTTATTAGCTAAGTACAGCTCATGCCCAACAAGGCGTCATTGGAACGAGGTCAAACACATATTCCGTTATCTCTGCGGTACACCTGATCTCGGCCTATTGTACCACAAAGATGCAAAAGCAGATATAATCGGATATGCAGACGCTGAATACTTATCGGATCCTCAAAAGGCAAAATCACAAACTGGGTACGTATTTACTTAGGGTAACACCGCAATCTCGTGGAGACCTACGAAGCAGACATTGACACCTACATCATCAAATCATTCAGAGTTAATTACACTATATGAAACCGGAAGAGAATGTGTGTGGCTGCGATCTATGATTCAACACATCCAAAATGAATGCGGCATAAAGACTATTACTATTCACCCTACTGTGATCTATCAAGACAACATTGCATGTATAGCTCAGATTAAAGAAGGCTACATCAAAGGTGACATAAGAAAACACATATCACCAAATTTCTTCTCTACTCATGATCTGGAGAAAGAAGGGACGATCAACATTCAACAAATCAGATCCAGTGAAAACCCAGCTAATCTCTTCACCAAATCTTTACCCCCTAAGAAGTTCATAGAACTTGTACAGAAAATCGGCATGTGCCGTCTTCAAAATTTATGTTAATTTCAGGGGAAGTATTTGAATGCACTGCAATCTTTTTTCCTTCATCAAGTTTTTATGCCACAAGGTTTTTCCTGATAAGGTTTTTAACGAGACAGTACATCCAAATACAACGACATTATATGTCGTAATCTTTACCCCTTAACTTTCACACTATAAATAACTATTCAAGGATGAACATTCAAGGGGGGTGTTGTAAAATCCTGGAAATTACATGTGTGAATTATTCATCCTTGTAATCAACTCTACTCATCAAATTTTAATCCTTGTAATCAGGACACCAATCTAGTATCAATCATTGTAATAATCATAGATAGATAGATGACTAGATTCAATACTGCCAACAAATTATGTAGAATCATTCCTAGATGATTCATCCCTAAGCTTGGTTAGTATAAATATGGTTTATTTCATTCTTTGTAAAGGCATTCAATTTTTTATAGATAATTTAGAGCTTATTAATTATATATATATATATATATATATATATATATATATATATCTTAAATTTAGTGTTCATCTTCTTCATTTTATAACAAGAAAGAGAATGTAAAACATTATGAAAAAAATTATTTGTAGATGCCTATTAAACTTTTTATGTGAAGTTCTTAGACAAAACACATACTCCCTCGGTCCCAAAAAACTTTATCACTTTCTTATTAAACAACTAATTGGTGGTTCTGCACATTTCTCTCCCCTGCACAAAATAAGGTGTGTTCACAAAGTTTTGCAAAGCACTACTTGTCCGTGTAAGGGTAGCGAGTCCTCGTCGTATGACTACGTCATTATTATCATCTCTGAAAAAATCGGTGAATCCCCTCTCATCCTCGTCTCCACAAGAATTATCCAATCGATATTCTCTCTCGCAGCAGGTAAATATTTTTCCTCTCGAATTATCCAATTATATTTTGATCTCGAACTTCTTTTTTATTAGACGATAATTGTGATCCATTCCTAATATCTACTTAAAGTGCTATAATGCCCCCTTTTAGCTGAAGTCCTGTTGTTGATGTTGTTCCATTATTATGTCGAACTAAAATTTGGTATCCATCTCTGCCAATTGCCAAATTAATGGTGTATGTATACGTTAGTATTATTTATTTGGGTTTCCTTGAGAATGGGCTGCAAGAAGGTTCGGGAACCAACAAATTTGAGGTAACCGTTCAATATATACTCAATCACAATTGTCTGGAAATTTTAGCTGTCCCTTCATTCAAGATTGAATTGATGACTAAAATCTGGGATTCATTTGATGTTACTGATTGCACCGTCGGGTATGTTTTTGTTGGCTAATACATTTTCTCGCAAAAAAGAAAGAACCTGAATGGTTAATGGTGATAGTTTTTCGAGTTATTTCGAACTCCTTGTTTGATATGGGTCTCTTCTCTAAAATCTTTGTCTGCATGGGCTTCCTCACACTAGCTGGGCTGGACATCGGAATTGAGTGAAGAATAACCATCCTTTAGTACTACTTTAAAGAAGCCCAACATAGGTTAAGAAGCTGATCTCTTATATGGTGTTTGGAATTTGTGTAATATCCAGGAGGGTGATGGTTTGACACTCATAGAATATACTTGGGACTCAGTATGCCACCTGCCCCAGTGCCGGGAAGTTTTTAGAATGTTAAAATGGATTAAGATTTCTTTGTGTTTTACAGGACATTTGATTACAGTTCTTGAAGTACTGAAAAAAATGCTACCAGTATCAAAAGCTGCAAACCTATTGGAAGCCAATCCACATATCATTCCTCATTCTTCCTCTGCACCTTGGTGGGAAAACAGTGCTGGCTACACATCCATGATGATGCAGGGAGATGCTTGTGATTCGTCATCTTCTTCATTGGAGCAATCTGTGGATGACCGATCACAATCTGATGTTGGATTAAATTACGCAGGCAACAATGCTACTGAAAAAACAGAAAATAATGCTCCTTCACATCAAGGTACAAATGCCTTCAGGATGTCACTTGCTCTATATTAAAGCTAAAGATACAAAAAGGCTAAAGATGCATTAGGGGGGAATTGAACTTCTAAGCATATCACTTTGGGGGCGTTTTGTTTAGGTAACGTCACATTACTTGCTAATGTGAGAAAAGTAATGTGTGATTGTCTTGTTTGGTTTAAATTTTTAAACTACTAAAGGTTACTTGATAAGTTGATATTACTTACACGTAAGAATACAAATTGATGTTCAGTTGCGGGGTTTCTTAGATGTTGTGAATTATGTTACTAATATTTTAGATTATCCCATCTTTATCCTTAACAATTTCATGGCATAATAATATCATATTTTGTGAACAAAACAGCTTTCGTTAATTTTTCCATTCTTCTAAGTTCATATGGACTTCCTGAAGGTTATCCTATTAGCTAAGGTAATCTTTCATTCCATGGCAGTATGACACTTATCCTCCCACCCGTCAAGCTCTAAATAGAAGAAATAAGTGTAGAGAGAGATGTGTATTTAACCAAATTCTTTTGAGTAAGATATTTTGATTTCATGTTGGTCTGGGATAATATATGTTATTACTAATGAAATAATTGTTTTAAGGTTAGAAGGAATATGTGAACAAGCAAATCAGAGTATTCGGCTAGTTGCATCAATTGTGCCAGGAGGAGGAGATGATGAGCACCTTACACAGCCAGTGCAACAGCTTGAACTTGTGGGGCATTCAGTTGTGAGTACTTTTTTAAGAAGCATTTTCCACTTTTGTTGTCATGAAAATTACGTTATTCTCAATTAGTCGCTCACTTTCAGTTTTCCACTTTTGGTGCTCGACTATGGTTTTGTTGTCACTTTTGATCCTTTTCAAATCACATATCGTGTAAAAATACCAGAAACTGATCGGATAAGTAGCCTTAAGGAGAAAAAGTGGCTAGGAATACATAGTCAAGCACCGAAAGTGTAAAAGAATGAAATTCAGTGGCTAAAAACCGGAATGACTCAATGACCTAATAATCATTGAACCAAAAGTGATTTTTTCTTCTTTTTATGGCATCTGTTGATGGAAAGTAATTACCCGCTGAGTATGTTGCCTTGTCCATCTTTGCGAGCCTGAGTGTGTTGCCTCGTCAATCTTTTCCAGCCTGATATCTTGTTATGGCTATTTCAGGCTTGTGCTCCAAATCCATACGTTAACCCATATTTTGGTCAAATCATAGCTGCTTATGGTCAACCAATGGTATGTGGAGTGTCTTAATGCCTTTGAATGGATTTCAAGGGACATGGATTTCATTTAGATCAAGGGACATGGATTTCATTTAGAATCGCAATGATCATATTTAGTGTGTTTAAGATTCTTTTTTGTGTTTAGGAAATGAAAAATCAATTCTTCATAATTTCAACAGAAAACCTTTTCAGGAGGTTTTTTTTCAATTATTTCTTTCGTAGAGATGGCTAAGTTGTGCATGTTGAGTTGGATGGATGTGTGGATATATTAAAAAAGAGTGCTTGAAGAATGAGATAATAGACAAAAAATGGGAGTAACACCTATTAAAAATAAGATGTGAGAAACTCAGTTGCGGTTGTACGGCCATGTGTAGAAGATCTATTGATGTACCTGCTAGACAAATTGAAAAGTGGAGAAAGGAGGCAGGGAGGAGAGGTAGGGGATCACCTTAGCAGAATAGCAGATGTGTATTAGAGTGGTGAAGAATGATTTGACACTACTTGGATTAGATGAGAGCATGACTTTAGAGAGTGTGAATTGGAGGGATAGTATACATATGGACTAATCGAAGATTGATTTGTTTGTCTCCCTCTCTCTATTTAATATTTATTATTAATTTATTATTATGATTAATCTTGTGGTTGTGGTTGTGGTTGTGGTTGTAGTTGTGGTTGTGGTTGTGGTTGTGGTTGTGGTTGTGGTTGTGGTGGAGGCTGTGGCAGACCAAACTCATTTCGGATTAAGGCTTGGATGTTGTTGTTGTATTTCTTTAGTAGACATCAGGAAATCCTTTTTGTGGATAGTTTATTGATCCTGTGTTTATATGTCAGGATTCAACCATTATGAATTACATTCCTTTAGTAGTTTGAAGCATACAAATTTTGTACTCATCCTTAGGTACCTCCTGATATACTGGATATGCATCACATGAGGATGCCGTTGCCACTTGAAATGACACAAGAGCCTGTTTATGTGAATGCCAAGCAGTACCATGGAATCCTTCGTAGAAGAGAGTCTCGGGCCAAAGCGGAACTTCAGAAGAAGCTGATCAAAGTTAGAAAGGTTTGTGTTCTAACACAAAGTTTTCTATTTTCTATCTTACCAAAACTTTTGGGGGAGGAAATTGCTATTTACTCTTGGACCTTTCTTTTTTATATTTCATGCATGATACGAGTCTTCATTTGGTTCTAAACTTCTACCTCATTTATTAGCTAGTTTTTTTAATACTAAAACACTGACTTGTTTTATGGCATTAGCTGAATCAGTTGATAATAAGAAAAAGCAGTGCAAGATATACATTTTTTTGTTGAACTGATTTTTAAGAAGGTAAATTGCCCATTTACCCTCATATTTAAACTGTTGTTTCATTTTAATCTCTTAAAACACCATATTTCTAAATCATTTTTTGATAATTCAGGCATTGAGACAATTGAGTTATTTTAGCAATTTAGACCGCATTTAACCAACTTCAACCTTTTCAACCAGTGTTTATCCCACCATGGCACCAAATGGACTCTTTAGTTTCAATTAAGAACTATGTTCTTTTGTATTTGCTTTAAGATTAGTTGTATTGACATTCTGCAAGATATAAATTGCCCTTTGGGTCCCTTGTTTGGCTTATTAGTCTTATCTGTACGATTTACTTTAGGAATCTCAGTTTCCTAAATGGTGCTTCTACTTTCAACAAATTCAGCAAGATTTTATCCAACCCAATAAGCTATTAGTTTCAGTGACTAATACACTTCTGTATTGTTTTTCTTTACCTATAGCTGTTCAGTCAATTACCCCCTCCGTTCCATACTTTTTGGGCACAAAGATTAATTAAGGGTGTTAAGTTTCAACTTTAGCCTTCTATTTTTCCCCCTCCCTCTGACCACGTTTTTTTTTTGGTTTTTTCGTTGTTGAAATAGTTCTTTTACACTGTGCTACATAACACTGTTTCAGAGTTAAATTGTTGACTGCATATGTTATGGTTATATGCAGACCCTTTAACATGACTGTATTCCCTTGTTTGGGGCTTAGTAGCCTTAACCGTCGGATTTCTAGAGATAAATGGTCCTTTTACTTTCAACAGATAAAGCAAGTTTTTATCCAACCAAATAAGCTCTTAGCTTCAGTGAATAATATACTTTTGTATTGTTTTTCTTCGTGTATAGCTGTTCAATCAATTACCCCCTCCGTTCCATACTTTTTGGGCACAGAGATTAATAAAGGATCTCAAGTACTAGCTTTAGCCTTCTATTTTCCCCTCTTACCATTACTTTTTGGTTTTTCCATTGTTGAAATTGTCTGTTTACACTGTGCAGTGACTGCAACTCTGTTTCAGAGCTAAAATGTTGACTGCATATATTATGGTTAGATAGTGGCAGAGAGAGGGGGATATGCATTAGGAGGGTAGGTTATAGGGCTAGGCTTGTTTTGGATAGATAGGTAGGTGATACTAATTATGGGTACAATGACAAGAAGGAACACCCCAATATGGTAAAAGGATTATCGATATGGGGTAAAACGGTAATAATACACTGAAAGAAGTTTCCAAAAATGAGACCTTAATTTTAAAATGAAACTTAAATTTTGGAGTCGACCCCAAATTCTTTTGAGATTAAGGCTTGGATGTTGTTGTACTTTAATTTTGGGCTGGAGTTATATTAAGAATTTGTTCCACCTTTGTTCGAGGACGATTACATAATTTTAATTTTGGTGCATGACTGCGAATATCCTTGTCACTTTTCTTCAGAACATGAGAAAAATCAATCATTGCAGGACTTGAATTTGCTTGGAATTGATAACCAATTAACCATGCATTTTGCAGGAAAATTTAGAATTGAGAAACAAAATTTAAATACACTGCTAGTCTGTGGGACAAAAAATTGAATGTATTTTTGTTAGTCTTAATTCCTTTGTAAATATGTTATTCAAATGCAGCCATATCTTCATGAATCTAGACATCAACATGCTCTTAGGAGGGCTAGGGGTTCAGGGGGTAGATTTGTAAAGAAGTCTGATTCATCTGATGTGTCAAATCAAAAGGGTTCTGGTGCACCTCTACCCCCCTGCTCCTTTTCTCCATCATCAGGTCAAGAAGCACCCAAGCTTCAGTTCAACACAAATGGTGGCTATGGAAGGACTCTAAGTTGCTCTCGGGAATCAAATTACCACAGTGTGCGTTCCACCGAGTCTTCGGGTGGGAGTCCGGCACTTTGACATAGCTTTGGAAGTGTAGATGGCGGCAAATCATTCCTGGCTTCTCACAATTTTATCTTTTCTTATGATCAAAGTAATTGGAGTGTGTGTGTAGGACTATGATGAAAGTTTGTTTGTTTAGTTTAGTAGGTGGGATACATACATATATTATGTATAAAAACCCATGTAATAGAATGATATGATTTAGGAGGCCTATGGGAGTATATAGAGATTGTGTATGTGATGCACTCTTTTTGTACTTAAATGGTTATTGTGTTTTCGTTTAAGGGTTTGTGGAAAAGGATCAAATACTTTTTTAGTTTAGCCAGATATGATTTTAAGAATCAAATTGAACACTATGGTTGTGTGTGAATCTCATGCTTAATACTAAGGTTTAAATGGAAACATTATACGTACATGTGAATCTCATATCGGACACAATGAATCAAATTGTACCAAATATTTGAGATTAATATTACTACCTTCGTCCCTTAAAACTTTGCCAAAGTTGACCGGCACGGAGAATAATAAAGTAAAAATTGTGTGGTTGAGATTTGTGCAGAGGGGAGAGAAATAACAGAAACCACAAAATAATTGATTAAAAGGGAAAGTGACAAAGTTTTTTGGGATGTTTCAAAAAGGAAAGATGACAAAGTTTTAAGGGATGGAGGGAGTAGTATTTATAAGCATTAATGAATATTTGTATTCTTTTAATAATTGAATCTTATTTGATATTCATATTTACTTTGTTTCTTGCGTTTGTATATATTCAAATCTTATTTGATTATTTGAATTAAAAAAGAATTAAATGTCAAATTTATCAAAGTAATTAGAAGGAAAAATTCTTGAAATAGGAGTGATGAAGTTTTAGAATTTCAAAATAAGATTGTCATGTTTTTATTCTTTAAATAGAAGTAATTACTGCTACCTTACCAATCTTGAAAAAAAAATCTTATTTTTAGAGTTTAGTATTGTCAAACAATGACAATTATTACTCATTTAGAAAATAAAATGACAGTCTTGTGGAATTCACAAACATTTTTATTTCTATTTAGGCAATTTAGTCAAGACATAAATGACGAAGCTTACATAATTAGAAACCTTACAAAAATGTCAAACATAAATGGCGGGGATTATACATAATTATAAAGGAAAAAGTGAGTTCTTCGTGTCTTCTAAACATGTACGTAATTAGGGGTGGACTAGGTCAGGGCGGCCCGACCAGAGACCGATATTATTTGGTACTGGCCTGGGCCTGGTTTTCCGGTACCGGCCCCGACCCGAGGATATATACAGGCGGGCTACGGGCTTGAGTTTTGGGGTCGGGTCGGGTCCGGGCCAAACGGCTAGATTTTATTTAATTTTTAAAATTTTGAAAAGTTGTTGCTTGAAGGCCTAACACGTTCACCCATACACCTCAACTTATCAAACGGGGGCAATTGTTGGAGCAAATTATTGAGTGATTAGATATACAATTATGGGAATAAATTATGAATTTAATTCTACTATTACGGGGATTAATTATGTGTTAATTATTCCATTTGTACGTTTTTATGATCAAGTCTATGCAAGGGGAATGATACGATTAGTAAGTTGAGTTGTCCCTAGTTTCTATTGAATGCTTGCGGGTGGACTTTTTTAATGAAATTTTATGCACGTGTTCCTCATGAAGTTTAGATTATGTCCACAAAGTTTTGGCTTAAAACTCAATCGGGAAGTCATTTAAATAAATTATTGGAAACACTGCATTTTTATAATATATTTTGGCACAATGTTTTTCAATAATTTATTTAACTGACTTCCTGATTGAACTTAAACCAGAAATTTTGTGGACATAGTCTGTACTTCGTGAAAAACACGCTCACAAAATTTTATAACAAAATCCACCCAGGAGCACCTCAAATTGAAGCGGTCTGATGGGGGTTACCGTCAGGCCGGCCTGATGAGAATGCTATTCATAGAATATATATGTGTTCTTTATTATATGTATTAGCCTTTTTAAGGGTCATATATTGTAACACTTGAGATTTAATTTAAACGGATTATAATACTACTCATACCAACAGAGGTGCATCTCCTTTAAGGGAGCCCATCACCCAATAACTCCAAAGTTAAGCGTGCTTGCACGGGAGTAGTCTTGGGATGAGTGCCCCCTGAGAAGTTTCTCAGGGCGTGAATGAGTGAGGATAAAGTGCGCGTTAAAGGCTAGTGGAGGTTTGTGAGGACAGTACTAGAGGTCTGAAGGGTGTGTTGGAGTAACTACCTCGCGTCCTGTAGGGCCGGGGTGTTACAGGTGGTATCAGACCAACCCTGTGACAGTGTACTGATTCGTTGGATATCGGTCGGGCACTTAGCGGGGGGGGAGGGATTCTGGGATTTGATTGATATTGGTTTATGGGCGCAACGAGGACGTTGCGTTCCTAAGTGGGGGTGATTGTAACACTTGAGATTTAATTTAAACGGATTATAATACTACTCATACCAACACTTGAGATTTACAAACGTTGTGTTCCTAAATTGATATTCGTTTAGATCAAGTTGATAAGTTGGGCTTGATAAAGAAAGACCGAGTTCAAGATCAAGTCGAGTTTCAGACGAGTCGAACAATGTATAGCTTGGTTCAAGTTGAGTTCAAATTTTATCTATTCTAAAATGATACTCGTATATTTTAAATAAAAAAATTGATTTATTATATATTTGAACACCTGCATATGTGCAATCATCAATAATTTTTTAAATATAAAACACCGTTTTAAATCCTCCGGCTAGTTGTCTCTTAGGGTGTGATTGGGAGTTGGATTTTGGGGGGAGGGCAAGGGATGTGAGGGTCAATGACCCCCCATTTTGTGTTTGGGAGTTTTTTAAAATGGAAGGAAAGTTTTTGGAGGTTTTTTAAAATCCTCGTAAACCCCTCAAAGTTCGACTTTTCTAATTCCCCCGAATTGGGAGGTTTCGAAGGACTAACCGATCAAATGACTGTTGTACACTGATTATCTAAAGTTTGGCCCAGCTTTACGAACGACAATCTGCTCCCACATAGGGATGGAGTCGGGCCGGGCCTGATCGGGCTTTTTTTGGTTTGTTGAGACCCGGAACTGGCCCGGGTAGCTACCGGGTCCGGGTCGGGCCCAAGCCAGGTCGGGTCGGGCCCAAGCCGGGTCGGTTCGGGTCGGGCCAGTTTTGGGTCAGGTACCTTTTTTTTTGGTTTTCTAATTACTTCCTACCCCCCACCCCCCACCACCCCCACACCCCAAACCCGTCCAAAACACCGAGCCCAACCAATTTACCTCCCAAAGATTTTGAAAAACAAAAAAAAAATGGCCCGAACCGGGCCGGTTTATTTTATTACGACCCGGAGCCGGCCCCGAAAAATCCCGGTTCGGGTATAAAGCACATGGCCCGGAACCGGGCCTCGGTTCGGGCCGGGTCGTAACAGTACCGGGTCGGGCCGGGCCGGTTTTGGTCTGGTTGACCTGACCTGAGTCCATCCCTACTCCCACACAAATTACTACTGTATCCGCTAGGAACCCTAGCTTTTTCTCTGCTCGAAATTCTTTGCTTGAAATCATTGCTGCTTGAAGTGGATCCTCTGCTATCGACGCCATAACTTCACTATTTCGCCTAAAATTCTCAGGTATGTTCTGTTTCCCGAGCATTTTTCGTATTTTGTTGTAATCTACTTCACTCTATCTCCGTTCAACATTTGGTTTCTCTGTTTCTCAATATATATGTATATATTGAAGCATTTTTTCAAGAAAAAAAATCAAAAGCAACTAGTAATCTAAACAACAACAAAATATAACATCCAATGTACTATAACGTTTATACAATGAGAAAGAGTTATCTGTGTCATTTTAATTATATGTCCTCCAAAACCCTCCTCTTTTGAAATTTGTAACTCCCAAACAAGAGGAGGGAATCCCTTCCCATTTCCCTCCCCTTCCCTTCCCTCTACTCTCCTTTAAAGTCTTCCCCTTCCCTCACCCTCAAACTCCCAAACACACCCTTAGACATGAAGACTCTCTTCATCGCCTATGATTTACTTAAGACTAACATAAACTATGCTCAATTAATACTACTTAAATTTACTTGAACATCGCGAGAGAATGTCTGAGATCCGCATAACACTTTTAGAACATTGTCTAAAACTTTAAATAATATGTGAATCTGTAGTACATTTTTAATAGAAAATTAGTATACCTTTTATGCATGAATCCATGCTATGGATATATGATGTAATGTCATATGTATGAATAAAAATCAACACTAACTAATACCTTCGTCCCAATAACATTAAGATATGAAGATGTGGTGTGGTTATTAAGAAAAATGTGTTTATGTGGTTGATAATGAGATAGTTTTAGCGGGACTGAGGGAATAATAATAACTTAATAGTTTGCAAGCTTTTCAATTCGAGTCTATATATAACTTGAGCTTTAGTCGGTTTGGTTCAAGTCGATTTCGAGTTTGAATCGAGGTTAGCTAGGTTCGAGTAAGAATCGACTCGATCTCGAGTAACTTGTGAGTCAACTTACTTGATGAATAATAAAGATCAAGAGTAAATGTGAAGATGAACAACATGTATAATCTACAAAAATACAAGAAAACATGTAGAGATTCAATATACTCACAATTAAGAAAAGCTCGAAGATGAATGTATATTAGCTCTGTAAGGCACGGTATGAAAATGAAGAACACTGGTTTTCATAATCACTGCATTTTAACGGTGTATGCGATCCAGTTCTAGTACTCCTAATAATAGGTTTATGAACGTTAGAAAATATTTGGACATCAAGTAGTCTTTGAAATTAGATGAAATTCATTTACACATTGAAAGAGCATCATCAATGGCACTGTTAACATCAAAAAAACATGGCCTATTCATCCATGTCAACATTGTATTTGATATTTACGTCTCCAATGCATCCCATGTAGTGCTGATGTGTCAAAAATCAATATTAACAGTGTTACCACGACTGTTTAGGAATAACGGTGTGTTTAACATGCTCACTCAGCATATTTTGACGGAGAAGTACGCAACGAAAAATCTGAGAAATTCTCTTGCCCATAAAAAAATCTATCTGCCAAACCAAATCATCCACGTACGGCATCAACTTGCATCAAGTAGTGGGATTCTTTTAGAAATCATCCACATAACTCACAAATCTGTAATTTATGTGTAGCAGAACGAAGGTCATAAGTTTTTATCTTTAAAAAAATTAATATTTCATATAGGTTTTAACAAATCTGTAAACTCATCGCCGAGACCTTGAAAGCAGAAGTTAGAAGCCGTTAGAAGGGTTTTCACTTACAGGAGGATTTCTTTTGCTGATTTTTATTTATTTTCTAAACAAAATGCTTATTACACGTAAGCATTATTATGGGCCGTGAACAATAAGCATTGGATCATATTTTTGGATTTCACGTTTGTTTACATGACGCTTAATATGACATGGAAGATTATTCCAATTATTGATTGTCATTTGTCAAAATTGTTTCATGTTAAAGATGCTCTAATGAATGGTCTATCACACGATCACATAATGTATCGTGATTTCTAACGATCCATAGTTCGAGTATGATAAATATTTGATCACATGAGTCACCGATTTCATAGTCATTAATTAATTAATACCAAAAAGGGAAAAAGGAAAAAAATGTGACGCTGCCGTTAGTGAGTTACATTTATTTTTCGTTAATAAAAATACATAATAGAAATTAAAAAAATGATGAAATTTAAGATACAAAATTGTAATTGATTTTTCGTTAATAAAAATACATGACATATTTGAGGGTTTTCTTTATTTTGAATGATTGTCGAACTAGCCGTTGCCGTGTAAAAGATTTTTTAAGCTTATGATTGTGTCAATTTTTTAATAATTTCATCGAACCCCTGAAATCCCCAAACCAACATTCTTCCGGCAGATAATCCTCACTGTATCTCTCTCTGATTACTCTTTACCGGAGAAGTTCATTTTCTCTTTCTTTCTATCTCTCTGATTATTCACAGGAAGAGACAGTTCCATCAAGAACTTGAAGCAATGGCTGCGGCGGCGAATACCAACCCCAACAGTCTTCCGGTTGTGCCGTCACCCAAGAAGCCGCCGCAACCTGCTAAGACCATTGATGCTCACTCCGTCCTTAAAAGGTCAATTACCTCCTTTGATCTTATTGAATTGGATCTTATTTATTCGCAATTGATTCGAATCTCACGATGGGTACATATAAACGATCTCCAGTTTTTTGTAGAAATTCTTTGTGATTGCTTAATTCCATGAATAGCTAGTTTGTTCAAATAAATTATCTCTAAAGAAACTCCATGAATCCTTTGAATTTCATTCTAGACAGACTCTTTGGAGATTTGGATGAAATAATTGGGTTCATACGTCTCTTGGACTTGTCATCAAATCACAACAGCTTCTGTACATAGATTTGAGTGAAAATGATTTTTTAATTTAGATCTGAATGGAGTACTTTTATTTATCAACAGGTTGCAGTCTGAACTGATGTCTCTAATGGTGAGAATCTCTGGTTTTTCTTGGAGCTTTGATCTATATTCCCGGTGTTTGTGTAGAATCTAAGTTCACAATGTTTTTCCCCAAACCATATTAATCAGAACGAGTCCAAAAAATAGAAATCCAAACTAACCCAACTAAGGGTCCATTTGGTGATCTTGTTTTTCGTCTTATCAGTCAACTTTTTCATTAGCACGTAGTTTTTAATTTTACGCCCAGAATCATATAATAATCAAAACAAAAAAGTTGAAGTTATAATCTAGCTGAATTGAACGAAGTTACTGTGAATGCCTATTTTAGTAATTTTTCATACAATTTTTTCTTATTTTCTTAATAAAAGGTATTTTAAATATAATTTTTCTATAATTCACTAGATTCGGTCAATTAAGCCGTTTCAGCCAAAACTTTATAAATTTCAGTAGATTTAGCCGGTTGGAGTGTCACCTTGTGTGTGTGCTTTTGGCTTACTTTGAAAATGACTTGCACTTATCACACTCTTTCAAGATGAGTGGTGACAGTGGAATATCAGCATTCCCCGAAGAAGACAACATATTCTGCTGGACAGGGACAATCACAGGTAGCAAAGATACGGTTTTCGAAGGAACCGAATACAAACTCACTTTGGCCTTCCCTAATGAGTATCCATTCAAGCCCCCCACTGTTAAGTTTGTGACTGCATGTTTTCATCCCAATGTCGATGGTCATGGGAACATATGCTTGGACATTCTTCAGGTTTATCAACTCTTCTTTGATATCAATTCATAATCATACCTGTAAGATGCAGTAGTATGACAAAATGTAATTTTATAGGACAAATGGTCTTCTGCATATGATGTGAGGACTATATTACTTTCAATCCAGAGTTTGCTTGGAGGTAAATCTTTCACACTTCTTGTACCTCAAATCCCAATCCCACAAGGATATAGTCCCCCATTCCATTTTAGTCCGTCTCACAATGATGGTCCAGTTAGTCTATTTGGATATGCATTTACTTTACATTTCCAGATTTATCCTACTTAATCACTTAGATCACAACTGAATCCTATTCCTGGCTTCCCTGAACAGGGGAACTATACAAAGGGTAAAAATGGGAACTGCTTATGAAATCAATTGTTTGAACTAACTTAAATACGGAGTATTTCTTATTTCGTTTGGTGGGATAAGGGTAATATACACTTTAAGAAATTATCTGAATCTCAAGTATGAAATCTAGGTAGGGCGGTGGTTGGATCAATCTTAAGCTCTTAGCTGTCCTATCAAGAGCGAATACATGTTCTCCACTTTGGGGTTTAATGGCTTATGGCTTAAATAAACTCTTGTTTCCATTTTTTCGTGAACTTGTAAATCAGAACCAAACACAAGCTCACCTCTAAACTCTCAAGCGGCAGCACTATGGGGCAATGAAGAAGGTAAAGCAGATAGCCATTTGTGTATTATTGTTTACAATTAATAATTATTTAATAATTAATTGGAAAACATCAGAGAATACTTCTGAATTCTGATATTTACTTTTTAGTATCTGAACAATAGGACATTTGCTTCGTCTGCAGAGTACAGAAACGTGGTGGAGCAGCTATATAAGCCCACTGTGTAGTTTCAAGATCTCAACCCCCTCTGTTTGCCGGAGAAGAGGCGAGATTTTCATTGCACTCTTCATATTAAAGATGACGAGGGAGTAAAGCAGTGCTTAGTAATAGCTTGAATAATGTTGATGATGATGATTAAGGCTCACTTGATGCTTCTAGCACATATACAACACTCCCATTTATGTACTTCCGATAGAAATTTAACGAGTTCTTGCATTTGTATATTTCTCCTTGTCTACATATATGCATGGTGATAAGCTATAGATGTGGGCTATGATCGGTGGCGGATATCAGCCCCAAATGAGCTGAATCTTCTAAAACCAGTTGATTATTGAAAAAGAATTCTTTTTTGGAGAGAGGGCTGCACACTAAGCTTAAACTGAAAATTATGGACTCAATCGTTAAACATTGAAGCGTTTCCTTTCACTCGGTCATGGGTTCCTAATTTATCCCGTATATGGCTATACCTTCTACGATATTGATGGAGTATATGGGTTCAGACCTCATGATTCACATACTCAGAAGAATAAGATATCAACTCAGATATCTACGACCGACAAGGCCGTGGAAGAGGAAGTCTTCCAGGAGACCATCGATCCCACGACTGATCTTCGCAACCAACTCAACGGCAACGCCCCAGACGCCCGCATCGGCCTTGAGAAGAAACGCACGAAGAAGGGCGATAACGCCTCGGGACAACCGGCTTCTCCCGCCGCTGACCCTTAGCTTCAAGCCGCACTCTCGACCATCATCGCCAGCTTGGCTCAGAACCCCACCGTCCTCAGCGCACTCATGCCAAGGACGGGGGGGAACACTACTCCACCACCTCCACCGCCACAGCCGTTGGTCATGAAGATAGGCAACAACGAGGGGGTGGAGGCCCAGGACACATTGTCATCTCACTCCCACCCTATTTCCCCTCTTCGAGCTGGACCGACCCCAGCACGTGGAAAAGCCTCGGCCTTTAATAGGCTAGGTGACACGCGCCGTCGGCCAGCGTCGGAGAGGACGGCAGGACGGATTGGTGAGCGTGAGTCTGGCTCGCCAAGGAAAAGCTTGGGGTCCGTATCCCGGACAGCGGATCGGCCGCACCTGGACAAGGGCAAAGGAAAGTTGCACGAGGACGACGCGCGCCACCAAATCGACACGGCTCACGCAGCCCACGTGCGAACCCAGCAGGGCGCCACTGTGGCCACCAAGGACCCCCGGGGTGAGGTCATCGCCCAGCTGGAGAGGAGGCTTGCCGAGATGGAGGTTAAGCAGTCGGCCGCCATCCCTACTACCAACACATCCAGGGACCCCGGTTTCGACGCACTCATGCACAAGGTCAGCGCCTTGGAAAGGGAGTTGGCCGAGGGACGGAATGACCCCATCATCCAAATCAGGACCAGGACTCCTTTCACCATGACGGTACTCTCGGCCCCTATTCCCGAGAAGTACTGGGGGAATGCCAACAAGCCCTACGACGGCCGCATCGACCCTCAGGAGCATTTCAGCCGCTATCAGAACAACATGCTGATGGTGAACGCGTCAGACGGATATCTCCGTCGCTGGTTCCTTTCCACTCTCGAAGGACCAGCGTACGAATGGTTCAACGCGCTCCCCGAAGGAAGCGTGGACTCATGGTAGGATCTTGCCCAACGCTTCCTCACCCACTTTGCTGGAAGGAAGCGCGTAAAGAAATACTTCACCCATCTCCTCTCTGTCAAGCAGCAACACGACGAATCACTCCGATCTTTCATCGATCGATGGACGACGGAGACCGACGAGGTCGAAGGGGCCGATGAACGCACCCTCCTCGTCCTTTATCAGGGCGCTCTCCGGAGTAGCCCATATGCGAGGAGCCTCATCACCAACCCCCCGAGGTCATATACGAAGGCACTCCAGCAAGGGAACCTGTACGCTGACGCCGACGAGCTCCAGTCCCACAAGAAGGATGGAGGGCAACCCTCGAAGAAGACAAACTATGCGCAAACTCCAAGCACACCCTCGGCCGGAAACTGAGGACAAGGAGGACAGAACCGCCAAGGGTATGGCGGACAGAACAAGAAGGATCGCCCATGGCATCCGAGGATGGAAAGGCCAAGGACCCCTCTCACACACTCGGTCAGCTCCATCCTCGATTACACCGAGGAGCATGATCTCAATGCGAGAGATCCTCGATCGGCGAAAGAAATCTATGTTGTTCATCAGGGCGGCACCTACTGTCGTTACCACAAGAACACCTCCCACAACACTGACGATTGTGTCACGCTGAAGAGAGCCATCGAGCGCCTGATTCGGCAGGGGGAACTCTCCCAATTTGTTAAAGGTGGCCCACGCAAAAATACTTGGGTAAACACCGGCAAAAATGGGGGAGAACCCTCGACGAAGAAGCGTGAGATCAGTAGACTCAACGACAACGACGAGGACTTTGAGGAGCCCCATCCGAAGAAGAACCACATCCACCTCATCGTGGGAGGCAACACTGGGGGGACTCCGCCACCCAGAGAAAGAAATGGGCCCAATCCCTATACATTGGCGAGGTGGCCTCGTCATGGCCTTTGGGCTCAAAAATTCAGGCGCCACATACACCAGGATTGTGGCCAAAATCTTCAGAGTAGTCCTCAGCCGGACGATGGAGACATACGTCGACGACATGATCGTCAAGAGCAAACAATCTACCACCCATGTTGACGACCTCCGGGAAATCTTTGAGATCATGAAGAAATTCAAACTCCGCCTCAACCCTAAGAAACGCACCTTCGGTGTCCAAAGGGGGCAATTCCTTAGCTACATGGTCAGTCGAAGGGGCATTGAGATAAATCCAGAGAAAATCTAGGCCATCATGAACATGGAGCCACCGCGCAATGTCAAAGAGGTGCAACGGTTGATGGGACGGCTTGCGGCCCTGAACCGTTTCCTCTCCAAATCGGCTGAAAGATCCCCTACCTTTCTTCCAAATCATACGCAAAGCAAACAACTTCAAATGGACGACAGAGTGCCAGCAAACATTTGAGGAGCTAAAGCAGTACCTTTCATCCCCTCCTGTACTCTCCAAGCCCAAGCCCGGCGAGATGCTCCTCTTGTACTTAGGGTGAGCACATAGGCCATCAGCTTCGTGATCATCCGTGAGGATGAAGGGGTACAAAGGGTCATTTTATACGTCAGAAAGACGCTACGGGAGGCGGAACTCAGGTACTCCCCCATCAAGAAGATAGTGCTAGCCATTGTCCATACGGTGAAGAAATTGGGTCACTATTTCCAAGCGCACTCCGTCCACGTCCTCACTCAGCAGCCCCTCGTCGGCGCACTCATGCGGAGCCCAACTAGTTCCTCAAGGATGGTGAAATAGACAATCTTCCTGAGTCAGTTTCAGATTCAAATCAAGCCAAGACCATCCATAAAAGGGCAAGCCTTGGCCGACTTCATCACCGAGTGCACGGTGAGGGAGATGGCCGCCACCATACCCGGGTCAGAGCCAGGCGAAGCATGGACCCTATTCACTGACGGTTCATCGGCCGCCAAAACATGTGGAGGCGTCGTCGTATTCATTTCCCCCTAAGGATTCAGAGCATACTATGCCATCCACTTCAACTTCAGGGTGTCCAACAACGAAGCCGAGTATGAAGCCGTCCTCAGCGGCCTCAGACTCGCAGCCGGCCTCAAAGCGCGACACACCAGAATCAAATGTGACTCCAAGCTGGTGGTGGGCCAGATCGAGGGCTCGTACGAGGCTAAGGAAGGCAGGATTAGGCAATACAAGCAAGCAGCTGAAGAGTTACTCTAGGCATTTGAAACCCATGAGATCAAATAGATCCCAAGGGCGGAGAATGCCGAGGCTGACATTCTCTCCAAACTCAGCACGGACACCCCGAAGCACATCTCCAAGATAGCCAAGATCGAGGAGCTCATCATGTCCAGCATCCATGCCAGCCCGTTCATGTGCATTCAACAACGTCCGAAGGACTGGATCTCCGACATCATGACCTTCATCACTTTGGGAGACCCCCCCCCCCCCCCCCCAGGATGAGGAGAGGGCCAAACTAGCCAAGCTCAGGGCCCCAAGCTACACCATTGAGGGCGGGAAGCTCTACAAAAGATCCTACAATGGCACTCTCCTTCGATGCCTGCACCAGGATGAGGCCGAAGCGGCCATGGAGGAAGTCCACGGCGGCCTTTGCTCCTCACACCAGGGCCCTTTCAGTATGTCGTGCCGGCTCATCGTCCAAGGCTATTTTTGGCCAACGATGGCACGGGATTGTGCTAATCTTGCAAGGAAGTGTACCGCATGCCAGGTACATCAGAAGGCCCCTGGTCGGCCAGCCGTCAATTACGCCCTGGTCAGCACGACAATCCCATTCTCAAGATGGGGGATTGACCTGGTCGGCCCCGTGCCAAGAGCCGCCAGCAACAACCGCTACATCATCGTCACGGTCGACTACTTCACCAAGTGGGTCGAAGCGGAACCTTTGGCCAGCATCACAGGGGCCAGGTGCCAGAAGTTTGTACACAAAAACATCCTTACTCGCTTCGGCGTCCTTCAGGAGATCATATTCGACAACGACACCCAATTTGAAGCCGTACCCTTCCAAGAGCTCCTCCAGGCATGGGGAATCAAGCATCGTTTCTCCTCCGTTGCCCCTCAAGGTAACGGGCAAGTTGAGAACGCTAACAGAACCATACTAAAAGGCCTGAAGAAGAAACTCGAGGACGCTACCGTACCATGCCGAGGAGGGTGACGGGCGAGACACCTTTCGCCCTGTGCTATGGCTTTGAGGCAAAAGCACCCACGGAGGTCACTATACCTAGCCGACGGGTCGAGCAATATGAACCCGAAGCTAACGAAGAGAACATGAAGATCGACCTCCACTTGGTCGAAGAGAGACGCGAGCAAGCCTACATCCGGGCGGAGAACTACCGACGTTAAGTAAAATAATACTACGACGCCAAAATACGTTCCCGAGAATTCCAAGTGGGGGACTACGTCCTCCACCGAAGGGAGGCAAACAAGCCGATGGAAGGTGGCAAGCTAGCCCCTGAAGTATGAAGGGCCCTACATCGTCAGTGACGTGGTAAAAGTCGGCACCTACAAACTTAAACACCCAAATGGGTCTAGAATACCACGAACGTGGAATAATGTACATCACTTGGTGAAGTTCTATCAATAATCCGAAGGAGGCGAAGCCGGCAAAGCCCTCACCCCTTAATGGGTTATTGATCGATTACCACCCTCGGCCTTGAGCCACTTATCAATGAAAGTTGTGTTCAGCTCATTTTTTGAAAAATTAAGTAAAGAATACCGCATACCATATCGACCCCTTAGAGCGAAACGCTCAGGTATGGCCGACACAACACATCACATCGACCCCTTAGAGCGGAACGCTCAGGTATGGCCGACGATGTCCTAGGACGTTGGGCCCGCAAACGGCCCGCGTCTTGAAATGGGAAGCTCAACGTGTCATCCTCGCGCTAAATCGCAGGACGACAGGCCTGAAAGAATGGCCGAGGTGACAAAATCCCCAAAATCGCCTTGGGATTGGGAAACGGCAGCCATTGGTAACCGACCAAAAGTCTGAGCCCGCGCTGTAAATAGATGACGGGACCCCCCAAGATTATGGGACGATCCATCAGGACTCCATACCGGCCAAGGGAATAACAACCCCCTCTGCCGAAGCCAGAAAGAAGGATACCCGCTCCTCACTCAAAGAAGTAAAGAGGAAGGAAATAAAAGAGGGACGGCCGAAGGGCCGTGCACTCGGCGGCTTCGTGCGAAATCCCCACAAAGCAAAAGAGGGACAGCTGAAGGATTGTGCACTCGCCGGCCTCGTGCGAAATCCCCACAAAGGAAAAGAGGGAAGCCGATGGACCATGTATTTGCCGGCCTCGAGCAATAAAAATAAAATCCCCACAAATTTCGTTAAGTACATATCATTTAAATGCTATATTTGGACGAGCGTCCTCAGGACCATTGAGCATGATCCCATATCCCAGCCTGGTCCTAGAGGGGTATTGGACGAAGCATGCACGCACAGACTACCCCAAAACACTTGGAGAAATTCCCAAGTGACATTTAGTTGGCCGATGAAGGCCACAGGGAAGACGACGCGGACTCAAAAGATTCGTGGGAAATATCCGCCCATGGCCGAACAAGGACCGAACACCTTCATCAGCCACAGCTAGGGAAAACAACTACCTGGTCTCAGCTAACACTTAGAAATATTTCAAAGTATGGAATGACAACAACAATACAAGGACGAGGACGATGAAGGAGACACTAAAGCTGGGGGAGTTAACCAAATATTTGCATTAAAAATTTCAAAGTACTAAAGGGGGACACATCAGCCATTACATGTCAAGCAGATAAACTAAAGAGGGATCAAGCTTATTCCCCGCCGGCACCTTGAACAGGCGTATCACTGGCTTCATGGGCCTTGGAAGAAGCAGTGTCCACGAATATATCATCGTCACCCCAATCATCCTCGCCGATGTCGGAACTTAGGACGGGGGGGGGGGGGGGGGGGGCTGCCTCTCCTCCGCAGGAAGCTTGACCTCAACCTCCGGATCCTTCATCTTCCGGGGCAGCCTCAGGCCGGCAGGGATCCACTTTGTCAGGTTCAGCTCCATGAAACGCCGGCGCAGCCTTTAGTAAATGATCTTTTTCATCCGCTGTTGGTCAAGGTTGTAGAACACCTTCATCTTTCTTTCTAAGTACTCTTGGCCTTCAGGACTATGTTTGGCCCAATCTTCAAGCCTGGCCGCCACGACCTCAAATCACCAAGGCCGGCGCTCCTCAGCTTTCCAGCCATCGGACAAGAACTTCTCGGTGGCGGCGTCAGCGGCCTTCTCTACAGCAACCTCAGCAGCTCGCTCGCTCTCGACCCTGGCCTTTTCGGCCTCGTCAGCATGCCGAAGGGCCTCCTCGTGAGCTTTCCTCTCATCGGCGAGTTTATGGAAGGCATCGTCCCTTTCAACGACACACTGACGGGCGGCCGCATTGGCTTCATCAACCCTCTTTGTCAACACCTCCACATCGGCCCGCAGCCGGTCAAAACAGCTCAAGGCCTCATTGGCCAAAGCAGCCTTCTGCTCAATCTGCCTTAGCCGAGCAATCTCCGCCTGCTACCTCTTATGGCTCTCCATTAGCATGAAGGCTGCCTGCACAAAGCATGACAATTAGCACGACGATGACACCCGCAATGATGTGAATAATGAAAATAACAATATAAAGCCAACTTACTTGGATGAGGTGGTCCATTCCACCATCATAAATCTGGACGTTACCCAGCCCATTAAGATAAGCCCGGTCTTCATCTGGAACGGCCTGGGAGATCACATCATGGTCGTCAATGATCTCATTGAACATGCCGCCTTTGACGGGATATTCAACCTCAAGCTTGTAAGTCCCCCTGACCAGCTCTTAGTCGGATCGTTTCTTCCAAGAGCCTTGGACTTCAGGGGGAGGCTGAGAGACAGCAACGGACGAGGGGCCGAAGGTGAGGTTCACAATGGCGTCAGCGTTGGATCCTCCATCGTCTCCAGCTAGGACGGCCAGAGTTCCGACATCAACGGAAGATGAGGGAGAAACCCTCAAAGTGGAATAAAGTGGAAATGTATGGTTGTGGTTGTGTAAGAAAAAGGTAAAATGAATGTGAGCCACACAAATTGTCCAAAATGGGAAAGTGGGAAGTATTTTTAGGAACAGCCCAAAAAGGAAAGTGGGAAGTATTTTTGGGAACGGAGGGAGTATATTTCATATACATGATTTTTTAGAAATCATTTAATGGATTATAGATGTTGTTCTACACGTTTTAAAGTGTAGAAAATTGATATAAAGTGTTGGTATTTAACTTAGAAGAGTCGTTGAATCGATAGGAGTTGAAAACGACGCAAACCACCATAAAAGGGTGTTGTTTTCGTGCTGCAGGGCCCGAAAGCCGCCCAGCTTTTGCAAAAGCCGCCCCGGCTTTTGGCTTCTTCCCATCTGGTTCATTTTTTATCGGTTCAGAACGGGGATAATCGAAGGACTTCACAAAGGCATCAAGTTAAGCACATCATAAGGTGAGGATGGCTGACTATATTGTTTATAACTAGTGGGTTAATTCATGAGATTGCCTAATTTATAAAAGCATGATTTTAATTAATTAATATGCCTAATAAAGTGTCAATGGATCATATTGTTGTATATGAAGAGTTGATGCATGATTGATTGAACTATGAGTAATTGGGGTATGATTACTTGCTATATTTGAAATGTTGTTCTACTTAATTTAGTGAAGAGCTAATGAAATGATTTCTTAATCACTATTTAATCGTATTGACTTTATGGTTAGTAAAGTCAATATAGAATAAAGTAAAAACGAGTCATGGCATGGCCGCCATGTTCGTTTGAAAGGGAAAGAGAAATTGAACTACTAAGACTCACTCGGGTAGTACGAAGTGACTAGCCCGAGGTTGTAGCATGAACCTTAATAAAATTGATCCTAAACTTAGGATCGTGATGCTTTGTGACTAGGGTATTCACTTGGGATAGCCTTAGATGATTTAAATGGCATATTGATCCTAGGATTGGATTGTTGATGTTATTTTCGGGTGGTCTTTAGGACACCCGTAATTGATTGTTTGATTGGTAGCAAGGGTTATGGCTCGGCTCTAGTCTAAGGATAGATGTCCGACCACATGGACTTGCTAATGGATAGGTGGCAGACATGGGCCGGACGAGTCTAAGGATCGTGCCGGACTGCATGGGCTCATAATAAAATAGATGTAAGGACCATGGCCCTGCCCGACTCTAGAGAGCGTGTTGGATAGCATGGACTTACGGCGTGATCGCGTATAAAGATGGAATCCGAATCAGAGACTTAACGAGGCTCTGACAGCGGAAACACAGATAGGACCCCGAATGGGTCTTACCTTCCTACAGGAACAGGGCATGAGTCCAAGGGCGGGAAGCTGGACTCCGACCGAGTGCCCCGCGGGGACTCGATTAGCGGTGACAGGTCCTGTATGATTGATGTGACCTTTGGGTTGAATTGTATGAATTATTAATGTAATGAATTATCGCAAGACGATACGAATTGTATTGTTAAATACAAATGGGGCAATAAATTATCGTTGGACGATACAAAGGTTTGTGACAAATACAAATGGACCTATGAGTCGACTATTTGACCTTATATACTTATGTATGATTTGAAAGGGGTAACTGTGGGTTATTTCCTAGAATATTATATCACCCTATATTGAGGGTCTTAAGGATTGAATCATTAACTATATGCAGTATAGTTGTCATTGTACTTTTCAAATGCTTCAAAGTACTGACCTCCCCTTCACGGGGGAGGCCACCTCACAGTTTTCAGGTAGAAGCTAGAGTTTGCTTCCTGTGCCCATTGCTTCGGGAATCCTTGGAGAGAAGATGTGGTACGTGCTTCCTCCGTTTCTGTTTTCAAAACTACTCCCTTCGTCCCAATTTGATTTGCAAAATTTCCTATTTTGGTTGTCCCATAATGATTTTCCACTTTCTATTTTAGGTATGTAAATAAGAATAAAGTGACAAATTTACCCCTACTTTTATTTTTTCCCCGCTTACTTAGAGGCATCTACTTTTAGAAACATGGACAAAAGTGTAAAAACAAGCATCATTTATTGTCATTCCTTAATCCTTGTGTCAGTCAAAGTTTGCAACTCAATTCGGGATGGAGGGAGTATTACAATAATGCTCATGGATAATATTTTTCCAAGTCAAGATGAAGTTCAAAGACACCCGTGAGAAGTCAAGGCATGCGTATAAGCCTTTGTTCCTTACTCACAAAACATACAGGGATAATAGCCCAACGCGGCTCCCAAATTATAAGTCGAGGCATGCGTATAAGTCCTTGCACCATACATATTTATGTTTCCATTTTTAGTAGTAAAGGCAGGGGGAGATAGAGGCAACGTCGAAGGGTTGGACTACTTGACGGTCCACCCCTTGAGGAGTAAGTCTTCACAATTACCGAGTGAGTGTGGGGATGATCCTCCCTAAAGTTGTGGTACTTGCCACGAGGCTGGACTACTTGACGATCCTGACCTTGAGAGAGCACCTCTCGCTTCCGACCCTGCTGGGCTCTCGTACGAATCCCGCACAGCCGAGCTCTAGCCAATATCTCGCGGTCTGGAAGGGGCAACTTTCTAAATTACTAGCGCAACGCCAAACAATCTGGAATTAAAATCTGACTGCACACAAAGCATCATTGGAAACTCCAGTCGAGCTCGTGTGAAGACCTCACGGTCGGACTAGAACTGCTAGGCCAACTTCTCAAGCCCAGCAGACCACCAGGAACCAATTTTCTAGGTTCTATCTACATATTACAGCTATTTGGGATACTTTACAAAAATCTTAAAGCTGATTAAAACACACAGTATTGTGAATAGCTCATACTGTGGAGGATGTTTCAATGAACTGAGAAAGCGCCTTGCAATGGCATGACCTCAGGCCTGTGAATAGCAGAGGTCCTTAATATAGGAGGTACCTCATCTGTTCACCTGCATTTCACTTTACATTACATATATTATATACAAACATTTTGAAGAAAAAAGTTTTTAAACTATTTTCTTAAAAGAAAAATTAGTCCCAAAAGGCTATGTGTTAAGCAACAGGGAATCTCAGAAGCGGCCTCCCATCAAAAACGAACCTGCACAAAAAATAGGCAGGACCAATATGCAGCCAAAAGCTCCAAACAGAGCTACAGCCGAAACCTCAAGTGAAAGCTCCAACAGTTAACGATCATTGTTGTTGATAGGTGATCAGTGATGGACTTATGAAAGTCCATCGCTGCATCAACACGGGCAAACATGTGCAATGTGGATGTGAAAAGATCCATACCTTCAAATCAAACACAAGGAAGAATTCCATGTTATTGCACAAATGGCAAGGAACCAGCTGTGCCTGACCCCAACAAGGCTGACTATGCAACCTCAGCTGGGAACACTGCTGCAACTTAGCAAACATGTGCTAAGCTAAAAACAGACGGAGGGCAGGCCATCTATGGCCCATCCCCACGCAACAAAAACCTGCGCAACATACGAACAGATGTGCAAAGTGTACTAAACACAAAAGAAGCAGGATAACATGTTTCAGACAAAGCATATCAAGAGATGTTCATGTGTTTACAACAACAGCTCAATAGCCAGATTTATGGAAAAGAACAAGGGGAGGGGATCTAATCTTTTCTCTTCCTCTTCTTCTTCTTCTTCTCCTGATCAACCTCCTCTCCAGCCCCGGCCTCAGCCAGTTGCTGCTGGGTTGCCAAGGAGTATTCGATCTTTTGACCGGGTACACGTTCCGGATACTGCAGGGGCCTGAGCAGCTTATATTTCTTGTAACTGAATCCAGGGAGAGTCTTGGAGAGCTTACTATAGATCTTCTGCTGCATCTTGTACTCCCCATACTCCAGGGATTGCAACATCTGCTTCTCCAGGAATGCCATACCTTCGGCAGTGGCCAGCCAACTCTCCATGTGTTGGCCCATCACCCCACGTAGCCAGGAAACAGAGTCGGGAGAGGGAGAGTCACCGGAGCAGGAGGCCTTAAACTCTTTAGATCCGGAAGCTTTTGCCTTCCTAAGCTCGGCAGAATGCTCAGATGCGAGCGAGGTAGCGGCGTCTTTCATAGCCTGTATATCAAGCTCTAGGTGCAAAATCTGGACCTTCTTGAGCCCGTCCTGCACCGGGACTCTCGGAGCGCATCTTCAAGATCCTCACAATGTCGGGACCAGGCTATGACATTCTCTCGCAGCTACTCATTTTCCCGAGCAATGCGATTGGCATCACCGGTCAGCTCAATTACGGCCCTCTAGAGTCCATTTTTTCCTCAACCATGGTCTCGGCTATATCAGTTTGTTGGTCCCGTTTATATTGGGAACAGTCTAGAGGGGGGTTGAATAGACTGTTCAGATTTTTCAACCTTTTCTCTAAGTCAACTCTGACTTACCAGAGAAGGTCTGGTTCTGGTGACAGAGAAGGTCGCGTTCTGATGATAGAACTGGACCTAGCAGCGGATTAGGTCATGTCCGGGTAGCCTCAGGAAAAACACTAAGGCAAATGCCTTTCTGATAACTCTGAGAACAAGATCTGCTGAACACAGAGTCCAAGTTCTTAGGACTTATGCAGTTAGAATCTTAAGTGCAGAAAGTAAATGCGTAAAGTAAAAGACACCAGGGTTTTTATAGTGGTTCAAGGAACAACGCGTTCCTCTAGCCCACTGTTTCACTAAGCTTGTAAGTCAACAATTACAACGCCTTAGTCCCTAGAACTTAAGAAGCACTCCACGTCTTCTTCAAACCTAGTTGCCACCCGGGATGCAGTCCTTTGTACCACCTTTCTCATGAACCACCTTGGTACCAGATACACTAGCTTGGAAGATGGGGCTAGACATCAGTGGCTCTATGACCTTATCTGTTTGAGCAACTCTGGTGCTAAGCATTACAGAAGGCTCACCTGATTATATTGAACCATAACCAAGACCAAAACCAATGCCAATTTGTTGGTCAAGTAGTAACCTTTCCATTGAGAACTGGGCCTTCTGGTAGGTGGTGTACTTGATTTCAAATGACTATAATTCTCTTACTCTCTTTAGAAGAGAAACATTTTCAGCTTTCAACTGATCTCTTTCTGTAATGAGAAGATTGATTTTGATCTCAACCTCCTTTCTTAAGTCAAGAATTTCAACCTTCAGCTTAATGTTTTCTTCTTTAACTGAAGAGTAAGTGGTTTGAATGGCCTTAAACTCTTCCCAAAATTAAGACATTGATTCTGAATCAAAAGCTTTGCCTACCAAAGAAAAACTAGAAGCAGAGGTAGAGGATACCTCATCATCAGATTGACCCATAAGGCATAGGCCTTCAGTCTCTGTATACAGGCAACAGAATGCCTCATCTGATTCTGATTCTGAGCAAGATTCTGTCTCAGAGAGGGGATCCTTCTCTGGTTGCTCAGTGACGAGTGCCTTCCTCCTTCTGTGCTCATACTTCTTTTCTCCTTCTTGGCCTTGCCTTTTGGAGACTATGGGGTGTGGACAGTTGGCTTTGAAATGCCCTGGTTGTCTGCAATTGTAGCAGAGAAGCTCTCCACTGCTTTCAGCTAGAGGATGGATTTCTGCCATCCTTTAGCTTCATAAATTTCCTGAACTTTTTGGAAAAATCAGCCATATATTCGTTAGTTAAAAGAATGGAAGGTTCAAAATTATTTACCTTAGAGGTGCTGGCTGTGAGGGCAGTGGTAGTTCTGTCCTCGATTTCTTCTTCTTTCTCTTCTTCATTCATCTCAAACTCATAAGACTTGAGATCTGAGATGAGCTATTCTTTGATGTAGGTCCTGAGATCTTTGCTATCTCGCATAGAAGTGACCTTCATCTTCCAGGGAGAAGGTAGACCTCTGAGAACTTTCAAGTTGATCTCTTTGGGAATCAATTCCTTCCCAAGCTCTGAGATCTCAGCAGTAAGGGTGAGCAGGCGTGCATACATCTCAGCTATGCACTCTTTGGGGAGAAGTTTGAAATCCTCAAACTTCTTCATAGCAATAGTCAGTTTGTTATCCTTCTCTTGCTCATCACCAGCTCCTATCAGGGTAAGAGTATCCCAGATAGCTTTGGCAGAGGTGCACTTCTTAATTCTTGTGAAGTACTTGTCATCAATAGCTTTGCACAAAGATGTCCTTGGCTATGTTGTACAGGTTGTACTTCCTTCTTTCATCATTTGATCATTCATGGCGCAGTTTGGTGATCATATGGGGTTGACCACTACCAATAGTATATTTTGGGTTCACCTTGATAAAATTCAGTAAAGGGGCCAGCATCAAGGACTTCCCACATCTCATCATGGAGCGCAGAGATGGGCCTTCATGCGAATCTTCCAGTCATCAAACTTAGTAACTGAAAACATCAGGTTCTTTGAAAGAGTGTTATCCATAATAAGAGATTAAGCAAAGGCTAAGAAACAAGTGGATCTCTGTTCATCAAGTAACCTAAAAGATTACAAGAACGAGGAGGCTCTGATACCACTTGTTGGTCCCATTTATATTGCGAACAGTCTAGAGGGGGGTGAATAGACTGCTCAGGTTTTTCAACCTTTTCTCTAAGTCAACTCTGACTTACCAGAAAAGGTCTGGTTCTGGTGACAAAGAAGGTCGCGTTTTGATGATAGAACTGGACCTGGCAGCGGATTAGGTCCTGTCCGGGTAGCCTCAGGAAAAACACTAAGGCAAATGCCTTTCTGATAACTCTGAGAACAAGATCTGCTGAACACAGAGTCCAAGTTCTTAGGAGTTATGCAGTCAGAATCTTAAGTGCAGAAAGTAAATGCGTAAAGTAAAAGACACCGGGGTTTTTATAGTGGTTCAAGGAACAACGCGTTCCTCTTGTCCACTGTTCCATTAAGCTTGTAAGTTAACAATTACAACGCCTTAGTCCCTAGAACTTAAGAAGCACTCCACGTCTTCTTCAAGCCTAATTGCCACCCGAGATGCAGCCCTTGCTTCCTGATGGCTGGTCTCGTTTCACTGGGTCTCTTGAAGTATCCCCACTTCACTACTCCAGTTAGTTTGAGACGTCCCTTCTTTTGCAAGAAGTGTTTGATTGAAAATCTGTTTTCTCCAACGTAGCTTCTTCACAAAGGATGTGTAGATGAGGCTTTCGAAGTGTTGAAGAACTAAATGAACTTTTCTCTTGTTGAAAGAAAGGGTATGATGATGATATCTTTCCAACTTAAGCTTTTCTTGTTTCGAAGTTATCATGTACTTCTTCGAAGTGTATCTTATATACTGGGAGCGGTCTTCCCGTTGGAGTGTAGAAGACAGCTTCATTAAATGTTTGTACTGTTGATTTGACCAGTTGGTCCTCAACTTGCTATTTTGTGGGCGAAAGTATATCCGCATGGTCAATCATCAGCTTTAAATATATCTTCGTACGTACCGCATTAATTGAGCATTTAATGCGTGTATAGTACCATGTTTCGTTGAAAGACTTCTAGCCGTTAGTGTATTTCCCGTTAGTTTCACGGCCGTTGGAAGTTCCTTCGAATTCTGCTAAGTATCAGCAAGTCTGGTGAGGCTCTCTGGTTGAGACTCTGATGTCCGCCTCTGATGCCAACTCTGGTAGCTTCTCTGATGAGCAACTCTGATAGCAACTCTGATGAGAAAGTCAAACAGGGTCTCTGGCCAGTCCATTATGCTAATACATACAAAGAAAATTCTAATATAAGATTTCTAAGGGGGTACACTAAACTTCTAATCAACATAGCATCATCAAAATCTAAAAACAATTATTCCTTACAATTTGCCCCTTTTTGATGATGCCAAAACCCTTAAACTACTTCCATGGAAGTGCCTTTCACCATAAAGGAAAAAAATCATTAGAAATCTTGGTGGGCAACTTAGCATAGGAAAGTAGTAAGAATAAGAGAACAAACAAGATAGAATAAAGAGTATCAGAGCAAAAACTAATCATAAGCACAGAAAGCAATTAAGAACAGATAATTGAAAGTGTCATGCAAAACAGAGGCAGAGATGGTATGTTATTATCAGAGAGTATATAAAGATACAAGAGATAGAAAGATTATGATTCTTCTTCTTCTACCTGCGGTCCTGCTTCATATATTCTTTTGAGCTCTGCATTGATTTTGGCTCTGATGGAGGCTAGGTTCCTCGGATTCTGATAAGCTGACCAATGAGGTTCAAGCTTGCAATCCAGATAATTTCTGATTGCTTCTGATATGTTCTTCCCTAGGATAACCTTCATCCGCCACCAAGTTTCAGCTTCTTCTAAGGATCCTCCATGATTGATCTGGACAAGTCCATCACTGTCCATGAAGAGGTTCTCTTGTTGTAGTGGATTCATGAGCTTCTTCATCTGTGTAAACTGAGCTTTATGAGGTTTGGACATTCCACTCTTCATCCAGTCATTGAAAGAAAAACTGGAGGTTTTCTTCTTGGATCCTTTATTTGGAGGAGGAGGAGGTCTGTTGTCCCCAGCAACAAGCCTCTTTTGTCTGGCTCTCTCAAAATAGATTGTTGGGTCAACAAAGATGGGCTTCCTCGGTGTCAGAGCTCTGGAGCTGGGACCTTCTGCTTCTCTGATTTCTACATCTCTGTTCTCTTCCCCCTTTTTGTCATCAACAAGATCGCCAAGGAGGAGCTCTATCTTAGAGAACTCTGAAGCTTGGATGTCTCTGGTGCTTGCTTCAAGGAGTACCATCTTCTGGTATCTTTCCTTATCATTCTTAAGGAGGGACAAGGCTTTTTCTTTATGATCTTTGCAGAGACTCCCTATCTCCATAAATTGTTCAGAAGATTGATCAGCATACCATTGTAGAATATCGATAACTTCAGATATCTACTTGATTGCCTTATTTTGAGCGTTTAGAGTCTGAGAGTGGGAGTAAAGTACAGAGTTGATACCATCCACTTCTCTTGAAATGACATCCACTTTGGAAGTTGAGGTACTCGTGAAGGTAGACAGAGTTTGATTCAAATTTGCAACATTCTCAGAGATTTGCTGAAATCCAAATTCCAGATTAATGTTGACGTGTGTCAGATGCTCATAGTGCTAGTCATTGATCAGGACGAGTTTATTCATCCCATCCAGCACCTGGCCACCGAACTCCTCTGCTGCTTCAACAAACTGGTTGAAGGGAATTTGAGGTTCTTCTGCATCACATCCTGGCATTTGCAATCCTTTTCCCTTTGGTATAAGAGGTCTTCTGGGAGGTGAAGGGGGTTGCTGGGAAGGTTCTCTGGGAGGTGTTCTCCTCCTCTTTGAAGTCAGATCAGCCACAAGAGAGGATGGAAGGAAGCCATCATTGTCATCATCTGATGAGAGAAGACGGATGGGAGTCTCCTTCTTTGGTTTGGAGGCCACAGAGTGTTGAGAAGATTTTGGTGGTGCAGCAGCTTTGGAGGTTGGCTTCTGTTGGGAAAGAGTGGCAGATTTGAGTTTCTGGTGGGAGGAGCTCTGGTGTGATGGGGTTTTCTGATGAGTGGATTTCTGGTGTTGAGGAGATGGTGGAGGAGAAGGGGATCGATCTCTGGTGGGGGTTGGCTGTTTGGAGGGAGAGACTTGCTTGGATGGGGTTTTCTTTGGTGAGGGTGTTTTTGGATGTGATGAAGAAGGAGTTGTTTGTTTGGGGGGGGGGGGGGTTGTGGAGGTGAGGGAATGGGGTGTTCTGGTGAATTATGAATAGGGGGTGAGGGTAATACCTCAAGTACTGTCTCTCTAGTCAGAGAAGCTCTCCATTCCTTGATCAATTTCTGCATTGCAAGACCTGGGTCATTTGCAGTAGATGGCTCTCCTTCGCCAGGGTGAGTGCGCAAGAAGGGGTTTAGGGATTCCTTTGCCTTCTTCTCAACCAGCCAGTCATCAAAAATTGCTATCTCATGTTCTTCCAAGGCTTTGACATGCTTCTCTGGTGAGGTGGTTACCAGAATAGCTTTTCCCTTGTAGCTTGCCTTCTTCTTTTCTAAGACAGATGTCAGAAAGTTGAGATCAAAGCACTAGGATACAACATCAGTACCTACCCAGTTAAGCACATCTACTTCTTCTTCTTCATAGTGATCAAAGTATTGAATGATCTTCTAGAGTGGCCCCATTCTCCAGCTTCTCCAGGTTAGTATCCTTTCAAACTGTTTGTCCAGAACAACTTTGTAATCAGACAAGAGCTCTGGTTCTGATGAGGCTTGGCGTTCTGGTGAGGTAGCAGTGAAGGGTATGTCTTGTACAGAGGAAGGTTGTGCCTCTGGTTCAGGTTCCCCCTGAGTTTGAGGACCCTTAGCTGAATTTTTCATGGCTTTCTTCTTCTGGATTGGCTGGGGCGCAGAACCATCAGATTCTTCACTCTGAACAACTAACCTCCTTCTTCTTTTCAGCTTCTGTTTCTTAGCAGGGGATTTTCCGGTTGCCTTAGGAGAGGCCAACTCTGATGCAACCTCCTCAGGTGCATCCTTCTCCGGTATGGCCTTTCTTTCATTGATTTTCTTCTTTCTGATCTCCTTCTCAACCTTTGCCTGTTCAGGTTGATTCGAAGTCACAATTGGCTTCTTGGAGACCTTTTTGGAAACAACTTTAGGTTTGATAACTTGTTGGTCTCTCTTCTTTTCAATCCTTTCTTCCCCTTATAATTCAGCAGTAATGGCCACATTGAGCTTTGGGGAGGCAGTGAGGAAGATGGATTTGGAGTGGTCAACTGGGGAGGGATCCCTGAGTTGCACTCCTGGGGCAGTAAGGACTGCAGAGATGAGAAGACCATGACCCATCTTGGTTGAGAATAGGCCAGTCTTTTTGTCCTTCTTCTTTACAGATTCTGAGATGGACTTGAAAATTACCTTGCCTCAGTCAATGTTCATGCCATGGTGAACTGCAAAGATTGCCTTGGCGGTTGCACTGTTCATCTCATCTGTTGAGTCAGTTTTGCACCATAAACATCTGTGCAAAATGCTGACTAGTTTCTCGTAGTCCTTCTTCAGTAAAAATTTCTTCATGTAGAGTTGGCTAAAGGGTCAAATAGATCCTTGTACCCTTTCGGATTGCTCAATTTGCCCCCTCAACCCAAAAAAGCTCCAATTGGCACCCTGAACTCGATACAAATATTCAAATTTCACTTTTTGCAGGTTTCAATCCGGTCACCGCCACGTCACCAGGTAGGGTGCCAACTGTGCATGTGACGTGGCAACTTAGGGGGTCCAATAAGCCCCTAAACCCGATCGAATCGTTCAATTTACCCCCCTCAACCCTAAAAATGTCAAAAATAATTTAAGGGTTGAGGGGGTAAATTGAACATTTCAGTCGGATTCAGGGGCTTATTTGACCCCCTAAGTTGCCTAGTCACATGCACAGTTGGCACCCTACCGGGTGATGTGGCGGTGACTGGCTTGTGACCTGCAAAAAGTAAAATTTGAATCTTTTTATGAAGTTCAGGGTGCCAATTGGAGCTTTTTGAGTTCAGGGGGCAAATTGAACAATCCGGAAAGGTACAGGGGCCTATTTGACCCTTTAGCCTGTAGAGTTTTTCTACTCCGGTGACTTCAGGCCGACAGTAGGTGTCAACAAAAGCTTGGATGGACACTTCAACGTCTTCAAGATCAATGAGGCTAGGGTCTCCTAGTCCTGAGAGTCCAGCTTCACACCAAAGAATTCAATTAAGGCATCAGCATTAAGTTTCAAGTTTTTGCCTTGTACCTAAGAATGGACATCATCTCCGGTGATGTGAGCATTCAAATAAAACTCCGCCACATATAGCGTGCTGAATGTTTCAAAAGGATGAGCAACTATCTTGTTCAACTGCGAATCTGTCATCCCTTTGATTTTCAGCCAGTAGTGGCAATGCTGACATGTCCACCCGCATCCCGGTGACGATGTTGTCAACCAACTTCTGGGCTTCTTCCTTTGTGAGGTCGTTGATATTGATGAACTTCATTTTTCGGATGGTAAGAGTTTTTGAGAATTTTTGGAGATTGAAGGTTCTGGGAGGGATTGAGAGCTTGAGAGTAAAAATGTAAAGAGATAAAGTTGCAGTTGCGGTTTAGGTTGAAGGTAGTGGGTATAAATGGATTTGGGTTAGTGGACGTTTGATAATATTAGCGGTTTCGAGGTAGCATTTAAAGAAATGCGGGCGGAAAGACATTTCTGTTAAAGGAATAATAATCAGGGGTAAGGTAGTAAAAGACCTGTTCAATTACTTAGGTCTGCCCGTACCTCGAAAAATGACTAAATCTACAACCACTTCTGATGAGATTCTGGTAAGAGTTCCTGTATCAGAGAAGGGGTACTCTGATGGGTGGTTCTCTGGTTCAGAGATAGCAATTCTGGTTCAGGGCAACTCTGATTTAAGCATCTCTGGGAAGATCATCATTCATTCCCAGTTCTTCCCTTAGCTTGTTGAACCTTTTCTCACTGAGAGGTTTAGTGAGAATATCTGCAAGTTGATCTTCTGTAGGCACATGCTCCATGCATATGTGCTTCTTTTCAACATGATCTCTGATGAAGTGATGTCTGGTCTCAATGTGCTTTGTCCTGGAATGAAGTACCGAATTCTGGCTGATAGCAATGGCATTGGTGTTGTCACAGAGCAGCTTGATCTCCTTTGCATGAATCCCATAATCCTTCAGTTATTGCTTCATCCAGAGCAATTCCCAGCTGCAATGTATTCAGCTTCTGTTGTACTTGTTGAGATGGAGTTCTGCTTCTTGCTAAACCAGGAGACAAGTCTCCCACCTAGCAACTGGCAGTGACCAGAGGTGCTCTTTCTGTCTAACCTGCAACCTGCAAAATCTGAGTCAGAGTAACCAGTTAGTTCAAAGTTACCTCCCTTTGTCTGCCGTAGACCTGCATTTGGATTTCCTTTGATGTATCTGATAATATTTTTTGCAGCACTTAGATGGCTTTCCTTGGGCTTTGATTGGTATCTGGCACAGATTCCAACAGAGAAGGATATATCTGGTCTGCTTGCAGTTAGATACAGAAGAGATCCGATAATTCCTTTGTAGGTTGTTGCATCAACATCTTTTCCTTCATCATATAGTCCAATTCCTTGAGAAGTGTTCATGGGAATCTTCACTGAGGATTTTCCTTCTATCCCAAACTTCTTGATCAGGTCTCTCGTGTACTTCCCTTGATTGATAAAGATTCCTTCTGGAACTTGTTTCACTTGTAGTCCTAGGAAGTAGCTCAGTTCTCCCATCATACTCATTTCAAATTGACTCTGCATAACTTGAGAAAATTTCTTGCATAATTCTGCATTAGTACTACCAAATATAATATCATCAACATATATTTGTACTAACGGAATATGATTAGCAACAGAGATCTAAAATAGAGTTTTGTCAACCTTTCCCTTAGTAAACCCATGGTTGACTAGGAATAGGGACAATGTGTCATACCGCGCTCTGGGAGATTGCTTAAGACCATAGAGGGCCTTTCTAAGTTTGTAGACACAAGAAGATTGAGTAGGAATGATAAAACTTGGTGGTTTTTCCACATAAACTTCTTCTTCAAGATCTTCATTCAGAAATGCACTTTTGACATCCATCTGGTAGACCTTGATGTTGTTGTAGGCAGCATAGGCTAGGAAGATTCTGATGGCTTCAAGTCTGGCAACTGGTGCAAAAGTCTCATCAAAATCAATTCCTTCTTCTTGGCAGTAACCTTTAGCAACCAGCCTTGCTTTATTCCTTACAATGTTGCCATCTTCATCTGCTTTGTTCTTGAATACCCACTTGGTTCCAATGACATTCTGATGCTTTGGTCTAGGAACAAGTTCCCATACTTTGTTCCTTTCAAATTGTGTAAGCTCCTCTTGCATAGCATTGATCCAGTCTAAGTCTGCAAGAGCTTCTTCTACAGTCACGGGTTCCATCTGAGATATGTAGCAGGCACACATTGCTTCTCTTCTTGTTGCAGCAGATCTGGTCTGCACACCACTTCTGGTCTGTCCAATCACTTGGTTTGGAGGGTGATCTCTTAGCCAAGTTAGATCAGGTTCTGATAGAGGTTGTCTTGGTCTCTCTTGTTCATCTTCTGATTCTTCATCACTGTCTTTGTTTTGTAAGATGGGGTTCTGAATGTGAGTTGGTATAACAAAGTTGGTGACCACTTCTGGTGCGACCACTTCTGGTGTGACCACTTCTGGTGTGACCACTTCTGGTGTTTCTTCAAGACTCGCTTTCTTCAGGTTTTCTATTAAATTTTCAACAGAATTGAGATCATCAAATTTGACATGAATTGATTTTTCAACAAGGAGAGTTCTCTTGTTGAGTATTCTATAGGCTTTGCTTGTGCTTGAGTAGCCTAAGAAGGTTCCTTCATCATCTTTCTCGTGGAACACCTTGAGATGTTCCTTTCCATTGTTGAGTATGTAGCATTTGCATCAAAATGCATGAAAGTAGTTGATGTTGGGTTTCCTTCCTTTCCAGAGTTCATAGGGGGTCTTCTTATGAGTTTTGTGAATCATGCTCCGGTTCTGGGTGTAGCATGCAGTGTTGATTGCTTTAGCCCAATATCTGAGAGGTAGGCAAGATTCAGCAATCATGGTCCTTGCAGCTTCCTTCAGTGTTCTATTTCTTCTTTCTGCAACTCCATTCTGTTGAGGGGTTCTGGCGGCAGAGAATTGACGCATTGTTCCATTCTGGTCACAGAAATCCTTTATGACCTGGTTGACAAACTCTGTTCCTCTGTCAGATCTGATGATCTTGACCTTCAGGTTCTGTTCATTCTGCAGTAGTTTCAACAGAGATGGTAGTTTCTGCAGTGTTTCATTCTTCTTTTTCAACAAGATTGTCCATGTAAATCTTGAATAGTCATCAACCATGACAAGATTGTATCTTTTGCCACCAACACTTGGAGTTTCACCTGGTCCAAATAAATCCATGTGGATCAGATTTAAAGGACTTGTAGAGTGATCTCCAGCAATGGGTTTGAAGGAGTTCTTCACTTGTTTTCCTTTCTGGCATGCACTGCATAGGTTCTCCTTCTTGTACACAATGTTGGGCAGTCCATCAACAATGTGATCCATTGCTAGCTTGTGATTGTTTTGAAATTCAAGTGGCTCAGCTTCTTATGTCATTCCCAGCTAAGCTTTGAATCTCCTTTGGCTATCAGGCAAATTCCTTCTTTTGCAGTAGACCAATCAACAACATATATGTTTCTTTTTCTAGTAGCTGTCAGAACCACTTCCTTAGTTGTGTCATGCTTGACAAAGCAGTCTTCTTTGGAGAATTCAACAGTGTAGCCTTTGTCAAAGAACTGGCTAGCACTCAGCAAGTTGAATTTTAGTCCTTTAACATATGAGACATCTTCAATGATTATCTGGTTCTTGATCAGCTTGCCTCTTCTTTTTGTTTGACCTTCTTTGTCATTACCACCAAAGGTAACTCTAGGTCCTTTGCATTTCTGGAACTCTGTTAGGCAACTCTTGTCACATGTCATGTGCCTGGAGCATCCACTATGAATGTACCATTCTTATTCAGAGATGGCTCCAGCACACAGTTCCTGCAAAATCAAAAGGAAGATTTAGGTACCCAAGCAATGTTGGGTCCTAGGGGGTCATGCAGTCTGGGTAGTCGGTACCACTTTGGTCTCTTAAAGTGAAACCTTGGTGGGTGGTACCCATTGTCCACCTGGTAGTCATAGTAAACAGAAGTGTGATTCACCTTGGGCAGATGCTTGTGAGGATCATGCTTCCTGTTTACATACTTCTGCATAGCTTTTCTGATTGGGTAGAAGTCCCATATACTATCAAGACGAGAAGGGCGATTAGCTTTGGGCTTCTGAAGTTGACCAGCCAACCTCTTCTGCCTAAAGTTAACCTTCTCTTGATATTTTCCTCTCTGGTGATCATCTCTAGTGGGGTAGTCATGAGAATGTCTGGTAGAGTTCTGTCTTTGATTTCTGTTATTCTGAAAACCTTTTCAATTTTTAGGTTTTCTGCCAGGTTCATTAGTTTTCAGAAATTGTTTTGGTTGAACCTTTATATTTTGATTTTATGATCTGACTTTCTCTAGAACCACCTTGGTACCACATACATTAGCTTGGAAGATGGGGCTAGACATCAGTGGCTCTATGACCTTATCTGCTTGAGCAACTCTGGTGCTAAGCATTACAGAAGGCTCACCTGATTCTATTGAGCCATAACCAAGACCAAAACCAACGCCAATTTGTTGGTCAAGTAGTAACCTTTCCATTGAGGACTGGGCCTTCTGGTAGGTGTTTTACTTGATTTCAAATGACTCTAATTCTCTTACTCTCTTTAGAAGAGAAACATTTTCAGCTTCCAGCTGATCTCTTTCTTTAATGAGAAGATTGATTTTGATCTCAACCTCCTTTCTTAAGTCAAGAATTTCAACCTTCAGCTTACTGTTTTCTTATTTAACTGAAGAGTAAGTGGTTTGAATGGCCTTAAACTCTTCCCAAAATTCAGACATTGATTCAAAATCAAAAGCTTTGCCTACCAAAGAAAAACTAGAAGCAGAGGTAGAGGATACCTCATCATCAGATTGACCCATAAGGCATAGGTCTTCAGTCTCTGTATCCAGGCAACAGAATGCCTCATCTGATTCTAATTCTGAGCTAGACTCTATCTCAGAGAGGGTATCCTTCTCTGGTTTCTCGGTGACGAGTGCCTTCCTCCTTCTATGATCATACTTCTTTTCTCCTTCTTTGCCTTGCCTTTTGGAGACTATGGGGTGTGGACAGTTGGCTTTGAAATGCCCTGGTTGTCTGCAATTGTAGCAGAGAAGCTCTCCACTGCTTTCTGATGACTTGGTTTTCTGGAAGGGCTTTCTGCTAGAGGATGGATTTCTGCCATCCTTGGGCTTCATAAATTTCCTGAACTTCTGGAAAAAGCAGTCATATATTCGTTAGTTAAAAGAATGGAAGGGTTAAAATTATTTACCTTAGAGATGTTAGCTGTGAGGGCAGTGGTAGTTCTATCCTTGATTTCTTCTTCTTTCTCTTCTTCATTCATCTCAAACTCATAAGAATTGAGATATGAGATGATCTTTTCTGTGTTGTAGGTCCTGAGATCTTTGATATCTCACATAGCAGTGACCTTCATCTTCCCGGGAGAAGGTAGACCTCTGAGAACCTTCAAGTTGATCTCTTTGGAAATCAGTTCCTTCCCGAGCTCTGAGATCTCAGCAGTAAGGGTGAGCAGGCGTGCATACATCTCAACTATGCACTCTTTGGGGAGAAGTTTGAAATCCTCAAACTTCTTCATAGCAATAGTCAGTTTGTTATCCTTCTCCTGCTCATCACCAGCTCCTATCAGGGTAAGAGTATCCAAGATAGCTTTGGTAGAGGTGCACTTCTTAATTCTTGTGAAGTACATGTCATCAATAGCTTTGTACAAAGATGTCCTTCGCTATGTTGTCCAGGTTGTACTTCCTTCTTTCTTCATTTGATCATTCATGGCGCAGTTTGGTGATCATCTGGGGTTGACCACTACCAACAGTATATTCTGGGTTCACCTTGATAAAATTCAGTAAAGGGGCCAGCATCAAGGACTTCCCACATCTCATCATGGAGTGCGCAGAGATGGGCCTTCATGCGAATCTTCCACTCATCAAACTTAGTAACTGAAAACATCAGGTTCTTTGAAAGAGTGTTATCCATAATAAGAGATTAAGCAGAGGGTAATAAACAAGTGGATCTCTGTTCAGCAAGTAACCTAAAAGATTACAAGAACAAGGAGACTCTGATACCACTTGTTGGTCCCATTTATATTGCGAACAGTCTAGAGGGGGGGTGAATAGATTGCTCATGTTTTTCAACCTTTTCTCTAAGTCAACTCTGACTTACCAGAGAAGGTCTGGTTCTGGTGACAGAGAAGGTCGCATTCTGATGACAGAACTGGACCTGGCAGCGGATTAGGTCCTGTCCGGGTAGCCTCAGGAAAAACACTAAGGCAAATGCCTTTCTGATAACTCTAAGAACAAGATCTGCTGAACACAGAGTCCAAGTTCTTAGGAGTTATGCAGTCAGAATCTTAAGTGCAGAAAGTAAATGCGTAAAGTAAAAGACACTGGGGTTTTTATAGTGGTTCAAGGAACAACGCATTCCTCTAGTCCATTGTTCCACTAAGCTTGTAAGTTAACAATTACAACGCCTTAGTCCCTAGAACTTAAGAAGCACTCCACGTCTTCTTCAAGCCTAGTTGCCACCCGGGATGCAAACCTTGCTTCCTGATGGCTGGTCTCGTTTCACTGGGTCTCTTGAAGTATCCCCACTTCACTACTCCAGTTAGTTTGAGACGTCCCTTTTTTTGCAAGAAGTGTTTGATTGAAAATTTGTTTTCTCCAATGTAGCTTCTTCACAAAGGATGTGTAGATGAGGCTTTCGAAGTGTTGAAGAACTAAATGAACTTTTCTCTTGTTGGAAGAAAAGGTATGATGATGATATCTTTCCAACTTAAGCTTTTCTTGTTTTGAGGAAGATGAAGATGTTTATCTCAAGTAAGCTTGAAGGTTGTAGAGAGCAAAATTTATCATGTAGTTTTTCGAAGTGTATCTTATATACTGGGAGCGGTCTTCTCGTTGGAGTGTAGAAGACAGCTTTATTAAATGCTTGTACTGTTGATTTGACCGGTTGGTCCTCGACTTGCTATTTTGGGGGCGAAAGGATATCCGCATGGTCAATCATCAGCTTTAAATATATCTTCGTACGTACCACATTAATTATACATTTAATGTGTGTACAATACCATGTTCCGTTGAAAGACTTCTAGTCGTTAGGGTATTTGTCGTTAGTTTCACGGCCGTTGGAAGTGCCTTCGAATTCTGCTAAGTACCAGCAAGTCTGGTGAGGCTCTCTGGTTGAGACTCTGATGTCCGCCTCTTATGCCAACTCTGGTACCCAACTCTGGTAGCTTCTCTGATGAGCAACTCTGATAGCAACTCTGATGAGAAAGTCAAAGAGGGTCTCTGGCCAGTCGACTATGCTAATACATACAAAGAAAATTCTAATACAAGATTTCTAAGGGGTACACTAAACTTCTAATCAACCTACCATCATCAAAATCTAAAAACAATTATTGCTTACACAGTCATCTCGTTAAAACGAGACTAAAAATCCTCTAGCTTCTCTTCAGCACAACGGGCCCTGTAATCAGCTTCCCGGGCTTTCTTCTCGGAGGCCATGGCATTCCCCTCAGCCTCAACCAAGGATTTCACAACCTCACCAGTTGTCTCCTTAAGGTTCTCAAACTGACACTGGCTCTTAGCCAACGAAACCTCTAGCGTGGCCACCTGCTGCTCAGCGTAAATGGACCTATCAGTGAATTCCTTAAGCAGTCCACTATACTGAGCAGTCTGCTTCAGGGCACTATCGGTTGTGGCCTCTAGTGCGTCACCACGCTTCTCAGAAATCCTAAGAGCTTCCTCAACAAGGGCCCGGGAGCGGAGAATGCCCATCTCTCTGACCTAAGGTCGACGGGCGTATAGCTCCCCCTCAACAGCCCTGCGATCGAGCTTGTGGCACATGAAGGCAGACTGAGAACAAAACAACACGGTCAGATAAAAAGAATACGGCGAATTAAAATTGGCAAAAGGCAAGACGGCTTACCTTGAGGCAGGAGTTGGCAGCATCCAGAGCGATTTCCCTAGTGGTCATCACACTCAGGATCTGGTCATCTGTATATGGTCGGATTTCGGAGAGGAAATCCATGCCATGCACCATATTGGCAACAAAGTTATAATCCTGATCCATGCGGTAAGAAAACCATTGGTTATTAGGATCCGGATAGCGGCGACAGCTGGGGAACCTAGGGCGATCAGCCTCGGGGCGCCCGGAAGGACCAACTTCATCGGCTATGTGGGGGACACCCCCTCCACTAATGGCCGGATCAGCCCCTGGAACGGCCCCACCCTCTTTCTGGGACAGGCGGGCTTGCATGTGCCGCAGGGTCTCACCATCACCCTCCTCATCTTCACTCTCACTCCCCACCATCACCACATCTGGTTGGGAGGAGGGGATCGCGGTGGCAGGATCGGTGGTGATCTGAGGGACAGCATCCGTAGCATCCACGTCCATGCCAGCATCTCCCACATCTTCTCCTGCAGCGGCATTCTCCTTACAAGGAGAAGACGCATTGGGCAAGGCATTCGGGGGGGGGGGGGGGGGGGGGGGCTGATCAACAAGGCCTGGGGGACTGACACCCACCACAAACACATCTCCAGCTATGTGATCACCTGCAGTGGCCTTCACCTCCTCAGCAGCAGTATCACCTATGGTGGCCCCCACCTCATCTACGGCGACGCCACCTACAGTGGACTCAACCGGAACAGTCGTGGCAGACTCCCCAACGCCGCCAATTGGGGGAGCATCATCCATTGGCTGGGCAGAGCCTGTGACGTCTTCTTCACTTTCCTCAGAAGAGGATGAGGACCCAGTGGGAGAAGGCTCGGACCGTTTCACCCCACTGGAGGACTTATTCTTCTCCCCAAGACTTCGCTGAGCCCTGTCGAGGAGCTTAAAGAAGCTCGGACAGCCTACAAAGATAACAAAGCACCAATATCAAAGTTGTGAAATAGGTGGAACAAGCTATAAAGAAACAGAAAAGGTGAAGCAAGCTATACCCGAAGCAGCAGCACGGGGTTCAGACGAACCAACAACCCTCTCTGGGGGGAGGTGTGCTCCTCCTCTTCACTTTCTTCTTGGGAAGCAGGTTCCTTCTCCTCCCCATCCTCAGAATCTGGGGGAGCAACTACACTGAAACCGGGCACGGACCCCTTAATGGCGGGAATAGTAGGGCTCTAGACTGCGTTTCCTCCCTCTCTGTCATCAACGACAGGCGCGGCGGCGACTACCACCTCTACGTTGCCCAACACAGCAAAGGGTGAAAAGCTGGTGCACTTCAGGTCTTCCCTGATCCTCTTCTCGGTCACAAACTCCCTGATGTCATACTGACCGGGCTTCAGGTGCTTCTCTACATCATCGGCATATTCACCCAGCCCGCCAACATTATGTTTCCGAACAGACACTGACCCACATTTCAGTACTGCGACATCCGTAGAAAATGGCGACACCGCTTGGCGGTCCGTGCAGACATAAAAGAATCTTCCCTTCCATCCGTGATACGAGGTGGAGGCATTGATGAACCCACTGCGGCCCCTGACCTGGGCTATGGAGGCATACCTTTGGTTCCCCTTCGAGGGGTTGCGGTCGATATTAAACAAGTGGCGGAACAAGGCCACACTGGGGGTGACACCCAAATCAAGGCAGCACAAAAGAAAAGCAGCAATGTAATAGAAGTCGTTAGGGGTGAACTGGCAAGGTAGCAACCCGACCCAATCTAGATATTCGGCATAGAGTGAGTGCAGAGGGAATCGGAAGCCATGCTTGACTGCATCATAATAGACAACAAAGAAGCCAGAGGGGCTTGAAGAGGGCAGCTCCCCGGCATTTGGCCTTAGAACAACCACGGACGGGCCACACTGACGCCTACCCTCCTCTCGTTCCCTGTCCGACAAGGAACAAGGGACCTCGGACTCGGCAAAGCTGTCCAGCATGAAGTACTCACGGGTGTCTTTGAAATTCTTCTTGACAGGCATCTTATGTTGTCACGCCCTGGACCTCATCCGAGCCACGTAGACAACCTCCGTACAATCCAATAAAGATAACAATTATTCATCCCTATTAAATTATACAAGGCGTCTGATAGATTCTATTGCCAAACCGATTAGTAAACACATACAATCAACATCAATATCATAATCAAACAAATGCGGAAATAGTATGTTTGATATCTAGCCACACGTGGCAAACACCAGCACGCAGGCCCTCAAATTGTTTAATAAGTAAACATTGTTCAAATATCCATGAGCAAGTTATATCTTTGAAAATAGGAATGGAAGACGAACCAAGTCTTCCTTATTCGATAATCACCCTAGACAAAGGTGTCACGCCCCGGACCGCATCCGTGTCACGTAGACAACCGTCGTACAACCCAATAAGAACAACAGTTCATCCCTATTGAATTATACAAGGCGTTCGATAGATTCTATTGCCAAACCGATTAGTAAACACATACAATTAACATCAATATCATAATCAAACAAATGCGGAAAATACAATATGTTTGATAATTAGCCACACGTGGCAAACACAAGCACGCAGGCTCCCAACTGTTTTAGAAGAAAAACATTGTTCAAATATTCATGAGCAGTTTATAAATTTCAAATAAGAATAGAAGCACGAACCACGTCTTCCTCCTTGATCAATCACCCTAGGCAACGGTGCAGGTAGTAGGACTCTAGCCTTAACCTGAAAAATGTGAGGGCCCCCGAAGGGGTCAGTACTCCATAGAAGTACTAGTGACAAGCAGGCTATATGAAGAATAACTAATGTTTCAGACACGAGACCTAACAAATAGGGTGATACATATATATAGAAGTCACTCATCCACCCGATGATACATAATGTGGATCGTTGCGCTTACCGCTACACTAAAAGCAATCGCTGATAGTGAAGCACGCTCCTCCCCCTTTATAGCACAAGCGAAGTGCCACGCATTCCGATTGCACCGGCAGGCTGGCTGTTGCTGGCACCGCATACCCGCGACCCAACAATCTCCCCCCCAGCACCTGCCAGCCTACAACTGCGCAGCTTGCTGTTGCCGGGGGTCGAACCCGTGACCTTGGCTCCGATACCACTTGTGGATCGTTGCGCTTACCGCTACACTAAAAGCAATCGCTGATAGTGAAGCACGCTCCTCCCCCTTTATAGCACAAGCGAAGCGCCACGCGGTCCGATTGCACCGGCAGGCTGGCTGTTGCTGGCACCGCATACCCGCGGCCCAACACATATTGTATATATACTTGTAAAATACTTAACCCGTAGGTCATTTACATTTGAAAAGTATTTTAGAGATAAACTCCTTAATTACCTGACCTTTCTCATCCTTGTCCTGAATGTCTAACTCTCTAGCTATATTCTATATTCGTACTATACTACCGAGTGTTTTAGGATCATTTACCGTCCAAGGCACTCAACCCAACCTGGAGTATTCTGGATCATTTACCGCCCAAGGGTACTCAACCCCACCTGGAGTATTCTGGATCATTTACCGCCCAAGGATACTCGACCCCACCTAGAGTATTCTGGATCATTTACCGCCCAAGGGTACTCAACCCCACCTAGAGTATTCTGGATCATTTACCGCTCAAGGGTACTCAACCCCACCTGAGTATTCTGGATCATTTACCGTCCAAGGGTACTCAATCCCCAGTCTAATCTCTACCAAATCCTAACCTGGATATAGCTAACATTTCATTCTCTTAACTAAGGACAATACCTAGCCCTATAGTTACATAAAAATCCTTAGTGGCCAACATGGACGGGTCCCACCTGAACGGCCCACATTAGACTACTCAAAAACTGCACCTTGTGTGTAAAACCAGATACCCGATCGGGTATCCATCCATACCCGGTCGGGTCCTGTGGGCAGTAGCCTTTAGGACTGTTTATAAGCTAATACCCTGTCGGGTATTTACCCATACCCGGTCGGGTAAAGCACCTGTCCTGGCGGTCAACGCTCGTTTGACCGCCCAACCGAAGTCCGATCGTCGTGAAATTTAACATACATGTACTTCTTGACGTCCTTAATCCAAAAATACCTTTTTGGGTCCTTGGAACATCATACATATTAAATTATCAAATTTACACTAATTAAACATACTTAGCATGCTATTAATTATGTCACATACTTTAACATGGCATATCACATACTTGAATACATTTAATCAATTCATAAAACAAATTATTGATTAATTTAGGTAATCTCATGCCTATCACAAAAGTTATAAAGCATATAGCCATCTTCTCACCTTAATGACGCTTATGAAGTTCTAGCCTTTTCGATTTAGCTCCGGCGAAACTCCGGCGAACTTCGGCGAACTCCGGTGACAATTACGGTGACCCTTTCAACTCCGTGAAAGTTCCTTGAATACCTTAGGCAATTTAGTGATAAGGTTTTATCATCACAAAACTCATATTAATACAAATAACCTCTAAAAGGTTATTTTCCGGTGAACCGGTCACTTTGGCTTCTAAGTCCGTTCTTGGACTTAGAACTACCTTCTAACCCCTCATTCTACACTTCTCAACATGTAGAACAATCCTAGGGGTCCTTCATATGATATATATATTCCATATGGTAGATAGAGAATAAAGAAAAAGTTGTTATAAGGTCATTACTTTAATCCACCACACTTTTTCCTCCCTTTTTCCTCCTTAAACTTCCTTCTTGGACCTCCTTCGAGTTTGGTTCGAATAAAAATGGTGGAGATGATAATTTTCAGAGATCCTCTCTCAAAAATGGGTGTCTTGGTCGAGCATATGGGTTAAGGGGTGATGGAGATGCTATTTTTGGCTTATTTACCGATACTGTAGGGGAGGGTCCTCTTTGCTTTCAAACATTGTCTCCCCGATCAACTCAATCCATTTCACCAGCCCAATGGTGCGGCTCCCCTTGCCATTTGCAAGACTAAAAACGTGGGTTGGACGCCACGTATGTGGGAGGTGATCCCTTTGTGTCCTGACGTGTACAATCGGCCCCGAAAATTGTATTTTCCGGACTGATTTAATTATATTTTATTTTATCGGCTCAAATAAATTATACCACATGTCCTCAATCCATATTGGACCTTAGAATGAATTTACATTTCCCAACTTTAATTTAAAAGTCCTCGAAATTCATTTTCGGGCTCTTATCTAATAAATTGTCAATATTGATAGTTGGGCCTTGTTTGACCAACCGGTCAACCCTATGCCTTTGATACGGCCCAAATAGGATATCGACCATCATATACATATTATCTAGACCAAAATGAATATAATATGATGTCTCGAAAATATCGGATGGCTCCCATTCCCGGTGTGGACCCCGCGTGCAATTTACTATTCACGCAAAAGAACTAAGAAAAATTTACAATCACGTAAATTCATAAATCATCCCTCAAGGTTTATTACATTATTTACTAAAACATAAATACACTTGGGGACGGTGTTACAAAAGGTGCAGGTAGTAGGACTCAGCCTTAACCTGAAAATAGTGAGGGCCTCGAAGGGGTCAGTACTTCACAGAAAGAAGTACTTCTCACACGATCTTCTCTCTCTCTCTCTCTCTCTCTCTCTCTCTCTATATATATATATATATATATATATATATATATATATGTGTGTGTGTGTGTGTGTGTGTGTAAAATACTTAACCCGTAGGTCATTGACCTTACAAGAGTATTTTAGAGATAAAGTCCTTACCCGAACATTTCTCATCCTTGACCTGAATGCCTAGCCCACAAGCTATATTCTACATTCGTACTATTCTACCGAGTGTTTTATGATCATTTATCGTCCAAGGCACTCAACCCAACCTGGAGTATTTAGGATCATTTATCGTCCAAGGGTACTCGACCCCAACCTGGAGTATTCTGGATCATTTACCGCCCAAGGGTACTCGACCCCAACCTGGAGTATTCTGGATCATTTACCGCCCAAGGGTACTCAACCCCAACCTGGAGTATTTTGGATCATTTACCGTCCAAGGGTACTCGACCCCAACCTTATTTCTACCAAATCCTAACCTGGATATGGCTAACCTTTTATTCCTTCAACTATGGACAATACATAGCCTTATCGTCATACACTACAAGAAAAAACATTTTTTGCGTCGACAAATTGTTGACGCAAAAGAGCATAAGTCGTCGTAAATGCGCTTTTTGCATCCACATGTCGACGCAAAAGGGTTGACGCAAAAGTCTCGACGCAAATAATGTTTTTGCGTCGACATTGTCTGACACAATTAATAAAATCTTATTTGCGTCGACATATGGACGGAAAAGATCTTCCGGAAGTAATCATGCATAATGTCGAGGCAAAAGGTGAATATTTATTTGCGTCAACGTGTGCCATTATTTGCGTCCACATGTTGACGCCAAAGCCTATCAGTCATTTTTTTAAAATACATTATTTGCGTCGACATTGTGACCCAAATAACACTGTACAGGTCTGAAATTACACCACATTACCTATTGCTATTCATAAAGAACTTTTATTAATAAACCAATGTTACCAAAATCTATCCAAACACAACCAATGTCAACAACACATAAATTCATTCAATATTCATAGTAAAAGTGAGTTATCCTACAACGAAGTTTCATATAATCATTACAAACATCACAAAATGTAAACATAAATAAATTCATGTTCATCTTAAACTCTTTCCATTCTTTGCCATCTATTGGATGTTGCATCATGTCTGGATCAGTTGATTTACCCCTTTTATGCCATGTCATTTATTTGGAGGTGTGTCGTGAAACAAATAATCGTCTCAATCTATCCTTCAATGGAAAATAGCGGAGAACGTTCCATGGAACTTTTTCTCCCTTTCATTTTTTCACCGGCTCGTGTTGCAAATTGGACATGTTTGCAAATCAGCATTACTCTTCCAGAACAAAGCACAATCATACTTACACGCATGAATCTTTTCGTAGCCAAGTCCCAATTTGCTCAACTTTTTCTTTGACTCGTAATGACAAGTTGGTAACTTATTACCATCAGGGAGTACATCTTTTAGCAACTTTAGCACTGAATCCATGCACTCATTTGGCCACTTATAGAGTACTTTCAAGTGCATAAGTTTTACTAAAAAAAATGGCGAAGAAACCTTAGTGCACCCTGGATACAACTCTGCATGAAGCTCAGATAATAGATCCTCAAATTGAGTTGGCATTTCATCACCCGTATTATATGTGGTATCACCTCTTATGCCATGGTCACGAGTTCTCCTGCAATGTCATTTAGTACTGCAGCCATTTCATCCTCTGCCTCATCTTCTACATTTGAATTTAGAAATGGTGGTATCTCAGGTGGCTCACCATGAAAAACCCAATGTGAATATGTCACATCAAACCCAGATTCAAAGATATGTCGCTTAACGTCTTTCAATGGAAGCATTTTTCCATTCAAACATCTTTTACAAGGACAACTTATATTTCCTTCTTTATTCACAAATTCCTTTGCATAGTCTATAAAACCTTGTAAACCCTTCCAATACTCATTTGATAATCGATTCTTTATATATATCCAACTCTTATCTATCGGCATCCTCACCTAAAAGAGAACAACTTCAACACTCTATCAATATATTTATCAAATAAGGATTAGTGAATGAGTTAAGTTTATAAAAGGAAATGAAAACACTTGTTATTTAAAAGTTACTTAAAAGTTAGAATTCATATAAGACTTATTTTATTCATAAGTGGTTTTTGCATATTTATTTGCAAAACAATTAAGACTTTAAGTTCTAAAGTGTCTACCATTAACCCATTTGGGGCTTAATTGAAACAAGTAATTAAAATTTATTCAATTTCTTGTAGTGACATATATACATATGCACTGCCAAAGAAACGATATGCAGGACACGCAGAAGAAGTGATCAGAAACAATATGCAGGACAAACACAATTTACACTACCAGACCACGTTTAATATGCAGGACAGATCAGAAATGAAGATGATATGAAGATCAAACAAGTAAACACAATTACTCTGGCAGCATCACCCGGGAGTATGCCTGATATGAAGATGATCATTCTGTTCAGTTGTGGAGCTTTGCTTCTGCGAGGTGCTGGATGTACCGTCAATGATCTGCTGGATCGTGACATTGATGTGAAGGTAATTAAAGCTTCTGATACAAACACGGTTTCTCACAAAATTAAGCCAAATTTTACATTGTTATTTATCAGTTCACAAAACCATGTTTCTATTCATTCTTAGTTTTCCATTATTTTTATTCTTTATAATCTGTTAGGAAATTTTCTTTACAAGTTAATATAGAAATAACATAAATTTAAAAAAAAAAACATATGATTTCAACTAGTTAGGTACCCGAACCTGTTTAAATTAAAAAAAATAGAAATAACTTAAATGGTCTTTATGACATTCATGGTTTTAAAGACTTAGGTTGTCAGTTTCAATCATTCAAACCCTAAATTGTTATTTTTATCTTTCTGAGTCTCTTAGGTGGATGGATAGCTAAACTATCTTTTGGGTCATAAAAATCCTACTCAATGTGTCTCATTGCCTCTTAGCTTCAGATTTCAGAGACTACTGTTATGTGGATGTTCCTATCCATTTTTTGGTTTATCTGATACATTTACTGTGCAGGTACAGAGAACAATGTTGAGGCCTATTGCCAGTGGAATTGTGACACCATTTCAGGGTCTGTGTTTTCTTGGCTTTCAATTGCTTTTAGGTCTTGGGATCCTTTTGCAACTAAACACTTTTAGGTTAGTATCTACTTTTACTACCTTTGTATTAAACATGTATCTAACAGACTAACACGCAGAGTATTATGATGATTGGATGTATCTGACCGTACTGGACCCGAACCAGAATCTCCAAATCATAGGACACAAGATCACCGGCATAATTCTAGTCCGGGACTGGATTATTTCGGGTATGACCACAACCGAACAGAACGATCATCTTCATATCAGGCATACTCCCGGGTGATGCTGCCAGAGTAATTGGTCCAATTGGAGTTTACCTGGAGCGGCTGGAGGCTGGAGGCTGGAGGGAAGCACAGAGCCGCAGGCTGGCAGAGGCGGACGCAGGTCGGCAGGTCACCGGTGGGTGGAGTGGCGGTCTGGCGGACGACGTAGGCGGCGCGGTTCACGTCTTCCTCGCAGGACGCAGGTTCACTTTGCCGTCTTCACAGGCATCGCCGTCTTCGCCTCCTTCATCCTCGTCGCAGGTTGATTTCACAGTTGGCGGGCTTAATCGGCAATGGCACATAGACGTTTGGCTATAGGGTAAGTGTGTTGTGTGTGTTGGGCTTGGGCTTTTACATTTTTACATTTCATTTTTTGCGTCGACACCCATTGACACAAATATAATTAAGATCTTTTAGCGTCGACAAGGCGACGCAAATAATGAAATTGTACAAGGCCTTGGCGGGATTTTAGTTAATATCATTTGTGTCCACTTGTCGACGCAAAAGAGTAGTTATTTGCGTTCACTGTAGTTGACACAAAAAACTTGGACGCAAATAATATTTTTTCTTGTAGTGATATAATAATCCTTAGTAACCAACGTGGACGGGTCCCACCCGAATGGCCCATGATGTAAATTTACTCAAAAACTGCATATTGGATGTTTTACCCAATACCTGATCGGGTATCCAACCATACCCGGTCGGGTATAGTGAGGCAGTAGCCCTTTGGGCTGTTTTTAACTAATACCCGATCGGGTATTTACCCATGCCCGGTCAGGTATAGCCTTTGACTTGGCGGTCAACGCCCGTTTGGCCGCCCAAACGAAGTCCGATTAACGTGAAATTTTATACACATGTATTTCTGGACGTCCTTAATCCAAAAATACCTTTTTGGATCCTTGGAATTTAATGCATAATGATTTATCACATTTTTAATCATCAAACATATATCATGCTTTTCAACTATGTTTTATATATAATCATGGCATAACAGATACTTGATTATCTTTAATCATTCCATAAAACATATTCTTGATTACTTTAGGTAATCTCATGCCTCACGCAAAAGTTATAAAGCATAAAGCCGTCTTCTCACCTCAGTGAAGCCTTTAAGAAGTTATACCCTCCCGGTTGAACTCCGGTGAAATTCCGGTGAACTTTGTCTAGCTCCGGCGATTATTCCGGCGACTCCTTCAATTCAGTCAAAGCTCTAGGAATACCTTAGACAAGTTCCTAATAAGGTTTCATCATCATAAAACTCGTATTAACACAAATAACCTCTAAAAGATTATTTTTCGACGAACCGGTCTCTTTGGCTTCTAAGTCCGTTCTTGGACTTAGAACTACCTTCCAGCCCCTCATTCTACATTTCTAAACGTGTAAAACTTCTCTAGGGGTTCTTCATATGCTATATAAGCCATATGGTAGTTAAAGAGTAGAGAAAAAGTTAATATAAGGTTATTACCTTAATCACCACACTTTTCCTCCCTTTTCTTCCTTAAACTTCCTTCTTTGCTTTCCTTAAGCTTGAGCTTGTTCTTGGCAATGGAGAATGGTATTTTCCGAGGTCTTTTCTCTTGATTGGGGTGTGCTGGCCAAGCTATAGTGATAGGGGTGAGAGAGAGTACTCCCTTTTGTCTCAATTGAACAATAAGAGGGTGTGAGGGGCCCTCCCTGGTACTTAGATGCCAAATACATCTCCTCCACTCTTTCCTTTGTCAAACCAGCCTCCAATTTGTCTAGTTCCGCACACAAAAACGTGGGGTGGACCCCACCCATGTGGGCGGTCATCCCTTTGTGTCCCGATGTGTACAATCAGTCCCGAAAGTTGTATTTCTCAGACTGTTTAAATTATATTTTATTTTATCGGGTCAAATAAAATATATTTGTTGGGTTAATGGCCCAACATGGATTTGTCCATAAGCCCCAACGGCCACGCTACGAATGTCCCCGGGACGTAAGCCGGCGTACGTCCATAAGCCAACAGGCGTTGTACCTAGGGGTGGCTGGGTTAAGGTGACGTATGTCCCCAACAGGACGTCAAGGCCCAACATACGTTAAGGCGACGTACGTCCCAAACAAGACTCCGAGCCCCAATCATATGTTAAGGAGACGTACGTCCCCAACAGGACGCCAAGCCCCAATCAATTTTAAGGCGACGTACGCCCCAACAGGACGCCAAGCCCAATCCTATGTTAAGACGACGTACGTCTCCAACAATACGAAGGCCTAGAGGACGATAGGTGACAGAAGACGCATGTTGTTTATGGGACGCACGTCCCCATAGCATAAGCCAACGGGGAAACCTTCCCCCCGGGTCGTGGCGACATACACCCTCAACAGGACCAGCCCACCTCATCAAGGCCCAAGGGACGTACGTCCCTAGGGCAGCTGGCTACCTTGGCCCAGAGGCAGCGCGAGACGTTCGTCCGACACAGCAGAGCACAGCAAGCAACGGTCCTCGCCCCCGATGTGGGTCCCATGTGCAATTCACTATTCACGCATAAGTAGTAACAAAAATTTACAGCCTCATAAATTCACATACCATTTCATAAGGTTCAATACATGATTTACATAAAAGTAAATATATTTGGGGACGGTGTTACAAGTTCACCCCCTTATTTGGGATTTCGTCCCCGAAATCAACGTGTCTAGTCAAAAAGAAACGGGTATTGCTTCCTCATTGAGACCTCGGTTTCTTCTTCGACTTGTTCCTAAGTTTCTTTACTTGTTGACCCACTATCTCCACCGGTTCTACTGCATATTGCAAGTCCTCACGGATCTCTACTGGTGGTCTCTCAAGAATATGAGACAGATCTCGTACATATTTCTTGAGCATGGATTTAGGAAATACGTCGTGTATCCTTTCAAGTTCAGGTGTCAACTTGAGCCGGAAAGCCACGGCCCCAATCCTTTCGAGGATCTCAAATGGACCAATGTATCGGGGGTTAAGCTTACCCCTCGATATGAATCGGATGATTCCTTTCCCAGGAGAAATCCTTAGAAACACCCCATCACCAACTTCAAATTCTAACGGTCTACGCCGTTTATCGGCATAGCTCTTCTGCCGATTCTGGGTAGCCTTGAGTCAATCCGGAATGATATTCACCTTAGCCTTGGTGATCTCAACAAGTTCTATACCTTCGAGCTTGGCCTCACCAACCTCGTCCCAACATAACGGTGTCCTGCATTCCCTCACATACAATGCCTCGTATGGAGGCATGCCAATACTCGTCTGATAACTGTTGTTATAGGCAAACTCTACAAGAGCCAAGTGTTTGTCCCAACTCCCTTGGAACTCCAAAGCACATGTCCTAAGTATGTCTTCCAAAATCTGTATCACCCGCTCTGATTGTCCATCCGTCTGTGGGTGAAATGTTGTGCTAAACTTCAGTTTAGTTCCCAAAGATGCTTGAAACTTTGGCCAAAATCTAGATGTGAACCGCGGATCTCTATCTGACACAATGGATATCGGAACCCCATGCAATCTCACAATCTCTTCAGTGTATAACTTGGCCAATCCTTCAAGAGGGTAAGTGATGTTGATAGGCAAGAAATGTGCACTCCTAGTAAGCCTATCAACCACCACCCATACCGCATCGTAGTTGTTCACAGTTCGTGGTAATCCTACCACAAAGTCCATTCCGGAATGGTAAGTGGCTGCAAAAGCCCTGACGAGTGATGATGTTCCGGCTTAACTTGCTGAAAAGTAAGGCATCGACTCACATACTCTGCGATGTCCCTCTTCATACCTGACCACCAATAACTTTATTTCAGGTCTCGGTACATCTTTGTACCTCCTGGATGCATAGCATAGGCCGAAGAATGAGCCTCCTCTAGTATGGACATTTGGAGCTCTTCATTCTTCGGTATACACACACGATCTCTAAATAATAAGAGGCCATCTTCTCGTACCCGGAATTCCTCAACGGGCTCCACGAGGATCCGATCACGTATCTTCTGACATTCTTCGTCAATCACCTAACATCTGCTGATCTCATCAAGCAAAGTAGGTCTAACCTCGAACCTTGCTATGAGGGCCCCGCTCGTGGATACCTCCACGCGCGCCCTCAATGTTTGTAGACATGTGAGTAGTGTCACCGACGTACTCTTCCTACTCAATGCATCGGCCACTACATTGGCCTTACTGGGATGATAGCCGATGATCAAGTCATAGTCCTTAATCAACTCCATCCATCTTTGCCTCATATTCAGCTCTTTCTGAGTGAATACATACTTCAAGCTCTTATGATCAGTGTAGATGTGACATGTTTCCCCATAGAGATAATGCCTCCAAATCCTTAGTGCAAACATTACTGCTCCCAACTCTAGGTCATGGGTAGGGTAGTTCACCTCATGTTTCCTTAATTGCCTAGAAGCATAGGCAATCACCTTACCATTCTGCATTGATACACATCCAAGCCCTTGGATACTAGCATCACTATAGATATCATACCTTACACCTTGTATGGGTAGAGCAAGAATCGGTGCCTCGGTAAGTTGTTTCTTTAGCTCAAGAAACCCTTTCTCACATTTGTCGTCTCATACAAACTTATCCCCCTTCTTCGTGAGCTTCGTAAGTGGAGACGCCAACACGAAGAATTTCTCAACAAATTTACGATAGTAGCCCGCTAAGTCAAGGAAACTACGTATCTCTTTCACATTCTTGGGTTGTTCCCAATCCATGATAGCTTCTATGTTTGCATTGTCCACCGCAATGCCCGACCCGGATATGACATGTCCGAGGAAGCCAATCTCTTTAAGCCAAAATTCACATTTAGAGAACTTGGCAAAGAGTTGCTTTTCTCTTAGCTTATCAAGCACAAGCCTCAAGTGATGCTCATGTTCTTCTTCGTTCTTTGAGTATATCAAGATGTCATCAATGAATACAATCACAAACTGATCTAAGTGCTCGCTAAACACACGGTTCATCAAGTCCATGAATGTTGTCGGTGCATTGGTTAACCCAAATGACATCACAAGGAACTCGTAGTGACCATATCTAGTGTGAAATGCACTCTTAGGTATGTCACTCTCTTTGATCTTCAACTGATGATAGCCCGACCTTAAATCAATCTTTGAGAACATTATCACCCCCCGAAGTTGATCAAACAAGACATCAATCCTCGGTAAAGGATACCTGTTCTTGATTGTGACTTTGTTCAATTGTCGGTAATCTATGCACATTCTTAGTGTACCATCTTTCTTCTTCACGAAGAGTGCAGGTGCTCCCCAAGGTGAATGACTAGATCTAATGAACCCATTGTCTAGTAGTTCTTGCAACTGAACCTTCAACTCTTGAAGTTCTGTCGGTGTCATTCGATAAGGAGGAATCGAAATGGGTTTTGTCCCCAGCTCTACTTCGATCACGAATTCGATGTCTCTATCGGGTGGAAGCCCCGGTAAGTCTTTGGGGAAAACGTTCGAGTACTTGCACACAACATGTACATCGTCGATGTCTACGTCTTTCTTTGTCTCATCCACCACGTAAGCAAGGTACGCGTGGCATCCTTTCCTCATCATCTTCCGTGCTCTCATCACAGATATGATACAACTGTGAGATCTTCCCTGATCTCCCTCGAAACTTATGGTGTTTCCCTCATCATCCTCAAGTTCCAAAACTTTTGTGTAGCAATCAACTCGGGCATGATGCTTCTCAAGCCATTCCATTCCTAGGATTGCATCGAACTCTAACATACTTAGAGGTACGAAATCTCAAGTCAACGGTTGACCCGTCACTTCTACCTCACATGATGGATAGTAATGATTCCTCTCAAGGTCATCTCCTAACAGTGTGGAGACTAACAAGGTTTGTGTCAATGGTGTCAATGTCACGTCAAGACTTTCGGCAAACGCTTCACTCACAAATGAACGTTGTGCCCCGGTATCAATGAGAAATCTTGTGTTTCTACCATTGATCTTTAGTGTTCCTACATGTATAAGTCATGTAAGACACACTCCCTAACGTACCGGATCGAAACAGGGCTAAACGAAAATTTTCGGCCAAAAATACACTGGACCGCTGCCGGTTAAGGCCTAGACCGGCGCCGGTTAAGCCACTGGAATCGAAAATTTCGAAAAAAATCACTGGACCGGCGCCGTTTAAGGCCTAGACCGGCGCCGGTTTACCCCTGGGGCTGCATACTCCGGATTTTTCTCACCAGAACGGAGCCGGTTTACCCCCTTGGCCGACACCGGTTAAGCTATTGTCTGCCCCCTTTGTGCGCCATTTTACCCTAGACCGGCGCCGGTTCAAGCCCAGACCGGTGCCGGTTCACCCCTGGGCAACATTAACTTCGTTTTTCGCTCGAAAACAAGCCGAAAATGCCATCAGTCGGCCCGTACATGCTCCATAGAGCTTTTAATACTTATGTACATGAAAACTACAAGTGTAACCAAAGGATTAACTGCCACGGAGTCGGGGTTGGCTCGTGCATCCGCCTCGGCCATTGCATACACTCGTGCCTGGGTCCTACCTTGGTTAACGGACATGGCGTTGCTAGCCGTTGGTCTGCCCTTTCCTATGTCGGTCTGAGATGGTCCCGCATGTCCCCTACTAGCCGTAGGTCCTTCCATGAACCCCGATGGTCCCCCTCCATTCAACATTGGACAAGAGGGCTTGAGGTGGCTCGTGCTACCGCATTTGTAACACAGGGGCGGTTCATTGCACTTCCCCGCATGATTCTTGGTGCAATTTGGGCACCTCGGTGGCCATACCCTCCTTGTGTTTGGACCTTGACCTCCTGGGCCTTTACTCTTCTTTTCCGGTGGTGTCGGCGCTCTGAATGAACTTCCACCCCCGGCGTGATGCTTCCGGGAATGGTCTTAGGGTTTAGAGTTTCCCCATCTCCTCTTCTTCACCTCTTCAGCGTCTCTCAACTTTCTTTCATTCCATTGGGTTTCCCCAAGGAATCCTTGATCTACAATTTGACTAAACGTCATGTGATGATGGTAAGTAGCTCGGTCATGGATGTCCAGCTGCAAGGCATCCCAAAAGTGATTGGCCATACGATCTTAATCCAAAGAGTACTCTGTTATGAATCGTGTCAAGTCGCGGAACCTCTGTTCCAATTGCCTCACCGAGCAACCATCCTCCTGTTTCAACTTTGTGTACTCCCTCCTCTTGAGATTGACTTCAAAAGTTGAGTAGTACTAATTATAAAACTCTGCTTCGAATTTATCCCAAGTTGCCTCGCCATGGAACTTTCCTTCCACACCTTCCCACCATACAACAGCTACCCCATCAAGTAGCCTGGTGGCAACCCTCAACTTCACGTCGAGTCCAATTTGCATATCCCTATAAGCATCATTCAGCTTCTTAATCCAGTCGGCAGCCTCAGATATTTCGCCTTTGCCATCAAATGATTTGCACCCCAAAGCCTTAGCCTCCTTGAGGTACTTATAGATACGCACCATCATGTCTCCCCCAAATGCCCCAGATGGGGCACTAGAAGCACCCAGCTTCCCTGCCTAATGGCTTGCCTACCCTGTCTAGCTTGGCGCCACTGTTCTCTCTTGGCTTTGTTCTCTAGGTACCTTCTAGTACCTCACTCATACGGTCATAATGAGGATCGTCATCCTCATCTTCATCATCGAAATCAAACACGAGCACGCAGGCCCTCAAATCGTTTAATAAGTAAACATTGTTCAAATATCCATGAGCAAGTTACATCTTTGAAAATAGGAATGGAAGCACGAACCAAGTCTTCCTTATTCGATGATCACCCTAGGCAAAGGTGCGGGTAGTAGGACTCTAGGCTTAACCTGAAAATAGTGAGGGCCCCCGAAGGGGTCAGTACTTCACAGAAACAAGTACTAGTGACAAGCAGGTTATATGAAGAATAACTAATGTTTCAGACACGAGACCCAAAAATAGGGTGATACGTATATATAGTTGTAACTCATCCACCCGATGATACATAATGTATATATATATACTTGTAAAATACTTAACCTATAGGCCATTGACCTTAAAAGAGTAATTTAGAGATAAAGTCCTTACTCGAACATTTCTCATCCTTGACCCGAATGCCTAGCCCACAAGCTATATTCTACATTCGTACTATTCTACCGAGTGTTTTAGGATCATTTACCTTCCAGAGCACTCAACCCAACCTGGAGTATTTAGGATCATTTACCGTCCAAGGGTACTCGACCCCAACCTGGAGTATTCTGGATCATTTACCAACGACGCAGGGTTCCTTCAAAGCAGAAACTTCATCCGGCGATAATGACGGCTGCTTATAACCAATGTCACACACTAGCAATGGAACGGTAGACCTATTGGCAACTGTTTTTCTCCGACGTAAATGGTCATCTTCTTGGTTAGCGGCAGCTGGCGACTACTCCAACGGTGTAAAACGATCTTATCCCTCCCTTCTTTTCTGCCCACGTATGTATGTGTTTGTTGTTGGGTTGTTTTGGAGAAAAGGTAGGATGCCTATTTATATATAGATGTATATATGTGTGTATGTCTGACTCCAAAGCTTGTGTGTGTTTACTATTTTGTTTGTTTTGATCATAGTTGGACAAGTATTGAGACGATTCATCTGAACAATTTCAGTGTGGATAGAGGTGTATATATGGTTTGTGTTTGAGCTTTACGCATGGCATCTACGTGTCGTAAATCATAATATGCATGTTTTTATATTTATAAAGAGAAAATTATCTGGGATATTACTAAAACACGTGTTTCCCAAACTATGAGTCGGTCAGTTTTTTTTTCCTTAGGATACCATCTGTATGTCGTGCATGTATGTGCGATTAACTATGGGAAGTGGTTAATTAACCATACGGCCATGTATGTGAGGTCATATGATGGGAACAAAAAGAGGTTGAGTCATATTTCGGGAAAAGTCATATGTTTTAGTAATATTGAGGGTTTTTCCCCAATTATAAATATATACTACATGTGTGTCTGTAATACGGAGTATTATACACCGTACGTATGTGCTAATTTATAAAGGTATATCTATGTATAGTATTATTGAAGTTTTCTGAATTTTATTATTGATAGAACTCACTTTTACATTAAGTACAGCTGCATATTTATAGAAAACTAGTCCTAAGAAGTGTATGTTCAGTACCCTAAGTGACTGTCCAGATAGTGAAAAATAAATGAATATAAACTGATTAGACAAGTATTAATTACAACCTGAACATGCACTAAAGACTCACTAAAGACTCATTATTACAGAAAAAAGACTCTTCTTTTTCTCAACAGTTGCATCAACATTCCCCCTCAAGCTAGGTTTGTAGATATCCTTCATGCCTAGCTTAACAATAAGACTCTGGAACCTAGGACTGTGAAGAGGTTTGGTAAACACGTCTGCAACTTGATCTTCTGAGGGAATGTAGCTTAGTTCAACCAGACCTCCTTCAACCTTTTCTTTAATGAAATGCCGATCAATCTCAATATGCTTGGTCCGATCATGTTGAACGGGATTACGAGCTATGCTAATTGTTGATTTGTTATCACACCTCAACTCCATTGGTCCCTTCCATCTTATTTGTAAATTAGAGAGAATAATTTTGAGCCATAGAATCTCACACAAGCCATGGGCAAGTGCTCTTAGCTTAGATTCAGCACATGATCGTGCCACAACATTCTGCTTTTTGCTTCTCCATGTCACAAGATTTCATGCCAGGAAAACACAGAAACCAGTAGTTGATCGGCGGTTAACGAGAGAGCCCCCATAATCTGCATCAGTGAAGGCTTGGACTGATAACTGTCTCCCCTTCCTGAACATTATTCCTTGTCCTGGACTTCCTTTCAAGTAGTGTAGAACCCTATAGGCTGCTTCTAGATGTGATTTCCTGGGGTCATTCATGAACTGAATTAGGACACTAACTGCATAAGCAATGTCAGGTCTGGTATGAGAGAGAGATATAAGTTTTCCACATAGACGTTGATGCATTGTTGAATCAACCTTGGGCTCATCAGTAGCAAGACCAAGCTTATGATTGGGATCAATAGGTGTAGTAACCGGTCGACAAGCACTCTTACCAGTTTCACTCAACAAATTTGTAATGTACTTCTGCTGACTGATAAAGATACCTTCAGATGAGCGGGCAACTTCAATTCCAAGAAAGTGTTTTAGAGAGCCAAGGGACTTCATCTAAAATTTGGACTTCAGCTTCTTCTCAAGATGTTGTTTCTCAACTGGATCATTACTGGTCAGAATTATATCATCCACATATACTAAAAGAATAGTGACTCCACCAGTGCAAGAGTGCTTGTAAAAAAGAGCATGGTCATTCTGACTTTGACTATAACCAGCAGCCCTAACAACTTGGGTGAAATGGTCAAACCAAGCACGAGGGGATTGCTTGAGACCATAGAGGGCTTTTTTAGTCGACATACATGTGTAGAGGTGCCTATTGAAGTTTTAATGAAGCCTGGGGGAATGTGCATGTAAATCTCGTCATGCAAGTCACCATGGAGGAAAGCATTCTTGACATCAAATTGCAATTAAAGGCCAATCAAAGTGAGATGCCAAGGATAATAGGATATGAACAGTATTGAGCTTGGCTACAGGAGCAAAGGTCTCTTGATAGTCAATCCCATATGTCTGAGTGTATCCTTTAGCCAAAAAACGAACTTTGTATCGCTCAAGAGATCCATCAGCATTGTATTTAACAGTAAAGATCCACCTGCAATCAACAACATGTCTTCCAGGAGGTTTAGTCACAATATCTCAAGTATGGTTCTTTTCAAGAGCTCTAATTTCCTCTTGCATAGCATCCCTCCATTCTTTCTTTCTTAATGCTTCAGAAACAGAGTTAGGAATGGGAATTTCATTGAGTTTTTGAACAAACAAGGCATAAGTAGGAGAAAAGTTATCAAAGGTAACAAAATTAGCAAAAGGATATAGAGGTGTTTTAGTACATTGGCGTACACCTTTGCGTAAAGCAATTGGAGGAGAGGGTGGTGTGGAAGAGTCATTATCTGGGTCAGCCGATTGGTCCTGCGTCAGCAATTGAGTGAACCTGTGTTTCCTTGAATACACTTTTGTCACTGGTGGAGGAGAAAGTGAGTCATGAGTGGAGGATTTAGCAGGTGTAGGAATGGGGTGGTCTTGTGGTGAAGTTGATTCAAGTTCAGGAGATGTTGAGGACTGTTGTGAACTAGGTGACGTGGGTGAGATATCTAAAGATGGTGACGTGTGATTAGGTGGTGATGGTGATGGGATGTTTGATGATAATGGGTTAGAAGGGTGGGAGATTGTATGTGCTGGAGAAAGTGTAATAGTATAGGTGGGAAGAGATGGAGGAGACGGGGTATCCTGAGATACAGGGAGAAAACTAGGACTGACAAAAGGGGAGTCTTCGTGAAAGGACAGATCTGCACTGGTGTAACTTCTTCTAGTGGCAAGATTATAACACTTGTATCCTTTTTGGGTTGGAGAGTAACCCAAAAACATACACTTGATAGATCGTGGAACCAATTTCCCCTTATGAGGTGGAGGAATATGAACAAATGCAGTACACCCGAACACCTGTAAATCAATATCAGAAGAGATTCTAGTTTGAGGAAAGAAGTGACGAAGAGAATCAAGAGGTGACTTATTTTGGAGTACACGAGTGGGTAGTTTATTGATGAGATGACATGCTGTGAGTGTGGCTTCCCCCAGTAATGTTTAGGCATATTTGATTGGAACAATAAAGCCCGACTTACTTCAAGGAGATGACGGTTTTTTCTTTCTGCAGTGCCATTTTGTTGAGCTGTGTATGGACAAGAGGACTCATGAACAATACCTTTTGAGAGGAAACAAGAGGAGACCGTTTGATTGAAGTACTCAAGGGCATTATTAGTACCGAAGCGTTTTATAGTGGTAGAGAACTGATAATGAATCATATTGCAGAATATAGGAACAATAGTGCTCACCTCACTCTTGTTTTTTAGGAGAAAAACCTACATAAAACGTGTACAGTCATCTATAAATGTAACGTACCACCGGGCTCCAGATATATTAGCAACTGGAGCAGGGCCCCAAACATCACTATGTATAATATCAAAAGGAGAATGACTTGTTGTATTACTTCAGGAAAAAGATACAAGAGATTGCTTAGCAAGTTCACATACATCACATTGTAAGGTAGAAACATCAATACTAGTGAAAAGGGTAGGGAATATGGTTTTTAGGACATGGAAAGATGGATGACCAAGTCGTATATGATGAAGCCAAACAGTTTTGGTATTGGAAGTGACTGAGGTAAGAGCCTTTTGTGGAGGTTTGGAGACAAATAGTGCATCAAGATAATACAGGCCATCTCTTTTCTTAGCAATTCCAATCGTCCTCCCCGTGCGCAGATCCTGTAAAAAGCAACAAGAAGGGAAGAAAATAGCAGCACAGTTAAGATCAACAGTGAGTTTAGAAATAGAAGCAAGGTTCATAGCCAAGTTTGGGACATGTAATGTGTTTTTTAGATTAAATTTATCAGAAAAACAATTGTGCCATGCCTTGCAACCTCTATAGATGTGCCATCAGCATTAGTAATGTGTGTGGACTTAAAACATGGTTGGTAATTGGACAGTAAGGAGGATGAAGCAGTCATATGAGAGGTGGCACCTGAGTCTAATATCCATTTAGATTATGGATTCTGTTCTGAAGCATTCAGACAAAAAATTGTAGAGGTTTTACTTTGCAAGGCTAAAGAGCTATGACCAGAACCATTTGAGGTATTAAGAGACTGCAGCACCAAACGAAGTTGTTGTATTTCCTCCTGGGAAATAGGTGAAAGGCTAGTAGAGTTCTCAAGAGTAGTAGGAGTGGCTGAGTTAGCAAATCCTGCGCTAATTCCCCGTCTATCCTGACTTTTCCTTTCTTTCTGGAGATGAGGATAAAGCTTCCAACACGTGTCCACATTATGATTGGACCGCTTGCAATGCTCACACCATTTTCCTCCCTTACTACTTTTAGTTCTCTTATCACCCGAAGAGGCCGAAGAAGTAGACTTGACAGCCAAAGTCGTATTGTCAACTAGCTTAGTGTTCATCATTATATTGTGCCTACTCTCTTCATGTTTGATAGTGGCAATGGTAGAAGATAGGGCTGGTAGAGGAGTAATGCCCAGAAGTTGAGACCGGGTCTGATCGTATTCTGGATTTAAACCAGACAAGAAGCAATACAGACGTTGCTGGTTTACGTAGTTCTTATGAAGGGCTGCGTTTGCGGCATTAGACCACTTCATTGTTTGGTATTGATCAAGTTCAGACCATCGTCGTTGGAGGTCAGTAGCATATTCTGCGACAGATTGCGAATCTTGCTTAAGATTCGTTGTTTGAAGCCATAAGTCATAGACAAATGCACCATCTTTAGCAACAGAGTAGGACTGCTTTATGAAATCCCAGATTTGTTTAGCCGAGTCCATGTATAAACATGTACTGCTAATGTTGGGATCCATAGAGTCCCATAACAAGACTCGTATGTTGGCATTGGTTTTCTCCCAAATAGCAGCATCAATATCTCCTTCTTCTGGTGAAGAGGCAATGAGATATATTTCAAGATCTTTGCCACGAAGGAGTGTAAACCAGCTTTGACCATCCGAGATAGTTTCTCCCACTAAAACGGTAAGAAGGCGGGATAGAAGGGAGGTCAAATTTCTAGTTTCAAAGGGCAACCGCAACTGCAATAGCAGCTGAAACAATGGTTGAGTGGTCAAAGTGAGTTGAGGCTGATTCAGCTTCTTTAGACATGATAAAACCCTTGATGAAGAAACTCCACCGGGAGTTAAAGAGAGAGAAGGGTAGAGACACCCAAAAATGACTGTTGGAGAGGCGATAGACTCAAAAAAGGCTTAGACAAAACCTGACTATGATACCATGAAGTTTTCTGAATTTTATTATTGATAGAACTCACTTTTACATGAAGTACAACTGCATATTTATAGAAAATTAGTCCTAAGAAGTGTATGTTCAGTACCCTAAGTGACTGTCCAGATACTGAAAAATAAATGAATATAAACTGATTAGACAAGTAATAATTACAACCTGAACATGCACTAAAGACTCACTAAAGATTTATTATTACATAAAAAATACTCTTCTTTTTCTCAACAGATGCATCAACAATTATATCTATGTATATATATGTACGTGCCTAGTCAAGTTTGAATAGTCAACTCATTATAAATGTTTCTCTTGATATTTATTATTATATTGAAATTTTGTTTATTGACATATTTTTGTTATTGTAAAAGACATTTTTATTATTTTAGGTCATACTCATAATTTTGTTTGATTAATTTTGACAATATTAATGTTAATTTTAGTTTATTTTATTTAAATTTTTGGAATGTCACACCCCACCCTCGAACCAAACTCAGATTTAATCACCTCCAAAAAAGCAATATAATTCGTTGATCCATTACTGGGCGCAACTAAGCCAAAGACAGTTAAAGTAGATCTCTCGTCACTCAATCCTAATGCAAAAGTCTTATTACAATCAAAGTAACCAACGGAAAAATAAACAGTTTGATTATGAAAAATAAATCGCAAGCAAACGGTAAAATTAAAAAGCTGCTTCCAAACCCTAGACTCTTCTGCTTTCTATGGCAGCGATTCAGGAGGGGGACGATCGAGCATTACCGTAGCTTCTTCGTCACCTTGCCTCTTGTTCATCATGCTCTCTACCAAGCCTCTTTTGTCGCCACCTACCACAATACCACATATGACCTTGAATCCAGATCTGTTCCAACCTCTGGCCCTGCGCTTCGTCTATGACCTATGGCCGCTGAACACCAAGCATCTGTCTTCCGTCTCTGCACAACCTTCAACCGCCGGAGATCAAGCTCTTCCCTCCGCTTAATCTCGACAAAGCAAAAGAAGAAAAATAGTCGTGGAATTGATGGTGAAAGAATAAACCTTGTGCGCCTAAGTCCGCTTGCAGTGGCCACTTCTCGTTACAAACGATAGCGGAGGAAAAAATCCTAGCGGTGGAAACCCACCCCATAGAGAGATTGTAACTATAAAGAGAGCGAGAATAAAAATACTTGAAACACAAAATTATTCAAATACTTTAAACTCGTTCTCTTTAAACTGCTTCACAATTAAAATTGTAATTGTGAATATGCTTTTAAAAAAAAAATTGAATCAATTCCAAACATCTCCTTAATGGTTATACCAAAATTACAAGCTAGTTCCTAAACAAAACCGTTATAGTTGCTCTAGGCAAACATAACATAAACATAATTTCAAACCAAAATTATCTTGGTTAATAATACAAGAGAGACTAAAAAAGAAACAATTCCATCATAGTTTCTTACTTTCTTATGCTGCTCACAATCTATGTAGATGTACTTTTGGCAAATTCAATATCTTCACTTAGAAGATGTCAGCTGTCTGATATTGTACTTGGCCAATTCTTTGTATTTTTCAACAACCCCAAGCAAGCAAACTGTCTGCAAGATAAATCATCCAGAACGTTATTTAATTTACAGTTGGGTAGTCGACTTTGACTAATGCTTACTTCAAAACAACTCCATTGTTAGAATTTGAAAACAGGATTGAGTCAGCTTAAACATTCCTAATTTGATAGGCATATACAGCAAATAAAAACTGTTTTTAATGCTTAAATAGTTTTTTTCCCACTGGTTCATACTACCTTAGCCGGGGTCTCCCATGGTTAGAGCTTCTCTACTCCTACGAGATTCCCGACCCTATTTCTTGGTAGCACATACTGTGTTAGGTTTGGATTTTGTTGGTGATTTTAGTATCACCAGGTTCATTTTAGTGTAATGGAATTTACAGATTACCAATGGAGTTCAAGTTTAATTTTAGACAAGTTAGGAGGTGCGGAGCGCACACTTGTACGAAATTAAATTTAAACTTGGTTCGATTAAATGGCGGGGGTCAAGGGGGCTGCGCCCCTTTGCGGGGTCCAAGGGGCAGCGCCCCTGGCGGGGGTCTCGCTGGAGGCCGCCCTCGCGGGGCTCGGGGCAGCGCCCCGGACCAAAATTTTATTTTATTAAAGAAATAAATATGGAAATTTATTTTCGGATAAACATGTCCATATTAATTATTTAATAGAATGACTTTCTGTTAGAGTAAAACTCTAACTGATTGGCCTTATCTCTTTGGTAATCAGAAGAATTCGAGTTCTACTAAAACTGCTAGTTCGTGGTCTATATATTGGTGCCTCAGTTTTAGACTGTCTCTCAGAGTGATTATCCCCATAATCTAAATTTCGTGTAACCCAGGCATAGGGTCGAAATATTAGATTCGGAAAGTGATCACACGATACTCTGAGAAATCCGCCAGATTTTCTAAAACAGTTTCCCAACTCCCCAGTATTAACAGATTTTGTATTGGTTGGAGAAAAAACACGCAAGTGAAGAGAATAATCACCTTCACAATTTGAACGACTATATGCAAATCTGGATTGCTAAGATCAACTTTGTGAGGTAGAGGGACAGATTTCGCAACTGTGTCAATAATTTTCGATCTGCTTATTCCGGAATTCGCACGGGCATCGTAAAGCACTGCAAACTGTATGAATAACACTTCATTTGAGTCATAGATTAGAATACACACTGCACAGGTCCATTCAGAATATTGCAAATTTAAATGCGACACTATACAATAATCAAATACAAGTACCATAGTTTCCATTATTTTTATATCTCAAGGCCAAAAACGACATGTGATTCATTTGCTGACTGCTGAGAAATCCAAGGTGAAACTTTAAGGCCCATTCGGTACCCATTGCTTTTTCTATTTAGCAACATTATAGGAACTTGATTGGTAAGGCTTAAACTAGCTCAAGAGACTGAGGTTGTTTTATTTGTTCTTCACCTCATTTTATTTGCTTCATAATTATTCTTATTTTACTCCAATCAAACCAAACACATTATGATCAGATATCAAAGAATCAATCACACTAGATCAGGCCAGATATTATATTTCAGAAGCATTCATGCTGGACTACACAATGAACCTTAGGGCCGGATCATATAGAAGCATTCAGATGACCCATTCACTCATTCAGATTACCGCACCAGATATAAAACAGTTCATAGGTCACAATTTTTAGGCGAAGTGCAAAATCCTGAATCTAAAGTTGCTGTCTGCTGAAATTACTGAAAAGGTGGCTATAATGATTAAATACCTAAATGGGCTAAAAACCTGTGTTTAATAAACCGGACCGGGCGGGTCAGCTCGGAAACCGGCGAACCGGCCCAGCCCTTTATCTGGTCCAGTTGTGTGAAATGAAACAATGAGTTAAAATATTTGAGAACCACACCTTAAGCGGATTTTGAGTTTCAGAGGGGAAGTATTTCTCAATGAGAGGTTTAATTGCTCTCTTTAATTCCTCATCAGATGTGTAGCATGTTGCTTCAATTGGTAGCAGTCTTAACATGAACCTGTGTTCAAAACCATATCATTCTCCTTCAAGTAAGTTATATTGCTCAAACTACTGCAGAATCGTTTCATCAACTGTAATGGAATGCAATGTAACCAAATACTACATCCATCCCAAAGAAAGAAGTTATGTTTGATTGATTGAGGTACAACTTTTAAATTTTGACACGGTAAACCTGTCTGAGTTTTTATTGTTTAACTGAAGTTATATGTCTACAATTGTTTAACTGAAGTTGGTGTGGTACATTGTTTGACTTTCTTTTTGGAAAACATCTCATAAAGTTCACATGATTTTTTGATACTCCGTATTATTTTTTGGAGGGAGAAAACTACTACTACGTATTTAGAACATGACTCTCTTTGGGACATAGATGAGTATATTTTGAGTGTTAATTTACATTGCACAGGCACTATATTACATTACATCACAGATTACCGGAATGTTCCCTTACTTTTTCTATAATACCGTGATTAGACTAACCTTGAAACATGCTTCTTGGTAGCGGCAAGAGAGGATACCATATGGTAGACAATATCCTTTGGGGTAGGCTCACCATCTCCAAAGCGCATTTGGATAAAGATAACACCATTGCAACCCGAATCTAGGTAAATAAAACGTCTCTGTTTGCAGGTAAATAAAATGCTACGTAAAACTGAGAAAATTAAAAGATTCAAAAACCCACAGAACCTAGCATATTATTGTCCTGCTAAAGTGTTACACAATCTTTAAGTATAGTTAATTTGAAACTTGAATACAAGGAAAGTCCACATACTTCTTAGCAGTAAGTTAACTAAAGCACATATACATCGTGGCATAAATGATAAATTGAATGGATTCCAACACAGCATAGAGCCTAGGGCCCTTAACCACTCTACTTTTATGCTATGATTGGAATAATTTATTTGATGGTAGGGATACGGAAAAAATGCTAAGGTGCATAGTTTTTTATGCTTTATTCTACCTTTTGATTAAAAAATCAAATTTTGCTAAAACTTTCTAAAGTTTTACATATATTTCTTAGTCTTCATATAAAATAGATATATTAAAAAATCTGTTTGAACAAAGACACACTCCATTCCAATAAGTTTGGGATAGGGGAAAGCGCCAAGCAAATTAATGAAATGTGGAAGTGTATGGTTGGTATTGAGATTCTAAACAACATCCAAGCCTTAGTCCCAAAAGAGTTGGTATTTTGATTCTAAAGTATGGATAATTTTTAGCTGCATAAAGATGACCACATATGGTATGGGACAAATATTTTGGAATGGTCTAAAATAAAAATAAAAAAGATAATCAAAATAAGATAAAAAAGATAATCAAAATAAGATAAAGGGAGTTAATATAAAATAGATATATAAAAAAATCTGTTTGAACAAAGACACGCTCCATTCCAATAAGTTTGGGATAGGGGAAAGCGCCAAGCAAATTAATGAAATGTGGAAGTGTACGGTTGGTATTGAGATTCTAAACAACATCCAAGCCTTAGTCCCAAAAGAGTTGGTATTTTAATTCTAAAGTATGGATAATTTTTAGCTGCATAAAGATGACCACATATGGTATGGGACAAATATTTTGGAATGGTCTAAAATAAAAATAAAAAAGATAATCAAAATAAGATAAAGGGAGTATCTAACATTATCACCAGTTACGAACTTCTCTATAAATTTCCACTGAACTATCCACCCTGTTTTCTGCTCTAAAATTTTCCAAGTTACAAACAGACAATTGAAACACATCACTCATAAAATATTAGTGTAATTATGTCAAGAATTTCTAGAGAATTCCAAAAAAGATTAGTTTTCACTAATACAATGCTGCTAAAACTCCCCTTCCTAGGCGCCACCTGGATCCCCAAAGAACACCTGATCCACTTAATGCCTAAAACTGACGATTTTATTGTTCTCTCTTATGACTAGTGGCACCTGAGGCCAAGGTTAGTCAACGATATAATGTCAATGACTTTCTTTTCTTGAGCAGTAAATAATGTTTCTCAACCACTTAAGAATGTTTAGCAGTAGCTTTGTTTATACCTTCTTTTCTTGAGCAGTAAATAATGTTTCTCAACCACTTAAGAATGTTTAGCAGTAGCTTTGTTTATACCTTGCTCTTATCTCCCAACTGAGCAAGCTCAGCTTCAATTAATCTGTCAATAGATTGCTCCTTTGGCTTATTAGAAGTAGCAGTTGTTAATGATTCTGTTTTTGCAGACTCGACACACTGTTTCTTTGCAGGTGGCCCCTCAATTTCATCTCTTTCATCCTCAATACATTCTGTTTGCTCCTTTTTTTCAAATCCATTATTTTTTTCGTTTTTATCTTCACTCCCCTGTGTGTAACATTCATCCTTTTCATCATCTTCATTTCCTTCATCTTCCTCACTGCTACTAGAAGAATCAGAATACTTAAACACAATTTTCTTGTTCAATAATTGTTTTGATGAATCAGTTTCTTCCACAATTGATTGTGTCCCATGCAGCAGCTCTTCGTAAAACTAGAATTTGCAGGATAAATGAAAAGAAATTCAGAAATAAAAATAAACCACATAAACTAAAAAGATATTTAACCATTTCATTCTAATACCAAATATGAGTAATTGATAATTATATAAGGAATGACAATGGACCCTATGTCCCATTGTACATGTTGTACAATGTAATACAGTAATAGGAGTAAACACAATTTAAAATTCCAAAACAGGGGTACAATTTTTATTTCCTAAATAAGAGTAACTTACTGTCATACTGAAATTTTAATTTCATAGTTTCACAATAGTGGCAATACTAGGCTTTAATATGACAGTATTAATTTCATATTCATGTACCCACCTCCACATTTAATACCGCCTCTGCTTCCTATATAACCTAGCTTTTCCCCTTCATCTTCTTCACACCTCCAAACCCTCACTTCAGATCTATATCTGCGGTCTTGCTCTTTGTATAGACATACATAAGTGTTTCCATTACACTTAAAATGCTCTGATTTAGGGTAATTCTTTTAAGTATATTTCTAGGAGAGAATTAGCTTACCTTTAGTCAAGCACCCAAGCGTCATAATCCTAAACCCCACTATACTTTGGGACATAGAGAGTTCATAAGTGAGTTGAACATTGAAATTACACTAATTTATCATTTTTTATCTTTTTTTGGCAATTCTTTCTAACCTATTATAGTATATGTTCTATGTTATCGCCAACATCCTTGAACCGAGATGGGATTCGAATCTGTGACCTCCTCTTTGGGAGTGTCACAGTGATGCCATCACACCCTCTACTCCTTTGCCCATCAAAACCTAACTCCCAAATATACCCAAAAACACTTTCTTGGGAATATTCATGTTGCTATTGAATCATGTCCAAAGAACTACTAACAAAGCCAAATAAAAAATATATGCTTGTGTACACTTTAGAATTGATCAATCATAAGGCTTAAATCTAAGTAAGTATTTTTGACGATAACATCAGAAAAATCTCAATTCGAACTCGTGTTTTTGAGCATGTATGGGAAACAAAAGAAATTGGGACTTGATTGCATACAGAATCAATAACATTAACAGCTTCATGAGAGGTTTGTCGTTCCCTCCCTCCATCGCACGTGATAAAAAAACCTTGAACTCCTGGGCGTAACGGATAAGAACCCTTCTTCACTGCTTTCTAATTTATAAAAAACAAATTAAAAACAATTAGATATGTGTATTTACTTAGACGAGAACATATTTACATATACAAAGAGACAGAAACTACGTTGTGGGGGAGATAGCGCTGCTTGTTCTTCTTGTTCGCCTTCGGGTTGTTCTCCGTCTCCATGGATGAAAAGGAAAGAAGTGAGCAGCTTGCTTGAAGATCGGGGATTTGAGGTTGGGTTCCTACGCAGGTTTTGCCACGAATCTTGAAGTTATGATAAACGGCCAACAAAATCGGCCCACTAATTAATCAATCGTAAATAGCCCAAGAGATGGTAATGGGCTATTCGCGTGTTAGCGATAGTTATGCATGTAACTGTATCCGTCTTCTTGGATAATTTGTTGGGAATTTTTCACACGTAATCCAAAAAATAAAAGTAATATCATTTTTTTCAGTTTTTAAAATTTCTATCAAACGTAGACTAATTCTAATTTTCTTTTCACAAATAGCCAATATCTATGAAACCTCCTACTGACTACCGGAATCTACATTCCTAAGAGGTGTACATGCGTTCCAACTTTACGGTCTATACGGCTACACCATCTTTGATACTCACTACAAACTCTAAAATTGATTCAATTCTTGTTTTTAAATATAAAATAATGTAAAAAATCGTAAAATGTAGAAAAGATGAAAATAGCTGGAAAATTTTCTAGAGAAACAGAAAATACTCAATTTAAGAAAAAATAAAAAACAGAACGATAAAAAAATCAAAGTTGAAAACTCTTAAATTGAATTTAAAAATTTTTAAAATAAATTTTGATTTTGAAAAATAAATTGGGGGAATATAAAAAAAGTACAAAAAATTAGAAATACAAAAGTTGAAATAAAATTGATTTTTTACAAAAAGTTTAAAATCTGGGAAATTGTAAAAAGAGTTCATATACTGCATAATATATATATATATATATTGTAAAATTCTATATTTATGACTTTTCAGTAAAACGGGGAAAATATAAATGTTAAGAAAAGAAGCATTTCTGAAATATTGAAAAATGTTTAATTTTTAATCTAAAATCTTTCAAAATATTTAAAACTTTATAAACAAAAAATCAAATTTAGAAAATAAAAATAATTACAAATTTTTAAGAAGTAATATTTAAAAAACAAGTAGGAAAACATAAAATTCATGTAAATACAATTTTAAAAAAAATTGTTTTTTATCGTTAAAAAAATAAAAATAAAATAAAAAATAAATTGTTAAAAAACAAAATTAAAATAAAATAACTTCAAACAAACTTAAAAACACTAAAAAGTGTGAAAAGTGATTTAGAAAATTGTAAAAAATAAATTCTCGTAGATAAAAAAATTGGAAAAGTTAGAATGAATAAAAGGTAGAAATGTTTTAAATTGTAAAAATGTAAATAGTATAAATCTTTTAATTGATATTTTTTATTTACAAAAAATAATTATTATTACAAAGGCGTATTGTGGTTATTTTGTTGCAGATTGTTTCAATGTGTTGCTTTTGTTGATAAATTTCCAAATTTTGAGTTAATGATTATTTATATTTTTTATTGTGTTTTATTTTCCTAAGCGTAGCTTTATTACTATTATTATATGTGTGGGTGCATACATACGTACATTTATGCACATAGTGGAGCACACACATATATGTATAAAGAGTTATTGTAAACAAAAAAATAAAACTAAGAGTTGAAACATACATAAACATGAAAAACAAAATAAAAAATTAAAAGTAGTAAACAAAAAAACTACACAATACAACAAAAAGCAACACATGAGGCAAAACAAAAAGCTACACAATGATACAAAAAGCAACAAAAAAAAGTAACATATTATAGTATCCAATGAATAAATACGTTAAATACATGCAAGTAAAACGTATTATGGTTATTCTGTTGCAGGTTGTTTCAACGTGTTGCTTTTGTTGATAAATTCCAAATTATGTTTTAATGTTTATCTATGTTTTTATTGTTTTTTATTTTCCTAAGTGTAGCTTTATTATTATATGTGTGGGTGCATACATACATTTATGCACACAGTGGCACACACATATATGTATAAAGAGTTATTGTAAAAAAACTAAATGGTGAAACATACATAAACATGAAAAAAAAACAAAATTAAAAATTAAAAGTAGTAAACAAAAAGCTACACGATACAACAAAAAGAATAAAAAAGAATGGAGAATGGAGAATTGAACAGAATGGAGATCTTTGAACGCCATGATGTGTTTGAACAGAATGGAGAATTGATGCTCTGATTTTCCATTGAATTTCATCTGTTGGGCTTCCATTTGATCTGGTTACAAATTAAGGTGAGAAATCGAGTGGATGCAAAACATACATAGTATTAGACAAGACAAAATCACAAAATTATCAGTGAATAAAATAGAAGTAAAAGCAATCTATAGAAATATATAGATAAATGATCACCTCTATGAAATGCCACTAGCGGTTGGTTCATCGTCTCTTCAGTTTGATACATCAGTTCATTTTTCCTCTTGTCATTGTATGAATAAACTCTTATCCTCTCTCACTACTGCAGTTGAATGTACTTTTCCTCTAAAATTCAAAAAATCAAACAAATATTGTGAGTCTGGATGAGTCAATTTGAGATTAAAAAAACCTTCCTGGAATCATAAATGACATGTATTGAAAATGCTTCTCAAAGCTTTATAATTCGAAAAGTAGAACCTTATTTTGAATTCAACCAACTTGTCCACGAAAAAATCAATTACGATGGTCGATTAGGGTTGTGGGGAAAATGTTACACCAGTTGAGAGCGTCACAATTCATAATGAATTTGATCATCGTTGTTTTCTAACCTTTTCCAATCTGGAAGAAGCCGGCGATGATTCTGAGAGAGATGACTCACAACTTGGAAGAAGGGGATGAAGATAAATGACAGACCTGGTGGACGATGGTGATCAAAGCAGAAATCGGCCGATCGATGGAGATGGGATGCACAACCGCAGGGTGCTGATGGCGGGATGCGTGCTAGCAGAGCGAGCAACGACGGTGACTCCTTGTCTGCCATTGAAATAGCATCCGTCTGCCATAGAGTGAAGACTGGGTGCGGTAAACGATGGGCCAAAGCAGGGAGACAGGGAGTGGATGAGCCAGTGGTTTAAACTATATTTGAAATAATAAAAAGATTAAATGAAAAGGGAAAAGTTAGGAAGTGAAAGAAAAAATGTACTGGGACATAAATGAAATATGGTAGACAAAAGTGGTTCTAACGGGTAATTACCACTAATTTGTTCACCCTATTACCCCAGCGGAATTTTTTTGGGAGGTTTACCCAAATTAGTACTACCTTCGACCCGGTGAGTATTACTAAATTGACTTGGCTCGCAAATTTAGATAGTGAGAATAAAGTGGAAATGTATGGTTGTAGTTGTGTAAGAAAAAGATGAATGAATGTGAACCACATATTTTTTCCAAAAGTGGAAGTTGGAAGAATTAATTGGGATGATCCAAAAAGGAAAGTTGGAAAAAATGTCCGGGACGGAGGGAGTATCACTTTTGTCGACTTTTAAATTTTCTTTCAAAAACAGATTTGTTAAGTTTTCCTTTTCACTAATAGATAGTAAGTCTAAATCCAAAAAGGAAAGTTAACAGATTTGTTAAGTTTTTTTTTTCACTCATCCTATACCTAAAAGCACTACGTGCTAAGGAAAAAATTTTCCCGCCTATGCCTAATTTCACTTATCCGCACAAAGTCTCCGCAATTAGTTTGGCCCATTTCGGAATTTGACTTATCCGCACAAGTCTCCGCACCAAACGCCACTCCGCACCAAACGCCACTCTTCTCAGACATTCACCCTAACTACGCTTCTTCATCTCCGCACCAAACGTCCGCTCTCCGCTTCTCAGACATTCACCCTAACTACGATTCTTCATCTCCGCACCAAACGGCCGCAGTTCCTACAATTTCACCAAAACTACAATTCTTCATCTCCACATTTCTCAGAATTTTACACAAAGTAGAATTCTTCAATACCTCAAACTCAGAATAACATCTTCACTACTATATATACAGATGAGGATCGATGCGGTTCATACTCTCGCTCCACACAAGGTATTTTGTAATTCTTCTTTTTCTATATTTATCGTTCACTTATTTCTGATAACTCGTGCCTGCCGTCCTGCTACCTGTGTTTACAGAAATCCAACCGACGAAAGGATAGTCGGAGACAGGCGAGGAGACTGGACTATTGCAACTGCCCGTGTGTGAATTCAAGGTATATATTCCAATTTTGTTTTTTGACGACTTTTGAGCTTGGATTGTTTATTTTTAAAGTTTGAATAAGAACATTTGAAAAATTCCTTTTAAGCTTTTCATTAGATGAATATATGATGAAACATATTGTTTTGAGCTTGGGTTTTTAATTTTTAATGTTTTGAGTCTGCTTTAGCATCTATTAGATTGACTATTGCAACTGCCCGTGTGTGAATTCTATGATGAATATAATACACAAATTAAAGGAACTCATGTGATGTAATGAAAACAGATTGTTTTGAGCTTGGGTTTTTAATTTTTAATGTTTTGAGTCTGCTTTAGCATCTATTAGATTCAGCTGAAGTTTATCATTTTTAAATATGCATTTCACTTCCCAGAATAAGAACTTTTGAGCTTGGGTTGTTTAGTTTTAAAGTTTGAATAAGAACATTTGAAAAATTATGATCTGTTTGAGTATTCTAAATTCCTTAATACTCGGTTTGAAACAGATTGTTTTCAAACATCATTTAGTATGATAAATTAAAGGAACTCATGTGATGTAATGAAAACAGATTGTTTTGAGCTTGGGTTTTTAATTTTTAATGTTTTGAGTCTGCTTTAGCATCTATTAGATTCAGCTGAAGTTTATCATTTTTAAATATGCATTTCACTTCCCAGAATAAGAACTTTTGAGCTTGGGTTGTTTATTTTTAAAGTTTGAATAAGAACATTTGAAAAATTCCTTTTAAGCTTTTCATTAGATAGAACTACTACGTCAAAAAATGCAGTTCACTCACCATCCCATGCTAGAGAGTAGTATTTGACATTGTTTTGGATTTCTATGATGAATATAATACACAAATTAAAGGAACTCATGTGATGTAATGAAAACAGATTGTTTTGAACTTGGGTTTTTAATTTTTAATGTTTTGAGTCTGCTTTAGCATCTATTAGATTCAGCTGAAGTTTATCATTTTTAACTATGCTTTTCACTTCCCAGAATAAGAACTTTTGAGCTTGGGTTGTTTATTTTTAAAGTTTGAATAAGAACATTTGAAAAAGTCCTTTTAAACTTTTCATTAGATAGAACTACTACATCAAAAAATGCAGTTCACTCACCATCCCATGCTTGAGAGTAGTATTTGACATTGTTTTGGATTTCTATGATGAATATAATACACAAATTAAAGGAACTCATGTGATGTAATGAAAACAGATTGTTTTGATTACAAAGTCTCCGCAATTAGTTAGGCCCATTTCACTATTAGATTCAGCTGAAGTTTATCATTTTTAAATATACATTTCACTTCCCAGAATAAGAACTTTTGAGCTTGGGTTGTATAGTTTTAAAGTTTGAATAAGAACATTTGAAAAATTATGATCTGTTTGAGTATTCTAAATTCCTTAATACTCGGTTTGAAACAGATTGTTTTCAAACATCATTTAGTATGATAAATTAAAGGAACTCATGTGATGTAATGAAAACAGATTGTTTTGAGCTTGGGTTTTTAATTTTTAATGTTTTGAGTCTACTTTAGCATCTATTAGATTCAGCTGAAGTTTATCATTTTTAACTATGCTTTTCACTTCCCAGAATAAGAACTTTTGAGCTTCGGCTGTTTATTTTTAAAGTTTGAATAAAAACATTTGAAAAATTCCTTTTAAGCTTTTCATTAGATAGAACTACTACTTCAAAAAATGCAGTTCACTCACCATCCCATGCTAGAGAGTAGTATTTGACATTGTTTTGGATTTCTATGATGAATATAATACACAAATTAAAGGAACTCATGTGATGTAATGAAAACAGATTGTTTTGAACTTGGGTTGTTAATTTTTAATGCTTTTAATCTGCTTTAGCATCTATTAGATTGAGCTTAAGTTTATCATTTTTAAATATGCATTTCACTTCCCAGAATAAGAAATTTTGAGCTTGGGCTGTTTAGTTTTAAATTTTGAACAAGAACATTTGAAAACTTCCTTTTAAGCTTTTCATTAGATAGAACTACTACTTCAAAAAATGCAGTTCACTCACCATCCCATGCTCGAGAGTAGTATTTGACATTGTTTTGGATTTCTATGATGAATATAATACACAAATTAAAGGAACTCATGTGATGTAATGAAAACAGATTGTTTTGAACTTGTGTTTTTAATTTTTAATGTTTTGAGTCTGCTTTAGCATCTATTAGATTCAGCTGAAGTTTATCATTTTTAACTATGCTTTTCACTTCCCAGAATAAGAACTTTTGAGCTTGGGTTGTTTATTTTTAAAGTTTGAATAAGAACATTTGAAAAAGTCCTTTTAAGCTTTTCATTAGATAGAACTACTACTTCAAAAAATGTAGTTCACTCACCACCCCATGCTAGAGAGTAGTATTTGACATTGTTTTGGATTTCTATGATGAATATAATACACAAATTAAAGGAACTCATGTGATGTAATGAAAACAGATTGTTTTGAGCTTGGGTTTTTAATTTTTAATGTTTTGAGTCTGCTTTAGTATCTATTAGATTGAGTTGAAGTTTATCATTTTTAACTATGCTTTTCACTTCTCAGAATAAGAACTTTTGAGCTTGGGTTTTTTATTTTTAAAGTTTGAATAAGAACATTTGAAAAATTCCTTTTAAGCTTTTCATTAGATAGAACTACTACTTCAAAAAATGCAGTTCACTCACCATCCCATGCTAGAGAGTAGTATTTGACATTGTTTTGGATTTCTATGATGAATATAATACACAAATTAAAGGAACTCATGTGATGTAATGAAAACATATTGTTTTGATTACAAAGTCTCCGCAATTAGTTTGGCCCATTTCACTATTAGATTCAGCTGAAGTTTATCATTTTTAAATATACATTTCACTTCCCAGAATAAGAACTTTTGAGCTTGGGTTGTATAGTTTTAAAGTTTGAATAAGAACATTTGAAAAATTATGATCTGTTTGAGTATTCTAAATTCCTTAATACTCGGTTTGAAACAGATTGTTTTCAAACATCATTTAGTATGATAAATTAAAGGAACTCATGTGATGTAATGAAAACAGATTGTTTTGAGCTTGGGTTTGTAATTTTTAATGTTTTGAGTCTACTTTAGCATCTATTAGATTCAGCTGAAGTTTATCATTTTTAACTATGCTTTTCACTTCCCAGAATAAGAACTTTTGAGCTTGGGCTGTTTATTTTTAAAGTTTGAATAAAAACATTTGAAAAATTCCTTTTAAGCTTTTCATTAGATAGAACTACTACTTCAAAAAATGCAGTTCACTCACCATCCCATGCTAGAGAGTAGTATTTGACATTGTTTTGGATTTCTATGATGAATATAATACACAAATTAAAGGAACTCATGTGATGTAATGAAAACAGATTGTTTTGAACTTGGGTTTTTAATTTTTAATGTTTTGAGTCTGCTTTAGCATCTATTAGATTCAGCTGAAGTTTATCATTTTTAACTATGCTTTTCACTTCCCAGAATAAGAACTTTTGAGCTTGGGTTGTTTATTTTTAAAGTTTGAATAAGAACATTTGAAAAAGTCCTTTTAAACTTTTCATTAGATAGAACTACTACATCAAAAAATGCAGTTCACTCACCATCCCATGCTTGAGAGTAGTATTTGACATTGTTTTGGATTTCTATGATGAATATAATACACAAATTAAAGGAACTCATGTGATGTAATGAAAACAGATTGTTTTGATTACAAAGTCTCCGCAATTAGTTTGGCCCATTTCACTATTAGATTCAGCTGAAGTTTATCATTTTTAAATATACATTTCACTTCCCAGAATAAGAACTTTTGAGCTTGGGTTGTATAGTTTTAAAGTTTGAATAAGAACATTTGAAAAATTATGATCTGTTTGAGTATTCTAAATTCCTTAATACTCGGTTTGAAACAGATTGTTTTCAAACATCATTTAGTATGATAAATTAAAGGAACTCATGTGATGTAATGAAAACAGATTGTTTTGAGCTTGGGTTTTTAATTTTTAATGTTTTGAGTCTACTTTAGCATCTATTAGATTCAGCTGAAGTTTATCATTTTTAACTATGCTTTTCACTTCCCAGAATAAGAACTTTTGAGCTTCGGCTGTTTATTTTTAAAGTTTGAATAAAAACATTTGAAAAATTCCTTTTAAGCTTTTCATTAGATAGAACTACTACTTCAAAAAATGCAGTTCACTCACCATCCCATGCTAGAGAGTAGTATTTGACATTGTTTTGGATTTCTATGATGAATATAATACACAAATTAAAGGAACTCATGTGATGTAATGAAAACAGATTGTTTTGAACTTGGGTTGTTAATTTTTAATGCTTTTAATCTGCTTTAGCATCTATTAGATTGAGCTTAAGTTTATCATTTTTAAATATGCATTTCACTTCCCAGAATAAGAAATTTTGAGCTTGGGCTGTTTAGTTTTAAATTTTGAACAAGAACATTTGAAAACTTCCTTTTAAGCTTTTCATTAGATAGAACTACTACTTCAAAAAATGCAGTTCACTCACCATCCCATGCTCGAGAGTAGTATTTGACATTGTTTTGGATTTCTATGATGAATATAATACACAAATTAAAGGAACTCATGTGATGTAATGAAAACAGATTGTTTTGAACTTGTGTTTTTAATTTTTAATGTTTTGAGTCTGCTTTAGCATCTATTAGATTCAGCTGAAGTTTATCATTTTTAACTATGCTTTTCACTTCCCAGAATAAGAACTTTTGAGCTTGGGTTGTTTATTTTTAAAGTTTGAATAAGAACATTTGAAAAAGTCCTTTTAAGCTTTTCATTAGATAGAACTACTACTTCAAAAAATGCAGTTCACTCACCACCCCATGCTAGAGAGTAGTATTTGACATTGTTTTGGATTTCTATGATGAATATAATACACAAATTAAAGGAACTCATGTGATGTAATGAAAACAGATTGTTTTGAGCTTGGGTTTTTAATTTTTAATGTTTTGAGTCTGCTTTAGTATCTATTAGATTGAGTTGAAGTTTATCATTTTTAACTATGCTTTTCACTTCTCAGAATAAGAACTTTTGAGCTTGGGTTTTTTATTTTTAAAGTTTGAATAAGAACATTTGAAAAATTCCTTTTAAGCTTTTCATTAGATAGAACTACTACTTCAAAAAATGCAGTTCACTCACCATCCCATGCTAGAGAGTAGTATTTGACATTGTTTTGGATTTCTATGATGAATATAATACACAAATTAAAGGAACTCATGTGATGTAATGAAAACATATTGTTTTGATTACAAAGTCTCCGCAATTAGTTTGGCCCATTTCACTATTAGATTCAGCTGAAGTTTATCATTTTTAAATATACATTTCACTTCCCAGAATAAGAACTTTTGAGCTTGGGTTGTATAGTTTTAAAGTTTGAATAAGAACATTTGAAAAATTATGATCTGTTTGAGTATTCTAAATTCCTTAATACTCGGTTTGAAACAGATTGTTTTCAAACATCATTTAGTATGATAAATTAAAGGAACTCATGTGATGTAATGAAAACAGATTGTTTTGAGCTTGGGTTTGTAATTTTTAATGTTTTGAGTCTACTTTAGCATCTATTAGATTCAGCTGAAGTTTATCATTTTTAACTATGCTTTTCACTTCCCAGAATAAGAACTTTTGAGCTTGGGCTGTTTATTTTTAAAGTTTGAATAAAAACATTTGAAAAATTCCTTTTAAGCTTTTCATTAGATAGAACTACTACTTCAAAAAATGCAGTTCACTCACCATCCCATGCTAGAGAGTAGTATTTGACATTGTTTTGGATTTCTATGATGAATATAATACACAAATTAAAGGAACTCATGTGATGTAATGAAAACAGATTGTTTTGAACTTGGGTTGTTAATTTTTAATGCTTTTAATCTGCTTTAGCATCTATTAGATTGAGCTTAAGTTTATCATTTTTAAATATGCATTTCACTTCCCAGAATAAGAAATTTTGAGCTTGGGCTGTTTAGTTTTAAATTTTGAACAAGAACATTTGAAAAATTCCTTTTAAGCTTTTCATTAGATAGAACTACTACTTCAAAAAATGCAGTTCACTCACCATCCCATGCTCGAGAGTAGTATTTGACATTTTTTTGGATTTCTATGATGAATATAATACACAAATTAAAGGAACTCATGTGATGTAATGAAAACAGATTGTTTTGAACTTGGGTTTTTAATTTTTAATGTTTTGAGTCTGCTTTAGCATCTATTAGATTCAGCTGAAGTTTATCATTTTTAACTATGCTTTTCACTTCCCAGAATAAGAACTTTTGAGCTTGGGTTGTTTATTTTTAAAGTTTGAATAAGAACATTTGAAAAAGTCCTTTTAAGCTTTTCATTAGATAGAACTACTACTTCAAAAAATGCAGTTCACTCACCATCCCATGCTTGAGAGTAGTATTTGACATTGTTTTGGATTTCTATGATGAATATAATACACAAATTAAAGGAACTCATGTGATGTAATGAAAACAGATTGCTTTGAACTTGGGTTGTTAATTTTTAATGCTTTTAATCTGCTTTAGCATCTATTAGATTGAGCTGAAGTTTATCATTTTTAACTATGCTTTTCACTTCCCAGAATAAGAACTTTTGAGCTTGGGTTGTTTATTTTTAAAGTTTGAATAACATTTGAAAAATTCCTTTTAAGCTTTTCATTAGATAGAACTACTACTTCAAAAAATGCAGTTCACTCACCACCCCATGCTAGAGAGTAGTATTTGACATTGTTTTGGATTTCTATGATGAATATAACACACAAATTAAAGGAACTCATGTGATGTAATGAAAACAGATTGTTTTGAGCTTGGGTTTTTAATTTTTAATGTTTTGAGTCTGCTTTAGTATCTATTAGATTGAGTTGAAGTTTATCATTTTTAACTATGCTTTTCACTTCTCAGAATAAGAACTTTTGAGCTTGGGTTTTTTATTTTTAAAGTTTGAATAAGAACATTTGAAAAATTCCTTTTAAGCTTTTCATTAGATAGAACTACTATTTCAAAAAATGCAGTTCACTCACCATCCCATGCTAGAGAGTAGTATTTGACATTGTTTTGGATTTCTATGATGAATATAATACACAAATTAAAGGAACTCATGTGATGTAATGAAAACAGATTGTTTTGAACTTGGGTTGTTAATTTTTAATGCTTTTAATCTGCTTTAGCATCTATTAGATTGAGCTTAAGTTTATCATTTTTAAATATGCATTTCACTTCCCAGAATAAGAACTTTTGAGCTTGGGCTGTTTAGTTTTAAATTTTGAACAAGAACATGTGAAAAATTCCTTTTAAGCTTTTCATTAGATAGAACTACTACTTCAAAAAATGCAGTTCACTCACCATCCCATGCTCGAGAGTAGTATTTGACATTGTTTTGGATTTCTATGATGAATATAATACACAAATTAAAGGAACTCATGTGATGTAATGAAAACAGATTGTTTTGAACTTGGGTTGTTAATTTTTAATGTTTTTAATCTGCTTTAGTATCTATTAGATTGAGTTGAAGTTTATCATTTTTAACTATGCTTTTCACTTCTCAGAATAAGAACTTTTGAGCTTGGATTTTTTATTTTTAAAGTTTGAATAAGAACATTTGAAAAATTCCTTTTAAGCTTTTCATTAGATAGAACTACTACTTCAAAAAATGCAATTCACTCACCATCCCATGCTAGAGAGTAGTATTTGACATTGTTTTGGATTTCTATGATGAATATAATACACAAATTAAAGGAACTCATGTGATGTAATGAAAACAGATTGTTTTGAACTTGGGTTGTTAATTTTTAATGCTTTTAATCTGCTTTAGCATCTATTAGATTGAGCTGAAGTTTATCATTTTTAAATATGCATTTCACTTCCCAGAATAAGAACTTTTGAGCTTGGGCTGTTTAGTTTTAAATTTTGAATAAGAACATTTGAAAAATTCCTTTTAAGCTTTTCATTAGATAGAACTACTACTTCAAAAAATGCAGTTCACTCACAATCCCATGCTCGAGAGTAGTATTTGACATTGTTTTGGATTTCTATGATGAATATAATACACAAATTAAAGGAACTCATGTGATGTAATGAAAACAGATTGTTTTGAGCTTGGGTTTTTAATTTTTAATGTTTTGAGTCTGCTTTAGCATCTATTAGATTCAGCTGAAGTTTATCATTTTTAAATATGCATTTCACTTCCCATAATAAGAACTTTTGAGCTTGGGTTGTATAGTTTTAAAGTTTGAATAAGAACATTTGAAAAATTATGATCTGTTTGAGTATTCTAAATTCCTTAATACTCGGTTTGAAACAGATTGTTTTCAAACATCATTTAGTATGATAAATTAAAGGAACTCATGTGATGTAATGAAAACAAATTGTTTTGAGCTTGGGTTTTTAATTTTTAATGTTTTGAGTCTGCTTTAGCATCTATTAGATTCAGCTGGAGTTTATCATTTTTAACTATGCTTTTCACTTCCCAGAATAAGAACTTTTGAGCTTGGGCTGTTTATTTTTAAAGTTTGAATAAGAACATTTGAAAAATTCCTTTTAAGCTTTTCATTAGATAGAACTACTACTTCAAAAAATGCAGTTCACTCACCATCCCATGCTAGAGAGTAGTATTTGACATTGTTTTGGATTTCTATGATGAATATAATACACAAATTAAAGGAACTCATGTGATGTAATGAAAACATATTGTTTTGAACTTGGGTTGTTAATTTTTAATGCTTTTAATCTGCTTTAGCATCTATTAGATTGAGCTGAAGTTTATCATTTTTAAATATGCATTTCACTTCCCAGAATAAGAACTTTTGAGCTTGGGCTGTTTAGTTTTAAATTTTGAACAAGAACATTTGAAAAATTCCTTTTAAGCTTTTCATTAGATAGAACTACTACTTCAAAAAATGCAGTTCACTCACCATCCCATGCTCGAGAGTAGTATTTGACATTGTTTTGGATTTCTATGATGAATATAATACACAAATTAAAGGAACTCATGTGATGTAATGAAAACAGATTGTTTTGAACTTGGGTTTTTAATTTTTAATGTTTTGAGTCTGCTTTAGCATCTATTAGATTCAGCTGAAGTTTATCATTTTTAACTATGCTTTTCACTTCCCAGAATAAGAACTTTTGAGCTTGGGTTGTTTATTTTTAAAGTTTGAATAAGAACATTTGAAAAAGTCCTTTTAAGCTTTTCATTAGATAGAACTACTACTTCAAAAAATGCAGTTCACTCACCATCCCATGCTTGAGAGTAGTATTTGACATTGTTTTGGATTTCTATTATGAATATAATACACAAATTAAAGGAACTCATGTGATGTAATGAAAACAGATTGTTTTGAACGTGGGTTGTTTATTTTTAATGCTTTTAATCTGCTTTAGCATCTATTAGATTGAGCTGAAGTTTATCATTTTTAACTATGCTTTTCACTTCCCAGAATAAGAACTTTTGAGCTTGGGTTGTTTATTTTTAAAGTTTGAATAACATTTGAAAAAATCCTTTTAAGCTTTTCATTAGATAGAACTACTACTTCAAAAAATGCAGTTCACTCACCACCCCATGCTAGAGAGTAGTATTTGACATTGTTTTGGATTTCTATGATGAATATAATACACAAATTAAAGGAACTCATGTGATGTAATGAATACAAATTGTTTTGAACTTGGGTTGTTAATGTTTAATGCTTTTAATCTGCTTTAGCATCTATTAGATTGAGCTGAAGTTTATCATTTTTAAATATGCATTTCACTTCCCAGAATAAGAACTTTTGAGCTTGGGCTGTTTAGTTTTAAATTTTGAATAAGAACATTTGAAAAATTCCTTTTAAGCTTTTCATTAGATAGAACTACTACTTCAAAAAATGCAGTTCACTCACCATCCCATGCTCGAGAGTAGTATTTGACATTGTTTTGGATTTCTATGATGAATATAATACACAAATTAAAGGAACTCATGTGATGTAATTAAAACAGATTGTTTTGAGCTTGGGTTTTTAATTTTTAATGTTTTGAGTCTGCTTTAGCATCTATTAGATTCAGCTGAAGTTTATCATTTTTAAATATGCATTTCACTTCCCAGAATAAGAACTTTTGAGCTTGGGTTGTTTAGTTTTAAAGTTTGAATAAGAACATTTGAAAAATTATGATCTGTTTGAGTATTCTAAATTCCTTAATACTCGGTTTGAAACAGATTGTTTTCAAACATCATTTAGTATGATAAATTAAAGGAACTCATGTGATGTAATGAAAACAGATTGTTTTGAGCTTGGGTTTTTAATTTTTAATGTTTTGAGTCTGCTTTAGAATCTATTAGATTCAGCTGAAGTTTATCATTTTTAAATATGCATTTCACTTCCCAGAATAAGAACATTTGAGCTTGGGTTGTTTATTTTTAAAGTTTGAATAAGAACATTTGAAAAATTCCTTTTAAGCTTTTCATTAGATAGAACTACTACGTCAAAAAATGCAGTTCACTCACCATCCCATGCTAGAGAGTAGTATTTGACATTGTTTTGGATTTCTATGATGAATATAATACACAAATTAAAGGAACTCATGTGATGTAATGAAAACAGATTGTTTTGAACTTGGGTTTTTAATTTTTAATGTTTTGAGTCTGCTTTAGCATCTATTAGATTCAGCTGAAGTTTATCATTTTTAACTATGCTTTTCACTTCCCAGAATAAGAACTTTTGAGCTTGGGTTGTTTATTTTTAAAGTTTGAATAAGAACATTTGAAAAAGTCCTTTTAAGCTTTTCATTAGATAGAACTACTACTTCAAAAAATGCAGTTCACTCACCATCCCATGCTTGAGAGTAGTATTTGACATTGTTTTGGATTTCTATGATGAATATAATACACAAATTAAAGGAACTCATGTGATGTAATGAAAACAGATTGTTTTGATTACAAAGTCTCCGCAATTAGTTTGGCCCATTTCACTATTAGATTCAGCTGAAGTTTATCATTTTTAAATATACATTTCACTTCCCAGAATAAGAACTTTTGAGCTTGGGTTGTATAGTTTTAAAGTTTGAATAAGAACATTTGAAAAATTATGATCTGTTTGAGTATTCTAAATTCCTTAATACTCGGTTTGAAACAGATTGTTTTCAAACATCATTTAGTATGATAAATTAAAGGAACTCATGTGATGTAATGAAAACAGATTGTTTTGAGCTTGGGTTTTTAATTTTTAATGTTTTGAGTCTACTTTAGCATCTATTAGATTCAGCTGAAGTTTATCATTTTTAACTATGCTTTTCACTTCCCAGAATAAGAACTTTTGAGCTTGGGCTGTTTATTTTTAAAGTTTGAATAAGAACATTTGAAAAATTCCTTTTAAGCTTTTCATTAGATAGAACTACTACTTCAAAAAATGCAGTTCACTCACCATCCCATGCTAGAGAGTAGTATTTGACATTGTTTTGGATTTCTATGAAGAATATAATACACAAATTAAAGGAACTCATGTGATGTAATGAAAACAGATTGGTTTGAACTTGGGTTGTTAATTTTTAATGCTTTTAATCTGCTTTAGCATCTATTAGATTGAGCTTAAGTTTATCATTTTTAAATATGCATTTCACTTCCCAGAATAAGAACTTTTGAGCTTGGGCTGTTTAGTTTTAAATTTTGAATAAGAACATTTGAAAAAGTCCTTTTAAACATTTCATTAGATAGAACTACTACATCAAAAAATGCAGTTCACTCACCATCCCATGCTTGAGAGTAGTATTTGACATTGTTTTGGATTTCTATGATGAATATAATACACAAATTAAAGGAACTCATGTGATGTAATGAAAACAGATTGTTTTGATTACAAAGTCTCCGCAATTAGTTTGGCCCATTTCACTATTAGATTCAGCTGAAGTTTATCATTTTTAAATATACATTTCACTTCCCAGAATAAGAACTTTTGAGCTTGGGTTGTATAGTTTTAAAGTTTGAATAAGAACATTTGAAAAATTATGATCTGTTTGAGTATTCTAAATTCCTTAATACTCGGTTTGAAACAGATTGTTTTCAAACATCATTTAGTATGATAAATTAAAGGAACTCATGTGATGTAATGAAAACAGATTGTTTTGAGCTTGGGTTTTTAATTTTTAATGTTTTGAGTCTGCTTTAGCATCTATTAGATTCAGCTGAAGTTTATCATTTTTAACTATGCTTTTCACTTCCCAGAATAAGAACTTTTGAGCTTGGGCTGTTTATTTTTAAAGTTTGAATAAAAACATTTGAAAAATTCCTTTTAAGCTTTTCATTAGATAGAACTACTACTTCAAAAAATGCAGTTCACTCACCATCCCATGCTAGAGAGTAGTATTTGACATTGTTTTGGATTTCTATGATGAATATAATACACAAATTAAAGGAACTCATGTGATGTAATGAAAACAGATTGTTTTGAACTTGGGTTGTTAATTTTTAATGCTTTTAATCTGCTTTAGCATCTATTAGATTGAGCTTAAGTTTATCATTTTTAAATATGCATTTCACTTCCCAGAATAAGAACTTTTGAGCTTGGGCTGTTTAGTTTTAAATTTTGAACAAGAACATTTGAAAAATTCCTTTTAAGCTTTTCATTAGATAGAACTACTACTTCAAAAAATGCAGTTCACTCACCATCCCATGCTCGAGAGTAGTATTTGACATTGTTTTGGATTTCTATGATGAATATAATACACAAATTAAAGGAACTCATGTGATGTAATGAAAACAGATTGTTTTGAACTTGGGTTTTTAATTTTTAATGTTTTGAGTCTGCTTTAGCATCTATTAGATTCAGCTGAAGTTTATCATTTTTAACTATGCTTTTCACTTCCCAGAATAAGAACTTTTGAGCTTGGGTTGTTTATTTTTAAAGTTTGAATAAGAACATTTGAAAAAGTCCTTTTAAGCTTTTCATTAGATAGAACTACTACTTCAAAAAATGCAGTTCACTCACCATCCCATGCTTGAGAGTAGTATTTGACATTGTTTTGGATTTCTATGATGAATATAATACACAAATTAAAGGAACTCATGTGATGTAATGAAAACAGATTGTTTTGAACTTGGGTTGTTAATTTTTAATGCTTTTAATCTGCTTTAGCATCTATTAGATTGAGCTGAAGTTTATCATTTTTAACTATGCTTTTCACTTCCCAGAATAAGAACTTTTGAGCTTGGGCTGTTTAGTTTTAAATTTTGAATAAGAACATTTGAAAAATTCCTTTTAAGCTTTTCATTAGATAGAACTACTACTTCAAAAAATGCAGTTCACTCACAATCCCATGCTCGAGAGTAGTATTTGACATTGTTTTGGATTTCTATGATGAATATAATACACAAATTAAAGGAACTCATGTGATGTAATGAAAACAGATTGTTTTGAGCTTGGGTTTTTAATTTTTAATGTTTTGAGTCTGCTTTAGCATCTATTAGATTCAGCTGAAGTTTATCATTTTTAAATATGCATTTCACTTCCCATAATAAGAACTTTTGAGCTTGGGTTGTATAGTTTTAAAGTTTGAATAAGAACATTTGAAAAATTATGATCTGTTTGAGTATTCTAAATTCCTTAATACTCGGTTTGAAACAGATTGTTTTCAAACATCATTTAGTATGATAAATTCAAGGAACTCATGTGATGTAATGAAAACAAATTGTTTTGAGCTTGGGTTTTTAATTTTTAATGTTTTGAGTCTGCTTTAGCATCTATTAGATTCAGCTGGAGTTTATCATTTTTAACTATGCTTTTCACTTCCCAGAATAAGAACTTTTGAGCTTGGGCTGTTTATTTTTAAAGTTTGAATAAGAACATTTGAAAAATTCCTTTTAAGCTTTTCATTAGATAGAACTACTACTTCAAAAAATGCAGTTCACTCACCATCCCATGCTAGAGAGTAGTATTTGACATTGTTTTGGATTTCTATGATGAATATAATACACAAATTAAAGGAACTCATGTGATGTAATGAAAACATATTGTTTTGAACTTGGGTTGTTAATTTTTAATGCTTTTAATCTGCTTTAGCATCTATTAGATTGAGCTGAAGTTTATCATTTTTAAATATGCATTTCACTTCCCAGAATAAGAACTTTTGAGCTTGGGCTGTTTAGTTTTAAATTTTGAACAAGAACATTTGAAAAATTCCTTTTAAGCTTTTCATTAGATAGAACTACTACTTCAAAAAATGCAGTTCACTCACCATCCCATGCTCGAGAGTAGTATTTGACATTGTTTTGGATTTCTATGATGAATATAATACACAAATTAAAGGAACTCATGTGATGTAATGAAAACAGATTGTTTTGAACTTGGGTTTTTAATTTTTAATGTTTTGAGTCTGCTTTAGCATCTATTAGATTCAGCTGAAGTTTATCATTTTTAACTATGCTTTTCACTTCCCAGAATAAGAACTTTTGAGCTTGGGTTGTTTATTTTTAAAGTTTGAATGAGAACATTTGAAAAAGTCCTTTTAAGCTTTTCATTAGATAGAACTACTACTTCAAAAAATGCAGTTCACTCACCATCCCATGCTTGAGAGTAGTATTTGACATTGTTTTGGATTTCTATTATGAATATAATACACAAATTAAAGGAACTCATGTGATGTCATGAAAACAGATTGTTTTGAACTTGGGTTGTTAATTTTTAATGCTTTTAATCTGCTTTAGCATCTATTAGATTGAGCTGAAGTTTATCATTTTTAACTATGCTTTTCACTTCCCAGAATAAGAACTTTTGAGCTTGGGTTGTTTATTTTTAAAGTTTGAATAACATTTGAAAAAATCCTTTTAAGCTTTTCATTAGATAGAACTACTACTTCAAAAAATGCATTTCACTCACCACCCCATGCTAGAGAGTAGTATTTGACATTGTTTTGGATTTCTATGATGAATATAATACACAAATTAAAGGAACTCATGTGATGTAATGAAAACAGATTGTTTTGAACTTGGGTTGTTAATTTTTAATGTTTTTAATCTGCTTTAGTATCTATTAGATTGAGTTGAAGTTTATCATTTTTAACTATGCTTTTCACTTCTCAGAATAAGAACTTTTGAGCTTGGATTTTTTATTTTTAAAGTTTGAATAAGAACATTTGAAAAATTCCTTTTAAGCTTTTCATTAGATAGAACTACTACTTCAAAAAATGCAGTTCACTCACCATCCCATGCTAGAGAGTAGTATTTGACATTGTTTTGGATTTCTATGATGAATATAATACACAAATTAAAGGAACTCATGTGATGTAATGAAAACAAATTGATTTGAACTTGGGTTGTTAATTTTTAATGCTTTTAATCTGCTTTAGCATCTATTAGATTGAGCTGAAGTTTATCATTTTTAAATATGCATTTCACTTCCCAGAATAAGAACTTTTGAGCTTGGGCTGTTTAGTTTTAAATTTTGAATAAGAACATTTGAAAAATTCCTTTTAAGCTTTTCATTAGATAGAACTACTACTTCAAAAAATGCAGTTCACTCACCATCCCATTCTCGAGAGTAGTATTTGACATTGTTTTGGATTTCTATGATGAATATAATACACAAATTAAAGGAACTCATGTGATGTAATTAAAACAGATTGTTTTGAGCTTGGGTTTTTAATTTTTAATGTTTTGAGTCTGCTTTAGCATCTATTAGATTCAGCTAAAGTTTATCATTTTTAAATATGCATTTCACTTCCCAGAATAAGAACTTTTGAGCTTGGGTTGTTTAGTTTTAAAGTTTGAATAAGAACATTTGAAAAATTATGATCTGTTTGAGTATTCTAAATTCCTTAATACTCGGTTTGAAACAGATTGTGTTCAAACATCATTTAGTATGATAAATTAAAGGAACTCATGTGATGTAATGAAAACAGATTGTTTTGAGCTTGGGTTTTTAATTTTTAATGTTTTGAGTCTGCTTTAGCATCTATTAGATTCAGCTGAAGTTTATCATTTTTAAATATGCATTTCACTTCCCAGAATAAGAACTTTTGAGCTTGGGTTGTTTATTTTTAAAGTTTGAATAAGAACATTTGAAAAATTCCTTTTAAGCTTTTCATTAGATAGAACTACTACGTCAAAAAATGCAGTTCACTCACCATCCCATGCTAGAGAGTAGTATTTGACATTGTTTTGGATTTCTATGATGAATATAATACACAAATTAAAGGAACTCATGTGATGTAATGAAAACAGATTGTTTTGAACTTGGGTTTTTAATTTTTAATGTTTTGAGTCTGCTTTAGCATCTATTAGATTCAGCTGAAGTTTATCATTTTTAACTATGCTTTTCACTTCCCAGAATAAGAACTTTTGAGCTTGGGTTGTTTATTTTTAAAGTTTGAATAAGAACATTTGAAAAAGTCCTTTTAAGCTTTTCATTAGATAGAACTACTACTTCAAAAAATGCAGTTCACTCACCATCCCATGCTTGAGAGTAGTATTTGACATTGTTTTGGATTTCTATGATGAATATAATACACAAATTAAAGGAACTCATGTGATGTAATGAAAACAGATTGTTTTGATTACAAAGTCTCCGCAATTAGTTTGGCCCATTTCACTATTAGATTCAGCTGAAGTTTATCATTTTTAAATATACATTTCACTTCCCAGAATAAGAACTTTTGAGCTTGGGTTGTATAGTTTTAAAGTTTGAATAAGAACATTTGAAAAATTATGATCTGTTTGAGTATTTTAAATTCCTTAATACTCGGTTTGAAACAGATTGTTTTCAAACATCATTTAGTATGATAAATTAAAGGAACTCATGTGATGTAATGAAAACAGATTGTTTTGAGCTTGGGTTTTTAATTTTTAATGTTTTGAGTCTGATTTAGCATCTATTAGATTCAGCTGAAGTTTATCATTTTTAACTATGCTTTTCACTTCCCAGAATAAGAACTTTTGAGCTTGGGCTGTTTATTTTTAAAGTTTGAATAAGAACATTTGAAAAATTCCTTTTAAGCTTTTCATTAGATAGAACTACTACTTCAAAAAATGCAGTTCACTCACCATCCCATGCTAGAGAGTAGTATTTGACATTGTTTTGGATTTCTATGAAGAATATAATACACAAATTAAAGGAACTCATGTGATGTAATGAAAACAGATTGGTTTGAACTTGGGTTGTTAATTTTTAATGCTTTTAATCTGCTTTAGCATCTATTAGATTGAGCTTAAGTTTATCATTTTTAAATATGCATTTCACTTCCCAGAATAAGAACTTTTGAGCTTGGGCTGTTTAGTTTTAAATTTTGAATAAGAACATTTGAAAAAGTCCTTTTAAACTTTTCATTAGATAGAACTACTACATCAAAAAATGCAGTTCACTCACCATCCCATGCTTGAGAGTAGTATTTGACATTGTTTTGGATTTCTATGATGAATATAATACACAAATTAAAGGAACTCATGTGATGTAATGAAAACAGATTGTTTTGATTACAAAGTCTCCGCAATTAGTTTGGCCCATTTCACTATTAGATTCAGCTGAAGTTTATCATTTTTAAATATACATTTCACTTCCCAGAATAAGAACTTTTGAGCTTGGGTTGTACAGTTTTAAAGTTTGAATAAGAACATTTGAAAAATTATGATATGTTTGAGTATTCTAAATTCCTTAATACTCGGTTTGAAACAGATTGTTTTCAAACATCATTTAGTATGATAAATTAAAGGAACTCATGTGATGTAATGAAAACAGATTGTTTTGAGCTTGGGTTTTTAATTTTTAATGTTTTGAGTCTGCTTTAGCATCTATTAGATTCAGCTGAAGTTTATCATTTTTAACTATGCTTTTCACTTCCCAGAATAAGAACTTTTGAGCTTGGGCTGTTTATTTTTAAAGTTTGAATAAAAACATTTGAAAAATTCCTTTTAAGCTTTTCATTAGATAGAACTACTACTTCAAAAAATGCAGTTCACTCACCATCCCATGCTAGAGAGTAGTATTTGACATTGTTTTGGATTTCTATGATGAATATAATACACAAATTAAAGGAACTCATGTGATGTAATGAAAACAGATTGTTTTGAACTTGGGTTGTTAATTTTTAATGCTTTTAATCTGCTTTAGCATCTATTAGATTGAGCTTAAGTTTATCATTTTTAAATATGCATTTCACTTCCCAGAATAAGAACTTTTGAGCTTGGGCTGTTTAGTTTTAAATTTTGAACAAGAACATTTGAAAAATTCCTTTTAAGCTTTTCATTAGATAGAACTACTACTTCAAAAAATGCAGTTCACTCACCATCCCATGCTCGAGAGTAGTATTTGACATTGTTTTGGATTTCTATGATGAATATAATACACAAATTAAAGGAACTCATGTGATGTAATGAAAACAGATTGTTTTGAACTTGGGTTTTTAATTTTTAATGTTTTGAGTCTGCTTTAGCATCTATTAGATTCAGCTGAAGTTTATCATTTTTAACTATGCTTTTCACTTCCCAGAATAAGAACTTTTTAGCTTGGGTTGTTTATTTTTAAAGTTTGAATAAGAACATTTGAAAAAGTCCTTTTAAGCTTTTCATTAGATAGAACTACTACTTCAAAAAATGCAGTTCACTCACCATCCCATGCTTGAGAGTAGTATTTGACATTGTTTTGGATTTCTATGATGAATATAATACACAAATTAAAGGAACTCATGTGATGTAATGAAAACAGATTGTTTTGAACTTGGGTTGTTAATTTTTAATGCTTTTAATCTGCTTTAGCATCTATTAGATTGAGCTGAAGTTTATCATTTTTAACTATGCTTTTCACTTCCCAGAATAAGAACTTTTGAGCTTGGGTTGTTTATTTTTAAAGTTTGAATAACATTTGAAAAATTCCTTTTAAGCTTTTCATTAGATAGAACTACTACTTCAAAAAATGCAGTTCACTCACCACCCCATGCTAGAGAGTAGTATTTGACATTGTTTTGGATTTCTATGATGAATATAATACACAAATTAAAGGAACTCATGTGATGTAATGAAAACAGATTGTTTTGAGCTTGGGTTTTTAATTTTTAATGTTTTGAGTCTGCTTTAGTATCTATTAGATTGAGTTGAAGTTTATCATTTTTAACTATGCTTTTCACTTCTCAGAATAAGAACTTTTGAGCTTGGGTTTTTTATTTTTAAAGTTTGAATAAGAACATTTGAAAAATTCCTTTTAAGATTTTCATTAGATAGAACTACTACTTCAAAAAATGCAGTTCACTCACCATCCCATGCTAGAGAGTAGTATTTGACATTGTTTTGGATTTCTATGATGAATATAATACACAAATTAAAGGAACTCATGTGATGTAATGAAAACAGATTGTTTTGAACTTGGGTTGTTAATTTTTAATGCTTTTAATCTGCTTTAGCATCTATTAGATTGGGCTTAAGTTTATCATTTTTAAATATGCATTTCACTTCCCAGAATAAGAACTTTTGAGCTTGGGCTGTTTAGTTTTAAATTTTGAACAAGAACATTTGAAAAATTCCTTTTAAGCTTTTCATTAGATAGAACTACTACTTCAAAAAATGCAGTTCACTCACCATCCCATGCTCGAGAGTAGTATTTGACATTGTTTTGGATTTCTATGATGAATATAATACACAAATTAAAGGAACTCATGTGATGTAATGAAAACAGATTGTTTTGAACTTGGGTTTTTAATTTTTAATGTTTTGAGTCTGCTTTAGCATCTATTAGATTCAGCTGAAGTTTATCATTTTTAACTATGCTTTTCACTTCCCAGAATAAGAACTTTTGAGCTTGGGTTGTTTATTTTTAAAGTTTGAATAAGAACATTTGAAAAAGTCCTTTTAAGCTTTTCATTAGATAGAACTACTACTTCAAAAAATGCAGTTCACTCACCATCCCATGCTTGAGAGTAGTATTTGACATTGTTTTGGATTTCTATTATGAATATAATACACAAATTAAAGGAACTCATGTGATGTAATGAAAACAGATTGTTTTGAACTTGGGTTGTTAATTTTTAATGCTTTTAATCTGCTTTAGCATCTATTAGATTGAGCTGAAGTTTATCATTTTTAACTCTGCTTTTCACTTCCCAGAATAAGAACTTTTGAGCTTGGGTTGTTTATTTTTAAAGTTTGAATAACATTTGAAAAAATCCTTTTAAGCTTTTCATTAGATAGAACTACTACTTCAAAAAATGCAGTTCACTCACCACCCCATGCTAGAGAGTAGTATTTGACATTGTTTTGGATTTCTATGATGAATATAATACACAAATTAAAGGAACTCATGTGGTGTAATGAAAACAGATTGTTTTGAACTTGGGTTGTTAATTTTTAATGTTTTTAATCTGCTTTAGTATCTATTAGATTGAGTTGAAGTTTATCATTTTTAACTATGCTTTTCACTTCTCAGAATAAGAACTTTTGAGCTTGGATTTTTTATTTTTAAAGTTTGAATAAGAACATTTGAAAAATTCCTTTTAAGCTTTTCATTAGATAGAACTACTACTTCAAAAAATGCAGTTCACTCACCATCCCATGCTAGAGAGTAGTATTTGACATTGTTTTGGATTTCTATGATGAATATAATACACAAATTAAAGGAACTCATGTGATGTAATGAAAACAAATTGTTTTGAACTTGGGTTGTTAATTTTTAATGCTTTTAATCTGCTTTAGCATCTATTAGATTGAGCTGAAGTTTATCATTTTTAAATATGCATTTCACTTCCCAGAATAAGAACTTTTGAGCTTGGGCTGTTTAGTTTTAAATTTTGAATAAGAACATTTGAAAAATTCCTTTTAAGCTTTTCATTAGATAGAACTACTACTTCAAAAAATGCAGTTCACTCACCATCCCATGCTCGAGAGTAGTATTTGACATTGTTTTGGATTTCTATGATGAATATAATACACAAATTAAAGGAACTCATGTGATGTAATTAAAACAGATTGTTTTGAGCTTGGGTTTTTAATTTTTAATGTTTTGAGTCTGCTTTAGCATCTATTAGATTCAGCTGAAGTTTATCATTTTTAAATATGCATTTCACTTCCCAGAATAAGAACTTTTGAGCTTGGGTTGTATAGTTTTAAAGTTTGAATAAGAACATTTGAAAAATTATGATCTGTTTGATTATTCTAAATTCCTTAATACTCGGTTTGAAACAGATTGTTTTCAAACATCATTTAGTATGATAAATTAAAGGAACTCATGTGATGTAATGAAAACAAATTGTTTTGAGCTTGGGTTTTTAATTTTTAATGTTTTGAGTCTGCTTTAGCATCTATTAGATTCAGCTGGAGTTTATCATTTTTAACTATGCTTTTCACTTCCCAGAATAAGAACTTTTGAGCTTGGGCTGTTTATTTTTAAAGTTTGAATAAGAACATTTGAAAAATTCCTTTTAAGCTTTTCATTAGATAGAACTACTACTTCAAAAAATGCAGTTCACTCACCATCCCATGCTAGAGAGTAGTATTTGACATTGTTTTGGATTTCTATGATGAATATAATACACAAATTAAATAAACTCATGTGATGTAATGAAAACATACTGTTTTGAACTTGGGTTGTTAATTTTTAATGCTTTTAATCTGCTTTAGCATCTATTAGATTGAGCTGAAGTTTATCATTTTTAAATATGCATTTCACTTCCCAGAATAAGAACTTTTGAGCTTGGGCTGTTTAGTTTTAAATTTTGAACAAGAACATTTGAAAAATTCCTTTTAAGCTTTTCATTAGATAGAACTACTACTTCAAAAAATGCAGTTCACTCACCATCCCATGCTCGAGAGTAGTATTTGACATTGTTTTGGATTTCTATGATGAATATAATACACAAATTAAAGGAACTCATGTGATGTAATGAAAAAGATTGTTTTGAGCTTGGGTTTTTAATTTTTAATGTTTTGAGTCTGCTTTAGCATCTATTAGATTGAGCTGAAGTTTATCATTTTTAACTATGCTTTTCACTTCCCAGAATAAGAATTTTTGAGCTTGGGTTGTTTATTTTTAAAGTTTGAATAAGAACATTTGAAAAATTCCTTTTAAGCTTTTCATTAGATAGAACTACTACTTCAAAAAATGCAGTTCACTCACCATCCCATGCTAGAGAGTAGTATTTGACATTGTTTTGAATTTCTATGATGAATATAATACACAAATTAAAGGAACTCATGTGATGTAATGAAAACAGATTGTTTTGAACTTGGGTTTTTTAATTTTTAATGTTTTTAATCTTCTTTAGCATCTATTAGATTGAGCTGAAGTTTATCATTTTTAACTATGCTTTTCACTTCCCAGAATAAGAACTTTTGAGCTTGGGTTGTTTATTTTTAAAGTTTGAATAAGAACATTTGAAAAATTCCTTTTAAGCTTTTCATTAGAAAGAACTACTACTTCAAAAAATGCAGTTCACTCACCATCCCATGCTAGAGAGTAGTATTTGACATTGTTTTGGATTTCTATGATGAATATAATACACAAATTAAAGGAACTCATGTGATGTAATGAAAACAGATTGTTTTGAGCTTGGGTTTTTAATTTTTAATGTTTTGAGTCTGCTTTAGCATCTATTAGATTCAGCTGAAGTTTATCATTTTTAAATATGCATTTCACTTCCCAGAATAAGAACTTTTGAGCTTGGGTTGTTTAGTTTTAAAGTTTGAATAAGAACATTTGAAAAATTATGATCTGTTTGAGTATTCTAAATTCCTTAATACTCGGTTTGAAACAGATTGTTTTCAAACATCATTTAGTATGATAAATTAAAGGAACTCATGTGATGTAATGAAAACAGATTGTTTTGAGCTTGGGTTTTTAATTTTTAATGTTTTGAGTCTGCTTTAGCATCTATTAGATTCAGCTGAAGTTTATCATTTTTAAATATGCATTTCACTTCCCAGAATAAGAATTTTTGAGCTTGGGTTGTTTATTTTTAAAGTTTGAATAAGAACATTTGAAAAATTCCTTTTAAGCTTTTCATTAGATAGAACTACTACGTCAAAAAATGCAGTTCACTCACCATCCCATGCTAGAGAGTAGTATTTGACATTGTTTTGGATTTCTATGATGAATATAATACACAAATTAAAGGAACTTGTTAGTCCTTGTTTCTGTAATAGCAATGAATAATCGATCTAACAAGGAAGATTAAACGTTAAAGATGAACACAGAATGAATCACCGTAAAACCTTCTTTGATAAACCGTGGAACGTACAGCAGAATGATAAGTGTAAGGCTATGAAATAATAAGTACGACGTTCAACCTTTTCCTAAACCTCGGCTCCCTTTTTATAGGCGAGGTTTAGGTTAGGCGTACCAGGCTTTTGGCCTGTTTAAATGGGCCTAACACTTGGCCTGATTTCTATCTAATTTATGCACTATTTAAATACAAGGATTAAATATAAAGCTAATCTATGACCAACTTGATTCACAATTAAATATCTCCAACAATCTCCCCCTTTGTGATCAAGTGCCATTCTCTTATTGCTTCTGTGATTTGAAGTAGTGCTTTCTCAATCCAAGTGCATGTTCATATTGTCTTAGCATATTTCTCTTTTTGAGGCGATCGTCAATGGCCTTTAAAATTGTCTCTACAGTAGAGTGTTCCTTTTGAACATAAGACGATGCCTCTTGAAGATTTTCTTCCAGCTTTGCCTTCATCTGTAGAATCTGCTCTTTGATTATCTTCAGTGTTCCGTCGCAGTACTTCTCGATTTCACCGACTACCATCAGACGCTTTTCGTTCTTGTGGTTCAGATAGGTGACTGCTGGCGGTTTGAAGAAGATGTGGTAGGCTGGGAAATCTTCAAGTTCTGGACCATACAGTTTTGGCTTTGTCAGATTTGTCTTCTTCAGATTGCATTCAATAGCCATCTGTAGGTCATGTGAAGAGTGTACTCTGATCTGTCTAAGCATGAATCTCTTGATAGCTGCGAGGCCTTCGCTGTATACTATGTTCTGCCTGACTGGAAGGTATCTGTAGGCCATGAGCATTTGGTAGATGTCATCCGGTTTCAGCATGATGAAGTCGTTCTCTTGACAAGTGAATTCGCTCCCATCGGTGCGTTGAAGTCTGAAGGTGTAGAATGTTACTCCATGATAGTCTTCAGCCTTCACTTGTAGAATTTGATGTATCGGGAGAATATTCGACTTCAGATCTTGTTCCATCAGTTCTCTCTGTGTACCGGTTGACCTTTGAAGCAACATATGCAGATGACCTCCAGCCTGCTTTCCTTTCAAGTGAGTAAGGCCTCTTAGCTTCAGTTCGTTCAGTGGCTTGACTTTGTCTGGTCTACGCCAGATATGCTCTCTGATTTCTTCTTGGAAGGGGGCTTTGATTCGAACGTTGTCCCAGGGTTTCTCTGTCTTGGGAAGTCTTCCCGCTGATTGTCTTACGACCGATTCAAGAGCTTTCTGGGATTCCTTGTAGTTCTCCCCTTCCTTGCGTTCATCGTCCTCGAGCCGTATACTATCTTCAGAGCATTTGTTGATCAGCTCTCGTAGCCACCAGTTTCTTTGCATGTCTTCTTGCTCGGCTTCAACCCGGAGATCATCCCATTCTGTCCATTTTCTCGGCCATTTGTCGTATATCACCGCCTCTTCCAGTGCATCATGGATGTCTTTGCCTGGGGAAATATATGGAGTTCTTTGTATAGGCGGTGATTGTTCTTGTGTAGCACTACCGGGTTCACTAGGATTGCCCGTTGACATCAGCTTAGAACTGGGTTCCAACTGATGGCCTGATGGAGAAGATGTACCAGTGGTAACATCATCAGGACTTCCGTCCCCTCCTCGGTTGGTATCTCTGGGAGATACGCCTCGGGATGTTATTTCTAGCTCGACCATGCTAGATAGTTTGGCTGTGGGTGGTGGCTGTTGGTTTGTCGAGGTTTCGGGTTGGATGGGCTGTGGAGTTTGGCTTGGTAGAGCAGTTTGCTCAAGTGATCGAGGTCGCTTGTTCTCCCCCTCATGAGGATCCGAATCATCGGGGTCCTCATGGGAACGTTTGCGACCACGAAGACTCTCCTTGCAAGTACTCTTGGTTTCAGGTGAGGAAAGAAGAGCTTCTAGTATGGCTTGCAACTGTGACACAGCATCAGTGAAGATTGCTGGTGTGTGGCCTGCATTTAATGATGGAATCATTATGGGCGTAGCAGGGCTTCCAACCGTCATAGCTTGCGCTCTGGTTGTTGCGTTCAGGGTGAGTGCACCTGTATGTGCTGTGAATAGTGTAGGTGTCCTAGAAAAGGAAGAAAATGTGGGAAATGTGACACCTAGACTCGATGTGAGTGAAGAAGGGGTTTTGACCTCGGGAGATAGGTCAATTGTATGCTCAACTGATTCAGAAGGAACCAGCGAGGGGGTTGAGTCCCGTTCTTTTGAAACAATAGCCTTTTGAGAGGCAATTGAGTGGCTGGGAGAGGGCTGTGCATGCGCAGTTGAGCCAGATGCTGCGACTTCTACTCGGGAACCGAAAAGATCGGCTCATGTGCTTAGGGATTCGGCTCGGCTTATCTGGATAAAGGAGTCGCAGCCCGCAAAGATGTGCTCATCTGCCTTATCAAACAGACTCTTTTGCGCTCGGGGCTGGGGCTTGGTCTTAGCAACCTTGTCATTTCTGACCTTAGCCCTGGTCTCTCGGATGACAACTTCTTCCTGGTTGATTGATGTCTTGATGGAGTGAGCTGCCTCGTCGTAATCATCCTTTGAGCAATTAGTCTCGCTCGGATCAGCTCTTGGTTTAGCTGTTTCTTTTATGGTGAAAACTTGAGGTCTGCGAGCTATGATTGGTGCTGCGTCTTCAGCAGTGATTCTTCTCTTCTTTGGAGATTCGACGGGCAGCTTTCCTTTTCTGATAAGGGCATATGTGAGCTCCACATCATCACTGTCGTTGTCATCATCGTCATCATCCGAGTCAGATTTTTCACTCTCCGTGCCTACGCTCTCAGAAGCCTCGTCGTCAGTATTCGTTTGGGCTTCACTTGACGATTCATTGGCCGTATCCTCAGCGTCTTTTTCGGTGCCCTCAGCCGCCTGACTCGTCTCTAGAGAGTCGTCAGACTTCCCTTCATTGGGCAAACCGGCCACTGGTTTCTGTGGCTTTTGGGCTCTCTTAGGACCCTTACTTACACTCGGCTTTGTCCCTTGGGTAGGTCCAGCTGGGTTTTGCTGAACCATAGGGACGGTCTTCTCGATTGCTTCCTTGTATTGCTGAATAGCTGGGTTTGAAGATCTCACAAGGTTGAGCAGAAACCCAGGAATCCTCAGACCATAGGTCGGGTTTTTGTCCGCTTTTGAAGTATTGCAGCTTTGGGGCTTTAAAATGTGGATCGGAGCTGCGTTTTGGGATTGTTGAATGCTCTGCCATGAGGTCGTTGATGATCAACCCAAGCCACCTAGCGTACGGAATGGTACCTGGCCTATTCTTTTCTTTGGCCTTGACCAGGTCCATTAGCTCTGAGAAGAAGAGCTGTGCCATGTCGTAGTTCTTGTTGAAGGCAATGCCATGGAAGATGAGCAGGATCTGCTTGTTGCATTTGTCGAATCCGGCATGCTTCGGCGACAGGCACTTGTTCACCAGCCCGAAAAGATTTTTCCACGGGTGACGGAGATATGCACCGTTGAAATTTGACAGTTGTGGCAGTAGTGATGTGTAGCCAAGGGATGCCACGTCTTTGAGCAGATCAGGGATGGACGGCAGTGCATCATATTCGTCATGTATCGGCAGCGCTAGAGTAGTCCGTAGAGTGGATGGTGTCAGAATCACCCGCATGCCGTTCAACTTGGTCTTGATCTTGGAACGATCCTTCAATGAATCCGTGTGCATGTGCCCCCAGAACTGTTGTAGGTATATCTCTGGCACTGGTTTGGCGTTGTGAAGTGCAGGCCAGAGATAGTGACCTTTCATTATGGCCGGAATGATTGGGTTCTGGCACTTGAAGACTGTCAGGTCTAGCTGGAAATTGTTGTCCAGTACCTTGATCCATTTCCCTTTGGAGTAGATGGCATCATCGATCTGTGCTGTAGTGTTTCCTGCCATTTTAAACTGTAGAAGCAGGGGGTCAGCATATGAAATTCAACAGTTTGATTTGATTGAAAGAGTTTGATTTAGTTGTCAGATAAGTGTATGCAGGTGGAGTTTTTGAAAAAAAATTCTAAGTCCAAATTTCGAGATCTGAATCTCGAGATCTTGATTTCGAGATTCAAATCTCGAGATCTTGATTTCGAGATTCAAATCTCGAGATCAAGATGTCGAGATGCAAATCTCGAGATCTTGATATCGAGATTCAAATCTCGAGATCAAGATATCGAGATGAGGATCTCGAGATCTTGATTTCGAGATTCCAATCTCGAGATCAAGATATCGAGATGCAGATCTCGAGATCAAGATGTCGAGATGCCCATCTCGAGATCTTGATTTCGAGAAGATGAACCGACGATTTCGAGAAGAGATTAAACCACCTGCAAAAACATAAAAAATGATATAGTAAACACGAACACAATAGGATTGCGACATACATTTAAACAAAAACAACCTGATTCGATTTCGATTTTGAGAAGTTACAAGGTTTTTCGAGAGAAAAAAACGTTCGTTTTTGGATTTCGAATACAAACAAGTTTCAACTGGATTTCGAGATCTAATCGTTCGTTTTCGAGAGAGTGATTGCTATTGATCGTTAACTACCTTCAAAGAGTAGTCGAGAAAGAGAGAATGAGATTGCGAGATCGTAAGGTTTGAGAGGAAGAAGAAGGGTCTGAGAGCTCTGTCTTTGCGAAAAAGTTTTTGCCTTTAAGAAAATCAGAATGAAAGAAGGAGAAGGGCTTTTGCGAGGCTTTTATACGCGAAAAAAAATATGGACCTCCTTCGTAAAGTTGAGCCCGAATGATTGGGCTGACACACAGTGCCCTTTTAAAATATTTTTGAGGCCCAAACAAAAAAACTTAGAGCTCCCCCTTAATCAGTGAAATTTAGCTCCCCCTCAAACAGTGAAAATTTTCTCCCCCTCAAAAAATGCAACGAACAATATGTACAAATGCAACGCACACACACTATTTTTTGTTCTTTTTGATTTTTCACACATACTCAACACATGCAACACACGCACACTATTTTTGTTCTTTTTCAGATTTTCTCCCCCTCAACACATGCAACACACACACACTATTTACAAATCCCACACACACACACTTTTTAGATCAATGGAGACATAATTAAACGGGCTCGAGGTTCAACATGCCCAACTTGGAGACTAGGAACTGGAATCATTTTTCATCCAATGCCTTAGTGAACAAGTCAGCTAGTTGAAGCTCTGAGCTTACAAAATACATGTCAATGTCTCCTTTCTCCACATGATCCTTGATGAAATGATAGCGCAGGTCGATGTGTTTGGTGCGGGAGTGATGAACCGGGTTGCTGGTGATGGCTATGGCGCTTTGAGAGTCACTGTAGATCGGGATATGGCGGAGTGTGTAACCGTAGTCCTTTAGCTGGGTCTTCATCCATAATATTTGTGAACAACAGCTAGCAGCCGCGACGTATTCTGCCTCGGCCGTAGATGTTGACACACAGTTCTGTTTCTTTGAAGACCAGCAGACTAACTTATCGCCCAAGAATTGGACTGCCCCCGATGTGCTTTTGCGGTCCATCCGGCAACCAGCAAAGTCAGCATCCGAATATCCGACTAGGTCAAAACCTGAGTGCTTGGGATACCAAAGGCCTAGATTCACAGTGCCTTTGAGATATCTCAGAATTCTTCGAACAGCGATCAGATGGGATTCCTTCGGATTTGCCTGAAAGCGTGCACATAAGCATGTGGAGAAGACAATGTCAGGCCTGCTTGATGTGAGATATAGCAAAGATCCAATGATAGCCCTGTAGTTTGTAGCATCAACTGGCTTCCCGGAGGGGTCTGAGTCCAGTTTGTTAGTTGGGGACATGGGGGTCGTCATGGAAGATTTGCCATCAATGTTGAATCTCTTAAGCATTTCCAGAATATACTTTGACTGGTTGATGAAAATGCCGTCAGAGAGTTGTCTTACTTGCAGGCCTAGGAAGAAATTCAGTTCTCCCATCATGCTCATCTCGAACTTGATTTTCATCAGTTTCTCAAAGTGTTTGCACAGACGTGGATTAGAGGAGGCGAAGATAATGTCATCAACATAGATCTGAATCAGGATGATGTCAGACTTCTGTCGCTTGATGAAAAGTGTGGTATCAATCTTCCCTTTTGAGAAACCTGAGTCAATCAGAAATTCGGTTAATGCATCATACCAAGCTCTTGGTGCCTGTTTTAACCCATACAGAGCTTTCTTTAGCTTGTACACATGGTCGGGATATCTGGGATCTACGAATCCTTCGGGTTGAGCGACATAGACTTCTTCTTCCAAGACTCCATTTAGAAAGGCAGTCTTGACATCCATTTGAAAGACAGTAAAGTTCTTGTGGGCCGCGTACGCAAGAAAAAGGCGGATTGCTTCAATTCTTGCTACGGGTGCAAATGTTTCATCATAGTCTATGCCCTCTTGCTGATTATATCCTTTAGCGACCAGTCGTGCCTTGTTCCTTATCACCATGCCTTCTTCGTCCTTCTTGTTCTTGAACACCCATTTTGTGCCAATGATGGTTTTCTGAGGGGGTTTAGGCACGAGTGTCCATACATCTAGTCTGTCAAATTGATTGAGCTCATCTTGCATGGCAATCACCCAATCTGGATCAGCGAGTGCCTCTGAGACTTTGGATGGTTCATTCTTGCTTAGAAAGCATGCATAGTGACATTCATTTGTTGTTGCTGATCTCGTTCGCACACCTTGACTTGGATCACCTATTATTTGTTCAACAGGATGTGCTCTTGTCCACTTCCTCTCATGAGCTAGAGGAGTTGGAGTAATTATTGGTTGATCTGAGTCCTGATATGAATTTGAAGGCTCTGGGGCAGCTGTGGTGTGTAGTGGAGATGATTCTGGGCTTATGGCAAAGCCGTGATCATCCACACCTCTGGGATTGGTTTGAGGGATTGAGGGTGTGGATGGTACGTCATCTGGTCCTGTGAGAAGCGGAATCTCTGCTGTTGGAGTTGATGTTGACTCTGGAGTGTATGCAGGAGGTGGAGATTGTGAGTTCTCGTAAAAGTTTCTGAAGAGAGAGTCGAGAATCACATCGTCGTGTTCGGTGTTTGGTTCAGCTTTATCAGAAGCTACTGGTACAGCAGTGGATGGATCGGTCTGGAGATGTTCAATAGCAAAGTCTGCCATTTCATAGAATGTAACGTTTACACTCTCGATGACAGTCCGCTTGTCTCTGAGATAGACTCTGTAAGCTTTGGATTGCAGTGAGTAGCCAATGAACACGCCTTCTCTGGCTTTGGGATCCAGCTTACTTCTCTCTGTTCGATCATTGAGTATGAAGCACTTGCAGCCAAAAACCTTGAGGAAAGAAATATCAGGAGTTTTGTTGAATATGATCTCATATGGAGTCTTGTCGAAGCGCTTGTGGATGAAGGTTCTGTTCTGAGTGAAGCACGCGGTATTGATTGCCTCTGCCCACATGAAGTGAGGCAGTCTTGATTGGATTAACATGGTGCGTGCTGCTTCAACAAGGGTTCTGTTCTTTCTCTCAACAACTCCGTTCTGCTGGGGAGTTTTAGCTGCTGCAAATTGCTGAGTGATACCGAGTGATTCATAGAACTCAGTGAGAGTCTGATTTTTGAACTCGGTACCATTGTCAGTTCTGACAATTCGAACACTGTGCTGTAGCAGTTTCTGGATCGTTCTGATAAAGGTCATAATGTTTTCCGCAGCTTCGTCTTTTGATCGAAGAAATTTTGTCCATGTATACCTAGAGAAGTCATCAACGATCACCAGAGTGTATTTGCGACCGTTGATGCTTTGTACTCTCATAGGTCCACACAGATCCATGTGTATTAGCTGCAACTGATGAGTAGATGAAGGTTCAGATTTTGACTTGTGGGAGCTTCGCGTCATTTTGCCCATTTTGCAGGCACTACAATGATTTTCAGCGGAAGACTTTAGCAGAGGAAGCCCCTTGACAAGTTTCTTGGAGGACAAGGTTGATAGATGTTTGAAGTTCAGATGGGAGAGACGTCTGTGCCATAGGTTGTTCTGTTCAGTTGAAGCTTTGGACAGCAGACAGATGGAAGTGGTGGATTGGACGCTTTTCAGATCAATAGTGTACAGATTTGATGTTCTGTAACACGTTAATAATGTATTTCCTGTGCTGTCAAGAACACAGCATTGTTTTGCAAAGAACCTCACTTCCATCCCGCTGTCACAGAATTGTCCAATGCTCAGTAAATTGTGTTTGAGCCCTTTGACGAATGAAACATCTTTTATTGTAACGCTGGCACAGATGACATCCCCATACCCAAGGATAGGAGATGAGGCGGCATTCCCGAATCTGACATTTCCTCCGTAGCAGTTGGTGTAGTTGCTCAAAAGGTGCTTTATTCCGGTCATGTGGGTTGAGCATCCTGAGTCCAAGTGCCACACATGACCGTCCTGCAAAACAATCAAAAAGGATTAGGTACCCAACTTGGAGTGGTCCTTCCTTATTATCAAGAAACACCTTTTTAAAACTTGCTTTGAGCAGTGATCCAAGGTCAGCTGCTCTTTTAACAAAAGATCTATCTTCGATGGGCTTTCCAATTGCCAGATCTGCTTTTGCAGTGTGTCTGGTTTTTGGAGTCCACCTAGCACTTTCCATTTTGGTGGGTCTGATGTTGTGAACCCACCTTTCCATTTTAGTCCGTGTGGGTCTAAGTTTGGGGACCCACCTTTCAGTTGCATTTATTATGGGTCTTCGATTTGGATCCCACCTATCAGTTTCAGTTATGATGGGTCTACGATTGGGAACCCACCTTTCAGTTTTAGTTTGGATGGGTCTACGATTGGGAACCCACCTTTCAGTTTTAGTTTGGATGGGTCTTCGTTTGGGGACCCACCTATTCGATTCAGGTTTGGTAGGTCTCATCTTGGGGACCCACCTTTCCGTTTCAGCTTTGACGGGTCTTATCTTGGGGACCCATCTTTTCATTTTAGGTTCAGGAGGAGAGAAGACAGGTGCTTTGTGATTGAACGGTTGTTTCTTGAGTTTGGTTTTAAAAATCTCCTCCTTAGAAAGCCGATTAACATGTTTCCTAGAATGAACTCTAAGGGCATATTTCATATCTGGAATACAAAACGTTCCCTTAGAGGTTCCTTTCTTGGTTTCTTTTTCAGGTTTAAGCTTTCTGGAAGGCTTAGATTTAACAACATTCATATCACATTCATAATTATGGGGATCTGGAACAGAATAACCATAAGCAACACTTGTATTATAAATAGAACTTTGTCTAGAAGATGTCTCAGAAATATTCAGCTTGGGACTCAAGACTGAACTGTTAGAAGTTTGCTTTGTAGGGACAGAATTACAATTAACTTTTGAGTAAAATATTGAACTAGATCTAGGGCTGGCACTTTTCTCAAAAACTTTCTTTTTGCCATCTGCGATTTCCTTCCTCTTTTTCCTCCACTCATTCTTCTCTTCTCCTTCCTTATTCACTTCATTCCCTGTAAACAAAGGAGAAGAGAGATGAGTGGACGAACCTTTAAAAGCATTGTTTTTCTCATGTGAGGTGTGTGAGCTGTCAGGCTTGGTCGTAGGAGGGTCTGTTTTAGCATGAAACTGCTCACTCAAATCATTAAATTTTTGAAGAAGTTCCTGCCAGTTGCGCTCAAAACCTTTCTTTTCAGTTTCAAATCTCTCTCTCTCTCGTTATCAAGAGTTTTTTGTAGATTTTTGAGCTTTTGAGCCATGGGAAAAATACATGGTTCCTTACCAGTTTTAGCAATACCAACTCTTGGGGGAGGGTCTAGAGGATGTCCTATGTGAGGAATATCTTTAGCATAGGGGTCAAGGCATTCACTAAAGCAGGAAGTAGGTTTTTCTTCTGAAAGTTGTTTTTCATTTACAGAGGGATAATCACAAGAAATCGCAGGTTTTGGTTTCTTTCTCTTTTCTTCTTCTGCTTCAGCATAATCTTCATCACTTCGAAAATACATTTTCTCACCAAACCCTAGTCCCATGTAATCTTTGTTATAGATTTGAAGGCAATTAACTTTCTTAAGATTACGTGGGTTAGTTATGCCCAGTCCTGTTTTAGCATTGTAGAATCGGTCATCCTTTTGTTTGTTGTTAAGCAGAAAAACAGTTTGTTCAGATTGACCTCTTCTAGCAGCTAGATCTTCTAGTTCCTTTACTTTATTTAAAAGCGTTCTTCTTTTGTTATGCAAAAAATCGCATTCAGCCTTTGCTGTGCTTTTTTCCCGTTCACTGTCCTCAAATTTCTTAGTTAGTTCAGCTATCTTAAGTTCAAAGTTTTCAAAATCTGAGGACACCTTTTTGACTTGATCTTTTGCAATTTCAAGTTGAATACTTAAGGAAGACTTTTGGTCTAGATTCTGTTTCAGAACTCTATGATTATTGTCTAGTCTCTCCTTTAGTTCTTTGATTAGATTGTCCTTTTCAAGTAAGGACTGCATTTGATTATTTAAAGAAGTATAGGAGGTACTTACCGAGCTTGTTGAGCACTTGCTTTCGGGGATCGCAGCATCACCCTTTATTTCATCTCCCTCCACACTTGCCATAAGAGCATAGTTGTCTTCCTCTTCCTCCTCCTCAGAAGAATCTTCTGCCCAGTTTTCATTCTCAGCAATCATGGCAGAGGTTTCTTCTTCTTTCTGCACCATCAGCATTTTCTGCTTATTCCACAGCATCTTCTGCTTGTAGAAGTTAGCATCTTTCTTCTTTGGGAGGCGGCAGTCTTTGATCACATGTACTGGTTTGCCGCAATTATAGCATTTAGGAGCTTCTTCTGCTGATGATGCCTTCCTAGAAGATCCTTGATCATGGTTCTTCTGCTTGTAGTTTGAGGAGGAAGTTCTCAGCCTGTTGGAGGAGGTGTTCTTCTTAGCAAATCTTTTGGCTAGCAGTGCCATCTTCTTTTGTAAGTCTGCTAGCTCAGCCTCTAGATCAGATTTGTCATCATCACTTTCATCATCATCTGATTCAACCACCACCTTCTTCTTTTTCTTCTTTAGTGAAGTGGTTGTCCTTCTTGGCTGAGCATCCATTACAAGAGCTAAGGGGTTTGTGGTGTGATGATCCTCAGCGCAGGCAACCTCGTTGACGAATTGCTTCAGATGTTCATAGAGTGTGCAAAGGTCAATTTCGTCCAAATCTATCCGAGATCTGACATCCTTCACTGTCTTTTCCCATGCAGGATGTAGGCTAGATAAAAATCTAATATTCAGTTCCAGATTGGACCTGAATACTTTGATCTTTCTGAGCTCATTTACCAGTTGAACAAGTCTGTTGTAAGTCTCATTCAATGGTTCTCCTGGACCTGCTTTGAAGGAGTCATAAGCGATGAGAATCGTAGTCTTCTTTGTTTTGAGGCTGATGCTTGTGCCTTGTAGCAGCTTCTCAATTTCATCCCACATCTCCTTAGTTGTCTGCATGCTATCTATGAGAACATAAACCTCGTTTGGTATTGCTTGAAGGAGGTACGTTTTGGCCATAAGATCACCACGAAGTCTGAGCTTGTCGGCTTCTGTGTATTCAGATGGCACTTTTCTCCTTATTTCTGGAAAAATAGGAGGATTGTTCTCTGGATCTCCACCAACTGAAATCAAGAGTTCAGCTGGTCCTTCAAGCAAAGATTCGAGCATTGCAGAAGAGTTCTCTTTGAGCTCGAGGAAGTTTAGAAATCTGTTCCTCCACATTTGATATTCTCCCTTCCTGAGGCTAGGAGGGGTACTGCTGTTCCCTTGTGCATTGTATTCTGAACCCATTGATGTACTAAACTGACCGTTCGAGAAAATTTATCAAAAGATTTTCAGAGGCAGAATCTCGAAAAATCAGATGTCGAGATCTGAATATCGAAATCTCAGATTTCGATAAAGGAGGCCCGGTATCGAGATTTGGGCTCGAGATTAAGGATCTCGAGATTTGGGATCTCGAGATTTCAAATTTCGAGATGCTGATCTCGAGATTTGAAATGTCGAGAAGTTAATCTCTCGAAATCTTAATCTGATGAGTCAAATGTCGAGACCAGATGTCGAAACCTTTTCTCGAAATCAAGATTTCGAAATCCTAGATGTCGAAATCCTCAATGTCGAAATCTTTCAACCTGTAAAAATCAGATAATCAAAATCTGAAGATAGTTTCCTGTAGAGTTGAATGTCGAGATCTTCTGGTAAAGTTTTCAGCTCGAAAAACGTAGCAAAACCTGTGAAGAAGTAGGATGTCGAGATGCCTAGCTCGAGATATCTCGAAATCAAAAATTGCGTAAAACACAAACTGAAGTATACCCTTTGATCGCTTTGAAAAGGCGATTCCAAAGGTGTGACTTTTACAACTTTTGAACAAGAAACAAAATTACAGAGCAAAAAATCAACAGAATGAACTACGTTAACAAAAACAGAGTATTCTGCAGGAGTTCTTCTGATCGTTCTCGATCGGCTCTGATACCAATTGTTAGTCCCTGTTTCTGTAATAGCAATGAATAATCGATCTAACAAGGAAGATTAAACGTTAAAGATGAACACAGAATGAATCACCGTAAAACCTTCTTTGATAAACCGTGGAACGTACAGCAGAATGATAAGCGTAAGGCTATAAAATAATAAGTACGACGTTCAACCTTTTCCTAAACCTCGGCTCCCTTTTTATAGGCGAGGTTTAGGTTAGGCGTACCAGGCTTTTGGCCTGTTTAAATGGGCCTAACACTTGGCCTGATTTCTATCTAATTTATGCACTATTTAAATTCAAGGATTAAATATAAAGCTAATGTATGACCAACTTGATTCACAATTAAATATCTCCAACAGAACTCATGTGATGTAATGAAAACAGATTGTTTTGAACTTGGGTTTTTAATTTTTAATGTTTTGAGTCTGCTTTAGCATCTATTAGATTCAGCTGAAGTTTATCATTTTTAACTATGCTTTTCACTTCCCAGAATAAGAACTTTTGAGCTTGGGTTGTTTATTTTTAAAGTTTGAATAAGAACATTTGAAAAAGTCCTTTTAAGCTTTTCATTAGATAGAACTACTACTTCAAAAAATGCAGTTCACTCACCATCCCATGCTTGAGAGTAGTATTTGACATTGTTTTGGATTTCTATGATGAATATAATACACAAATTAAAGGAACTCATGTGATGTAATGAAAACAGATTGTTTTGAACTTGGGTTGTTAATTTTTAATGCTTTTTATCTGCTTTAGCATCTATTAGATTGAGCTGAAGTTTATCATTTTTAACTATGCTTTTCACTTCCCAGAATAAGAACTTTTGAGCTTGGGTTGTTTATTTTTAAAGTTTGAATAACATTTGAAAAATTCCTTTTAAGCTTTTCATTAGATAGAACTACTACTTCAAAAAATGCAGTTCACTCACCACCCCATGCTAGAGAGTAGTATTTGACATTGTTTTGGATTTCTATGATGAATATAATACACAAATTAAAGGAACTCATGTGATGTAATGAAAACAGATTGTTTTGAACTTGGGTTGTTAATTTTTAATGTTTTTAATCTGCTTTAGTATCTATTAGATTGAGTTGAAGTTTATCATTTTTAACTATGCTTTTCACTTCTCAGAATAAGAACTTTTGAGCTTGGGTTTTTTATTTTTAAAGTTTGAATAAGAACATTTGAAAAATTCCTTTTAAGCTTTTCATTAGATAGAACTACTACTTCAAAAAATGCAGTTCACTCACCATCCCATGCTAGAGAGTAGTATTTGACATTGTTTTGGATTTCTATGATGAATATAATACACAAATTAAAGGAACTCATGTGATGTAATGAAAACAGATTGTTTTGAACTTGGGTTGTTAATTTTTAATGCTTTTAATCTGCTTTAGCATCTATTAGATTGAGCTGAAGTTTATCATTTTTAAATATGCATTTCACTTCCCAGAATAAGAACTTTTGAGCTTGGGCTGTTTAGTTTTAAATTTTGAATAAGAACATTTGAAAAATTCCTTTTAAGCTTTTCATTAGATAGAACTACTACTTCAAAAAATGCAGTTCACTCACCATCCCATGCTCGAGAGTAGTATTTGACATTGTTTTGGATTTCTATGATGAATATAATAGACAAATTAAAGGAACTCATGTGATGTAATGAAAACAGATTGTTTTGAGCTTGGGTTTTTAATTTTTAATGTTTTGAGTCTGCTTTAGCATCTATTAGATTCAGTTGAAGTTTATCATTTTTAAATATGCATTTCACTTCCCAGAAGAAGAACTTTTGAGCTTGGGTTGTATAGTTTTAAAGTTTGAATAAGAACATTTGAAAAATTATGATCTGTTTGAGTATTCTAAATTCCTTAATACTCGGTTTGAAACAGATTGTTTTCAAACATCATTTAGTATGATAAATTAAAGGAACTCATGTGATGTAATGAAAACAAATTGTTTTGAGCTTGGGTTTTTAATTTTTAATGTTTTGAGTCTGCTTTAGCATCTATTAGATTCAGCTGAAGTTTATCATTTTTAACTATGCTTTTCACTTCCCAGAATAAGAACTTTTGAGCTTGGGCTGTTTATTTTTAAAGTTTGAATAAGAACATTTGAAAAATTCCTTTTAAGCTTTTCATTAGATAGAACTACTACTTCAAAAAATGCAGTTCACTCACCATCCCATGCTAGAGAGTAGTATTTGACATTGTTTTGGATTTCTATGATGAATATAATACACAAATTAAAGGAACTCATGTGATGTAATGAAAACATATTGTTTTGAACTTGGGTTGTTAATTTTTAATGCTTTTAATCTGCTTTAGCATCTATTAGATTGAGCTGAAGTTTATCATTTTTAAATATGCATTTCACTTCCCAGAATAAGAACTTTTGAGCTTGGGCTGTTTAGTTTTAAATTTTGAACAAGAACATTTGAAAAATTCCTTTTAAGCTTTTCATTAGATAGAACTACTACTTCAAAAAATGCAGTTCACTCACCATCCCATGCTCGAGAGTAGTATTTGACATTGTTTTGGATTTCTATGATGAATATAATACACAAATTAAAGGAACTCATGTGATGTAATGAAAACAGATTGTTTTGAGCTTGGGTTTTTAATTTTTAATGTTTTGAGTCTGCTTTAGCATCTATTAGATTCAGCTGAAGTTTATCATTTTTAAATATGCATTTCACTTCCCAGAATAAGAACTTTTGAGCTTGGGTTGTTTAGTTTTAAAGTTTGAATAAGAACATTTGAAAAATTATGATCTGTTTGAGTATTCTAAATTCCTTAATACTCGGTTTGAAACAGATTGTTTTCAAACATCATTTAGTATGATAAATTAAAGGAACTCATGTGATGTAATGAAAACAGATTGTTTTGAGCTTGGGTTTTTAATTTTTAATGTTTTGAGTCTGCTTTAGCATCTATTAGATTCAGCTGAAGTTTATCATTTTTAAATATGCATTTCACTTCCCAGAATAAGAACTTTTGAGCTTGGGTTGTTTATTTTTAAAGTTTGAATAAGAACATTTGAAAAATTCCTTTTAAGCTTTTCATTAGATAGAACTACTACGTCAAAAAATGCAGTTCACTCACCATCCCATGCTAGAGAGTAGTATTTGACATTGTTTTGGATTTCTATGATGAATATAATACACAAATTAAAGGAACTCATGTGATGTAATGAAAACAGATTGTTTTGAACTTGGGTTTTTAATTTTTAATGTTTTGAGTCTGCTTTAGCATCTATTAGATTCAGCTGAAGTTTATCATTTTTAACTATGCTTTTCACTTCCCAGAATAAGAACTTTTGAGCTTGGGTTGTTTATTTTTAAAGTTTGAATAAGAACATTTGAAAAGGTCCTTTTAAGCTTTTCATTAGATAGAACTACTACTTCAAAAAATGCAGTTCACTCACCATCCCATGCTTGAGAGTAGTATTTGACATTGTTTTGGATTTCTATGATGAATATAATACACAAATTAAAGGAACTCATGTGATGTAATGAAAACAGATTGTTTTGATTACAAAGTCTCCGCAATTAGTTTGGCCCATTTCACTATTAGATTCAGCTGAAGTTTATCATTTTTAAATATACATTTCACTTCCCAGAATAAGAACTTTTGAGCTTGGGTTGTATAGTTTTAAAGTTTGAATAAGAACATTTGAAAAATTATGATCTGTTTGAGTATTCTAAATTCCTTAATACTCGGTTTGAAACAGATTGTTTTCAAACATCATTTAGTATGATAAATTAAAGGAACTCATGTGATGTAATGAAAACAGATTGTTTTGAGCTTGGGTTTTTAATTTTTAATGTTTTGAGTCTGCTTTAGCATCTATTAGATTCAGCAGAAGTTTATCATTTTTAACTATGCTTTTCACTTCCCAGAATAAGAACTTTTGAGCTTGGGCTGTTTATTTTTAAAGTTTGAATAAGAACATTTGAAAAATTCCTTTTAAGCTTTTCATTAGATAGAACTACTACTTCAAAAAATGCAGTTCACTCACCATCCCATGCTAGAGAGTAGTATTTGACATTGTTTTGGATTTCTATGAAGAATATAATACACAAATTAAAGGAACTCATGTGATGTAATGAAAACAGATTGGTTTGAACTTGGGTTGTTAATTTTTAATGCTTTTAATCTGCTTTAGCATCTATTAGATTGAGCTTAAGTTTATCATTTTTAAATATGCATTTCACTTCCCAGAATAAGAACTTTTGAGCTTGGGCTGTTTAGTTTTAAATTTTGAATAAGAACATTTGAAAAATTCCTTTTAAGCTTTTCATTAGATAGAACTACTACTTCAAAAAATGCAGTTCACTCACCATCCCATGCTCGAGAGTAGTATTTGACATTGTTTTGGATTTCTATGATGAATATAATACACAAATTAAAGGAACTCATGTGATGTAATGAAAACAGATTGTTTTGAGCTTGGGTTTTTAATTTTTAATGTTTTGAGTCTGCTTTAGCATCTATTAGATTGAGCTGAAGTTTATCATTTTTAACTATGCTTTTCACTTCCCAGAAAAAGAACTTTTGAGCTTGGGTTGTTTATTTTTAAAGTTTGAATAAGAACATTTGAAAAATTCCTTTTAAGCTTTTCATTAGATAGAACTACTACTTCAAAAAATGCAGTTCACTCACCATCCCATGCTAGAGAGTAGTATTTGACATTGTTTTGAATTTCTATGATGAATATAATACACAAATTAAAGGAACTCATGTGATGTAATGAAAACAGATTGTTTTGAACTTGGGTTTTTAATTTTTAATGTTTTTAATCTTCTTTAGCATCTATTAGATTGAGCTGAAGTTTATCATTTTTAACTATGCTTTTCACTTCCCAGAATAAGAACTTTTGAGCTTGGGTTGTTTATTTTTAAAGTTTGAATAAGAACATTTGAAAAATTCCTTTTAAGCTTTTCATTAGAAAGAACTACTACTTCAAAAAATGCAGTTCACTCACCATCCCATGCTAGAGATTAGTATTTGACATTGTTTTGGATTTCTATGATGAATATAATACACAAATTAAAGGAACTCATGTGATGTAATGAAAACAGATTGTTTTGAGCTTGGGTTTTTAATTTTTAATGTTTTGAGTCTGCTTTAGCATCTATTAGATTCAGCTGAAGTTTATCATTTTTAAATATGCATTTCACTTCCCAGAATAAGAACTTTTGAGCTTGGGTTGTTTAGTTTTAAAGTTTGAATAAGAACATTTGAAAAATTATGATCTGTTTGAGTATTCTAAATTCCTTAATGCTCGGTTTGAAACAGATTGTTTTCAACCATCATTTAGTATGATAAATTAAAGGAACTCATGTGATGTAATGAAAACAGATTGTTTTGAGCTTGGGTTTTTAATTTTTAATGTTTTGAGTCTGCTTTAGCATCTATTAGATTCAACTGAAGTTTATCATTTTTAAATATGCATTTCACTTTCCAGAATAAGAACTTTTGAGCTTTGGTTGTTTATTTTTAAAGTTTGAATAAGAACATTTGAAAAATTCCTTTTAAGCTTTTCATTAGATAGAACTACTACGTCAAAAAATGCAGTTCACTCACCATCCCATGCTAGAGAGTAGTATTTGACATTGTTTTGGATTTCTATGATGAATATAATACACAAATTAAAGGAACTCATGTGATGTAATGAAAACAGATTGTTTTGAACTTGGGTTTTTAATTTTTAATGTTTTGAGTCTGCTTTAGCATCTATTAGATTCAGCTGAAGTTTATCATTTTTAACTATGCTTTTCACTTCCCAGAATAAGAACTTTTGAGCTTGGGTTGTTTATTTTTAAAGTTTGAATAAGAACATTTGAAAAAGTCCTTTTAAGCTTTTCATTAGATAGAACTACTACTTCAAAAAATGCAGTTCACTCACCATCCCATGCTTGAGAGTAGTATTTGACATTGTTTTGGATTTCTATGATGAATATAATACACAAATTAAAGGAACTCATGTGATGTAATGAAAACAGATTGTTTTGAACTTGGGTTGTTAATTTTTAATGCTTTTAATCTGCTTTAGCATCTATTAGATTGAGCTGAAGTTTATCATTTTTAACTATGCTTTTCACTTCCCAGAATAAGAACTTTTGAGCTTGGGTTGTTTATTTTTAAAGTTTGAATAACATTTGAAAAATTCCTTTTAAGCTTTTCATTAGATAGAACTACTACTTCAAAAAATGCAGTTCACTCACCATCCCATGCTAGAGAGTAGTATTTGACATTGTTTTGGATTTCTATGATGAATATAATACACAAATTAAAGGAACTCATGTGATGTAATGAAAACAGATTGTTTTGAACTTGGGTTGTTAATTTTTAATGTTTTTAATCTGCTTTAGTATCTATTAGATTGAGTTGAAGTTTATCATTTTTAACTATGCTTTTCACTTCTCAGAATAAGAACTTTTGAGCTTGGGTTGTTTATTTTTAAAGTTTGAATAACATTTGAAAAATTCCTTTTAAGCTTTTCATTAGATAGAACTACTACTTCAAAAAATGCAGTTCACTCACCATCCCATGCTAGAGAGTAGTATTTGACATTGTTTTGGATTTCTATGATGAATATAATACACAAATTAAAGGAACTCATGTGATGTAATGAAAACTGATTGTTTTGAACTTGGGTTGTTAATTTTTAATGTTTTTAATCTGCTTTAGTATCTATTAGATTGAGTTGAAGTTTATCATTTTCAACTATGCTTTTCACTTCTCAGAATAAGAACTTTTGAGCTTGGGTTGTTTATTTTTAAAGTTTGAATAACATTTGAAAAATTCCTTTTAAGCTTTTCATTAGATAGAACTACTACTTCAAAAAATGCAGTTCACTCACCATCCCATGCTAGAGAGTAGTATTTGACATTGTTTTGAATTTCTATGATGAATATAATACACAAATTAAAGGAACTCATGTGATGTAATGAAAAGAGATTGTTTTGAACTTGGGTTTTTAATTTTTAATGTTTTTAATCTTCTTTAGCATCTATTAGATTGAGCTGAAGTTTATCATTTTTAACTATGCTTTTCACTTCCCAGAATAAGAACTTTTAAGCTTGGGTTGTTTATTTTTAAAGTTTGAATAAGAACATTTGAAAAATTCCTTTTAAGCTTTTCATTAGAAAGAACTACTACTTCAAAAAATGCAGTTCACTCACCATCCCATGCTAGAGAGTAGTATTTGACATTGTTTTGGATTTCTATGATGAATATAATACACAAATTAAAGGAACTCATGTGATGTAATGAAAACAGATTGTTTTGAACTTGGGTTGTTAATTTTTAATGTTTTTTATCTGCTTTAGTATCTATTAGATTGAGTTGAAGTTTATCATTTTTAACTATGCTTTTCACTTCTCAGAATAAGAACTTTTGAGCTTGGGTGGTTTATTTTTAAAGTTTGAATAAGAACATTTGAAAAATTCCTTTTAAGCTTTTCATTAGATAGAACTACTACTTCAAAAAATGCAGTTCACTCACCATCCCATGCTAGAGAGTAGTATTTGACATTGTTTTGGATTTCTATGATGAATATAATACACAAATTAAAGGAACTCATGTGATGTAATGAAAACAGATTGTTTTGAGCTTGGGTTTTTAATTTTTTATGTTTTGAGTCTGCTTTAGCATCTATTAGATTCAGCTGAAGTTTATCATTTTTAACTATGCATTTCACTTCCCATAATAAGACCTTTGGAGCTTCAGTTGTTTATTTTTAAAGTTTTTAATCTGCTTTAGTATCTATTAGATTGAGATCTTATGCAGCTTATGTGATTAAGGTGTGATAGATCCTTTTTTTTTATTTTTTATAGTTAACGTTAGCATACTGGATTCTTTAGAAAAAATTGAAGAATACTATGTCATGCCTTATTTTTTTGGGTTCTTAATGTGTGGGTGTGTCTTTGAAACTGGTTTTGTATGGAAATATTTGAAAATCAGTATATTCAACAGACTTGAGATGTTTCGCCTTTCTTTTTCATCCTCTTTTATATATTTTGTTGTGATTTTTATACTAATAAATCATTTTTTGAGATTTTATATGAAAGTATTTATTAATTATTTAATGAATAATGATAAAGTGTGGCTGGATAGATTGTCACTTTTTAATTTGTTAATAAAAAAATTCTAATATTTATCATTAGGAGTCATTCCACTTATTCAATGATTATCTTTTATATATTATTTATGTTATTTTTAATTAATTGCTTAATTAAAAAAGAAAAAATATGGCCGACTAAATTATTTAATTAATGATAATGATCATCTTAATCTAGGTAAAGCAACATCTTTTTAATACGAGATTTATTATAAAAATCTTATTGCAAATAAACTACATGTTCTTTTATCGAGTAAGAGTAAGATTATTAAATTATGATAGTTATCATTAGCAGGACTATCGGATTATTCAATGATTCTCTTTTATCTATGACGTTTCTGATTGTTAAATTAATTATTCTTTCTTGTGATCTTATATATTACTTTTTCATATTTTCTAAATTTATTCATGTTTCTCAACCACTTCATGATCGAATTCTACTTTTTAATTATCTTTCTCATGTACTTCATTTATAGGAACAATGCCACCTAAGAAGGTGTATCTGGGAGACGTTGTGAAGAACTTACCAAACAATTCTGCTTTCCTGGTGAGAGTCACTCGGAAATGGAATGCCCTTTTTGGGGAGAAAAATCGAGCCATCAAATCCATTGAAATGATTTTCATGGATGAAAAGGTTACACACTTTTTCCTAATCCATACTTTTGTATTAATGATACAAAATAATAATAATAGACATTATGTTGGTAAATATACCAAACGAGAATACATTGGTTAAAACCAATATATTCTCTAGGTTTAAACTTTAAACGAATTGAGCACTATTCGGTTCTTATATTAATATTTAATTTTCAATATAATTTTTATATATGAAGTATACAACATATCATATACATTAGTGTTGTTAATATAACTAATATAGCATGAATTTAAATTCACAATGACATGGTTCAGATAATTATTTTTAAAGACAGTGTTGTCAAATGAACATGTTAATATAGCTTACATATTCATTTTCATGTTCTGACAGTTATCAATTATCTTCTGTTTTAAACTTCGAAGGTAGGTTTTTTAATATTCATCCTTTTTGAAATATGTTTGTGTCATATTTTCATTCAAACTTGAAAGGCTTTTTTTTGAAAACTTATTTTTTTATATTTGATATTATTTTTTATGAAATTTTGAAAATTACAAACCTATAAACTGATTAGCAAGAGCAAACGGAAATTAAGAAAACATGCAACCTGCAAAAAGTAAGCCCTAAGTTGATACCAAGCATTCCAGTTTCAACTCACGTACCTTTCTAAGTTTAATAAATATATTATAGGCTTTTTTGGCATTGGTAGGGAATAGAAAGTTTTTTTAACCTTATAAAAAATGCCATGGCAGTGATGTTCAAATCTTAATCAAATGCAAAAAAAAATTATAACAAATACATAATTAACGCATGAAAAGATTCTGATTACTTTGTTTTGTTGATGCTTCTAAAAGGGTACGACAATTCAAGCCACTGTTCCGATTCGACTAAGTCATCAATTCAACGCTATTGAAGAAGGATTGATTTATGCGGTCAATCACCTAGAAGTTAAAGTGAATGATGGAAAGTATAGGATCATTGCCCACCCATACCGCTTTGAGTTGACAGTGTTCACTAAAATGCAACATAAAGAGCAAAAAAGCTGTCCTAGCTTTGTGACTAGATTTAAATTTGCAAGCTTCGTGGATATTAAGAAGATGCAGAATTGTGATTCTCCTTTTCTGATAGGTATGTTTTTGTTTTATATTTTAAATTTATGTATGACGCTAATATACTACAAATTTAGTTTTTATTGTATTCTTTAGATGATTGTATGCCTGAAATTAGTTGTACTCCACTTATTGATGATAATGTTAAATCGAATGAACACAGATGTGATTGGTGCGTATGATGTTGAACAAGAGTTCAAAAAGCAAAAGACACAAAAGGATGCTTGGTATACCGATTTTCATTTGGCAGACTTGGAGTTGAGTTCCTTTCAAAACTCTATTTTATCCGTAATGCATGAATAATTTGTCATAATGTTTTACAATTTTGCTATACCGTAATACTATTGTGAAGGGGCCAAAATGTTTTATGTACTTTGTATGGAGACCTGGTGCTTGAAGTCGAGAGGTTTTTAGCTACTTCGTTTAATGGTCCAGTTATATTCATTATCCAAGCATGCCGCACAAATAAAAGATATGGTAAATATGTCTGACCATGACCTTTTCACCTGTAAAGATGTAATAGTTTTTTTTGTTCATTAAATTATACGTTTTTCACCTATAGGTGAAAAGATTGGAGTGGCTTCTTCATGGGATGCTACCAAGTTAATTTTGAATGACCATATTCCATAGATAGAGGATTTCCGATGCCAGTAATGATCCTTTTCCTTCTTTATAATAACTAAATGTGTCAAATTTATATTATGATTTATTTATATTATGATTTATATTCACATTATGAACAAATGTAGGTTTTTGAATTCAACGAAAACAATGAAGTCAATTGCAAGTCATGCAACTTCATCTTGCGTGACTATAAGAGATGATATCACGCAGTTTGGGTTTACCATGCCTCTTTTTGATTTGGACACCGCCGAAGAGGTATGATTTTATATGATTTCCTAAATATCAATCAGAACATAAAAAATGTCAACCTGTCAACTAAGTAACATTGGCAATCAGTAAAAAAACCTTAATTCACATAATGTGGGAAGTCAATTAAAAAAACAGTACCAATAGTAACATTACTCGACAATTCCAGGATCAACCTCACCAATGCTTTCTTCATTTTAATAATTCTGCAATTTGTGTGCTTTATGTTGAAGACTATTTATTGTGAATCAAGTTTGTCTGTCTTGTCTGTAATAAGTTAGATGTTTACTATTTCTATTCTGTACTGATTAAATATATCTGTTAGAATAGTATACAATATGGGCCAAGTGTTAGGCCCATACTCAGGCAAGAAGCCTTTGTACGCATACCTGAGCCTCGCCTATAAAAGAGGGAGGAGGACTCAGGTTTGCAGTTAACTTTCGTATCTGCTCAAAATAGCCTTAGCGCCTATCATTCTTGTACGAAAGATTCACGGTATATCAGAAAAGGTTTTCACTTGATCTTTCTGTGTTCATCTTTATTGTTAATCTTTCATCTGTATGCCATATTATACTGTTGTTATAGAAAACAGGGAACAACAAATGGTATCAGAGCCGATCGAGAGCTGATCAGAAGAACTATCTGCGAAAGACTCTGTTTTTATAGAATAGCGAGTTTATCATCTGTAATCTTAATTCTGCACCAAATACTGTAAAAGTTATACTGTTAGAATCGCGTTTCAAAGACGATCAAGCAGTATATCTTCCTTTTTCGTTTCTGCAATTTTTCTTCAGAAGTAAACTCGCACCCTTGAACTCGCACCCCTCGTTTCTCTAAGCTCTGTGCAGCTTTTTGACCTGAAACTTGGGTAAAAGGATCTCTACTACAAGGGCTACAACCTACCATATTTGTATCTCTGAAAATTTGAAGTTTTATTTTTTCAGGAATTCGCAGCCAGGTGTTTTTGCATAAACTCGCAGCCTGTAAACTCGAGTTGAGAAACTCGCAGCCTGCAAACTCGAGCTCAAGAACTCGCAGCCTTCAACTCGCACTCAACAAACTCGCACTCAACAAACTCGCAGCCTGCAAACTCGCAGTCTGACCACGAGTTTTGACCCTGCGAGTTTACACCTCGAGTTCTTAGAAACTCGAGCTCTTGACCTCGAGTTCACAAACTCGAACTCTCATCTCGAGTTCCCCAGACCTCGAGTTTATGCTTTGAACACTCAGGAACTCGAGTTCTTGACTTAGTAAATTTTCTGATCTTATTTCTCGAACGGTCAGTTTTCTACAGCAACAGGAATGGCTTCTGAATCTAATGCGCAAGGAAATAGCAGTACTCCTCCATCTCTGAGGAAAGGGGAGTACCAAATGTGGAGAACTCGTTTCTTGAATTTCCTAGAACACAAAGAAAACTCCGACGCTATGCTGGAATCACTCCTGGAAGGACCAGCGGTACTAATGATTGACGTAGGAGGGGACTCAACAAATAATCCACCCATTCCTCCTGAAACAAGACGAAAGAGGCCTTCTGAATACACTGAAGCAGACAAGCTAAGGCTGAGAGGAGACCTCATGGCCAAAACATACCTTCTCCAAGCCATTCCAAATGAAGTGTATGTGATGATTGACAGTATGCAAACTGCAAAAGAAATGTGGGACGAGATTGAAAAATTACTCCAGGGCACGAGCATAAGCCTAAAAACAAAGAAATCTGCTATTTTAATGGCTTATGACTCGTTCAAGGCTGCTCCTGGAGAACCTCTTCACGAGACTCATGCCAGGCTTGTGAAGTTGATGAATGAAATGAGGAAAATCAAAATATTCAGAACCAACCTGGAACTGAATACTAGATTTCTGTCCAGTCTGCACCCATCTTGGAGTAAAACAGTAAAAGACTTGAGACAACGCATTGACATGGATGAAATTGATCTCTTCACCTTGAATGAGCTGCTAAAGGAGTTCGTCAATGACGTTGTATGCACTGAGGAACAATCAAGCCCAAATCCTCTAGCTCTACTAATGGAAGCTCAGCCCAAAAGAGCGTCGAAACCTCTGCAGAAGAAGAAGAAGAAAGTAGTAGAGGTTGAATCTGATGAAGATGAGAGTGATGAAGAAGGAACTGATCTTGAAGCTGAGCTTGCAGATCTCCAGAAGAAGATGGCACTGCTGGCCAAGAAGTTTGCCAAGAGAAACAGCTCTTCAAATAAGCTGCGAACCTCTTCTTCCAACTACAAACAAAAGAACCAGGACCAAAGCTCAGCCAGGAAGGCTACATCAACTGCTAATGCCCCTGTGTGCTATAACTGCGGGAAGCCTGGACACATCAGCAAAGACTGTCGGCTCCCAAAGAAGAGAGATGCAAACTTCTACAAACAGAAGATTCTAATGAATAAACAAAAGCTCTTCTTAGCACAACAGGAGGAAGCAGAAGCCTCTGGCAAACATACTGAGCTGGTCCAGTGGGCGGAAGACGATTCTGAAGAAGAAGAAGAAGAGGAAGAGAACTTCGCCTTGATGGCAAGGCTGGAGGATGAAGAAGATAAAAAGGGTGATGCTGCGATCCCCGGAAGTGAATGCTCTACAAGCACTGTAAGTACCTCTAATCACTCTCACACTATGCAAACTCAGTCCTTACACAATAAGGATCACCTCATTAAAGAACTGCAGGAGAGATTAGACAATAATTACAGGGTACTGAAACAGAACCTTGACCAAAAATCTTCCTTAAGCGTTCAACTTGAAAATGCCAAAGATCAAATCAAAAGGGTGTCCTCAGACTTTGAAAGCTTTGAACTTAAAATAGCTGAACTAACTAAGAAACTGCAAGACAGTGAAGTTGAGAAAAACACAGCTAAAGCTGACTGTGAATTTTTAAGAAATAAAAGAAGCAGTCTTTTAAGCAAAGTAAAAGAACTTGAGGATGTATGTGTCAGAAGAGGTCAAACCGAACACACAGTTTTTCTAAATCGTATAAGCGACGTTCAGCATTATAACCCTAAAGCTGGTCTTGGACTACTGAACCCGCGTCATTTAAAAAAGGTTGACTGCCGTCAGTTGTATGATGCTACATACTTGACTCTAGACATTGATAAGAAAATGAAATTTGGGGGTGAAGAAGAAACCACTAAAGAAGAAGAAGAGAAAAGGAGTAATCCTAAAATTGAAACCTCTTTTGACTATACTCCTCTGGTTGAGAAAGCTCTTTCTAAAGAAAAGGTAATCTACAACGAGGAGGGGTTTGATATTTTTAATGTCCCAAAAGGGGTTCCATATTACGAAAGTCCAATGGGTCCCACTCCTAAAACTGGAATTTTTAAGTCTGGACAGGACAAGTGCATCTCTCCACTAGTTCAAAAATATGCAGATCTTCAAAAAACCCTTGAAAATGAGAGAGAGCGTTTTGAAACTGAAAAGAAAAGTTCTGAAAGCAACTGGCAAGAACTATTAAGCAAATTTGATGAATTAAGTGACAAATATCATTCTGCTTTAAAAACTGCTCAAACCTCTTCTGATAAAACTAAATTTTCTGAAAAATCCACCACTCATCACTCTTCTCCTTTTGTCACAGAACAAGAAGTGAAAAGAAGAGGAGAAGAGAAGAAAGAGTGGGAGATGAAGAGAAAGGAAATAGCTGCTGGCAAGAAGAAATTTTTTGAGAATAAGCCTGGTCCTAGATCCAGCTCCATTTTGTACTCTAAAACTAAATCTAAACCTGTCCATGTAAATTCAGTTTCTAGTAGTTCAGTCTTGTGTCCCAAGCTGAAAAATTCTGTGACATCTTTTGAACATGGCTCTTTGTGTAATTCCACTATTGCTTATGGTTATTCTGTTCCAGACCCCCACAATTATGAATGCGATGTGAATGCTGTTAAATCAAAGCCTTTTAGAAAGCTCAAACCAGAAAGAGAAACCAAGAAAGGAACTTCTAAGGGAACTTTTTGTATTCCTGATATGAAACATTCTCTCAGAGTTCATTCAAGGAAACATCTAAATCAACTTTCTAAAGAGGAGATTTTCAAAACTAAATTGAAGAAACAACCTTTCAATCACAAAGCTCCTGTCTACTCTCCTCCTAAGCCTAAAATTGAAAGGTGGGTTCCCAAGATAAGACCCACTCATACTAAAGCAGAAAGGTGGGTCCCTAAGATGAGACCTACCAAACCTGAAACTGAAAGGTGGGTCCGCAGACGAAGACCCATCCAAACTGAAACTGAAAGGTGGGTCCACAGACGAAGACCCATCCAACATGAACCTGAAAGGTGGGTCCACAGACGAAGACCCATCCAACATGAAACTGAAAGGTGGGTCCACAGACGAAGACCCATCCAACATGAAACTGAAAGGTGGGTCCACAGACGAAGACCCATCCTACATGAACCTGAAAGGTGGGTCCACAGACGAAGACCCATCCAACATGAACCTGAAAGGTGGGCCCCTAAGATGAGACATCTCAGACCCACCAAAACTAAAAAGGAAACTGCTAAGTGGGTCCCAAAAATCAGACCCACTGCAAAAGCAGATCTGGCTGTCAGAGAGCCCACAAGAGATAAATCTCTTGTTGAAAAAGCTGCGGACTTTGGATCACAGCTCAAAGCGAAACTTGAATGGATGTTTTTCAATGATGAGGAAGGACCCATTCCAAGATGGGTACCTGAACCTGTTTAACTGTTTTGCAGGACGGTCATGTGTGGCACTTGGATTCTGGATGCTCAACCCACATGACCGGAGTAAAGTACCTACTGAGCAACTATACCACCTGCTATGGAGGCAATGTTAGATTCGGGAACGACGCCTCATCTCCTATTCTTGGATATGGGGATGTCATCTGTGCCAGCGTCACCATCAAAGATGTTTCTTTTGTCAAAGGGCTCAAACACAATCTTCTGAGTATAGGACAATTCTGCGACAGTGGGATGGAAGTGAGGTTCATTGCCAAACAATGCTGTGTTCTAGACAGCGAAGGGAACTCATTATTAACGTGTTACAGGACTTCCAACCTGTACACTATTGATCTGAAAAGCGTTCAATCCACCACTTCCATCTGTCTGCTGTCCAAAGCTTCAACGGAACAAAACAACCTCTGGCACAGACGTCTTTCCCATCTTAATTTCAAGAATTTGTCCATCCTGTCTTCGAAGAAACTTGTAAAGGGGCTTCCTCCGTTGAAATCTTCCACAGAGAATCATTGTAGTGCCTGCAAAATGGGCAAAATGACGAGAAGCTCCCACAAGTCAAAGCCTGTCCCATCATCTACTCTACCGCTGCAACTGATACACATGGATCTGTGTGGACCTATGAGAGTCCAAAGCATCAACGGCCGCAAATTTACACTGGTGATTGTTGATGACTTCTCTCGGTACACATGGACAAAATTTCTTCGTAAAAAGGACGAGGCAGCAGAAATCATTATGACCTTTGTCAGAACAGTCCAGAAACTGTTGCAGCAAAGTGTTCGAATCATCAGAACTGATAACGGTACCGAGTTCAAGAACCAAACTCTCACTGGATTCTATGAATCTCTCGGTATCACACAACAATTCGCAGCAGCCAAAACTCCCCAACAGAATGGAGTGGTTGAAAGAAAGAACAGGACCCTTGTTGAAGCAGCACGCACCATGCTCATCCAGTCAAGATTGCCACACTTTATGTGGGCAGAGGCCATTAACACGGCGTGCTACACCCAAAACAGAACATCTATACACAAACGCTTCGACAAGACCCCATATGAAATCCTTTTCAACCGAACTCCGGATATCTCATTCTTTAAGATATTTGGTTGCAAGTGCTTCGTACTAAATGACAGAACTGATAGAGGTAAGCTAGACGCAAAAGCCCAAGAAGGGGTGTTCATTGGCTACTCCCAGCAGTCCAAAGCTTACCGAGTCTATCTTAGAGACAAACGAACGGTCATTGAGAGTGTTAATGTGACATTCTATGAGATGGCTGACTTCGCAACGGAACACTTACAAGCTGACCCGTCACTTACTGCACCAGTGGACTCTGACACAGTTGAACTAAACCCTGTACCTGAAGGTGTGATTCTCAACTCTCTCTTTCAGAACTTCTACGAGAATTCACAACCTTCACCTTCTCTTTGCACACCAGCTTCATCGTCAAACATTTCACAGCAACCAACTACTTTCACTGAGATTCCACTCCTTCTCGGACCTGATAATGAACCATCTACTCCGTCAACTCCCCAAACTAATCACGGAGGAGTGGATGATCACGGGTTTGCTACCACATCAGAGTCATCTCCACCGCACGCCTCAGCTGCTCAAGAGTCACCAATCCCCTACCAGGACTCGGATCAACCGATCATTACTCCTAATCCTCTGGCACATGAGAGGAAATGGACAAGAGCTCATCCCACTGAACAAATAATCGGTGATCTGGGTCAACGTGTGCGTACGAGATCGGCTACTATGAATGAATGTCACTATGCATGCTTTCTAAGCCAGAATGAACCATCCAAAGTCTCAGATGCACTCGCTGATCCAGATTGGGTGATTGCTATGCAAGATGAGCTCAATCAGTTTGACAGACTAGAAGTGTGGACACTCGTGCCTAAACCCCCTCAGAAAACCATAATCGGCACCAAATGGGTGTTCAAGAACAAGAAGGACGAAGAAGGCATAGTGATACGCAACAAGGCACGGCTGGTCGCTAAAGGATACAATCAGCAAGAGGGCATAGACTATGATGAAACATTTGCACCCGTAGCAAGAATTGAAGCCATACGCCTCTTTCTTGCATACGCGGCCCACAAGAACTTTACCGTCTTTCAAATGGACGTCAAGACTGCCTTTCTGAATGGAGTCTTGGAAGAAGAAGTCTATGTCGCTCAGCCCGAAGGATTTGTAGATCCCAGATACCCCAACCATGTCTACAAGCTGAAAAAAGCTCTATATGGACTGAAACAAGCCCCAAGAGCTTGGTACGATGCCTTAACTGAGTTTCTGGTTGACTCAGGTTTCTCAAAAGGGAAGATTGATACTACACTTTTCATCAAGCGACAGAAGTCTGACATCATCCTGATTCAGATCTATGTTGATGATATCATCTTCGCCTCCTCAAATCCACGTCTGTGCAAACATTTTGAGAAACTAATGAAAACTAAGTTTGAAATGAGCATGATGGGAGAGCTGAACTTCTTCCTAGGCCTGCAAGTAAGACAACTCTCTGACGGAATTTTCATCAATCAGTCCAAGTATATTTTGGAAATGCTTAAGAGATTCAACATCGATAGCAAGTCTTCCATGCCGACCCCTATGTCCCCCACCAACAAACTGGACTCAGACCCTTCTGGGAAATCAGTCGATGCCACCAACTATAGGGGAATTGGATCTTTGTTGTATCTCACGTCTAGCAGGCCTGATATCGTCTTTTCTACATGCTTATGTGCACGCTTTCAGGCGAATCCAAAGGAGTCCCATCTGACGGCTGTTCGAAGAATACTGAGATACCTCAAAGGCACAGTGAATCTAGGCCTTTGGTATCCCAAACACTCAGGTTTTGACCTCGTCGGATACTCTGACGCAGATTTTGCCGGTTGCCGGATGGACCGCAAAAGTACCTCGGGAGCTGTCCAGTTCTTGGGCGATAAGTTAGTTTGCTGGTCTTCCAAGAAACAGAACTGTGTATCAACATCTACGGCCGAGGCAGAATACATCGCGGCTGCTAGCTGTTGTTCACAAATATTATGGATGAAGACCCAGCTAAAAGACTACGGTTTCACTTTCTGTCATATCCCGATCTACAGCGACTCACAGAGTGCCATCGCCATCACCAGCAACCCGGTTCATCACTCCCGCACCAAACACATCGACCTGCGATATCATTTCATCAAAGACCACGTGGAAAAAGGGGTTATTGACATGTACTTTGTAAGCTCCGAGTTTCAACTGGCTGATTTGTTTACTAAGGCACTGGATGAAAAGAGATTCCAGTTCCTGGTTTCCAAATTAGGCATGTTGAACCTCGAGCCTTTGTAATTCTGTTTCCACTGGTCTGTAAAAAGGGGTGTGTGTGTGGGACCCGTACAATGTGTGCGTGTGTGTGTTTGTAAATAGTGTGTGTGTGTTGCATTTTGTGTTTTGTGTGCGTTGCATATGTCCAGGGGGAGAAGCCCGCGAAAAATACAAAAATAGTGTGCGTGCGTTTGCATTCATCGAGGGGGAGAAAACTTGAAAAATACAAAAATAGTGTGCGTGCGTTTGCATTCATCGAGGGGGAGAAAATTTGAGAATCCCAAAAAATTAGTGTGTGTATTAATCTCACCGAAGGGGAGTACTGTTTATTGATCAGAAATGGGTCATTTCACCTTTTAAGCCAAATGGGCCCAGCTATCCGGTTCTGGCCCAAATTCCTTTTCTCTGGGCCCGTTCCTTCCACTCGTACGTATATACCCATTTTCATCTCCGTCCCTCTCATTGCCTACTCTTCCTTCTCGCAAGAACAAGAAAAACACAGAGCTCGAATTCGATCTCTCCCTCTCCGTCGTCTTCCAAACTTCCCTCCCTCTCTCAGACCTCCACACACTCCTCACCAAGGTAGATTTTCACCTCGTACTTCCCCATCACACTCCTCTCACAGACCTCCACACACTTCGAACCGTCCCTAACCAAAAAATGCCACCATGAACGGTCCCAAAACCGCATTTTTTTTCAAAATAACATTTTCAAAAAGGGTTTATTGGTTGATTGTGTATTGTTTTATGCTTTTACAGGTGTTAATCGTCTTCTTCGTGTGAACACGAGTTCTGGAACTCGAGTTCATGGACTGCCGTTTCAAATTCGAGCAGACCGCGAGTTTGTAAACTCGCGCTCTGAGCTCGAGTTTGTAAACTCGCGCTCTGGGCTCGAGTTTGTAAACTCGCGCTCTGGGCTCGAGTTTGTAAACTCGCGCTCTGGGCTCGAGTTTGTAAACTCGCACTCTGGGCTCGAGTTTGCAAACTCGCACTCAGGGTTCGAGTTTGTAAACTCGCAGCCAGGGTTCGAGTTTGTAAACTCGAGGCCCGGATTCGAGTTTGTAAACTCGAGGCCCGGATTCGAGTTTGTAAACTCGCGGCCCGGGTTCGAGTTTGTAAACTCGCGGCCCGGGTTCGAGTTTGTAAACTCGCACTCAGAGCTCGAGTTTGTTAACTCGCACCCATGGCTAGAGTTAGTAAACTCGTGCTCATGGGCTCGAGTTTGTAAACTCGCGCTCCTGGGCTCGAGTTAACAACCTTGGTGCCAGAACTCGTTTCCTCATCTCTGGAATCCTAAACCCAAAGGGAAATTTTTTACTAACGGGTGCTATTCTTTCAGCTCAAAATGTCAGGCACACAACAAGATACTCCCCAGGACGATGCGCACTACACACAGCTGTTCCCCAAATACAAGTGGGTTCGGCTACAGGACAACAACTTTCAGCTCGACCTAGCTGTCTTCAGGTGCCCTGACCCGGTCATTCCCATAATTCTCAAGGGGCACTACATCTGGCAAGCACTAAGCAAAGCGATCACGGTCCCCGAAATCTACTTGCAACAACTATGGGGGACCATGCACTTGACCTCCAAGAAGGACGCATCCAGTCTGAGTGCAACGCTCCACAACAGACGTCTGACTTTAACCGCGTCCACTCTACAAGCCATACTGGAGCTGCCTATCCACGATACCTATGAACAACTGCCCTCCAAGGCCGAACTAATGGAAGGACTAGTGCAATTGGGTTATGATGCTCCGCTACCGTTCCTGTCCCACTTCAAGCTGATGAATCTGCCTTACCCATGGAAGACACTGTTCGGCCTTGTCAACAAATGTCTTTCCCCAAAACACGCCGGCCATGACAAGTGCAACTTGCAGATCTTCCAAATCTTCCATGGGATTGTCTTCGCAAAAAATTACGATATGGCGCAGCTATTCTGGATTGAGCTGGTCACTCAAGTCCAAGACAAAGAGGACGGAAAGACGGGTATGACGATCCCCTACGCCAGATGGTTGGCGCTCATTATTGCTGACTACATGACCGCCCACCCAGGGATCCCACAGCGCAAAGATGAAGACCAGTTTACTGCTCCGAAAATCCAGTACTTCAAGCGCTTCAAGCATGACACCGTGGGGATGACCATACCCGATTATCTGCTGGACCTGGGAAATCCACGCCATTCCGCAGTCATCCAGTACAGGGAGAGTCTACTGAGAGATGGCCCCATGGTTCAGTCAAACCCAACTGGACCTGCCCCGGGGCCTAAGCCGAGAGCAAGTAAGGGTCCGAAGAGAGCCAGTAAGCCACAGAAACCAGTGGCGCGTGTGCCCCATGAAGGGAAGTCTGATGATTCTCTCGAGAGGAATCAGACGGCTGAGGGCGCACGTACAGACGCTGCGGAACCTGCCGATGAATCGTTCAGCCCGGCCCACAAAAAGGCTGACGATGAGGCCTCCAATAGCGTGGCCAGAGACGATGAGGATGATGACGGCGATGATGACTCCGACGATAGTGACGGTGTGGAGCACACTTTCGCTCTGATCCGAAAGGGGAAGCTGCCAATTGATTCTCCTCCAAAGAAGATCACCCCTGAGGATGCAGCTCCTTTTATAGCTGCCCGTCCCAAGACATTAGTCCTCAAACCCGTGAAGGAGTCAGCTACAGCTAAGATTGCTGCTCCCCGGTCCCCTAAGGCTAAAGCCAAGAAGCAGCGTCCTGTCCGAAAGAGTTTGGTTGCTGAAGAGGACCTTCATATTTTCGACGACTGTCTTCCCTTCATCTCTATAAGCCGAGCCGAATCTCTAAGTACAGGGGCCAACCTTGTTGGTCCCCGAGTAGAAGCCGCAGCATCGGGCTCAACTGCGCATGCACCGCCCTCTCCCAGCCACTCGTTAGCCTCCCGAAAGGCTAACGTTTCAATATCACGGGACTCACCCACCTCACTGGTTCCCTCCGAACCCGTTGAGCGCTCTAGTGGCCCACCGCCCGAGGCCACAACCCCCTCTTTCTCCACATCGAGTCTAGGTGTCACATTCCCCACATTTTCCAATTTTTCTAGGACACCTACACCTTTCACAGCACATACAGGTGCACACACCCTGGATTCAACGACCGGAGTGCAAACAAGGATGGTCGGAAGCCCTGCTGTGCCAAAAATGACTTCATCTTTGCACGCAGGCCACACATCAGCTCTCTTCACTGATGCTGTGACAACAGTTACAACCCCCGTAACTGGAAACCTTACACCCGAAGACGTTACCGTTCTCATGAACCGCTACATGGAGTCCACCATCAAACCATGGGTGCAACAAGCATTCACCGCTTGGGCACAGGACTCCAAACCAACCCCAGTGGTTCATAGTGAACAGAGCCACCCCAAACCCCACTCTTCACCCTCTCAATCCATTCCACAACCCACTCCTGCCATCCCTCTCCCATCCACCACACCATTTAGCCCTTCACTCTCTCGGGGAACCCACGATACGGAACTGGTATCGCCCTCTGCCTCGACCAATCCCTACCACCTATCCCGCCTTGAGCTTGCCGATCTCCTGTTTCTTCGGTTGCTGGAGGTCGACATTTGCCACCTTTCACCCTTTGAACACGACCTTCTTCAGATTTTCTTCAAACATGACCGCCCTCAGTACGGCACTTGCCGTGACAGTCCCCGAGGTCTCAAACGTTCCCATGAGGATCCCGATGATTCGGAACCTCATGAGGGGGAGAACAAGAGGCCTCGGACACTAGAGCAAGCAGCCTCTACCAGCCATGAACCCCAGCCAAACACCTCATCAAACCAGCCCACCAACCAACCACCACCTTCCTCGAGCCACAACCAAGCCCAACTCTCTAGCCTGGTCGAGCTAGACGAAACATCCCGAGGCTTATCTCCTAGAGATACTTTCCGAGGAGGGGATGGAAGTCCTGTAGTGGTTACCTCTGGTACATCACAAAGTTCAGGCCATCGATCAGAACACAGTTCGAAATCGATGACAACATCCCGAGGCGTGTCTCCAAAGGATACCGTTCGAGGAGGGGATGGAAGTCCTGACAATGCTATATCTGACTCATCTGTCAAGTCAGGCCATCAGCCAGAACTCAGTTCTAACCTGATGACAACGGGCAATCCTAGTGAACCCGGTTGTGACTCACGAGAAAAATCACCACAGCTGAGAGTCCCCTACATTCCCCAAGGCAAAGATATTCACGATGCACTCGAGGATGTTGTGGTACATGACGTTTGGCCGAGAAAATGGACAGAGTGGGATGATCTTAGAAGCGAAGCCGAGTCAGAGGATATGCAGCGAAATTGGTGGCTGAGAGAGTTACTGGCCAAATGCGTAGAAGACATCATACGCCTTGATGAAGAGGAACTCAAGGAAGGGGAGGACTACAAAAAGATACCCAGGGAGCTAGAATCCGTCATCAGACAAACGGCAAGCAAGCTGCCCCCAAAAGAAAAACTCTGGGAAAACATCAGAATAAATGCCCCCTTCCAAGAGGAAATCAGAAAGGGAATTTGGAGAACCGCAGACAAGCTCAAACAGCTAGATGAACTAAAGATCCGTGGTTTGACTCACCTCAAAGGAAAAATGGCTGGCGGACATCTTCACATGTTGATGCACAGATCATCTGGAAAGCAACGTCAAGTACTGGAAAGAGATATGAAGTCCAGCACCCATCCTATTGACGCTATCCTTGATATACACAGAGAAGATCATCACACCATCCCGTTCTACAGCTTCAAAGTTCGACGGACAGACTCCAGCATATTCATCTGCCAGGAAAACGACTTTATAATGATGAAAATGGAGGATATCTACCAAATGTTCATGGTAAGTAGGTACCTCCCACTGAGTCGAAACAGGACACACGAAGAAGGCTATGAGGCGATCAAGCGGTTTATGCTGAGACAGATCAGATTCTATGCTGCCCATGATCTACAGATGGCCCTGGAAAACAATGTTCGAAAAGCGAATCTGGTAAAACCGACTCTGAACGGTCCAGAGCTCAAAAAATACAGACCATACCACATCTTCAAGGACCCAGTCTCCATCATATATCTCAATCACGAGGAACAGAAAAGACTCATGTGGGTAGAAGACATTCACAAATACTGTGATGGGACTCTGAAGATCATTCAGACTAAGCTACAAGAGATCAAACAAAATATAGATCCAAGACTTGCGGACGCCAGCGAGGAAGAGCTCAAAGTATACGAGAAGGTGTGGACCATCCTAAAGCCTATCAACGAGCAACTTGAAAAGAGAAGAATGCTGAGACAGTATGAGCATGCGCTAAATTTCAGAAAGCATTACTTCAGATCTCAAAAATAAATGCAAGACGGCACTTGATCACAAAGGGGGAGATTGTTGAAGACTATTTATTGTGAATCAAGTTTGTCTGTCTTGTCTGTAATAAGTTAGATGTTTACTATTTCTATTCTGTACTGATTAAATATATCTGTTAGAATAGTATACAATATGGGCCAAGTGTTAGGCCCATACTCAGGCAAGAAGCCTTTGTACGCATACCTGAGCCTCGCCTATAAAAGAGGGAGGAGGACTCAGGTTTGCAGTTAACTTTCGTATCTGCTCAAAATAGCCTTAGCGCCTATCATTCTTGTACGAAAGATTCACGGTATATCAGAAAAGGTTTTCACTTGATCTTTCTGTGTTCATCTTTATTGTTAATCTTTCATCTGTATGCCATATTATACTGTTGTTATAGAAAACAGGGAACAACACTTTAGATGACCAAAGAATCTGTACGGAAAGTTGTATACCGAATTCCTTCTAATTGAAAAATCAAATGAGAGTTTTTACATTGCTTTTTCTTACATATTTCATCTTTTTCTTCTTTATGTTTTAGTATACCTCGCCTATGAACTAAACTGTTTCAGAATAGAAATATTTTGCTAACGAATCAACCAAGTAACATTACCCATCAGAATAAAAACCGTTAAGCTACTGAAGTGTATGACCTAAACTCATCTGAAAATTATGCTGATTTTCCGCCAATTTTGCATATTTTACTTCATTCAAATAATGTTGAGGTTTTGTTAAAAATGAAGAAAGCATATACTTATATCACTCAAGAATTTCAATCTTATATGGCAAACTGTTTTCACCGTACCATTTTATTAACTTTGCAATATAGGTGCTTTAGAGGTCTAAATAATATTTATGGAATGGTATACCATACCAAATTCCTTCTGACTTAAAATTCCAAAGATAGTTTTTTCATTGCTTTTTCTTACATATGTCATCCTTTTTTTAAAACATCTCTCGCCTATAAACTAAGCAGCGAGAGTAGCCCAAAATATAAAAAAAAACATGCAACCTGTAAAAAGCATGCCTTGAAGTTACAAAATAGAATCCCGAATTTTTCATGTTTACTAATTCAAATAATGTGCTAAGTTAAACAAAAATATTAGAAGTTCATTTGGTAGTTATTAAAAAATACATATTCCTAATCTATTTAACCATATTAACCATATTAAAAAAACAATATTAAACTGACTTCAGTGATGAGTTTAATTTAAAGAAATACATTAACCATATTAACCATTTCATTTGTCAATATAATGAAGATTCATTATATTCAAATAATGAATTTGACGATAAAAGAAGATTCATTAAACTGGCTAAGTTGATCAGTAAAATATTAGAAGTTCATTTGGAAGTTATTAAAAAAATACATATTCCTAATCTATTTAACCATTTTAACCATATTAAAAATACAATATTAAACTGACTTTAGTAATGAGTTTAAGTGAACAATTTTTTAAAGATTGGTATATCTTATGTGTCTGATAACAAATGTAGTTCAACACATTCAGTTGGCTATCGTGGATTCTTACAAATAAACATTCAAAATACATTAAAATATAACAACTTGAGAATAAATTTGATTAAAGAAGTAATTCTTAATAATGAGTATTTTAGTTAACTATTACTTTGGTATACAGGTTAAGGGTTGCTGGTTCTACGCCCAAATTTGTATTGTAGAAAGATCTTCCTAATCTAACATTAAATAATGAGTATTTTAGTTAACTATTACTTTGGTATACAGGTTAAGGGTTGCTGGTTCTACGCCCAAATTTGTTCAATTCTATCATTAAAGAATTGGGCTTACCTGGGATGTAGTAGTAAAACATGCTTTAAAAAGCTTAAGTATGAGGGAGCATCTCTTTATTGTCACAGTTGTCGAGATGTCAAACAGACAGGTATTTGGCGGTACATGTTAAAACTAATGGTGAAGCATAGTAAGCATTTTGTTGAGGTAGTTATGTGGGATGATGTTTCAAGTAAGCTAATTGGCAAACCAGCAGATGATCTAAGTGACAGCCTTAGCTTGGTAAAGTGTTCAATTTATATTCTGTGTTATGTTTATCTAAGATTTTTAATAATTTGGAATTAGTAGTGTATTTTAAGTATAAAATTTACTGCTCTTCTTTTATGCAGGAGACTTTATCGCCTTCTGATGTTCATAATGATGTCTTGGATTTGATTGGCCGGGAATTCATATTCAAAGTTGGGAATCGGAAATTCAATACCCTTACAAATCAGAATGAGTATACAATAGCTGCGTTTTCTGAAAACGCAGAAAAAATTAAAGAGCTGAAGGAGTCTGTTCAAGAGGAAGTATTTGAGGTATTAATTGTCTCCACAAAATTAATTAAAAATTTATGAAAACGGAATAAAGTTGATTGTTGTCGGCATAGTAAATTTTTCCCTTTTAAATAACCATATTTGAAAATAGCCCATTTGAAATTAGTTTCTACAAACTTGCAAACACTTGAACTTTAACATACACTTGTGTAAATACTTTATTAAGATGATGTTATACTACTTTTGTGCTTAACTGTTAAACTAAAAAAGTAATCTCACACAAAAAGAGGAACTTGGCTTTTAAACCTGCTCACAACTTTGTTGTATTGTGGTATTTATGTAATAAAAAAAACTAAAACTCTAACGCTTGGTTACTATCCTTTGGTTCGTATTAGGTATATAACTCAGATTCCGATCTTGATTTGATGTGTGGTGAAGACACCAATGTCGAATCAAATATGGTAAAATATTTACAACTTTGTTATAAATAGAAAATTATATGCAAATTAGTGAAAAGGAACTGATCCAGGTGTGCAATTTTTCAGACACCGCACTCACAAGATGTTGAATCTCATTGTACCCCCGAGTCGGTTTTGTCCAAGAGACGTGTTAATGATGAAAATGCATCTGATGGAACGGAACAAAGCTCAGCCACCAAGAAATTGAAGGGGGTTAAGATTGAGATTTGACTTGACATGCAATAATTTATTTTCTAATGAATTTTGAATTTTGCTACTTGGGAATTGACGTGTGTGATTTAATTTTTACTTTGGTTTGAATAAGCAAGACAATTTATCACTACATTATAAATTTCATATATACTGAAGTTATGAGATTTTTTCCATTTTTTGCATCTACGATGTTTTACCTTAAAAAATCAACAAATGAAACATCTTTTATCGTTTCGATGTCTCAATATGTTTTATGTGGATTGTGGTTAAAATTCTGTTGAGTGTTTGTTGGTATTGATCTTTCTAATTGGTGGGCATAACGGACAGCATATGTAAGTGTGTAACAAGATGCAATGTGTGATGCTAACTTTGTAAATTTTGGTTGTAGAATTTCTAATTTGAAATTTAAATAAGGTATTAGGAAAGGAACTTGCAGCTCAAAAATGTTTTGGGAATAGGCTGGGTATAAAAAACTGAGATATCTACAAGTATTTTTAATGAAATATCATATGATCAAATAAATTTGGTTTGCTCTGGTAGATCACAAATTCGATCCAATCACTCCATGTGTGTTAGTATAGATGAGAATAAAAAAGAAGAGATGTAATGATGGTTTGTAATATAGATGTGTATTTAGCATTTTTGTTTCGTCAATTCTGACATATTTTATGCCTGTTAGCATTTTTTATTCACCCCATGCATGTTAGCATTTTTATTCATCCTATTGCAAGCTTATTACATAGTTACTACTGCGTATATAAAGAGTAAAAATCTCATCAATCTAGAATTATAGAAGTCCTGTTTGGGCAAGTCCATTTGAGTGGTTTCTTGGTGGAATTTTTTGATTAATTTTGACAACACGCTCATCATGAATTATATATATGTGTACTTAGTTTAGTATATATAAATCTACTACGAATAAGTTAAACATTACATAACAATATAAGGTTGGAATTATAACATTAACAAAACACAACAATTCTAGGTATTACGTTGAAGATCAAAATGAAAATAAATTTCATAGTCATTCTAAATAGCTTGAAGTTCACCACCCAATATTAATCTTTTATTTTCGTTTGCACAATTGTAAATTTTATTTATTACAAATATTTTGACCGGTGACAAAGATTAGCAAGATCGACCCTCTATGTTTGAGGGCCTAGGAGCGGAGAAATTAAATAGGCTTGCTTTTAGAAAAATTGAACAACTTTTTTGGTCTAAACTAACATGTATAGTAATAATAACCGTTCAAAAAAAAAACTCAAAACATTTAAATAAACTATTAAACTTTCTTCTATCTAAATAAATAATACCAGTATTGTACAAATAGGATGTTTTTACTTGGACTATAATTCGTCCCAGACCAGACCAGACCAGATCATACCAGACCAGACCAGTTCAGACTAGACCATACCAGACTTGGATAGTTATAAAAATACAAAGAAATCAGACCAGATCAGACCAATTCAGACCAAACCAGACCAGACCAACAAATTATAATCCAAGTAAAAACATCCTTGATGATCTTTATTTAGGAAGAAAACATGATAGTCCTATAGTGCAACTTATTAATGTTTTACTGTTATTTAAGGAATCAAGTCTATTATTGTTCACTACTAAATTCTCACCTCCAATGATGTGATAATTCTTAATTGTTTCATAGCTAAATCATTCTTATTCTTTGAATTATCATCATGAGGATATTTAGAATTTTAATTCCTTACATATATAACCAAACTTTTCCATTGAATCGTTTTTACTTAGCTCCACATTATCTAATTTTTTCTTCTCTTTTTATCCTATCTAGATTTAATCATTTTTAATACATCTTGAAATTAATTAAATTTATCAAAATAACAATACATTTTACCCTTAAAATTAAAGAAAGTACTCCCCACGTTCCGCTAACAATGGGATAAGAGGGAGTGACACACAAATCAATAAAAAGTGGTTTATGTGATTGATATTGAATTGATAAAGTAAGAATTAAGTATGAATGATTTAAAATGGGACAATCATAGCACGACGGAGGTAGTATAATTTTATCAAGGTTTTGACTTTCATCAAAAAAGGTTTTGACTTTTATAAAAAATTCACATCGAAAATTTTAATATACTCCTCCAAATGTACTTTCAGTTTCACGTCAATTAGAAGTCTCTACCAACAAACAATGAGCAGCTGCCACAAAGATGCAATTATAACTCCGTTACCAACTAACAAAAAGCAGAAGCAACAAAGATACAGTTTCACTCCAATTAGAAGTCCCTGCAGTCACACAAAAGCTTCGCCGTCCATTCCCTCCAGTTAGTTACATCAATTCGATCAAGTGCTCTCCTTCTTGATAGCGGTACGGTGGTTCTACCGTGATCTCGGCTATATACTTTTTGGCAGAGCCGTCTCGCCGTCCATTCCTCTTCTACACCGCTCGCCGCCATTCCGGATTCCTCAAGCACAGGTGAATTACGGTATACGATTTGATTATGAATATTTTCCAGTTACAAAGCTTTGTAATAAGGACTGAGAGAGCATTTGTGTTCTGTTATATATAATATGTTAAAACAGAAGCTACAGTCAGGTGTAGCATAGCGGTTAACAGGTCTAATGCAAAGCTGTTGAAACAGAATGCCACAAAGCTCGATCACATACGATAGTTTGTATGTTTTGAAGAACTCTTGAAGCATTTTAATGTTCTATTTGAAAGACTCTTAAGTTCAATTATTTCTAAACACTTCTATGATGGCAGCAACCATAAAAATCTTCTAATATATATATATATATATATATATATATATATATATATATATATATATATATATATATATATATATATATATATATATGCAGGCAGTATGTATGGCACGATGAGTAATACAGTCATCAAAAAGCAGCAAACATAAGTATGATTGCAATCTTACCGACTACAAATACTCAACGTTTTTATAGTATGCCGGAGAACAAATATTACTTCCAAATCTCAATTTCAGGTTTAGAAAACTTAACCTTTTTAATACTCCGTATATAAATTTGGAACCCTTCCTCAATATGATTTTTACCTTAGTTTGCTCCGTCGTTGTTATAAATTTGATTATAAGTCTCATGTTTCTTTCAATGTGTTCATATATATTGATATGAATAATACTTCTAATGACCTAAACTTCTTAATAGATAATTACTGCATGTTCAGTTTCTCATTTGAATAGTTATTAGCAAATTTAATATTTTCAATAGTCATCAATACCGGCACCCTTATATATATAAATATTAAAATCATTACTTTTTATCTGAAGCATTACAAATGTACCATACATTGACTCCTCTTCTTTTACAACGAAGACGTGGGATAGTATTTTAATGCCCAAGTTTTATACAAAGTATAATTAATACTACAAAGGTTTTATATATGTACTCCCTCCGGCCCGGTCATTTCTTCCGGTTTTGACCGGTATCGCAAATTTAGGTAGTGAGAATAAAGTGAAAATGTATGGTTGTAGTTGTGTAAGAAAAAAGTGAATGAATGTGAACCACATATTTTTTCCAAAAGTGGAAGTTGGGAGAATTAACTTGGGGCGGTCCAAAAAGGAAAGTTGGAAGAAATGACCGGGACGGAGGGAGTATTATTTGTATGATGTTATTTGGAAAAAGTGAAAAATAATACGGCCAACTATCATTGTTTCTCTTTTAATATTAAAAAATACCAATTATTGCTATATAGTAACAACTATCCGTAAATAAAAATCAATGATTTCATATAACATGCTATATAGAAGTATAGGTTTGCACACTGATGAAAAACTATGTAATCTTTAATAACTCAGAACGCAAATTATTATGTTTTAATTTGGTGGCAGTGAAAAGTTAATTAGGCAAATTCTATGCTTCATAAAATAAAAAGTGGGGGTTTTGGCTTGCGATGTCTTCAAAATAAAAAGTTCAATTTTTCCGGATAGTGGTATATAAAGGAATCTATGAGCTCAAATCCAACAAATAATCAGAATTAAAAAATATGGGACTTTAATTACCCATAAATTATGATACATATATCTTCAGTATGTGTGTGAACCACATCGTGCACAGTAACAAATAAAAATATATTTGTGCATAACAAATGCTAACTTTGGCTAACAAATTTTTTTTGTAGGGTTCTAATTGGAAAACACATTCGATGAGGAAATTGACAAAATCCACCATTATAATAGGCAAAAGATCATTTCCCTTAGGTGAAATTGTGCAGAATGCCGACTCCAATAATGAAGATTCTAATCTTGGCATTGCTGACAGGATTCACACTGGTCCTAAAAGACCAAGAGCAGTGGGAACCGAAAATGAACCAAATGCCATTTTCCCTCTTGACTTGAATAAAAGTTCTTCTTTGTGTTCGAATAGAGCACCATTGCAAAACATAACGAACGGTAATAATACTATGAAACGTTATAAAATTTGGTTTTTCCAGTTTAACAATTTATTATTATGTTTTTTATTATTTCTTATTATTTTTTTGTTTAGTCCCGTCGAGAACACTTACTATTGGTAAAAGTTTTGGAGGGACAACTTCTCTATCTCACACTCCTTATCCTGCTGAAACATCACGAAAAAGAGATATGTCTGAGGCCCGTACTACATTCACTTCTGAACAAATTGAATTATTGGACGTTGGCGATGTCAATGGAACATATTATGAAGTAGATAAAAATACTGAAGGTATCAACGATGTTAACACTCATAAATGAATGCAACATTTCAATCCATGAATATAAAGTAATAAATTTTTAAATATATATTATTCAAATAATTCGTGTATCATGTGATTTAATTTTTTTTATTTATATATATTATTATGTGCATAACTAGAGTGTTAAAATGCACATGTCACTACTTATTTTCAGGAGATAGGTGCACAGAGATACCTGATACATTTTCAGATGATGATGGGATCGCATTTGATGGTAAATAAAATTGGTTATGAGTTATTCATCGAGTAGTATTTTTTAACCATCGTTCCTTTTACATCAGCAAAATGAAATGAAATTTATTAATTTATAAACATAATTATTTCTTTTATTTGCAGTGGAAGACGCATCATATGCATTTAATTCGTATGAAGGTATTTAGTAATTTTTTATTGAGAACATTTTAAAGATTTTTTATATGATCATTATTATTAAATAGATTAATGAAATGAATTTAAGTATTTGTGGAATATGTTTGAGATTATTTCTATTTTTCGTATGCAGATTATTTAGATCTGGGTGACAGTACTTACACATGTGAGTATTGTGGATCTCTATTTTGGCATGCTGAAAGAGTTAAAAGACATGGAAAGCAAAAACCAAAGTTCTCAATGTGTTGCAATCAAGGAGATGTTGTACTCCCCAAGATGCAAACATCCCCACAGTTGTTAGGGGCTTTGATATTTGGCACAGATGAGCGTAGTGGACATTTCCTTAAAAATATACGTTCATATAATTCTATGTTTTCGTTTACTTCAATGTGCGGAAAAACTGATGGAAGCATAAATAGTGGCACTTCACCTCCCGTGTTCCGATTGAATGGTCAGAATTATCACACAATTGGAAGCCTTTTGCCAAAGGATGGACAACGACCTAAGTTTCTACAGATGTACTTATCTGATCCAGCTGAAGAGATTGCACACAGAATAAACGCTGTGAGGTAATTTTTACAAAGCAAAATTATTAAATGAACATTAAATCTTCACAATGAGAATTAAATTCGCTTTTAAAAACTTTAAATGATCAGGAAAATGAATTTAAAAAACATTAATTTTAATGCTTCAAAATAGTGCATACGGTTGAGAGTAATAATGTTTTGTACAAATGAAAAAAAAATCATTAGTACAATTGTTTCAGCAACTATTTTCAAGTGATAGTTAATTTGTGAGCAAATGTTCTAAACTCTATGTGAACAAATTCAGTAGTTTTAATCTATCTTTAATTGTAATATAATACAATTATTATGTTTTCTTATTTTAAATATCCCTTGAATAGTATCACTCCGTCTGTACCACTAATTAAATAAATATGATGCAGGAATGAGGATGATACCTCCTTGCAATCTTCATTGGTGCAAGACTTGAAAGAAATGCTTGACACATACAATGTGCATGCAAAATCATTCAGAATGGCGAGAGATCGATTTAATGAGTCTAATTCCACCACATTGAAAATGAAACTCATCGGCAAAAGGCACTCAGAAGGCCGCACTTACAACATGCCAAGTGTCAATGAAGTTGCAGCGCTAATTGAAGGTGATTTTGATGTAAACAAAAAAGAAAGAGATGTGCTTCTTCAAACAAAGACAGGGGCTCTACAAATTATTTCTGAATTGAACCTGTCTTTCTTGGGTTTGCAATACCCACTTTTATTTCCATATGGCCAAGATGGGTTTAGAGAAGATGTGTCGTTGACGCGTGCAATAAATAGCGAGAGCGAGAGTGGGAGGAGGCGTGTCACCATAAAAGATTTCTTTTCATACAGATTGCAGGAGAGGACTGATGAATCACCTTATCTATTGAGATCAAAGAGATTGTTTCAACAATTCATTGTTGATGGGTATACAATGGTTGAATCATCACGATTGCAGTACATCCGTCTCCACCAGAAACAGTTAAGAAGTGACTTATATAGTGGCTTAGCAGACGCTGCTGGAAGAGGAGAAACGGATGCATCTAGAGTCGGCCAATTAATTGTTTTGCCAAATTCCTTCACAGGTAGTGCACGATTTTTTTTGAAATAATTCATAATGACAAACAGTCCTACAGAAGCCAACATAAAATTATCATTCACTTCTTTTGTAATTTGTGCAATCCATCAAATTGAAATCCGAAAAAGAACATGTTGTAACAAACCTTCTTTTTTGTGGCACAGGTAGTGCACGCTATATGTTGCAAAATTACCAAGATGCAATGGCTATATGTAAATGGGCGGGGTACCCACAACTATTCATCACATTTACATGTAATCCGAAATGGCCGGAGATTATTCGCTATGTTGATGACAAGGGATTGGATCCAAATGACCGACCGGATATCCTTTCCAGGGTTTTTAAGCTAAAACTCGAACTTCTCATCAAGGATCTGAAGGAAAATAAGTTATTTGGTGATGTCAAAGCAGGTAATATTTAAATTCATGACTGTGTATAAATAAGAACTATGTGCTAAAGTATTAGTTCAATTTCTGGTATCTTCATGAAATATAAAGTAATTAAAAAATGTTTAAAATGACAAACCTTCTTAATGATTGTAGACCAATGTGAAAAAAATTAGCTATATATTTTGGGATACATGCCATCTTTAATTAATACGCAATATATTTAAGGGGATACTTAGGTCAGTCCGGACTGACAAGAGCTGTCATCAGGTCAAGCCTGTCTGAGGGTCTTTGCAGTCGATTTTTTTGATGAAAGTTTGTGAGCATTTTCTTCATGAAGTTTAGATTTTTCACACATACTTTCAGCTTAAAATTCAATTGGAAAGTCAATTAAATAATTCTATGAAAAATACTGCATTTTTTATGCATATTTTGGTGCATTGCATTTCAATAATAAAATTTTTAACTGACTTTCCAATAGAATTTGGATATGAAATTTTGTTGAGATAATTATTGAAACTTCATTATCAATATATTCACACAAACCTTCAGCTTTAGATTCAATCATTAAGTAAGTTAACTAAATTTTTGCAAAACACTGTGTTTTTTATGAATATATTTGCGCAGTGTGTTTCAATGATTTATTTAGTTGGCTTCTCAGTATAATTTTAAGCTAAAATGTTTTGGAGATAATCTAAACTTCATGATGAACGTTCGCACAAAATTTGAGCTTAAGATTCAATCTGAAAGTAAGTTAAAATATTTGTTTGAATGACAATGTGTTTTTTATGCATATTTTTGGGCAGTGCGTTTTAATGATTTATTTTATTAGATTCTCAATTGAATTTTAAGTTTAAACTTTTTGGAGACAATAAAAAATTCGTGAAGAATAATCTCATCACCAAATATCTTCAAAAACGTCCACCGGGAAGGTCCTCAGATTGCGTCATCCGAATGGCTGTTATGGTCAGTCCGGACAGACAGGAAAATTAGTCATACATGTAGACAGTGGTTCTGGTGCGGACTGCCGGATGAAATGAATTCTCTATGTATGTATGTGTTTAGGCGATTTAGATACGGAGTACTATGTATTTGTGTTTTTGTATATTTTTTTAAAACAGATTTAGAAATTGGCCGCTAAACATATAAATATAGACGACTATGGTTTTACAAAAGTAATGAAATTCATATTATGTTCAGTTTAATTTTGAAATATAAAAAACATTTTCTTAAAGATGAATTATGATGTGAAATACATAAAAAATGTTATGCGATAGAGAACCTATATGTGTATATCCTTAAGCACACATGTCACTTTTTTTGAAAGAACATGTGTCATTTATATATGCAAAAAATATAACAATCACTTGACAATTTTAATTTAATTATCTTATTAATCAAAAATATTTATTTTAATTTTGTTGTGCAGTTGTCTACACTGTGGAGTTTCAGAAACGTGGATTACCACATGCGCACATTGTATTGTGGCTTTCGATGACAGAGCGCAATGCAAATCCATCGGTGATGATCGATAGAATTATTTCAGCAGAGATCCCAGATGAATATGCTGACCCTGTGTATTACAATGCAGTTAAAGAATTGATGATCCACGGTCCATGTGGCCCTATGAATGCATCTGCACCATGCACAGAAAAAGGCCGGTGCACAAAGCACTTTCCAAAGAGATTTGTCGTTCGCACGACAATGGATAAGCAAGGTTATCCGATTTACAGACGCAGAGACAACGGCAGGTATGTTACTAAGAATACCCACGATCTCGATAATAGATATGTCATCCCACACAACCGTGGCTTATTGTTGAAGTATAGTGCTCACATTAATGTCGAGTGGTGTAACCAAACACGGGCAGTTAAGTACTTATTTAAGTACATCAATAAGGGTGACGATCGGATAACCGTTGAGTTCTCAGAAGCCATAGATAACTCTACTCCAAAAATAATAGATGAAATTAAGATGTACTATGATTGTCGGTATATATCCGCATGTGAGGCTGCTTGGAGAATTTTCGGATTCCATATTCATTATCGAGATGTACCAGTTGAGCGCCTCACTTTTCATCTTCCTGATGCACAGAACGTATACTACAATCCCAATGCATCTATAAGCTCAGTACTGAATAAACCAACAATCAACTCCACAAAATTCACGGCTTGGATGAAAGCAAATCAAGTGTATCCCACTGCCAAAGAGCTGACGTATGTTGAGTTTCCAAGCAAATTCAGGTGGAAGAAAAATACCATGGAATGGGTAGAAAGGAAGAGAGGATTTGCTATTGGACGCATTTATTATGTACGACCTGGAGCAGGGGAGAAGTACTACCTACGAATATTGTTGAATATTGTGAAGGGAGCAACCAGCTTTGAGGAGTTGAGGACTTATGAAGGGACCGTATATCCTACATTTAGAGACGCGTGCCACGCGCGTGGTTTACTTAAAGATGACAAGGAGTTTATTGATGGCATTACATATGCGAGCTTCTGGTCTTCTTCACGGTCACTTCGCATTGTATTTGCTACTCTACTGGTTTCAAATGAGTTTTCGAAGCCAGGCTTAGTGTGGCAAAAGTGTTGGGAGTTTTTCTCTGATGACATACTATACAATATTCGCAAGAATACGGGTAATCCAGGTATATTATATTCTAAATCATCTTTTTTTATTTTTAGTGAATTACTCGCTTATAAAAATTTATATATTTTAGTTCTACAATAATTACTTCTCGATGAAATACCTAATTGATTGTCTTACATACATAGCTAATGACATATTAAGTGAGATAAAAAAATGTACATGATAGTATATTAATATATATACGAAAAAGATCACATCAAGTAGTTTTGCAAGGAAGCCCGGTCCAAACTTGACTATCAGGTGTGATGCCGTTGGAAATTTTTAATGAAATTTTATGAGAACCTTCCTCATGAAGTGTAGATTATATCCACAAATTTTCACCTTGAAATTAAATCAGGAAATCAGTTGAATAAATCATGGAAAATGACTGCATTTTTCGTGTACATTCTGGCGCAGTTGCTTTTAAATTTGGTGGTAATAAACTATACTTGATGATGAGAATACTCACAAAATTTCATTAAAAACTATCACCGGGAACTACCTGTGATAGGAAAGTTCGAACGGGGTTTAACGTAACAACTACCTGAGCTAATCATTACTTATATATATGAAAAAGATCATCATAAAAAATATTTTTTGAATATACTAAATGTTAGTAGTTTATTACCTTATTAAAATTATTTATTACAAAATATTTATTTAGGTAATATGAACGATACCTTCTACTATGTTACCATGTACAGTAACGTAGTTTACTATGGGAGTACTTCTTACTATGTTATATATGCCTTTTGGATGCTTTTTCATAATAGTATAAAAAATATACGTAGAGTGAACTTATTAAATTTACTAAATTGACAGAAAAAATCTAAAAGGTTTAACAAATAAAGGTCTATCAATTAATACAAATAATAGCACTTTTACTATTACTTAATTTTTACTATACATTTTCACTTAAAAAATACAAAAAGCTATGCATCTTTTCATGCTGAGTGATGAATTTAATAAAATATACAACATTTAATTACTGAATTAGTAAACATGTTTTCTTTATGTGCATGTTAATTAAAGTTAGAAGTATTGCATGTGTAATTTGGTTGTGATGAAATGTATATATTGTGGAATATTTGATTTATTAGTTTAATCTTAACTAAGGTACTAAAATATTTAAATGCGCTACTGCAGATTTTGAACTGGATAAAGAGAAAATTGAAAAGTACTGTTTGTTGGAGATTCAGAAGCTCTTGCAGTCGAGAGGTAGATCATTACGTGATTTTGCTGGCATACCCTTGCTACCTGATGATGAAATGCCCTCGCTTGAAGAAGTTCTCATTCATGAAGAGCTGCGGTATAATAAATCGTATCTGATTGAGGAGCATGCAAAGTTGTTGGCCGAGATGACAGATGAACAACGTGTTGTGTATGATAGGATAATGGAATCTGTAGATAGTAGAAACGGGAAATTCTACTTTTTATATGGCCACGGAGGAACTGGGAAAACATATCTATGGAGGACTTTGTCTGCGGTTGTGAGATCTCGCGGTGATATAGTTCTTAACGTGGCTTCAAGTGGTATAGCATCGCTTCTCTTGCCTGGAGGAAGAACCGCACATTCGAGGTTTGCGATTCCACTTAGTGTTGTAGAAGACTCCACGTGCAACATAAAACATGGTAGTCCGTTGGCCAAGCTGATAGAGTTATCTAAGTTAATTATATGGGATGAAGCACCTATGACGCACCGACACTGTTTTGAAGCTCTTGATCGGAGTATGAGAGACGTGCTTCGTTACTCCAGCCACTGTGACACTACCTTGCCTTTTGGTGGGAAGACGATTGTATTTGGTGGTGATTTTAGGCAAATTCTTCCTGTGATACCAAAAGGCACGAGACAAGATATTGTGCACGCCGCACTGAACAGTTCATTCTTGTGGTCAAATTGTACTGTAGTGAGGCTTACTAAAAACATGAGGCTAGCAAGGATGCTCGGCCAGCCGGATGGACCAACTATCCAATCTTTTGCAGAGTGGATTTTGAAGATTGGTGACGGAGCTTTTGCTGAAAATCAAGACGGAGAATCACTAATTGAAATACCAGACGATATGATTGCTCCAATGACGTCTGATCCTGTTGAATCTATAGTTCAAGCTATTTATCCAGATTTCTTAACCCAGGGTGATCCGATTAATTATCTTTATTCCAGGGCTATTCTTGCTCCAACCATAGATGAGGTTGATAAGGTCAACGATTACATGTTGAGCCAGATAGATTCAGAGTTAAAGACATACCTAAGTTCAGATTCACTTTCTTCATCTGACTCGGATAGTAATGATCTCTTGCATGAGATACATTCTCCTGAATTTCTTAATAGCATCAAATGTTCTGGCTTACCGAGTCATGAGCTCAAGCTGAAAGTTGGAGTTCCTGTGATGCTTATGAGGAATATCGATCATTCATCTGGATTGTGCAACGGCACACGACTTCTGGTCACTAAACTTGGAACTCATATTATTGAGGCTCAGATGATGCACGGAGAAAATGCCGGCGAAAAATTTCTTATTCCCCGCCTTACTTTGACACCATCGGACATTAGTCTCCCGTTCACTTTTCAGCGTAGGCAATTTCCGTTAATGGTTAGCTATGCAATGACCATCAACAAGAGCCAGGGACAGTCATTGGAAAAGGTTGGCATCTTCCTCCGTCGTCCTATTTTTACGCATGGACAGTTGTACGTGGCTGTCTCGAGAGTAACAAGTCCGTCTGGGTTAAAGTTTGTTATATGTGACGAAGAAGGGAAACCAAAGAAGTCAGCGTTGAATGTAGTATACAAAGAAGTTTATACTAATTTGTAGTTCCCTTGCTTTACATGCATACATCCATACTCATTGCTAGCATATCACTTCATGATATGTACTTAACTTTTAGCATTATTTTTTAATGTCGTATTAAATATGAATACTTATTTTATTTTATTGTTTAATGTGATTAGTTTGTATTAGATTTTTATTTTATGTTTTGAGTTAGGTTAATTGACTATGAACTTCTTTGAGTATATTTTGAAACCAGCGCCTGAAGACAAGTTTTAGAACCCTAATTGTGTTCAGGAGACGCTATTTATTATTCCAACCTATAAAACTTTAAACAACCTAAGTCCTAAACTCTTATAACCTATGGCAGATTGAAAACTACATAGCAATAATAATGATAACGGTAATCAAGATTTTCTCTATGTAAACATACTATATAAATGAAAATTATAAATATCATATAAAATTGAAAATTTATAAATTCCGGATATTAGAAAAACAATTAAAATTAGTAAAGTTAAAAAAGCATAAAAACATGCAAAAGTTTATAAAACAGAAAAATTGTAAATCCTTTATTCAGTTCCTCAATAATGAACTTGAAATTAAATATTTTTAAAAATAAATACGGTAAAAAGAGTAAAAAGGTATAAAAATTGAAAACAAGATACATGAATGTTCTAAAAATGAATAAATAATATTAAAACAAGTTAAAATTAAACTAATAACATTTCAAAAGTCTAAAATTCTAAGAAAAAATATAATACTAAAAATCGAGTAAAGAATTATAGGAATAAAGATTTCAAAAAATGTGAAAGAATGAAAATAAATGAAATCAAGAAAATATGTAAAAAGAATAATATTGTAAGAGATCAAAACAAAGAATTTCTTAGTTTTGTGTTTTTTTAATATTTAGAAGATAGACTTGGAGTATGTGTTCCAACTTAAGCCTGGCTGGGAGGATCCGATTGAACTCGGAATAAGCCTTAAAGACTTGTATATGTAAGAGTCTGTGCGCAAACTTCTGCAGATTGAACCAGCCGGGCTGATTCCGGAACTGATTTTGCCGCTAGTTGAGATCAATTGAACTAATGGCGTGGCCTCAACAATTTGAGCTACTGGATCAGTCACATCTGCTGTAGGAAAAGGCAGAATCAGAGGATCAAAACCTGACTTTGAGACTTTCATTGAGCCAGAGACGATTACAAACATATAACTCGAAGAAGTGTATTCATATTAGTCTGTGTACAAACTTCTGCGAATTGAATCGACAAGGCTGGTTGGGGAGCCAAATCTGAAAAATGAATCTTCAATTTCCGAGGTTGATTTACGTCTGCGATTATCCATAGATGAAGATCAGCGAGATGCAAGGAAGGTGTGCCGAAGTGGAGAGAAACCAGAGATACGGAAGAGCAGATGCGATGTTCTTAGATTACAAAGATGAGCGCATAATATGTTCATGCACACATAAATTAAATCTAAAATTGAAACGGGAATCGAACAAATATGAATCGACTATGAAGTAATTGAGTAGTAGAAATGCGGATAATGTTAAATAGCTTGAATATAATAGTTTGATTACAAGAGTATAACAGATTTGTTTCGTCGAATTGATCAATTGATAGTCGTTTACATGGCTCTTTTACAGCTATTTATTAGCCTAATTTTTACTTCTTCCTCAAGATTAGCAAGTGATCCCTATTTTTGCTTCACGTCTAACAACCAGCTTCTATCCACTCCCACTTTGACTCTGTATGCTGTCAACGGTTCCTTTGTTTTATCCTTTATCCTGGACGAACTAATTCCTTTTGCCTTTGGGCTATTAAATTTAATAATATTCCCACCCCATTACCTGCTTTCGTTCAGCTTCTATGTCCGGCCCAACTGTAAGTGAAATTACTAGCCCAACAATCGCCCCCATTCTTAATGATGATCGGACTAGACATACGATTCGTCTGTAATCATTGAGAATACAAATCACACGGTACCCAACTACTTCACCACGCTCGAGGAGTCTTTTCCCCTCTGTATTTGCTTGAACTCCTTCAACTCTAATCTTGGCAGTCTTTGGAATCTCTCTTCTACTCCACGTCTATAGCATGGAAAATCTGGTCTTCGTCAACAAGAAGTACCTAAATGCTAATAACATCAGGGCTGGCGACTTGAGGAAGCATGACAAGGAGGATATTGAGAACTCGTATGGCTTTCCTGCTACTACCAAGATCCGGTATCCTCGTCGTTCGGAGAGGGTTGACTAGTGTTGCCCAGGCTGGGTCAATTTCTTTCAATACCCCTTCAAAAAGTTGGGGTTGCAGCATGCACCTTGTCGTTATGAGTAGTACTATTAATCCGTTTGTATTAAATCTCAAGTGTTACAATCACCCCCACTTATGAACGCAACGTCCTCGTTGCGCCCATAAATCAATCTCAATCAAATCCCAGAATCTTTCCTCCTACTAAGTGCCTGCCCGATATCCAACAAATCAGCGCACTGTCGCAGGGTTGCTCAAATAACACCTGTAACACCCCGGCCCCACAGGGCCCGAAGTAGTTACTTCTGACCTCTAGTACTGTCCTCACAAACCGTCACTAGCCTTTTACGCGTACTTTAACCTCACTCGTGCGTGCCCTGAGAAACTTCCCAGGGGTTCACCCATCCCAAGACTACTCCCGTGCAAGCACGCTTAACTTTAGAGTTCTTGACTAATGAGCTCCCTTAAAAGGAGATGCACCTTGTCGGTATAAGTAGTACTATTAATCCGTTTATATTAAATCTCAAGTGTTACAGTGCACCCTTGGGCTGAAGGTAGGGGTGTTCATTAATCGGGCTGGAACGGACTGGTAATAACTGATACGTTCGTAATTTCCATTTCTATGTTTATGTTTTTAATTAGTTTTGCTTGACTTTTACTTTGGAAATTACACACTTTTGGTGTAATAGATTAGATTGTTAAATTCTTGTAAATAGGTTAGATTAGATATATTCTGAGCTTAAGCAGGTTTTGGTCACTCAAAGTACAGTTGGTGAACCCAAAAAGTGAAGAGAAGGTGAAAAAGTTCAAAGACAAAAGAAGATCCTGAATTTTGGTCTATACTCGGTCGAGTATTAGCTATACTCGATCAGGTATTAGGTTGGAACTTCAAATCGGATTAGATCCGAAGACAAAGGAACATGCATGGAAGATTTTGGCCACGATTCTATGTCTATACCCGATCGGGTAGACCGACATACCCGATCGGGTATGCCTTTGAATTGCAAACGAAGATCGGTCGAGTATAGCCCGAATACCACTTTCTAAGCATACTCGACCGGGTATTCATATATACTCGATCGGGTATACACTTAGAAAATGGCCTGAAACCGGTCGAGTATGCCTCGGATCGGGTGTTACACACATACTCGATCGGGTACCATGTATATACCCGATCGAGTACCCGAATCCCATCCCAAAAACCTATAAATACACCTCCTTTCCTTCACAAAAAGATATATAATCCCTTTGTACATCTAAGCTCAGTATAGAATAGCTCTTTCTTTATATTTTTCATCATGTTTAGTCTCCAAATGAGGAGCTAAACTCTTCCATCTTGGTTTTGCTACTTTGAAGCTTAATGAATTTGTAAGTTGTGAGTTATTTTTCTTTAATCTTCTTCCTTGAATATTAATTCTTTCTTTCAAAATACTATCTCTATATCAAAGTTGGGGAGTGTTACTAAGATGACAATTAGTTAACATCTTGACATTGGTTATAGTAATAGTTATTTCTTCCTCTATGATAATATTGGAGAGTGTTACTAAGATGACAATTAGTTAACATCTTGATATTAATCATAGTAGGATTCATATATTTTAATATTCTTCCTTGAGTATTAATTAATTCCTATTCATATTTCATGTTAATATCTTAAACATTACTTAAAGTATCAACTAGTATTGTTTCTCATATTAATTATTACTAGAATCAATCGGTTAATACGCTTGTTATTAATCCGGTTCTTTCAACGGTAGTAAACTTGGAATATTAATGCATGCATCTCATGGTTAATATGCCAAGGGGAATTAATTATATTGATTAAACCAATAAACCGCTTGTGTTGAGGTTATCAATCTCAATCGTTTTCATCTTAAGTTTATTGCTACTATCAAGTTAATATACGGCGCTTGTTCTATATTGACTCGATAGTAAGTTTTATTAAGGAACGCATCTCGTTATTAATAACTACCCTCGATGAACTGGATATACTCCTCGATTGAGTATTCGAGAGGAAGATAGTTAAAGATATAACCGGGATCGACGAACATTTCATTAAGTGGATAAAAGCAAGACCAAGTCTTCATCTCATTGCATTAAACTCATATAGGTTGTTTATCTTAGTGTTGTTAAAACAAACAAATCTAAACCCCCCCTTTTGTTACTACTTTTATAAAAGAAAAGTATTCATTTCCCTGTGGATACGAACCTTACTGCACTATACTACGTATTTGTGTCGTATTGATTAATTATTTTGAGTGCACCTAACGACGAGTGCACGTCAATAACCCGGAAAAATACAGGTCCGAACCGGTGGCCCGTTAAATTACTTTTCCAAAAAATACTTTGTTTTTAGGACTTGTAACCGGTGGCCCAAGCTTGCATGCTGCTACACCGCCAAGTCGCCAAGCTTGCACCTCATTCTGTTTTTTGAAGTTGGTGCAGCAGTATGTTTTGTTTTTTCAAAACTGATTTTTCATTGTTTCATTTGGTATGATTAGAAACCAAAATCAGTTTGTTTTTTGTGGAGTACATTTTCTATAGGTGTGCATGGTGTAGTTTATATATTTGTCTTATACTCTGATATTCTATATGTGTAAGATATTTGTGTGGCGTAGTTTTGTACAGGTGTGCAGTTTGCTTTTATTTGTTTCTTAAGCTGCAGGACTACAAACTATAGTTCGTAGGTGTGCTGAGTGAACTACGGAAATAGGGATATGATGTAGTTTATATATTGTGGAAAACTAATTGTTAGTTTTGATGATTAAATATTTATATGCTAATATTGATAAATGAATCAAACAATCATTTTGCAGATCCACACATCGGATTATTGTTTGAAACAAAAGTCTATGATAATAGGGTTTTTTAAACCGAGTCAATTAGGGTCAAAACCGGACCGGACCGGAAAATTCAGGTCCGGGTCGGTCTGGACCGGTTAGTTTCAGGTCCATTCTTCGGTCCTTATAAAATTAAGATTCCGGTTCCGATCCTAACCGGTTCGGTCCGGTCCGGTTTTGGACCGGTGTACACCCCTAGCTGAAGGTGCCTTCTGATTTTGTCGCCTACGAGGAGCCTGAGGATCTGCTCGAGAGTGGCCTCAACGAACTGAACAAGTCTGCCATCTATTTTAATAAGGCTAGAGGAGCCTACGAGCGACATGGTCGCGACAGGGCCGTGCCATGGCCAAGCTGAAGGCGGAGGTCGACGGTCTGATCAAGAATGCCAAAGGTCGCGTTGCTCATCTTCAGGAGAAAGCAGATACGGCTGATAAGATGGCCCAATAGAGTGCCTCCCCGAAGGAGAAACTCAAGAAACAGAATGAAGAGATGTGAATGCTCCGTGCTTAATTGGCGGCTGGTGAGAATGCCGACGTGATAGTTCGTAAGGTTGGAGCTGATGGGGCAGTCCTTGCCTATGAGGTCGACATATATAAGTACAAGGCCACTCGTTCGGTCGAGTTCCAGAGGTCTAACGCTTTCCGGGACACTCTGCGAGTTGTCGCTCAGAAGTTCCTGCTTCGATTCGTTGGGGAACACTTGGAGCAGAACAAGGAGCCCTACCTGGCCGGTATCGAATTGCTCAAGGGTTCTCCTGCAGGCCGGCAGTTCCTCGAAGATTGAGCCGACGATACCTTTGCCAAAGGCATGGTCTGCCTCGCCCAGGAGACCTCCCGGTCTTTGAACGTCACTTCCCCGCTCCCTTCAATCATGATGCCATTGGTTTTGATTCATTTTTTGTTGAAGCTCATCAAAGAGAAACAAAATGCATCATCAAAGGACACCATACCGGGTGGCGATCATGCCTGAAATATTTTTCCTCTTGTTATTTGTATTTGTATCATGTGTTGTGCTTTCCCGCCCAATAGAGTTGAAGAATAAAAATCATTCTTTCACTTCCAATTTTGTTATTCATTTTAACCGTTCGTTCCATGACCTAGTCAACGAGTCCTCAGCTCGGCCCATGAGGGCGAACAACATCAAAACCCGCGTGTTTTCGTCCAACGACCTAGTCAGCAAGTCCTCAGCTTGTCCCACATGAACGAACTACATCGGGCACTTGGTGATTCGACCAAAGACTGGACCACTCCTCGTCCACGGTCAACGAATAGATCCGGAGCCCCCAAGTTTTCGTCCAATGACCTAGTCAACAAGTCCTCAGCTCGTCCCACATGGACGGACTGCATCGGGCACCTGGTGATTCGACCAAGGACTGGACCACTCCTCGTCCACGATCAACGAACAGATCCGGAGTCCCTAAGTTTTCGTCCAACAACCTAGTGAACAAAGTCATCAGCTCGTCCCACATGGACGAACTGCGTCAGGCACTTGGTGGTTCAACCAAGGACTGGACCACTCCTCATCGACGATTGACGACCGGATCCAGAGCCCCCTAGTTTTTATCCAACGACCTAGTCAGCAAGTCCTCAGCTCATCCCACAGGGACGAACTGCATCGGGAACTTGGTGATTTGACTAAGAACTTGGTGATTTGACTAAGGGGGGACATAGCCCCCAACTTCCGGGAGTTATGTCCCCCCTTTTTTGTTTTCTTTTGGGAGTGAATTTGGCCAACGACCATTATTGGTAAAATTTCTTCAGGTGTTCTACATTTCATACCCCCGCTCCGCATCTTTCTGTAGTTTGTAGGGCGAACGTCCAGTTTGCAAATTTTCTCCACACTCGGTACGGGTCTTCCCAATTTTTTGCCATTTTACCACCCATGAGCGGTTTGATCTTTTCTCGCTTCCTCAACACTATATCTCCGACTTCGATGACCCTGATTTTTACCGCTTTGTTGAAGTAGCGCTGGGTGGCCCAGTGATATTCTTCCATCCAACGAGCGGCGAGGTCTCTCCGTTCCTCTATGAAGTGGAGTTCCGCACGCAGAGTTGCCTCATTTTGTTTGGGTTGATAATGCGTCATTATGTGAGTCGGCAAGAGCACCTCGGTAGGAACCTTGGTTTGGAAACCGTACACCAATGTGAAGGGAGTTTCCCCGGTGGCCGTCCTCAGAGTTGTTCGGTACGTCCACAAGACGTAGTTCAGCTGTTCTGGCTAGAAGGAGGCACAATCTTCCAGTTTCTTTTTTATACCGTCCATGATGGTTCGGTTTATGTTCTCCACCTGACCGTTTGCCTGAAGGTATGCCACCGAGGCCTTAGAGTGCCTGATTCCCCATTTGGCCAGGAAATCTTCAAAGCCCTTTGCCGACAAACTGCCGACCGTTGTCTGTGATGATCTGTTCCCGGATTCCGAAGCGACACACGATGTTCTGTCAGACGAAACGTTGGCATTGATATTCTGAAGCGCCCGATCGGGGCATGCTCCGGGTGTTACACTAGTTATACTCTATTTCTTATGTAGTGGAGTATTACGTATTTCTTACATAAGTACATAGGGGGTTTTACTTTTCTCTTTAGCATTGGGATATTTGCTTGGATTCTGGCTTTGCCTCCTTTATTTGTAACATTTTGCTTATTAATATGGAGTAATAATTTAGTAAATATTATCCGACATTCTCTCTACTAATTTTGTTAGTTTGCATATCAGGTTTAATATATATATATATATATATATATATATATATATATATATATAGGTTTCTTCACCATCACATGAATTTTTTATTTCAATTATATTGGTTAAATAGATTTTTAATAAAATGGATTGTAAAATAAGACATACGAAGAGATGTCGATTCCTCGGGAGAAGAGCAAAATATGAAGGTGATTAATTAGTTAGGATTCCAAGCTGTTATTGATCGGGTTCGCTACCGTATGCGGCGTCATTCCATGGTCGTAGCAAGTAGCTTACCTTGCTTGAGACTTTTCCTTTCCTATTTTGTGCCCCTCCACGAACCCGGCTGGTTCCGCGATTGACTTTACTATTTATCACTTCAATAAACTCAAAATAGTCGAAGAGTTCCCTCAGTCCCTGGTCAGATAAAAAAAATCACCCTAAAAAGAGCAAAAGTTTTCGCTGAACGTGCGGGGGATTTGAGGCAAATAACGGCCATAAGCACTCCAAACCCCACTAACACAAACAAACAAAAAACATAGTGAAAAGTCTAAAAAACATATGTAAAGCTGAAAAGAAAACGGAGCAATAAACCGCATGCGGCCAAATCCAAACTTGAAACGGCTTTTCCCAAAGCCTAACCACACGATCCCTCTATGCCGGGGTTCAAGAGGGGGGCGAACTGGCAATACTACATCTTCTTCCTTGCTCTTCTCCTTGTACATCACGTTCTCCTTGAAATCGCATACACCGCTCTGAAGTAGACTTGCACCAGACGAAAGCTTCGCATCAGGAATCATAAGAACACTTGTCACCACTGCTCCAAAATGTAACACCCCCAAATTTATACCCAAAATTGATGCTAATTATAGCAGGTGTAGAAAGAATTTCCCCAAATATTTAATTCAAAAGAGTTTAAATTGCAGCAGAAGAATAATACTCAATGGGTGTTACCGCCACATTCGGTTCTCGCATAACCGAATGCACAGGCTAAACCATCATCCAAAATAATCCAAGTATTTAAGTACTGAAAATTTCAAAAATAATTTAAATGTCTAAATGTTCTCAAACTGAAATAAACAATAACTAGGTGATTATAAATACTAAACTACGTGATCTAATGCAGCTCTCATCATCAAGCATAACCTTCATCACCTGCACCAGTAAAGTGTAGAAAACAAAACAAAGAAAAGGAAATAAAATTAGCTTTTTAGCTAAGTAAGACCCACCCAACCCCGTAAAATAATATAGTTTGAGAAAATAGATTTTTATAAATAATGTAATCTCGAAAATCCACATACTTCCAAAAATACATTTTTTATTCAAAATAATCTTTTACGCTTCAAATAACCTTTAGATTTTAAAATGGATTTTATAAGCTCTAAATAAATTAATCACCATATAGGAGAAAAGTACCATCTTCAAAATTATATAAAACTTAGTTAAACATTTGTAATCAAAATCTTTATGTAATAGTCGTTCATCAAAACCTCTTTTCCTTCTTGTTCTAAATCATCAAAGTAGTGACATATTTCTTTTAACATTTATAGTTCCAAAATAATTTGCACCACTCGAAAATACTTTTGCAGTTAAAGTAATAAATCTAAATTTTAAATAATCCACCTCTCCATGTAAGACCAAAATATATCTACCCAAAAATAACATTTTTAGTTAAAATAGCAATTAGAAGATTTAAGTAATTACAAATAATCACGTCTCTGCACAAAAGTAAAATAGCAATATCACAATACCACATTTTTTTAATCCGATAGACAAATCACCAAAATCAGTGGGGCAAACTTCGGGGAACGTTTGCCGGATATTATAACAAATCAAAACGTGATACAAAGCGAGGGGGACCAAACTGAAACCTCAACGTTTGAGAGTACAAAGTACGAAAATTAAAAAATATAGGGGATGGAATCCTGATCCAACTTTAGTGCACCTTGCAGGCCCATCGGAATTCTATCACCCTTCTTCCAAGGAAAGGCCCGGGTCTGACCCAACAGACCAACCCTTTGTGCTTGTTCCGGAATATAAGAGCGGCCCACCCACTTCGGGCCCACCTTGAATTGACCCGGCTCTAGAAATTTCAGATAGGATACATCGATGATCAAATTAGGAAATCCCAGCGCTTCAGCCCAGGTGACTGCTTTTTGAAGCACCGCTTCCTCTACCACTGCCGATCCATTCAATGGAAAACCAAGCGCTGCAACCATAGCTCCATCGTGATCGCGCAGTAAGAAACCAGCCGCCGACTTACCAAACTGTCTGAAAACACTCCAATTCAACTTTACTTGATTACAAGCAGGCTTAATCCAAACAAAGACTTGCGGCCTTCTCCTTCCGAAGTTCGAAGGTAAGAGCCCTAACTCCCTAAGTTTGTCTCCTCCCTTGATATTACTGTTAGCTGCACTCCAATTTAACATGAACTTTCGAATTTGATGAGTGATATTATCCCCACTTGTAGTGGAATCATTGAAAACCGAATCCCAATAAGACTTCCAGAGGTGCCACGCAATAGCTCCAGGTAAAATGGCAGCGTATACTGAATCCATAGATTTTCCAGAAACACCAATCCACCATTGCATAATCTTAAGTTTAACTGTGGAAGCCCTACCTTTGTCCATTTGCCAGATATTGTCAAAATAGCTCCATATGTACCGTGCTACCTGACATTGAAGCAATATATGGTCCTGAGAAACACTGTCCTTCTTGCACCATGGACAAACTGAAGGATAAACAGCTGCAAATGAGGCCAATTGCTCCGGAAATGGTAGTCCCCTGTGCCGCAGTCTCCATAAGAAAACCTTTACTTTTGGCAATTGTTTGGAATGCCATATGTTAGTTGTAGATAAAGTCCTCCCTCTTTGGGGCCAAAGAGAGTTGTAAGCTGAAAGTGTTGTAGAGATACCATCTGATGTATGCTTCCAGACCAGAGACTGAGAGCCCCTGACCACCTTCTTGTCCATTTCATCATTAACTAGACAAACTCTTCTCCGAGTTGGAGAATCATGCCCTTTGACCTGCCCCGGGGCTCTCTGACCATATTTACTCTTCATAAGCCCAGCCCACAGTGCACCTCCCTTATGAAACTCCCACCAAAGCTTCATTGAAGCCACAGCCACCTTCTGAGAATCCCCCAAAGACATCAGGCCCACTCCGCCATGTTCAATGGGCTTGCATAAGTGCTTAAAGCTGATCCAGTGGTGTTTTTTCTTACTTGTAACTCTGCCCCAGAAAAAATCTTCCACTTTCTTCTTTATTATATTTTGCACTGTCTTAGGAATGTTTGTAACTGCCAACACATGTAGAGGAATAGAATTAAGCACATGCTTAGTTAGAACCAACATGCCCCCTTGTGATAGCCACTTCTTATTCCAAGAAGACAACTTGTTGTCAAAGGACTCTATCAGTTCCTTGCAATGCTCAATGCGTGTGATACCCTTATGCAACTGTACCCCTAGGTACTTAAAAGGCAGCTTAGAAGCCTTAATGCCCATAAGATCTTTCAGTTGTAGAGCTCTGGATGTGGTAATATGTTGGCCTGCCACAAAACATGATTTTTCTTTGTTCACCAGTTGGCCTGTAGCTTGCTGATAAACTTCTAGGAATTTATTGAAATTAGAAACATATTTAGAAGACCCATTTAGAAAATTATAAGATCGTCTGCAAATGCTAGATGAGAAATATGCAATCCCCTTCCCAGATTATAAGGTTCTATGTAGCCCAAATCTATTAACCTGTTAATGCCCCTCGAGAAAGCTTCTGACATAATGATGAAAAGTAAAGGGGACAACAGATCACCTTGTTTGACTCCCCTATATGTTGGGAAGTAACCATAGGGTATACCATTCACCATGATAGAGATAAAGGTGGACCTGAGGTTGCCCATGATAATGCTTTGAATGTGCTGACTGAAACCAAATTGCTCCAAAATAGCCTGTAGGAACCCCCAAGACACCCTATCAAATGCCTTGGCCATGTCTAGTTTAACAACAATATTATAAGCCCTTACTTTTTTGTCCAGATTGTGTAGTAGTTCCATGGCAATAAGAACTTGGTTTTTTATTTCCCTTCCCTGCATAAATCCAGACTGTTCGCTCGAGATGACTTTAGGCAGAATCTTTCCCATTCTACTAACCAAAATTCTGGTGTTGATCTTACTAACAAATGTAGAAAGACAAATTGGCCTAAAGTCCCCAAAAGAAGTAGGTGATTTCTTTTTAGGAATCACTATCATATTAACACTTCCTATTCCCTTAGGGATAGGAAAGCCCATAAAGAATTCTTGAAATGCTAATGTGACATCTTTCTTTATAATCTCCCAACAGTTCCTAACTTCCTATAGAACATGCCTCCAAAGCCATCAGGTCCAGGAGCTGCATCCTGATTTAAACTCCAGACTGCTTCTTTAACCTCTTCCTCACCTGGCAATACACTGAGGCAGGAATTATCCTCTTCAGTAAGGACTCTAGGAATATTCTGAAGTAGCAGGTCCTGGGAACTCGTTTCCTCCGCACTATAAAGATCTTTATAAAATGCAATTGCCTCCTCCCCAATCTGCCTTTTATCAAAGCACCATTCTCCCCTGGAGTTCTTAATAGGAGTGATGTGTTGCTGCCTTCTTTTCTCTAACTCTTTCATGGGAAAAAGGCGAATTAGTATCCCCCTCCTTGAACCATTTAGCATTTGCCTTCTGTCTCCAGTACAACTCATTCTGTTTAACTCGCAAAAGCAGTTCAGCTTGTGCTTTGAAGCATAAAGACCGGTTTTCCTCAGAGTTGATATCTTCAAAATTCTTCTCAACTTCTAGGGCTAGGATTTCCAGTCTAGTAATCTCCTTGAAAATATCCTCAAATACTTCGTTGTTCCAAACCTTAGGATCCCCTTTCAATCTTCTTAATTTATCCATAAGCCCTCTCATCCCTCCCATGATTGGATACTTATTCCACTTCTCCTTAACCCATGGAATGAAACCTCCATGTGTAAACCACATATTTTGGAAGCGGAATTGCTTCGGACCTCCATTATTCTCCTTTTCGCAGATTAGAAGGATCGAGCAATGATCTGAGGGGTTTTTACTCAAATGTTGAGTACAAACTGCCCCAAAGCTAAAGACAAAACCTTGATTCCCAACATACCTATCAAGCTTTTCCCAAACTCTTCCATTTGACCGAACCCCCGTCCAAGTATAGGAAGATCCCAGCGTAGGTAAGCTCACAAGATCACAAGAATCCAAACAAATCCCGAAAATCCAGTATATCGTTAAAAAAGGGCTAGAAGTCCCTTTATATTCCGATATAGAAGCCACCACATTAAAATCTCCACCTAATAGCCAGTCCGATCTATCCTGCACTACAAAGGTATTCATGCCCTCCCATAATCTGGCTCTGTCTCTTTTAGTGTGAAGACCGTAAACCGGTGAGAAAGTAAAACAATAATTTCTAGGTATGTATTTTACTTTCATCACCAAGAATCGATCACACTCACGAATAGCATCAATATCAAACACCTCTGAGTTCCACATCACCCAAATTTTATTAGAAGAAGCCATAAATAAATTGGAGAAACCCAAACTATGCATGAAGAAATCCCCTCTATTTTGATGAACTATAGGTTCGATAATAGAAATTAAATCTACAGAATTGTGCCTAACAATTTCATGTAACCTTGGGCACGAAGAAGCAAGGCCACACAAATTCCATGTGAGTATCTTCATAGAGAAACATTCAAGGATGATCCCGCATTGTTCCTCTTAGCCGCTAGCCTAGTAGTGACCGATAGAGGAGGAGCCTCCTTGGTTAACTTTCTCAAAACAACTCCCAACAATTCTGCCTGTTCCTTCTCAATTAGACTGACCACTACTACAAATGTGAGATATCACGTCGGGCGTATCACGTCGGTTATTGGGAAATCGTCGTGTTAACATATGACAATTGTTTTAACGTCAGTTATTTTGAAAAACAGACGTAATTGTTTACTTCAAAAAACGCCAACTAACCTTCTATCGACGGTTTACTTGTTCTTCGACGTAATAAGCACGGGTGTTTATTAATAATACGGGGCGGTAAAAACACTCTTAATTAATACGGAGTACTCCATACGATACGAAAGTCCTGAGCTATCCACGCCGCTTAGGTTCTCGTCTCATCGCAACGACGAAGCCGTCGATTCCTGCCCTCTCGAAGACGAAGCCGCCGATCCCTGCCCTCTCGAAGATGAAGCCATCGATCTCTGTCCTCTCGAAGACAAAGCCGTCGATCCCTGTCCTCTCGAAGATGAAGCCGTCGATCCCTGCCCTCTCGAAGACGAAGCCGTCGATCCCTGCCCTCTCAAAGACGAGGCCGCCTATTCCATCAGGAATCCTTGGTCGAACCGAGGAAAGGTGCGTATCAGAAATCCCACGATTCAGTGGCCCTACACAGGTATCTATTCGCACCTACCTCTTCTATCAATTCCTTCCTCTTTGTCGCACAGTTCTTTCTGGGATGCATCTATTTTTTTCGGCCTTTCAAATCCTTTAATTTGCAGCACCCGTTCCTTGAAGCTTTGGTTAAGCACAGGTTACACATTGTAGAAGAAGCAGAGAGCATCAACAACCTTGACCTTCGGGTTTCATATGAATAAACTTTCAGTTTTACTCCTGATTTGAAATCCAAAAATTCTAATATCTAAAATTTAGGGTTTGTTTGAATACTGTGAAATTGTTATTCGAATTTGACACTTTTTTGTGCTGATAGTAAGTTTTCAAATTTGAATACTTGTGGTTTGTAAATTTATTGGAATATATTGGGTACTAGTACAAAAGGTAGTTTTTGTAATACACGCAAAGTGTTGCAAAACTATTATTTTAGCAGGAAGCTCTCTGTGTCTTGATTTTTTTGCGCTGTTGGACTAGTTTCTTACTGTTTGCTACTGGCTTTCTATCTTCATTATTTGAGCATCTAAATGAAAAAATTCTTTCTGGGATGCTGTAAATTATATTTTCCATTTCAATTTTAGATATTATTTTATTATATTTAATTAAGTGTTGATTAGGGGTACGGGGTATTTCTGGATGTTTTGGGTTAAGTGAATATAGCCATTTGTTGGGGATATTATGCTTTGAGAATTCTCTGGTTGAAGAAATCTGGCTGCTGGCCTGCCGTTTAGCAGATCCAGTTGGTTTTCAATAGAGGATGCGATTCTGCTTAATTTCTTTGATGGATATTTAGGTTTTTAGGCTAATGGATTCTTGCTAGGTAATAATTAATCAATACATCATCCATCAAGAAATAAACGTCCTACTTTCCGTTATGGGTTGTCTCACTCATCATTTCTTTTTAAAGCTCTATGTGTCTTGAAGTTTTAAGGAACCATAATTCAAAATAAGGTAACACAAGTCTTCTGCTTGTAGATTTGCAGCACCAATAACAGATAAGGTAACTGCTACGTTATCCGCGATCAGATCAAAAACCATGGTTTTAATGTTTTCCTTATTCGCAATTCCAGCCTGCTTTCGATGTTTAAAAACGCATCGCTGGTACGCTTTCACGCTTTTGGATTACCCTCTTAGATTTGATGTAGTTTTTGTAATGCTTAACCTTAGTTTGTAAAGGCATTTTCGTTGGTACAAAAATGTAGCAAAATATAGACAAGATGTAGCATAAAAAGATAGAGTAAATGCTTAACCTTAGTTTGTAAAGGAAAACCATTTGGAAACATCTCTTTCAGCAAAATACCTAAGTCAAAACTTACTTATTCTTTTTACAAGCATACAAAGATAGAACCAGCTGTCAAAAAAATCATAATACTTAGTATTTAGTTAACTCACAACTTCTGTGAAGGAATATCATAATAAATGCTAATATAGAAATGTATGTATACCAACATTTTACAAAACAGGACTAGTGGAGGACATTGTAATAATTGTTATCGTTACTACTACTACTACTATTGCTTTTGCTTTTCTGATTTCCAATGGAGAAAGGTGAGAAAAAAAATACAGAGCAACGACTAAAATTGAGTGCTGTTGTGCAGAGACTATGAAAGCCAATGTGTTATACAGTTAGTGTGAATTGAACTGTTTATGCTCATAATGTGATTTCAGTCATATCTTTTTTATAAAATTATACATGCTTTATTATAATGACTCAAGGTATTTTCATTCGTTCTTTCTTCTAGTATGATGGAGACGTGAAGAGCGAACAATTAATAAATTATTAAAATAGAGCAGAAAGATTATAATCACCAGAGAAGCAAATGGTGTGTGAGAAGCTGAAATCTTCAAAGAGTTGTGCTTCTTGAGGTATGTTCTGGCAGAAGGAGAACATAGATCATTGTCAGCATACCTTTCTTTGTTTTTCAATTTCCAGATATGAGTTGAGCTGGAGAGGTCTTTATGTATTGTTTTTCAATTTCAATTGCTATTCAAAGGTGGCCACCCTTTCTTCTATAATGATGTAAAACCCGTACTTATGGGTAATTCTAAGAATCTGTATCACCTTATGCCTAAATTGGTAGAATTTGAAGATTTATTCAAGTGAACAATTGTAATATGTGATGCAATTGTAATCACCCCTCACTCCCATGTGTTTTCTTTCGAACTGAATGTTTATTTAACAGCTGAAATTTACACAGGTTGAACCCATAAGAAACTTCTTTGCTACTTTGTTTGTTGCTAGTGTCGGGATGCTTATACATGTTCATTTCGTGTGGAACCATGTTGATGCTAGTGTCTGGTATGAAGCATTCTCTTAGTTTGATCCATTGCTTTTAAACTATTCTGGTAGCCTAGTTTTAAACAATGCCCAACTCTTCAGGTGACTACTCCATTCCTTTTGAAGCTAGCTAATACCTATTGTGGTGCATCTCGATGTGCTACTTAGGTGATTTACACCAGCCAGAATGAGGTAAAATAATACACTTTTATTGACTTTCTAAAAAATGAAACCCTTTATACTCAAAAATGTGTTTTTATGTAAACACACTTCTCTGATTTTCAGTTGGGCCTCCAGTTAGAGAACGTTAAACCGAGGATTGCCTTCATATCAGCGAGAAATTGGATTTGGATTGCCTTCATATCGGAGAGAAATTGGATTAAGTTATCCACGACATGACTCAATATGGCTCTATGTCTTGCTTATCTTCTTCTAACTTTTTTAATGTGTTAACTTGTTAGCTGGATGTACATATACATGTTTCACCATCTCTAAAATTGGGTAGTGTTTTAATTATAATAATCTCCTGTGGTTGCGTGTGTTTATATACTCTTTTATGTTGATGCAGTTATTGTAATTTAAATATATGAGGGGATGAAAACTGGTACTTGAAGCTCTTGTGCTATGCAATTTTTAAAAGCGTGTATGCATATATTACTAGGGAATACATATAACGTCGGTAATCTATCTAGCCGACGTTGTATGTATTATTTTTTTAAAAAAAATGGACTTATTACGACGGTTATTTAACGAAATTGACGTTGTATATATATATTAAAAACACTTTTGACGTCGGTTTTTTGTAAGAACTGATGTGGTAGATTTATTTTATTTTTCGAAAAATACACTTTTGACGTCGGTTTTGTGTAAGAGCTGACGTGGTATATTATTATTTTTTTCGAAAATACACCTTTCACATCGGTTTTAGAACCGATGTAAAATGTTTATACCTATAAGTCTATAACGTCTCCTACTTACACGTTACATACAAAACCGACATGAAAAGATCAAAATAACTGACGTGAAAAGCCCATTCTCTAGTAGTGAACATTTCTGCTGAGTTCTCTGCATACCTCCTTCCACGCATCTTTGGTGAGCTCCTCCATAGTTAAATTGTCATCCTCTGACACAAAACCTTCTTTGTCAACCACCCTCCTATCCTCCCCTGGTTGGAGATTCCCTTCCTCAAAAGAGATGAGTTTAGTAACATCGGTCGCTTTGCTAACTTCCTCATGCATTACCTCCTGTATTTGTTCACTCGGCTTCATAGTTTGCAACTCCACCTCCTTCGAGATTAGTTCCATATCCGGCGAAGGTGGCTCACTGGCTATTGCTAGCTCTCCATTTGACAACTCCACAATGTCCTCCGAGCTCTCCTTATTCTCCCCATTAGTTATTTGATTTATTTGGTTCTCGACCGCTTCCTTACTCAACTCATTCTGTTTTGACGATTCCGCCTTCTCTCCTTCAATCACCACTTTTTCTTTTCCTTTATTCTTCCGTGTAACTTGGATCCACTTATCTGGAGCTGGTTTGTCTGCATGGACTCTCTCCACTACCCCTTTGGCTCCCATACTTTCTTTCCCCTGAATTGAGAGATCCGGTCCTCCTTTACCAAGCCTCATCTTCGAAATGCCATACTCGTCTTTGTTATGCCACAACCTATTACACTTAATACAGTATTTCGGTAGATCTTCATATGTTACCGACTGTACTAACTCTTTCCTGCCATTGATAATCAACACCTTATTTGTAATTTCTTGAAGCAATTAATCCAATTCCACACAAACTTTGGCCATGGATGGCCGAGAAAGGTTAGTTGTTGCTGCATCCACTTTTAATGGCTTGCCTACCATCCCCGCGATTGAAAACAGCACCCTCTTGTCATGCAAATGGAGAGGTAATCCCTCAAAAGTGATCCAAACTGGTACTATGGGAGATTCAACATTCGGTCGGAAGCCCGGTGTCCATCTCGAGACCCTCATCCTAAACCCACGGATACTCCAGGTTTGTCTCAGCCAGCATCTTTGAAAATCCTCCTCCGATCCAAACTTGATCAAGATAGTTGATCAAGTAATCCCAGAGAAAGAGGTCCGCTAAAAGCCAATTTTTTCGAATTCCTGCCTCACCATAGCCATTGTAGGTCTGCCCCTAACAAAAGAACCAACAAGTGCATACTTGTGTTGTGCCGCCAATTCAGAAACCTCCTCTTCTGAAAACATGACTGCCGGCATGCCCCTGTGACGAAACGGTTCTTTCAAAGCAAATTCCTTGTTTGCCGCAAGAACCTCAACAAAGGAACGAGACGGCGCTCTGATAAACCCAGAATACTAACAATCAAACAATCTAAGTAGTTATAAAGAAGCAGATAGAAAGATATCGAGAAGATTAACCGAATCTGGTATATCGTATGAAACCCCGCTGCTCTCCCTAGAGAAGGAGAGCAGCGACAAACCCTAATCTCTCTATCTTTACGCCTCTATGCTCTCTAAGCCTCGAACGTTAGTCAGGGTTCCCGTAAGTTAGCCTCCTTTTATAGGAGAAGTTGGCTAACTTACGAGTTACAAGGAAGCTAACGGGCTGATACACATTTGTGGCCCGTATTACACGTTTAATTAATAACTACACAAATACAGAGATATTTAATTAGATTGGACACCATAAAATATTCCTAACAATCTCCCCCTTGGTGTTCAATCGTGTTCAATTAGCATTGCAGTGCAAATATCTTTGTCTTTGTTGTTATTCAGCTTCCTTTGTCTTTGAACTTGACTTCTTGAGAAGGCTTTATGAAGAAATCCTTGCAATCTTCCCTTTGATGTCTTCTTGGCAATTTGATATTTGATGTCGGGGGTTGAGGAATCTTTTGCTTGTAATCCTTGCCTTCAAGAAGTAGCTCTTGATCAGCTTGAATGAATTCCGGTGGCGCCTCTAGAATGATGGTTCTAATGGTTTCCAGGCGCGCACGGGATTCATCTTCAGTACGCGAGTATCTGACCTTTGTCTCCTCCATAATGTAGTCTTTTTGACTATTTGAAATGAACTCTTTTGAGGAGAGCCAGTCGGTTGCATAGCGGAAAATGATGATTGACTTATGAGCGTAGCTGACCATTTGATGTGAAGCTGAATTTGTAGTTGATGCTTTGAGAGATTAGAGAGTCGTCGTTTTTTGTGTTGGAGGAGAAGTGTCCAAGAATGATTTTTAGAGTAAACGGCATGCGGACCACTCTCCCCCTCATGACGATCCGATGAATCGGGGCGTCATGCCTTTATTCTGGGAAAAAAATAGGAAAAATAAAAAGGTAAACACCGGAGACACCATGGTGTTCCATTATCACAATATCAATGTAAACACTGACGTGTGGCCTGTATAAAAATGATAGAAGCATTAAAGCTCTAACAGGACTTCCAACCAGTCATTGTGAGGCATCTAAAGTAGATGTCACTCTGGCTGTTATGGCATGATCATAACGATCAGCAAAGATAACATAACCTCTCGGGGTCGTGATGACGCCCGTTATCATCACTATAGAGATAAACTCTGAAGCGATGGCCTGAACATGTTGGTGAATTCCGTGTCGCAACAGCAGGACTTCCTTCTAATCATTGGTCTTCATCTATAGTAGTTGATCCCTATGGAAGTTCTCACGGGTCATGAAGACCTGCAACTGACTCTAAAAAGTGTCTGTGTCCTAGAAAATTCAAAACATATGGGAGTGAGATTACTAGACACGACGTGATCAATGAATGTTCAGTGGCGTGGGGCTGTGGGCCACTGTAGTCAGTATGAGTCGCCTCAGAAGGAGACGGTGATTAGAGATGAGGTTCCCCGTGAAATATGATTAAACACATGTCTGTTGGGAGACAGGTGAGTGGTCTTAGGTAGGGTTGTGCATGCGCCGTTTGGACAAAATGCAACGACTTCTACCCGGGATCTGAATAAATTCAGTCCTGAACTTATGGGGATTGTCCAGAGTATTTGAGTGATTGGGGGTAATTTTCTCAATTGATAGCACAATAGAGGTAGCAGATTTGACAGTGATTATTGTTCTCTTGCTCACTTGAGCTTTCTGCTTCCTCACTCTCATAGTGATCACTCAGCTACTCACTCTCGGCATTGTCCCTTGGGTAGGCTTAGTTGGGTTTACTAAGCCATTGAGACTTATCTCTCATTTCTCTTTGCTCTTTTCTCTTCGTGCTCCCCCTCAATTGGAGCATTCAGTAGGATGCCTTTCATGATGATTGGCACTTGGGAGGAGAACTTTGAAAACTCCCCCTTAAAATCCGCATCCTTGAGAGAATCCTTGCATTTTACATTGTCTAGCACCAGGAGAAGAAAAATGAAACTCCTCCTCAAAAGCTACAAGTTGTGTTGTTTCTACCCGGGGAGTAAAGTAGAAAACTCCCCCTTGGAATGTGCTTTCTTCGTTGTTTGGCTCCAGGAGGAGTGAAAAAGAAACACTCCCCCTCAGAATAAGCACATGTTGTTTGTTCTTGGCGTGTGCCGGTGTTGAAGTGTGCATTTCTTGATTTTCTGCTCAGTAGAGAGTATACACGCCAGTACTCTCCCTCATAATGTGCACCAGTTGATTGCTCGCAGCTCGTCTTTATACCCGCCATGTGTGTGGAGCAATCGGGTCAGTTACCACACATGACAGACCTTCAACACATATTAAGTATGTGTCGGTACCCACCTCCATATGGGTCCTTCCTTGTCACCACTGAAAAACCGTTTCAATTTCTGTTTGATTTGTGATCCTAGGCTAGCTGATTGAGAAGAGTCTAACATTCTTAATTTCTCAGCTTCAGCCTTAGGAACCCATTGTAATTTGATCTTTGGAGCAGGAGAGGTTTCACTAGCAGTGAGTGAATGTTCAGACAGATAGTCTTTTAAGATTGTTTCTTGAGAGAGTCTTCTCAAATGTCTGAGTGAGTAAACTTTGAGGGGATACTTTAAACATGGTAATTGATACTCCCCCTCAACATTTACTTTAGCGGAAGCTGATTTCTTCGGACATTTCTGAACATTCCTCTTCTTATCTTGGTTGGAGGAGACATCAGATTCAGAGCAACAAGTTTTTACTTGCTTAACACAGTTCAGAGTAGAAGAGCTTGAGCAGTTATTCTTAAGAAATGTCTTCTTTTTGGCATAGAAGAGAGCACTTGAACACCAGTTCCTACTCCTTAGACGAGATTCTTCTTCCTTCTTTCTTCTTCTTAACTTGTCCTCTATCCATTCTCCTTTCCACTCTCCTCTTCACAGGGGCCTTTGTCGGTGAAGGTGAGTCAGAGTGAGAAGTGGAAGTTTCAGGATCATTTGTAGATTTTTCAGAATAGTTCTCAGAAGACGGAGGAGAAGGATAAGCACAATTTTCAGATGATGGAGGAGAAGGAGATTGTGAGCCTGTGCTTGATTGAGAGGATGTTTGGAGCAAAGATATTTCATTCAAGAGCTGTTCTCTTTCCAGTTCAAAAGCTTGTTTTTCTTTATCAAAAGCTTCTTTCAATTCAGCAAACTTTCTCACAAGGGGTGGAATGTATGCTGGTTTGGCTACAGACTCTGAAGTTGAAGGTTCCTCTTGATCTTGCACAGTCTCTTTTGCAGGGTAAAAGGTTGGAATCTCTTCAGGAGGAGTCAACGGGGGTTCTTTTGTTTCATAGCTCTCGTTCAAGGAAACATAATCAAAAGAAATTTATGTTCCGAGATTAGCTCTCTTGGCATCTTCTTCATCATTCGTTTCTTTAACACTGAGGAAAGACATCAACTTAGTCAGTCCAAGACCCATATAATTGATTCATACAGTTGAGCACAGTTCACCTTCTTCAAATTACATGGGTTAGACAGACCGAGTCCTTCTTTAGAATTATAGAAACGGGTGTCTTTGGGTTGGTTCAAAAAGATCGTTTGACCAGTCTGCCTCTTTGTAGCAAGTAAGTCTTCAAGATCTTTGATCTTGCGGTAAAGGGCACTTCTTTTATTTTGAAGAAAATCGTTATCAGCTTTTGTTGTGCTTAGCTCTATCTGGGTCTGATTCAACTCATTTGTTAAATCAACTATTTTCAGAGTCAACTTCTATGTTTTCAAAGTTATTTTATTAACCTCTTCTTTGGAATTGTCCAATTGTATACTCAATGAGGTGGACTTATCCAGCTGCTTCAGTAGGACTTTGTGATTATTTGCTAATCTCTCTTCCAATTCCTTGATAATTTTGTCCTTATCTTTTGAAGAATGAGTTTGACAAATACATGAACAAGGAGATATAGCGTCCATTGCCGTTGATTGTTGAATGTTGACCGTAGACGTGAGGTTGATTGAAGTTTCTGCAATTTTCTGGACCTTGAAATGTGGTTTGGACCTTGAGAAAAAAAGAGTCTTAACCTTGAGATTTTTTTAATTAACTAATTAATAATTAATTAATTAATTAATTTTTTTTAATCTCAAGGTTGACTCTTGGAAGCTTTGATTGTAAGGTTGACCTTTGGTGTTGAAGATTTGAGCTTAAAAGTTGAAATGGGCTCAAAAATAGCTCTTGAAGTTGGAGTTTTTTTAAAAAATGTACTTATCCAAGTGTGGGGAGAAAAGGAATCTTTTAAGCAATCAGACACCTAAACTCCTTGGGAACTTTTGAGCCTATATATAAGAACCACTCCTTCCTTAGTAGTAAATGGTGAAGGAGAAGAGGGGAGCTCTCACGCACATGAGATTTCGGGCTTTCAGTTCAAAATCGAAAAATCGCACCCCCCTGCGCGGGTGACCTGCGGACACGAATGTTGCAGAATTCAGTGAGTCGCAAAAGACAATTTTGCCCCTCTCGCACCTGGACCTCGAGTTTAAACAAACTCGCACAATCATTATTAAGGATAGTATTGACGTGTATACTCTCCACCGAGCTGAAAATCAAGTGTTCCACATGCTGTTTAACTCTCAAAAATCATTCTCGGACACTTCTCTCCTCCAACACTCTCTCTACTATCTCCGCAACTCAAATAGTCAGCTACGCTCACAATTCAACCATCATTATGTTCCGCTGTGCCACTGACATGTTCTCCTCAAATGCATCCATTCCAAATAGTCAAAAAGACTACATTGTGGAGGAGACAAAGGTCAGATAATCAAACTCTAAAGATGAATTCCATGGGCGTCTGAAACTCATCAGAACTATCATTCTAGACGCGCCACCGGACTTCATCCAAGCTTATCAAGAGCTACTTCTGGAAGGCAAGGTTTTCAAGAAAAAGATTCCTCAACCCCCGAGATCAAAGATCAAATTGCTAAGAAAACATCAAAGGGGAGATTTCTTCATGAAGCCTTCTCAAGAAGTCAAGTTCAAATGAAAAGGAAGCTGAATAACATTAAAGACAAAAATATTTGCGCTGCAATGCTGATTCAACACGATTGATCACCAAGGGAGAGATTGTTGGGAATATTTTATGGTGTTCAATCTAGTTAGTTATCTTTGTATTTGTGTAGTTATCAATTAAATGTCTAATACGGGCCACAAATGTGTATCAGCCCGTTAGCTTCTTTGTAACCCGTAAGTTAGCCAACTTCTCCTCTAAAGGAGGCTAAGTTACGGGAAACCTAACGTTCGAGGCTTAAAGAGCATAGAGGCGTAAAGATAGAGAGATTAGGGTTTGTCGCTGCTCTCCTTCTCTAGGGAGAGCAACGGAGTTTCATACGGTATACCAGATTCCGTTAATCTTCTCGATATCTTTCTATCTGCTTCTTTATAACTGCTTAAATTGTTTGATTGTTAGTATTCTGGGTTTATCAATTGGTATCAGAGCCGAGGCGTGAAACAGGTTGAATGTATCTGTGATTGTCTTGGATCTAACGAAGAATGCTCTGCTTTTCTTCTCTTTTTCTTCATATAGAGTTTTGCTCCTGTAATCTTGTTTGTGAACGAAAATCTGTAAAAATTATACTGTTGGAATCGCCCTTCAAAGCCGATCCAGCAGCATATACTCTTTTTCGATTTCTACAAATTTTCATTTTTCGTAGAACTCTACATGAATTGCGAGTTTTTGCTTACACATTGCTGCAGAAACGATTTTGACTTGAAACAGATACATGAGGGATCGCGACCTTCAGGGCTATTCAAAACAGTTTTCCGATTCTCAAAATTCGACAATTTTTAAAATCGAGAGTTTTAAACTCGCAGTCATGAACTCGAGTTGTAAACTCGCAGTCATGAACTCGAGTTGTAAACTCGCGGTCTTCAACTCGAGTTTTAAACCTCGAGTTCTGACCTCGAGTTTTAAACCTGTAACACCAACCGACGATATCATTTATGATGCCTAACCGCCCCAAAACCACCTTACTTTTCCTCAACACCATCACTTCTGCTCAACACCAATATCACCTAAAGCCTCTCTGAATACGCCGCACCAAACCCCTACCCGGTATATCGAAAGATAACATCCAAGCAACACATACCGAAACACAGATCTCAAATGACACAACCACAAATTTTTAGAGCGTAGAAGGTAATACCGTCACCTCCAAGCAGAAAAACAGACGATATTTAGTAATTAAAATTTTTCTTATTTAACTCTGAAGCAATCTGTAAGCCTTGACCTTACTTTATTGTTTTTTACACTCACCTGGGAGATCTGTGGAGTAATAAGCAAATGCATGCACAATTACAGTGAGTCTATGTTTTTGTTGTGAGCACAAAAAAAGGTTCGTCAAATCTATCTTTTTCTTTGTTTAATTTGCATAGATTTTTCACGTCGCTGACATTCTTGTCAGTTATTTTAACTCAATCGGTACTCATATTAGTGTTTGTTACAAATGAGGGCAATCAACTGAGGAATACAGATGACTAAAGAAGATATCCGTGCACTCAATGGTATGTTTCTTAATTTTTTACTTTACCAATTATAAACATTTGGTTCATGTCAATTGTGTGGACAACATTTGTATATGCATTCACACACTTACTGGTATATGTTGTCATGCTTAGTTTATGAAAAAATGTGATGATTAAATAGTCTGTTTGAGATACAAAAGCACCTGTAATATCTTTAATCCCTTACTTTACCACAATAAACAATCTGTTTTCCTTAGGCACGTTTATTGATCTATTTTGAACCAACTATGCTATGTTTGTTAATTTCTGTGCACTTTATGGTATGTTTGTGAATCTCTTTCTTGCCTAATTATAAACATTCGCTTCATGTTAATGGTCAGACTATGTGACACAACTACATCCTCAATACATTTATGCATGCATTTATACACTAAATGTTTATGCATTCCTACATGACCTATGAAAAGATGTGATGTTTAGACATGTCTTAATGGTGTGTAAGTTAACTTATTACCCGCCTTGATTGTACATTTGTTAATCTATTACAATGTGTGCACCTAATGGCATGTTTGTTAAATTATTACTTGCCTAATTATGAACGTATGATTCATATGAATGGTCCGACTATATGGCACAAAAACAACCTGAATACATTTGTGCATGTATTTATACACTATATGTTTATGCTTCCTAAAACCATCTGAAAAAATGTGTTACTTAAACACGTCATAATGGTATGTTTGTTAGTTTATAAATTTCTAAACGTATGTTTGTTAATTTATCACTTTCCGTGCACTTAAAGGCATGTTTGTTAATTTATTGTTTGGCTAATTATAAACATTAGCTTGATATGAATGGTCAGACTATATGTCACAACTACATCCTCAATACATTTGCGCATACATTTAGACACTGTATGATTACATTGTCAACACAATAGACAAGTTTTCAAATACTTGCCTATTTTCGTTTAAATTCCAGAGGTTTTATAAGCCTCTGACTTTCCTGCCTGTTTATTTACAATGAACTGTTAGTAATTTGAGTATCTGTTACAAAATGAGGGCAATCAAATGAAGCCTGGAAACATTACAGAGCAAATGAGAAATGCAGATGCCCAAAGTAAATATGTGTGCGCTTTATGGTATGTTTGTTGATGGTGAGACTATGTGTCACAACAACATCCTCAATACATCTGTGCATGCATTTATACACTATATGATTTCATTCTCATTACAAAAAAAGTTTTCAAATACTTGCATATTTTCGTTTAATATCCAGAGATTTTATAAGCCTCTCACAATCTGGCCACTATATTAAAATGAACTATTGCTAATTTGAGCATCTGTGACAAAAACCAAAACTATGTGTGCACTTTCTGAATAGAGAAACCAACACGTACTAATAAGATATATCAGTAGCATGTGTGAAAATATGAACACTAAACTTTGCAAACAACAATTTCGATTGCAGAAATGACACATAGAAATACCTGAATTGGGTCGCTTGCGACCGATCACCACCGACTTTGTTAACTTAGGCATTCACAATGACCGTACGGGTAAATAACTCACATGCTGGTTGACTGATTGTTTTTGTACCTAAAATCTAGGCATAATAAAAAATTTCTATCAAAGAGTAATGGTGATTAACAATTGTTTCATTATTTTTTTTTCTAAAATGATTATGCACAACACACACAAATGGAACAAATAGAATCAGAAGAGTATAAAATACGTAAAAAAACCCACAAAACTTCATATTATAAAACAGTAGCGCGCAAAATACAAAAGAGCGAGTACAACAATCACAGATAACATCAGTATGCAACCTTTTATTAGCCACCGTCTTCCTTAACTACATATTACTATAGATCAGCCTGATTTAGATAGCCAACCAAAGTCTAAGTCTACAACAAATTCCCCGTTAAAGTAACGCCCGTTAAAATAGACAGTGCGTGTAGAACGTCGCAAGACGAGCTCATCCCTTACCCCAACCGAGGTCGACCCCAAACTCTCCCCAACAGATCCTAAGAACCACCGGAGATCATGATCTCTATACATCCGTGAGAGAACTGCCGGTGAGATCAGCGTTGGAGGTGTGCCTTGGTGGAGAAAATCAAGCTGATATTCAGCATTACACCAAGTACAAATCCAAATATTACTACCCGGAATTGTATGCATGTCTACCCCGTGACCCATAAGAAAACATATTTCGCACTGCTTTATAACACCGCCGCTTTCAACACCTCCACCAAAATCAGTTAGGCAATGCTCAGTTCCCATTCCTCTGTTTGCCACACAAATATCAACACACCATGATGTATGAAATAGTATAAGACATTTTAAAAGGAAAATAGAATATGTAGATTTTAACTGTAATTTTACTATGCTAGGTTGATACATGTTCATCAAAAAGTGTTATGACCTTTAATACAAAACACAAAGTACATTTTAGCATCAATGCTTTAATCATTTGGTTTGCTCGCTAAATATTTTCATTTATTAGGAAATAGCATGTACTCTCATCACTAGTACAAAAAGACCTTTTAACATCATGTTTTCTACATGTGTTGTCTTACCTCATGTGAAATAGTGACGCGGGGTCTTTTTTACAATTATTATAAATATATTGACATCGGTTGTAATTTTAACCGATGTTAAATATGTTCACGGGTATATTTTATAATTTTATAAAATAGTCTACATCGGTTGTCAATGGACCCGATGTGAAAAAGAAAAACGGTGTACTTTTTAGAATTAATGGAAATGATAATAACAACGGTTATGAACGATGTGGAACTTTAAAAAATATCAACGATTATTCCAGATGGGTTATAGCTTATAACCCGATGTCGATTAATTTGGATTTTATAAGATCCGTAGAAGTAGAACGGATGAGCGAGACGCTCCGCCTTCTCTCTAGACCTGCGCATCGTCTTCCTCGCAAGGCCTGAAGCCAGTGCGGCAGTCATGCCGCCGGTGGAAGGCATTGACCCAAATAAATCACTGAGCAAAATCTCTTATGCGGCGGCGGTAAGGGACCAATCCCCGGTCGACGTCTGCACACCCAACAATGCTCTTTTTCAGGCGCATCTCACCTGGGTACGTCTGGAATTTTCCGCGGCTTCCCGTCGGTCTCCTTCTCCGGCGACGATATACAGGTTCTATCCGATCCTTTCAAATATGCTTTGGTTGGTACATTTCCTCTGGGTCGCCCCCCTATCCATTCGATTCGCAAAGCTTTCGAAAACTTACGATTCTTAGAACCCTATTCGGTTGGACAGCTTAAATCGAACGTTGTTCTTCTTAATTTCAAATCAGATATTGACTTTCAACGATTTTGGGAGAAAAAATCATGGGAGTTCTTTGGGTACCAAATGGTAGTAACCAGATGGACACCCAGTTTCTCGTCGATCGCGACGCCCCTCTGGCCCCGGTCTGGATCTCCCTTGAGGGACTACCGATCCACCTACACGATTTAACGGCCCTATACTCCATAGGTTTGCTCCTGGGGAAACCCATCAGATTGGATGCTCCCACAACCAACTTCTCCAGACCATCCACAACGAGATTATGTGTTGAATTGGATACTTCCCTTGATCTGCCACAAAAAATATGGATTGGAAATGGAGAATCAGGTTTTTTCCAGAATTTAGTGTATGAAAATTTACCTACTTACTGTCTGATTTGCTCTCGGTTTGGCCACACCAAGGCGATATGCCCTCGGGCAATCAAACCTTTGATGTCAAACCATAACAACACACAGGTTTTGGTTGCAAATCATTGTGCCCCAGTGAATGCTCTTGATGTCGTTGCACCTGTTTTTGAGTCTAGTAAAAATGCTACTGATATGAAAAGTCTTTTTTGTACTAGTGCATTCAATCAGTGTTGAACATATGTGTGTTGTGTTATTTTACTTGAGACTAATTTGCGTGTCAAAAGTTTGTTTTAAAGAAATTAACTCACATATATAACTGTAGCCAAATCAAAATTAGGAATCAATAATAAAATGTCGAAATTATAACTTTAATAAGAAATTTTGATTGAGAATGAAAGCCACAGGCTCATTTTTCATAGAGAACAGAACAAAAGAGGGGCAATTATGTGTAAGTAACATTGATTATGTTACTCACCTCAACAGTTCACCTTTACTCTGTAAAAAAATTAAGTAGCCTAGAAGAAGATGGTTAACCACGGATGTGCAGAAGAGCTGTAAGAATGCCTCTGATGGTATAGCTCTTAATGCTTGTGTTATTTATATTATATTATCAAGGGTCGCTTGAATGGCTCTCCATAATCCATAGATCTTCATAATCAATGACACAAATAATATTTTCAGATTTTGAACAATAAAATCTACTCATTAAACCCACTCAGCAGAAAACTCACATAAGAACATATCTTAAACACTGTTTTACCGCAAAAAGTAACCAATTGTCATTCTTTATAGTGGATTTCACCTGGCATAGTAATAATTTTCCTTTTCAAAGTTTATGTGGAACTCTTTTACCGCACACTAAACCTGACAAATCCATAAGCACACGGTAAGGTTAAAAAAATCTGTACTTTGATTAGAAAAAATCTCTGCACAATATCTTCTCCCATCCAATATGATTTAATTTATCTAAGTTCTTTCTTTACAATTTTTTTTATCTGAAATCCAACTATGCACATCATGAATAAGCTATCTGTCAAAATATTAATATGAAGCTTTTATTTGTACATTTTCAAATTTGAAAAATGAAAACATTACTTGGTTGTTCTCCTAATTCAAACATTTTTAATGGTTCGTCATATTATATTTGCAATCAACCTAGCTGATTCTTACAACCTCGCCTAAGTGTGTTTAATTCCATAAATTCAATAATTTCCCATAACAGAAAATGCATTTTTTTAAATATCACGGCCAGAAAATTAACCCTTCCTTTTATTCAAACAGGTTGACTTTGTAACAATATAACTTCAATATTATTTTCCTAATTGGTTGATTGTATGTATTATTAAAATAACTCTATTGTTTTCAAAACTGCCTTGGATTACTTAGATATATCTATTATTAGCTCTGTCACAATATAATTCCCCTAAACATGCATCATATATTCTATTATTAGGAAAATCCCTAATAAGAACTGCCAAAGTAGAACACATTGCCCTGGATATGGCAGCAATTCAGGGGAGTGATAGTTGGTGTACAATTTGGTATACAATTTGATATCCAAAAATGCATTTTAAACCTGAACACATTGTTAACGGAGTTGTTATTCTAATCTGTTTAATATATGATGGTGTATACCCCTTGATCAAAAAAATAATATAAGAATCAATTTTAATGTACTCTAAAAGTTTGCATTACAGTGTGGTTGCATTTGTTTGTATTCTAACACTATTTATGTTGAAACTTGCACGGCATTGGTGGTTCCATACATTTTGTTCCCTGAATATGTAATTTTTTTGTTTTTGTCTTGCGATTTAATTTGAAAATGTTGTAATAATTAGACATAGGGTAGATTTAGGGATTGCCACGCTCGCGTTTGAACCCAGGTACGTTTCGCTGCACTCCTTTTGGTTTAAATTTTTTATATCCGCAGATACACACCTATAAGCATGCCTATCAGACAACTTTTTTGGTGGGTTTCCATATTCAAATTTTGAAGTTACGTAGGTTACATGATTTTGAGTTATTACATAGAATTTTCTCTGTAATAACTCATTATTTATTTACATGCTTTATTCTGATTTGGTTCAAATTAGTCTTCAATTTGCCTAAAAATTGTTTACACAAATTGTTAGCATATTTTTGAATAGCTAACAATTTGTTTTGGATTCGTATAGGCTTTGAGTTAGGCAACAAATTGCAGTTCCCCCAAATTATTTTCGCATCATTAGTTATAGGTTTTGGATAGGTTACATGATTTTGAGTTATTACATAGATTCATCTCTGTAATAACTCATTATTTATTTACGTGCTCTAATTTGATTTGGTTCCAGTTAGTCTTCAACTTGCCTAAAAAATGGTTCACACAAATTGTTAGCATCTTTTTGCATACCTAACAATTTGTTTTGGATTTGTATTGGCTTTGAGTTAGGCAACATACTGCAGTTCCCCCAAATAATTTTCGCATCTTTAGTGATAGGTGCTAAAAACCTTTAAAACATAACAATCAAATTATCAAACAAAATGAAATTTATAAAATATATATAATTTAGTGTCCTTTTTACTTATCCATATTTTTGGTGTTTACTAACTGCAGTCCATTAAATAACTTTTGAAGTTAAATGCCTTTTTTAAAACAACATATACCCACCTCTTTACTTATCTATTTTGATTTGGTTCCAATTAGTCTAAAATTTATTTTTAATCTCACATGTTTTTTCAAAACTGTTAACCAAGACTAATACCCATTTCCGGATATGTAACATTTTATTTGCAGTTGGTATAGATTTTTTAGGCCACCAATTGCAATTCATTAAACAATTTATGAAGTGAATTGCCCTTTTTAAAGTAATGTATACCCATTAAATCAAATCATCCTAACTGGTTTTGGTTCCAATTACTGTTGAACTTTATTTTCAAAACTGACATTAATTTTTGAAGGACAATAACTGCAGTCCATTGAGGCCTATTTCTGGAAATGTAACATATTCTTTCTAGTGGGACAATGTTCATTAAAGTAAAAAATCAGGAGAATGCATTTATTACGAACATTGCTTTTCGTTTATGCAAAAAGCAATGTTCATTGTTAAGTAAAAAACTATAGCTAATATAGTTTTATCCCAACTACAATATGTACTCTTTGTTCATGTTGACAACATTATAAAACATAAGATCCAGCCCATATATTCATATTGTAGTGCTTAGGTTACATGGAGAGCACACTTTAGGTATAAATGTGCGAACCAATAACAAAAATCAAAATCCAAAACACTTAAAAGACACTGACTTAGGATACTGCAGCTTCTAGTCTTCTAAGATTTATCTCCATAACGCAGGGTTAGGATAGTACATTACCATACGTTTTATTTAAATAGGTAATAAAAAACCCTTGTTATTTTTGGAACATTTAGGTTCCTCAATCTTTATGCCCTTCATCCTTTTCTTTGACACCGTGGATGAAAATTCTCCAAAAAGATCCCTCTTCACCTTGTCTGCATCAACCTCAAGCGCAATTCTTTTGTCTTTGTTCAGTAAAGGGCTCTTTGAGTTAACCTGTTGGGCAGAAGCAACCTGAATTTCATAAATTCAAATTCAGTTATAGACATAAACAATGTCTGATTTGAATTAAAATATAGGAAAACCTCTTTGGTTACACCTTTTCGCCCACATAAAACTCTTTCCTCAACATAGTGAACTCATCATCCTCCTGTATGTTAAGATAAGAATTATTGTCATAGCTTATTTCAACCCAAAGTCTCCGAAAAATGTCCTCTAAGTTAGATGACAAACCTCTTCTGCACTTGAATCAGGAACATAAAGGGAAATCACCTTAGGGTCTGTATTCTTCCTAAGGACACTGAAATTCTGATTACCCTTGAAGTTTCTACTGTCTTTCTTTATTTGAACGCGAAACAGAGCCCTAATGTCCATTAACCCATTGATCTCCGCGGGGAAGTAATGTGACCCGAAGTTCCTCTACACAAAAAGAGTGATGATGATGTGCTCAAATCGATCTATGAAAGTTTAGGGATTAGAAAAAAATATTAAATAATAATCGGACCTTTGACATTTGTTCTTTAAGGGATGAAGCTGACCGTCCTATCAAGCAAGAAACCTCTCTGTCCCAGAGAAGAAAGGACGCATGCGATGTTTTATCGACAACCCTTACGTTCACTCTATACCTCAGAACAACATCTGAAGAATTGCAAGATAAGCAGTGAAAAGTGTCACCATTTGGGGTCACCTTACGGTTGCATCCTATGCATGAAACCTAGGACCAATCCTTGTGACTGTCTATTCCTGCTATTTCTCCATAGACCCAATGCTTACCCTCCTTCAAAAGGTATAAAAAAAGTTAATTTGGGTTAAAGGCACCAGTACAATATTAACCTCTATATTTCAAGCAAACCTCTTCCATCTGCGTGAGTTGATCAATTGTCAACAGTTGAATCTAGCCGGTGCTAATGTCACCCTCGTTCGAAGTATCAGAAGAAATCATGAAACTCAGACCCTCACCGCACCTATCAGCCATCCTATGTTAAAAAACGGTCAGCTCACAATCACAAAATGTAGTGGCACTTGTAAGAATTTGTTGTTGAATCATTATAAACCTTGATCTGAAGTCGTTAAACTCATCCTCAACCCCGTTTAGAATAACCTTAGTTATGTTGAACATGTTGGATACGTGAACTTGACCTGAAAATAATTATTTCATGAGTTAGCATGAAATAATTAAACAATTTATTTTTAAAAAAAATTATAACAACTCAATGCATATTACCCTGATATTTCTTTGCTCGACAGCATTGAAGAAGCATGACAATGGGTTCAGCCGTGGTTAACTTATAAGTTAACAACATTTCAACCATCGGTCCCCAGAGCGTGCAGCCAATTACATTCCCCCTTTTAAAGAACACATTTCAAAATTAGTAAAACATCAAGTAGATCAATAAATCGTGCATTGACTTGAGTTATTAAAGAGTACTCAGTATCCCCTAAGATTAGCTCAATCAGCTTTTTTGGGCGGTCATTCTTCAGAATTGTCTTTGGATCTTTATGGTGGATGACCTGTCCAATAATATCTGCATATGTTTTGTTTATATTAATCGTTTAATCGACCATCAATAAAGTACACAATATTATTCAATTCAGTTTAAAACGCACCGACTGCAACTTTGTCGTCAATAGTTTCCGCTGCTTGTAAGCCAACAAAGGTCACTAAATTAAAAGTCCTCGAAGGGAATGGGATTTGGATTTCGAAGGCTTCACTTTTCTTAAAGAAACGAAGCCTGTATGCGCTCGTCGTTGTTTTGAAAAACATGAAAATTTTCTCAACCATAAAGTTTTTCACAACATAAATCCGACCCTCGCGAAACAGGTTTATAAACTTGCCAATGAATTGATCAGGGATGTGTCCATGAATTCTTGACGCCTGTCAAAATAAAATTCCCCATTGTAAAACAGGACACAAATCGAGTAAAAATGAGTTTAATTTGTTAAGATCACCTCTTCATCATGAAATATAATTTCTAAAGATGGAGGAAATCCATCATGGGCGGGTTCCCGATACACCCTCGTTGCTCTGGCCTTAATGGCCCAAGTGGTTCTACTTTGATCAATTTCTTGAATCATAGACCATAATCCAACCATTTTGAAATAAATAACTCTTTCTGATGCTATAATATTTTTGAATGTGATGTTTGATGCAAGCACAATGTCCTTAAATAGCCACACGTTAGGAAACAACCTGTGTGCTACAGGACACCACCACCAGTTTAGACCAATAGAATTTCACCATTTCATAAATATCTTTTGAGCTTTAATTCAATCACACCGTAAGTGTTGAACAGTAGTGCATACAGTGTTCACCACCCTTTAGAGCCAATAGAACAACTCGAGTCTTCTCCAGCAAATCAACTTTTTGCATGAACAGTATTCACCACCCAATTTACCCAACAGCAAATTCCATAAAACAATTTTTTCTAATAATTGAACCAAGTCTACAGTAACCACCTCTCAGTTAACCAATAGGGACATTCATCTCATAAATGCATTCGGTCCATAAGCATTCGCCATAAAATTAAATTATTTTAATTTTCCTTTAATTAAAAATTACCTAGTGAGTCATTGATGTTGACCTTTTTCAGCGGGAATACTGTAGCTAAGAAATCTTTTGCTTTTATATATTAATAGATTTGTGAATGATAATTTATACTCCCTCAGTCTTTTAAAACTTGTGGTTCCAGTTAATTTTTTATCCTCTACACAAACCTCAATCTCACATTTACTTGTCGTGCCGGTCAAGCGGCAAAGTTTGGGTGTATAAAATATCATCCGCAATATAATATTGGGAAAAGTACGGAAAAAGTACTTGTGGTTGGGCCCGTTCTCAGATATATTCAAATGTTTCATTCTTTGCCGAAGTGGTTCATGTGTTTGAATTCCGTTATCACAAGAGAGTCACACCGTTAAAACGTCTGAAAAAGACGTTAAAAGTAACTCTGATTTTCAAGAGTGTCCGAAAAATTAAAAGAAAAATATCGGAAGGTGTGTCTCAATAAGACGGCCGCTAGGTCATCCTTCTTTTTTGTTTTCAGTCAGCTTTGTCACCGGAAAAGTGATACTTCATTGGCACACCTTTCGGTATATCTCTTAATTTTCCGAACACTTTTGAAAATCGGAGTTACTTTTAACGGCGTGACCTCGGAATTCAACCACGTGAACCATTTTGATAAAGAATGAAACACGTACCTAGGGTTGGTTCGGTACGGTATACCGAAATTTCAACGCCATACCGCATACCGTACCGAAAATCCGGTATTGGTAAATGTCATACCGTTACCATACCGAAACTTTCGGTATACCGAATTTTGGTATACCGAAAATTTGGTACGGTATGTAACCATACCGTTTTATACCGAAAATTCAAAAAAAATAAATTTCTTGGCAATTCCGTATAAAGTATTAGCTTAAGGGGCCTACCGAACATCCAAAAAAACTGATTTTAACAAGTCAAAAGTAGCATACGACATCAATACATAAACCGATACCAAAACTAAAACACAATATTTAATCCAAAGTAGAAAATACTAAAATTATGTGCTAATATCTCAAGTCTCAACACAATCCATAATGAAAATTAAAATATTTATCCAACATAAATCAATGATAACTAATGTTTGTAATAACAAATCTTTGAATCATTGTTGCAGCTCCGTATAAATAAGAGATTTTTCTACTTTGGTAATTTGATGGTCGTCCGCCGTATAAATATTTTATCAATATACTTTATCATTTGTTTATAAATATAGAATGAGCATAGACCAGATTGTTCATATTACCAGGATGGTTAAGCTTTAGCAAATAATGACGGTCGTCCGCTACTCCGTGCTTCGTCAATGGCGTCTTCGTCACTCGTCCGCATCTCCATCGTCAATGCTCAATAGTCCACAGTTTTGTCACTCGTTGAAGAGAAACTCCTTGACTCTAAGTTGATTTATTTGGGGAAAATTTGATTTTGCACCCCATGTTTTGGGTGATATTTGAGTTTGCACCCTATTTTCAAAAACATTAATGTATGCACCCCAATTCATTATAAAATTATTTGACTTTGCACCCCACTCCTTCACAATTTTTGGGCTAATGGGGTGCATACATTAATGATTTTAAAAATGAGGTGCAAAGTCAAATATCACCCAAAACATGGGGTGCAAACTCAAATTCTCCCATTTATTTGATTAGGGATTTAGGCCTCTACTTGAGATAACTAGAGAAGGGCCGTAGTATTATAAGATGGGTTATTTTAATTTTGGGCCTTGGTATTTTAATAATTTCATTTAATGGGTTTGGCCCTAAAAATTTCGGTATATCCGTATTTCGGTATATACCGTACCATACCGAAAATTAACGGTATTTCGGTATATACCGAAATACCAAAAATTTAAAAAATACATACCTTTACCGTACCGAATTGACCCGGTATGGTATCATACCGTACCGAACTTTTCGGTATACCGAAAATTTCGGTAAATTCGGTATTTTTCGATATGTATGAGGGGTATATCGAAATTTTCCCGCCCCTACACGTACCCGTATAAAAGAGGGGTAAGCATAAGGACCTTTTCCAAACTTTTCGTTATAATATTTCCTACCTCCATCCATTCATTCAAGATATGGTGGAACCACCCAAACAAGATATGGTGCCGTAGACTGGGAGAATGGACGAGGTAGGACGCTCCATCCATTCAAAATTCAGGGTTTATGCTCAAACCTCTTGAAACTGGTTTTCGAAATTGACGTATTTGTTTTTGAATGTACAGTTTCTAGGTTTTTGGTTGTTGCGCTGTTAGTTACTTCACTTACTTGAATTTTACTCAAATTTAAAAATAGAGTTTGGACTATATGGATCCTCTGATCCTTTGTTTGGTCATATTCTTCTGCTTTTGAAGAGGTGTTTTTGTCTACAATGTTTGTCATGTACGAAGTATATATTTTAAATACTCCTTCCGTGTTTGACCTATACACATACTACCTCCGTCCCGCAATTAAGTTACGGGATGAATTTCACACATATTAAGAAAATAAATGTAATGAGCTTAAATTGTACTGTTTGGGCACTGATTGGAGTTTGGACACTGTTTGGGACTGTTTGGATGGACCTGTATTTCTGAGATTGTAAATGTCACTCCTCAATGGTCCAAAATGCTGTAAATGTGTTCCTTTTGAGGGGTGAAATATACAATGTTGTTGAGAGTACATTTCACCACTTTGTAGAGAAGTGTGAATTTAATTGTAGGGCTGCCCAAAAAGGAAAGTGGGAACTTAATTGGGGACGGAGGGAGTATTTATATAAGGTTGATTTTTTTTTGATTTTTCAAGTATACTCTTACTTTATGTCAAATCAAGCAAAAAAATGGATAAAAATTAAGAATAGGCCTGACTTTGTTTTTTCGTTTTTGGGACATCAGGAAAGTGAAAACTTCTTATAGAATGTGAATGTTTCTTCTTATAGAAAATCTGACTTGGTTTTTTAACACATCTTATACTGTAATTGCCACATGTTATCCAACTGAATTATCAATATAGCGATGAGAATTGGGCGTAGGCATCTCCTAACAGCTCTGAAAGGAGTTATAGAGCAGCTTCTTTCTCTATCCTGAGAGTCCTGCAGTATCCTGCTCGCCGTGTTTGGTGTGCCTGCCGAATCAATCATCATCATTTTCATTTACCCCAGTGCCGCAAAGGCTCCCACCTACGGTGGGGTAAGGGGGGGTCGGATGTACGCAGTCTTACCCCTGTACTAAAGCACAGAGAGACTGTTTCCGGATGACCATAGTGAAGATCATTTATGCCTGCCGAATCAATAATTGAAATATTAGCTGAAACTTTGTTTTTTGTAAGCTTTTCCTGTTTTTAGTCTCTAATTGCTGTTTAGGCTCAAGATGTTTCTTTTCAACTGGAAGGTTTGTTTTGTTTCATTTCAAATTGAAGTAAAATTTCTTCAGAAAGTCACACCAAAGTGAGAAGTTAGTCCTTTGTCCTAGCTATCTAATTCACTTTTTGGAACTATTATGTGATAATTATCATGGAAATCCTTCATATATTTATATATCTACTACAAGTGTTTGAAAGAGTTAAACCAGATCATTTATGTTATAGCTTCTTATGTTGGCTTTGGAAGTAGATGCCATCGTTTCTTTATAATTATTGCTAATTAAGACATAAAACGATATATATGAAGCACATGTCGTACAAAATGATCACCAATAAGGCATATTGGAGGATTGATCGTCATTACCTAATGTTAAAGTTTATTAGTTGGCTTATTCTACTTATATCAGCTGAATAAGAAAAAATAATTTGGATAAGTATTAATGTAGCCTTTGAATCAGGCGCGGGACTAGGGGGGGTCAAGCTGGTGCTGCCCCCCCTCACCGGAAATGTTAGGGTATATATACATATTATATCTACAGCGCCCATAGTCTTCTTCTTCGCTGTCCCTTCGGCTTTCCGTCGACCATGTGCTGGAGTTGGGCAATCGGCAACTTCGGAGTTTTTTTTCACTTAACCCAAACGCCGCCGTTTGGTTAAGTACTTAAGTATTAAAAAAAACGACGTCACGTAATAGATGGCAATGATTAGGTCAAAGGCCGAAATGCTGAATATTGAAACCTGAAACTGCATGCAAAACTCGTAAGGGAGTGAACAGACGATTAGAACATTGGGTGATTTGGGCATTTAGGCCTGCGGCATCTGCCGTCGAGGAAAGGCAAAGCCGCATTGTGTGAAGTTCTGCTCATCCGCTGATCCTTAGTCTAGTTTATTACTACCTCCGTTCCGCAAAGAAGTTCTCACTTTCCTTTTATGGATGTCCCAAAAAGAAGTTCTCATTTCTATAAAAGGAAACCACTTTTAATCAAAAAGTCACAACTACCCTTACTTTTTACTCACTTTTTGTTTGATTTGACATAAAGTAAGGGTATACTTGGAAAGTCAAAACAAAACTCTACCTTACATAAATATGTGTGTAGGTCAAACTAGGAACTTCTTTACGGGACGGAGGGAGTATATATTTGTTCCACTTGCTGTCATTTTATTAATTGTGGAATTGTGGAATTGAGACAACGTGTACTGTAGTCAATGTAGTATGCTTTGTTTTTTTTTCTGAATTATGTAGTTTAGCTTGTGATTAGTTTACTGTATTAGGCTGATTTTTATCATTTTAATTATTTACTTTTCATGCTTTAAAGTATCAGAATTTTAATAATCTTTAACTAGAGTAGGGATATATTATTACTTGTGTAAATAACTTAACTAAATATAAAAGACTAATAGAGTAACTTATAGTACATTACATAATACTCCGTATGATTTATGATTTTTATAATTTTAATACTCCCTCCGTCCCAAATTGTAAGATACTTTACGGTTTACAATGTTTGACCGACGATACAGCAAATTGATCTCTGTCAACACTCAAATTAGTTTTAGGAAATAAAATTTACATATTCAGAAACTACATTAAAACCGCTACAAAACCTGCAAAAAATAATTCAAATTTCATAAACTTTTGATATATAAAGTAAAAGATTAAGAGTGATTTATGTTTACCAAGTGAATAGTAAATGTATCTTACAATTTGGGACTGAGGGAGTATTTGTTAGGTTACCCACTGTCTCGACTTGTTATTCTTCTAACAATTAATAGTTGTCTAATATATGCATTTTCACATATTCTCCCCGTATTTTAAAGTTTGCTACATTTTTCTTTTCCAATGTCTTTAAAAGTTTGCTACACTTTCTCTTTTAGTAAGTTTTCCCCTTAAAAATACTCAATAACCCTTAGTTTTTTACTTTTTATCTTTCCTTTCGTATTTTTACAATTTCTCTCATACTTTTTCTATGCTATCATTACCCTTGCTATTTTCCTCCTTAAATAATGTACCAAAACCATATGTAGCAATCTTAAAAATGCGGATGAAGTATTATATATTTCTCATACTTTTTTACAATTTTAGTATTTTGACTTTTGATAAATTTCTTAACCCCCCCTCAAATATTGGTCTTGTTCCGCCCCTGCTTTGAATTACTTATTTGGATGAAATGGACTACACAAAAAGTTCTTCCTTCCATAAAATCCAGTAAATCAAATCATTTAATTCAATTCAACCAAATGACCTTTACTAGCTGGGCTCTAAAATTTATGAACACTATAAAATATACAGAAAGAACATAGTAGTAGCAAAGAAGGTTTGTATCATTCCTGTTGCAACATTCTAAAGAGGAACTTCAGGACTATGGTGATAATTGGAGTTTGGAAACCTACTGTTGTCAGGGTTGGAGGAATCTAGAGCATTAATATTACTAAAAGCTGTGTGAGGGAGTTCCAAAGGGGAGACAATGGACTACATGAATGGGCCAGGAAGGAACCATCTTTTTGTTCCAGGACCTGTCAATATCCCGGAACAAGTTATCCGTGCAATGAACAGAAACAATGAGGACTATCGCTCGTCTGCCATTCCTGCACTGACAAAGACTCTACTCCAAGATGTGAAAAAGATTTTTAAGACTACCAGTGGGACTCCATTCCTGATCCCAACTACAGGTACCCAATGCTGTATATATAATGACATTACTAAACCTTGGTTTGGTTGAAAAAACTGAGAAAATTAATGGGAGAGAAAGAAAGAGAGAAATGTATATAGTTTCACTGGTTTGGTTACTAGAAAGTTGGAGGTAATATGAGAGAGATTTTTAGCACCATTTTTTTTCTTCCCCCTCATGGAGAGAAATAGATGAATTTTTCTCAATTCCTACCCATCTCTTCTTCATTCCTCTTCTATATTTTTCACTAAACTAAACAAAGGCTAAGATTATGTTGGGATCGAGAGAAACAACAACATCCAAGCCTTAATCCCAAAAGAGTTTGGGGTCGGCTAACATGAATCAACATATGAAATTTGAGTTAGCATTATTCATATTTCGATTCATGTCATGTGATGTGACTAAGTTATAATATTGCCCATCATGCGCCTACCACAACATTCTCCGCTTTATCCTAGCTTGGGATAGACATGGTACCTAAGGGATCTAGAGAAAATGTAAATAAAAATGAGATGTGATTACTTTTTATCCCTCTGGCTCTTTTTCATATCTTGACTTGGCACAAATTTTAAGAAAGGGAATTTACTTACCTAGAAAAACAATATCAACCATAGATTCCTTTCCATAAGAGGAAAGTGAAGATACTTTTGAGATGTAAAAAGTGGAAAGAATGAACACAAAAAAAGAGATAGATGCATTTTTCTTTACATACAATCAGATTCCTTAGTGTTCATATAATAGACATAAATAAGTAAAATAAGTATCACCAAATACTAACACAGATTTTTCCTGTCGCTTATTGCCCCTATATATTTTCTCTCACGTATTATTTCCTTCCAAAATTCCCCTATATTTCCCACATAATTGTATATCCCTACGAGCTCTGAGTTCCAAACACAATCTAGCAGTTGAGGAAATGAAAAATGAATTAGGTCATATCATGATGAAAAGTGGGCACCGGTACACTAGATAGTTGCATTTGGTTTTTATTACAATGAGTAATGAAATATACAAAAAATAGGGACTGGAGCTTGGGAAAGTGCACTTACAAACACTCTGTCTCCTGGTGATCGGATTGTGTCTTTCCTCATCGGGCAGTTCAGTTTGTTGTGGATTGATCAGCAGCAGCGTCTCAATTTCAATGTCGATGTGGTCGAGAGTGAATGGGGACAGGGGGCAAATCTTGATATTTTGGGATCAAAGATGGCTGCAGATACAGCACATTCCATCAAGGCTGTTTGCATTGTACACAATGAGACTACAACCGGAGTTACAAACAACTTGGCTATGGTTCGAAAATTGCTTGGTAAGCATCCAACATACATAAGAGCAAGATTGAATAACCAACTAATTGCTTAACGACATATGAACAAAGTGCAATGTTATTTTCCTAATGACTTGTTTGGATGTGGGGAGAAGAGGCGGGGAGGAGAGGGAGAGGAAGACCAAAACAGACTTGGATTGGAAGAATCAGAACTGATATGCTTCTTCTTGGGTTGGATGAGAGTATGACTTTGGATAGAGCAAAATGGAGAGCGCATACTCGTGTGGACGATTGAACTATTTTCTCTCTTTCTTATGTACTTTTATCTTTTTATCTTTTATCTTTCTTATGTTTTTATGTTATTTTTATTTTATATTTATCTTTATTTTATCTATTTTATCATAACTTATCTTTTTATTTTTCTTATCGTTCTTCTCTTTTTGGCTCTGGTATCATGGATCTATTCATGTTAGCTGGCCCCAAAATCTTTTGAGAATAAGGTTTGAATGTTTTTGTTATGTACTTGTTTGGATGACTTCTTATTCCCAAGAATAAGGGTGTTTTTTCCCTAATAAATGTGTTTGGGATCGGAAAAGTTGGGAGTTAGGAGATTCTTGGGAATCCACAATCCCTAAAATTGCAAGAATTACAAACCCTTCATATTGCCATGGGAATAAGTGAATTGTGGTCCTTACAAAGGCAGTTTTATCGCAGTCTTATGGATTAAGGACCTGAAAGATCAAAACTACTCCCTCTGTCCCATTCAAAGGTTCTCACTTTCCTTTTTCAGATGTCCTAGCTAAAAGTTCTTTTTTCAGAAAACAATTAAGACTCTTAAATAACAATTTAATCATCAAATATTAGAAATAATACATCTATAACATCACAGTTACCATCAATAACCCATTACATTATATACTCATCAAACTATTTCTCAAAATATACTTGAATTAGCAAATTCAACTATTGTCTAAATAACCGTGCCATTTTGCAATGAGAACATTTGAACGGGACGGAGGTAGTACTAATTTAGGAGTTGAATGATAATACAATCCATCTAAGACTAAGAAAGCTCATGAGTTATGGACCTTTTACTATTTTAAGTTGTTTTTATGCTAATTTTCGATGAGAAAATCTTCATGGACTTTATTTTGTATCTAATAAAGAATGTACCAATAATAATTTAAACAACTCATAAAAAGAATTGGAACTCATAACTTTTAAGCCCGGGATTGATAATTCCACTCATACATAGGGAGTATTTGAATTTTATACTTTTCATATCCTGAATTGATAAACCAATTGTTTTCTCTAATTTTTATATTGATTAATTTAATTAATTCCAACCACCAAATCATTCCAAACAAGACCTAAGAGTTCTGTGAACATTAAATCCTGTCTGTGCCTGCTCAGATCACTATCACCATCCAGCTCTCCTTCTTGTGGATGGCGTGTCCTCCGTTTGTGCAATTGATTTCCGGATGGATGAATGGGGTGTTGATGTGGCATTAACTGGGTCACAGAAAGCTCTGTCACTTCCTACTGGGATAGGAATTGTCTGTGCTAGCCCTAAGGCTCTTGAGGCCTCCAAAACTGCAAAGTCGGTCAAAGTTTTCTTTGACTGGAAGGACTACTTGAAGTTCTACAAGTTAGGGACTTATTGGCCATATACTCCTTCCGTTCAACTTCTTTATGGGCTGAGAGCAGCTCTAGACCTTATCTTTGAGGAAGGACTTGACAATGTGATAGCAAGGCACAAACGCCTGGCTACCGCAACTAGGTACTGTTTCCGTTGCCCAAAGTTTCCAAGGCCTTGCTTGTTTGTGCTTTTGTTAACCGAGGTTTTAAGGAATAGTGCTCTGGATGAAATTGATTCTACTAAAAGCAGTTCTATGAACTAAAAACAGTATATTGTTTGGCAATGCAGTTACAAGTGCTGCTGTTAAATGGAATGTCCAAAAGAAACATTTATCAAATGCTTCTTTCAAAAGTACTTGAGTATGCGTTGACTTTTAAAAACGTTTTTATGAAACTCACTCAAACATCACTTTTCAAAGTACCAGCCCTTTTGACCTACTAAAAGGGATTTAGAGCCTGTCTGGAAGGAGATCCAAACAGGCTGTAATAAATCCTGCAGATTGCTTTAGTTTAAATCTAGCTGGGAACAGGAAAATGGTAGGAGAGAAGGGACAAATGCTAAGGAAAATGATTTGTTATGTTTGATTTTACTTTGGAGAAGGCAAAGGAATAATTCAAAACCTTTTCATTACATATACTTAGATGAGTTTTTTGACGACATATATTTATATTTAGATCTCTTATTCTTTATATAATAGAACCATGTAAATAAAATGAGTTTGAATCAATGTTTTGTTTTCCTCCACATTTTCTTTCCTTCCAAATTCCCCAATGATTTCTTTTCATATCATTTTCATTGGTTTCAAAAGACCCTAAAGATTAATTATACATCATCTCCAATCTCCATTTGAGCTGTAAATAACAATCCAACACCCTATGGATCTATGGCGAATAAATTTCACTTTTGGTCCTACGAGTATCGCACCAATTGCACATTTGGTTCATGTCTTTGACCACTTTTGGTAATGACTATTGTGTTTTTGCCCATATATAGTCCTTCCGACAATATTTCTGGTGTCAAAATCATCGGAGAAGAACCAGAAATGGTCAAGAAACATTAGTCAAGTACCAAAAGTGAACAAAGTGAAAGACGTATACAAAGTGTGGAAATGACATACAATTCGTAGAACCAAAAGTGGAATTAAATCGATCTATGTCCATGCATGCAGGTTGGCAGTGAAGGCTTGGGGCTTGAAGAACTGCTCCCAGAAGGAAGAATGGTTCAGTGACACAGTCACCGCTGTAATTGTTCCTTCAACTATTGATACTACAGAAATCATCAAAAGGGCATGGAAACGATACAACCTAAGCTTAGGTCTAGGACTCAACAAAGTTGCTGGAAAGGTCTTTAGAATAGGGCATCTTGGTCATTTGAATGAGGTAATTGAGCACTACTTTGGAATTTTGGTACAAGCTAGTATTCCTGTCAAATTTCACCTGAATATCAAAATTCAAAGGTAATTGATACCAATTATGACTAGTCAAATGACAGGTTTTGTTTGGATGAAGGGTTTTGGAGGAGAATGATTTAGATGACTTAAGTCTATATCATGATAAATATAATCTTTCTTAAAATGAATAAAAGGCGATTCACATGTTATGTCTTCTGAGTCTGCATCCCTTAAAAAAATCAGTTTGATGACTTTTCGAGAAGCTCATTAACTCTGATCTTCAATACGGAGAACTTCACAAAATTCTATGGAGTAAGTATTATAATACTACGAATGAAACTCTATTGGGGGAGCAGGTACTGCCGTACTGCCACTCTCTCTCGGCAAACGAGAGGTATGTATACCTATATTTATTTTCCGGCATCTGTAGAGCTCTGGTTGGACATATAGGAATATATAAAAGTCATGAGTGTCTGCTAATAGTTGATCATTTAGACCGTTGATCGTTTTGTGTACACCATTCGCACACATTGTCTGTCTACACAGACAGAGTTGTTTGTATACAGACAACTTTGTTGTTTCGAATAGAATTGTCTATATACAAACAACTCTGTTTGCGTAGACAGACAATGTGTGCGAATGGGTACACAAAATAGGGTACACCTAGACTTTCTCATTCACCTCAGGTAGTTCTCCACGAAGCGCAACACCTTTTATAACGTTTGTCAATGCATGCCTTAGATCTTTACTTCTCTATTAGCGAAACAATTAAAAAATCATTTTTTTTTAAATTTACGATGTGACGAATTTAACAATATTTTCAAAACGCCAAGTACCTTGTGGTCTGTTTGATTGCATCACTGTGGCACTCCCAAGGAGGAGGTCACAGGTTCGAATCCCATCTCGGTTCAAAGATGTTGGTCTTAACATTGAACAGATAGTATAATAGGTTAGAAAACTTTCTCAAAAAAAAATCAAAGCATAATAATCGTTTAATACACTAATAAATAAAACGTAGTCAAAGTGGAATATGTGAATAATATAAAATTCAACATGTTATATTAAAGATCAAATATAGTATAACTTTTGAATTGCGTGATTATTACAATTCTTAGAGCCTTTTGGTGACACTGAAATTAGTTGAATTGACTAAATTTGTTGAAATTAATGAAGTCCTGACTGAATTGGTTGAATCTGTTGAATCATGAAAAGATTATATTTAAAAGATACGTAGGATATTAATAAAATAAAGAATAATTTATATGGAAAAATAGCTAAAATTGTCCCCCAGAGCTAGAAAAGTAATTCAACCTTACTTATTTTGATTATGATAGAATTGAGTGGTTCAATTGGCTTTTAGTGTTTGTAGCAAAAAATACTAATTAATTTTCATTTATTTGGCAATCAAATTTTTTTCATAGAAGGGAATTTGCGCATGAATAACTATTACACGGGGGGCTTGACGTATTTTTTAATTCACATGGACTAATATGCCAAATTTATATTTCATGAAAGAGTTTGGTGTATTAAATCTCACTTTAGAGATTTCTTGGGAGAATTACCAAATAAGCCCTCGAACTTTCATAAAAAGTGCAAATAAGCCCTTTTATAGGAGGCTTTGTCCGTCCGCCGCCATTTGAGACGGTTTTCGGTAGAATTTTTTGATGATTTTTTTTTAGCATTTTCTTCATTAAGTCTAGTTTACTCATACCAAATTTCAGCTAAAAATTCAATCGGGAAGACAGTCAAATGAATTTTTGAAGATAATTGCGCAGTTAGGCAGCGCAGTATACTTCAGAAAATCATTTGACTGCTTTCTCGATTGAATTTTTAGCTGAGATTTGGTATGGGTAAACTAGGCTTAATGAAGAAGATGCTCAAAAAATTGCATCAAAATATTCCATCGGAAACCACCCCAAATGGCGACAGCCGGACAAAGTCTCCTGTAAAAGGGCTTATTTGCACTTTTTATGAAAGTTCGAGGGCTTATTTGATAGTTTCCCGCAATTTCTTTTATATTTATGAAGGCCTAGGAATACCCTATTAAGGCCTATTTATGTATCACGGGAAATTGCATTGTCATAAATATGAGATTAATAAGAGGCAAGACCCATATATGTTTTTGCATGTAGTACATTATAACATTAACAAGTTTATAAGGAAACACATGTACCCATATACCGCCACATTGCTTTAACGAAATATAAGGATCCAGTATTTCTTCTAAATTGATCAATGAAAGTTTCTTGTTGCTCTTTATGAGTTTAGTCACTTTATCACAAAAGATAAAAGGAGTTGGGGGAATTGTGCATTCCGCATAAATTTTGGCAACTTTGGGAATACTTCAAAATTTGTTGCAACTTATTTTGGGTTCAATTGCTTAAATATTAACAATATCTCTTTTCACTCAAAACCATAAAAATATACAACTAAATCAAATAATACAGAGTATCATGCATTACTGAAATGTTAACTAAACATATAAAAATGTGTACTACACACACATGTGTGTGTGTGTGTATTTGTGTGTGTCCGCACACGCCTGTGGTGCATATATACATACACACATAAATGTACAATACAACTGCACTTGAACATTGTGTATTTGTGTTCTTCAGTTCTTGTACCGCAACTGCACTTGAACATTGTGTATAATAATATAAATTATACTCCCCCGTCCCACTAACAATGGGACAGGAGAGAGTAGGATGCAAATCAATAAAAAGTTGTTCATGTGGTTGATATTAATTTGATAAAGTAAGAGTAAAGTAAGAATGAAAAGATAAAATGGGACAATCTTAGCAGGACGGAGGGAGTACTATTTAAGTAATAAGTTGTTATAGTTTTCAGTGGTACGTATCTCTAAAGAATAATGGTCAAAGATATAAACAGGGGACTGTGAGAGTCCAAATATAAAGTTCTTTAAGGGACATAGAGCATCAAATATAGACTATGCCCTCCAAAGTCCATCTCCTCCAAAAATATCTATCCAAACAGACCCATACACTTACACGAGTTGAATATGCTCAATGTTGTTGCACTTTCCGCAGTTGCAGTTACTGGGGTGTCTTGCTGGAGTGGAGATGGTACTAAAGGATGTTGGTTACCCAGTGAATCTTGGCAGTGGAGTAGCAGCAGCTTCTTCTTACCTGCAGAGCACCACTCCCATGATTCCATCTAGAATTTAACTCAAGTGTGTTGTATATTTGTTTCTTCATCTTCCTTACTACGCTCATGCAATATTACATTCTCCCTGCACTATGAGAAGCACTTGTTCCTGTGGAGTCACTGTGGTGTAGTGGTAAATGGTAAAACACCTCCTGCTTGGAGGTGTACATTTACTTTCATAAGGGAAAAAACTCTCGTTTATTCTCACCAAATTATTTTACACCTATCTAGGGAACAACATTACTATAAATATATGAAGCAGCCAACTTGACTAACCGGACCAAAAGTTGAGAATATAATCAGGAAATAGAGGTATATATTTACACACACACTCTCTCACAAATTACCAATCAACAAAATTTTCAGTTATTTAGGAGATGCTAAGTGTTAGTTTAAACTTTAGTAAGACGTACAATCAAATAAGTTTTTAGCATATAAATTTACATCGGATGATCGGACATACATTTGATCGCATTAAGTTGAGACTTACTATTTATCAAATTGTATGTAAGCTCGCAGACATTCAAGATTACTTGCCATCTAGAGCTGGCAAATCAATAGCTCTATCATGATTATTGTTCATGAAGTATCACCACGAAAAAGGACATATGTTCCTGCTAAAACTATTATGATTTATAACCATAATGACGTAATCAACATTTCTATCAAAAGCCTCAGAGTGATCAACATTTTTATTATTATGATTTATCAACATTTATTATGCACCGCCTGTAAAATGTTTAAAAAGCAACATTTGCAACATAGTTTTTGTGTTACCTTCACACTCTGTGTACTTTTCAAAGATTCACCATGTCTTGGTGGCAATTCCACATGTCCCAAATCACAATAATTTCAGATGTGTCAATATGGTTGCTTATTGTGTTCAGACATTGGTATACCATTTCGGCAGCTGGTAATGATTGGTCATCAGCAAAGAAGGTATGCATTCTCTTGTCAACTTCAATCCAGCTACAACCAGGGTTCTTCCTCAACCCAAGTTCTTTCATCTTCATTCTAATATTCATCACTTTGCTCCATTCCTTTCTACTTGCAAACATGTTTGCCAGAACCACATAAGTTGATGGATCATTATAACCTTTCTGGATTAGAAGTTCTGCAACTTCCTCCCCGATACCTTCTTCTTCCTTGTGCATATAGCAAGCAGAAAACAATGTACTTAACAACGAAACGTCTTCTCTCATGGAAGAGTGTCTCTGAAGAACTCCATATACTTCACTTAATCTTCCGGAACGTCCTAGAAGATATAGGAGACAAGAGTAGTCCTTAATTCCGGGTTTGATTCCATACAAATTAATCATTAAATTGAAATAATGACAACCCTCATCAACAAACCCCGCGTGGCTACAAGTTGAAATGACCGCAAGAAATGTGACCTTGTCCGGTTTAACATCGGACAGTTGGAGCATTTCATGGAAGAGGTTAAAGCTTCAAGTGCTCGACCGTGGGACCCGTAAGCCACAACCATAGAGGTCCATGAGACAATATCTCTCCGGGGAAGATGGGAGAACACTTCAAAAGCATCATTAGTAGCACCACATTTGGCATACATGTCCAGTAGTGCTCCCATTACTATTTCATTTGAATCTAACTTATGATCAACTATACTATCATGAACCTCTCTCCCTTTCTCTAAGGTTGTCAATTGTGAACAAGCCACTAATACACTAGTGAACGTGATTGCATCGGGTTTTATACTTCCCACCACATTCATGTCACTATAGATGTCAAGGGCATCCAAGTAAAATCCGGATGACACGAACCTAGAGATCATTGTATTCCAAGCAGTTGAGATTTGATATGATTTCCTTCCCGATTTTAGTATTTATTATACAGATTGTATCAAAGTAGGAATTAATTATTGATTGATGTGCATATGATTCTTTCCTTGTAATTATTTACCTTATAAATAAAGTGATGGAGTATATAGACTCGGATCCCCGGGTTTCACGATTATTGGGCCTGGACAGCGGTCATACACGTCATTTATATCATTTGTATTATTGTAGAGTTCATATTAACGGCCCGACCCATCGTTTCTCTATTTATACTCCCATAGGGAGCTCTTGTATACCTAACTCTAAGATCACAACTCTAATTTCACAATTCATTCATATACCACTATTCATTCATCTTCTCCACATTCTTGAGCTCAAATCTTTCCATTTATTATATAGTTTGGATCCCTATAATCCATCGATGGTGCTTTCATTGAGAGATTAGAGCAAAATCAAGTGAGAGATCCTCCCAAAAATATCAAAAAATCTCAAACGCAGCAAATCTTGAAAAAAATCATTCTGCAAGATTCAAGAACACAAAAAAAATCAGATCTGGAATTGCCAGAATCCGACCCCCGCCCAGCTTCTGGAAAGTGAGGAAGAAGGACGTTGAGGGCTCGTGACTGGAACGAGGACTTGGGGGGTGATGCACCATGAGCGACCCCAAACACGAGTTCTGTCGCCCCCATGGCAGCGCCGCTCGCACAGCTCCGGTCGCCAGCTCCGGTCACCATCTTCTCAGTCATTTCTCCGGTTGTTAAGCTCAAAACCACGAATATCCGCCATTAATGATGGTTCAAAGGTCAGAGAAGGATCGTTGCGGCCGATGGTCATCATCGACTACTCCTTGGCCAGAACTAGATGTCTGCAATCTGGCGTGCGGCGCGGCTGAGTTGACTCTGCAGCTGTTGCCTTCGAGAAATAACAAGGAAGGCCAAATCTCGAACTGGCCTTAAGGGATTCGCCGGAGAAGCTACGCACGGAAGCAGGGACGTCCACCGGCGGCGCCTCTCACCCAGCAGTAGAGATGTCTGATGCGACTGCTCAGCCTCGTGACCTCCGGCTCTGAGGCGGCCCCATTCTAGTGGTGAAGCTCCACCAAGACGAATGAGTGAAGATGGAGGGCTTGAGTTCTATCGGGCCAGGACTTGGTTCAAGCCAAAGTTAATGAGCTGTCCAACTGTGATGGGCTCCATTATCAACAATTTATCCATTTTCAGTCCAAATAAAAAAGCTAAGTGCCCAATACTCCTATTTATACCCTTACAATATTTATTAAATAATGGTAGTATAATTATCACTATTATTAATTATATTATTTCCACCACCATTATGGCGGGTTAAAAACCTCCGAGGTGGTGAAGACCATTATGGCGGATTAAAATTTCCCGAGGTCGCTAATGATGCATTATTATTATTGGCATTATTATTTTTAGCACCGCCATTAGAGCGGGTCAAAACATCCCCAAAGTTGTGAACCCGAGCTCTAGTTTACCGAACATCTTTATTTGATGATTCAGATTATATTTAGGTCCATCGACCTACCCTAGCCACCTTTATTTGGACTCGGACATCTAGAAATGAGAGCCGCTACCGGCCGCATACGTCATTATGCCTAAAAGCGGAAAATGGTACACCTCGTTCTCCGAGACGCTAATCACGTCGCCCAAAAGCCGTTGCCATGGACAACGCACCTATTGTATTCCGCTTATTTTTTGAAAATGTAAATAGAAGATACCATGTATCGTATCAGCAACCTTAGAGCGAAGGGCTCAGGTATGCTCCATTGTATTTTGTATCAGCAAAGGGCTCAGGCCTAGCTGAGAGAGCACGTCGTATCGGCCCCTTAGAGCGAGACGCTCAGGCAAGGCCGACGATGTCCCCAGGACGAGGGGCCTGCAAACGGCCTGCGTCTTGAAATAGGAAGTTCACCGCGTCGTCCACGCGCCAGAGCGCAGGATGACAGGCCTGAAATCTGGCTGAGGCGACAAAATCCCTAAATTCGGGGTTGGGCAACGGCAGCCGTTGGAAACCAACTAAAAGTCTAGTCCGCGTCATAAATAGGCGACGGGACCCCCCGAGACCATGGACATTATAAACGAAGTCCAAACCGACCGGAGGACTATCGACCCCTTCGCCCGAAGCCTAAAAGAAGGACACTCCCCGAAATAGGGAACAAAAAAAAAGAGGTAAGCCGAGGAGCGTGCACTCACCGGCCTCGAGCAATGAAAAATAAAATCCCCAAAATTTGACTAAGTACATATCACACAAATACTATACATGTCAGACAAGCGCCCAACGCCGTCCCTCATTTTTTAGACGAGCGCCCAACGCCTTCCCTCATTTTCAAACGAGCGCCTAGTGCCGTCCATCATCTCAGACGAGCACCCAGCGATATCCCTCATCTTCAGACGAGCGCCCAACGTCGTCCTTAGACGAGCGCCCAGCGCCGTCCTTCATTTTTAGACGAGCGCCCAACGCCGTCCCTCATTTTCAGACGAGCGCCCAACGTCGTCCCTCATCTCAGACGAGCGCCCATCGTCGTCCATCATCTGAGACGAGCGCCCAACGCCGTCCCTCATTTTCAGACGAGCGCCCAGCACCGTCCATCATTTCGGACGAGCGCCCAGCGCCGTCCTTCATTTTTAGACGAGCGCCCAGCGCCGTCCCTCATTTTCAGATGAGCGCCGAGCGCCGTCCCTCATCTCAGACGAGCGCCGAGCGCCGTCCCTCATCTCAGACGAGCGCCCAGCGCCGTCCATCATCTTAGACGAGCGCCCAACGCCGTCCCTCATTTTCAGACGAGCACCCAGCGCCGTCCTTCATCTTCAGACGAGCGCCCAGCGCCGTCCCTCATCTTAGACGAGCGCCCAGCGCCGTCCTTCATTTTTAGACGAGCGCCCAGCGCCGTCCTTCATTTTTAGACGAGGGCCCAGTGCCGTCCCTCACTTTCAGATGAGCGCCCAACGCCATCCCTCATCTCAGACGAGCGCCCAGCGTCGTCCCTCATCTCAGACGAGCGCCCAATGCCGTCCATCATTTTCAGACGAGCGCCCAGCGCCGTCCATCATTTCAGATGAGCGCCCAGCGCTGTCCTTCATTTTTAGACGAGCGCCCAGCGCCGTCCCTCATTTTCAGACGAGCGCCCAGCGCCGTCCCTCATCTCAGACGAGCGCCGAGCGCCGTCCCTCATCTCAGACGAGCGCCCAGCGCCGTCCATCATCTTAGACGAGCGCCCAGCGCCGTCCCTCATTTTCAGACGAGCGCCCAGCACCGTCCATCATTTCAGACGAGCGCCCAGCGCCATCCTTCATCTTCAGACGAGCGCCCAGCGCCGTCCTTCATCTTCAGACGAGCGCCCAACTCCGTCCTTAGACGAGCGCCCAACGCCGTCCTTCATCTTCAGACGAGTGCCCAACGCCAAACCTCATCTTAGACGAGCACCCAGCGCCATCCTTCATTATGAGACGAGCGCCAGCGCCGTCCCTCATTTTCAGACAAACGCCCAGCGCCGTCCCTCATCTCAAACGGGCGCCCAGCGCCGTCCCTTAGACGAGCGCTCAGCTCCGTCCCTCATCTTCAGACGAGCGCCCAGCGTCGTCCCTCATCTTTGGACCAGCTCCACCGTCCTTCATGTTCAGTCCGGCGTCAACGCCTTGCCCTTCCTCATATCACGACCGGCCCCTCGGCCTCGACGTGATTATCTATCTCAAGACCGGCTTCCTCAGCGCCGAGAGTCTTGAGCTAGCGATCGGGCTCGCCATCCCTTCCTGGATGGTGACCATCGCCTCTATATGACGGCAGGCTCATCATCACTCCGTCATCATATTATAGGATCGGCTTCTCAGCATTGCCATCCGGACATCACGACCGCCCCCTTGGCCTCGGTGTGATTATCTATCTCAAGACCGGCTTCCTCAGCCCGAGAGTCTTGAGCTAGCGATTGGGCTCGCCATCCCTTCCTGGATGGTGACCATCGCCTCTATATGACGGTTGGCTCATCATCGCCCCGTCATCATATTATCGGATCGGCATCTCAGCATTGCCATCCGGACATCACGACCGGCCCCTCGGCCTCGGCGTGATTATCTATCTCAAGACCGGCTTCCTCAGCCCGAGAGTCTTGAGCTAGCGATCGGGCTCACCATCCCTTCCTGGATGGTGACCATCGCCTTTATATGACGATCGGCTTCATCAGCGCCTCGTTATCATATTATAGGACCGACTCCTCATCTCCGTTGTCCTCACATCACGACCGGCCCCTCGGCCTCGGCGTGATCATCTATCTCAAGACCGGCTTCCTCAGCGCCGCGAGTCTTGAGCTAGCGATCGGGCTCACCATCCCTTCCTGGATGGTGACCATCACCTTTATATGACGATCGGCTTCATCATCACCTCGTCATCATATTATAGGACCGGCTCCTCATCGCCGTTGTCCTCACATCACGACCGGCCCCTCGGCCTCGGCATGATCATCTATCTCAAGACCAGCTTCCTCAGCGCCGCGAGTCTTGAGCTAACGATCGGGCTCACCATCCCTTCCTGGATGGTGACCATCACCTTTATATGACGATTGGCTTCATCATCGCCTCGTCATCATATTATAGGACCGGCTCCTCATCGCCGTTGTCCTCACATCACGACCGGCCCCTCGGCCTCGGCGTGATCATCTATCTCAAGACCGGATTCCTCTGCGCCGCGAGTCTTGAGCTAGCGATCGGGCTCACCATACCTTCCTAGATGGTTACCATCGCCTTTATATGACGATCGGCTTCATCAGCGCCTCGTCATCATATTATAGGACCGGCTCCTCATCGCCGTTGTCCTCACATCACGACCGACCCCTCGGCCTCGGCATGATCATCTATCTCAAGGCCGGTTTCCTCTGCGCCGCGAGTCTTGAGCTAGCGATCGGGCTCGCCATTCCTTCCCGGATGGTGACCATCGCCCTTATATGACGATCGGCTTCACCATTGCCTCGTCATCATCATTTAGACCGACTACTCATCGTCGTCGTCCTCATATGACGACCGACCCCCTCGGCCTCGACGTGATTATTTATCTCGAGACCGGTCTTAGTCATTCCTTTACCGGATGACGACCGTTGCATGGATTTTTGGACCGGCCCCTCATCACCGTCGTCCTCACATCACGCCCGACCCCTCGGCCTCGGCGTGATTATCTATCTCAAGACCGGCTTCCTCAGCGCCGAGAGTCTTGAGCTAGCGATCGGGCTCACCATCCCTTCCAGGATGGTGATCGTCGCCTTTATATGACGATTGGCCCATCATGGCCCCGTCATCATTTATTGGAACTGCTCATCATCGCCGTCATCCTCACATTGCGGCAGACCCCTCGGTCTCAACGCGATCTTGAGCTAGCGATTGGGCTCACCATCCCTTCCTGGATTGGTGACCATCGCCTCTATATGACGACTGGCTCATCATCACCCCATCATCATATTATCGGATCGGCTTCTCAGCATTGCCATCCGGACATCACGACCGGCCCCTCGGCCTCGGCGTGATTATCTATCTCAAGACCGGCTTCCTCAGCGCCGAGAGTCTCGAGCTAGCGATCGGGCTCACCATCCCTTCCAGGATGGTGACCGTCGCCTTTATATGACGATTGGCCCATCATGGTCTTGTCATCATTTATTGGAATGGCTCATCATCGCCGTCATCCTCACATCGCGGTAGACCCCTCGGTCTCAACGCGATCTTGAGCTAGCAATTGGGCTCACCATCCCTTCCTGGATGGTGACTATCGCCTCTATATGACGGCTGGCTCATCATCACCCCGTCATCATATTATCGGATTGGCTTCTCAGTATCACCATCCGGACATCACGACCGGCCCCTCGACCTCGGCGTGATTATCTATCTCAAGACCGGCTTCCTCAGCGCCGAGAGTCTTGAGCTAGCGATCGGGCTCACCATCCCTTCCAGGATGGTGACCGTCGCCTTTATATGACGATTGACCCATCATGGTCTCATCATCATTTATTGGAATGGCTCATCATCACCGTCATCCTCACATCGCGGCAGACCCCTCAGTCTCAACGCGATCTTGAGCTAGCAATTGGGCTCACCATCCCTTCCTGGATGGTGACCATCGCCTCTATACGACGGCTGGCTCATCATCACCCCGTCATCATATTATCGGATTGGCTTCTCAGCATCACCATCCGGACATCACGACCGGCCCCTCGGCCTCGGTGTGATTATCTATCTCAAGACCGGCTTCCTCAGCGCCGAGAGTCTTGAGCCAGCGATCGGGCTCGCCATCCCTTCTTGGATGGTGACCATCGCCTTTATATGACAGCCGACTCATCATTGCCCCGTCATCATATTTCGGATTGGCTCTTTTCATTGCCATCCGCGCATCACGACCGGCCCCTCGGCCTCGTCGTGACTATCTATCTCAAGATCGGCTTCCTCAGCGCCGAGAGTCTTGAGCTAGCGATCGGGCTCACCATCCCTTCCTGGATGGTGACCATCGCCCTGATATGACGATCGGCTTCATTCTTGCCTCGTCATCATATTATCGGATCGGCTCATCATCTCCGTCCGCACATCAAGATTGGCCCCTCGGCCTCGGCGTGATTATCTATCCCCAAGACCGGTCTCAGTCATTCCTTCATCGGATGGCGACCGCTGCTTGGACTTTTGGATCAGCCTCATAGTGCTGACAACCTCGCATCACGATCGGCCCCTCGGCCACGACGTCACACCCTATCCCAACACCGGCTTCATCAGCGCCGAGTGTGTTGGGCTAGCGATCAGGCTCGCCATCCCTTTCCTGGATGGTGACTATCGCCTCTATATGACAATCGGCTCCATCATCGCCTCGTCATCATATTTCGGACTGGCTCCTCATCATTGTCATCCGCACATCGCGATCAGCCTCTCGGCCGCGACATGATTATTTATCTCAAGACCTGCTCCCAGCGCTGAAGTCTTGTTATAGCGATTGGGCTCGCCATCCCTTCCTGGACGGCGACCGTCGCCCCTATATGACGCACAGCTTATCATCGCCTCGTCCTCACATTTAGACCGGCCCCCAGCACTGAAGTCCTTATCTAGCGACCAGGCTCGCCAATCCCTTCCTGGATGGTGACCGTCGCCTTCATATGACACGCGACTTATCATTGCCACATCCTCATATTCGGACCGGCTCGTCAGCGCTATCGTCCTCATATTCGGACTGACTCATCAGCGTCGTCGTCCTCATATTCAGACATGCGTCCACCGCCTCGTCCCCCTATTCAGATATAGCGAACGTCTTGCGGTCTCCGGCTAAAAAGCTAAAGGAGCCCAGAGTTCAGCCATAGGCCATCGGCCATATATTGCTCTGTCATCTTTATTTGATGACGAAGAGCTCATCTACAGGCCCATCGGCCATATATCGCTCTGTCATCTTTATTTGATGACGAAGAGCTCATCTACAGGCCAATCGGCCATATATTGCTCGGTCATCTTTATTTGATGACGAAGAGCTCATCTACAGGCTAATCGGCCTTATATTGCTCGGTCATCTTTATTTGATGACGAAGAGCTCATCTACAGGCCCATCGGCCATATATCGCTCTGTCATCTTTATTTGATGACGAAGAGCTCATCTACAGGCCCATCGGCCATATATCGCTCCGTCATCTTTATTTGATGACGCGAAGCTCATCTACAGGCCCATCGGCCATATATCGCTCTGTCATCTTTATTTGATGGCGCGAAGCTTATTTACGGGCCCATCGGCCATTTTATCGCCCCGTCATCTTTATTTGATGACATGGCGCTCTCATATAGGCCTCTCGGCCATGCATCGCCCCGTCGTCTTTATTTGACGACGTGGAGCTCTTATGCAGGCCCCTCGGCCATACAACGTCCCGTCATCCTTATTCGACGACGTGGAACTCTCATACAGGCCTCTTGGCCGTTAGCCTCCCAGTCGTCTTTATTTGACAACGTGGAGCTCTTATGCAGGCCCCTCGGCCATACAGCGCCCCGTCGTCCTTATTCGACGACGTGGAACTCTCATACAGGCCTCTCGGTCGTTAGCCTCTCAATCGTCTTTATTTGATGACGTGGAGCTCTCCCAATCCTCCAGATCGTGAATCTAAGCTCATACACTCTATCACTTACAGCGATCAAGGATCTCTTGACATAAACCACATTGCAGAATATGTTTTCCTTTATACTACTCTTTTTGCATAATATTTTTTATAAAATTGACACTTATGAATTGTTATACTCCTTTTGTCCCATGAATGAACTCTATCAATTTTCTTTTTTGGGAAAAATAATTCAAATACCCCAAACTTTGAAGGAGTGTGATGCTAACACTTCAATCTTACATGTGTATTTTAAATACCTTAAACTTTGCATATAAAAGATTTTTAGTACCACGATCATATGTTGTTGTTTTTTTCAAAAATGTAAATTTATGGTATTAATCGCAAAATTTAAAATATGTTTATTTCAATTATGAAGCGTTGTAATTATATAGACTGAGAGTACGTATTATTATTTATTCAAAATGGAAGTTTAGAAATGTTAATTATATCTTCACAAATGCTAAAAAATTTTAAATTATGCAATTAACATCATAAGTTTACATTTTTAAAGAAATAATATGATGTAACCATGGTGTTAAAAAACTTTTTATGTAAAGATTGAGGTATTTAAATCACACATGCAGGTTTGAGGTATTTATCTACACGCCTTCAAAGTTTAGGGTCATTATCATCATCATTATCCTAGTGCCGCAAAGGCTCCCACGCCTTCAGTGGGGTAAGGGGGTCAGATGTACGCAGTCTTACCCTTGTACTAAAGCACAAAGAGACTTCAAAGTTTAGGCCATGTTTACTAACAGAGATATTTTTCAATTTTCTGTTTATGTTTTCCGTTCTCAAATTTTTTGTTTTCATTTTCCTGTTTTTCTATCTCCAATTCTCTGTTTTCATTTTTTAGTTTTCCATTTTCAAATCTGAAAACATGTTCATCAATTTTTTTTACTTGGTTCTCTGACCGACCAGAAAAACCAAAAGTACGATACCAGTCCGAATCGAACTTAGTACAACCCAAGTAAGGTACTACGTCCCACGTATAGGAAAGTCAGGATCGAAACTGGTTGGTCTCGATCGATCTCAATGGTTAGTTTGACGAATTCTTTTATCATTTCCCTATTGGTTGACAATTCAACGACTCTTTAATTTTAAAACACTTCATTTTAAAAATGATTTCAAAAACCGAGACTGAACCACCAGGTCATTGACCAGCCCGGACAGGGACCGTCGGGTCATTGGCGGGACTGGCCCGGGACCGCCCGATTGTCGATTAGACCGAACACAGACCGTCGGGTCATTGGCTGGACAAGATAAAGACCAACGGGCCGTTGATCGAAGAAGAGAGGTCTGGTGGGAGGTTGACTGGACAGGACGGAGACCACCAAGTAGTTGACCAGACCGGATGGGGGCTGCCGAGTCATTGACCAGACCATATCGGACCAGGACTGCCTGACCATCGACCGGACCGAACAGGTACCGCGTGGTCATCGATCAGATCGAACAGGGATCGTCGGGTCATCGACCGGACCAAACCAGGATTGCTCGCCCATCGACTGGTATGACAGGGACCACCGGGTCAATACCAGTCTGGACCGCTGGGTCATTGCCAGACCAGATAGGGACTGTCAGACCATCGACCAGACCAGAACGGGATTGCTCGGCCATCAATCGGTATGACAAGGACCACCGGGTTAATACCGGTTCGGGCCGTTGGGTCATTGCCGGACCAGATAGGGATCATCGAGTCATCGACCGGACCAGATCGGGATTGCCCGACCATCGACCGGTATGACAGGGACCACCGGGTCAATACCGGTCCGGACCGTTGGGTCATTGCCGTACCAGATAGGGACCGTCGGGTCATTAGCCGGATCGGACTAGAACTTTCACCGTAGCGAGACCGTATCCACCACTAGGCGTAAGTATGCAAATTCATTGCAGCGACACTGGAGCATCCACGTTTTCCAAAATTTGGAAAACTAGTAAAAGTCACTTCTCCAATTCATTAAGGAAAACAGATACATATCTCACTTTTTTGGTTTTGGAAAACGGTTTGGTAAACACATTTCTCTATTTTACTTTCTCCAGTTTTCAGCAATTTTCTTTGATAAACACGTTTTCTGTTTTCCTTTTTCCAATTTTCCAGTTTTTCAGAAAAATGGAAAATATCTCTATTAGTAAACAGACCCTTAGTGTCTTTGAATTATTTTTCCCTTCTTTTTATAGTTATCTAAAAAAAGTGTTCAACTTTCCATTAAAGTAACAAATTTATGATTTTACTAATTTAGCCCTAATTTGAACAACTTCAATCGGGTAATTTTTACTCCCTACTTTATTTTTATATTTCACCCAATTCGGAGCCGGCAAAATTCATAGGGAGCGAGGTAATAAGGGGGTGTATTCAATCGTGACTTTTGTAGACATTTTTGGACTATGGGATTTTAAGAGACATTTGAGACATTTATGGATTTGTCTAGATTTGTTTGGATTTTGACATGAGACATATTAAGACATTTTTGGACTTTACAAAATTAACTTTCGCTTTAAAATTAAAAGTGTCACTAAGGATAATATTTTCACGCTAACAAAAATTACAATGTAATTAATACAATGAAAGGAAAATGATGCTATCAACTTTCATCCGCGATTTGAAAATTGAAATCACACAACACAAAAGTAATTCTCAATGTCATGAAAACAGAAACAAAATTAGCTTAACACTAATGCTATTTGGACAATCACAAATGCATCATCCCACATATTAGTTGCTATTGTGTCCATCCATGCATTTGGATTAGACCTTTGTTGTTCTTGAGTTTCAAAACATCGACTGCTTCAAAAATATAATTGGCCTGAACAAAAATCCTAATACTATTTGCCCATCATTTCAATTTATATGCTATCCACTCCGCACGATCTTCTGCAGTCATGAGCTTTTGTATTGAGCAAATCAAGAGCTCTGAAACGATCACCAGCAAACAACCCCGGAATTTCTTTTATCATATCCTAGCAATTGTAATCTTTTGGATGAGACTAGTAAAAGGAATAACAAATTTGATTAGGTAGAAAAACCAATATGTGTTTAAAGATAAATGTATGCATTATGTCATAATAAATAGAGGTCACCTTAAAATAATTGTCCCACACTTGTTCAGATGCGGTGAAAACTTTGAATTGTGATCCCATCCAAAACCGGAATTGTGCTTCATGAGAGTATTGTACTTACGGTACAACCTCTTAAAATATTTCTCGCGACTTTTATATTGTTTGTAAGTCATGTCGATTCCAAGGTTTTTGTTAAGCGGCTATAGTATGTGCAGCTCCACCGTTCCCTTATTTATTTTACCGGAGCGGTCACGCCAATTTCGGTTGGCAGCACCAACCATTAGCCTAAGTAGTTCATTGCTTTCTTCATTGGTCCAATTTCGATCTCCCATGTTAACTGGTCTCAATAACAGGTATTTGGATGCAAATAAATAAAATTAAAGTTCTGCTTATTGTATTCCTCATTGGTTCAAGAATATTCCCCATGTTAACTGGTCTAAACAACACAATGTATTTGGATGCACATACATAAAAATAATACAAAGCATTTGTGGGTGCAGTGATTACTGTCATCTAAGCCTATATATATTGATCTAATTAAAGTTACATGTATCATACTAGAGGATAAAATAAAACAAAACATAAAGCAAAGTGAAATACGGAAAAAGTATATATTGATCAAATCAAACTAGCATAATAGAGGGATGCTACATTTCCATTAATAATACTGAAAAAGATAAATAATATTTCATAATGAATATAGCTGTAATATTACAGGGTCAAAGGCCTAAATGAAGGCATTCCATAGCTCAACTATCAAAAGATGAGTAATTAATAAGAGTAAAAATACATAGCTCAACTTATATAACTATGACTTCATATATATTTTTTGAAATAACTATTGCTGCATTTAAATAAGAGTAAAAATTAAGTAATAAAAATATACCCATTCACAAATAACACACACGTTGTTAGAGCAAGTGGGTTGCAGCAACACTCTTGAATCAGTTGGGCTCCCAAGGTTACAGCAAAATTGAATCTTGGCAATCTAGATAAGTCCAGATTGAGAAAAGAATCCAAATCTTATGTCCATTATGAATACATTTTAGGATAAATAAAATGTCTCAATTAAATACACCCAAATTTCACAAATCCTAAAATGTCTCAATTGAATACACACCCCTAATCGTTTTTATTTACTTTTTATGAATTATTGTTTGTGTATAAAACTATAAATAAATACTTGAATACCTAAATTCTTTCCGGACTTTCATTCCCAAAAAATACCCGATACTGTCGCTGGGAAATGGAAGCTAAAGTTAGAAACTTATTGGATTCAGTCGGCCATATCTTCTCCTCCGGCGATCAGATACCTTGGTGCGATCCCGACATCGTCGCTGTAAGTATCCCCACCATCTATCCTGCATGAATACTGTATACCCTGTCGATTATAGGGTCCAGATGCTGAACTGTCTCTGGAGATAAGACTAGCATGGCTAGATCAGGGTGTTAGAAACTCAGTATTTTCTCTTGCAAAAAGTGACAAAACATTTCACGCGAATGCCCGATGATACTTTACATATGAAGTTCAGGACTCCAATTTTCGGAAATTGGGTATACGCGGGGATACTGTTCAATTGAACCTAACGTGTTGAGAATATCGGCAGACAGGCCTATGAATAAATACTTGTAGGTTACACAGCCAAAATATGACAACATGAATGTATGGAGTACGGATAATAAAATAATTGTTTTCTAACATACCCTCGCATTTCACATGCAACTGCTAAAACAGTCATATCATTTGATTCAAGTTTTCATGATCAGCAACTTTAACATTCACTTATTTAAGCCCAGTAAAAAATTGTCACGAGTTTTTAACATCAACCTTAGACCTTGCTGTGAATTTTGTTGCTTGAAAGTCACACATAGTTTTCAATCTTGGCACATGGTGTATTTTGTCCTACCAAATTCTTTTAATTTCCTTAATGTATTGTGGTGTAAGCTCTTTTTTTTGCTGTTGGACCATTTGTTCTCTTCAAAATGTTAAATGCTCTGTACTTAGTACATATTGCAGTATGTATATACCTTCATGTAATACATATGAAAATACATATGATTCGCTTTTTAGTACTCAAGTTACTCTTACTCTGAGATTTGTGAGTCACGGCGTTGCGGGAGAAGGAGAGTATGGAACAGAAAATATCCTGACATTCACAACAACGTGTTGCTCGTTTGGATGGAGGGACCAATTTAGTCATTTATTAATTTCTTAATTTAGTAATTTCTTATTTTTGCTTGCTCAGTTATGTTTAATTGTTAGCAAGTAGCTGAATTTGTTTTAGGCTATGTTTGCAAGAGCTTAAAAAACACCTTTTTAGCTTTTAGCTTTCGAAAAGCTGAAAAGGTTGTTTTTAAATGAGAACTTCTACTTTAATTAAGCAACTTAAAGCCAAAAGGCAGAAGCAGGGAAAGAGGCGCTTTTAGTTGCTTCTTGGTATTTTGTAAAGATGACCAACTTTTAGGACAATTTTAATCCACAAAAGTCCAATGTAGCCTTCATTTCCTAAGGTGTACGACTGTACGTCCATAGTTCATCACCTCATCCATGTCCTCTGTGCCGCATCTGTCATCATTTTTCTCTGAAAATACACTACATCGCTTCTATCTCAATATATACATACATATATATGTGTATATAGTGTATTGCCGCCACATATAGATGGTACTTGAACTTTGGGAAGCCAGATTGGAGATGAAATCCTAGTGATTCGATAATCTATGGTAGCTGAATTGGGGGAAGCCATCTATGTTGATTCTGAAGCTTCATATATATATATATATAAGAGCATCTCCAATGCTACAATGTGCACAGTGTGTATGTGACAAGAGAGAGATAGACACACAAAAATAAATTCATGACACCTCTCTCCTTCTTTCCACTGTCTTATGTGTTTTTGGTAAGTTTCTCAATAATGTCAACCACAATATTTACATCTAGACATTGTAGAACTTACCAAACTGTCAATAAAGTACAAAGACATTGTAGTAATTTTTATCTCTATCTCTCTCAAGCCATGTATGCATCGTTCACGTTCCGATGCTCTAACACACACACACACACACACACACACATATATATATATATATATATATATAGAGAGAGAGAGAGAGAGAGAGAGAGAGAGAGAGAGAAATATTCAGGTCCGGAATTCCGGACCTGAACTGCCGTCCGGACAACGGCTTTTGGGGCCCTTCCCGGTGGAATTTTTTGATGCAATTTTTATGTCATGTTTTTCATCAAGTCTAGTTTATCCATACCAAATTTCAGCAAAAAATTCAATCGGGAAGGTCGTCAAATGATTTTTGAAAGATAACTGCGTTTTATATGTATATTCCGGCGCAGTTATCTTTCAAAAATCATTTGACGACCTTCCTGATTGATTTTTTTGCTGAAATTTGGTATGGATAAACTAGACTTGATGAAGAACATGCCATAAAAATTTAATCAAAAAATTCCACCGGGAAAGGCCCCAAAAGCTGTTGGCCGGACGGCGGTTCCGGTCAGGAAGGCCTGACCGGAAGATTACTCTCTCTCTCTATGTGAGTGGTTACACTTTTCCCTCACCGCGTTACATTATTTCATGTTTATGTTGCACTTTTTCGTGGTGGAAAAAAACTTCGGTTTATTTGCGAAATTGTCACCACATTTTTTTATCAAATTTGGTGCATTTTTGGCTCATTTTGAGCCATTAGATCTGGAAATGAATGCACAAGATTAATTCTCACTTTGCATGGGAAGACCTCTTTGAACTCTCCCCTATATATATAATACGAAGTATTGAGTCGCAGCAAAGGTCAACCAAGGGCTTACATATATGGTCTCTATAATTTCTGGAAGGGTATATTGGTACTTTAATAAAATATAACATTAAAAATCACTTTTTTACCAAACTCCTCGCTTTTAACTTTTACACTTTAATCACTTAAATTCTAAAACACTATCAAGTTTTACTATTAAGCACTCCCTCCAAAATCACTTATAAAACTCACTTTTTTAGTGGTTGCTATATATTAGGAGATTGTGTGCTTCTACACTCTTCAGTAAGTTGTTGGATAGTTTTCTTCACTAAGTTTGTGGGTAGTTTTATTTGGAGTGTGTATTTGTTGGCTTAAGGCCAACAGAGAAAGGAGGCAATAGATACTCTTCTGCTATCCTTCTTCTACATACACATTCTTTCTTCTAAATTAGTTCTCTCACTCGGATTACAAGGCTTAGACTGAGGATAAATTTAATTCTTCCTATAAAATGTTTCTAAATTAGTTTTAGAAATTATACATTAATAGTTGTATACTAAGGTTATAATGAACTATAAAAATCGATTTTGAAAATGACAACAATGTGGTACATAAAATTTGAATTTAAAAGTGATCTGGATTGATCTCTGAATAACGGATTTTTTTGGGGAGGGCGTATTATTATTACTACTACTACCAATTAATTTACTTATCCTAATACTTAGTTTGGTGTAGCATTTTTTGTTTAGTTGCACAATTTATTTGTTTGTTCTTTTCAAGTATAACCAACGTAGCACATATACTTCACTATGGTACCGTGTCGGCGTATCGTAAACGTTCCCGTATCTGATACTCTAGGATACTCGTTCCGTACGTTCCTAGACCGTATCTGTAATTTTTACAAATTTCCAATCTTTTTGGTAATTATTTTAAAATTTCGGATACTCGTATTCTGACAGATACGTGTATCAACTTTTAAATAAAACGCCCAAAATTTACACAGTAAAATTCTTTTTTTTTTATAGCGAAGCTGGTTTAAATTGTCATCACAAAACGAAAGCAGGTTACAAAATGACAACAATTCTTCTGTCTACCGTCCGCCCTAGAACCAGACTTAGAATTACTCACCTTCGTAGAAACAATATAATTCGCTGATCCCGCTTTGGGCCTAACTGAGCCAATGACTTGCAGACCAGACTCCTCATCACATGTCCTAAGTTCTGGAGTTTTTTTTGGTGGAAAAACACAGCACAACCAAAACAGAGCACATATCCAGATAAAAACGAAACATGAAGAAAACTAAAAAAGCAAAATAAATTTCTTGAACCCTAGCACCTCGTTCAACCCCTGGCGGTGGGTGGTTCAGGAGGAGTCCGGACCATCGCTATGATTGTTGACGCGAACAAGGCACAGTTTCAAACCCTACCGCAGAAGAGCCCCGCAGAAGGCTCTGCTCTCGTCCCTTGCGCGTTTGATTCCCTGACGAGCAACCTTCATCTGCCCCACCTCATTGAAACACTGATGAAGTCTTGCACCAAGGAAGCACACGAGGCCAATCACTAGCTCATCCGGCGCTTCATCGATGTCCAGGCCGTCATACTTCTCAATCATCTCATCCACCGGACCAATAGCCTTTTGTTGCCACAAATCTTCCTCTCTGTCCGCCTCTCCTACTTTATCCCTTGACTCCCGCATAACTTTCTCCATCGATGAACAAAGCCAATTAGCGAAGCTAAACTAGCACCTGCGAACGACCTCCCAAACAATCTCCTTCCCTAGCCACCAATCCGCCGCACCAATTGACGGCAAAAGAGAAATCCTATTTTAGGGAGATGCCCGCTCCTAAATAGTGGTTAAAACATCCTAATTGCGTTAGAGAATACTTATCTATTACACTTTACATAGTAAAATTCTTAAAAAATGAAAAACTAAAAATAAATTTTACCTTGCTTATATGTGGTACACAACTAATGGGCCTATCCCTAATTCATTCATCTTTAATTTACTCATCCGGCCTATCTCTAATTCACTCATCTTTTATGTGCTACACAACTAATGAGCCTATCCTTGTCTTTTTGGAAGAGGATGTTATCCCTGGAAATTAGAAGCTCTAGTGGAAATACGTATTAGAACTTTTAGAATATTGTTTGCTATGTTCATTATCAAAGAACTTGAAGTACTTGCACTTTTAATGACTTATTGACTATATGTATATTTAGAGATGCACTACTCTATATGAGATAGAGTATGAATTTATTTCTAAGTATCTTGAATCTTAATAATGTAAAATGCTTCTATGCCAAGAATGAGTAGAGGTCAGAGGATAATATATGCATATATATTTTTTAAAATGTAAATTTTAATATTTATAAATAGGGGGAATTTAACTTTGCACCCCACTTTTTGGATGATATTGGACTTTGCACCCCATTTTGAAAAAACTTTGATTTTGCACCCCATTTCACTTAAAGTTCGTTTGACTTTGCGCCCCATTTAGAAATTTTTCTTCACACAATGGTATGCGTTGGGGTGCAAAGTCAAAGTTTTTTGAAAATGGGGTGCAAAGTCCAATATCACCCAAAAAGTGGGGTGCAAAGTCAAATCCCCCCTTATAAATACACCCCATAATTTTTAATATTTATAAATACACCCCCATAACTTTTAATATTTATAAATACACCCCGTATCCGTATCCTACTTTTTTTATTTTGTCGTATCCTCGTACCCATTTCCGCGTTTCCACGTACCCTTATCAGTGCTACATAGAGTATAATTGTGTGTGTTAATTGCTCAGCATCTCTTTGTTTATGTACTTATATTTGGTATCCCCATCCTAAAAGGTCACTGTGTCTGCTTTAGGGGAATGCAATTATGTGAAGTTTTCGACTTTCAAGTAATGTCTTCCATAGTGTTTTCAACCCCAGAGAGGTTAATCCTAGTATATAATCTTGTGATTGCTATTTCGAAATTTGAATCATTTGACGACCTCAATTTATGCATTGTAATCTTTGAGAAATCATAGAAAGAAGTACAAGTAGAAGCATGTTTGATCGGTTAACAGTTTTGATGCTCTTTTCTGCACTGTTCTACATATTTAATATTTTTTTTATAAATATTCAATTCTTTTACTGCATCTGTTTAGATTGTAAAGTGTACACAAAATGTGTCTTGGCTTTTTTCATTTTTCCTCCCCAAAAGTGTAGTATATTTTCAGGGATGCGAGCGTGAAGTGGCAGAGGCTGAAAATGGTGCTTCTGAAACAACTAAAAGTGAATGCATGATGCGCTTATGTTGGGCTCTTGTTCATTCAAAGCGTCCAGAAGATCGCCAGCGTGGTATAGCAATGCTAGATGGTAAGTCTAGGAGGGGATATTCAACATCTCCCCCTCTTCCTAGGCAATCTCACCAACTGTATTGTATTTCACTCTCTTATGTTCAGACTTTGTTAACATTCTTGGTTCTACCCATAACTGGTTTTGTATCTTTCCTCCTCTGTCGGTGTGCACCCCCGTTATCTACTTTTCTTGTAAACTTTCCTTCTTTTAGTCCTTGTCAGAATGGGGGTTTCAAAGGGGAGGGATTGTATTTATTTTGAGCCGGTTTGGTGACCCTGTTTTTCGAATTATGAGCCTTATCAACCAACTTTTTCACTAAACACAATTTTTTTATTTCACACGTTTAATTGTGTATTAATCAAAATAAGCAAGGTTGGAGTTATTTTTCTGGCTGGACCCATTTTAACTATTTTTCATATAATTTTTTCTTTATTTTATTAATAAAATATAATTTAAATATAGTTTTTTCATAATTCAGTAGAATTAGCCACTTCAGCTAGAGCATCATAAATTTCAGCAGAATCTCCCGATTCAGCCAATTTCAGTGTTACCAAACGGGGTCTTTATTAGTTTATTTTTACATTTATACAGTCATTTTGTAATATTTTGTAATATAAGAGTATAGGACTACCAACTAGAGATAGATTAGCGACTAACAGGAGGATTAAGTGACATATCCATTATTGATTAACTGGCGATTAAGCTTTTATTGTTTGTTTTTTCATTTCCTTTTAGATGGATTTTATGACATAAAGATTTTCTTTTATCTGCAGCTTCTTTAGGGCTCAGTAGTGGTCCACAACAAAAGAGGGAAAAGCTTTATCTTTTAGGTGTTGGATACTACAGAAGTGGGGATTATGCTAGAAGCAGAGAGATAGTGGATAGCTGTTTGGCGGTATCTTGTGTTTCAGTTTTTCTGACTACAAGTTCTGTGTCAACTGCATATCATTTAACAAAAATTGCCCTAAATAGGAGTAAAAAGAAGTGGAAAGTATGGAAAAAGTACATGAGGATGGGGCCGTTTTCATTTCTTAACAAAGTAGGTCATGTGTTTCAATTCCGTTATTATAGGAGGGGCTCGGGGCCTAATGGCGTTAGAAATCGTTGGAGGAAGATGATGATTAGTAACTCTGGTTTTCAAAACTGCTCGAAAAATTCAAAGAAAATTACTAGAAGTGACGCCTCATTAAGGCGACCTTCAAGCCATCTTTTTCCCAGGCTTTCAGCCACCCTTGTCGTCGGAAAATCTATCAGAATAGTGATATTAGCGATTTCATTTTCAAAAAATAATCCAAACGGATTCGAGAAAGCCAAAGAGAAGATGGTTTGGAGGTCTCCTTCACGAGGCACACCTACTGGTATTTTTCTTTTAATTTTTCGAGTACTTTTGAAAATCAGAGTTGGGCGGTGAAACAATGTCATATTCAAAAGATGAGTGTGTCAGAGATGTGCATGCTGCGTTGGATGTGTGGGCATACTAGGAAGGACCGCGTGAGGAATGAGACAATCAGACAAAGGGTGGGAGTAGCACCTATTGAAGATAAGATGTGGGAGTCGTGCCTACGGTGGTTTGATCATGTGCGTAGAAGACCGAGTGATACACTTGTCAGACGAGTTGAGATGTGTGGAGAAGAGGCAGGGAAGAGAGGGAGAGGAAGACCCAAACAGACGTGGGTTAGGGGAGTTCGAAGTGATATGTTTCTTCTGGGGTTGGATGAGCATGACTTTGGAGAGAACTAAGTGGAGGGTGTGTATTCGTGTGAAGGAGTGATCTCGTATCATCTTTTTCCTTCATCTTTTTTTCCTTGTTTTTTATCCTTATATATAAGCATTATTTGTATCCTTTTTATTTTATCTTTTTTATGTATATTCATCTCTTTTTATATTATCTTTTTATAATAGTTTATCTTTTTTATCTTTATTTTCTTTCTTTTCCTTTTGGTGGTGATATCATGTATCGATTCATTTTAGCCGACCCCAATATCTTTTGGGACTAAGGTTTGGATGTTGTTGTTTTGAAAATCAGAGTTATTATTCATGGTCTTCCTCCGATGATTTCTAACGTTGTTAGGTGTCAGGCCCCTCCTGTGATAACGGAATTGAAACATGTGGCCTACTTTGTTAAGATATGAAACACGAGCCTCTATCTGAAAACGGGTCAACCACAAATACTTTTTCCAAAATAGGAGTATTGTGTTTTATTTCTAGAATTAGTGCTTGACTGCTTGGTAATGCCAAATAGTCACTGTTTTAAATCTTATAATGTGATGTATATGTTATAATGTTTATTAAGTGGGCATATCCGCATATTTAAAGAACACAAAAAAGTATGAAAAAGTAATATAAATCGGACATGAGGGAGAGTACTATTCAATTTTTTGATGTTTTCGGTAAGTGATTGTTTATCCATAATTGTGGTGTTTTAATCCTGAATGTCATTGTAAAACCATAATTGTGGTGTTCGGGTTTGTAGATTGAACCTGATTGGAGGCAGGCATTGACCCTGAAGAAGGCAATTGAAGATAAAATCACTAAAGGTATTGCTCAGAAAGTTTGTTTAGTTCTTTTCTTCATTATATTGAATTTCAGAAAGGCTTAAATACGGAGTATGTTTTTTGGCTGTGTGTGTGTGTATATTTGTTATAGGTCTATAGTTTGACGTTGTTCAGATATGTGTATTATCCTCTCATTTTAGTCCTTGACTCTTTGTCTATCAACCTCTGTTAAAAAAATGTCTAATATTTTTATTTATTTTAGTCCTTGACTCCTTGTCCATCAACATCTGAAAACTGATTACGGGAGTGATGAGTTTTATACTTTTATTTGGCCCCGACTCCCCTTATTACAGCATTGTGGAAAGGCTAGACTCTTTAAGTCATGCTGTTTATTTTTGTAGAGCAGAGGTGTCTACATAGAGAAGCTAGAAAGTAATACAACATTATCCAAGCCTTATTCCCAAAAGAGGGGCTAAAAAGAAATAAATAAAAAAACATAAATTACTGGAACAAATAATTTTTTAGAACATGTGTCGGGCTTTTTCAAGCAAACTGGTCTTAATTTATTCATTTGTGCTCATTTGGACAATAGATGGAGTGATTGGCATTGGCATTACTGCCACTGTTGCTGGGCTGGTTGTGGGGGGGATTGCGGCTGCGTTGTCCCGTAAGAAGTGACTGTTGATCGTGTGAACTGCTGCTGACTGTGCATTACAATTGCAAACCTTTTCGTTGTCCCATCAGTAGTGACTGTTGATTGTGTGAACTGCTGCTGACTGTCCATTACAAATGCAAACCTTTTCGTTGTCCCGTAAGAAGTGACTGTTCATCGTGTGAACCTTTTCGCAGTCCCCCTTTTAGGGTCCTATGAGTCTCTCCGTGAGAGCATTTCTTGTTTTCCTCCCTGGTAGGCTGGTAGTACTACTGAATCTTCAAATATAGTTAGGGATGGACTCGGGCTGGGTGGCCCGACCCGGAACCGGCCCGGGACCGGTACTGTTCCGGCCTGGCCCGACCCGGTGGCCCGGTCAGTGACCGGTCCGGGTAGGCCCGGCCCGTGGGTTTTCCGGGCCGGGCCCGGTTCAATGTCTAATTTTTTTTTGCTTTCTTGTTATCCCCCGACCCCCCCTCTCACCCCCACCCCCAAACCTCCCTAAAACACCCAGCCCTACCCTAGGAAAAGAAAAAAAATTGGAAAAACAAAAAAATGACTCGGGCCCGGCCCGAACCGCCCGGGCTGGTTCGCCCAAAACTGGACCCGAGCCTGGCCCGTCCGAACCGTCCAAATGGGCTAAAAGCCCGGAACCGGCCGACCGGTCCCGGTCCGGTCTGGGCCCGCACAGTAGCGGTTCTGGGCCGGTTCCGGGCCAGGCCGGCCTGGTTTAGTCCATCCATAGTCAGGCGTGATCAGGTAGGGCTTTAGCAGGAAAGAGACCTAGGCACGCACTAAAGCAACCGAGGAGAACTTAATTGGTCGGAGGGACTTTTGATGCTAGGTGCCTAGCCGCCTAGGTGGAGAATGTGGGATGTTTTTAGAGTTAATAGCCCCAAACAGGACTAAAGTAATCTCTAATTAGACCAGACTAATCTTGAACAGTTATAAATACATAGAGATCAGACTAATAAGTACATTCTTTACTAAGTTTTCACTTTTCAGCAACGTAACAAACTAACAATGCAGTTCGTAAGACCGTAGCAATGCATTCTCACAATCAATTTTATTTTTTAATTTAATAGTATTTCAATGATCTGTAGAGTTTTTTTCGAATTAATGTTAATTAATTAATTAATTACGAAAATAGGGTTGAGTTTAAAGTATTTACCAATATACTGCTGGGTTAACCATGGTTGGGGTAAGTCGCCCAACCGTTGGGCGACTTTCTCTTAAGTAAAAACATCGGCCAGCCACAACAGAACACTGCGTAAATTAAACCCAATCCCCAAAATCCCCCAAGCTGCAGTGACGAAGGACGAAGGATGAACGACAATCGAGCGATTTGGAACTATGGCGAACCTCCATCTCCAGCTACCCCACTTCGGTAAACTTCCATCTTCATCTTCAACACTCTTTCTTCTTTCGTGTAGGTAAATCAAAATCCATTTCATCTTATTTTGAACTTAGGGTTTTGAATGTTAAAATTTTCGAATTTTTGGACTATGTGGATGGGTGAAAGCTACCCAATCTTCAACTCAAAATCCATTTCATGATGCGTGGCTGAGTGGATCAGGTGAGAAAAGGTTTACTCTCGAAGGTTAGTTTGAGGTGGGTCAACAGTTTGACAACAAAGAACAAGTCATCAATATGGTGAGCTTGTATTCTATCAAACGGAACCAATTTTTTCGGGTGATAGAGTCCGATAAACACAAATGGGTGGCACAATGCAAAAGGAAGAAAAATGTAATTGCCTCTGGAGAATACGCGCCACAAAGAACAAAGGCAACCTTGCCCCTGGATAAACACAATTGTGCGTTATCCTGGACCTCATTCTGCTACGTGTGTTGGGAACATCGACACTACCGATCACGTGGCTTTGACTTCAGATTTCATCTCTAAAGATGTGATTGACATTGTTCGCACTGATCCTTCTCTTAAAGTGCATACTTTCATTGAGATGCTGAAGGAAAAGTATGGGTATACAGTATCATACCGGAGAACATGGATGAGGAAGCAAAAGGCCATAGCAGAAATATTTGGCGGTTGGGAGAAGTCATATTCTGAATTGCCCCGTTTCATGACAACGCTCCAACATTCAAATCCTGGAACTATTGTGCAGTGGTACCCACCCCTAATACTCCCACATGTTATATGCAGTTTCAAAGAGTTTTTTGGACATTCAAGGCATCAATACATGGTTTTAAGCATTGTCGACCCGTACTTACTATTGATGGCACACACTTGTATGGAAAGTACAACGGTACATTGCTCGTGGCCATGGGTTGTGATGTGAACAACCAAATATTTCCAGTGGCCTTTGCAGTTGTTGAATCTGAGAATGGGGATAGTTGGCCATGGTTTATGGCATGTATTAGGCAGTTTGTCACTAATAGAGAGTTGTGTGTCATTTCTGTTCGGCATGGAGTTGTTAGGGCAATGAATGAGGTGGGCAGTACTTGGGAGGAGCCTTATGCGCATCATAGGCTATGTATCCGCCATCTTGCATCGAATGTGCACACTCATTTCAAAGACATTCATTTAAAAAATCTTTTTGTCTGGACCGCACGACAACATCAGAAAAAGAAGTTTGACGGTGGGTTCAAGAAGATAGGTGAAATGAGTTTGGAGGGACGACAATTTCTGGGAAACATCCCCCCGGAAATGTGGTCGTTGCACCACGATGGCGGGTACAGATACGGTATCACCACTTCTAATCTGGTAGAGGTTTTCAACAGTGTGATTAAAAATGCCAGATATTTGCCCATCACCGCTTTGGTCCAAGTTTCCTTTTACCGGGTTAATGTTTATTTTGTTAATAGGCGTGAAACCAGTAAAATGATAGTGACAGAAGGCTACGAGTACTCCCCATACATCATAGATTTAATTGATAAGAATAGAGAGAAGGCCAAGCATCACATAGTTACTCCATTTGATTTAGGCCAAAGGTTATTTCAAGTGGAAACCGGTTGTGGTGGCCGAACGTTGGGGAAAGGTGGGAGAAAACAAACTGTCCATCTTAAACGGAAAACTTGCACTTGTAAAAAGATGAAGATATATAAGATTCCATGCTCCCATGTGTTAGTCGTGTGCAGACAACGTAGCTTGTCTTATGCTCCATTTGTGGATAAGTTTTTCTCATCTGACCAATACGCGGCCACATATCATAGAGTCTTCAAACCCATTCCTGATCGTGATTATTGGCCTACTTACAATGGACCTGAAATCGTGAACGATCCATCCATGCTTCGGGCTAAGGGAAGACCTAAGTCGACACGTATTAAGAATGAGATGGATGAAGATCCCCGAGGAATGGTTGGATGTGGAAAATGCCACCAATCCGGCCATAATAGGGCCACATATGCGAAGAGATCGTCAAGACACGATGGGGGGTCTAGTGGGTAAGGTGTTAATTATAGTAATTCACAATTCATCTTAGCGTTGCATGAAAACATATTAATTAATAAAATGGATGATGAAAAAAATAGAATTCGTATAATACTAAAAATTAACTAATGCGATTTTATTTTTTTGTAGGCATGGAGGTGACAGCGGATCCTGAGCCGAGTGATCAAGATGACCATCAGAACTTCTTGTAAAGTAGATGTTGTACAGTAGATGTTGTAGATGATCACGAGTACTCCCATACAATTTTTCTTGGATGATGATGGAGTATATGGGCCTGGACCCAAACGTCCACATACTCAGGAGAACAGAAGGTACCACGATCACCTGGTGGGACCCTCGTCGACCAGATGACGTCCATCGGCCAGAAAAAAGTCTACTCAAAATGTGATCCAGAAGCCAGGAGAACCGGGTGACCTCATCGGCCATGCCCTCATCGGCCATAGATAGCCTCCAGAATAGGATTTTATACTTAATCATTTCTATACACTTTGTATCCGGCCCATTAGTGGCCCTATTGTAAATGGGCCTCCCAAGCCCAAGACTTGGGAGCCCAGCCCTAATTTTCTCTATAAATACTCCCATTTGGAGTAGTTATGGGGGTTCACAAAATCATTATTACAAAGTGATGGATTGTCGGACCAGGGTAGCCGGAATCCACCAAGAATGAAAGTAAAGGGGAGAGTGAAATGGACGGAAAAGTCAGGTATTCGATTAACAAAATCTCAGTGCATCAGTCTTAAGAGTGCAATAGATTAAGCATCCCTATCCACAAATTGGAATGTGATATTTATACTAAGGAGAAAAGAAAATACTTGGTGCCCAAGTAAAAAGATTCTGGTCTAATAGGAGAGGGGCACGTGTAAAGCTACTCTAACAAACTACCAGCCTGAATGATTCGGGAGCAGCCACGTGGAAAGCTGATTGGAGAGAGAACTTCTGATAGCTGGCTGATTGGTTTATTCTTCTAACAGAATTCCTGCCAGAGATCGTGTGCAGACAATCCGGCGTACTCCACTTGTGCGGAGAGTGACGTGGTGATGTTTCCTCACGATTTAAGCCCTTGCAAATTTTGCCTAAGTACAGGGTGTTTTTCTCCCGACCTCGAGGGTTACTGAGGTCGGTATCTGGGGGCTCGGGCCCATGCTGAGAGGACTCGTTCTGCTGTCTCCCGTTCTCGCTCTGGAGGTAATTTGACTGCCTGGTGATTTGATTGGTGTTGACCTGGAGCAACACTTCTGAGGTCAGATTTGATGCCGACCTCGGATGTCCCGAGGTCGGGCTCATGGATCGCCGAGTTTGGTTGGCTCCTGAGCTCGATGTTTCCCGACCTCGAGGTCGGGGGTCGGGGTTGGTGGACCCTGTTATCTGATGAGTTTACTTGATTCCTGAGCCTGGTGTTCCCCGACCTTGACGGTCGGGGTCGGGGTCGGATCCTGATGTGGACTTAGTATTTCCTTGCCCCCGATGAACCCGCAAGGCTTTCTACCGACGATCGCGGTACCCCTGGGGTGTACGGGAATATACTCCATCATGAGTCCCCCACTCTCCGAGGCGAAAGTGAAACTTGAGGTGAGAGAGAGTAAATCTTCAATTTCCTGGGCGCGTTCGCCCGGCAGGGGTGCTGCTATTCCATGGTCATGACAAAGGGGTACCTCATTAAAAACTCCGCTGAGGAAAAAGCCTGTGGGAAAAAATCCTAACGGAGGAAAAAGAGTATACTCCGCTTTGCCATGAAGTCCGAAGAGGAAAGCGACGCCCCGCTGCAGAGAAGTATGAGCCCGAGCTTCGCGTTTTCCGCGTTCCAAACCTGCTTCATGGGTTAGTTGCTACATCCGCGGCCCCGTCCATGGGTTGATGAAATTTAGAAGAAATTTGTAAGGAGTTTTCACCTATGTACGAATTTTGAGGATATACATGTTCGGTGCCGAGCCTGAGGTGGCTACGTCGTCCTGAGCTTGGCTGTTGTTGTTGTTGTTGTTTTGTTTTTGCTGTTTTTTGATCTCTTTCCCGAGTCCCCCACTTACCAGTCCCCCACTCTTGTGGACTTAGAATATTTTCTATAGAAATTAGTTCAAATAGGACTAAAACTATGGCAAAAACCTAAAATAAGACTTGCTGTGTTTTTAATCCAAAATAGGACCATATGAGTCCTATTGGAAACATACCTATTTTTGCATTACATTCTTACCCTTCCATTAAATATGAATTAAAAATAGTCAAAAGCCATAATTAAATGTTTAATTCATAATAAATTCGAAAAAAAATAAAAAATTCGTAGAAATATAATTAAAAATTTTATAAATTTTTATAAAATAAAAAATTCAAAAACTTTTTTTTTAAAATAATTTTATTTTTAAAAAAATTAATAAAAAATAGTAAAACTCCATAAAAAAATTTAAAAAAATATGGATGCCTTTCCCACCGCCTGTACTACCTCCCAGCACCACCACCTCCGGCCGATGAAAAAAATGCCATTTTCCCAGAAAAATGCTATTTTTTCTGAAAATGCCAAAAAAGTGGCATATTTCTCTTTTCGAATGCCAACATTTTCATTTTTTTCTGCCATAAATATGGCATTTGTAATGAACTTGCCATTTTTTTCCCTGGTGACTGGAGGTGGTTGTGTTGAGGCGGCAGAGGCGGCGGCGATTTTTTTTTTGAGTTTTTTTTTTTTTAATTTTTTAAATTTTTTGAAAAAAAAATTTAATTAAATTTTTATTATCGAAATGGTTTTCTTAATTTTTTAGTATTTTTTACGATTTTTTATTATTTTTTATTATTTTATTAGGAATTAAAACATTTTAATAGCTATAAGGGTATAATTGTCCAAGGTACACATAATTAGTCCTATGCAAACATAGTTCATTTTTTTATCTTATTTGTGAAAAGTGAATGACTTTTAGTCCTATTTTGATAATTAACTCTATTTTCTAAGTGCGGAAGAGTATTAGTCTGAGGGGGATGAGGCAGTTGCATTTATCGCCTGGTGGACTTTGGGAGAATTTGTGGCGTGTAGTAACGCTGATGTGTACAAATAGGAATCTTTACATATTCCTTTTGTCACATTTTGAATTAATAGCCGCTTCTCAGCATTTAATGCGAGGGATGGCATTTGAAGTGATTGTACGGAGCCATCATTGCGATTTTTTGCACGCCTTTTTGAAAAACCATTGAGTTTTTTGAGCGGCTGGGGATTATTGCGCCACGTGTAAGCCTCCCGTTCATTATTGAAGGGAAGTATAAAAGGCAGAACCTTCCGTCTTTTTCCTTTGTGCTTTCTTTTGTATTCGAGTTTTCAGAGTTTTCAAGCACTTCAAGAGCTCGTCTTCTCCGATCGTTGCTTTGCGAAGTTTTAGTTTCCCCCGTCGACTTTCCCAACAAGGTTAGTCTCTGGCTCTATTTGCTTGTTCTTTGTCTGTCGTAGTTTTGTCGGAAGAAACCCAGAATAAGGTTTTTTCTGTCGCTTCCGGCTCCGCGGTCAATGGGGGGTCTACAGTCCCCCATTCGTGGTGGAGTTGGCACCTCTGGACTTGAAATCGCATCCTGATGCTGGTTTGAGTGTTTGATTTCTGTTTGGAGGTCGGATTATTGGTCCTTAACCCCCAAACCCCAGACTGTCTGCATGTATGTGTGTGTTTTTCTGCAGATTTTGAAAAGATGTCTTCCCAAGGTAATGTTGGAGATAGGACCGTCCCTCAACACGAGGTTGGGGGCGCCGTTGTTGTGCATGACGTGCCTCCCATCCGGTTTATTAGGAAGCGGAGAAGCAGCAAGAAGAAGTCTGGGAATGTAGTGGGCACCCTTACAGAGAATGGTCCTCTCGTGGATGCGTGTGCTCTTACTGACGCGGAGTTGGATGAAGCCAGACGCATGGCCGGTCTTACTGTTCACATCGTGAGGCCCGAGACTGGTAGCCTGGCGTCCTCCTGCCCCTCCGGGTTCTTCGCGGTTCATCTGGACGCGATGGACCACGGGTTCCGCTTTCCGCTGCACCCATTCTTCGTAGAGTATCTCAATTGGGTTGGGTTACTCCCCTGTCAGGTGACCCCCAACGGGTTCTATCTTATGACTGCCTTCCTCTTACGCTGCAAGGATTCGGGTTTGGAGGCCAGCGTTGGTCTTTTTAGGCACTTGTTTCAAATTGGGCTTAACAGCTCTCTGGAGAACCAGGGCTACGCCCTTATTTCCCAACGATCCTTCCGGAGTGGGTTTTACCATACCCCGTTGTCTCACCATGGGTGGAAACACAGGTTCGTATTTATCTGCACTGACATGAAAGGCGGGTCTCCTTTTACTGCCCCAAGATCCCTGTCGTTTAACATGCACGATGCTGATGGGCTGGGTGAGTTTGCTGATGATGTGGGCACTTACGTTGGGTATGGCGACCTGGACATCACGACCTTCCTGCCCGAAGAGAAGCTCAAAGATTTGGGCTTCGTTTTTTATACCGAGTTTCCTGATGAAGACCAAGGGGCTGACGTTGGTGCCAAGCCTCAAGGTGAGGATCAGGTTGGTGCCCAGGAAGAAGCTGACATTGCTGCGGCTATTGGCGCATCCTTGGCCACAGGACATGCCTCGGGTGATGGTCCCACTGCTTCTGATGTGCTGGGGCCCCAATCCTCGAGTGAGGAAAGGGCTTTCGCCCATATGTCCCCTCACGGACCTGAGTCCTCCGAGGATGAGGAGCCTGCGCTGGAGAGGAAAAGACGCTCAGGGGAGGCGTCTGCTCCTGGGGCTGCTAGTTCTACCGGGGCGGCAGATCATGCCAAGGTTGAGGTTGAGCCCATCAAGAAAATGGTAGATCCAGCCAAGGTTGAAGTTGAGCCCGCCAAGAAAATGGCAGATCCAGCCAAGGTTGATTTTGCTTCCACTGGCCAACCTGCTGTTGCGTCACCAGGTATGTTCCCCCGTGATTATAAATTGGTGCTTCGATCCGCGTGTTGTGTGCCTTCGTTGTTGTTTATTGTGCTGTTTCTGCCGTTGCAGGCAGTGCCAGCTTGTTTGACCTCCTTGACCGCGTTCAGGAGGGTGGGAGGGAAACCCAGCCCTCGGCTGGTGTTGAGTATGCTATCGGTTCACCCAGTGTTTCCTCATCCTCTTCCGAGAGCTTAGAGGATAAGGGTAATGATGAATCTGCGTATGCCAAGGCGCAAGAAGGAGACGCTGCAGTGTTCGCGCAAGCCACGGCGAATGCCAGCACTATCTCCCACCGGACGTGGTCATTGAGGATGCCGCGGACGAAGATGATGATGAGGATGACAGGGAGACTGTTCAACAGCTTCGAAGTCGCCTGGGCTCAGATGCCCTAGGGTGCAGCGTTACTACCCTGGCCGGTGGCCGGAAAAAAAGTTTTGTGGCCAAGGGGAGTGGACCACCGCATGACTCCTCCGGCGGACGAAAGAGGCACAGGTTCCATTTTTCTTTCAGAAATGACCAAGGCTTTGTCTCTGACAACGCCGGGTCCATGGATATGCTGGATCACTTGCGGTTGCTCTGTGATACTGGGGTGATGGGGGAGATGGACACTCCCAGCGTTGCGGAGGAGCTCACCTCCAGTGCTCTTAAGGTTTGTTACCTTTTTTGCGTCTATGTCTGCATCTGTTCTGGCACGCTTCATGTGTTGTTTTTTTTTCCTTTTTTTGTTGTAGTCATGTTTTTCCACGTTGCAGGTCGCTGTCTTGAGTTACGAACTGGCCCTGAGGGCGGATGTAGCTGAGCTCCGGGCGCGAGTGGTTGCTGTGAAGCAGGCGGATCTCTAGGATAGCTTGCGGACCGCGCAGTTGGCCTTGGAGGCTGCTGAGAAGCAGGTGAATAACTTCCGGGGGAGGGCCCAAGATGCTGAAATCTGGCTGGGGGAATGCCAATCCCAGATTGAGGCCCTCAGGGATGCCGCCAATAAGTCTGTGCTGGCGATGAGCGAGGCAGAGGCCCAGGCTCAACGCGCAGAAGAGCGTGCCCGGGCTGCTGAGAAAAATGCCGCAATTGATATTGAGAAGGCCAAAATTAGCTTGGCCGAGTGGTAGAGGATGATAGATGTTTCTACTCTGGCAATGAAAGAGAGAGACCGTCTCCGCAATTCCTTGGCAGAGGCTGAAAGCGAGCTCTGCGCCGTGAGGACCCAGTGTTCCTCTTTGAATGATCAACTCACGGTGGCCACCCGTGAGCTAGGTGAATGGGAAAAGGCACATGACAAGGTGGCCCTTGAGTTAGAAGAAGCCCGCTCTCAAATCGCCAGGCAGGGGAGGGCCTTGGAATGACTCCAGGGGCAGGTCGAGGAGGTAGGTGCTGCCAAAGCCCGAGCTTCAGAGCTTGAGGTTGACCTTGCCTCCAGGGATGCTGAGCTAGAGAGCTTGAGGGGTGAGCTTGCAGAAACTCGGGTTGCTTCTGGTCATGACAAGGCTCGGATAATGCAGCTCGAATCTGAAATGGCTGCCACCTAGAGGAAATATGAAAACTACATGATGGGCCACACTGCTGCTATTGACAGAGCAAGGGCGATCGCCGTTTCCGAGTTTCAGGCCTCGTGTTCCAAGGATCCAGCCCCTTTATCGGTCGTTAGCTGGCTCCACGGGGTCATGGGCAAACATATTGATGGCTGGTTAGCCACGCCTGAGGGGCTGGAGTTCGTGCGTAGGCAGCTGCTGCCCACCCTGAACTATGTGAAATATCTGATGCAGCAGGAGATTTACAATAATCTTCGAGAGACTCTGCCCAGCTTCAATTATAAGAAATACAAGCTTCCCCGTCCCTTGAAGCATCCGAAGACTGCTCCTAGCCAGGAGATTCAGCACTCCCTAACTGCTCAGGCAAAGCCGGCCGAGGCCGGTGAGGAGGTGGAGCAAGAGCAGGAAAAGAAAAGGAAGAGGAAGAGAAAAGAGTGAATTCCCCTCCCCTTACTCTTTCTTGTATAGCTGGCTGTTGAGCCGTTGCTGTAAACATTTTGAGACATCTTCTGCTAGTTTTTATTTTGTATATGAGATGTCCTTTTTTCTGCAATTTTTGTGCTCACTGTGCCTTGTATGTTTGCATTATATTGTTTTGCACAGGTGTCGTTGAGTGGGGGTGGGCCATAGATGACATGTCCTCCTTTTACTCTGGGCTCAGCGTGCGTATGCTGAGTTGTCGCAATTGTCCCCAGCAGAGGTTGCATGTTCGACCTCATTTGGGTGAGGCATTGTTGGTTCCTTGCTGTTTTCAGTGGCAGGGAACTTGCCTTCTGTTTGATTCGCATTCATGGATTTTCAAGTGTCCATGTTGCCTTTCGCATGTTGCATGCTTGTGCAGTAATGGATTTTCAGGGGTCCATTACTGAATAGTTTATCAGTAGCACTGATTGCCAACTGTTGGAGCTTTTACTGGCGCTTTTGGCTGTCATTTTGGAGCTTTAAGTTGTGCCCTTTTGTTGTAGCTAGTATCTCATTAGTTTGGTGCCCTACGCTTAACCAAGCCTTTTGGGACTAGTTTTTCCTTAGGAAAATAGTTTGAAACCTTTGTCTCGGTTCGTTGTTTTTATGATGTCGGGTTAACAAGTGCTTTGAACAGGTGAGTTGACTTCATTTTTCGAAGTCCTCCCTTGTTAACCAATCTGAGCCCGTGCTATCAAGTGCACTTGCTCAGCCTGTGGTAACAAAATTCTTACATAGTCGCGACAGTCGCCTCACTTGCTGTGAGTTGTTGTTGCGTAAAAGCATTTTATTTTGTAAAATGTCCCAAGCAGCTATAATATGTAAACAGAACCTGGAGAGTAGGTCCTAGATGTTTGCAGGGCTTGAGAAGTGGGCCCGACAATCATGATCCAGATACGAGGTCTTTTAAGCGAGCTCGGTTGGAGTCCGTAGTAATGCGTTGTGTTGCAGCCAGACTTTAATTCCAGGCTGTTTGGCTTTGCGCTAGAGTTTTTGTAACGACCTCCTTCCTGACCGCGAGATATCGGCTAGAGCTCGGCTATGCGGGATTCGTACGAGAGCCCGGCGTGGTCGGAAGCGAGAGGTGCAGGCAGTCGGACTTTAATTCTGGACTGTGGCATTTCGCCATCAATTTTGGGAGCCTGGCCACCTTCCAGACCGCGAGATATGGACTAGAGCTCGGCGCTGCGAGATTTGTGCGAGAGCTCGGCGGGGTCGGAAGCGAGTGGTGTCAACTAAGGTCAGGACCGTCAAGTAGTCCAGCATTTGGCGTAACGCCATCAATTTAAGGAGCTTACCTCCTCCCAGATCGCGAGATATGGGCTAGAGCTCGGCGCTGCGAGATTCGTGCGAGAGCTCGGCGGGGTCGGGAGCGAGAGACGCTTGACCAAGGTCAGGACCGTCAAGTAGCCCAGCCTTCGGCATTGCGCCTCTATCTCCCCCCGCCTTCAATGCTAAAGGGGGAGACGAAAATTCGTGGGGTTGCGAGGACTTATAAACTCGCCTCAGCCCCATATTCGGGAGCCGCGTTGGGCTACTATCCCAGCTAGTTTGATGAGGAAGGAACAAGGACTTATGTAGATGCCTCGACTTCTCTTTGGGAGCCGCGTGGGGCTATTATCCCTGTTAATGTGGTGAGGAAGGAACAAGGACTTATGTAGATGCCTCGACTTCTCTCTTTGGAAGCCGCGTGGGGCTATTATCCCTGTTAGGTTGTGGAGGGATTACAAAATGGCCTCGGAGATCGGGAGCCGTTGAGGCTTTTATTCCCAGATACTGGAGGGCTTACAAAGTGGCATCGGAGAATTGATCATAGACTGAATAGTCCTGGCTTGCGAGGGCTTACCGAGTCGCCTCTGCTTGTTGGATTGTTGGCCGAAGGGCCGGTATCTACATGGATTTATAAAATCACCTCTGCTTTGGGGCTCCGCGGAGGAGCGTGTGACGTTGAGGGATTACAAATTGACCTCATGATTTTGGAGCCACTGGGGCTATTATCGTCGAGGTCTTACAAGATGGCCTCGGAATGAGTGGGCTGAAGAGCCTGTGTTTGCGAGGACTTATTGTGTTGCCCCGACTTATGTTATTGCTGAGTGTGGACTGGAAGGCTTATTGGTTGCTTCCAGGGAAAGTTGCGTGTTGAACCCTTCCTTTATTGATTTTAATGGCGGCCGTGAGCAGCTTACAGTGTACGCCTGAGGTTACTATCAGTGACCCCGGATTCCCAATGCTCGTGATTGTGTAAAGTCTCCGTTTGGCGAGGGCTCATTGTCTCCTTTACAGCGCTGGGTCACTGGTAGTACCTCACCAGGTGGTGGACGTTCCATAATCTAGGAACCTCCGTACCTCTTGGGGTGCTCAGTTTATAGGTTCTGGGCCGGACCACAGCTATCATGATGTAGGGCCCTTCAAATTTTTTGGCCATCTTTCCCCCTTCATTGGGTTGGCTGGCCGCTCGTCGTCTGAGAACGTAGTCCCCCACTTAGAACTCTCGACCTCAAACTCGGGCGTCATAGTAGCTTTTGACTTGACATCTGTAATTCTCCGACCTCAGGAATGCGTTTTCCCTCCTTTCATCAACAAAGTTAAGATCGACTCGCATATCCTGTTCGTTCCGCTCGGGGTCGTATGTCAGGACCTGCGGGGTCGGGATTGTGACTTCTGTGGGGGCTTTGGCTTCAAAGCCGTAACATAGTGAGAATGGAGTTTCACCCGTTGCTCTGCGGGGAGTCGTTCTGTATGCCCACAGAATGTTGTGGAGTTCTTCCACCCAACCCCCGCCTTCATCTGCAAGCTTCTTTTTTAAGCCCGTCAGGATGGTGCAGTTGGCATTTTCTACCTGTCCGTTGCACTGTGGATAGGTGATGGAGGCTGCAGTGTGTTTGATTCAGCTGGCCAGCATGTCCTGGAAACGTTTGGCCTCGAACTGAGTACCGTTGTCGGTGATAAGCTGCTGTGGTACCCCGAAGCGAGTGAGGATATTTTTGTGGACAAATTTCCTACATTGTGCCTCGGTTATGCTAGCCAGTGGTTTCGCTTCTATCCATTTCGTGAAGTAGTCGATGGCGACTATAATCCACCTACAATTGTCGGTTCCCCAGGGAAGCTGTCCCACCAAGTCTACGCCCCATCTGGAGCATGGGATTGTCGTGCTTATGGGGGCATAGTTTACTGCTGGGCGTCCCGGGGCGTTCTGGAACTGTTGGCATGCATCACAAGTACGTGCCATCTGGGCGCAGTCTTTTGCCATGGTGGGCCAGAAATACCCTTGCAATAGGAGCTTTCTGGACATTGAGTGAGGGCCTTGATGTGCCGAACAGACACCATCGTGGATTTCCTCCATGGCTAGTTTGGCCTCATTCGGGTTGAGGCAGCGCAGGAGCGTGCCGTTGTAAGACCTTTTGTATAGCACGCCATCGAGGAGGGTATAGGTCGGGGCCCAGAGCTTGACAAGTCTGGCCTCGGCCTCACCTTGGGGTAGTTGCCCGTTGTCGATATACTCTTTCAGGTCAGTGGTCCAGTCCCTCAGGATGGATTGTACCTGATGTATGAGGGTCTGTTGTATACTCGGCGTTGACAATTCCTCCACCTCAGCTATTTTGGAGATGTACTCAGGCGTGTCTGAGCTCAGTTTCGACAAAATGTCGGCTTCCTGATTCTGAGCCCGTGGTATTTGCAGTATTTCATACATCTGGAAAGTGCCCAGGAGCTCCAACGCAACGGCTTTATATTCTTTCATCCTGACCTCCTTTGTTTCACAGGAGCCGTTGATTTGCCCGACCATGAGCCTCGAATCACACTTGATCCTCAGCTTTCCCGCCTGCATATTAGCTGCAAGGCGTAGGCCAGATAATAAGGCTTCATATTCTGCCTCGTTATTGGAGACTTTGAATGCAAAGCGTATAGCATAGTAAGCTCGGAAGCCCTCAGGGGTGATGAGTACGACTCCCCCCCCACAAGCTTTGGCTGCTGAAGAGCCATCAGTGAGCAGTGTCCACCAGCCGTCCTCGTCAGTTGAGGTGACCGAGGTCAGATCTCTAGCAATGCATTCTGCCATGAAGTCGGCGAGGGCCTACCCTTTAATGGCCGGCATCGGTTTTATGTCGATCTGGTATTGGCTCAGAAAAACGGCCCATTTGACCATTCTATCTGAGCTTGTGGGGCTCCTCATCAGTTGACCCAGTGGTTGATGGGTGAGGATGTGTACAACGTGGACCTGGAAATAGTGGGCCAGGCACTTTACAGTCCATACTACTGCGAGTACGGTCTTCTCTACCGAGGAGTACCGGATCTCGGCGTCACGCAAAGTTTTGCTTATGTAGTAGATGGGCTTCTGAGCTCCATCTTCTTCGCGAATCAGGACCGAGCTCACGGCCCCAAGGCTGATGCCTAGGTAGAGAGATAACGTTTCTCCAAGCTCAGGCTTTGATAACACCGGCGGAGAGACAAGATATCGCTTGAGGTCATCGAATGCTGTCTGGCACTCGGGAGTCCACTGGAACTTTGCAGACTTCCTCATGATTTGGAAGAATGGCAGTGCACGCTCGGCCGATTTTGAAAGAAACCGGTTGAGGGCTGCCAGCTTCCCAGTCAATCTTTGGACCTCTTTAACATTCTGGGGCGGCTCCATATTGAGTATGGCCTGCAGCTTTTCCGGGTTTGGCTCGATCCCACGCTGACTAATCATGTAGCCCAGGAACTTCCCCCTTGAACTACAAATGTGCACTTCTTGGGGTTGAGCCGGAGGTTGATCTTGCTCATAATCTCGAAGATCTCTTCTAGATCCTCGGCATGTGTACTGGCTTTGCGGCTCTTGACTATCATGTCATCCACGTAGGCTTCCATTGTCCTGCCGAGTACAGCCTTGAAGACCCTTGCCACCATGCGAGTGTAGGTGGCGCCTGAGTTTTTGAGCCCAAACGCCATGACCAGATAGTAGAAAATACCATCGAGAGTCATGAACGCTGTCTTCAGAGCATCGAGTTCGTTCATGAAAATCTGGTGGTAGCCCCGGAAGGCGTCCAGGAAGCTCATGAGCTCACATCCGGCTGTTTCATCGACGAGCTGGTCGATGTTCGGCAGCGGGAACGGATCCATCGGGCAAGCCTTGTTGAGGTCGGTGTAATCGACGCACATACGAAATGTTGGTGGCTTGGGTGCCAAAACAACATTCGCTAGCCATTCCGGGTATTCGACTTCGGCGATGTGATTTATGCTAAGGAGCATAGTCACCGCAGCCTTGACAAATTCCCTTCTGTCCGTAGACAGGTACCGCTTGCACTGTTTAACAGGCGTTGCATTCGGGTCCACGGATAGCTTGTGCGTGATTATGTCACGACTAATCCCCGGCATCTCATCGGGGCCTAAGCCGAAAATAACCTTGTATTTAACAAGAACAGATATTATTGCTTGCCTCAGTCCTGGATTTAGGTTCGTTCCTATCTAAACAGCTCTTTGTGGGTTGGACTGGTCCAGGACAACAGTCTCCAGTGCGTCTACAGGCTCGGCTCTGGGGGTTTCTTCTTCGAGGGCGGCCTGCGAGATGGTGTTGATGCGCATGTCTCTAACCGCCATTCGTTTTGTCATCTTCATATAGCATGATCTGGCTATCTTTTTGCTATCTCTGCAGTAACCGACCCCGGTCTCAGTCGGGAATTTCATGCAGAGGTGCCGCATGGAGATCACTGCCTCCAGGTCCTCCAGTGCTGGCCTTCCAAGTATAACATTGTGAGCGCACTTGAGTCGCACCACCACGAACTCCACAGGGATCCTGGAGCAGTGAGATCCATCTCCGAATTTAAGGGAGAGCTCAATAGTGCTCTCGACGTCTATGGAGTCACCGGTAAATCTGGAGAGGGGAGTTCGGATGGGCCTCAGGGAGTTGAGATGGAGGTCTAGCTCATGGAATGTCTGTATGTACATGATGTTAACAGAGGATCCAGTATCAACGTAGGCACGATGGATGATTGTCGCGTCCACCTCACATTTCACCACCAGAGCATCCCTGTGGGGGGAGGGGAAGTCTGGCATATCACGGTCGGTGAACGAGATAACATCCGACCTTGCTCTCTTGGCAGTCGGTGGGGGGTTTGCAATCTCCCCCACGTAGAGTTTACTATTCCATTTCTTCCTCTGCGTGGCCGTATCTCCACCCGTGTTTCCTCCAATGATCATTCTGACCTCATGTCGGCGCCGCTGACTACGCCTGTTATCCTCGGTAGAATCATCATCAGAGATCAATCCAATGTCCTTCTTCCGAGGGGAACGATCAGAATCTTGCTCCTCATCCCGGGCCCTGTGCTCATGGCCACGTTTCTGGCCGGATTCTGGCTTCCGGACAAAACGTTTCAGATAGCCACGGCTGATCAATTTCTCAATCTCCAGCTTCAGGGTGTGACATTCATCAGTAGCATGGCCATAGAACCTGTGAAATTTGGAATAGGGGCCTGACTTATCCTTCTGCTGGATCTCATTGATTCGCGGGTCCCGAACTACCAGCCCTTCCTGATCTGCTGCCTCCAGGATATGGATGACAGAGTGGGTCAGTGGTGTCAGGACCTCAGGCGCTAGGAGCTTGGGACCTGTCCAGTGGTGCCTGCCTTTGAAGTGGCCCCTGTTCCGGTCTCTATTGTTGTCGTCGCGAGGCATGACCTCCCGCGGTGGCTTTGGCTTTTCAGGTTGTTTTTGTTCCTGCTTCTGTGGTTTGGCAACACTTTCCTGCGCCCTCTTGCGGCTGTGCACCTCCTCCGCTAGGGCATAGTTCTGCCCACGGTGAAGCGCCCGTTGATAGTCTCGTGGAGGGTCAATGATAAGGCTCCTTGAGAAGCCTCCAGTCCACAGGACCTCCTGGAGCATAGCCAGGCGAGTGTTGTCATCAGCTCCGTAGACCTTGGAGGTCTCTTCATTCCATCGCTCCAGAAACTTGCCCAAATGCTCGTCTCTGCCCTGCTTGACGGACATCAGGTAGGAGAAGTGCCTCTTCGTCTTTGCCCTTGCAGCAAAATGAGTGAGGAAGCGGGTGGCTAACTCCCTCCACGAGTCAATGCATTCATCCGGGAGGTCGTTGAACCAGTCATATGCCTCCCCCTCTAAAGTGGAGGGAAACATACGGCAAATGTATTCCTCGCTAGCGCCCAGCATATACATGCCGGACTGGTAGCGGGTATAGTGCTCTTGGGGGTCAGTCTTACCCCCATATAGCTGAATATTGGGTCCCTTATACTTTGGGGGTATAGGGGCCTGCATGATTCGTGTGGTAAAGGGGGTGGCAGTCCTTACCCTTACCGTTACGGGCTCTCGGTTGACCTGAGCCTGGAGCTGCTGAACCTGGAGCACTAGCGCTTCCAGCTGAGCATCACGCGTCGTGTGCTGAGTAGGCGGTGGCGGTGGTGGTGGTACCTGAATAGCAGCTGCAGCCCGCAGCTCATTGACCTGTCGGGTCAGGAGGCGGACCTGCTCTTCTCTCGGGTCCTCCTGGTGCTGGCACCATGGTAGAGATTCCACCTCCCACAACACAGATGACTGCGTCACGCTGAAGCGAGCCATCGAGAAGCTGATTCGCCAGGGGGAACTCTCCCAGTTTGTTAAAGGTGGCCCACGCAATAATATGTGTGTAAACACCGGCAAGCCTGGGGGCGAACCCTCTACGAAGAAGTGAGAGATCGGCAGGCTCAGCGATGACGAGGAAGACTTTGAAGAGCCCCACCCGAAGAGGAACCACATCAACCTCATCGTGGGGGGTAATACGGGGGGGGGGGGACTCGGCCACCCAGAGGAAGAAGTGGGCCCAATCCCTTTACATTGGGGAGGTATCCCACGCCCCCCCAGCCGAAGAAGCAGCGGACGGAGGCGATCACCTTCACCGACAAGGATCTGCCTCCGGGACCCGCGTCACACAGAGACGCCCTCGTCATCCGGTGCTAGATAAGTGACTCTATCATCCACCGCACCTACATCGATATGGGGAGCTCCGTCAACGTCATGTATCTTGACACATTCAGGCAGCTAAAGCTAGACAAAGCGCTGCTCAAGCCGATAAGGACACCGTTCCAGCTTCACCGGGGACTCTATCGACGCTGAAGGCATGATAGTCCTTCCCGTGGAGGTCGGCGACGGCTCCCATCGCACCAAAATTGACATGGAGTTCATGGTGGTCAACCTCGAGTGTGCCCACAATTCGATATGGGGGCGGCCAGCACTAGAGGATCTGGAGGCCATCATCTCCATGAATCATCTGTGCGTGAAGTTCCCTACCAGCGGCGGTATCGGCTACGCCCGGGGGAACCAGAAGATAGCTCGAGCATGCTACCTAAAGCTCACAAAGCCGGCAGCTACCACCGGACAGAGAATAGACACCATCACCACCACCGTCACCAAGGACGAGGAGAGGCCACACGCCGAGCCAGTCGAAGAGGTCTAGGAGGTCCCCCAGGATACCTCCCGACCGGAGCGGGTCCTGAAAATCGGGAAACAACTCCCACAGGATCAACGCGACGGCATCCTCGACGTCCTGCGATCATATGCAATCATTTTTGCGTGGGGGCCGGACGATATGCCTGGCATCAGCCGAAGAGTGATCACTCATCGGCTGTCAGTCGACCCCGCCTCCACGCCGATCAAGCAGAAGCGGTGCTACCTCTCGGCCGATAGACGTGACTTCGTCAAGGGGGAGGTTACCATGCTCTTCTCAATCAACGACATTAAAGAGGTGAAGTACCCAACCTGGTTGGCCAACGTCGTCCTTGCCCAGAAGCCGCCGACGTTCAGAATGTGTGTTGATTACACTGACCTTAACAAAGCGTGCCCTATGGACCCGTTCCCTCTCCCCAACATTGATCAATTGGTGGACGAGACGGCGGGGTGCGAGCTGATGTCGTTCCTTGACGCCTTCAGGGGGTACCACCAAATATTCATGCATGAAGATGATGCCGAGAAGACAGCCTTCATGACCCTGGAGGGAATTTTCCGCTACCTCGTCATGGCTTTTGGGCTCAAGAACTCAGGCGCCACATACACCAGGATGGTAGCCAAGGTCTTCAGAGCAGTCCTCGGCCGGACGATGGAGGCGTACGTCGACGACATGATCGTCAAGAGCAAGCAATCTACCAGCCACGCCGACGACTTCAGGGAGATTTTCGAAATCATGAAGAAGTTCCAGCTCCGCCTGAACCCAAAGAAATGCACCTTCGGCATCCAAGGGGGCAAGTCCCTCGGCTACATGGTCAGCCGAAGGGGCATTGAGATCAATCCGGAGAAGATACAGGCCATTGTCAAATTGGAGCCACCACGAAATGTGAAGGAGGTACAACGGCTGACGGGACGCCTTGCGGCCCTAAACCATTTCCTCTCAAAGTCAGCTGAAAGGTCTCTCCCTTTCTTTGAAATCATGCGCAAGGCAACCGGCTTTAGATGGACGACGGAGTGCCAGCATGCATTTGAGGAACTTAAGCGGTACTTATCGTCCCCTCCTATGCTTTCCAAGCCCAAAGCCGGTGAAACACTCTTTTTGTATTTGGGGGTGACCACGTCAGCCATCAGCTCCGTGCTCATCCACGAGGATGAGGGGGTACAGAAGCCAATTTTCTACGTAAGCAAGACTGTTGGTCCCGGTTATACTGGGTACAGTCTAGAGGGGGTGGGTGAATAGACTGTACTGGTTTCAAAACTTTTTAAGCTAAATACCAGATTTAACAGAATAGCATGTTTTGTTTGCAGAACAGACTGGCAACGGATGGGGTTATGGTAGGGGTTCTGTCAGATTAGCCTCAGAGAAGCAAATGCAGTAGGCCTTCTGCTAACTCACAAGACACGTTCTGCTGAACACAGAGACCAAGTCTTAGGAGTTAAACAGTTCAAAAAACGATAAATAAGTGCAGTAAGTAAATGACACCAGGGATTTTTATAGTGGTTCAAGAAACAACCCGTTCCTCTAATCCATTGTTCCACTAAGCTTGTAAAAACGTCCGTTTACAACGCCTTAGTCCTAGGACTTAAGAAGCTCTCCACGTCTTCTTCAAGTCTAGATGTCTCCTGGGATGCACTTCTTGGCTTCCTTTAAGACTGGTCCTTTCGCTGAGCTTCCCGGAAGTATTACCACTTCACTGCTCTAGTTACTTGGACGTCCTTCTCGTTAAAGAAGAGTTTCTAGATGAAACATGGGTTCGTCCAACTTGCTTCGTCACAAGAGATGTATTTGTTGAAGTGCTTGAAGTGTTGAAGAACGGATGGAACTTTGCTCGAGTTGGAGATGAGGAGATGTGAGTAGATAATCTTTTCCAACGTCTGCCTTCTCTTGTAGAAGATGATGAAGGTTTTAATCTCAAGGAGGCTTGTATGTTTGAATGTTTGAATGTTTCTGTATTCGTAATGTTGTAGCAAAGTTTTTTTGGGTTGTTCTTCGTAAAGTATCTTTTATACTGAGGTTGTCTTCCCGTTGGAGGAGGAGGAGGACAACTGCATTAAATGCGCGAACAATTGACTTGACTAGTATGACCCAACAAAGTTGGCGGGTTACTATTTTGGGATAAAGCTATCCTGACATTGCGGCCAATCATCTGCATTTTCTCTACAGACTACGGGAGGCATTAAATGTGCATTTAATGCGCGTACTGTAGTTCTTCCGTTGAAGTCTTCTAGTCGTTGAAGGAATCTTTCGTTGGTTTCATCAGTTGAAGTAGTATCAAGAAAATTCTCCAAGTGTCAGGTCTTCTGGCGTCTTCAGCAGAAAGTCTCTCAGAGAAGGTCTTGAGCACTTCTGTTGGAAAAGCTATCAGAGGGTCCTTTAGGTCTTCTGTCAGATGCAAACTAACAGAAAGTTAAGAGGGTTTCTGTTGTAGTGATGTCCAACAGAGATCCAGAGGTTTTCTGTCTGAGTAAGAATCAACAGAGGGCCAAAGGTCTTCTGTCAGGACAAAGCCTATCAGAGGGTCTTCTGTCAGGAGGTCTTCTGTCAGTCGACTAATCTAAGAAACTTTACAAAAAAAAAATTCTAATACATTAAATCTAAAGAAGGAATACTCTAAAGTCCTAATTAATATAGAATCATCAAAATCTAATTACAATTATTCCTTACAAAGACATTACGGGAGGCCGAGCTCAGGTACTCCCCCATTGAGAAGACGGTACTGGCCGTCGTCCATATAGTGAAAAAACTAGGGCACTACTTCCAGGCCCATGCCGCCCACGTCTTTACTCAGCAACCCCTCGGTGCACTCATGCGGAGCCCCACCAGTTCCTCACGAATGGTGAAATGGGCGATCTTCCTCAGCCAGTTCCAGATCGAGATTAAGCCGAGGCCATCCATCAAGGGGCAGGCCTTGGCCGATTTCGTCACCGAGTGCACAGCCAGGGAAACGGCCGCTACCACGCCCGGGACAGAGCCAGATGAAGCATGGACTCTCTTCACTGACGGTTCATCGGCTGCCAAAGCTTGCGGTGGCGGCGTCGTCCTCATTTCCCCTGAAGGATTCAGAGCCTATTATGCCATCCGCTTCAACTTCAGGGTATCCAACAAAGAAGCCGAGTATGAGGTCCTCCTCAGCGGCCTCAGACTCGCCGCCGACCTCAAAGCACGTCACGTCAGAATCAGGTGTGACTCCAAGCTAGTAGTGGGCCAGATCGAGGGCTCATACGAGGCTAAAGAAGGGAGGATGAGGCAATACAAATAGGCGGCCGAGGAGTTGCTCAAGGCATTTGAAACCCACGAGATCACCCAGATCCCAAGGGCGGAGAATGTTGAGGCCGATATCCTCTCCAAATTCAGCATAGACACTCCAGAGCACATCTCCAAGATAGCCAAGGTCGAAGAGCTGAGCATGTCCAGCATCCACGCCAACCCTGTCACGTGCATCCAACAACGGCCGAAGGACTAGATCACCGACATCATGACCTTCATCACTTCGGGAGAACTGCCCCAGGACGAGGAGAGAGCCAAGCTAGCCAAACTAAGGACCCCAAGCTACACCATCGAGGATGGGAAACTCTATAAAAGATCTTACAACGGCACTCTCCTCCCATGTCTGCACCCGGATGAGGCCGAGGTGGCCATGGAGGAAGTCCACTGTGGCGTCTGCTCCTCTCATCAGGGCCCTTTCAGCATGTCCCGACGTCTCGTCGTTCAGGGCTATTTCTGGCTGACGATGGCGCGGGATTGTGCCAATCTTGCGAGGAAGTGTACTGCATGCCAGGTCCTTCAGAAGGCCCCTGGTCGGCCAGCCGTCAACTACACCCCGGTCAGCACCGCGATCCCATTCTCGAGGTGGGGTATTGACCTGGTCGGCCCTCTGCCCACAGCCGCAGGCAACAACCGCTACATCATCGTCGCCGTAGACTACTTCACCAAGTGGGTCGAAGCGGAACCTTTGGCCAGCATCACAGGGGCCAGGTGTCAGAAATTCGTCCACAAGAACATCCTTACCCGCTTCGGCATTCCTCAGGAGATCATATCCGATAACGGCACCCAGTTCGAGGCCGCGCCCTTCCAAGAACTCCCCCAAGAGTGGGGAATCAAACATCGTTTCTCCTCCGTTGCCTATCCTCAAGGTAACTGGCAAGTCGAGAACGCCAACAAAACCATCCTGGAAGCCCTGAAGAAGAAGCTCCAGGCACCTACAAACTAAAACACCCAAATGGGTCTAATGTACCACGAACGTGGAATGTACATCACTTGGTGAAATTCTATCAATAATCCGGGGACGGCGCAGCCGGCAAAGCCCTCACCTTCCCACGGATTGTTGGTCGAACGCCACCATCGGCCTCGAGCCACTTATCAATAAAAGTTGTATTCTACTTACTTTTCTAAAAAAGTTCAAGGAAATGATACTATACTACACCGACCCCTCAGAGCGAAAATGCTCAGGAAAGGTCGACAGAGCACGTCGATCCGGCCCCTCAGAGCGAAAATGCTCAGGAAAGGCCGACGGTGTCCCCAGGACGAAGGGCCCGCAAAGAGCCAACGTCTTGAAATGGGAAGCTCACCGCGTCGTCCATTCGCGAAATTAGCAGGACGACAGATCTGAAATCATGGTCGAGGTGAAAAAAATCCCCAAACTCAGGGATGAGAAACGGCAGCCGTCGTTAACCGACCAAAAGCCTTAGCCCACGTCATAAATAGGCGACGGGACCCCCCTGAGATCACATGACGATCCAGTAGGACTCCTTACCGGCCGAGGGACTATCGACCCCCTTGGCCGAAGCCTGAAAGAAGGATACCCACTCCTTGCTCAAAGAAGTAAAGAGGAAGAATATAAAAGAGAGGCAGCCGAAGGACCGCGCATTTGCCGGCCTAAAGCGATATCCCCAAAATTGTCTAAGTACATATTAGGAAAATATTACGCATTACAGACGAAAACGCTCAAAAAAGAAAAAGGAAAAACTTGGACAAAAGTACTAAGGTAAACTCCTGGGGCCGACAAGGGGCACCAAGTAGCCGACATCAGACAACCCAAACGGGAAGCCGTCATTGGCCACTCATGAAAGAAGCTACCACCTAAGTCTGCCCAACACTTAGAAAAATTTCCAAGTATTTGGAAAAATTCCTAAGGGGCGCCCTGGACGGCCGACAACTCTCATCGTCCATGTCAGAATGGGGCGGACATATACTCTAAGCTAAACACTTTAGAAATATTTTCACAGAAATGTGGGACACCGAATACTACAAAGACGAAGAAGACATCCCCCCCCTCAGCCAAGAAAAGGACAGGAACCTTCATCGGACACAACTACGGAGAGCAAGATTAAGAGTTCTTGTTTGACACATTAGAAAATTGTAAGCGAAATAAAAAGGGATGAGGAATGACACAAGACGAAGAATACACAATGGCCGGAAAGGTACACATGCCGATGAAAACACCTAGACATATGAAGCTATCCATACTGGCCGTATTGGCCGATGAAGGCCCCCGAACAAAAGGAATTACTTAGTTTGACACTTAGAAAAAATTCTAATGTGTGAACAATAAAAGGAAAGGGGTAACGCCAAGACGAAGCGGACACTCAATCACTTAAAGTTTGACACTTAGAAGAAATTCTAAAGTGTTGTTCAAAGCAAGGGGTGCTCAGTATGGACGAAGCATGCTCACCTAAGTTACTCGCTCCGGCCACAACCAGAGGAAACAACCAAAGAGAAAATGGCTACCAAGTCTCAACTCAAAACACTTAGAAAAATTTCGAAGAATAATAAAAGCAAGAGAAAAGGCAAGACGAGGAGGACATGGCAAACACTAAAGTTGAAAGAGAAGCATATTTTCATTCATCAAAAGGTACATGGGGGCACAACGGCCATTACAAAATAAAGGTGTTATAGCACCTGCCTAAATTACTGAACTGCACAAAAGGAAAAGTTAGCCGATCAGTTCTCTGGGGCGACTTCATCAGCAACCAGCCCCACATCGGCTTGCTCAACAGCAGCCTCGGTGCCCCCTTCTTCCCCACATCTGCACTGGCCTCGGCTACTGCGGAGACATCGGTATCGGCCAAGGTGTCGTCATCAGACCAATCCGGCTCACCGATGGAGGAGTTGAGTATCGGGTCCTGCCTCTCAGAAGGAGGGAGCTTCGCTTCAGCCTCAGGGTCCTTCATTATCCTGGGAAGCTTCAGATTCTTCTTGGCCCATTTCTGGGTAAGCTTCAGCTTTTTAAAAGCGTGGTGCAGCCTCCGGTAGACTAGCCACTGCATCTGCTGCTACCCATGTCGTAGTACACCGACATTTCCCTCTCAAAATACTCTTGGCCGGCAGGAGAGTTCGCGCCCCAATCCTCGAGCTTGGCCGCCGCCACTTCATAGCACTAGGGCAGGCGTTCCTCGGCCTTCCAGCCCTCGGCCAGGAACTTCTCAATAGCAATGTCGGCGGCCTTTTCCGCAACGGCCTCCTCAGCACGGCGGCGATCAGCCTCACACACCACCCTCTCCTCGGCAAGCTTGGCCAGGGCGTCATCTCTAGCAGCAGCTACTTCACGGTAGGCCACGTCGGCCTCATCAGCCCTCCTCTAAAGATCCGCTACTTCGGCTCACAGCCGATCCAGACAACTCATGACCTCCTCGGCCGAGACAGCTTTCTGCTCAACCTCTATCAGCCGGGCGATCTCCCTTTGCTGCCTTTTATTGCTCTCCATTAGCATGAAGGCCCCATGCAAAACATAAAGTGGTTAGACGATGACACATACAAGGAAACAAAAAAAAACAAAGGTGCGCGAAAGGAACTTACTTGGACGACGAGGTCCATCCCACCGTCGTAAATCTTGACGTCACCAAACTTATCAAGATAAACCCGGTCCTCAACCGGGAGAGCTTGGGAGAGCACGTCATGGCCGTCCACGACGTCGTTAAAGACGCCTCCCTTCACGGGATACTCCACCTCCATTTTGTACGTCCCTGTGGCCAACTCCTTGCCGGAACGCTTCTTCCAGGGGTCTTGGACGAGGGGGAGGGGCTGAGAAACGTCAAAAGAAGGACCAGAGGTAAGGTCAAATAGGGCAGCACCGGCACCAGAGCCTCCTTCGTCCTCAGCAGGGACAGTCATTGGCCCAGCGGCGTGGTCGGCAGCATCCTTCTTCAACTTCTTGGACGGTTGCATGCCGGCCTCAGTGAGCTTCTTTTGGCCGTCTTCCACCAGCCGTTTCTTCTTCGAATGGGTGGGCGGTTTCTTCGGCACATCGGCAGGTTGGGTCCCCCCGGCCGCGCGTTTTGCGGCCTCCTTGGCCGCCAGTTCCTCGGCCGCTTTCGCCTTGGCCCTGATCATCACAGATCTTCGGTCCATCACAAAGTCTGCACAATTAACAAAAAAACGAAGTTAGCCAAGAAGGGAAACAAACCGGAAACAAAGGCGCTAGGGAGGGCATTACCATCGGCTTTGGCAGGCAAGCCCAAATCCGGACCATCGGCCTCCTCATAGGTAGTGGTCATCTTCGGCCACAACGCAACATCATCCTCCTTGTCACCGTAAACGAAGTACCTAAAGAAGCCGAGGGCGGTCATCTTGTACTCCGTGATGTAATCTTTTACGCTCCTCGGCCCCCCTTCCAAAAATGCGGCCACTTGAGCGTCCAAGATGGTACTCCTCGGTGCATCGTGGAGGGTGAATCTACCACTGTGGCCCACTGAAGGAAACTCAGTGCCTCCCTCACCCAACGACACAAAAATGAACTTGCCTTTCCAATCGTGGATAGACGAAGGAAGGTCAGTAAAGCTCCTCTTCTTCGGCAGCTGTTGAAGATTGGCGTAGCCGGCACAATTCTGGTGGCTGCCTCGGCCTATCTGGTACAGATTCATGAAAAGAGCTGTCGTCGGCTTGTAGTTTAACTCAGCACAACGGAGGAGAAACCCGACGATCAGGGAATAACTATTCGGGGACAACAAGGCCGGGGAAGCCCCACCATATCCAGGTACTCCGTGATAAAAGGATGAAGCGGGAAGCGAAGTCCTTTCGCAAAGCTCAAGGGATACACCCCAAAATACCACGGTGGAGGATTAAGAACGTGGTCCGTCGGCCTAAGAGCCCTAACCCTACCAAAAGGCCCTACGTACATCTGGGCAACTAAGTAGTCAGCCGCACCACTCTGCGGCTTGATGAGGTAAATGTTGCTAAGGTCCAGATAGGAGAAGCCTGGGCCTTTCTTTGTCCGGTGCCTCCTCTTCAGGGCGGCTCCCTTGACGGCAGAAACCGGTTTCGGGCAAGGAATGGCGGTCGAAGTAGACGCATCGTTCATAGCGCGGGAGACCCCTACGTCTTCCCCTTCAGACGACGAGGCGGCCTCCTCGCCCACACCTTCGTCGTCCTCTTGCTCCCCCTTCTTCAAGGAACTCAAATCCTCAATCTCCTCACAGCACTCTTCCACCACCCGGTAGTCAAGGGACTTAACAGAGGCCTCATCGTTGTAAGGGTAGTACTCTTCGTCTAAGGTCTTCATTATAACAGCTATCACAGTTCTAAGGGGGGCTACTTGAGATCTGAGGTGTTTTCGTGACTAACACTGGATCAAGGTCTAAAAGAAGCAAAACATGCAAGGAAGTGGAGAAAAGTTCGATGAACCGACCTTTTAAGTCTTGAAGAACGGAAGAACACACGAACAAGCCTTTATCTCTCTAGAAAATTCGGCAGCACTTCGTTATCTCAAGAATGCAATGGGGAGCCTCTTCGGAGGGAGGGGGGTATTTATAGACCTCCCCCCCAACGGTCACTAAACGTGGCATCCATCCATTGGCCACGTGAACGGCCACCACCCCACAAGCCCATTGGGCTGGCACCGGTTCAAAGGACGGGTCAGGCCCACTTCCATCAGTACCAGCCCATCACCAACGTGACAGTAATCAACGTCCACAACGGCCACACTAGGGAAGCTCGTCTACATTGGCCTCAACACAAAGATGACTTCAAAAGGGCAGGTCACACCACAAGGTGTGCCCATATCGGTCCAAACAAGAATACCAATAGCATGGCCCTTTCAACGGCCACAACAGCAAAGCAAAAAGCAACCCCACAGCCATCGGCCTTGTATAAAACCCTGATGATAATTTCTTGAAAGCGACCTGCGTCCAAGGGTTCTCCCATAGGGTTACCTTGGTCAGGAAATCGCCAAGGAGTTGGATTCAAGGGAATACAAGAATCCCGCTTCGGCCTAGGGTAATCCTTTACTCCTTCACCTCTCGCTTACTCTTCGGCCTGAAGCAGTGGGGGACTGGGGGACTACACCGGCCTTTGGGAAATCAAGAGGACAAAATCAAAGAAATCCAAAAATATACTAACTCCACAACTACAAACATCATATCATATATGCATCACAACATCCATAACCTTGTGGTGCACCATCGGCCGCAGCTAAGTCAGCAAACAAAGAATTCCCTCCAAAGATGCAACACCTAAGGTCACAGGGCACTCAACGGCTTTGAGACCGCATACTCCACTCTCGGCCAGGAACTAAAACTGGAACTCAACGTCCTCAAATCACCATCGTCCATGAGAACAAGAGACGCACTACTCCTTCCGGATCAGTGCCGTTATCGCCCTCAAAAGCATGGACACCAAGCTACGAATACCACCACTTCTCAGCCAAAAGCGCAGAATGAGAGCCACGACGGCCAGATAAAGCAAACAGCACCCTCACCGGCCACCCGGAAACAAAAGGACACCCATCGTCCTCAAACAGGAGATAACCACAATGGCCTCCTCGGCCAAGAGTACGAAATTCGACCATCAACGGTCAGAAGTAAGGCAGCGCCGTCTACATTGGCCACTCATGACAGAAAACGTTCATCGTCTCCACCAAGCAAAGGCACTCGTCGTCCTCAAGCAGAAAACAGCATCATCCATGGCTAGGGCCCTCTTCGTCCGCAGCGAAGGCCACACAGCGGCCAGAACGTAGAGCGCCCGTAACAACGAGAAATAAAGGACCAAAGCAAAGGGTGCGCATAACGGCCAAGACTCCATAGCGGCCCCACAATGGCCTGAAAACGTCAACGCCAGGGAATCTACTCTCCTTCACTTCGTCTACATCTCAGCTCAGAAAGTGGGGACTCCTGATGGAGTATATGGGCCTGGACCCCAGGGCCCACATACTTAGGAGAACAGAAGGTACCACGATCACCTGGTGGGACCCTCATCGGCCAGATGACCTCCATCGGCCAGAAAGAAGTCTACTCAGAATGTGATCCAGAAGTCAGGAGAACCGGGTGACCTCGTCGGCCATGCCCTCATCGGCCATAGATAGCCTCCAGAATAGGATTTTATACTTAATCATTTCTATACACTTTGTATCCGGCCCATTAGTGGCCCTGTTGTAAATGGGCCTCCCAAGCCCAAGACTTGGGAGCTCAGCCCTAATTTTCTCTATAAATACTCCCCTTGGGAGTAGTAATGGGGGTTCACAAAATCATTAATACAAAGCATTTATTTCACTTCTCTCGCTAGCTCTCACTTCTCTCTAGACTTATAGTCTATCAGATGATTACTTCTGTATCAAGATGTTTTATAATGTGTTGTACCTGGCTCGTAACACTTAAACAGGAGAAGGGAGACCTTATTTATAGCAAACAGATGAGTTTGGGTTGAACTGGGGCAAAAAACTGCTGAAATTCTGTTGTCGGAATTAGGCACGATCGTGCGTGGCTGGCAGTAGCTGCTGGCCTGCGTTCATATGGAAGGGAAAGTCGCCCAACCGTTGGGCGACTTTCCCTAACCATAGTTAAACCCAGAATATAATTAATACAAATATATTGTTTATAAAAAATTTTAGGGAAAAATACGGAAAAAGTACTTGTGGTTGGGTCCGTTTTCAGATAGGGTCATGTGTTTCATTCTTTATCAAAGTAGTTCATGTGTTTGAATTCCGTTATCACAAGAGAGTCACGCCGTTAAAAATGTCTGAAAAAACCCGTTAAAATTAACTCCGATTTTCAAAAGTGCCCGAAAAATTAAAATAAAAATACCGAAAGGTGCGCCTCGTCAAGATGACCTCCAAACCACCTTCGCCTTTGGATTTTAAAAAGTACATATAAAATTTTTTGGTATGAGTAAACTATACTTAATGAAGAAAATGCTCAAACAATATCATCAAATAATTCCACCGGGAACGGCCTCAAATGCCGACGGCCGGACAGAGCCTCCTTTATAAGGGGTTATTTGCACTTTTGAAGTTAGTTCGAGGGCCTATTTGACCCTTTAGCCAAAATAATATAAAAGACACATAACCTTGACGAAGAAGGCAAAAACGACGAGGAACGGAGAGGAATGGCGGCGGCTTCGAACGACGGTGAGCGGCTTCGAATGACGGAGACCGGCGGTGGACGACGAAGAGCGACAGTGGACAGTGGCTGAGGTCGGAGGAAGTAGGATGAGAGAAGGGAGAGACTGAGACCGAAGTAGTTTAGGGTTTTTTTAAGCGTGGGGATGAAAAATTCGTTAAGTGTTGGTTTTATATTAACATTTTGTCACGGACGTATCCGTGACAAAAACCGTGAAAATTTTGAAATTTCAAATTTGTCACGGATTTTGTCACGGATTTTGTCACGGATTTGTCTGTGACAAAAATGAATTTATTCCTCTGCCCGTGCATCCTTCCCGAGGCCCTGACATTTCGGCTACCGTGAGCCTGTGAGAAATTGGAATTTTGAAATTTTTCACGGCTTTTGTCACGGATCCGTCCGTGACAAAGGCCTTGGTAGCCGAAATGTTAGGGCCTCGGGAAGGATGTCAGGCAGAGGAATAAATTTTATTTTATCACGGACGAAACCTTGCCTAGTTTGTGTATAAATAATTTTTCATGCAAAATAAAATTTGTAAACAAACAAATTTTCTTATTAAATAAATCTTGAAATATGAATGAAATTATGACCAACCTTTCAAATCTGTGCATCTAACGATAGAAAACGGGACCTCCATTCAGAGCCTCATATGGAAGATGTAAGAAAGATGTTCCAGTCCATAGAAATAGGATGGAGGCAGTATTTTTTCCAAATTACACATCAGAATGGGAACATAGTCTTCTATCTCTAGAGGGAATCAACATCCAAAACGGTGGAACATATCTCAGTGCAATCGGCAGAAGTATTTGCACCATGACTTTTCATGCTCGACGTCATGCTAAGGTTTTTCATGTCCACGCATTTGGACATGTTAGAGCAATACCCATGAGGAAACTTTAGGGACCCAAGTCACTCTAACATTTCTTTCTTTTGTGCATTTGTGAGGTTGTAGACTGCTTTTGGAATTTTACCCTCATGTTCTAGATCAACAGAAAGCTCGGGTCTATCACACCACATTGTCATGTCCTTTCTAGATGCAAGATCGTCTTTGGTTTTGTCTTTGAAATCCATCACCGTGTTAAATATATTGTCAAGGACATTCTTCTCAATGTGCATGACATCTAAATCGTGACGAATGAGAAGGTCTTTCCAATATGGCAACTCCCAAAATATACTCATCTTTGTCCACTTATGGGTATCACAATACCCATCTGGATCCTTGTGTGGCTCTTGCACAGCCGTAAGAATACGTAGAACTCAGTTAAAAATTTGTTCGCCAGTAAGTCTCAGAGGTGGGGGGTCTTGTACCCCTCTTCCTTTAATGGAAGACTTTTTGTCCCTTGGATATCGATGGTTTGCCGGGAGAAACTTGCGGTGACAATCAAAGTAACTTGGTTTCCTGCTGAATTTGAGCCAATTGGCACATGATTTTTTCATACATATCGGATATCTCAGAAGACCGTGTGTGCTCCATCCCGAAAGCATACCATAGGCAGGGAAGTCGCTAATGGTCCACATGATGGCAGCTTTCATGATAAACATTTCATCTCAATAAATATCATAAGTTGGTGTCCTCATGGCCCAAAGTTCTTTCATCTCCTTGATAAGGGGTTGGAGATAAATTTATGTCCTTTCTTAGGACACACATGAGTGAGGACAAAGTGCGTGGTAAAGGCTCGTGGTGGTTTGTGAGAACAGTACTAGAGGTCTGGAGAGTATCTATGAGTAACTACCTCGGGCCATACGGGGCGGGGTGTTACAGGTGGTATCAGAGCAACCCTACGATAGTGTGTTGATCCGTTTGATATCAGGCGGGCACTTAGCAGGGGAAGATTCTGGGATATGGTTGAGATTGAATTGGCTTATGGGCGCAACGAGGATGTTGCGATCCTAAGTGGGGGTGAATCTAATATTTGAGATTTAATTTAAACAGATTAATAGTACTACTCATACCAAGGACAAAGTGCACGGTAAAGGCCCGTGGTGGTTTGTGAGGATAGTACTAGAGGTCTGGAGAGTATTTATGAGTAACTACCTCAGGTCATACGGGGCGGGGTGGATGTGACGTTTTACTTGGTACGGCGACCCAGGCGCATGTGGAGAGGATATTCTTATCGAGGAAGGTACCATCGGATGTAGATGATTAGCTGAGGGCTGTTCCTGTCGAAGGCCCCTTAAGGCCGAGGGCTCCAGGTGCTGAGGGCTACTGTTTTTCGCCGTTTTCTTCCAGTGACTTTGTATGCTGAAAATAGCCTTTTTGTGAGTATCTGGAGCCTTCAGCCAAGGGGCCGAAGGCACCCCCAGTGTGCATTGTTGGCTGCTTGGTACTCGGGGTTATGTGATTTGGGCCTGTTGTGCTTCCTGGGCCTATTGGGCCTTTGTTAGAGCAGTAGGAGTCTATGGGCCGGGGGTCCCTGGGCCATATACTCCATCACGAGTCCCTCACTCCTTTTGCCGAAAGGTACTTGAGGGAAAAGGAGTAATTGTGTTTGTCCTCTGCCATTTGTTCCGTTGTAGTTTGTAAAGTTGTGAGTAGTTCGTTGTTTGCATGTTTCTGCCGAGGGCAGTCCCTCAGTTACCCACATTTCGGGACTTGAGGTATCATGTTTGCTGTTTGTGGGAGTTTTTTGATATCTTTGTATTTTGAGATTTTTCCCAAAGGGGTCCTCCAGTCCCCCACTCCTTGAGGCACTTGCAAAGTGGTGAAAAGGAGTAGAGTAGTGCTTGCCTGCAATATGAAGCCGAGGGGTGACACTTTTCGTTTCATTTTGGGGGGATGCCTCGTTAAAAACCTCATTAGAAAAAACCCTGTGGGAAAAAATTCTAATGAGGGAAAAATGCACTGAATTCCCCCAATGATGAATCGAAAAGGTGAAACCCTGGTCTGAAATGTGTGGCAGTATTCTTGGCGAAGGCTATCCTTGTCTGAGGGCGCGTGTGTTGCTTTGCCGAAGGCGCGCTTGTGATATCCTGAGAGATGTCGAAGGGGAGCCCTCAGTTCATGGGAATGAGGGCGCGGTGACTGTAGGTGACATTTCCTGTGTTGTCGAGGGGTCCCCTGTCTGTTGATAAGTTGAGGGCCGTGGTACCCTGGGGGGTTTCCTTGTTGCGTAGCCGGGGGTAACTGTTGATGAAGGTGTGCTCCCCGGGGGTTACGTGGTCTTCAATGTGTTTGAGGGTTGAGTGTTCCCGAGGGGTGTGCCTGTCGTGAATCCGTGGGCTTCTGATGGAGTGAGCCCGAAGGCAATTGTGATGTAGCATGGGGGGCACAGGCCGGGAGAACCTCTGGGTAAGTGTACCCGGGAGCTCCTCTTGATGAAGTGGAGTGAAGGAGAAAACCCGGGTTCCCATAATATAGCCGTTGTAATAGAGTCGTTGGAATATGTAACGTCGGAAACATAGCCGTTGGGGGGGGCTTCCACGTGGCGCGTATCCATTGGCTGTCTGCGGGCGGGTGTTACCGATTGGGCGAAACGACGGTAAGTAATGATGATTCTGTAACCGGAGGCCCGGTTTTTGGGCCCAAGCCCGGATCTGGCCGCCTATAAATACCCCATGGCCAGGGCCATTTTCCTTGCGCGATCATACTGTAGCGAAGCTCTAGCAATTTGATTTCTGGAGAGAAAATTCCCTTCGGTCAAACCAAGTGCCCAAGGTCAGTTCTCCCCTCGTTCCTTTTCCAGCTGCATACTTAGTTTTTCCTGCCTTAGGTTAAGTGCTAGGGTTGGTTAGGAAGCCTTCGTCTTTTAGCCTTCGACCTTTTGTTTCGAGAATGTCATCTGCAAGCGATTCGCATGACATTTCGAGGGAGCCTTCAGCTGAGGCGGAAACTTACTCTGACGTTGATCCTTCGAGCGAGGAGCCCTCGGCGGCTGATGATGCTGTTATGGCCATGGAGGTGGAGAAGGATCTCATGGCCGAGGTCGAGGCTGAGGACTTCGAACAAGTGATTGAAGACGAGGAGATGGCCCTCGCCATTCAAGTAGCTGAGTAGGAGGAGCAAAAAGAGAGGATGAAGGTCACCGTTGCTGTTCTTCCCCCTCGTGATGCAGGTGAAGCCAGCACCTCTCGGCCCCTGAACCCGAAGCCTCTCAGGGTAGCCCCCGACAAGAAGAAGAAGGTCGCCACTCCCAAGAAGAAAGGTAGCGTCGCTGATCAGGGGAAGCCAGTTGACATGCCCGAAGGCTACTCCTTCCTCAATACGGCTGCCCTCGAGATAAGGTCGAAGGCAGATAGGGCCGAATGTTATGTAACTCAGCTTCATGTGGGTCCCTCGGCGATGGTGATACAGCCTGGTCCAGAAGACGTCCTCTCCCGGTCTCCTGAGGGGTGTATAGCGGTGCACATACTCTCAGTGTCAATGGGCATCCGGTTCCCTCTGCACCCTTTCCTTCGGGAATACCTCAGGTTCGTGGGCCTACTTCCCTGCCAACTCACGCCCAACAGCCATTCCTACATCACCGGGTTTCTTCACCTCTGTAAGTCCCGGTGGGTAACACATAGCTTGGAGTTATTCTTTCAAAGCTTCAACTTGTGCCGGGGGGCATGCGAACGCCGAGGGTTTGCGAATCTACAGCAGCTATCCCAGTTCAAGCTGTTCACAGAGGCGCCCTCTTCTAACAAAGAGTGGAAAGACAGATGGTGTTACGTGAAGTTGGATGAGTGCCCGTTCCCGAGGGAGTTGCGGGACCGCTTTTGACGGCATCCAAAGATGAGGAGTGCTGCCCTTGAGAAAGACGGTGGGTAACACATAGCTTGGAGTTATTCTTTTAAAGCTTCAACTTGTGCCGGGGGGCATGCGAACGCCGAGGGTTTGCGAATCTACAGCAGCTATCCCAGTTCAAGCTGTTCACAGAGGCGCCCTCTTCTAACAAAGAGTGGAAAGACAGATGGTGTTACGTGAAGTTGGATGAGTGCCCGTTCCCGAGGGAGTTGCGGGACCGCTTTTGACGGCATCCAAAGATGAGGAGTGCTGCCCTTGAGAAAGACGGCCTGATCCTGGCAAAAATCCCGGAGGGCTGGAACAAAAATAAAGCCATCAAAGAGTGCACCCTAGAGAAGGATTTGCATGCCCTCGGGTTCCGGCGGTATCGTTTTCTTGGGGAGACCGACGAGAAGTACCCCGAGTTGGACAGAGCCTTCGAGGGAGTTGGAGGTTGGTGCCGAGGGCGTTGAGTTTTTGTACTTAGGATTTTTTTGTATTTTTTGATTGCCTGTTCACGCTTTCTACCCCTCGGTCTAACTGCTTTTTGTTGTTTGCAGGCGCTAATATGGACGGAGGGAAACTTTTCACCATGAAGAAGGAGCCCTCGGGCCAGCAGCCCGTAGAGGCATTTTTCCAGAAGGATGTGGAGCCTTCTGCTGTTGTTGCCGCCGCCGAAGGAGTCGGGGCATCTCAGGCCGATGCGGCCGCAAAGAAGAAGAGGGGCGGCAAGGGGGTTGAGCCCCTTGCCAAAAAGCAGAAAATTGTCGGTGATGTCACTGATAAGGCGGCCCCCGTAGTCATCATAGAGGATCATTCCTCTCCCGAGCCCTCGGTTGTCACCGCGGTGACAGCTCTGACGGACCTTCCCCCGGGGGACTTTCCCCGGGAGACTCAGCAACTCTCCCTTGCTCCGGGAGCTTCCGTGATGCATGGCTCGGCTGAACCGAAGGCGTTCCTGAGGGGGATCACTTCGGTGATGGATAAGGCGGCCCTCTCGACTTATGACGACGAGGCCCTTGAGAGCAAGATCCTCCGATCTTCTCTAACTGTAAGTATTTTCACGTGTTCCCCTTTCTGAATACTTACCATATTTTGGCGTGATAACTCAACCCTTTGCTTGTTGTTTACAGGCTTGCGTAGCCCTCGGAGAGCATGCACGAAGGCTCGAGCAGTGGCATCTCCACAAGGCGGAGCAGGATGAGAAGATGAAGGAGCTCATCCTCAAGAACTCTGACGCTGTGAAGCAGATGGCTCAGCTGGAGGAGAACCTTCGGAAGGCTACCGAGGGGGCTGAGCAGAGGCTGAAAGCTGTCGTGGAGGAGGCCAAACTTGAAGCTGAGAGGGTCGCCGCTGAGGCCTCAAAGAAAGCTGCTAAGGAGGCGGAGTCTGCCAAGGCCGAAGCCGTCGCCAAAGCTAGAGAGGATGTCGTCGCTGCATTCCGTGCCGAGGGGTGGATGGTCGAGGGCCAGAATGAGTGGGTCGCCTCGGTAGTAAAGGCCTCGGTGGATGACTGGGTGAAGGGCCTTGGGGCTGATTGGATGGCTGAAAGGGGGGATAGCTACTATCAAGGGGGTGAATTCTTCACCCAACATTTGATCTATCGGAGGCTCGCTAGGCACTTCGGTGTATCCCTCGAGCAATTCGACCCGTCGGTGTACGGCCTCCCTCCGTTGCAGCCAGATGTGAGAGTCCCCCTTCCCCTGGGCGAGGAGAGGCCGGTGATTCATGACTCCATGATGATGGGCGGAGATGATGATGACATCGGGGAAGAGGTCTCCTCCAAAGCCGCCGAAGGGGCCGATGATGAAGCTGCCAACCCATGACTTGTACTTAGATTTCTCTTGAGCAACATTTGTAATGTAAAAACATTTTATGGCTTTCGGCTTCGGCCAGTTTGTAACAAACATCTTAACTTTTCTTCGATGAATGAATGTCTGCCTTCGTCTTTTCCTTCCTTTGTGTATGAACGTATGCTTGCACGATGATTTGGTCGAGGGGCCAACTTTTAGGACTTAGAAAATATTTTTCTAAGTATAGTGCATCCCGTAGCCTTCGGCTACCAGGTCTCTTTAGTCATGTGAATGTTTGACCGCGGGCCCAATGTTTAGGACTTAGAAAAAATTTCTAAGCGTAATTTTCACATCGAACCTTCGGCTAGTAGACCCCTCCGGTCGTATGAGATAGGAGCCTTTGAGTGAATGTGAGAGCCTTCTTGTAGGTGTGCCTTCGGTTGACCGGTGATGTGACAGAGGGCAAAGCATTCAGGACTTAGAAAAAATTTCTCTAAGTGTTGTTCAGTACCACGCCTTCGGTCATTGGACCCCTCTGGACGTGAGAATACTTGACCGAGGGACAAATATGTAGAACTTAGAATAAAAAGATTATCTAAGCGTTTTTCACCAAGTGGCCTTTGAGTAATGTGGTAGGAGCCTCTTGGTGACCTCTGTGGGATGGCCGAGGGCCAACCATTTAGGACTTATTATGTTTTCTAAGTGGTTGAGAACCATCTGGCCCTTCGGCATGGGGAGCCTTCAGGGTTGTAGCCTCTCTAAGTGAGACCTCCCTCGGTCGTGACGGTAATCCCGGGGGCACCCACCCTAGGATAGTTTCCTTTAACCCGTGAGCACTGGCCTTCGGTGATATGTAGGAGGTGCCTTCGTTCCTCGAGTAGCACATGGGCCTTCAGGATTTGTCAGGTTCCTCCAGTGTGGACTTAGGAATTTTCATAGTCCAAGTATAGTACGGAAAGATAGACGCCCTCAGGAAATGTTTGGGCGCATTCCCTCGGTGTTTTAGTGAAAAAGCCGGGGGCACTGCTGCTTGAAATGTTGTTGAGTAGACTTGGCCAGTTCTATTCCTTTAGTTGGATTAGAGCCTTCGGCGGCAGTGACTTGTCCATTTGTTGATGACATCTGTTGAATAGTAGCCTTCGGGGATTAGTAACTCCCATGCACCGGAGGTGTTCCTGCGGGGAAGCCCTCGGTATGATGTTGAGATTCCTTGTAATGCCGAAGGATTTCCTGTTGTGATTTGTTGAAGTTGTGTACTCATTGATTTCTCGCTGAGTCTACTCCCCTTCACTCCCTCTCCTTTTTTTTGTAGTGAAGGGAAGGCTTAAAGAAACTTGGTTTCTTGGTAAGGCTTGGCCTATCAGGAGGCAATAGAATACACCATTAGCTCCCCCTCGGGTTAACCTTCCGAGTTCTGAGAGGATCGAGGGTCGTTTCCTGGGCATAAGACATAGTCTGTAGCCTGCCTCCCCTTGGGAGATGGCACGGAAAGCGCCTCAGTTTTGAAAGTCGTCCCCTCAGTGCCAGACATAGTCCGCGGCCTGACACACCCTTGGGGTAGTGGCGCGGGGAGCATTTCGGTTTGGAAGTCGAATCCTGGGCAAATTAGATGTCTGCCAATCCCTGGGGGAGATGGTGCGGAAAGCGTTCCGTTTTTGAAAGTCGGATCCTGGGCATATTACTTGCCTGTCATACCCTTGGGGTAGTGACGCGGAAAGCGTTTCAAGGAAATTTTTTCATTTGCACACTGGTTGCAAATGGCCGGGGGCACTACGTGCTACCGGCACCGATAGGTGGCGCCTTCGTTATATGCGTCCTCGAGGGGTACGACTTTAGAAACAACACTTGGTGTTTGTTCCGGTATACGGCCCCCAGTACTTAGTACCGAGGGGTCTTCTTTGAAAACACCGGGTGTTTTCTTCATTTGTTGAAGGTTGATAGGAGTGCATACCCTCGGCACTTGGTGTTTTTTCTTCTGTTTGTTGAAAGTGATAGGAGAGTGTACCCTCAGCACTTGGTGTCGAAGGGTCTTGTTACGATAAGGCTTTGGGCCGGGAGCTCGTATGAGGGCTTGGCCGCTCATAAGAGTCTCGCCTTCTGTTTTTGTGTCTCCAATATGTCTTCATTCTTCAAATCGGAGGCCTTGGGCCGCAGGGTAATACATTCACTAGTTATGAGGGCTTGGCCTCTCTATTACTGATAAAATTTAACTAAGTGATGTACATTCCAATGTCTAGGGACCTCGGTCCCATTGGGGCGTTTTAGCTTGTAAGTCCCAGGTTTGATGACGGCTGCAATGATGTACGGGCCCTCAAATTTTGGTGCCATCTTGCCTCCCTCGGTTGGCTGGCTAGGTTCCCTCCTTCGGAGGACATAGTCCCCCACTTGGAATTCTCGAGAGCGAACCTTGGCATCGACGTAGCTTTTGACTTGCCTTCGGTAGTTTTCCGCTCGCGCGAAGGCTTGCTCTCGGCGTTCTGAAATGAGGTGGAGGTCGAGGGCCATGTTGGCGTCGTTGACTTCGGGGTCATACTGGATCACCCTTCGGGTAGGAAGGGTCACCTCCGTAGGAGCTTTAGCCTCAAACCCGTAGAGAAGGGAGAAGGGTGTTTCACCCGTTGCCCGCTGAGGGGTGGTGCGGTAGGCCCATAAGATGTTATGGAGTTCTTCTACCCATCCTCCCCCTTCGGCCTCCAGCTTCTTTTTTAGGCCTTCGAGCAAGATCCAGTTGGCGTTCTCTACTTGGTCGTTGCCCTGAGGGTAGGCAACGGAGGAGAAGGTGTGTTTGATGCCCCATGCCTCTAGGAGGGAACAGAAGGGGGCTGCCTCAAATTGAGTCCCGTTGTCGGAGATGATTTGCTGGGGGACGCCAAACCTTGTGAGGATGTTCTTGAGAACAAAGTGACGGCATTTGGCCTCGGTGATGCTTGCGAGGGGCTCAGCTTCCACCCACTTGGTGAAGTAGTCAATGGCGACAATGATGTACCTGTTGTTGGAGGTACCCCTCGGCAGAGGGCCCACGAGGTCTATGCCCCATCGAGCGAAGGGTATGGATGTGCTGATGGGGGCATAGTTGACCGCTAGCCTGCCGGGGGCTTTCTGGAAGTGTTGGCATGTGGTACACCTTCGGGCGAGATCCGCACAATCCCGGGCCATTGTAGGCCAAAAGTAGCCTTGGGTGATGAGCCTTCGGGACATGGAGAAGGGTCCCTGGTGAGCTGAGCAAGTGCCACTGTGCACCTCCTCCATCGCAACCTCGGCTTCATCTTGATGAAGGCACCGAAGTAGCATCCCGTTGTATGATCTTTTGTAAAGCCTTTCGTCCTCGATGGTGTAGCTGGGAGCCCTCAGCCTTGCTAGCTTGGCACGGGTCTCATCCTCGGGCAGTTGCCCTGCGGTGATGAAGGCGATAATATCTGAGATCCAGTCCTCTTGCCTTTGTTGTATGTGTATGACGGGGCTAGCATGTATGCTGGAGAGGCTCAGCTCCTCGATTTTGGCAATCTTGGAGATATGCTCGGGGGATTCGGTCGAGAGCTTCGATAAAATGTCGGCCTCGGAGTTTTGAGCCCTCGGTATTTGAGTAAGAGAGTGTGTCTCAAATACCTTAAGCAACTCCTTGGCCGCTTCTTTGTACTGCTTCATTCTTCCTTCCTTGGCTTTGTACTCCCCAGAAATTTGGCCGACGACTAACTTGGAGTCGCACTTGACATGGATCTGTCGGGCCTTCATGTTAGCTGCCAACCGAAGGCCACAGAGGAGGGCCTCGTATTTGGCTTCGTTGTTGGAGACCTTGAAGGAGAAGCGGATTGCATAATAGGCCCGGAAGCCTTCGGGTGAGATGAGAACCACCCCTCCTCCACATGCTTTGATAGCAGAGGAGCCGTCGGTGTAGAGGGTCCACTAATCGTCCGAGGGAGCCGAGGGCTCCTCGTCCGTGGCCGATCTTGCCGTGCACTCCGTCACGAAGTCCGCTAGGGCTTGGCCCTTGATGGCGGGCCTCGGACGGATATCGATGTTGTATTGGCTCAGAAAGATAACCCATTTTACCATTCGGGAGGAGCTGGTGGGGCTCCTAATCAAAGCGCCGAGGGGTTGGTGAGTGAGGACATGGACCGGGTGAGCTTGGAAGTAGTGGCCCAACTTCTTGACGGTCCAAACAATAGCCAGCACCGTCTTCCCCACAGGGGAATACCGGAGTTCTGCTTCCCTAAGGGTCTTGCTAACATAGAAGATGGCATGTTGGACGCCATCTTCTTCCCGGATGAGTACTGAGCTGATGGCTGCCGGGCTAACACCAAGGTAAAGGTATAGGGTCTCTCCTACCATGGGTTTGGAGAGTACAGGGGGCGAAGATAAGTACCGTTTCAGTTCCTCGAAGGCCTCCTGACACTCTGAAGTCCACTGGAAACCGGCGGTCTTCCTCATGATCTGGAAGAAGGGTAAGGACTTCTCCGCTGATTTCGATAGGAAGCGGTTGAGGGCTGCCAGGCGGCCCGTCAACCGTTGGACCTCCTTCACGTTGCGTGGGGGCTCCATTTTGATGATGGCCTGAATTTTTTCGGGGTTGGCCTCAATACCCCTTCGGCTCACCATGTAGCCTAAGAATTTTCCTCCTTGCACGCCGAAGGTGCACTTCTTCGGATTTAGCCGAAGGTTGAACTTCTGCATGATGGCGAAGATCTCCCGGAGGTCGTCAGCATGGCTGGAGGATTGTTTGCTCTTGACGATCATGTCGTCAACGTAAGCCTCCATGGTGCGCCCTAAGACGGCTTGAAAGATCCTGGCCACCATCCGGGTGTAAGTGGTGCTGGAGTTTTTTAGGCCGAAGGCCATCACTAGGTAGTAGAAGATGCTCTCGGGAGTCATGAAGACTGTTTTTTCGGCGTCTTCCTCGTGCATGAAAATTTGGTGATACCCTCGGAAGGCATCGAGGAAGGACATGATTTCGCACCCTGCGGTCTCATCTACCAATTGATCAATGTTTGGTAAAGGGAAAGGGTCGATGGGGCACGCCTTGTTGAGGTCCGTGTAGTAGTCCACGCACATGCGGAAGGTGGGAGGCTTTTATGCAAGGACTACGTTTGCTAGCCATGAGGGGTATTTCACCTCCTTGATGTGCTTAATAGAGAGGAGCATGGCGACCTCCTTCTTCACAAATTCCCTCCTTTCGGCCGAGAGGGGTCTTCTCCGTTGTTGTACTGGTTTGGCCGAAGGGACCACCGAGAGGTGGTGGGTGATGACCCTTCAGCTGATTCCTGGCATGTCCTCCGGCCCCCATGCAAAAAGAATGGAGTAGGCACGGAGGGCGTTGGTGATGCCGGTCTTCAAGTCTTCGGGGAGCTGGGCTCCAATCTTCACGACTCTCTCCGGCTTGGCCGGATCGAGCGCAAAGTCTTCTACGTCCTCGGCCGGTTCAGCCCTCGGCCTCTTCTCCTCCTCATCAATAGCCCCGGTGATGGTGTCAACACGGAACTCGGTTTTGCTAACCTTCTTCGTCACTTGGAGGTAGCAAGCGCGGGCAAGCTTCTGATTTCCCCTCGAGTAGCCGATGCCCCTTCGGCTGGGAACTTGAGGTGGAGGTGCCTCATGGAGATGATGGCTTCGAGATCCTCGAGGGCTGGTCGGTCGAGGATGATGTTGTGGGCGCAATCAATGTTGACGACGACGAACTCCACTTCGAGCTTGGCTCTATGGAGCCCGTCGCCAAATAGTACCGGGGGGTTATGACCCCCTCGGAATCAATGGTGTCACCGGTGAAGCCGGCAAGAGGGGTCTTGATGGGCCGAAGGGACCCCCTCTCCAGATGCAGCTCTTTGAAGATGCTGAGATACATTACATTGACGGAGCTGCCCGTGTCAATGTAAGTTCTGTGGATGATAGTATCATTGATCTCCGTACGGATGACGAGGGCATCCCTGTGCGGAGAGGAAGCAGAGGGGAGATCGGAGTTCGTGAATGTGATGGGCCCCTCCCTCAGCCGCTTTACCGGGGGCATATGAGTGACTTCCCCCATGTATACCGATTGAGTCCACTTCTTCCGTTGGCTGGTGGAGTCCCCCCCTGTATTGCCACCGGTGATCATGAGGATGTGGTGCTTCTTCTCTAGGCCGTGGGGGCACTCTTCTTCTTCCTCTTCCAAATTCCCGATCTCCCTCTTCCTGCCGAGGGGGATGGTGTTTGGGTTAACCCAAGTGTTTGCTTTCGTTGGGCGCCCTCGGGGTGGCCCTTGGTAGGGAGGACCCTGTTGCTGGGGCCCTTGGACAAACTGGGACAGATGGCCCGCCTGTATTAACCTCTCGATGGCTGTCTTCACCTGATGGCAGTCATCGGTTTTGTGCCCGTGATGTCGATGGAAGCGACAGTAGGGGTAGTTTGGATTGATGGCATATACCTCCGGGGGTGCGTGAGAATCTCGCTCCACCAGGCCCCTCTCCTCAGCGAAGTCGAGGATGACGCTGACGGGGTGCGTCAAAGGTGTCCGAGGGTGCTCCAGGAGAACGGGTTGTGCCCAAGTCTTCGGGTTGCCCTTGTAACCTCTCCAGGGATTGGCTTGGCCGTGCCGGGGGCGATCATCGGGGGGTGCCGAACCCTTGGGTTGATTATGAGGAGCCCCGGCCCCCGGTTGCCTTTATCATCTGGCCGAGGGCGTTTCTGATCGGGGTTGTGATGGCATTTTTTCACCTCCTCGGCCTCGGCGAATGGGCCCCAGCACTGTAGGGCCCTTATGTAATCGCGGGGGTTCGATAATGAGGCTCCTTGAGAAGTTTCCGAGGCGGAGCACTGTTTGAAGGAGGGCCAGGAGGGTCCCATCGTCTGCGCCATCAACTTTATCAGCCTCCGTTCTCCAGCGCTCTAAGAAGTCCCGAAGGGTCTCCTCTTTCTTTTGCCTCACCGTTAGTAAATGGGAGAAGTGTTTTCTTGTTCGGCGCCTTCCCGCAAATTGTGTCAAGAATCGTTGGGCGAGTTTTTGCCACGAGTCGATGCAGCCTTCGGGCAATCGGTTGAACCATTCGTAAGTCGGCCCCTCCAAGGTGGAGAGGAACCAGTGGCACAAGTACTCATCTGATGCCCCCACCATCATCATACTATTTTGGTACCTGCTGTAGTGCTCCTGGGGGTCAGTTTTTCTGTCGTAGGGCTTGATGAGTTGCCCTCGGTATTTTTCCAGGATCCGAGCCGCCAATACCCTTGGGGTAAATGGCGTCCGGGTCCGGAGTTGTATGGTGGTATCCCTGGAGCCCTCGGCTATCTTCTTGTGCATCTCGTCCATCTTGGCCAACATGGCCTCATACTTCAGGTCTGTATGAGGGGCAGAAGTGGTGGCGTGCGCTTTGGTGGCCTCCATCTCGTCAAGTCGGCGCTGGAGGGCCGCAATGATTTCGTCCCGGGGGTCCTTCGGGAGGGCCTCCGCCCCCTGCGAATGGACACGGGCCGAGTGGACCTGGTTGATGTGGTGACGGGCGTCGTCGGCATGGAGAGGTGCCTTGCCTTTGTCCTGAGGGGGACGTCTTTCATCCGCCCGGGAAACGGATCCTCCACTTTCCTAAGGCCTTTGGAGCGCCTTCCCCTCGAGGCGGTCTTGGACCCCTCGGCGGTCTTGCGCCCCTCCGAGTCTCTTGAGGGCGGAGGTCCGGGGCCGTTCCTTGTTAATGTTGTGGCGGTCCCGGGATTGGACTTCCTGGGAGGCCGTGTCTTGGGCCATGACCCCCTCGACGTTCCCAATCCGAAGGACAGGGTTCCCGAGGGGGTGTGGATGAGGAGGAGGCATGATGTTTTCCCCGACCTGGGGTTGAAGGGGAACCAAAGTGCCGAAGGCACCCGGGTTCTGGGTTAGTGTTTGGATGAAGGCGGAAAACGCCGACTGTACGTCGATAGTGATGACCGGAGGGCTAACTTGGTTTTCGCTCCGGTCCTTCTTTTTGGCCTCGATGCTGAGGCGGGCATCGGGGGCATTTTGTTGAATCTGAAAGTGTAGGTCGACAACCGTCTGATCCAACTCGGCGATGACGCCGCCCCCGGGAGCCCTGTTAGAGGCCTCGGGGACGTCGACTTCGCCGAGGGCCAGGTTCCTGTCCTCAACGTTCTTGGAGTTGGCGCGAGTTGTTCTCCCCATTTTCGATAGGTGTTTTGTGTTTTTCCGAGAGGAAGGGTTTCTCACTTGATTGTTCGACCTCTCAATGAAAGCACCAAATGATGGATAGTCTACCCGGGGGTATGTATCCGAAGGGTTACCGCGGGGAGTAACTAGAGAGAAGTCAGAGCAAGTAAGAGAGAGAAAGTGTATTGAATATATGAGTTCAAAGTGTATTCTGGATCTGGTTTACAAAGGGGAAATGGGGTGTTATTTATAGTAGTAATAAATGCGAGACGGGGACACGTGTCAAGCATCCAACGGTCGAGGGGTCACATCAACCGGGTGTCACTGGCATTCGCATGTGGCCGCATTTAATGCGGTGGTTGGATGTGACGTCGTACTTGGTACGGTGACCCAGGCGCATGTGGAGAGGATATTCTTGTCTAGGAAGGTACCATCGGTTGTAGATGATTAGCCGAGGGTTGTTCCTGTCGAAGGCCCCTTAGGGCCGAAGGCTCCAGGTGCCGAGGGCTGCTTGGTACTCGGGGCGCTGTGATTTGGGCCTGTTGTGCTTCCTGAGCCTATTGGGCCTTTGTTAGAGCAGTAAGAGTCTATGGGCCGGGGGTCCCTGGGCCATATACTCCATCAGATAGTGTACCCGGGGGGTAGCTTATCCGGGGGGTTATTTCGAGGAATAGCTAGAGAGAAGTCAGAGCAATAAGTAGAGAGAATATGTATTCAATATGCGAATTTGTGTCAACAATCTAACGGTCGAGGGGTCACCTCAATTGGGGTGTGTAACACCCCCAAATTTCCCACCCAAAAATACCTTTAAATAAAACATTATTTATTAACTTTATTTGAAAACATCAGATTTGTGCAGCGGAAAACAAAAGGGAAATAGGGATGCTACCGCCACACTCAGTTCTAACCTAACCGAGTGCACAGGTTAAAACAATTTAAACTCCAAAAAAAACAAATATTCACTAACTAGAGCTATTGAAAATGAGATTACAATGATTCTACTATTTATGTGTTCTAGCCGAAGATCTCTCGAAATCAACTTCTACAGGATCAACTCAGCACCTGTACAAAATCAAGTACAGAAAGAAAAATAAAAGAAACAAAAATTAGCAACAATGCTAAATAAGTTCCACCTAACCCCGAATAAATAATATATATATATATATATATATATATATATATATATATATATATATATATATATATATATATATATATATATATATATATATATGTGTGTGTGTGTGTGTGTGTGTGTGTGTGTGTGTGTGTGTGTGTGTAAAACATTTCGTAAAAAAACTATATATATATATTATCAAAATACTTTATAAATCATAAGTAAAACAACATTTATAAAATATTCTTATAACACAAATAATATGAAAAATATCAATATTTCAAATATAAGTACATATTTCAAAACAATAATAATATCAATATACATAAACCACCAAAATCATCACAAACTTTCCAAAGCATAAGTCAAACATCAAATATTCATCTTAAAATAATTATAAACGATATTCAACATAATCAAACCAAATCAAACCAAAAGTATTTATACTCTAAACACCCCAAATAATTTAATAACTCAATCCAACTCAAATTCAATCCAAATATAATCAAACCAAATAATTCAACAATTCCAATAATTTAATTCCACCACTAATCCTATCAAATAATATTCACCTCAAGTCCAAATCAAGTCAATCAAATAATCTCAATCACCTCAAATCAATCAAATTCCAGTCAAACCAAGTCCAGTGGAAGCTGAACTCCTACCTTAAGTGTGCACACCCCCTAAAAGGGATTCCAAGCCCTCCGGGTAGTAAGAAGCCTGAGTAGTCGGGATTTTTCTACCAACTACACTACAATTAAGCTGGGATACTCCGCTTTTGGGAAGTACCCCTGATGGATTTAGACTTGTAGCCATTACCACTCACCAAATATTCCACATTTATCCGGATATGGCAAACCGACACCACGGATTTCTCCGGGTGCTCACAAAAATCATAATTTAATCTCAATCAAAACGGATATGAAATCCAAACTCTACAAAATCATCCACAATTTAAAATTTTAACTTCAACAAATTACACTCGAATTTACCATACAATAAAATTTCACAAAAAAAACCAAAGACTTCATAAATATAATCCCAATAACAATTAATAAGGTATCTCAAATACTCAAAAATATCATCCAATATCAATTACTCAAATCTCAAATATAATTCTCAATAACAATCCATAAGAAATTCCAAATACTCAAATGTAAATACTAGAAATCTCATAAAGTACTCAAATAATTTCAAAAAAAAAATGATTAACGAGGGAAAGTATAATTTTGGTTGACGTGAAACTTACCTCAAATCACGATAAGTCCTAGCCAAAGCTTCTACCTCTTCTCCAAATTCACCTTCTAAGAATATTAAAATAATTATATAAATCAGTATCAACTTATAAATAAATTCATTCACCCTTATGAATTCTCACTCTTTAAGATTATTTTATTCCACAATAGTTTAGTCGATTGGTATATTATACTACTAGTAATTATTACGTAGTACTACGAGTATAAGTTAAGCCGTTGTTTTTAAATCCGGTAGCCCAGCCCGTTGAATTTCAGATTTAAACTACACCACAGTTCAGCAGCCCAACATTAAACATACTCTCTCCGTCCCTTAAAACTTTGTATCTTTCCTTTTTAGGACGTCCCAAAAAACTTTGTCACTTTCCCTTTTCATCAATTATTTTGTGGTTTCTGTTATTTCTCTCTCCTCTGCACAAACCTCAACCACACAGTTTTTACTTTATTATTCTCCATGCCGGTAGTATTACACAGTTTTAAGGGACGGAGGTAGTATTACGGAGTATAACTCAGAGTACAGAGAGTTACGTGAATTTCGTCGTCTTCTTCTCCATGGTGTGCGATCGAAGCAGAGAGCAGAGAAACTAGCGTACCTTCTTCTTCGACGGTGCTGAATAAGGTGAAATTGGCGACGCAGTACGGCGTGGCTCAGGTATCCTCCCCGGCGTCAGCTCTTCTTCTTCCGGCGTAGAGACAGTTCAGCTCCGGCAACTCTGCAGATCTGCGGCGGTTTTCCCAATCGCCTCTGGTGACGCTTAGAACAAAGGAAACTGTAATTGACAGGCGGTCCTTCGGTGGTGCATGTGGCGACAGCTTGGTTTGTTTTCCGGCGACCTTAACGGCACGGCCAGCGTGCTTCTCTTTCCCGGCGACGACTACCTCGACCAAAGCATGGAGTTCTTCTTCCTCTGCCGTAGTACCGTTCTGGCAACGTCGTTGCTTGCTTTCCCTCTTCTTCTCTTGCTTTTCCTCTCTTTTGTTCTGTTTTCTTCTTCTGTCGCAGGTGTTAACGCAGGCAGCGTAGGTTTAGCAACGGTGGGAGTTCATACGTTTCATATACCCATACTATTTATTTTTATTAATAACAATTCCCGAAGGGTAACGTACGATGTGGCCGGGCGTTATATCAAATCCATATATGTAAATCACATATGCTAGTAGTAGTATAAGTCCGGGCGGCCCAAAACTTTTATACACATTGTATAACTTATGTATGGGTTATTTGGGCATTGGAAAGACAAACCTTTATATTATTGTACGTATTAGTGTAATGGTTCATCTATATACGGAGTATATTATTATTATTATTATTATTATTATTATTATTATTATTATTATGTTTGAAAAGTCAAGTTTTATACTCTTTATGTGAGGTATTAGGTGTGTTATCAACCGATACTTTTTTATTATCATTAACTAAAATGTCACTTTTAAATTTTTTATGTTAAATTTATCTGTTTAACAATATTATTTATTTTAATAAAATTTTCGGAGTGTCACAGGGTGGCACCGACATTTGCATGTGGCCGCATTGAATGCGGTGGTTGGATGCGACGTTTGTACTTGGTACAGTGATCCAGCGCATGTGGAGAGGAGATTCTGTCGAGGTAGACGCCTTCAGCTATACTTACTGTGTTGAAGGCTCCCTGGGCCAGGGGCCTCTAAGTGCCGAGGGCTGTAGGTGTCGAAGGCTTGGTTCTCAAGCCTTGTTCTCCTTTGATGTTTCTGAGCTCGAATCTGTCAATGGTAGCCTTCGGTCATGGGGCCGAAGGCACCCCCTTGTGTATTGTGGGTTGCTTAGAGCTTTATCATGCTAGGTTTGGCCCGTTTGGGCCTGTTGGGCCTGATTGCAGTGGTGGAAGCATGTGGGCTGGGGGTCCCTGTTCCATATACTCCATCATGAGTCCCTCACTCCTTTTGCCGAAAGGTACTTGAGGGAAAAGGAGTAGTTGCGTTCGTTCTCTGATGTCGCTTTGTTGTAGTTTGTAAATTTTGCGAGGAGTTTTTCGTCTGCGCGTGTTGCTGAAGGCAGTCCCTCAGTCCCCCACATTTTGGGACTGAAGGATGTTGATGCTTTGGGAGAACTTTTAAGAAATTGTGATTTTCCCGAAGGGGTTCCCCAGTCCCCCACTCCTTGAGGCACATGTAATGTGGTGAAGAGGAGTATAGCAGTGCCTGTTTTTAGCGTAGGGTCGAGGGCTGACGCTTTTCGTTTCATTTTTTGGGGGATGCCTCGTTAAAAACATCATTAGGAAAAACCATGTGGGAAAAAATCCTAATGAGGGAAAAAGAGTGCACCGGGTTCCCCCAATGATGAATCGAAAAAGATGGACCCTTGATCTGAGGGCTTGCTTGTTGATTTACCGGAGGCACGTTGTTGGTGTCCGGGGACCTCGAGAGGGGTTCTCCAGTCATAGAGGACTGAGGGCGTGACGACAGCAGATGATAGCTCCTGTATTGGCGAGGGGGGTTCCCCGGTTCTCAACATATGAGGGCTGAAGGTTCCCGAGGGGTTCACCCATTTTGACGTTGGGGGCTCCTCTTGATGAAGGGTTTTGAATACGATAGCCCGAGGGCTGGCCTAATTGTTGCGCGAAGGGTGTCAACTGGGGGTGCCTCCGGGTCCTCAAAAAATAGTTATTGGAATATGACCGTTGGAGAGGGCTTCCACGTGGCGCGTGTTCGTAGGCTGTCTGCGGGTGGGTGTCACCGGTTGGTTGAAGTGGCGGTTTGCAATGATGGGTTTGGTAGCCGGGGGCTTAGATATCGGCCCAGGCCCGAACTGGGGAGTCTATAAATACCCCATGGCCGAACTCCATTTGCCTTTATGCGTTCTTGTTGTAGCGAAGCTCTGGTGAAAATTTTCTAGAGAGAGAAACTCCCTTTCGATCAAACCCTAGCTTTCGAGGTCAGTCCTTGCACCGTTCTTTGTACTTCTTGCATAGTTTTGCCTTTCTGGCCTTAGCTTAAGTGTTAGAACTCTATAGGAAGCCTTCGGATTTAGAACCCTCCTACTTTTAGTCTCCAAGAATGTCGTCACGTAGTGATTCCCAAAACATCTCTAGAGAGCCTTCGGTACAAACCGAGAGCTGGTCAGAAGAGGGGTCAGCCAGTGGGGAGGCTTCGTCTCATCATGATTTCATCGTAGCACAGGAGGTGCAGAAGGACCTCGTGGCCGAAGTCGAAGTCGAGGACTTCGAGCAAGTAATTGAAGACGAGGAGATGGCCCTCACCATGCAAACAGCTGAGGAGGAGGAGGAGGAGAAGGAGCGGCAGAGGGTCACCATAGCCGTCCTTCCTCCGCGTAACGATGGTGAGGCCAGCAGCTCTCGACCACTAAACCCGGAACCTCTTAGGGTGGCCCCAGGGAAGAAAAACAATAAGAAGACAGGAGCTCCCAAGAAGAAGGGGAGTGTTGCCGACCAAGGGAAACCCGTCGATCTGCCGGGGGTTACTCATTTTTGAACACCGCCGCCCTAGATCTGAAATCGGGGGCTGATAGGGCGAAATGCTACTTCACGCAGTTGCACGTTGGGCCCTCAGCAACAGTGATAGAGCCGGGCCCTGATGATGTTTTGTCCCGGGCTACCGAGGGCTGCATTGTGGTTCACATCATCTCAGTGTCAATGGGCCTTCGGTTCCCATTGCACTCCTTCCTCCTTGAATACCTCAAGTTCGTTGGCTTAGCGCCCTACCAACTTGCCCCCAACAGCCACTCGTACATCACCGGGTTCTTGAACCTTTGCCGGTCCCGGGGGTGGCTCCCAGCCTTGACTTATTTTTCCAGAGCTTCAACCTCTGCCGGGGAGGTCATGTGAATTCTGAGGGATTTTCGAACCTCCAACAGATTGCCCGGTGAAGGCTGTTCACAGAGGCGCCCTCGTCGCTCAAAGGGTGGAAGGACCGGTTTTGCTATGTCAGGCTGGCCGAAAATCCATTTCCGAGGGAGTTGCGGGATCGTTTCAGATGGCACGAAAAAATGGAGAGTGTCGCCCTCGCGAAGGATGGCAAAAAGCTTGCCAAGATCCCGGAGGGGCGTGAGAAGAATGTGACGATCAAGGAGTCCACTCTCGAGGAGGATTTATATCTCTTTGGCTTCCGGCGCTACTGTTTCCTGGGGGAATGGATGGGAAGTACCCCGTCCTTGATCGAGCCTTCGAGAGTACAAAAGGTAGTTTCCCGAAAGCGCCGATTTTTTGTACTTCGAAATTTTTGTTGTAGTTTAATTCCTGTTCATGTCCGCGATCCCCCGGTCTTACATTTGCGTTTTCTTTGAAGGTGCCAGAATGGATGTGAGGAAATTTGTTGGCCTTTTGAAGAAGTCGACGAAGGATCAGAAGAAGAAGGAGACGGGCACCCAGAAGCCCGTCGATGAATTCTTCCCGAGGGATGACGGGCCCTCGGATGTCCCGGTTGATATTGCTGTCGCAACGAAGAGGAAGGCGGCGGGCAAAGGTGTTGCCCCCATTGGCAAGAAGCCGAAGAAAGGGGAGACCGGGAAGAAGGCTCCCCTGGTTCTGATCGTTGATGAGCACTTGACCTCTGAGTCTCTGGTCGTGGCTACGAAGGCTGCATCAAACCCCCCTTCGAGAGACTTCCCCCAAGAGACCGTGCAATTCTCCCTTGTCAAGGGCACCGCCGTGATGCACGGCACAGTTGAGCCGAAGGCGTTCCTGAGGGGAATCACTTCGGAGATGGATAGGGCAGCCCTTGGCACCTACGATGATGATGCCCTCGACAACAAGATCCTCCGGTCTTCTCTTACTGTAAGTCCCTTTCCTTTGTTCCTTTCTCACCCACTTAGCATATTTTGAACAATAGTCTAACTTCTTCATTTGTTTGATTATAGGCTTGCGTCGCCCTCGGCAAGCAGGCCCGGAGGGTTGGGGAGCTGCGTCGTGAGAAGGCGCGACAGGATGAGCAACGGAGGAAGCTTGTCCACGACAACGCCGACACCGTGAGGCAGATGGCGAAGTTGGAGGAGGACCTTCGGCAAGCAAAGGCTGAGGCCGAAAGAGCCAGGGGGAGAAGGCCGAAGCTGAGAAGGTCGTTGCGGAGGCCGTGAAGAAAGTTGTCGAGGAGGCAGAGGCTGTCAAGGCGGAAGCCGTTGCCAAGGCTCGGGAGGATGTCGTTGTTGCATTTCTTGCGGAGGAGTGGAAAGCTGAGGGCCGGAAGGAATGGGTGGCCTCGGTAGTAGAAACCTCGGTGGATGTCTAGGTGAAGGGCCCCAGGGTTGAATGGATGGCCCGGCAGGGCAAGGAATATTACGAGGGTGGCAAGTATTTTACCCAAGCCCTCATCTACCGGAGGCTCGCTAGGCATCTCCAAATTGATCCAGAGAAGTTTGAACCGACGGCGTATGGCCTTCCCCCTGCAACTAGACGTTCGTGTTCCCCTCCCCCGGGACACAGAGAGATCGGTTCTTGAAGACTCCGTGCTGATAGCAGAGGCACCGGATGCTGATGAAGAGGCCAGAGGAGATATTTCCTCGAAGCCTGTCGAAGAAGGTGCTGCTAGGGCTCTCGATCCATGATTTGTACTTAGTCGATTTGGTGAACAATTTTTCTGTTAAGTAATGTTTTGTAGCTTTCGGCTTTGGCTTTCATGTAATAAACAATTAACATTGTCCTCCTTTTGTTTAATGTATGCCTGCCTTCGGGTTTTTGAATTTTATTCTTTTCTCCCCTTGGATGAATGCCTTTGTTTTCCTTTATGCCTTTTCCATAGTTGTATGATAGTATGTTTGCATGGTGATTTGGCCGAGGGACAAACTTTTAGGACTTAGAAAATTTTTCTAAGTGTTGTTCACCACTTGGCCTTCGTTGCGTGGTGAGTTGACCGAGGACCCACAATGTGGACTTAGCTAAAATCTTGGGTGGTGCCATAGGCATGCCCTCGGCTTGTAGCAATCTTAGATAAGATCTCTCTTGGCAGAGTATGGTGGTGCCGGGGGGGCTTACTCTTTGGATTACAAAAATGTCCTTTGACTTTGCCAGTTGTAGCCCTCGGTCCTTGTTGATCATGTGAGCCTTCGGCTTTAGTGGATTCCAAAGTGTGGATTTAGGAAATTTTGTAGAACACTCATGTTGTAGTAAGGGAGGATGCCTTCAAGTCACGTTGAGGGGTAAGGTGCCGCATAGCAAGAGCTTTCGGAGTTGGCTACAGAAATGTGGGCCCTCGGTGGACATCATCTCTTATCTGTAAGGAATAGTTAGCCTTTATCTTTAAACTCCCGGGGGGTCCGGTGTTGTAAACTTAGCCAAATTTTGGCCAGTGTCATGAGCACGCCCTCGGTTGACATCTGTTTTAGCATGTGGCGCCCTCGGTTCACTGTGGCTTTAGGTTAAATATCCCTTAGCATAGCATGGTGGTGCCGGGGGCACTCAACTTGTGGACTTAGAAAAATTTCCCTTGACTTTTGCAGCTGGTAGCCGTTTGTATAAATGTGAGGTTAATTGATTTTGGCCCACTTGTATGAAAGGAGCCTCCGGTGTTTATTGTAGGACCGGAGGCTGCTGTTGCTTGGACTTTAACCAATTCAACCCCTTTGTAAGATTAGAGCCTTCGGGTCCTAGAGGTGTTCCCCAGGGGTGCCTTCGGTATGATACGGATTGCCTTGCGAGAAGTGTTCTTGCTAGCTGCCGATGGGTGTTTTATTGTAAATTCATACTCATTGATTGCCTGTTGAGTCTACTCACCTTCATTCCATTTTTTTTATAGTGAAGGGAAGGCTTCAAGAAACTTGGTTTCTTGGTAAGGCTTGGCCTATGCGGGAGGCAACGGTATAAGTTGTTGGCTCCCCCCTCAGGATTAACCTTCTGGGTTCCGAGGGGATCGAGGGTCGTTTCCTCAACCCGATACATAGTCTGTTGCCTGCCTCCCCTTGGGGGATGGCACGGAAAGCGCCCCAGTTTTGAAAGTCGTTCCCTCAGCCCGAGACATAGTCTGTTGCCTGCCATTCCCTTGGGGTAATGGCGTGGGAAGCGTTTCGTTTTTGAAAGTCGAATCCTTGGCCCGGGACATAGTCTGTTGCCTGCCATTCCCTTGGGGTAATGGCGCGGAAAGCGTTTCAGGGAAGGGTTTATTTGCATATTAGTTGCAAATGGCGGGGGGCACTTGGTGCCTTCGGTATAGTTGCGTCCTCGAGGGGTACAACTTTAATTTTAACACTTGGTGATTTTTCTCATTTACTGCCCCCAGTGCTTGGTACCGAGGGGTCTTCTTTCGAAAACACTTGATGTTTTGGTTGTCGTAGTTGACTGGAGGGTCCGCCCTCGACACTTGGTGCTGGGGGGTCTTGTTGGTGATAAGGTCTTGGGTCAGGAGCTTGTATGAGGGCTTGGCCGCTCACAAGCGTTTTGTTCCTTGTACTTAGTGTCTTCAATGTATCTTTATTCTTGAAAAATTGGGGGCCTTAGGCCACTGGATAATACATTCATGAGTTATGAGGGCTTGGCCGCTCTAACATCACTGATAAAATTTAACCAGGTGGTGTACATTCCAATGTCGAGGGACCTTGGTCCCATTGGGGCGTTTGAGTTTGTAAGTCCCCGGCTTGATGATGGCTGCAACGATATAGGGGCCTTCAAACTTCAGTGCCATCTTGCCCCCTTCGGTTGGGTGGCTAGCTTCTCTCCTTCGGAGGACGTAGTCCCCCATTTGAAACTCTCGGGAACGAACCTTGGCATCGATGTAGCCCTTCACTTGTCTTTGGTAGTTTTCCGCCCTTAGGAATGCTTGCTCTCGGCGTTCTGAGATCAGGTGAAGGTCGAGGGACATGTTGGCATCGTTGGCCTCAGGCTCGTACTGGTCCACCCTTCGGGTAGGAAGGGTTACCTCTGTGGGAGCTTTGGCCTTGAATCCATAGCAAAGGGGTACCTTTGTTTGGAGGTACCCCTCGGCAGTGGGCCTACAAGGTCAATGCCCCACCTGGAGAAGGGAATCGTTGTGCTGATGGGGGCATAGTTTACTGCTGGCCTTCGGGGGGCCTTCTGAAAATGTTGGCATGTGGCGCACTTTCGGGCGAGGTTCGCACAGTCCCGGGCCATTGTAGGCCAGAAGTAACCTTGCACTATTAGCCTTCGGGACATGGAGAAGGGTCCTTGGTGGGCTGAGCAAGTGCCATTGTGCACTTCCTCCATAGCAACTTTGGCTTCATCTTGATGAAGGCACCGGAGTAACGTGCCGTTGTAGGATCGTTTGTAAAGCCTCCCGTCTTCAATGGTGTAGGTGGGAGCCCTCACCCTTGCTAGTTTCGTGTGGGTTTCATCCTCGGGCAGTTGCCTTGTGGAGATGAACTTCACAATATCTGATATCCAGTCCTCAAGCCTTTGTTGTATTTGCATGATGGGGCTGACGTGTATGCTTGAGAGGCTGAGTTCCTCAATTCTCGCAATCTTCGAGAGGTGCTCTGAGGACTCAGCCGAGAGCTATGACAAAATGTCGGCCTCAGAATTTTGAGCCCTCGGTATTTGAGTGAGAGAATGGGCCTCAAATACTTTAAGCAACTCCTTGGCCGCTTCCTTGTATTGTTTCATTCTCCCTTCCTTGGCCTCATATTCCCCTGAAATCTGGCCGACGACTAACTTGGAGTCGCACTTCACATGGATCTGTCTAACCTTCATGTTAGCTGCTAGCCGAAGGCCACATAGGAGGGCCTCATATTCTGTCACGCCCCAGACCGCATCTAGGCGCGTGTGCAACCGCCGTATGACCAAGTAACGCCACTCGCAAGTCAACGTGTCTTAATCATACAAGGCGTCCATGAACATAATATATATCCATACTCAATAGTAAACATACACAACAACATCACAGTTTAGATTAGTTGAATAGAGGAAATATTCAATAATCAATCGTGGGCCACACATGGCCAAAACGTAGGCTTGCAGGCCAAAACAATGTATTAATACAAAAGTATCCATGATCATAGTTTATCTTTTGAAATAGTAGAGGGAGCACGAACCACGTCTTCCTCTGGATTCTCTTCACCCGTGCAAAGTTGTAGATGACAAGCCTTAACTTCAATCTGAAATGGTGGGTCCCCCCGAAGGGGTCAGTACAAGTACCGAGCGAGTAGCAGGCTAAATATAGAATAACTAGTGTTTCAAGTATAAGACCCAAACATAGGGTGATACTTATATAAATAGTCTCCCCCCCCCCCCCCCCAAGTTAATAAATACTTAGTAGTACATATACACTTGGAAAATACCCGATCCGTAGATCACCGTTTTATTTGGGGAAATATTAATAGTCAATATCCTTGACTAAAAAAACTCCAACCCACCCATATGCCTATGAGTGTATAGGAGTCCTCCTTGTCCATACTTCACTATCATAGTCTATGAGTTTTGAGGATCATAATCCTTGGGTACTCCACGAATTTTTATTTGAGTGTTAAGGACTTTTAGTCCTAGGGTCCTCCACCAATTTATTATCCGAGTGTTAAGGACTTTAAGTCCTAGGGTCCTCCACCAATTGATAATCTGATTGTTAAGGACCTTAAGTCCTAGGGTCCTCCACCAATTTATAATTTGAGTGTTAAGAACTTTAAGTTCTAGGGTCCTCCACCAATATATAATTTGAGTGTTAAGAACTTTAAGTTATAGGGTCCTCCACCAATATATAATTTGAGTGTTAAGAACTTTAAGTTCTAGGGTCACGGATGTCCAGGAGTAAGGCGTCCCAAAAGTGTTCCGACATGCAGTCCTCATCGACCGCGTATTCCGGCAAGAACCTAGCCAAGGTTCTAACATCTTGCTCCAATTGCTTGACAGAACCACCCTCCTTCTGTTTAAGGTTGGTGTACTCCCTACGCTTGACATTAACCTCGTACTCGGAGTAGTATTGGGCGTAGAACTCCTGCTCGAAGTTCGCCCATGTGATGCCCCCCGGTACTTTCCTTCTACACTCTCCCACCATGTAGAAGAGATTCCTTCAAGCAAACGTGAAGCAACAGTCAACTTCACGTCGGGTGTGACCTGCATATCCCTTGATGCATCCTTCACTTTCTTGATCCAATCGGCGGCAACGGTAATGTCATCGGTGCCGTCGAAGGATTTACACCCCAAGGCCCTAGACTCCTTGAGGTACTTGGAGATTCTCACACAAAACCCTCCTTCACGCCCACCTTGTGACGCCGCTGGAGTGGCCCATGAAGCTCCCCGGCTTCCTTGACCCGAACTACCACGAGAGTCGTGCCTTGCTTGGCGTCTAAGGTCTCTCCTTAGTTTCTCTTTTTGATACCACTCAAGCAATTCGCCCATTTGAGCGAATCGGGCATCACTCTCATCATTGTCTTCCTCCTCAGTGTGGAAGTCACCCCCGTCATACGGGGTGTCCTCATGCTCCGTGCCGGGAAAATAAGTCGAGTCATAGTCCTCAGTGTTAGTTTCATACACCGAGCTCACGTGGCCATCGCTCACCTTTTGGGCCCGGTAGCCTCCACGGCCTACTCGGCCTCCTCTTCTCCCCCGAGATGCAACCCGGCTACCCCTCATGGATGTCACCAGTGCCTGCCCCCTCGGATTGTTCCTCGTTGCCATTCGTCTACCCTCCATTTCTAAAATGAGATTTGAATTAGTCGTTAGACTCCTATCAATGTCAATTGACGGAAGAACGTTATAGACACGTATTGACCCAAGTCACCACCATACCAATTGTTAAGGGTACCATCTTAACAATTAGAGACCTTGCAACCTAGGTAACAATAGTTCTATGAACGTCAAAATACAATGCTCATGGTTTTCGGTAAAAACTCCCTTTTTGCAAAATCCCTTGTGAGAGGTTGATTACATAGTTTAGAACTGAGATGGCTCTGATACCACTTAATTGTCACGCCCCAGACCGCATCTAGGCGCGTGTACAACCGCCGTATGACCAAGTAACGCCACTCGCAAGTCAACGTGTCTTAATCATACAAGGCGTCCATGAACATAATATATATCCATACTCAGTAGTAAACATACACAACAACATCATAGTTTAGATTAGTTGAATAGCGGAAATATTCAATAATCAATCGTGGGCCACACATGGCCAAAACGTAGGCTCGCCGGCCAAAACAATGTATTAATACAAAAGTATCCATGATCATAGTTTATCTTTTGAAATAGTAGAGGGAGCACGAACCACGTCTTCCTCTGGATTCTCTTCACCAGTGCAAAGGTGTAGATGACAAGCCTTAACTTCAACCTGAAATGGTGGGGCCCCCCCGAAGGGGTCAGTACAAGTACCGAGCGAGTAGTAGGCTAAATATAGAATAACTAGTGTTTCAAGTATAAGACCCAAACATAGGGTGATACTTATATAAATAGTCTCCCCCCCCCCCCCCCCAAGTTAATAAATACTTAGTAGTACATATACACTTGGAAAATACCCGATCCGTAGATCACCGTTTTATTTGGGAAAATATTAATAGTCAATATCCTTGACAAAAAAAAAACTCAACCCACTCATATGCCTATGAGTGTATAGGACTCCTCCTTGTCCATACTTCAATATCATAGTCTATGAGTTTTGAGGATCATAATCCTTGGGTACTCCACCAATTTGTATTTGAGTGTTAAGGACTTTTAGTCCTAGGGTCCTCCACCAATTTATTATCTGAGTGTTAAGGACTTTAAGTCCTGGGGTCCTCCACCAATTGATAATCCGAGTGTTAAGGACTTTAAGTCCTAGGGTCCTGCACCAATTTATAATTTGAGTGTTAAGAACTTTAAGTTCTAGGGTCCTCCACCAATATATAATTTGAGTGTTAAGAACTTTAAGTTCTAGGGTCCTCCACCAATATATAATTTGAGTGTTAAGAACTTTAAGTTCTAGGTTCCTCCACCAATATATAATCCTATGATCAGCTCCTATCTGTTGGAAAAATGTGTTAAAAATTGCATTAAATGGTCATTTTGGGGCAATTATTTGAGTGGGATCCACTTCCGATTTGGGTCGGGTCAAAGTGGTTTCGAATTGTCCTTGTTAAGGGCTACAATTCGATATGTGGTACACTCAAAACGGATAACGGGTGAATGAGAAATTGATTCTCGAAGTTCACTCGTTGAAATGGAAAAACTGGGAAAATGATGAGTTTCTAGTGTGTTTTATCCCACATCGAAAAACTCAAGGGATTTTCACCCCCTTATAAAGGGAAGCCTCTTTTAAGGAGTTAAGATTCCTATGGGTAAAGGCTCTCTCTTACGCGCAGGGGGGGTGCCGATCAAGAGATACGGTTAATTTTTGTTTTCTTCCTGAAACGTTTATTTTTCCCAGAAGTGCTCCGGACAGAAGGCCTCGACCAGAACCCCTCGAAGGGGTGTTCTGTTGGGGTCTTCTGTCGTGCAATTCTTCCGTTACAACAATTAATGCCCAACGTTCTTCTCTTTTAATGCTGCGTTAAATGGACAGTTTATGGATGATTCAATGCCCAACGGACTGGTCATTGATGTCCAACGTTCAGGTCCATTAACACCCCATTTAACACACAACAAATCCTCCTATAAATAGTTGGCAGGTGCTTTGCAACAAACACACGGTTTGACAACGCACAATACATTCTTCACGTTTTCTTGAGCTAAAAACGCTTCCAGCTACTCCCAAATTTCCCTAGTGTTCTTGCTGTGTTCCAGTTCGCCAGAACTTTCGTTAGTGTGCTCAAACGATCGTTCGTTAGCCACTGTATTTTGGGAAACGGTCGTTGCAATGCTCCTAGCACCGTGGGAGGCGACGAATACGTTTTAAGGACATCGTGCGTAGCACGAGCTCTGGCTAAAATCTGATCCATCTTATTTTCTGTTTTCTTTTAGCTATTTTGTTTATTAATTAATTTTATTTAATTAATATTTCTTCGTTTTTTTCCGAAACACACCCAACACTATCAACCTAGATAGAGTCTATATTATATTTATTCATCCATAGCTAAATCAATCCATAAAGCTTATGTATCTCTACTCATGCAAGTTATGCGTTTATATAAGTTTGTGATTAACTAATACCAACCGGTATTAATTAATCCATTACCCATCGGTCAACATTTTCATTGGCCGCCATTTCAAACCTTGTACATCTCAACTCAATCGTCATGTATATTAGTCAATAATATTCATTCTAGGCTTCCTTTACCCTTTAATCCATGGCATGTAATTTCATAGAAATTCTCACATCATACTCCATGTATATTCAAATAATTCATTTCATACGAGCCTAATCATTTTGGCTAATCACATGTTTAAACATCCTTTAAACATCATTATGAATACATATAACATTTATTTAGGTAATCTCATAATTAACCCAAAAGTTATAAGATATTAAGTCGTCCACTCACCTTAAATGAGCTATAGCGTGTTCTACGCTCCTCGGTTGAACTCCGGCGAAACTCCGGTGAACTCCGGCGAACTCTAGAAACACGTTAGTTAAGCTCCTAACATGGTTTTATCATCACAAAACTCATATCAATACAAATAACTCTAAAAGGTTATTTTCCGGCGAATCGGTCGTTTGGCTTCTAAGTCCGTTCTTGGACTTGAACTACCTTCCAACCCTCATTCTACACTTCTAAACATGTAGAACAATCCTAGGGGTTCTTTATATGATACATATCTCATATTATAGAAGAAAAATAAAGGAAAAGTTATAATAAGGTCATTACCTTAATTATTCACACTTTTCCCTCACATTTTCCTTCTTAATCTTCCCCCTTGGAACAACCTTGCTTGAGCTTGATTTGCAGCAATGGAAGATAGACTTAGAGCTTCTTTTTCTCTCCTTCTTTTGGTCTTGGTCGAGGTTGATAGGTGGAGGGAGTGATGAGAGTGGTTTTGTCTCATAGGACCAATGAGTGTGGATGGGAGGTACACCTCATGTCCTTTAGATGCCTTCTCAATCAAACCAACCTCTCCCATCCCCTTCTTCTAATTTCAGCCGCCCAATTCATTGATTCTTGTGACCAAAAATCGTGGGTTGGCCCCCCACACATGTGGGAGGTCAACCCTTTAACTCCCGAGGTGTACAATCGGTCCCGAAAGTTGTATTTTTCAGACTATTTAAATTATATTTTATTTTTTTGGGTCAAATAAAATATATTACGTGTTCCCAATCGTAATGGCCTCTTGAAATAATATATATTCCAAAACATTAATTTATAAGTCTCCGAAATTCATTTCCGGGTTGTTATCTGTTAAATTATCGGTACCGGTATTTGGGCCTCTTTTGCCCAATCGGTCAACTCTGGGCCTTTCCACGATCCAAATAAAATATTCACCACCATATAAATATTATCATTACCAAGATGAATAAAATATGTGGTCTCGGAAATGTTGGGTGGTCCCCGCCCCCGATGTGGGTCCCACGTGCAATTTACTATTCACGCGAAGGAATTAATAAAAATTTTCAACTTCATAAATTCATTGATCATTCCATAGTTTCTAATACAATATCACTAAGAAGTAAATATAATTCGGGGACGGTGTTACATATTCCGCTTCGTTGTTGGAGACTTTGAAGGAGAAGCGGATGGCATAGTAGGCGCGGAAGCCTTCGAGCGTAATGAGAACTACCCCTCCTCCGCATGCTTTGGTAGCAGAGGAGCCATCGGTATAGAGGGTCCACCAATCATCAGAGGGTGCCAAGGGCTCCTCATCCACTGCCGCTTTTGCCGTGCATTCCGTCATGAAGTCCGCCAGGGCTTGGCCCTTTATGGCAGGCCTCGGACGGATGTCAATATTGTAATGGCTAAGGAAGATAGCCCATTTTACCATTCGGGAGGAGCTGGTGGGGCTCCTCATCAAAGCGCCGAGAGGTTGGTGTGTGAGGACTTGGACTGGATGGGCTCGGAAGTAATGGCCTAGTTTCTTGACGGTCCAAACGATGGCTAGCACCGTCTTTTCCATGGGAGAATACCTGAGTTCCGCCTCCCTGAGAGTCTTGCTAACATAGAAGATGGCGTGTTGGATGTCGTCTTCCTCCCGGATCAGCACTGAGCTGATGGCAGCAGGGCTAACACCGAGGTAAAGGTACAGGGTTTCCCCCACTTTGGGTTTGGAGAGCACAAGGGGTGAAGATAAGTACTGCTTCAATTCGTCGAAGGCCTCTTGACATTCTGATGTCCATTGGAAGTCGGGGTCTTCCTCATGATCTGGAAGAAGGGAATGGACTTCTCCGCCGATTTGGATAAGAAGCGGTTGAGGGCTGCCAGGCGGCCCGTCAGCCTTTGGACTTCCTTCACATTGCGTGGGGGTTCCATATTGATGATGGCCTGGATTTTTTCAGGGTTGGCCTCGATACCCCTTCGGCTCACCATATAGCCCAGGAATTTGCCTCCTTACACTCTGAAAGTGCGTTTCTTCGGGTTTAGCCGAAGGTTAAACTTTTGCATGATGGCGAAAATTTCCCGGAGGTCGTCAGTATGGCTCGCTGATTGCTTGCTTTTGACAATCATGTCGTCAACATAGGCCTCCATAGTGCGCCCTAGGACGACTTGAAAGACCTTGGCCACCATCCGGGTGTAGGTGACACCTGAATTTTTTAGGCCGAAGGCCATCACCGGATAGCAGAAGATGCCTTCGGGTGTCATGAAGGTTGTTTTTTCAGCGTCCTCCTCGTGCATGAAGATCTGGTGATATCCGCGGAAGGTGTCGAGGAAGGACATAATTTCGCATCCCGCTGTCTCGTCCACCAGTTGGTCAATATTTGGCAGCGGGAAAGGGTCCATAGGGCATGCCTTATTCAGATCCGTGTAGTCCATGCACATGCGGAAGGTAGGTGGCTTTTGTGCGAGGACCACATTGGCCAGCCATGAGGGGTACTTTACCTGCTTGATGTGTCTGATGGAGAGGAGCATGTTGACCTCTTTCTTTACAAAATCCCTCCTTTCGGCCGAGAGGGGCCTTCTTCTTTGTTGCACGGGTTTGGAGGAAGGGTCCACCGACAGGCGGTGAGTGATTACCCTTCGACTGATTCCCGGCATGTCCTCCGGTCCCATGCAAAAACAACGGAGTAGGCGCGGAGGGCATCTGTGATGCCGGTCTTCAGATCTTCGGGGAGCTTGGCTCCGATCTTCACGACTCTCTCCGGCTTAGCCGGATCGAGCACAAAGTCTTCTACCTCTTCGGTTGGTTCTGCCCTCGGCCTCTTCCCTTCTTCCTCCACAGTTCCGGTGATGGTGTCTACTCGGAACTCAGCCTTACTAACCTTTTTTGTTATTTGGAGGTAGCAGGCCCGAGCGAGTTTTTGATTCCCCTTGAGTACCCAATGCCCCCTTCAGCGGGGAATTTGAGGCATAGGTGTCTCATGGAGACGACAGCCTCCTGGTCTTCGAGGGCGGGACGGCCGAGGATGATGTTGTGGGCGCAGTCGATGTTGACGAAGATGAACTCCACTTCGAGCTTGGCTCTATGGAGCCCATTGCCGAAGAGCACCGGGAGGGTTACCACCCCCTCGGAATCTATGGTATCTCCAGTGAAGCCGGACAGAGGGGTCCGGATTGGCCGAAGGGGCTCCCTCTCCAGGAGCAGCTCCTTGAATGTGCTAAGGTACATTACGTTGACGGAGCTGCCCGTATCAACGTAAGTTCTGTGGATGATGGTGTTGTTGATCTCACTTTGGATCACCAATGCATCCCTGTGAGGAGAGGAAACCGGGGGGAGATCGGTGTTGGTGAAGATGATGGGTTCCTCTCTCAACCGCTTCACGGGGGGCATATGAGTGACTTCCCCCACATAAAGCGATTGCACCCACTTCTTCCTCTGGCTCGTGGAGTTTCCCCCTGTGTTTCCGCCGGTGATCATGTGGATATGGCACTTCTTCTCCTGGTACTGGTGGTACTCTTCTTCCTCGTTGAGGTTCCCAATCTCACGCTTCTTCCCCTGTGGATTTCCCAAAGGGATGGTGTTCGAGTTAACCCACTTATTGGCCTTCGGTGTGGGACCTTGGTGATGAGGGGTCCCCTGAGGAGGAGGGCCCCTGATGAACTAAGACAGATGGTCTGCCTGTATCAACCTCTCAATGGTTGCCTTCAGCTGATGGCAGTCGTCGGTTCTATGCCCTTGGTTACGATGGAAGCGACAGTATGGTTCATTGGGGTTGGCGGCATATACCTCCAGGGGTGCGCGATAATCTCGCTCCACGAGACCCCTCTCCTCGGCGAAATCGAGGATGACGCTGACGGGGCATGTCAAGGGTGTCTGAGCGTGCTCCAAGAGAACAAGTTGCGCTTAGGCCTTCGGGTTGTTTTTGTAACCTCCCCTGGGTTTGGCTTGGCCATGCCGGGGACGGTCACCCGAGGGGGATGGGCCTTTGGATTGATGGAATGGAGCCCCCGGCCCCCGGTTGTTCCTGTCATCCTGCCTGGGGCGTTGTTGTTCGGGGTTTCGATGGGACCTTTCCACCTCCTCGGCCTCCGTGTATCGGTCTCCCCGCTGGAGGGCCTTGATGTAGTCGCGGGGAGGCTCAATAATAAGGCTCCTGGAGAAGTTGCCGGTACAGAGGACCATCTGCAGGAGGGCCATAAGGGTCCTATCGTCAACGCTGTCGACTATGTCCTTCTTTAGCCTCCAGGGCTCAAGGAAATCCCGAAGGGTCTCCTCCTTCTGTTGCCTTACTGTAAGTAGGTGGGAGAAGTGTTTCTTGGACCGGTGCCTTCCTGCGAATTGTGTCAAGAAACGTTGGGCGAGTTCTTGCCACGAATCGATGCTGCCTTCGGGCAATCGGTTGAACCATTCGTACTCCGGTCCCTCTAAGGTGGAAAGGAACCAACGACACAAATATTCATCTGATGTCCCCATCATCATCATGTTGTTTTGGTATCTGCTGTAGTGCTCCTGGGGGTCAGTCTTTCCCTCGTAGGGTTTGATGGGTTTCCCTCGGTATTTTCCCGGAATCTGGGTCGCCAACACCCTTGGGGTGAATGGCGTCCTAGTCCGGAGTTGGATGACGGGTTTCCCAGAGCCCTCGACAAATTCCCTCTGTGCCTCCTCCATTTTGGCCAGCATGGTGGCATATTTGGGGTCCGCCTGCGAGGCGGAAGCGGTCGTATGTGCTTGGTACGGTGATCCAGCGCATGTGGAGAGGAGTATCTGTCGAGGTAGATGCCTTCGGCTATACTTACTGTGCCGAAGGCTCCCTGGGCCGGTGGCCTCTAAGTGCTGAGGGTTGTAGGTGCCGAAGGCTTTGTTCTCAAGCCTTATTCTCCTGTGATGTTTCTGAGCTCGAATCTGTCAATGGTAGCCTTCGGTCATGGGGCCGAAGGCACCCCCTTGCGTATTGTGGGCTGCTTAGAGCTTTATCATGCTGGGCTTGGCCCGTTTGGGCCTGTTGGGCCTGATTGCAGTAGTGGAAGTATCTGGGCTGGGGGTCCCTGGGCCATATACTCCATCAATCACCATCCATATAATTCTTTTGTCCAAGTGCAAATTTATTAAACTCTTGAATTCCATTAAGAAATTCGCCTCACATTCCCCCCTCTCTCTCTCTCTTTTATTTTTTTCTCGTCTCGCATTCACCTCTTTTCGTCATGTTTATCATACATCCAACTTCTATTTTGTTTATACATTATATCTGAATATTATATTCACAATATCATATTGGTTAAAAACTATAAATTATAATCATTAACAATAATTAATTATGTGTCTAAATTTTATCACTAATGGCATTATAAATTATAAACTATAAATTGTATGTCTAAACATTAACTAAAATTAACAAACATTCAATTAATATTATCAATTAACTAAATACACTAAATCATTACGTTAATGGCATTAATTCACAGTACTAATATTTTGAAAATTTAATAATACACAATAAATTAACTAACATTTAAATTAAATGAAATTCAAATAATTCACAATAATAATTCATTGACCACTTAAAAACTCACACTAAAGTAATGTTTAAATCCTAACTTAAATCATTATAAATCCTAAATTAAAGACATTAACAATAATTGCTAAAATTAAGTATATATTTCTAAACGAATTTCAAATAAACATTTTAATTAACTAAAAATGTGAAAGGCATTTTAATTGAATTACTGTTATTATTACTTAAAACTCTAAAAGGTTTTTGACTAAAAGGCATAAACAAACCTAATATTTTTGTAAACCCATTTGAATTAACTAATATTTAAATTTAACTAATATTATCAATTGAAATCCTAATTTAACGGTATTACCAATAATTGAAAAATTAATATACATTTCCAAACGAATTTTAAATATATGCACAATAAAATTATAACATCACTAAAATTTGAAGTTAAATATATCCTAAAAATTCACACTTAAGTAATGTTTAAATCCTAAATTAGATCATTATAAATCCTAAATTAAAGCCAGTAACAATAATCGCTAAAGTTTAGTATATATTTCTAAACAAATTTCAAATAAACATTTTTATTAACAAAAAATGTGAAAGACATTTTAATGGAATTACCTACTATTATTATTACTTAAAACTCTAAAGGTTTTGACTAAAAGGCATAAACAAACCTAAATTTTTATAAACTCATTTGAATTAACTAATATTTAAAATTAAATAATATTATCAATTGAAATCCTAAATTAACGTTATTACCAATAATTGAAAAATTAATATACATTTCCAAATGAATTTCAGATATATGCACAATAAATTATAACATCACTAAATTTGAAGTTAAATATATTGTTAATGAATTAACAACCTCACTAACAATTTTAATTATTTAAAACGAAAAAAATAGCATTAAAAAAGATACATAATTCAAATGACATATCTTAATTATCTGCATATGTAGGTGAAATGACATAAACACCCTTCAATCTTTCAACAGATACTGTATTACACTCTGATTGAATTTCAACTGATATGAGTCGAATGAAACTGTTCTTGCATATATAAAACACCAAGTCACGGACTTTGTCACGGATTTTTCCGTGACAACCTCTATTCGTACAACATTAATTCGGTGACCGTTGGGAATAGCAATTATTGAGCTTTGTCACGAATTTTGTCATGGATCCGTCCGTGAGAAACTAAAAAAAAATTAATACTTTTGTGACGGATCTAGTCCGTGACAAAAACGCCGGAATAAAAAAAATTACGCCGACATAAGTTTCCGGTCACCGGAGCTGTTTTGTCACGGATTTTGTGACACCGCACCCGAACGTCCTTGAAATTCAAATTAAATTTCAAAGTTTATGTATTGAATTTCCCTATTATCGAACAATTGTAAAACGATTAATGTTTTACGTAATGTGTGATTAATCATATTACTGTTGGGCTCGTATAATAGTAATGGACTTCCAAATACTTAATTGGGCCATAGATATAGGGGCCCAACATTATTTAAATAAAGATATATAACCCTTCGATACAAAGTAAGAACGATCGGGCAGCCCAAATGTTATTTTGGGGCTAACCTGCTAAAAATAGTAATTATTCAAGAATGGCGTCCTAGACCCACTCGAGGATGGTCCACACGGCTTGTAGCCCAGGAATACAAATTCAAGGGTCACAAATAAGTGAATGTGTTGATTTGAGAAGAATACAAAATCCTATGGTCCCACCTTAGACATTATTGAGATAAATAATGGGAATACGGTTTTCTTCTATAATTATACATATAAATTATTTGGGATTATCCTACATATATTAGAGACCATTAATATGATGCAGAGAGTTGATTTGGTCTATATAAATTGGAATGAGTACAAAAAGACATCTCATGACAAAGATAAAATCATAGGCTCCATCTTTCCATTTTTGGAAGTATTAGTAGATATTTTGAACCCCAAAATAATCGGGATCACTTGGAGACCACCCCACACCTTCTTAGCACCTGCAAAATAAAGAGAATAAGTTATAATACTTATTTGGGGCGGACAAAAAGGAAAGGGGGCTGAACAAAACATTATTTGGACATCAAAGGGACCCTCTCCTCATTTGATTGAAAGATATTTTGCTCTATCATCCCACATGCCAACCCACACTCCCTCGTTGACTTTTGAGGCTAAGAAAGAAGCAAGATAACCTTCCTACCACCTACCATTCGAACTCCCAAAGATCATAGTGTTGGAAAAATGTGTTAAAAATTGCATTAAATGGTCATTTTGGGGCAAATATTTGAGTGGGTCCACTTCCGATTTGGGTCGGGTCAAAGTGGTTTCGGATTGTCCTTGTTAAGGGCTACAATTCGATATGTGGTACACTCAAAAGGATAACGGGTGAATGAGAAATTGATTCTCGAAGTTCACTCGTTGAAATGGAAAAACTGGGAAAATGATGAGTTTCTAGTGTGTTTTATCTCACACCGAAAAACTCAAGGGATTTTCACCCCCTTATAAAGGGAAGCCTCTTTTAAGGAGTTAAGATTCCTAAGGGTAAAGGCTCTCTCTTACACGCAGGGGGGGTGCCGATCAAATCCCGAAACGGAGAGGAAAAACCGCGACTCGTGTGCGCGGGCGACCTACGGACACGAATGCCGTCCAAAAATCTATCAAACCCCTCGAAGGGGTGTTCTGTTGGCTACGGACAGAACCCCTCGAAGGGGTGTTCTGTTGGCTTCGGGCAGAACCCCTCAAAGGGGGTATTCTGTTGGGGTCTTCTGTCGCGCAATTTTTCCGTTACAACCATTAATGCCCAACGTTCTTCTCTTTTAATGCTGCGTTAAATGGACAGTTTATGGATGATTCAATGCCCAACGGACAGGTCATTGATGTCCAACATTCAGGTCCATTAACACCCAATTTAACACACAACAAATCCTCCTATAAATAGCTGGCAGGTGCTTTGCAACAAACACACAGTTTGACAACACACAATACATTCTTCACGTTTTCTTGAGCGAAAAACACTTCCAGCTACTCCCAAATTTCCTACGTGTTCTTGTTGTGTTCCAGTTCGCCGGAACTTTCGTTTGTGTGCTCAAACGATCGTTCGTTAGCCACCGTATCCTGGGAAACGGTCGTTGCAACGCTCCTAGCACCGTGGGAGGCGACGAATACGTTTTAAGGACATCGTGCGTAGCACGAGCTCTGGCTAAAATTTGTTCCATCTTATTTTCTGTTTTCTTTTAGCTATTTTGGTTATTAATTAATTTTATTTAATTAATATTTCTTCATTTTTTCCGAAACACACCCAACAATCTTAAAACATATTCGGTGACTGTTCTACTCCGGTAAACAATCCTAAAACGTATTTTCCTTGGTTGTTGTACTGCGGTAAACAATCTAAAACGTAGTTTGTCACTTCGGTGAACGAACTTAATTTTTGTGTTTTCGGAAAACGTTGAAAACGTTAAAATGGCTTCGCAAGAAATTGGAAATGTTGGTGGGCAGAACGTGCCAAACGATAATCAATCTGAAAGTGGAGCACCGGTGAACAATGGTTCACAACGCGGTGCATCTACTTTGAGCAACCAAGGGGCAATCCCTATGGTTACCGTGCCGAGAAACTCTGTGGAGAAATCCGAAAAATTTAACGGGTTAAACTTCAAGAGGTGGCAGCAAAAGATGCTATTCTATCTCACTACTCTCGGTCTTGCAAGGTTCTTGACCGAAGATGCGCCGGTAGCAACCGGGGGTGAGGTGGATGCGCAATCTTTCAACGCGGTTGAAGCTTGGAAGCATTCTGACTTCCTTTGCCGAAACTAATTGTTGAACGGGCTGCATGATTCTTTGTACGACGTGTATAGCAAACTAGCTACGGCTAAGGAGCTATGGAATGCTTTGGACCACAAATATAAAAGCGAGGATGCCGGCGCAAAGAAATTTGTTGTTGGTCGATTCCTTGATTTTAAAATGGTGGATTCGAAGACGGTCTTGAGTCAAGTTAAGGAAATGCAAATGATCTTCAACGAAATTCGAGATGAAGGAATGACAGTTAGTGAGTCTTTCCAAGTGGCGTCAATTATCCATTTATTGCTGCCGGCTTGGAAGGATTTCAAGAACTACCTTAAGCATAAGCGAAAGGAAATGAACTTGGAGCAATTGATCCTTCGTCTGCGGATTGAAGAGGATAACCGGAAGAACGATGGGAAACTCCCAATTGTTCATGGCGCCAAGGCAAACGTGGTGGAGCATGCAAAAGGCTCCAAAACCAAGAATAATGGGAAGAGCAAGCTCGGTCCCAAGGGAGGCGTTTCCAAGATAAAGTTCAATGGAAAATGCTTCAATTGCAATAAAAACGGACACAAGTCCGCGGATTGCAAGGCACCCAAGAAGAAGAGGGACTCTCAAGTCAATTCTGTGCAAGGTCGGCAAAAGGATGAAGAAATCATCCTAGCGGTTGTGGTTACGGAAGTCAACCTCGTTGGATCCAATTCCAAGGAGTGGTTTGTGGACACCGGTGCAACCCAACACATTTGCTCAAATCGGGAGTTATTCACTACTTTTGAGCCATCAAATGGTGAAAAAGTGTGGATGGGTAACTCGGCTCATTCCGTGGTTGAAGGCGTGGGCAAGGTGGTCCTGAAGATGACTTCGGGTAAAGAGCTGACTCTAAACCAAGTGTTGTTTGTTCCGGAAATACGCAAAAACCTGATTTCCGGTTCGTTGTTGAACAAGCATGGCTTCCGCATGGTTTTTGAGTCGGACAAACTGGTTTTGTCCAAATCGGGAATGTATGTGGGCAAGGGATATACATGTGATGGGCTTTTTAAGCTCAATGTAATGACTATTATTAATAATAATAATAAAATCCCTTCTGCTTACTTGCTTGAGTCTTCCAATGTGTGGCATGGTAGACTAGGACATGTTAATTTTAATTCTATACGTAGATTAATTAACATGGAGCACATTCCTAAATTCACAATTGATGTGAAGCAAAAATGTGGAGTTTGTGTAGAGGCAAAATTAGCGAAAACGTCTTTCAAATCAGTTGAAAGAAAAACGGAACCACTTGAATTAATTCATAGTGACGTTTGTGATTTTAAATCAATACAAACACGTGGCGTAATAAATATTTTATTACCTTTATCGATGATAGCACTCGCTATAGCTACGTTTATTTATTCAAAAATAAACACGAAGCAATCGATAAATTCATTCTTTATAAGAATGAAGTGGAAAACCAACTTAATCGACGGATTAAAACGGTTAGGAGTGATCGAGGTGGTGAGTATGAAGCACCAATTGGTGACTTTTGCGCTAGTGTGGGTATAGTACACGAACGTACCGCACCCTATTCACCTCAATCAAACGGTGTTGCCGAACGAAAGAATCGCACATTGAAAGATATGATGAACGCGATGCTAGTAAGTTCGGGCTTGCCACAAAATATGTGGGGCGAAGCAATCTTGACAAGCAATTACCTTTTAAATAAGGTTCCCCAGAAAAAATATGATAAAACTCCGTACGAGTTGTGGAAAGGCAGACGGCCTTCCTATCAATATTTAAAAGTGTGGGGGTGTCTTGCTAAGGTGCTTGTACCAACACCTAAGAAAATAAAAATAGGTCCAAAAACGGTGGATTGTATTTTTATTGGATATGCACAAAATAGTAGTGCGTATCGGTTTTTAGTGTACGATTCGAACAATCCGGATGTACATAAAAACACAATAATTGAATCAAAGAATGCTTCATTCTTTGAAGATGTATTTCCATGCAAGTCCAACGAAGGGCCTAGCACGTCAAAATGAACATTTGACGTAGCTATGGAAAATACTAGCGAGGGCTCCGGAGAAGAACCCGAACCCAGACGTAGCAAACGTGCTAGATCTGAAAAATCCTTCGGACCGGATTTTCTCACCTACCTGGTAGAAGTTGACTCAGATATGCTAACTGATGGATAGTGTACCCGGGGGTAGCTTATCCGAGGGGTTATTACGGGGAATAATAAGAGAGAAGTCAGAGCAAGTAAGTATATAGAGAGAAAGTATATTTAGAAAGTATGCAGCGTTTTCAGCGTGTTATTGCCTGGTTACAAATGGGGAAATGGGGTGCTATTTATAGTAGCAATAAATGCCGGACAGGGACACGTGTCAAGCGTCTATTGGCCGAGAGGTCACCTCAACTGGTTGGCGCTGGCAACCGCATGTGGCCGCATTTAATGCGGCTGTTGGATGGGACGTTGTACAGGGTACGGTGATCTGTACGCATGTGGCGCGGATATCATGTCGGGAAAGGTGCCCTCAGCTGTAGAGGACTAGCCGAGGGCTCTGAGTACCGGGGACCCCCTTGGTGCCGAGGGCTCCAGGTGCCGAGGGCTACTGATTTTCGCCGTTTTTCCAGTAACTTTGTTTTGCTGTCTTGGCCCTCCTGTGAGAGTTAGAGCCTTCGGCCAGGGGCCGAAGGCACCCCTGGTGCGCATTTGTGGGCTGTTTGGTATCTTGGGCGCCGTGATTTGGGCCTTTTGTGCTTTCTGGGCCTGTTGGGCCCTTATTGGAGTAGTAGGAGTCTGTGGGCCGGGGGTTCCCGGACCATATACTCCATCAGGAGTCCCTCGCTCCTTTTGCCGAAAGGTACTTGAGGGAAAAGGAGTAATTGTGCTTGTCCTCTGCCGTTGTTTCGTTTGTAGTTTGTAGAGTTGTGGGTGGTTTGTTGTTTGTTTATTCTGCCGAGGGCAGTCCCTCAGTTACCCACATGTCGGGACTTGAGGGGTCATGTTTGTGATTTTTGTGATTTTTCCCGAGGGGGGTCCTCCAGTCCCCCACTCCCCCACTCCTTGAGGCACTTGCAAAGTGGCGAAAAGGAGTAGAGTAGTTGCGTTGCTGTTTTGGGCCGAAGGCTGACGCTTTTCGTTTCATTTTGGGGGGATGCCTCGTTAAAAACCTCATTAGGAAAAACCCTGTGGGAAAAAATCATAATGAGGGAAAAAGAGTGCACCGAATTCCCCCAACGATGAATCGAAAATGTGAAACCTTGGTTCGAAATGGAGAATAATGATGATGCCGAAGGCTTTCCCCGGTCTGGGGGCTCATTTGTTGATTAGCCGGAGGCTTGCTTTTGATATCCTGGGAGGCGCCGAAGGGGAGTCCCTCAATCTGGGGATCGAGGGCGTAATGAATGCGGGTAGTAGTTGAATTGTTACCGGGGGGTCCCCTGTTTGTTGATTAGTTGGTGATGAGGACATCCGCGGGGTCCCGTTACCTGTGTGTCGTAGGCTATCCGTCAATGAGGCATACTCCCCGGGGGCTACTCGGCCCTCAAAGTGCTGAGGGGGGATCCCCGAGGGGTGGCCTGATATGAAGCCTTGGGCTTCTGAAGGAGTGATCCCGAAGGCATCTGTTATGTACTGTGTGGGGCACAACCCGGGAGCGTCTCTGGGTAAGTGTACCCGGAGGCTCTCCTTGATGAAGTGGAGTGAAGTAAAAAGCCCCGGGGCTCCCAGAATATAGCCGTTGGAAATGTAGCCGTTGGAATATGTAACGTCAGGATATAGCCGTTGGGGGGGGAGTTGCCACGTGGTGCGTGCTCGTTAGCTGCCCGTGGGCGGGCGTTACCGATTGGGTGAAACCACGGTTGGTAATGATGGCAGTCCAACCGGAGGCCCGGTTTCCAGGCCCAAGCCCGGATCCTTTTGCCTATAAATACCCCATGGCCGGACACTTCCCCTTTGTGCGAAATCATTGTAGCGAAGCTCTGCCCAAATTTCTAGAGAGAGAAACAGCCGCCCTCGATCAATCCCTGCCTTAAGGTCAGTTCCCCCCTGCTCTTCTCCTTCTAGTTAGCTGTGCCCTGTGCCTTTAGGCTAGGAGAGAGAATTTTTTAGAAAACTCTAGTATTTCCGAGCCTTCGAACCAGCGTCAAGATGTCTTCCCAAAGTGATTCCCAGGACATCTCGGGGGCGCCCTCGATGGGGGATGAAGTCTTTTCGGACGTGGAGTCCACAAGCGAACAGTCCTCGGTGGGACAGGATGCCGTCGTCGCCCTGGAGCTGCAGAAAGCCCTCGTTGCTGAGGCGGAAGCCGAGGGCTTTGAACAAGAATGTGAGGATGAAGAGTTGTCCCTCACCTAGCAAGCAGCTGAAGAAGAGGCGCAGAAAGAAGGCGCGAGGGTCACTGTTGCTGTTCTCCCCCCCTCGGGGTACCGGCGAGGCCAGCACCTCTCGGCTGCTGAACGCGGTCCCCATCCGGGTGGCCCCCGGAAAGAAGAAGGCGAAAGTGGCTGCTCCCAAGAAGAAGGGCAGCGTTGCAGATCAAGGGAAGCCCCTCGATATGCCCGAGGGGTATTCATATTTGAATACCGCCGCCTTAGAGATAAGGTCGAAAGTTGATGCGGCGGATATTTACGTCACTCAACTACACGTGGGCCCTTCGGCCGTTGTGGTGGCACCGGGTCCCGATGACGTCCTCTCCCGGGCTCCCGAGGGCTGCATTGCGGTGCACGTTCTGTCAGTGTCGATGGGGCTCCGGTTCCCTTTACACCCTTTCCTCCGGGAGTACCTCTGGTTCGTGTGTTTGGTCCCCTGCCAACTGACCCCGAACAGCCATTCCTATATCACGGGCTTCCTCCAGCTCTGCAAGTCCCGGGGGGTAACACCTAGCCTGGATCTCTTCTTCCAGAGCATCAACCTGTGCCGGGGGGGCACGCGAATGCCGAGGGCTTTGCAAACTTGCAGCAGGTGGCCCTGTTCAAGCTTTTTACTGAGGCGCCCTCCTCGAACAAAGGGTGGAAAGACCGGTGGTGCTATGTGAAGCTGACCGAGAGCCCCTTCCCGATGGAATTGCGTGATCGGTTCAGGAGGCATGAGAAGAGGAGGAGCGCCGCCCTCGAGAAAGACGGCAGGATCCTGGCCAAGATCCCGGAGGGCCGGGACAAAAACATAACCATCAAGGAGTGCACCAAAGAGGAGGATCTCTACACCCTCGGGTTCCGGCGTTATCGCTTCCTGGGGGAAACAGATGAGAAGTTCCCGGCGTTTGAGGGAGCCTCCGGAGGTAGTGGCTGAAAGCACTCTCTTTTCCGTATCTTAGCAGATAGTTTATCTATTGTTTGTTTCTTTTTTGTGCCATCTGTTAGTTATCCCTCGGTTTTAACCCCACACTGTTTCGCAGGTATCCCAGTCAACATGATGAACGTCAGGGGGCTCGCTGATTTGAAGAAGAAAAAGCCCTCCAAGGCCCCGATGGGAACGGATGCTGGTGTCCCAAAACCTGCCGGTGACTTCTTCAAGAAGCCGGAGGGGCCATCAGCGGCCCCAAATACTGATGCTGTTGCCGCTGCCAAGAGGAAAGGCGCGGGCAAGGCTCCCGAGAGCAAAAAGCCCAAGATCGGGGATGCCGGGAAGAAAAGCCCCCTGGTGGTCATTGTTGACGATTGCCCCGCCTCCGGGGTGCACGAGGAGATGCCGGTGGCGAAAGTGCCGGGGGGTGTCCGGGAGCCATCCTCCGAGGTCCTGACGGTCTCCCTCCCGGTTGGTACGGCCATGATGAATGGCACGGCTGACCCGAGGGTGCTTCTGAGGGGTATAACCCCCGAGATTGACAGAGCAGCCCTCGGGGCTGATGATGACCAAGCCCTTGAGGACAAGATCCTCCGGTCTTCCCTCACGGTAAGTCTTTGACAGTTTACCGTTTTTACCTTGAGCTAGGAAATAATGTACGGCCTTCCTAACTTCTCTTTTTTTGTAGACCTGCATTGCCCTCGGAGAGCAGGCCCGGCGGCTAGAGGAGTGGCGTCTTCGCAAGGCCGAGCAGGATGCTAAGATGCGGGAGCTCATCCGACAGAATTCCGACGCCATCCGGCAGATGGCTATGCTGGAGGAGAGCCTTCGGCAGATGACCCTGCGGGCGGAGGCCGAAGACCGGGGCAAGGCCGAGGCTGAAAGGTCCGCAGCTGAGGCCCTCGAGAGAGCCGCTAGGGAGGCCGAGGCCGCCAAGGTGGAGGCCGAGACCGCTAAGGTGGAGGCCATCGAGAGAGCCCGATGGGACGCCATCTCTGGGTTCTTGGCAGGGGGGTGGCAAGCTGAGGAGCACAAGCAATGGTTGTCCTCGGTCGACGAGTGGTGCGATGGGCCCGGTGTGGAGTGGGTTTCCCGAAAAGGTAGACAGTATTATGATGGGGGCGAGTTTTTCACTCAAGCCCTTATCTACCCAGAGGATGGCCCGCCACCTGAAGATCGAGCAAAAGGATTTCGACCCGGCGGCTTACGGACTTCCCCCCTGCAGCCAGACGTCCGTGTTCCTCTCCCCTCCGATGTCGAGAGGCCAGACCTGGAGGACACCGAGCTCATGAAGGAAGCCGAGGGTGACGAACCTGAGGCCGATACAGAGGTCACTTCGAAGCCTTCGGAGGATACGGCCCCTGGGGATGTAAATTTGTAATTTCTTAATCCGACATGTTTTGAACAATCCCTTTGTAATGAATGCTTGTATGCCCTCGGCCTTCGGCCCTCTGTAACTTTGAATTTATTTTCTTTGATGAATGAATACACGCCTTCGGGCTTTTGGTATATAACGTGTTTCCCTTTCATTGTTTCTCTTTAAATGTATGCTTTCGCCTTTCCTGAATGTATGCCTTCGCTTCTCTGAATGTATGTTTAGGACTTAGAATATATTCTTCCGAGTGTAGTGCTTCTTGTAGCCCTCGGCTACCAGTAATCTTTAGTCAGTTGAACCTTTCACCGAGGGCACAACGTTCAGGACTTAGAAATATTTCTAAGTATTTGTTCATCTGTTGGCCCTCAGCCGGTTCCTCCCCTCTGGTTCCATGTAGCCTTCGTGAGATAGCCGGAGGTGAGGTGCATAGGACTTAGAAAATTTTCCTAAGTGTTTCAATACAGTTTTAGCCTTCGGTAGTTGGGCACCCTTCGCTGGATGTAGGGCCGAGGGCCCAACAATGGTTAGGACTTAGAAAATGTTTCTAAGTGTAGTCTCACCAAGCCTTCAATCGTGTGACCCCTCGGGCTGCAGGGAGATTCGAGACTTAGAAACTTGTCACCGAGGGTAAGAACTCTTGGGACTTAGAAATTTCTCTAAGTGTAGCATGCATGAAGTAGGAGCCCTCGGGTAGCATGGAGATTTGGCCGAGGGTCAAGGTATGTAGGATGTAGAAAAATTTTCTAAGTGTAGCTTCACCAAATCTTCAACCGCGTGGCCCCTCGAGCAGCATGGAGATTTGACCGAGGGCCAAAATATATAGGACTTAGAACATTTTTCTAAGTGTAGTATGTGTGAAGTGGGAACCCTCGGATGTCTGTGAGGACCTTGTTTGAGGTATGCCCTCGGCTGGCTGGTGGCTCCACAAGGGGCAAAGCATTTAGGACTTAGATGTTTCTTTAAGTATTTCCTGCTGCTGTCCTTCGGGGGGACCCTTCGGTCGTAGGTGTTGTAGGTTTAGGATAGTTTCCTTTGCCTTGTGATGTTGGCTTGTGGCAACAAAAAGCCTTCGGTTGTTTGTCATATAGTGCCCTTCGAGGACGTTTTGAGTTGTTTGAACCTTCGGTTTTAGGTATAGTCGGAGGCATTCCTTGAGTGGACTTAAACATTTGTTGATGATGTCTGTTGTGAATGGTATCCTTTGTACTTGTGAACTTTCAGGTACCGGAGGCGTTCCCTTGGGGAGCCCTCGGTACGTTTCTGTGAATTGTTGGTGTGATGTACTCATTGATTTCTCGCCGAGTCTACTCCCCTTCACCACCTTTTTTTTTGAGTAGTGAAGGGAAGGCATCAAGAAACTTAGTTTCTTGGTAAGGCTTGGCCTATCGGGAGGTAACAGAATACACCATTAGCTCCCCCCTCGGGTTGACCTTCCGAGTTCCGAGGGGATCGAGGGTCGATTCCTGGGTAGAATACACCATGACCTGCCTCCCCTTGGGGGATGGCGCGGAAAGCGCCTCAGTTTTGAAAGCCGTCCCCTCGGTGCTAGACATAGTCTGTGGCCTGCCACACCCTTGGGGTGGTGGCACGGGGAGCGTTTCGGTTTGGAGGTCGAATCCTGGGCATTTATCGTGCCTGTCATACCCTTGGGGTGATGACGCGGAAAGCGTTCCATTTTTGAAAGTCGAATCCTGGGCATTTCTCATGCTTGTCATACCCTTGGGGTGATGACGCGGAAAGCGTTTCAGGGAAGGGTTTTCATTTGCACACTGGTTGCAAATGGTCGGGTGCACTACGTGCTGTCGGCACCGATAGGTGGCGCCTTCGGTATAGGCGTCCTCGAGGGGTACGGCTTAAGAAACAACACTTGGTGTTTGTTCCGATGTACGGCCCCCGACACTTGGTACCGAGGGGTCTTCTGTAGAAATAGTTGGTGTTTTTTCTTCACTTGTTGTGGGGGACTGTGGTGTCCACCCTCGGTACTTGGTACCGAGGGGTACTTCTGTGGGAACACTTGGTGTTTCTTCCTACATGTTGGAGGAGGTGATTGTGTCGTCTACCCTTGGTACTTGGTACCGAGGGGTCTTCTGTGGAAACACTTGGTGTTTCTCCCTGATTATTGAAAGGGATTATGTCATCCACCCTCGGTACTTGGTACCGAAGGGCCTTCTGTGGAAACACTCGGTGTTTCTTCTCATTTGTTGAAAGCTGTTAGTGATGTGTCCCCCCGGCACCAGGTGCCGAGGGGTACTTCTTTTGGGGACAGGTGGTGCTTTGCTGTAGGTGATAGTATCCTCTACCCTCGGCACTTGGTGCCGAGGGTTCTTCTATTGTGGTGATGTCTTGGGCCTGGGGGTGGTATGAGGGCTTGGCCCTTGTGATAATCTTGTTCCGTGTTCTCGGTGTCTTCAAAATGCCTTCATTCTTCAGAATTCTTTAGGCCTTGGGCCGTAAAATAATACATTCACTAGTTATGAGGGCTTGGCCACTCTGATATTATTGATAAAATTTAACTAAGTGATGTACATTCCAGTGCCTAGGGACTTCAGTCCCGTTAGGGCGTTTTAGCTTGTAAGTTCCGGGTTTGATGATGGCTGTCACGATGTAAGGGCCCTCGAACTTTGGTGCCATCTTTCCCCCCTCGGTTGGTTGGCTAGCTTCCCTTCTTCGGAGAACATAGTCCCCCACTTCGAATTCCCGGGAGCGAACCTTGGCGTCAATGTAACTCTTCACCTGCCTTCGGTAGTTCTCTGCGCATATGAAGGCTTGCTCCCGGCGTTTTGAGATGAGGTGGAGGTCGAGGGCCATATTGGCGTCGTTGGCCTCTGGATCATACTGTGTGACCCTTCGGGTTGGAAGAGTTACCTCGGTGGGGGCCTTGGCTTCAAATCCGTAGCAAAGGGAGAAGGGTGTCTCGCCAGTTGCCCGCCGAGGGGTGGTACGGTAGGCCCATAAGATGTTGTGGAGCTCTTCTACCCAACCACCTCCTTCGGCCTCCAGCTTCTTTTTTAGGCCCTCAATTAAGGTCCTGTTGGCGTTCTCCACCTGCCCGTTGCCCTGAGAGTAGGCAACGGATGAGAAGGTGTGTTTGATGCCCCATGCCTCTAGGAGGGCACAGAAGGGGGCTGCCTCAAACTGAGTCCCATTGTCGGAGATGATTTGCTGAGGGACGCCAAACCTGGTGAGGATGTTTTTGAGAACAAAATGACGGCACCTGGCCTCGGTGATGCTGGCGAGGGGCTCCGCTTCCACCCATTTGGTGAAGTAATCGATGGCGACAATGATGTACCTGTTGTTGGAGGTACCCCTCGGCAGAGGGCCCACAAGGTCTATGCCCCATCGAGTGGAAGGTATGGATGTGCTAATGGGGGCATAGTTGACCACTGGCCTGCCGGGGGCTTTCTGGAAGTGTTGGCATGCCAGACACCTCCGGGCAAGGTCCGCACAATCCCGGGCCATTGTAGGCCAGAAGTAGCCCTGGAGTATTAGCCTTCGGGACATGGAGAAGGGTCCCTGGTGAGATGAGCAAGTGCCACTGTGTACTTCCTCCATTGCTACTTCAGCTTCATCTTGATGAAGGCACCGAAGCAACGTCCCGTTGTAGGACCTTTTGTAAAGCCTCCCGTCCTCGATAGTGTAGCTGGGAGCCCTCATTTTTGCCAGCTTGGCGCGGGCCTCATCCTCGGGCAGTTGCCCTGTGGTGATGAAGGCAACAATATCCGAGATCCAGTCCTCCTGTCTTTGTTGTATATCCATGATGGGACTAGCATGTATGCTAGAGAGGCTGAGTTCTTCTACTTTGGCAATCTTGGAGATATGCTCAGGGGATTCTTCCGAGAGTTTTGATAAAATATCGGCCTCGGAGTTTTGAGCCCTCGGTATTTGAGTAAGAGAGTGTGCCTCAAATACCTTAAGCAATTCCTTGGCCGCCTCCTTGTATTGCTTCATTCTCCCTTCCTTGGCTTCGTACTCCCCGGAGATTTGGCCGACGACCAACTTGGAATTGCACTTGACGTGGATTTGTCGGGCCTTCATGTTAGCTGCCAGCCGAAGGCCACAGAGGAGGGCTTCGTATTCGGCTTCATTGTTGGAGACTTTGAAGGAGAAACGGACTGCATAATAGGCCCGGAAGCCCTCGGGTGAGATGAGAACCACCCCTCCTCCGCATGCCTTGATGGAGGAGGAGCCATCGGTGTAGAGGGTCCACCAGTCATCTGAAGGGGCCGAGGGCTCCTCGTCCGTGGCTGCCCTTGCCGTGCACTCCGTCACGAAGTCCGCTAGGGCTTGGCCCTTGATGGCGGGCCTAGGACGGATGTCGATGTTGTATTGGCTCAAGAAGACATCCCATTTTACCATGCGGGAGGAGCTAGTGGGGCTCCTCATCAAGGCGCCGAGGGGTTGGTGAGTGAGGACCTGGACCGGGTGAGCCTGGAAGTAATGGCCCAACTTCTTGACGGTCCATACGATAGCCAACACCGTTTTTTCCACGGGGGAGTACCGGAGCTCCGCTTCCCTGAGGGTCTTGCTAACATAGAAGATGGCATGTTGGATGCCATCCTCTTCCCGGATGAGTACAGAGCTGATGGCAGCCGGGCTAACACCCAAGTAGAGGTACATGATTTCCCCTACCTTGGGTTTAGAGAGCACAGGGGGTGAAGATAAGTACCGTTTCAGCTCCTCGAATGCCCCCTGACATTCTGAAGTCCACTGGAAACCGGCGGTTTTCCTCATGATCTGGAAGAAGGGTAAGGACTTCTCCGCCGATTTTGATAAGAAGCGGTTGAGGGCTGCCAGGCGACCCGTCAACCATTGGACCTCCTTCACGTTGCGTGGGGGCTCCATGTTGATGATGGCCTGGATTTTCTCGGGGTTGGCCTCAATACCCCTTCGGCTAACCATGTAGCCCAGGAATTTTCCCCCCTGGACGCCGAAGGTACACTTCTTCGGGTTCAGCCGAAGGCTAAACTTCTGCATGATGGCGAAGATCTCCCTCAGGTCGTCAGCATGGTTTGCTGACTGCTTGCTTTTGACGATCATATCGTCAACGTATGCTTCCATGGTGCGCCCTAGGACAGCTTGAAATACCCTAGCCACCATCCGAGTGTAGGTGGCACCTGAGTTCTTTAGGCCGAAGGCCATGACAAGGTAGCAAAAGATGCCCTCGGGAGTCATGAAGGCCGTTTTTTCGGCGTCTTCCTCATGCATGTATATTTGATGATATCCGCGGAATGCGTCGAGGAATGACATGATTTCACACCCCGCGGTTTCATCCACCAGTTGATCAATATTGGGCAGAGAAAAGGGGTCCATGGGACACGCCTTATTGAGATCCGTGTAGTCCACGCACATGCGGAATGAGGGCGGTTTTTGTGCGAGGACTACGTTAGCCAGCCATGAGGGGTACTTGACCTCCTTGATGTGTTTGATAGAAAGGAGCATGGCGACATCCTTTTTCACGAATTCCCTCCTCTCGGCCGAGAGGGGTCTCCTCCGCTGCTGTACTGGTTTGGCCGAAGGGTCCACCGAGAGGCGGTGGGTGATGACCCTTCGGCTGATCCCCGGCATGTCCTCCGGCCCCCATGCAAAAACAATGGAGTAGGCTCGGAGGGCGCTGATGATGCCGGTCTTCAAATCTTCGGGGAGCTTGGCTCCAATCTTCACGACTCTCTCCGGCTTGGCCGGATCGAGCGCGAAGTCTTCTACCTCCTCGGCTGGTTCAGCCCTCGGCCTCATTTCTTCTGCTTCCACAGTTCCGGTGATGGTGTCAACGCGGAACTCTGTCTTGCTAACCTTCTTTGTAACTTGAAGGTAGCAAGCGCGGGCGAGCTTTTGGTTTCCCCTTGAGTAACCAATTCCCCCTTCGGCTGGGAACTTGAGGCAGAGGTGCCTCATGGAGATGACGGCTTCGAGATCCTCGAGGGCCGGCCGGCCGAGGATGATGTTGTGGGCGTAGTCGATGTTGACGACGACGAACTCCACTTCGAGCTTGGCTCTATGGAGGCCGTCGCCGAAGATGACCGGGAGGGTTATGACCCCCTCGGAATCAATGGTGTCGCCGGTGAAGCCGGCAAGAGGGGTCTTGATGGGCCGAAGGGACCCCCTCTCCAGATGCAGCTCTCTGAAGGTGCTGAGGTACATTACATTGACGGAGCTGCCCGTGTCAATGTAAGTTCTGTGGATAATGGTGTCATTGATCTCTGTGCGGATGACGAAGGCATCCCTGTGGGGGGAGGATACTGGGGGGAGATCAGCGTTAGTGAAGACAATGGGTTCCTCCCTCAACCGTTTTACTGGGGGCATATGAGTGACTTCCCCCACGTAAAGTGATTGAGCCCACTTCTTTCGTTGACTTGTAGAGTCACCCCCGGTATTTCCCCCCGTAATCATGAGGATGTGGCGTTTCTTTTCTTGGTACCGGGGGTACTCCTCCTCCTCCTCCTCCAGATTTCCAATCTCCCTCTTCTTGCCGAGGGGGATGGTGTTGGGGTTGACCCATGCATTCCCTCTCGCAGTTTGCCCTCGAGATGGCCCCTGATGAGGGGGGGGCCTGTTGCTGAGGGCCCTGGACAAACTGGGACAGATGGCCCGCTTGTATCAATTTCTCGATGGCCGTCTTCAGCTGATGGCAATCATCGGTCCTGTGCCCCTGGTGTCAGTGGAAACGACAGTAGGGGTAGTTTGGATTGATGGCAACTACTTCCGAGGGCGCGTGTGAATCTTGCTCCACGAGGCCCCTTTCTTCAGCAAAATCAAGAATAACGCTGACGGGATGCGTCAATGGTGTCCGAGGGTGTTCCAGGAGGACAGGCTGTGCCCAAGCCCTCGGATTCCCCTTGTAGCCTCCCCCGGGCTTGGCTTGGCCATGCCGAGGGCGATCACCAGAGGGGGCAGGATCCCTGGGATGATTGCGGGGAGCCCCCGGCCCTCGGTTACCTCTGTCTTCTGGCCAAGGGCGTTGCTGGTCTGGGACATGGTGGCATTTCTCCACCTCCTCGGCCTCGGCGTACCGGTCCCCCCGCTGTAGGGCCCTTATATAATCGCGGGGGGTTCGATGATGAGGCTTCTGGAGAAGTTCCCGGGGCGGAGTACTGTTTTTAGGAGGGCCAGGAGGGTCCCGTCATCAGCGCCGTCAACTTTATCAGCCTCCGTCCTCCAGCGCTCCAGGAAGTCCCGAAGGGTCTCTTCCTTCTTCTGCCTCACTGTTAGCAGGTGGGAGAAGTGTTTTCTTGTGCGGCGCCTTCCCGCAAATTGCGTCAAGAATCGTTGGGCGAGTTCTTGCCATGAGTCAATACAGCCCTCGGGCAATCGGTTGAACCATTCGTAAGCTGGCCCCTCTAGGGTGGAGAGGAACCAGCGGCACAAATATTCATCTGATGCCCCCACCATCATCATGCTGTTTTGATACCTGCTGTAGTGCTCTTGGGGGTCAGTCTTTCCGTCATAGGGCTTGATGAGCTGCCCTCGGTATTTCTCCGGGATCCGGGCCGCCAATACCCTTGGGGTAAATGGCGTCCGGGTCCGGAGCTGTATGGTGGGTTCCCCGGAGCCCTCGGCTATCTTCTTCTGCATTTGTTCCATCTTCGCCATCATCGCCTCATACTTGAGGTCTGTATGAGGGGCGGAAGTGGTGGCGTGGGCTTTGGTGGCCTCCATCTCGTCAAGCCGGCGCTGGAGGGCCGCAATGATTTCGTCCCGGGGGTCCTTCTGGAGGGCCTCCGCCCCCTGCGAATGGACCCGGGCCGAGTGGGATTGATTGATTTGATGGCGTGCGTCGTCGGCATGGAGAGGTGCCTTGCCCTTGTCCTGAGGGGGACGTCTCTCATTGGCCCTGGAAACGGACCCGCCACTTTCCTGAGGCCTTTGGAACGCCCTCCCCCCGAGGCGGTCTTGGACCCCTCGGCGGTCTTGCGCCCCTCCGAGTCTCTCGAGGGCGGAGGTCCGGGGGTGTTCCTTGTTCACGTCGTGGCGGTCCCGGGACTGGACTTCCTGGGAGGCCGTATCTTGGGCCACGACCCCCTCGGAGTTCCCCATCCGGAGGACCGGGTTACCGAGGGGTCGTGGATGAGGGGGAGGCATAATATTCTCCCTAACCTGAGGCTGGTGGGGAACCAAAGTGTCGAAGGCACCCGGGTTCTGAGTGAGCGTCTGGATGAAGGCGGAGAGCGCCGATTGAACGTCGATGGTGATGACCGGGGGGCTAATTTGATTTTCGCTCCGGTCCTTTTTCTTGGCCTCGATGCCGAGGCGGGCATCCGGGGCATTTTGCTGAATCTGCTGGCGTAGGTCGACAGCCGTCTGGTCCATCCCGGCGATGACGCCGCCCCTGGGAGCCCTGTTGGAGGCTTCGGGGATGTCGACCTCGCCGAGGGCCAGGTTCCTGTCCTCTACATTCTTGGAGTTGGCACGAGTTGTTCTCACCATTTTGGATGGGTGTTTTTGTGTTTGGTCGAGGGGGAGGGTTTCTTACTTGATTGTTCGACCTCTCAATGAGAGCACCAAATGATGGATAGTGTACCCGGGGGGTAGCTTATCTGAGGGGTTATTACGGGGAATAATAAGAGAGAAGTCAGAGCAAGTAAGTATAGAGAGAGAAAGTATATTTAGAAAGTATGCAGCGTTTTCAGCGTGTTATTGCCTGGTTACAAATGGGGAAATGGGGTGCTATTTATAGTAGCAGTAAATGCCGGACAGGGACACGTGTCAAGCGTCTATTGGCCGAGAGGTCACCTCAACTGGTTGGCGCTGGCAACCGCATATGGCCGCATTTAATGCGGCTGTTGGATGGGACGTTGTACAGGGTACGGTGATCTGTACGCATGTGGCGCGGATATCATGTCGGGAAAGGTGCCCTCGGCTGTAGAGGACTAGCCGAGGGCTCTGAGTACCGGGGACTCCCTTGGTGCCGAGGGCTCCAGGTGCCGAGGGCTACTAATTTTCGCCGTTTTTCCAGTAACTTTGTTTTGCTGTCTTGGCCCTCCTGTGAGAGTTAGAGCCTTCGGCCAGGGGCCGAAGGCACCCCTGGTGCGCAATTGTGGGCTGCTTGGTATCTTGGGCGCCGTGATTTGGGCCTGTTGTGCTTTCTGGGCCTGTTGGGCCCTTATTGGAGTAGTAGGAGTCTGTGGGACGGGGGTTCCCGGACCATATACTCCATCACTAACATGTATGGTAGAAAATGAACCGGATTTTCTAACATGTTTGGTAGAAAATGAACCACGGACTTATACGGAAGCCGTGACGTCTACTGAAGGTCCTATGTGGAAAGAAGCCATCAAAAGTGAGGTGGATTCTATCCTTAAAAATCACACATGGGAATTGGTTGATCTTCCTCTGGGAAATAAACCTTTGGGATCCAAGTGGATTTTTAAACGGAAAATTAAACCTGACGGTTCCATCGATAAGTACAAGGCCAGACTTGTAATCAAGGGATACAAACAACGTGAGGGCCATGATTACTTTGACATGTTTTCTCCTGTGACGAGAATAAATTCCATTAGGATGATACTAGCAATTGCCGCATTGCGGAAATTGGAAGTTCATCAAATGGACGTAAAAACCGCTTTTCTAAATGGCGATATAGACGAAGAAATCTATATGGAACAGCCCGAAGGCTTTCGTGTTCCAGGCCAAGAAAGGAAAGTGTGTAAATTAATTAAATCATTGTATGGATTGAAACAAGCCCCTAAACAGTGGCACGAAAAGTTCGATCATGCAATGTTAATTAATGGGTTTAAAATAAACGAAAGTGACAAATGCGTCTATGTGAAGAGCACGGTAGGCGGCTATGTCATTTTATGTTTATACGTGGATGATATACTCATCGTGGGCAGCAATAATCTAATGATTAATTCTACCAAAAGCATGTTAAATTCTAAATTTGACATGAAGGATATGGGGCTGGCCGATTTAATCCTTGGGATTAAAATAATTAGAGGACTTGACGGTCTTACGCTAAGCCAATCCCATTACGTTGATAAAATCCTTACGAAATTTAATAAGGATGATTATCAAGAGGCAAGGACTCCATTAGATAAAAACGTACAACTTACCAAAAATCGTGGAGAGTGTATTTCTCAAGTAGAATACGCTAGGATTATTGGAAGCTTGATGATTCTAATGAGTTGTACCAGGCCTGATATTGCCTTTGTGGTTAGCAAGTTGAGTAGATATACTAGCAACCCCGGTGATGAACACTGGAAGGCAATAGTAAGGGTTTTGAGGTATTTACGTAAAACCCAAAACCTTGGACTGCACTATGGAAGATATTCAGCTGTACTTGAAGGGTATAGCGACGTTAGTTGGATATCCGACATAAAGGACTCTAAGTTCACAAGTGGATATGTTTTCACTTTGGGAGGTGCAGCCGTATCATGGAAATCCTCAAAACAAACGTTAATAGCTAGATCCACGATGGAGTCTGAGCTAATAGCCTTGGATAAGTGCACTGAAGAGGCTGAATGGCTACGCCATTTTCTCGAGGATATTCCAAGTTGGGAGAAGCCTGTCCCTCCAATATGCATACATTGCGATTGTCAAGCGGCAATTGGAAGGGCACAGAGCAATCTCTACAATGGTAAGTCTAGACACGTTCGTCGTAGACATAACACCATTAAACAACTCCTCACAATGGGTGTTATCATTGTTGACTACGTGAAGTCAAAGGATAACATAGCGGATCCGCTAACCAAGGCATTGGATAGAGAATTGTTGGAGAAGTTGTCACGAGGAATGGGACTAAAGCCCGTGAATTGAAAAGTTCTATAGCGGATACCCAACCTAGTTGGTCCTAGGTTCAAAAGGGACAACTAAATTATAGAGCGAAGGATGGTCACTGTGGGGGTCCCGGACTCCTACCCACTCCTCGTTAAAACAGTGACTCCCGCACGAGGTTAGCAAAAACGTTTGCTTTAATGATTCTAAAATGTTGATCTACTCGATAACATTGGAAGAGTATGCGGGATACTCATGAAAGAATCACCTATGTGAGAGAGAAGAGGGACACTTCAAAGGAGAACTGTAAAGGTTCAGTTCTTTAGAAACTCTTGCAGAACCAGGACGGTGACCCATGGCCAAAACGGGCACACCCATGAGAACGGAACAAAGTTGGAAGGTTCTTGTGTAAAGATAAGTCAATGTTTACACGACGGCAGTATAGTTCAAGGACATCGAGTCTACTAGATAGCCAGTAAATAAACGTGTCTTTACAACGGAAGGTTCAAAGGATAAAACCTACCTCTCCGTATGCAAGGATCATCCGGTGAACACAACGTGTCCTCCTATCTTTGTGTCTTTTTAAGTCTCGAAAATCAATTTTCATTCATGTGGGGGATTGTTGGAAAAATGTGTTGAAAATTGCATTAAATGGTCATTTTGGGGCAATTATTTGAGTGGGGTCCACTTCCAATTTGGGTCGGGTAAAAGTGGTTTCGGATTGTCCTTGTTAAGGGCTACAATTCGATATGTGGTACACTCAAAATGGATAACGGGTGAATGAGAAATTGATTCTCGAAGTTCACTCGTTGAAATGGAAAAACTGGGAAAATGATGAGTTTCTAGTGTGTTTTATCCCACACCGAAAAACTCAAGGGATTTTCACCCCCTTATAAAGGGAAGCCTCTTTTAAGGAGTTAAGATTCCTAAGGGTAAAGGCTCTCTCTTACGCACAGGGGGGTGCCGATCAAATCCCGAAACGGAGAAGAAAAACTGCGACTCGTGTGCGCGGGCGACCTGCGGACACGAATGCCGTCCAAAAATCTATCTTTCAAGAGATACGGTTGGCTACGGACAGAACCCCTCGAAGGGGTGTTCTGTTGGCTACGGACAGAACCCCTCGAAGGTGTTCTGTTGGCTTCGGACAGAACCCCTCGAAGGGGTGTTCTGTTGGCTTCGGACAGAACCCCTCGAAGGGGTGTTCTGTTCGCTTTGGGCAAAACCCCTCAAAGGGGGTATTCTGTTGGGGTCTTCTGCCGCGCAATTTTTCCGTTACAACAATTAATGCCCAACGTTCTTCTCTTTTAATGCTGCGTTAAATGGACAGTTTATGGATGATTCAATGCCCAACGGACTGGTCATTGATGTCCAACGTTCAGGTCCATTAACACCCTATTTAACACACAACAAATCCTCCTATAAATAGCTGGCAGGTGCTTTGAAACAAACACACGGTTTGACAACACACAATACATTCCTCACGTTTTCTTGAGCGAAAAACACTTCCACCTACTCCCAAATTTCCTAAGTGTTCTTGCTGTGTTCCAGTTCGCCGGAACTTTCGTTTGTGTGCTCAAACGATCGTTCGTTAGCCACCGTATCCTGGGAAACGGTCGTTGCAACGCTCCTAGCACCGTGGGAGGCGACGAATACATTTTAAGGACATCGTGCGTAGCACGAGCTCTGGCTAAAATCTATTCCATCTTATTTTCTGTTTTCTTTTACCTATTTTGGTTATTAATTAATTTTATTTAATTAATATTTCTTCGTTTTTTCCGAAACACACCCAACACATAGGAGAGGAGAGAGCCATACAACTCAAGAGAGCAAGGAAAGAACAAACTGCCCGCAGGGTTATTTTCCAGTGCATAGGGTTGCTCGTTTGATTCATAACTCGAGCTACACTCGTCCAAATAAGGAGTGTGAGGTGTCTACAGAAAGATTTCAAGATAAGGAATCCGTGGAGGTTCGGTTTTCATAAAACGGAGTAGTTTAAGGCTTCCAAATCATCGAAGGCAGAAGCTACCTCGCAGAAACTGATTTGTTTCTTTAAAGTGAGTTTGAACCTCAAACCTTCATTTTCATAATCTAAATGATATGAACGATTGGTGGAACTATTATACACTATTTCAAGTGTATAAATGTTATTATAAGGTTACTTTATTTGTTGTAAAGGTTAGATAATAACCTAGAACAAACCTTGAAAGGTTAGGAAACGCTTTCGCCGCAAAACACCTATTCTAGAGGCTATTTTCGTATCATCGGTTAGGAACTGAGCTAGCACCTTGAGGAGGCCGTCTAACACTCATTTCTAAGCAAGTAATCATTTCTCAAACTTCCTTGGCTGAAGCTTTGAGCATTGGATTGAGAAGGAAAGATTTAAAGCTCATTTGAGGTGAGGATCGACATCTAGTTGCTTACAACGTGTAGGTTAGGCATGAGATTACCTAAATGTCTAAATCATGTTTTCATGGATTATGATGATTGATTATTGATTGAATATTGATATATTTGATAAAGAATGAAATTGGAAATGATTTGGAATCATATTGAAAAAAATGGGGTTAAATGACCTATTAATGAACTATTATGTAAAATAAGCATTTTTACTCATGTGTGAATTGTGTATATACATAAATGAATATTTATGTATTACATTAGATGCTTAAGTTGCAGCTACATATATCTAAATATGTAGGGACTTACAAGTGGAATATTTGATTGATAGGAATAATCTTAATAGTATTGAAATACTAGTTAATGATTATTTGTAACTCTTAAGGAATTGAATCTAAGGATTTGATCGTAAGTGATGCACTTGAATGTGATTCAAGTGACTATATTGATTTAGTATGAAGCTAAGATCATGTTATGGGAAGTCCTTAAGGATGTCCCAAAATAGATTATTGATATCTCAATTCTAGGCATAGGTTTGCTTAGAAATTGAGCCTATGTCATGGCACGGTGATGTACTTGAGTTGGACTCTAGAAATGCATGGGTAGACAAGGGGTTGTGATTGATTACATGCATGGTGATGTACTTGAGTTGAATTCGCAAAATGCATGGTGAGATTGAAGGTTGTAACCTATGATGTGCATGGTGATGTACTTGAGTAGAACTCTAGAAATGCATGGTGAAGTAATAACTTGTGTCATATGATTTGCATGGTGATGTACTTGAGTTGGAATCGAGAAATGCAAACATATGTGTTAGGGTTGGACCCTATGAATTGTCGTGACTGGTAGTCACGGGGTATGGGGTTGATGTTTTGTAACAAACCTTGGGCCTACAGGTCGACTACTTGACTTTATATAAAGTAAGTATATTTTTAAAAGGGGTAACTTGGGGTTACGACCTAGATTATATTATCACCCTATTTGAGGGTCTTGTGTTTGAAATACTTGTTGTATATCTATTAGATGTCATCCACACCAGTACTTTATAGCCCTATAGAGTACTGATCCCTTTGGGGGCATCCCACAACCATTTCAGGTTGAGGTAGAGCTTGCTTCCTGTGCTTGTTGCTCGAGTGATCATCTAGGAGGGAAGACTTGGTTCGTGCTTCCTCCATTCCGGTTTTGAACATTAATAAACATGCTCATATATATTTTACTATAGAGCCTGCGTGCTCATGTTTGCCACATGTGGCATTTGTTTCCAAACTATGTTTCTGCTGCTTATTAAATTGCTTATTATGTTTGTTTATGGATGACTTACGTGTGAATGATATTCGAGACGCCTTGTATAATATGGATGTGTTTGACTGTGGTTGACTATTTGTATTGTACGGTGAGTTGTTAATGTGTCCGAGCAGGTCCGGGGCATGACAATTTAATTGATATCAGAGCCCTTAGTCCATAAACTTCATAATGAAGTCTCAAAATTCTCTCTTTCAAATGATTTTGAAAACCATGAGCATAAATGTTTTGTACTTGTAGAACTTTTGGTACTTGAGTTGCAAGGTCTCTAATTGTTAAAATGGTACCCTTAGCAATTGGTATGACGGCAAATTGAGCCAAGTAGTGTTTTAAGTACATGTCTGTCAATCGACATTTGATACGAGTCTAATGACTCTCTCCGAAATTTCTTTCAGAAATGGACAGTGGTGGCAAGGTTACTACGAAAAACCCGACAGGCCGTTCACCGGTGGAGACTGAACAGGGCAGTCGTAGGACCTCTACAGCATCTAGAGGAGCGGGTTGTGGTGGTCGATCACAAACCGTGAGCGACGGTCATGTTGATACCGAGAGTGAAACCTACTAGTCCTATGAGGACTCGACCTATCAATCGGAGACCCCTTATGAAGGGGATGATGATGATGTGCATGGTGATGTACTTCAGTAGAACTCTAGAAATTCACGGTGAAGTAATTAACTTGTGTCATATGACTTGCATGGTGATGTACTTGAGTTGGACTCTAGAAATGCAAACATATGTGTTAGGGTTGGACCCTATGAATTTTCGTGACTGGTAGTCACAGGGTATGGGGTTGATGTTTTGTAACAAACCTTGGGCCTACGGGTCGACTACTTGACTTTATATAAAGCAAGTATATTTTTAAAACGGGTAATTTGGGGTTACGACCTAGATTATATTATCACCCTATTTGAGGGTCTTGTGTTTGAAATACTTGTTGTATATCTATTAGATGTCATCCACACCAGTACTTTATAGCCCTATAGAGTACTGACCCCTTTGGGGGCATCCCAGCACCATTTCAGGTTGAGGCTAGAGCTTGCTTCCTGTGCTCGTTGCTCGAGTGATCATCTAGGAGGGAAGACTTGGTTCGTGCTTCCTCCATTCCGGTTTTGAACATTAATAAATATGCTCATAGATATTTTACTATAGGGTCTGCATGCTCATATTTACCACGTGTGGCATTTGTTTCCAAACTATGTTTCCGCTGCTTATTAAATTGCTTGTTATGTTTGTTTATGGATGACTTACATGTGAATGATATTCGAGACGCCTTGTAAAATATGGATGTGTTTGACTGTGGTTGACTATTCGTATTGTACGGTGGGTTGTTGACGTGTTCGGGCAGGTCCGGGGCATGACAATTTAATTGGTATCAGAGCCCTTAGTCCATAAACTTCATAATGAAGTCTCAAAATTCTCTCTTTCAAATGATTTTGAAAACCATGAGCATAAATGTTTTGTACTTATAGAACTTTTGGTGCTTGAGTTGCAAGGTCTCTAATTGTTAAAATGGTACCCTTAGCAATTGGTATGACGTCAAATTGAGCCAAGTAGTGTTTTAAGTACATGTCTGTCAATCGACATTTGATACGAGTCTAATGACTCTCTCCAAAATTTCTTTCAGAAATGGACCGTGGTGGCAAGGTTACTAGGAGAAACCCGACAGGCCATGCACCGGTGGAGACCGAACAGGGCAGTCGTAGGACCTCTACAACATCTAGAGGAGCGGGTCGTGGTGGTCGATCATAGACCATGAACGACGGTCATGTTGATACCGAGAGTGAAACCTACTGGTCCTATGAGGACTCGACCTATCAACCAGAGACTGAGCCGGTGGAGACCCCTTATGAAGGGGATGATGATGATGTGAGGGGTGAAGAGGGGGAGAATGGCTCCCTAGCAAGAATTGAGGCGCTGCTCCAGCAATACCAGCGGGAGCGCAAAGAAAGAAGGGAATGCCGAAGGCGCCGAGTGGGGCAACCTTCGGGTGGGGCTTCAAGAGGAAGAAGCCATGGCGACTCTAGGGCCCACATCGAACCACATGGGGGGCGGGGTGATGGAGGTCCAATCATAAGGATCTCAAAATATCTCAGGGAGGCGACAGACTTGAGGTGGAAAGCCTTCAATGGAACATGTGACATCTCGGTCGCCACTGAATGGATCAAGAGGTTGAACGAAGCAGCCCTTGACATGCAACTCACCCCCAAGTTTAAGCTAAGGGTGGCGGTGAGATTGCTTGAAGGGATGGCGTCCACGTGGTGGGACGAAGTCAAAGTTAAGTGTGGCGGGAGCATGACTTGGGAGAATTTCCGACATGAATTCTTTGCCCAATACTATTCTGATTTTGAATAGAACGCTAAGAGGAGAGAGTATACCCTCCTAACCCAAGGTGGTAAAATGACGGTGAGGCAACTTGAACACAAATTCAGGGACCTCGCTGAGTTCATACCGGAGTATGTTTGCGACGAGAACCGAATGGTTAATCACTTCTGGGATGCCTTAGACTTGGAAGTGCGTGAGAGGGCAACCCAATTGCCTAACATGACCTTCAGCCAAGTAGTTGAGCAGGGGTTGAAGGGAGAGAAGGAATGGGAAGAAAGAAAGATGAAGAACGCCGAAGAGGCGAAGAAGAGAAAGTGGGAGAACCATGGACCTCAAGGTCCTAACAAGAAGGGAAATCATGGAGGAGGAGGATCCTTTCGGGCACCCCCACTGCCATCTAGGGGAAGCCAAGGCTCGAGCGGGCAATCACAAGCCTCAGGGACGACTCGTTGCAAAAATTGCAAGAGGAGCCACCCGGGAAAATGTTGGTAGAAAAGGTATCTTACATGACTTATAAATGTAGGAACACTAAGGATTAATGGGAAAGATGCACGAATCCTTATCGATACCGGGGCACAACGTTCATTGGTGAATGAGACGTTTGTCGAGGGTATGGAAATACAATCATTACCGTTGACGCAAACCCTAGTGGTATCAACACCACTAGGAGAAGACGTTGAGAGGACTTGTTACTATCCATCTTGTGAGGTGGAAGTTGATGGCCAAACCTTAGCTTGACGTGTGATTTCGTACCGCTGAGCATGATTGATTTTGATGTGATCCTAGGGATGGATTGGCTAGGAAAGCATCATGCCAGGGTAGATTGCTACATGAAGGTTATAGAACTCGAAGGAAATGATGGGAATACCCTACGCTTCGAGGCAAATCAAATAATTGCATCATATCCACCGTGAGAGCGAGGAGTATGATGCGAAAGGGATGCCACGCATATCTAACATACGTGGTTGACAAAACTAAGGAGGAATCGAACATCGACGATGTAAGGGTGGTTTGTAAGTACCTGAATGCCTTCCCTAAAGACCTACCTGGGCTTCCACCCGATAGAGAGATTGAATTTGTGATCAAGGTTGAGCCCAGCACCAAACCAATCTCTATACCACCGCAATGAATGGTACCCGCGGAACTGAATGAGTTGAAAACCCAAGTGCAAGAGCTATTGGATAACGGTTTCATCAGACCGAGCTATTCACCGTGGGGATCACCAGTTCTTTTTGTGAAAAAGAAGGATGTGACTTTACGTATGTGTATTGACTACCGATAATTGAACAAGGTCACCATCAAGAATAGGTATCCTTTAACTAGGATTGATGATTTGTTTGACCAACTCCGAGGAGCAACAATATTTTCAAAGATTGACTTGAGGTCAGGGTATCAGCAACTGAAGATCAAAGAGAGCGACATACCGAAGAGTGCTTTCCGCACAAGGTATGGTCACTTTGAGTTCTTGGTTATGTCGTTTGGGTAAACTAACGCCCCAGCGGAATTCATGGACTTGATGAACCGAGTTTTTCATAAATACTTGGATCAGTTTGTAATCGTGTTCATAGATGACATCTTGATTTACTCAAGGAATGAAGAAGAGCACGAGAGACACTTGGTTCTGGTTCTTGAAACACTACGAGAGAAGCAGTTGTATGCCAAATTCTCTAAGTGTGAGTTTTGGCTTAAGGAGATCGGCTTTCTCGGGCACATGGTTTCTGAATCAGGCATTGTTGTGGACAACAAGAAGATTGAGGCCATCACAGAATGGGAAAGACCTAAGAACGTGAAGGAGATTCATAGTTTCATTGGACTAGCGGGATACTATAAAAAATTCGTGGAGAAGTTCTCAGTTTTGGCATCACCATTGACGAAGCTCACTCGAAAAGGGGCTAAGTTTGTATGGGATGATCCGATGTGAGAAGGGATTCTTAGAACTGAAGAAGATGTTAACTGAGGCACCAGTACTCGCCTTACCAAAACAAGGTATCGGGTACGATGTCTATAGTGATGCGAGCATTCAAGGGCTCGGATGTGTGTTGATGTAGATGGGGAGGGTAATTGCTTATGTTTCACGGCAGTTGAAGAAACACGAGGTAAATTATCCTACTCATGACTTAGAATTGGGGGTCGTGGTGTTTGCACTAAAGATATGAAGGCATTACCTCCACGGAGAAACGTGTCACATATACATTGACCACAAGAGCTTGAAGTACGTGTTTACTCAGAAAGAGTTAAACATGAGACAACGGCGGTGGATGGAGTTGATAAAGGACTACCACCTAATGATTGAGTACCATCCTGGTAAAGCAAATGTGGTGGCCGATGCCCTTAGTCGGAAGAGCTCGTCGGGGGCATTGATAACCAACTTCAGAGCATTGAGAGCTCAGTTGGAAGTATCTACTGATGGTGCCTTATTGGCAAGGTTTGAAGTGAGACCTACATTACTTGATGAGATCAAGAAAGGGCAAGAAACTGATGAAGAACTTATAAAGGTCCGAGAACGCATGCTAGCGGGACCGGTTAAGGATTTCAGGGAGAGACACGATGGTCTCCTATTATTTCGTGACCGAGTGTGTGTACCATCGGATGATGAGCTCCGAAAGTCCATTCTGGAGGAGGCTCACTCATCGGCTTATGTTATGCACCCGGGAGGCACAAAGATGTACAAGGATTTGAAAGAAAGCTACTGGTGGTCTGGGATGAAAAGAGAAATAGCAGAGTACATCAGTCGGTGCCTTACTTGTCAGTAAGTTAAGGCAGAACATCAGCATCCAGCAGGCTTATTGTAGCCACTTTCCATCCCTGAATGGAAGTGGGAACATGTGACTATGGATTTCGTGGTAGGCTTACCACGGACGATCGGGAACTATGACATAATTTGGGTTGTTGTTGATAGGCTCACGAAGAGTGCACCCTTTTTACCTATCAACACCACCTACCTACTCGAGAGGTTAGCCAAATTGTATACGGACGAGATCATGAGGTTACATGGTGTTCCGGTGACCATCATATCCGATAGAGACCCACGATTCACTTCATGTTTTTGGCCAAAATTTCAAGAGTCTATGGGAACGAGGTTGAAGTTCAGTGCTTCTTTCCATCCACAGACGGATGGGCAGTTTGAAAGAGTTATACAGATCTTAGAAGATATGTTGAGGGCTTGTGCGTTAGAGTTTCAAGGAAGTTGGGACAATCACGTAGCACTCGTGGAGTTTGCCTATAACAACCGTTATCAGGCAAGTATCGGCATGCCTCCATATGAAGCATTGTATGGGAGGAGGTGTCGTACAACGTTATGCTGGGATGAGGTTGGCATGGCCAAACTCGAGGGTACTGAGTTAATTGATATCACCAAGTCAAAGGTGAGGTTGATTCGAGAGAGACTCAAAACGGCTCAGGATAGACAGAAGAGTTATGCAGATAAGCGTCGGAGAACCTTAGAGTTTAAGGTTGATGACGAGGTATTCCTGAAAGTTTCTCCTTGGAAAGGAATCATTTGATTCCAAAGCCGAGGGAAGCTTAATCCACGCTACATAGGGCCATTCAGAATTGTAGAGAGAATTGGGGTCCTAACATATCGTCTACAGCTGACTCCTGAGCTAGAAAAGATGCATAATGTATTCCACGTATCTATGCTTAAGAAGTACATACATGATCCTTCTCACGTGTTGGAAAAGCCGCCCGTGGAGGTACGCGAGGATTTGAACTACACCGTACATCCGGTCAAAATCACCGATAGAAAGGTAAGGAAATTGAGGAGTAAAGAAGTTCCAATGGTTAAAGTCCTTTGGAAAAGTGATCGAGTTGAAGAAGAGACTTGGGAAACGGAAGCTTTGATGAGGGAGCAATACGCTTTCCTATTTGAGTAGCATTGTGAATTTTGGGGACGAAATTCCTGTTAAGGGGGGGGGGGGGGGTGAACTTGTGACACCGCACCTGAACGTCCTTGAAATTCAAATTAAATTTCAAAGTTTATGTATTGAATTTCCCTATTATCGAACAATTGTAAAACGATTAATGTTTTACGTAATGCATGATTAATCATATTACTGTTGGGCTCGAATAATAGTAATGGACTTCCAAATACTTAATTGGGTCATCTTATTGGATATATGGGCCCAACATTATTTAAATAAAGATATATTATCCAAATACTTAAATAAAGAACGGTCAGGCAGCCCAAATTTTATTTTGGGCCTAACCTGCTAAAAATAGTAATTATTCAAAAATGGCGTCTTAGACCCACTCGAGGGTTGTCCGCACAGCTTGTAGCCCAGGAATACAAATTCAAGGGTCGCAAATAAGTGAATGTGTTGATTTGAGAAGAATACAAACTCCTATGGTCCCACCTTAGACATTATTGAGCTAAGTAATGGGAATAGGGTTTTCTTCTATAATTATACATCATATAAATTATTTGGGATTATACTACATATATTAGATACCAATGATATGATGTAGAGAATTGGTTTGGTCTATATAAATTGGAATGAGTACAAAAAGACATCTCATGACAAAGATAAAACAATAGGGCCCATCTTTACATTTTTGGAAGTATTGGTAGATATTTTGAATCCCAAAATAATTGGGATCATTTCAAGACCACCCCACACCTTCTTAGGACCTGCAAAATAATTAGAATAAGTTAGAATACTTATTTTGGGCGGACAAAAAGGGAGGGGGGCTGAACAAGACATTATTTGGACATCAAAGAGACCATCTCCCCATTTGATTGAAAGATATTTTGCTCCATCATCACACATGCCAACCCACACTCCCTCATTGACTTTTGAGGCTAAGAAAGAAGCAAGATTACCTTCCTATCACCTACCATTCGAACTCCCAAAGATCATAGGAGAGGAGAGAGCCACACAACTCAAGAGAGCAAGGAAAGAACAAATTGCCCGCATGGTTATTTTCCAGCATAGGGTTGCTTGTTTGATTCATATCTCGAGATAGACTCATCCATATAAGGCATGTGAGGTTTTTACAGAAATATCTCAAGATAAGGAATTCATGTAGGTGCGATTTTCATCAAACGGAGTAGTTTAATGCTTCCAAATCATCGAAGGCAGAAGCTACCTCGCAGAAACGGATTTGTTTCTTTAAAGTGAGTTTGAACCCCAAACCTTCATTTTCATTATATAAATGATATTAACGACTGGTGGAAGTATTATACACTATTTAAAGTATATAAAATGTTATTATAAGGTTACTTTATTTGTTGCAAAGGTTAGATACTAACCTAGAAAGGTTAGGAAACGATTTTGCTGGAAAACACCTATTCTAGGGGCTGATTTCGTATCATCGGTTAGGAACTGAGATTTCACCTTGAGGAGGCTTTATAACACTCATTTCTAAGCAAGGAATCAGTTCTCAAACTTACATGGCCGAAGCTTTGAGCATTGGATTGAGAAGGAAAGATTTAAAGCTCATTTGAGGTGAAGATCGACATCTAGTTGCTTACAACTTGTAGGTTAAGCATGAGATTACTTAAATGTCTAAATCATGTTTTCATGGATTATGATGATTGATTATTGATGAAATATTGATATATTTGATAAGGAATGAAATTGGAAATGATTTGGAATCATATTGATAAAAATGGAGTTAAATGAGCTATTAATGAACTATTATGTAAAATAGTCATTTTTCCTCATGTGTGAATTGTGTACATACATAAATGAATATTTATGTATTACATTGGATGCTTATTTGCTGCTACATATCTCTACATATGTAGGGACTTAGAAGTGGAATATTTGATTGACAGGAATAATCTTAATAGTATTGAAATACTAGTTAATGATTATTTGTAACTCTTAAGGAATTGAATTTAAGGATTTGATTGTAAGTGATGCACTTGAATGTGATTTAAGTGACTATATTGATTTGGAAAATGCTTAGTGTACATGAGTTGTACACAAACTGTACACAAAACCCCCCTAGTTGCCTGTGTACACAGGCAATGTACACATCTTGTGTACACCAAGCATGGCCCATATTGATTTAGTATGAAGCTAAGATCATGTTATGGGCAGTCCTTAAGGATGTCCCAGAATAGATTATTGATATCTCAATTCTAGGCATAGGTTTGCTTAGGAATTGAGTCTATGCCATGACACGGTGATGTACTTGAGTTGGACTCTAGAAGTGCATGGGTATGCAAGGGGTTGTGATTGATGACATGCATGGTGATGTACTTGAGTTGAACTCTAGAAATGCATGGTGAGATTGAAAGTTGTAACCTATGATGTGCATGGTGATGTACTTGAGTAGAACTCTAGAAATGCATGATGAAGTAATTAACTTGTGTCATATGATTTGCATGGTGATGTACTTGAGTTGGACTCTAGAAATGCAAACATATGTGTTAGGGTTGGACCCTATGAATTGTCGTGACTGGTAGTCACGGGGTATGGGGTTGATGTTTTGTAACAAACCTTGGGCCTACGGATCGACTACTTGACTTTATATAAAGTAAGTATATTTTTAAAAGGGGTAACTTGGGGTTACGACCTAGATTATATTATTACCCTATTTGAGGGTCTTGTGTTTGAAATACTTGTTGTATATCTATTAGATGTCATCCACACCAGTACTTTATATCCCTATAGAGCACTGACCCCTTCGGTGATGTCCCACCACCATTTCAGGTTGAGGCTAGAGCTTGCTTCCTGTGCTCGTTGATCGAGTGATCATCTAGGAGGGAAGACTTGTTCGTGCTTCCTCCATTATGTTTTTGAACTTTAATAAACATGCTCATGGATATTTTACTATAGAGCCTGCGTGCTCATGTTTGCCACGTGTGGTATTTGTTTCCAAACTATGTTTCCGCTGCTTATTAAATTGCTTATTATGTTTGTTTATGGATGCCTTACGTGTGAATGATATTCGAGACGCCTTGTATAATATGGATGTGTTTGACTGTTGTTGACTATTCGTATTGTACGGAGGGTTGTTGACGTGTCCGGACAGGTCCGGGGCGTGACAAATTTCGTCCGTGATAAAGCTTTTTGGTGACATGTGAGATAAACCCGTGACAAAATTCGTGACAAAAATCCGTGACAAAATCGCTGTTTTTTTGTAGTGTCCACTTAATGCAATACACTCAATTACTAGATTATCACTAGATTTAGTCATGATAAATATAACACACATGTATATTACATCTTCATTTTAGAATCACAAACTTCATTATGCTTATTTAATAACTAGTTTAGTAACGCGCGATGCGCGTTCGTGTAAATGCCCAATACTACTGTAGGCATATTAATTGATAGTTGAGTTAGGTTGAGTGAATATGTGAGTATTATAAGTACACTATTTGTATACTTTGTTGGAAATCGATAAAAAACCATAATCAATAAAATCTTTGTAGTCTCGATTGTATGTGGGAAAATAAAGCAACCAAAATGGTTATAATAACCATAATAATAGGACAAGATTCATTGAAGTTCATTTACCGTACTATTGCAAAAAAAGACAAACATCAAAATATTTCAGACAAGATGTCCTAATTTTTATTCTTTGAAGTTCATTAGGTTAAATCATCCAAATATTTATATTGTTAATTCGATATTTGATTGAACCACGTGTGGGTACATCAACTCTATGGATTTGAGTATAATTTTATCTAATAAAACACTTGGGAAACTATAAGGATGTTTTTACTTGGACTGTAATTCCTTGCAGACCAGACCAGTTCAGACCAGACTTGGATAATTATAAAAATACAAAGAAATCAGACCAGACCAGACCAGTTCAGACCAGCAAATTATAGTCTAAGTAAAAACATCCTAATTATGACATTCTTGACTCCATATTGTAATTGTAGTGGGCTCATATACTCTCTTTGTTGTGACGCGCCATGTGTGATGATGATAGTGCCATGTGTTTTATATAAAATATAAATTTTAGTTATAAGATTTCACCTAATCATATCGCTTCTCTAAAAAAACGATAATACAAATTACTCCCTCTATCCCGCTAAAATTGTCTTATACCAAATTTGACCACCCTCTGTCCCGTTGAAATTGTCTTATACCAAATTTGATCACCTTGAATCTTGAAATTCCTGCACGAAATTGACGACACATGTTCTTCAACATCAAGGCAGAAAATACTGATTAATCCGGATTATTTGGTGAGTATTTCAAACAAAAGAAAGGCAAAGGTACTAAATGCTTCTGTGAAAAGCCAGTCCATTATAATAACCACGTTCACACAAAGAGATGAAGTTCTCACACGTTCTTGGTGTTAAATCACAGTGCATCTCAATGTTCAAATCACCATGTGTTGTCTGCAGCCGAACATAACCTTTCTTTTTGGGGGGTTTCTCAACTTTGACATATCCGTGTTCATTCTCGTGATAGGATCATAACTTGTAGAAGTGAATGATCGTGAAGTTGCACCCGTGGTGAAGCAACTCTTAACCTGAAATCATAAGAGAGAGTCATTATCAAATACAAAAAATGTCTCTTTTTTATTTTTTCCAATAGCCACACTAACCAGTATAGCATTTACAGGTGCCCTCTCACTTGCCATGTGAAAAGCAATCCGTACATCAGCTTTGCCACCGGAAGCAGACTTTGCAGCAGCAGCACTTCTTCCATGAACTGATGCAGATGCCACACCTACAATACTGAAAGCATGTTTACCATTTTCACTTAATTTGGCCGGGGTCTTCTTTGATACGTGATCTGGCTTCTAAGATGGCAAAAAGTGCAGCTGCCCTTTCATTCTGTGACTTGCTTCCTCCCCCGCCTATCAACGCAATCTCCTTTGCTTTCACGGAGCCATGCTCTTTTAGCATTTGTTTGATATCTCCAGTAACATTTATGTTGTAAGAAGGTTCAGACTGCATCTTCTTCAGTCCTGATAACATGTAAGAAGAGAATGTAGATATAGAAATGTGTGTGCCAGATATAAAAAAAGAAGAAGGGTAACCACTCACCATCATCATCAACCTTCAAACTTTTTTTAACATGATCAAAATCCACAAGCACCTTAGTATCTAGTGCATTGAGGTTCTATAAAACATCACTGTACATTTTTGGGGGTGGGGTGGATGGGGTGTGGGAGTCAGTTAAATTAAACACCGAAGAGTAGAGAAGACAGAGGCACAATCAAGTAGGAACAATCAAGTGAAAGGTTACATGAATAGTAATCAGGTCTTCTCTAGTAAATGGTTCATCATTGAGAAGTTCCTTCCAAATTTTTGTTTTGATATTTAACTCCTTAATCGCCTAAACATAAAGATTATGGATATTATTTCTTTTATCAAATAAAAGCAGCCAAGATTTTGGATCACATAATCGAGGAAGAAACATATATACCGTATAGCAAAAGATGTTGCCTATATTCTTTACAGCAAATGATGGTTTCGAGAACAACATTCCACAACATAAACACTGATATAGGATTTATAACTTGGAATGGCTTTATATACACTGCACAGTAGCATCTTAGTTAAAAGTTTGATTTAATTAATTACCTTCCGCATTCTTGTGGAATGCAAGTGGAATGAGTTCCTCTTGCTTTAGAGGAGCTCCTGTAACGGGATGGTTTCCATATTTTCTAATATATGGTACAATATTCCTTAGGCATTCCAAGACAAGAGTAATTAGTACTCGCCAGAATTCACAAAGAAATAAAAGGAGATATCAGATGCATAAATACTAAAATACTCACATGACTTCAAACACACTACCATCTTCGGTGCATACACGGTCCTCAAAAGGAGTAAATGTAAGTCTGCATTCAAGGAATAAAGTGTTTCCTTCAGACGGAATAAAAAATTGAAAAATCACATGCTCGAATAAATAGAAGGGTAAACGTTTGAAAGGAGTTCGGATTTCTTTGAATTTTTATTTAATATCACTTCCTCATGTTAGACGGAAGAGTCTAAGCTAATGTATCGTTATTAGACTTAGCTTCCTGTTTTTATTAATCTGCCATGCGCGGCTTAGGTTGTTGAGGAGTGTTCACAGAGTTGTTGTCCAAACAACAAAAGATGCAAAATCTAGATCAAATCTAGAGATGGATACCATTGTTTCATGAAGAGACACTTCCTGCACACAACGACAATATCTAAATCATTAAAATACTACAATCTATATAAAAAAGGAGATGTTAGAGACAAAAGAGTATATGAGATTCAAACATATAGAAATTAATAACAAATGATTATTTGCAGAAAAATGGAAATATCAAAAACCGACATAAAGAGGATTAGATCAAGAAATTCTGATAAAATATGCCTCTCTCGAATAAACGCAGACGATGGAGGGTCTGACAAAATGAATGGTGAGTAAAGGAGGTTTAATAAACGGGGGACATAGAACTATCCCAAATTGAACCAAAGCGTGGGATGATACCCCATCAAAGCAGACATTAAAAATTCCATATTCCAACAGCAGTCAAAGTTATTCTACAATAAAGAGAAACCATAGAAGTTACACACAATCTTATGTATACGGGAGGGCTACTTCAAATTCATTTTATCTCTCCAAATGACACTCTCCAATACTGGAGAGGAACCAAATTCCTTAATATATACACTCTGGTTTATCTAGAAACCATAAAAGTTACACTCAATCTTATGTATACGTTTTCAAGATGTAAAGACGGAAAATATAAATAATGGGAGAACATTTAGATAACTTTCATAGCATTCTATTCTCATTCACATTTTCAAGATGAACTCATGAACCAAAGAAAATAAATTAATTTCTTTTAACCATTTTTCTTTCCGAAACACTTTTCTTTTTTACAAAAACAATCATAACAAAATAAGTTAAACATATGAAGTCTGTGAAGTGCAGTTTAGTGAAAATCAGATACTTCTGAAATAAAGAGAACGTACAATTCCAGAGACGCCTCCAAGTAGAAGAGGTCTTCTCCCAAATGTATCAACAACTGCCACGCCTGTCATAATCAGCTGTAAAAAAAACAATGGCTAATTATTAGAGCCATGCAAAACAAGACATACATGTAGTTGAAGCAGATCAAGCTTAACGTCATCTGGGAGCAGAAAGTACATAATAGGCAAGAAAATGGGTGACACATTCCAGTACCGCATTAGCACCTAATTCCTTAAGCTTGTCGATAATGGCAGTACCTTCTTCTTTACTGAGCTCATTCTTCACCACCACCGGAGCTTTCTCGACCAGTTCCTTCGCTTCCTTTAAACCCAAACTTGTAAAAGCTCTTATCTCCTTAATGACCTTGATCTTAGCCGTTGTGTCAAACTTCTCCTGCTTTAGATCGAACACGGTCTCCTCTGCAGCCTTGGTTTCAGTCGCCGCTGGCCCAGCGGAGCCATATGAGGCCATGCTAGACACTGCAGGTCTGTACCGGCAATAATGGTGTGCGGTTAGGGGAGAGGATTCTGATGGCTAGAGGAATGGAAGGGGATTTCGAGATCCCAGCGTCCATTTTCAGAACTATCTGAAGATTGAAACTATATTTACATGTGTAGAAGATGATGAAGATATGCAAGCCATAGATAACAATTTCAATTAGGGTTCTCAATTGCGAGTCCCGTGGGTCGATACGTTCAATCGTGTGTAAACGGAAGGTTTCCGTTCACTCCTTTGCTTGCCATGTGATTTAGGGGTGAAGTAAACTATGCATTTCGGTCAATAGTCCAATGCACACGGAGACACCAACACTTTTTCTATGCCCATTATATCCCTAACATTATTCATGCTTATAAGATGGTAGAGATGTTATACTAGTACACATTTATTTACACATTATAGCCCTTTTACTGCAACAAAAAACTCATTTGTATTTCACGTGTAATAAACATATTGTGATTCAAATTAATAAAATTAATTATCTTTACCAATTTATCATAGACAAAATAGTTGGAAAAATATATTTCAATCATTGTACAACTTTTTTAACATCAAACCTAAAGAATAATAACAAACAATATTTATTAAAAATATAACAATTAGAAAACAGTTAGAAAAACTGTTAAAACCATAACTATTAAGAAAAACAAATTATATACATGTCAACATATTATACAAGTGCAACCATTTAAATAAACCGTTCTCACAAAAAAATATAGATTAACATTTACTTTGTAATTTTTCACGCATTTGATAGGTATTCAATAATCAATATGAGTTAATTTAGAAAAATGCAATTAGATTATTGAAAGAGGAAGAGAGGTGATTGTAATAAAATAATTGTTGAATTTAATTTATTTCAAAGTTAGTTGATTTTAGACATAAATTAAGAATAATTATAGTTTTTTAGGCTGAGCTTCCTAACATATTATAGTAGTATGTCTTCTATGTTAAGACCAACATCTTTGAGTTGTGATGTGATTTGAACTTGTGACATCTTCCTTGGAAATGTCACACTAATGTCAATGGATCACAAAGTACTTAACATAAAAATAAATAAGAATATAAAAAAAATCATAAAATAGATATGATAAAAATAGATATAAAAGAAAAATGAAATAAATTAGAAATTACGGAGATAGTGCCGTGAAGTAGTAAATGCATAGAGACTCTAAAATAAAATCTAATGAAAAGAATAAATTAAATCGAAGTTGAAGAAGATTCCAAAAATATTTGGGGATTCTCACCATACAGAACAGACACAATTTATACAGTAAATACACCCGTTTTTTTGTAATTCTTTACAACTTTCAACCTAATATAGGTCCAATTCAAGTTTCCGCCCCTTCTCTTTCGATGTTGCTCCTTGCGCACAAGATTTCTACCTTCAATTTTTTTCTTCATTTCAATAATTATAACTCTTCTCAAAATCGATTCAATTTGAATTCTAAAAACACTAAAGGTAATGATAATCTGATTGAAACAACTTCATCACTCTATTTAACTGGTAAGGATCTAATAGTTTCATTAAAACTATCTTCTCAATAGTAATGCCCACCAACTAACCAAGCATTCCATCCCAGCTGGTTGTGAGGTTACCGTGCCTAGTGGGAGGTCTCGAATTTGAAACCCGCGAAGCACACAAAGGTTTGAAACTCAATGGAGTGAGTTTCAGCCCTGATTACTCCAGGCCACCTCCCAGCCCCCCCCCCCCCCCAGACCTCCCTGGAGTAAAAAAATGTAATGCCCACCAACTATTTGCAAAAATTCTGAAGTGAATTTTTGTTCATTATTTGAGCAAATTTTAAATAAACTTTTTTGTACTTGAAAATAGTATTGACTATGTATATTTTAGGGAGAACTATCAAATAAGCCCTCGAACTTTCATAAAAAGTGCAAATAAGCCCTTTTCCAGGAGGCTTTGTCTGGCTGTCACCATTTGGGGAGATTTCCGGTGGATTTTTTTGATGAATTTTTTTGGGCATCTTCTTCATTAAGTCTAGTTTATCCATACCAAAGTTTATCTAAAAATTCAATCTAGAAGAAAGTCAAATGATTTTCCGAAATATACCGCGCTGCCTAACTGCGCAGTTATCTTCAAAAATTCATTTGAATGCCTTCCCGATTAAATTTTTAGCTGAAATTTGGTATGAGTAAACTAGACTTAATGATGAAGATGCTAAAAAAATTTTATCAAAAAATTCCACCGAAAACCGCCCCAAATGACGACGGCCAGACAGAGCCTCCTATAAAAGGGCTTATTTGCACTTTTTGTGAAAATTCGAGGGCTTATTTGATAGTTTAACAAAATGAATGAACAAAGCTGTCAAATTATTCCATAGTCTTGTATCACAATACAAGGAGCAAAGGCAGCTTTTATACAATACAAGAGCTGGGAATGAGGAAATAAAAGAGATAAAAAAGGAGAGAAAATAAGTGCTAAATAGGATGATCAAATCCATAGGAATGATACGTAATAGATAAATAAGGAATGCATATATTATTATTCCATGGAATGAGGTAATCCATTCCAATACTCCCCCTCAAGCTGGAGCATGAAGGTTACAAGTGCCCAGTTTGTCTAGGAGAAAGCGAAGCCGTTCAACACCCAATCCCTTCATGAGCAAATCTGCAAGCTGGAGCTTTGTATCAATGTGTAAGGGTTCGATTTCCTTTGACTCAACTCTTTCACGGACAAAGAAACAGTCCATCTCAACATGCTTAGTTCGTTCATCGAAGACAGGGTTGTTTGCAATGTGGCAAGTAGCTTGGTTGTCACAGAAAAGGGTAGTTGGTTCGTATTGTTGGACTCCCAACTCCTTTAGTAACCAATGCAGCCAAATAACTTCACTAACGGTGGTAGCTATGGCTCGATACTCGGCTTCAGCAGGAGATCGTGATACCACTTACTGCCTCTTAGTTTTCCATGAAATCGGAGCTCCACCAAAGAGTAACAAATAGCATGTTCTTGATCGCCTTGTCAGGGGACAACCAAGCCAGTCAGAGTCCGAATATGCCACCAGATTTGTCCCACCTTTGCGTGGCAGAATGATTCCTTGTCCAGGAGTAGCTTTAAGATAACGTAGAACTCTCGCGAGAGCGTCCAAATGGTGTTGTCGGGGGTCAGTAACAAACTGGCTAAGAATGTTTACTGAGTAAGCTATATCGGGTCTTGTAACTTGTAAGTAAAGGAGTCGACCAATCATGCAGTGATACTGATTAGCATCAACCTTTGGTTGTTTGTCATCCTTGCTGAGTTTCAGATTTTGTTCAATCGGGAATGAGCTAGGTCGAGATCCTAGCATGCCACTGTCCTTCAAAATATCAAGTGTGAACTTTCTTTGGCTGAGGACAAGCCCGTCAGAGATCCTTGCCACCTCTATACCAAGAAAGTATTTAAGGACTCCAAGGTCCTTGATACTAAACTTCTTATTTAGGCACTGTTTGATTGCCTGAATTTTGCACACATCATTTCCCACAATTAGAACGTCATCAACATAGATTAAGGTGGCAATGAAGATACTATCGTTTTTGTAGGTGAAGAGTGAATGGTCAGACTTGCAATGGCTAAAACCGAGGCTAAGGAGAACAGTGGTGAATTTTTTGTACCAATTACGAGACGCCTATTTTAGACCGTAAAGAGATTTTCTCAAACGACAAACTCTCGTATCATTCTCTTTTGCAAAACCTTGGGGAACCTTCATATAAACTTCTTCATCCAAATTGCCATGTAAAAAGGCATTATTCACGTCAAGTTGATGAATGGTCCAGTCTTTCTTAATGGCGATGGCCAATAAAGTTCTAACTGTCACAAGTTTGGCAACAGGTGTGAAGGTATCATGAAAGTCCACTCCTTTCGATTTGGGTGAAACCTTTTGCGACGAGCTTTGCTTTGTATCTTTCGATCTCCCCATTTGGTTTGTATTTTATTTTTTAGACCCACTTGGAATCAATCGCTCGCTTACCCTTGGGGAGCGTCTCTAGTGTCCATGTTTCATTTTCCTCAAGGGCTTGTATCTCCTTCTTCATGGCCTCTACCCATTTTGGATCCTTCATAGCCTGTTTAAAACACACCGGCTCATCCTTGGAGGTGATGGCCGCTAAAAAGATTTTGTGAGAGTCGGAGAACTTGTCATAAGAAAGATAATTAGTGATGGAGTGTACCGTCGAAGGCCCTTGATTTGATGTGGTTTGTTTGTGATCAACCGAAGGGGGCAGCACTACAACGTAGTCATCCAAGCGTCTTAGAGCAATGCGATTTCTTTGTGGTCTAGCAATTATGGTCTCAACTTCTGGTGTTTCTACATGAGAGCCACTACTCAAACTTTCTGTGTTAATGGATTCCATTCTAGTTTGTGAGCTATCATGCTCATCTTCACTCTGCAAGTTTCCCGGGTGTGGGCTAGGTGGTGCATGTTCACCCCTATGTTGTCCTCCAGACTCTCCAAATTGTTCTTCGTGCTCTTCCTCTTGATCAAACTGTCTTGACCCAATTTCTAACACATCATCTAGTCCACCACTGCCTTGGGTTGTACGGGTAGAGAAAGGAAAGATTTCTTCATGAAACTTAATCTCTCTTGAAACAACGACTTTCCCTTTTTCCATGTCAAGTATTTTGTAGCCTTTCGTTCCTTGTGGGTAACCTAAGAAAACCCCAGGTCTTCCCCTCATTTCAAACTTATCCTCCTTTGTTTCATTGCTCCTGTAATATGGTAAGCAACCAAAACCCTCATATGATCATAGTCAGGATTTTGGCCGAATAACATTTCATATGGAGTCTTATTTGAGAGAGTTTTGGATGGCAACCGGTTGATGATATAAGCTGCCATCAAAATGCACTCCCCAAAACTTCTTCGGCAATTTTGCTTCAAATCTTAGAGCTCGAGCCGTATCAAGCAAGTGTCTGTGTTTACGTTCCACCACCCCATTTTGTTGAGGTGTGTGAGGACATGTAGTTTCAAGTAGGATTCCATGTTGATTATAAAAATCAACCATGAAATTAGAAGTGAACTCACCACCATTATCACTTCTTATCCTTTTAATGCGTTTTTTAAATTGATTTTCAATCATTTTATGGAATTCAATCAAACATCTGCTAGCATCACTTTTGTGTTTGATTAAGAAAATCCAAGTAGATCTGCTGAAATCATCAACGATGCTCAAAAAATAATTTGCTCCGGAGAGTGAAGGTGTTCGATACTTTCCCCGAACATCACAATGTATTAGCTCAAAACTTTCTTTAGTTTTTATTCTACTCAAAGGAAAAGGAGACCTGACATGTTTGGCCTTGGAACAAGAATCACACACGTTATTTTGAAGCTAAGAGAAACATTTTTGAGGAAATCTACTTTGCTGAGTTTTCCTTCAGAGGCATGGCCCAATCTCTTGTGCCATCTTTCTACCGTGACAGACATAACTTTTCTTTCATCTTCAAAAATCTTCATTCGATACAATCCCCTTCGCAATCACCCGCACCAATCAAGTTCTTCGACTGCAGTCCCTGCACAACACAAAAATTCAGGAAAAAAGTTACTGTACATTGGAGATTTTTGGTTAGACGGCTCACGGATAAGAGGTTGCAGTTAAACTGGGGAACATGAAGGATTCCTTCAATTTTAGCACCACCCGGCAAGGTGTAACCACCCCTTCCTTCAACTGGAATGGTATCGCCATTAGGAATCATAACAGGTCTCTCATAGACCTTTTTTCTTTTATTTACAAGAATGTCGGCTCTATAAGTGGTGTGTTCAGTCGCCCCCGAATCCACAACCCAGTCTTCCTCGTCATTTATTCTACCTGTCATGTTAGCTACCGATGCAACACCTTCATCATCAAGTTTGGTTCCTTTTCCAAAATGCTCCAAAAAAATCTTATATTGATCCATCATGAGTCCGGGAATTGGACTAGTTTCTGTCTTGATACAAGCAACTCTTGGTTTGCCTATGTCTGTTTTAGCTTTTCCCGGCCACCATTCCGGATATCCGATGCGCTTGAAACACCCATCACGATTGTGACCATCCTTGTTGCAAAAGGTGCAATGTTAGGCTTCTATATCTCGTTTGATATGTTTCTGATTAAACTTACTCTTCTGTTGTCCGAAGTTTCCATCTTGCTTGGAAGGTACAAAAGCCTTAAAAGCTACTGTCTCCATCGGGGGCTTTCTTGTCACCAGTGATGGCCCTTTGACGTTCATCCTCAGCAACAAGGTGATAAGCCGATCCCAAAACCGGCATGGGTGATGTGGCAAGAATCTGTGTCTTAATTACAGAAAACTCAACATCAAGTCCCATAAGGAATTCATAAAGTTTCTCCTTTTCTTGGTGCTCGATTAGTCGCTTCCCTATATCACAGGTGCACCCTTTGCAAGTACATTGTGGTGTGGGAAACACTAACTGGATTTCGTCCCATAGTGACCGAAGCTTGGTGTAATAAGCAGATACGGAGGTTCCATCTTGATGAGTGGCAGCCAGTTGGTTCTTCAGTTCATATGCTCTTGGCGCGCTTTCTTTTCCAAACCTTTCGCGAAGATCCGTCCAGATCTCTGATGCTGTGTTTGCGTATTTGACGCTGCTCCTTATATCCTTTTAGATGGCTGTGGTAAGCCACCCTTTTATCATGGCATCACATCTCATCCATGCCATGTAATCCTTCGATGTTTTCTCCGGTTCTTGATCGTACCATCAATGAAACCTATCTTGTTTTTTGCAAACAAGAAGTTTTTGATTTTCTGCACCCAATCTGTATAATTCTTATCAGACAAAGCATCATTAACATGCATTTGTCTTGGATAATCAGATGGGTGAAGGTAATAAGGTGAGTTGTAGTCGGTGACGTTGTTGTCAGTCCTTTCTGAAGTGTCTTCGTCTCCAGCCATGGTGAGTGTTGTGGCTTGCTATAACGTCTCCAGCGGTTTCTAGGGATTTTCGGAGAGCAGTTGAGGGACCTGCTCTGATACCATAACAAAATGAATGGACAAAGCTGTCGTATTATTCCATAGTCGTGTATCACAATACAAGGAGCAAAGGCAGCTTTTATACAATACAAGAGCTGGGAATAAGGAAATAAAAGAGATAAAAAGGAGAGAAAATAAGTGATAAATAGGATGATCAAATCCATAGGAATGATACGTAATAGATAAATAAGGAATGCATATATTATTATTATTCCATGGAATGAGGTAATCCATTCCAATATAGTTCTCCCTATGTTTTATTTTGTATAATAGTTCTTTTTTGCATTGATTTAAATAGCTTTGATGCTACTTGAATTAAGGAATTCTTGATTTCGTTTGTTATTTTCTAAGTTTTATCTTTAAACAATTTACTAATAGATTTTATGTTCGGTTTTTATATATTGGTGATGGATGGCCGACCTGGGGATAGCCGGGATCCGAGAATAGCGGAGAGACTGAAAAGTGCTAAGTAAGATTAGGTGGAAATTTGAGCAGAGTAACAACAAGTTTGCACAGAGAATTTCGAATCCCTTTCCACGGGTTGGAATATGATATTTATACTAAGGGGTAAATACATGGCCAACCAGTAAAAAGATGATATTCTATTGTGGTGAAGACACGTGTCACACCTGTCTAACATAATACATGTACTAGTCTAATGGTGTGGTGACACGTGCAAAGGTGATTGGAGAGATACTTGAGACAACTAGCTGATTGGTACTGTGTGTAACAGAATTCTACCAGAACACACAGGTGTGCTACACGTGTACCATCGAGAACACTCTTAATTCTTTAACTGTCAGAATGATGTGGCCTTCATGTAGTGCTATGACGTGGCGGTAGCTTGCGCGATACTTGATTGCTGAAATGTCCAAGTCCACATTTGGGATTGAAGCTTGGATGTTGTTGTCGCTGTTTCAAAAGTATCATATTACATTAAATTCTCATATAGAAATTAATAAGAGTGTACTATAGATATAAAACAATAAGTTTTTATAAAAGAATAAAAAAGAAAAAAATTGAAGTAGAAGATATGAAGTGGAGATCGTGATGCTCATTGTTAGTCTCTTAATACTCAATAAAACAGGTCAGATGCTCACTTAAAGTACACTAATGCTCATTTAGGGGAACTCACGATTTTTTGATTAAATTACAAAATGCCATCGAAAAAATAGGACTGTATTAATTTATGGGTTGGCTTCATTAGTTAGAGTAGATGTACCTACATCGTGGATGTAGGATATAAGGGCTGGACAATAGAGTGCATAAACATAAAGTAGAAGCCGGTTTACATGCCCGATCAAGTTGTCTGTGTACAGATAATTTGACCGGTGTTATATGAATAAAACCGATTTCGACACAGACAAATTTATTTTTTATGTGCCACAAACAATTTAAATTGTTTGTACACATGCAATTTAAATTGTCTGTATACAAGCAATTTAAATTATATGTACACAGACAAATGGAAATCCATTTTTTTCCATAAAGCACCGCTCAAATTATCTACTACCTCCGTAACACAAAGATCTTCCCATTTTGACTTTTCACGGTTTTTTAAGTTGAACTTTGACTCTAAATATCTACATATCTATATTTATAAAATTCATAATAAATTAACATTCAAATAATATGTTTCACAATGAGGCATATGAAATAAATTTTTAATCATAACATAATGTGATTTTGAATAATTAATGATCAAAGTTTATAAAACTTGACCCAAAAGAGTCAAACTGGGAAGATTCTAGAGTTACGAAGGTAGTATAATAGAACAATTTGACCGTGTCTACAAACCGTATAATATTGCATTCTACGTGATTTTGATTAATTTTTCGTGATTGTTTTAGGGGTGTTTGGAATTAATTCTGATTATGCTTTTTTTTAAAGCAGAAGCAGAATTACTATTCCTCTCTCCTGCTACACTGAAAATCAGATCCAGGCACTGACTCTCCTTCCTTCCCTGATCTCTACTGCTTCGGAGTGGAAGCTGCTCCTGCTACACTGAAAATCAGATCCAGGCACACTGACTCTCCTTCCTTCGCTGATCTCTACTGCTTCGGAGTGGAAGGCAGCTTCTCAATTGGCACTCCCTCTATCGTCATCGTCTCCGTCTGCCTAAACATATGTGGTTATTGCCCTGTGAAATGTTGAGGTGGTGTTGATTGCGGCGTTTGAGCTCCTAAGCTTCATGAGCTTGTAATCGGAGCAGTTGATTGGTTGATAAGTGAATTCCGTGTGGAATGGGAAAAGATTGGACTGGAAAATGAGTAGGATTTGGGGGTATTATTTCAATACACTTAGACCTGTGCTACGTTTCTCGCGTTTCGCGCAGCTCGTGTAGGATGAGCTCCTTTGATTTCGGCAGACCCGGTGGACCTGTTGAGAGGGACATCGAGCAGGTACCTAACTATCTTCCTCTCTGTTTCGTTCTATTCTAGTTTAGAATCAGGAAGAGTTGCCTTCGAGCTGGAGGGACTCCGAGTAAGGGTTGGATGTGGAGAGTTGTATTCGTACTAGAAACCTAACAAATACCAAGTACAACATGGAGTCTAGTTACTTTCTGTATATATCTCTATACAACAACAACATTCAAGCCTTATTCTCAAATGATTTTGGGTTGGCTAACATGATGGATCCATAATATCAAAACAAAAAATATATAAAAAATATAAGAAGAATAAAAAGATAAAGTAAGATAAAATGGATTAAATAAAGATAAATATAAGATAAAAATAACATAAGAACATAAGAATGATAAAAGAAAAAAAAATGAAAAGAGCATAAGAAAAATAAAAAAAATAACATAAGAATATAGGAAGATAAATAAGTTAAAAAAACAAAAGAAAAGGAGAGAGAAGATATCGATCGTCCACCTGACTCTTCTCCACTTTGCTCTCTCCATAGCCATACTCTAATCCAACCCCCCATAAGAAACATAGAAAAGGAGAGCATAATTCTGATTCCTATAATCTAAGTCTGTTTAGGTCTTCTTCTCTCTTCCTCGCCTCTTCTCCTTACCTCTCGAGTCGTCCAACAGACACATCACTTGGTCTTCTGCGCACATGACAAAACCACAATAATCGAGACTCCTGCATCTTATCGTCTATAGGTGCTACTCCCACCTTTTGTCGAATTTTCTTATCTTATTCCTCAAGTAGTTTTTTCTTGTATGTCCACGCATATAACGCAACATACGCATCTCTGTCACACTCATCTTTTGAATCTTACATTGTTTCACCGTCCAACACTCTATGTCATACAATAGTGCCATACTCTATGCCATACATTAATGCAAGTCTAATTGATGTTTTCTCTATTTACCTTTCAATCTAGTCGAAATACCTCCATCACATAGAAATCCTGATGCACTTCCATTTCATCTACCCTGCTCTGATTCAATGGGATACATCTTCAACTAATTCATCATCCTTTTGAATTATGGAGTCCAAGTAACGGAACATATCACACACCGGTATCTCCTTGTCATCTAATTCATATTTCGATTATGTCATGTGATGTGACTAAGTGATTCTGTTCTCCATCACGTGTCTGCCACATCACCTTCCTCCTCTATCCTGACCTGGGACATGCATGATTCCAAAATGATCTCATGGCGGAGCTATATCATTATCTCTATCTTGCTTATTAATTTCATTTTTTATTTTTTTATTATATATTTAGTTTTGGGTTAGTTACTAGTTGCTATGTATTTATTCACATAATTGAAATTTTATTTAATTTTAGTATCATATGCGTGAAAAGTCAAACCATGTTCTTAATGCAACCTCCAAATATTTATTTAATCCTTTCAAGCTTCTGGATTTATGCATTGAATGCTTATTATGTTGTTTGTTGATCACTATACTTAAGTACCAAAACTCATACTCTTTAACATGAATAACATCATCATTTGAATATTGTTATACTGGTAAAACTGACCACTAGAAGAAATGAAGCATGGGATGTAGAGTTTTTTTGATACCTGATCTTGGTTACTGTGAAAGTGTATTGATTACCTCTTCTTTATGTTTGGTCCCATTTTTAGAAAGTTAAATGCTTATATTATTTCTGGCTATAGATTTACTTGGGCATCTTAATAAGAATATAGCTGATGTTTAAACAGGCTATAATAGCTCTTAAAAAGGGGGCTTGTTTGCTTAAGTATGGAAGAAGAGGGAAGCCCAAGTTCTGCCCATTCCGATTGGCAAATGTAAGTTTCATTTTGCGGTTATTGGGTTGTGCATGTTGTTCTTAACCTTATATTCTGTTTATGTCTCCCATCTTTGATAGGTCTTAGTTAGAGTGTTAAAAGTCAAAACTACACATGCTTTCTACCTAATTTTCTTTTTATAAGATGGATCTATTGTAGTTGTCTTATTTTTCCTACAGCTTTTGCAATAATTAGTTTTATATTTTCATGGAGCATGTATTGCAGAAAGGCATATCTAGTAATAGCTGTGTAGTGTTTTGCTTTTATAACATTATTATTAGATACTTCACTGCTTGCCTTGCTCTAACTTCTCCAATGAATAAGCAATAGTTATTTCATTTGCATAATACTCCATCCGTCCCTTAAAACTTTGCCATCTTTCCTTTTTGGGACGTTCCAAAAAACTTTCCCTCTCACAAACATTAACCACAAAGTTTTTACTTTATTATTCTCCGTGCCGGTCAAACTTGGCAAAGTGTTAAGGGACTGAGGTAGTATATGTTTATTTAAGCGAAATTTCTCAAAATAGGAGAAAAAACAATGCCCATCCAAAATAGGAGTACTGTGTTTTCCTCAAAAGAGGAGTAAATTACTGTCACCCTGAAACCATATTGCCATATTTTGGCATTTCCAGACATTAATATGGGAGTATTATTATTTCCATAATTGACAGTGTTCTCCAAGCATGACAATAATTAATCCTATTTAGGGAAAACATAGTACTCCTATTTTGGAATTTTACATTGTTTTTACTCCTATTTAGGGCAATTCCTTTTTATATAATGGCTGTTTGTGTGGGTCATGGGGGTGGGCGGCGATTGTGTTAATGTCATGGGCTCATGGCTTCTTTATGGTGCTCTCATAGTAAGGTTACTCAAAGGTCAATAGTTACAACATTCTTCATGCTCTCTTTGATATTATTATAGTCTAGCACTCTAGCTTTTACCTTTTAACAGTTAACACTTCTTCATATGTTCTGTTGCTTATGTCAAAATCTCAGAAGATTCTTATCTTGGTGGTGGTTTCAGGACGAGTCTGCTCTAATATGGTTTTCAGGTAAAGAGGAGAAATATCTTAAACTGATTCATGTTTCCAGAATAATATCTGGACAGCGCACAGTAAGTTTCCTGCACTACAGAGAATCTAATAGCAAATCAGTTACAACTCGAAGAAATGCATGCAGCTCTGTTAGGAATACTGCATCTATTCTAATAAGCTCTTACTTGTGAAACTTCTGTGGCAGTGCTTGTTCAAGACATAAGCTAATAAACAACTTAAATTACATAAAATTATGATATGAGTGAGCACTAATTGTTGTGGTCTGGGCCCAAGCCCCCAATCTCATATCCCAATAACATTGGCCCTGTGGACTCAATGATGTTGGACCGGCAATGCCTGATGGCCAGGATGTTTGACAATGTGTGAATTTGGACACATGCACTCGAGGATTAAGACGAGTAAGCATTTGAGAGGAGGTTGGCAACGCAGCATTGTCTGATGTTATTGTGTATGGCATATTGGCATGCCTCCGCCACATCGCAGTCCGAAAGTCTGCTTAGTCACAACTCACATGTTTGTGACTTCAGCATAACGACCCCTTTTCCTACTATATAGTATATACACAGCCTTAGGCTTAAATACAGATCACTTGCTATTGTATCCTCTAGGACTATAGGTCACCATATTGTTCTTCAGCTCTCTAGCTCCTTTGTAATTTAAACACCTCACCATAATACTATTAGTTCAAAGTTCAAACCTTATCTCTACCATTGCTAAGCATATGATACTTCTGATCTAGTGTCATTAATCTTTCGCTCCTCTCTAGTTCCGTGACATGGGATGCACTTTAGTGGATTGGGATATCTCAATCTACAAATGGTTGATTGGTTACTCAATATTACTTTTCTATTTTGTTTATAGGTTGCAGTGATTTTTTTGTCAGCCTGGATTATTTAAAGCTTCAATTTTATTCTTTGCCAGCCCATTTTCCAAAGGTACCCAAGACCTGAGAAGGAGTACCAATCATTTTCCCTAATATACAATGACAGGTCACTGGATTTGGTGAGTTTCCATCTATGTGTGCCATTTTCAGGTTAAATAATGGATAGATGTCACATTTGTTTTCTCTTTCTTATTTCAGATATGTAAAGATAAAGAGGAGGCGGAGGTCTGGTTCAGCGGTTTGAAGGCACTGATTTCACGTTGTCACCAGCGAAAGTGGAGAACAGAATCAAGAAGTGATGGGATTTTGTCTGGCACTAATAGTCCCAGGACTTGCACACAAAGTTCTCCGCTGCATTCTCCATTTGGTAGTGGTGATAGCCTGCAGAAGGTATAGACCTTCCTATATACACGTTCTCTCATGTATATGGTGATGTCTGATGCAAATGTTATTTACCAAGTTTAGTTTTCATAGATTACACACACAAACATTAACTCTGTCTAAAAAAGACATTTCCTTGTAAAACTTTGAATTAATATTTACATCTCTGAATTAGGATGTCGGTGATCAGCTACGGCTTCATAGTCCATATGAAAGCCCACCTGAAAATGTTCTTGAAAAGGCACTTCCTGATGTGATGCTCTTACCTCCCAAAGGGGTTTTCCCTTCAGATTCTGTTAGTGGTTCTGTTCATTTCTTATCTTCTGGAGGTCCAGACGGAGTACATGGTCATATAAAGACAACAGGGATGGATGCTTTTAGAGTAAGCCTTTCAAGTGCTGTTAGCTCGTCAAGTCAAGGTTCGGGGCATGATGACAGTGATGCTTTGGGTGATGTTTTTATATGGGGAGAGGGTACAGGAGATGGTGTATTGGGTGGTGGACCCCATAAAGTGGGAAGCTGTTTTGGAGGTAAAGTGGATTCTTTGTTGCCCAAGGCTTTAGAATCTGCTGTTGTACTCGATGTAGCGAATATCGCTTGTGGTGGTCAACATGCTGCCCTAGTTTCAAAGCAAGGAGAGATATTTTCTTGGGGTGAGGAATCCGGAGGAAGGCTTGGACATGGAGTTGATTCTGATGTTTTGCAACCAAAGCTTATAGATGCTCTAGGAAATACAAGCATCGAGCTCGTTGCATGTGGCGAACATCATAGCTGTGCAGTAACACTTTCTGGTGATCTCTACACGTGGGGTGATGGTCATTTTGGTCTTCTTGGGCATGGGAATGAAGTAAGCCATTGGATCCCAAAAAGAGTTAATGGCCCTATGGAGGGTATACATGTATCATGTATTGCTTGTGGGCCCTGGCACACCGGGGTTGTGACATCTTCTGGGCAATTGTTTACTTTCGGCGATGGCACTTTTGGAGTTCTTGGGCATGGAGACCGGAAAAACATTTTCAAACCTAGGGAAGTGGATTCTCTAAAGGGACTTAGAACTGTGAGAGTCTCTTGTGGAGTTTGGCATACTGCTGCTGTTGTAGAGGTCATGGTTGGAAACTCAAGTTCAAGCAATTGTTCTTTGGGCAAACTATTTACATGGGGGGACGGTGATAAGGGTCGGCTAGGACATGGTGACAGGGAGTCCAGACTTGTACCGACATGTGTTGCTGCCCTAGTTGAACTCAATTTTTGTCAGGTTGCTTGTGGACATAGCCTAACTATTGCTCTGACCACTTCGGGTCATGTCTACTCTATGGGCAGTCCCGTTTATGGGCAGTTAGGAAATCCTCAATCTGATGGGAAACTCCCATGTCGTGTTGAAGGAAAACTCACAAAGAGTTTTGTGGAGGAGATCGCTTGTGGTGCTTACCATGTTGCTGCTTTGACTTCTCGCACAGAAATTTTTACATGGGGAAAGGGAGCAAATGGAAGGTTAGGTCACGGGGATATGGATGATAGGAATTCACCGACGTTAGTGGAAGCTTTGAAAGATAAGCAGGTTAAAAGTATTGCTTGTGGTGCTAATTTTACTGCGGTTATTTGCCTTCACAAATGGGTCTCCGGGAGTGATCAATCTATGTGTTCTGGCTGCCGACTTCCTTTTAATTTCAAAAGAAAAAGACATAACTGTTATAATTGTGGACTTGTGTATTGTCATTCATGCAGTGGTAAGAAATCACGGAGGGCTTCAATGGCTCCAAACCCTAATAAACCATATCGGGTGTGTGATAGTTGTCTCTATAAGCTTAAAAAAGCTGCTGAAACTGATGCTTCACCTCATTTTTCTGTGAGTAGTAGAAGAGGAATGAAGGATCAGGGGCTAAGTGACACTATTGATAAAGACAATAGAATGGAAGCACGGCAAAGACCTCATCTTAATAGGATTTCTTCAATGGAATCTTTCAAACAAGTGGAAACCCGCTCTTCCAAGCAAAAGAAGAAGATGGAGTTTAATAGCAGTCGGGTGTCACCTATTCCCAATGGCAGCTCCTCCCAGTGGGGTCCTCTCAATCTGTCTAAACCTTTCAATCCAGGATTCGGCTCATCAAAGAAATTTTTTTCAGCCTCGGTCCCAGGATCAAGAATTGTTTCTAGAGCAACGTCTCCGGTATCAAGACGAACCAGTCCACCTCGTTCCACTACACCCACCCCAACTCTTGCTGGCCTCACTTCACCAAAGATGGTACTGAGTGATGCTAAGAAAGTCAATGATAACCTTAGCCAAGAAGCTATGAGACTGAGAAAACAGGTATATGAATTACTCCATCCATTTTAAATAAGGTTTATATCTCCCATGTTATTTGTCCCAATACAAGGCTCCTCTTTCTTTCTAAGGAAAAGGTCTTGATTCATATTGTTTCTATCTTCTCTAAGATAATCCAACCACACAATTAGGGATGACATGTGGGTATAATTTCATCAATTTCACATTGTGTCCTAGCTCAAGAGAGTATGGGTATGGATTTGATGAGTAGTGGGTTGGTGTGGATGTCAAATCTTTAACCCGGTGTGGGTAGTGAATTGGTGGTGGATTTCAAAGCTTACCTGCTCCATGTACACCCACTCTGCAGCTCTGCTTCCACCTGCCCAACTGAGGTTTTTAGCGGATAACCTCAATTTTGGTTCAATGGCACATCCAAGCAGAGGACAACCATACTTGTTCACTTTATGAGATCTTTAATGCCGGAGTGTTTTTTAACCTTAATATGAACATATATTATGGTTCTTAAGATTGAACTCAATTAATATTGCTTAGTTATGCTTAGGATGCTATACGAAATCATCACTTTTGAAATCTTTTTCATTAGAGTTTGAGCCTCACAACTAAAAGAGTTGAAAGTAGTAGTGGGTGGGCTGGTATGAGCAAATTTGGTGGATAGTAGATATCCAGGAACTTTGTTTTAGTATGGAGGGATTGTGTCTATCCGGTTGGCAACTTTCCCTTTCCCTATGTGTTATGTACTGGGATTCTCCCATCCGGAATTTTTCAGGAGTTTTGCGTCCCTTATGGCATTTGGGGAGCTTTCCTTCCTGATATCTTCTTAATTCTTGCTTGGATGTTTTATTAGTAAAGCAAATTTCACATTTATAACTGACATTAAATGCAGAGAATTGCCTAACAAGGAAAGGAAGATCTCCTAGTAAACCACTTCCTAAAATACATAAGCCAAAGAAAGTAATAAAATCAAATTGAAAACAAAATAGTCAGTAAGTCAGTCATATTTGAGTGTATCAATCAATCAATCAGATCACTCCCCTCAAACTTCTATTTGATTGTCTGTAGCGTGCATCAGCATCCGTTGTTGCTAATATTTGATGTCTTTAGCTAATGTTTCGTCCCTCTTATTGGTTTTCCTAGATGAATTTACTAAGTGGACATTTTTCTGAGAGTGAATTTTCACATGCTTGTAATTTGTTTGATAAAATGTACTCGAACTATTTGAGGACTCTTTAAAACTTTTTTTCCAATTAAATGGGGACTGTTTTAGGGGTTAACAAGCATATTTCTTGAAGAGTTAAAGTATATACAACATGTGGCACTAGTTATGGATAAGTTTTCCAATAGTGAACAGCGGCAGTCCCTCATACCCTTGTTTGGTTGAGGGGATGTTGAAGGGAGAGAAGGGGTGGAGTGAGGTTGATTTGGTTAATTTATTCTTTGCATTAGATTGTTGGAAAGTAAGTTAAGCTGAAAGTTTCTACAGAGGTACATTGTTTAACAAACGATATCGTTATTTTCTAGTCTAAGGCTAACTAATAGTGATTATTTAGTGAAATAAAAATCAATCCTCCCCTCGGAAATCTCCCAATTAAACAGCCCTTGGATTGGTATGCGAATGAGAAGTTCATGCTTCACGGATTCTCTCTAGGTATATGTATGAAATATGGGATGAGGTGGTTTAATGAAGATTCTGTTACGAGCGTGGTTGGGATCTCTTTTCAGATCTAGGGAATAGAGAGTAAGAATAAATAAGTCTAAGCTAGAATTAAGAAGCAGCCTAAAGAAAACATAGGAAAAATAATAGTAATGGTAAGGGTAAAGGTGGGGGTAGGAGTGGGTAGGGGGTAAGGGGTAAGGGGAAGTGACCTATAGTGTCCATTTTTTCCACAATCAAATGGTATGATTAGAAGAGCATCATTTGGATTATTGTCAATTCATATACATAATTTGCTGCGAATTGCGCTAATCCAATGGGAATAGTGTAAAGTCTGAGCATCAGTCCAGGAAGGGGCATTCCTGGATTTCCTATGTTTACAGGTGTGACAACATATGTTTTCCCAAACCAATTATTGTCGTGACCCATATGTGACATCACTTGATTTGAGAAGATTTCCCATTGCAATGCTGCTACAAAAACAGGTGTGACTTGTGGATCATTCAAGCAATTTAAAATCTTACAAGAAGGTGCAAGGGCATGGTTTACCTGATCTGAAATTGAAGGCAGTTTTTTTTAGTGATCTTGACATGTAGTAGAGATGACCCATCCAGTAATAACAACTGCTGAGGAAGAGGAGTTGGTTGCAGCATTAGTCTTTCTAGTGGTGGCAGCAGAGTTGTCGGAGACATGGGAGTTGGCGGCGGCTGCATTTCTGACGGCGAAGATGGCTGCAGTGGAACTGTTTGAAGTGGCGGAAGATGGTCTAGAAGCAATGTAATACGGGGAGCCTGTTGTTTTTCAGGTAGCAATAAATCTGGCAGACGGGTTTCTGGCTCGGAAGAGCAGATGAATGCCTTTGTAGGGACTCGTACCGTACTTTCTTTGTGCAACCATCTTCATAAATATTCTTTCCCTGAAGTTCCAATATGGCAGTCACTGTGTCTAGAGACGTAACGAATATACTAAAGCTTCGAGTTCAATTGAGTCATGTTTTAAAATCACAATTTGTTGCACTGACTTTCACCAAAAGGACACAACAAATCATATTCGTCAACAAAAGAACATAACGTTTGGTAGTCTATTTTTCCAGACTTCATTTTTATGTTTTTTTAAAAGGGAAAAAACTACTAAGGAAACCGGAAATCTAGTAATATTATGGTGAAAACATCACAATTCCTACAGAAGAATATCAAACCGTAATAACTTCGTAATATAAACTAGAATAATATTGAAGAGTGGAGGAAAGATTTTCTGTGTGTTTCATTGAAGGTAAGGCCCTATTTATATAGATTACAAAGATAGAATATTCCTATAAAAGATGCTATACAATAATACTATATATGGTATATTCCTAATATATTCTAAAGCATATTCTAAAGTATATTCTAATATACTTTCACACTCCCCCTCAAGTTGGAGCATAGATATTTATCATGCCCAACTTGTTACATAAATAACCAACTCGAATTCCATTTAGTGCTTTAGTGAACAAATCTCCAAGTTGTTCCCTAGTCTTCACATATCCTGTAGAGATCAATCCTTTTTGTATCTTCTCTCGAATAAAATGACAATCGACCTCAATATGCTTTGTTCTCTCATGAAATACAGGATTGTTTGCTATGTGTATAGCAGCTTGGTTATCACACCACAATTTAGCAGGCATTGATGTCTTCAGTCCGAGCTCGGTCAATAAATGGCTTATCCATATGATCTCACATGTAGATTGTGCCATAGCTCGATATTCTGATTCAGCACTCGAACGAGAGACCACATTCTGCTTCTTACTCTTCCAAGATACAAGATTACCACCAACAAAGACACAATAACCAAGATCATCTTTAGAACCGGCCCAATCAGCATCTGCAAAACATTCTATTCTCATGTGATCATGGTTTTGATAAACAATACCTCGTCCTGGTGCACCCTTTAAGTAACATAATATGTGTTCTACTGCAGCCCAATGATCAATGGTTGGAGATGACATGTATTGACTCACTACACTCACAGAATAAGCAATATCTGGACGAGTGAATGTGAGATAGATAAGCTTTCCAACCAGTCTTCTATATCTTTCTGGGTCTTCAAATGGTGTGCCTTCTTGAGTGAGTTGCACGTTGGGAACCATGGGTGTTGTACTTGGTTTTGCCCCTAATTTCCCTGTCTCAGCTAGTAAGTCAAGTACATATTTACGTTGAGATAGAAATATGCCTTTCTTACTTCGTGTTATCTCAATTCCCAGAAAGTATTTCGAAGAGCCAAGATCTTTCGTCTGAAATTGACTATGCAGAAAATTCTTAAGGGCCAAAATACCTGCATTATCACTCCCTGTAATCACAATATCATCAACATACACCATAAGTAATGTGACACCTGGTTCTGTTTGTTTGTAAAAGACAGAGTGATCTGATTTGCCTTTTATCATTCCAAATTGTTCAATTGATTTACTGAATTTCCCAAACCATGCACGAGGACTCTGTTTCAGACCATAAAGAGATTTGCGAAGTCGACAAACTTTACCATACTCCCCCGAGCAACAAATCCCGGAGGTTGCTCAATATAGATTTCTTCCTTAAGGTCACCATGCAAAAATGCATTTTTAATGTCCAACTGATGTAAGTGCCAATCATGAGTTGCAGCGAGTGAAATAAGTAACCTGACAGATGTTAATTTAGCAACAGGAGAAAAAGTGTCAGAATAATCAACACCATAGGTTTGAGCATATCCCTTCGCAACTAATCGGGCTTTCAACCGAGCAACAGATCCGTCTGGGTTAACCTTAACAGCAAATACCAACTTACATCCAATAGATTTCTTCCCTGTAGGCAAGTCAACCAAATCCCAATTACCATTAAGATCTAAAGCATTCATTTCCTCTACCATGGCTTGACGCCATTCAGGATGAGACAAAGCTTCTTTGACAGATTTGGGAACAGAAATAGAATCGATGGAAGCAATAAAAGAACATGAAGCAGGAGATAACTGATTGTACGACACAAATGAAGAAATAGGATGAGTACAAGACCGTGTACCTTTACGTAGTGCTATTGGGAGGTCAAGATCTGATGTGGAGACAAGATCTGAAGATGAAGGTACTGGTTCAGGACATGAGATCGGAGTCCAACTAGTATCAGGAAAAGTAATCACAGGTGCTTTGTGTCGACGGGTGTATACCAAATGTACGGGAGGCCTAGGGTCAGGTACAGTAACTTGTGGAATATTTGTCGAAAGTGTGGACTCAGGAATAGTCATCGTGTAAATGAGAATATCATCATTACTCTCACGAATATCTGCCTTAGATGATGAAAAAGGTGTATTTTCATGAAATGATGCATCAATAGAAACAAGATACCGACCAGTACTCGGACAAAAACATCTATACCCATTTTGGACTCGAGAATAACCCAAGAAAATACATTTTAATGATTTGGGATCTAACTTTGTTAGATGAGGATTAACATCTCTAACAAAACAAATGCAACCAAACATTTTAGGTGGGATAGGAAAAAGCTCTCTGTTTGGAAATAGACAATGATAAGGAGCTTTACCATTCAAAACAGAAGATGTCATTCGATTTATCAAAAAACATGCAGTAGACACGACATCTGCCCAAAACTGTTTAGACATTCATTTGGAATAGAAGAGCCCTTGCAGTTTCTAACAGATGTCGGTTCTTTCGTTCCGCAACTCCATTTTGAGGAGGTGTGTCAACGCATGAAGTTTGATGAATAATGCCATGTTGAAGCATAAATGACTTAAATGTAGCAGATAGATATTCTTGGGCGTTGTCTCCTCTTAACACCCGAACAGGAACGTTAAACTGAGTTTTAATTTCAGCACAAAAGGAATAAAAATGAGTGAACAACTCAGATCGACGTTTCATGAAATACAGCCATGTCATACGAGAATAGTCATCAACAAAGGTAACAAAATATTTAAAACCAGCTTTAGACACAACCGGGCAAGCACCCCAAACATCAGAGTGAACAAGGTCAAATGGAGCATTTGCTCGTTTATTTACTCGCGGGCTTAAGCTAGTACGATGGTGTTTCACAAATTGACATGACTCACATTGTAAAGAGGTCATCTTATTAAATTGGGGATTTATTTGCTTCATTAATGGGAGAGATGGATGTCCTAATCGGTAATGAGCATCTAACAAAGTCCCAACCCCAAGACAAGAGATACCTTTTGTGATGGATGTATCCAAAATATATAGACCAGCTGACTCATGTCCTTTACCAATAATCTGCTTCGTTAACAGATCCTGAAACACACAATATCCAGGAAAAAATGTTACAGAACAATTAAGAGTACGAGTGATTTTACTGATGGAAAGCAGATTAAATGCAAAATTAGGAAGACTCAAAACAGGCGATAATGGTAATGTAGAAGTTGGAACAACAGTACCAGATCCAAGAACGGGTGAGGTAGATCCATCAGCTAAAGTGACACTAGAAGTAGGTAAATATGAATGAAATGACGAGAATAGACTAGGATTACCAGTCATATGATCTGTGGCACCTGAGTCAATGACTCATTTTGACGATAAGGAAACAAGACACGTGTTTGAAATACCTGAATTAGCGGTTACCGAGATAGGGACAGAGGAATGCTTTAGCGATTCTTGGTAGCAAATAAATTTGGCATATTCGTCTGAAGAAATAACAATTGATCCATCGGATGAACTGGTAGTGGAAGCAACATGAGCTTCCTGATTTCTTTGATTTTTGAACATCAATTTTCTACATTCTTTAATCAAGTGCCCGGGCTTTTTGCAGTAATTGCATATTATGCCTCTGTCAAATTGACCCGTACAAGACATTTTTTTGTTTTTTCACTTTCCTCATTTTTTTTGGTTTTTTATGAGAATGTAATTAAGCTCAAAATTGAGATATCCAATGAAAACTTACAGCAGCCCGTTTATGGACTCGACCTTGAAGAATAAAAGATCCTGCGTATGTCACCTATTGCTTGGGCAATTTGCTTGGGCTTTGAGTGCTACTCCATACAGAAGCCCGATTCCAGACCCAAGGAATAAACAAAAGAGCCTGCGTATGTCCAGATCGTAGACCCAAGCTTCGTAAGACCAGAACGTGCGTATGTTTGGATACTTCGATGCCAGACCCCAGCTAGCGACCAGAACGTTCTGTAGAGAAAGAACGAGAGAGAAGTAGCGTAACCTGGTGAGGTGTAGCGTAACCAGTAGAGGACTTCAGGCGAGCCTGTTGAGGAGTTCCGACCAAATCGCTGGCCAGAAAAGCTGTGTCACGCGCCGGACTTGTGGTGGCGCGTGTAGCACGTTCGCCTTGCAGTTGGGTGTCAGATTTAGGCCGCTGGGTCGTCTGAGGTAGGCGCATCTCCTGAGTATGACTGACTTAAATTCTGCTTGAAGAATGCTAACTGAACTGAGTTTCTGGGGAAAAAAAATTAGCAACTAATTGATTTTCTGGATTAAGAATCTGGTTCTAGGGTCTTTTGATGTTCTGGAATAAGAGTCTGGATAGAGGTTGTGTGGAAGTGAGTTTCTTGGAGACAGAAGGGTGTGTAAGGTTCTGGAGTTAACTGAGGTTCTGGGAGATTCTGGGAAGGGTAAGAGGTTCTGAAGGTTCTGGACTGAAATTAGTTCCTGGAGAAAGAACCTGGAATCTAAACTGGGATATGAATGAATAAACTGAAATCTGAAACTAAACTGAAATGAATGGCTCTGATACCATGTTGAAATATAAACTAGAATAATATTGAAGAGTGGAGGAAAGATTTTCTGTGTGTTTCATTGAAGGGTAAGGCCCTATAAATATAGATTACAAAGATAGAATATTCCTATAAAAGATGCTATACAATAATACTATATATGGTATGTTCCTAATATATTCTAAAGCATATTCTATAGTATATTCTAATATACTTTCACACTACAGAAGAATATCAAACCGTAATAACTTCGTAAACCCTAAGATGACATACAGACTAGAAAGGAAAAGAATAGCACATCTCACGTAGGAGACTAGAAATCTAGAGTTGAACAAGTCAACACCACCCTTCTTATTATGGCTTCTGGTGGCAAAGAAACATATTATCTGATAGCAGTGCAGCGCATGTCTGGAGTGGTTTCACTTTGGAAGAAGGTTATGTGCATTGAGTTGTTGATTTTTTGATGTAGCTCTTTTTTCTTTTTACGGGGGGATACTGGACAGGAAAAACAGTGTATCGAAGCAGATGAAACACTAGGAATGTAATGGCTTTGATATCAAATTGTTACGGACGTGGTTGGGATCTCATTTCAGATCTAGAAAATGGAGAATATGAGCGAAAAAAATAAAATAAGCCTAAGCTAGAATTAATCGGTCTCCGATCTTGTGAAGACACATGATAGAGAGCAAGAAGAATCTGGGGCGGGAACGGGATTGGGCTCACTTCCGTGGGCCGGTTCTGGGCTAGGGATTATAGTTTTATTTATTTATAAAATTTATCATTATGTTTTAGTTGGGCCTATTATTAGTAGAGTGGTTAGTTAAGTTAAATTGGGCTTAATTAGGGTTTAAGTAATTTGGGCTTGATTAGGGTTTCTTGTAGAAGCTATTTATACCCCTTGCTAGGGTTCATTCTGATTATCGGGGAATAAAAGTTGGTTTAGCCTTTTGGCTTTGGGCAACGGTATTTTTATCGTTGATTATCTGGGCAACGGTTCATCCCGTTGATTTTATTTTTCTGCTACACATTAATTGGTCCGACCTGCCGGGTCCCGTCCCGCCAAGATGACCAGAACTCAGAATGAACGCTTGACAGAGATGGAAAACGAGCAGAACCGAATGGGAGAGGAAGTGGCCCGACTGGGGGCTGAGCAAACCCGGATGGCACTCGAGCAGAAGCGCATGAACCAGACGCTCGAAGACCACGGTGCAAAGCTGGTGGAGATCGTCGCCTCCCTGGCAGCGCTGACGCATGCCCTTGTGCCGCCGGTGTCGCCGGAAACATCCACGGCGGCCGTCGCAAGCACAGCAGCGACCGCGCCCAGCGGCGAAGGTTTGCCGCGCACCACAACTCCAACCAGCGGCGAAGGTTTGCCGCACGCCACAACTCCAACCAGCGGCGAAGGTTTGCCGCGCATCACAACTCCGACCTTGTTGCCTGCGTTTGATGGCGCAGATCCCATCGGATGGGTGGCCAGAGCTGAGCAGCAGTTTGAACTTCATCAAACCCTACCTGGAAGCAAAGTGGCAGCAGCTACGGTAGCCATGGAAGGGGCTGCCCTGTACTGGTTGACCTGGTTGAGGGCACGGAAACCGGGCCTGACTTGGGAGGAATTCACAGATGCACTGGTGGCCCGTTTTGATTCACGGTTCAAGGGCAACCGATTTGAACGACTGTCCGGGGCCAAGCAGTTGGGAACCATAGAAGAATACAATAACCTTTTTGTGCAGTTGGCCAGTCAAGTTCCTGGACTGTCCGATGATCACTATTTGGGGTATTTCATGAACGGGCTGAAGGGACTGATTCGGGGATCCTTACAATTGCTGCGGCCAAACAGCCTGGAGATTGCAATGGAGTTGGCCAGAGATATTGAGCACAACTTGTCCTTTCAAGATGGAGACTTGGAGAGTCAACCCTTCGACACAAACTTGCATTCGAGCAGTTTTTTGCGCCCAACTGGCAGTAAAAGCACCACCATAGGTGGTGGCAGCTTAAGAGGATCGAATGACAGCTTTCCTAAAGACATTGGGCAGCCTCCGGGGACAAAGTCAGGGCTGTCCGGGCAGCCCACGACACGCTCACAGTTCACTCGACTTCCGCCGAAAGAGTTTGCAGAATTGTGGGCGAAAGGATTATGCTTTAGGTGTAAGAAACCATTTACACCAGGGCATGACTGCCCCTTTAAGCAGTTGCGGGTAATGATAGCTGAGGAGGATGAGGAGTTGGACCTCCAGCAACATGAGTACTGTGAAATAACTGGTTGGGAAAAGGTTCTGGAAGGCGATGAAGGGTATTTTCCAGTCTATTCCATGGTTGGAAATTTCAGTCCTCGATCTGCGAAATTACAACCTTGAGGACAAGGTTATTTGAAGGGGGATGGATTGATAGAGAGCAAGAAGAATCTGGGGCGGGAACGGGATTGGGCTCACTTCCGTGGGCCGGTTCTGGGCTAGGGATTATAGTTTTATTTATTTATAAAATTTATCATTATGTTTTAGTTGGGCCTATTATTAGTAGAGTGGTTAGTTAAGTTAAATTGGGCTTAATTAAGGTTTAAGTAATTTGGGCTTGATTAGGGTTTCTTGTAGAAGCTATTTATACCCCTTGCTAGGGTTCATTCTGATTATCGGGGAATAAAAGTTGGTTTAGCCTTTTGGCTTTGGGCAACGGTATTTTTATCGTTGATTATCTGGGCAACGGTTCATCCCGTTGATTTTATTTTTCTGCTACACATTACACAAGAATTAATTCTTCCCAAGCTGTTTATTGAATAATACTGATTACCCTTTTATAGCTATTACAAGAGTTTTAATAATAATAATAATGATAATAATAATAATATTAATAATAACAACAATAATAATAACAATTGTAATAACAATAATAATAAGAGTAATAATAACAATAATAATAAAAACAATATTATTAATAATAGTAATAATAATAACAATAATAATAACAATAACAACAACAATAATACGAATTCTAATACTAATAATAATAATAGTAATAATAATAATAATATAATGTTTCTTCTCCCATATCAGATCCATATCTCTCATTATATATTAAATTTGTGGGCTACTTATTTGAAGTGTGCGCTTTATATTCCAAATGGAAGATAAAGAGATTTAAATGGGGTAAACTTCCCCAATATAAATCCTTTTTGCTTTTCATTTTAAGTTGTTTTTTCCATTATGTAGCTTCTTTGGCACTATCGGCATATGAGATGGAATTTTATCCCTTAGGATATATGTAAACTGATGAAAGCCTTATTAAGCATTCCTCATCCCAACCGTTTCAAGGATTTTGTTTGATGTCTTACGATCAGGTGGAAATTCTCACCCGCAAAGCTCATGCTCAGGAGATAGAACTGGGAAGAACTACCAAACAGCTGAAGGAAGCGATAGCAATAGCAGGAGAGGAGACTGCCAAATGCAAAGCAGCAAAAGAAGTGATCAAGTCACTCACTGCTCAGGTAAGAGGGGTATATGCGCCATGCGGTAATGGTTTGCTCCTTAGAACTTTTAACTTTTTAACACTTATGTGAGAAACATTTTTAACACTAATGGTTTGCCAAAAGATAGTAAGGGTTATTTTCCCTCTTATTTATTGTGTGTACCGTATTCTCTCCATAAATTTAGATAAACAAGCTAATATAGAGGGGCTGGGGAGGATTTCCTCATGGTTGGCCAGCTTACATGATGTTTAGAATGTTTTGCTAATCTATTTAGTGGATCTGTGATCTTTACCAGCTTAACAGAGAATAACACACACTTTTGGGGAAAAGAGGATTGGAGGGGAGGGAAACTGATGATATATTGTCCAGTTTAACAACAACAACATTACCCCAGTGGCGCAAATGGTTCCATCTACGGTGGGGTAAGAAGGGGGTCGGATGTATGCAGCCTTACCCCCTGTACTAAAGCACAAATAGACCATTTCCGGATGACCCAAGATGAAAATTGTAGAAAAAATTGCGCTTCATAACAAAGAAACGCATACAGTTTAGTTAGCCATTTTGCTTTACTCCATCATATTTCCAAGCCAAAATATTGTGAGTCTTTGGCTCCATTGGAGATGATGGAAACACGGGGTCTATGAACACAGTTTGGTTAATAAAGCTGGAGGGTGGGGATAAAGAGCGTTATAGATATATGAACAACCATATTTTATTTCCTTTTCCTTACAACTGGTTTTGAGTGACATTGACATTTGAAATATGTAGCTAAAGGAAATGGCTGAAAGACTGCCCGTGGGTGCTTCAAGGAACATCAAACCTCCACTGATGCTTGCTTCCACTACCCCACCAAATGCTTCAACGGAGCATGTGAATGGTGCAGTGACATGCCCTAAGCAATTGGAGTCGAAGAGAGCCAACAACCAACCACTTTCCAATGGGGCAATCACGTCATGTAACCGTAATAGTGGGCATATGAGGCAGGCAAGTTCAGAAGCAGCAAGAAATGGAAACCGGGGAGGGAAAGAAGATGAATCCCAAAATGAGAATGAATGGGTTGAGCAAGATGAACCCGGTGTATATATCACACTCACTTCTTTGCCAGGAGGCTTGAAGGATCTCAAGCGTGTTCGCTTCAGGTATCATAATTATTAATCTTGTGTGAGTTTCTTTATATTGCATATAAGATTATAGCACCTTCCTTGTCAAGTAAACAAATGGAACACTTTTTCCTTTTGGTTTGTTCTTGTCATTTGTCAAATCTAAATCTGTTACTATGCCCATCACACCCAGAAACCACGATGCGAGATTCGGCAGCACCACTAGGGGCTAGGAGGCGGCAGCGGTGGCTGACCCCCCCCACTCCATATTTTATTTTTTACTCCCTCTGTCCTATAATCTTCTTCTCACTTTTCTTTTTCGAATGTCCCAAAAATTTCTTGTTGTTGTTGTTGTTGTCGTCGTCGTCGTCGTCAGCACCACTGTTGTTGTTGTTGTTGTTGTTTTTGTTGTCGTCGTCATCGTCGCCGCCACCGCCACCGCCGCCGCCGCTGCCGCCGCCGCCACCGCCACCACCACCACCACCGCCACCACCACCACCGCCACCACCCGATTTAGTCACCCTCACCGCCTCGATAGTCACCCGCCGTTGATAGTGACTCTGGTGACCACCACTGCCCGACATTGACCACCAGTGACTACCACCACCCCAACATTGATCACCACCGCTCGCTCTTCCAGCACAAGCACAACCCTGCCCCACCCTGCCCCAGCATCGGCTTTCAGCCCCCAGCCCCAACCCCAACCATAGCCCCCCACCTCCAGCCCATTTCTGTCGCCCTGGGACAGAAATTGCACTGCCGTCGGAACCCTAGCCCACCGGATAGGTGAAGGTCATCGTCGCAACAGCCTATGAGATGTCAATGTAGAGCTGCCGCCCACATACGGATCTGGATCCCAAATCAGAAGTAAGGATTTGGATCCCAAATTCAAAAGAACAGATCGAACCTCTACCATTTATGAAGTAATGATCTGAATCCCAAATCAGAAAAGAACAGATCAAACCTCGTCGTGGTTGCTCATCATTGTCGCCCGTCTCTGTCGACCGATGTCGTACTTTACTTACACACATCTTAGTTGCTCATGGAATGTGGTGGAGTGTCGTCGTCATGGAACAGAGGAGAAAACTCTTTGTGATGAAGGAAAAGATGGAGGAGATGATTGTGATGGTTGGAGGCAAACGAATCACAGGGGAAAGGAGGGTTACGATAAAACGGAATAGAGATGAGGAAATGGGAGGGAGAAACAAACGAGCATTTCAGTCCTTTCAAATTAAATTAGTCTGTTTTTTGTCCAATTTAAAATTAAGTCTTATTTTTGTCAACTTAAAAGCTGATAGTCATTATTATGTCATCATTTCAAAAAAAATGTCATTATTCCTATGTTTTTAGTAAAAAATATTATTGGTTTTAATCAAAATTCTAATTTTGTGTAGGTAATGTTAGTTTATAGTATTTAAAAGATTGTGATATGGATATACTCCCTTCATTCTTTTTTAGTTGCAGCGGTCAACATTTCACATTTATCAACGCACGTCTTTGACCGTAATTATATCTTAATTCTATTAGTAAAAAAATATTAAAAATCAGATTTAGAAAATTTGTAATGAGATGAATTGAACAATATTTTTTTTAAAAAATAATTTTCATAAAATAATAACGTAAAATGTAGTCAAAGTAGAGCATGTGAATAGTGTAAAATTCAACATGTTGCGATTAAAACGGAACGGAGGATAGTATTTTTTTGTTAAAAGAATGAAAATAAAAAGAAATAAGTTTGGTAGAAGAAAACTAGTCCAATCATTTTATCTGACGGAATTTTAATGTGATATCATTTCATATGATTGAATATCAATGAATAAATGATGAATATGCTTTTAGTAGAGCTCAATAGATTTAAACGAGAGAAGGAAGATAAACTATGAGAACTTGAATTTTAAAAATATTGGAGTTGGAAAATTTACATATGCTCCACCATTTTCATTCATCATCATCATCACTCCAGTGGTGCAAAGGTTCCCATCTACGGTGGGGTAAGGGGGTCAGATGTACGCAGTCTTACCCCCTGTACTAAAGCACATATAGACTGTTTCCGGATGACCCAAGCTCCACCATTTTCATTATCGTATGAGGTTTTATATAATATATATTATTAGGACGTTTAAAACTTTAAGTTCCTTTTTTATTACATTAATTAGACATTTATTAATAGTTTTGCTTTTTCCATTGTGTTTTTGATGACTAATTAGTGGTTAATTGAAATTTTGGTTAATCGATATCCGGTTAACCAATATTATGGTACGGGCAGTGGTATTGAAATTTTAGTAATTGACCTCAGTTAACCGAAAATTGGTTAACCAAAATACGATTGACCGACAGCTCCCACACCTAACTACGAATAGCCAATTCCATTTTATTAATAAACATGTCAATTCAAAGTGGGAAAAAACCTGGGACAGATGTAGTATTATATAGCTATTAAGTTTTGTAGGTTTATATTGTGTATTTATATTTGGGAAAATTCCAGAAATAGGAGTAAAAATGTTTTGGAATTCGAACTTTGGAGTAATTACTGCCAACCCCTATTTAAGGCAATTTCTGTTTATATTTTCAAGTGATATTCTGATGTCAAAATGTCTGAGATACATGTTTCTCAAATGGAACATTCTATAAAGTTGTGCAAGTTTCATCTCATTCTTGAATAGGCATAAGTTCTATTGAAATATTTAGGCAACACCGGCCAACTGGCCAAATATTAAAAAAAACCGATATTAAATTTTTTGGACAACTTTATATCTTGTGAACCTTTTTTAGGATAGTACTTAGGACTTTAACAAGTTCTTTTGTTGAACCTAAATTCCTCTAATGAGCTGATAGGTAGTTGATACCCGACCCCAATATCTTTTGGGATTAAGGCTTGGGTGTTGTTGTAGCTGATAGGTTGTTGATGATTAAGTGACTTTGCTTTAATTACATGTTAAATATAAATTGATGTCCCAAGACCTTCGGATTTTGGACACTTGCCAGGTATTAAAAGAAATATAAATTAGTGTAACTAGTGCTAACTTGTTACTTGCATAGTTACATGAATTACCCATGTTATATGTTATAAGTACAAAAGTGGTGCACAAACGCTTACAAAAGGCCACTGGGCAAGATCATGTTTGTAATACATTGCCTTTATATAAATGGTGAAATTGCACATGTAACATATTCATTTTGTAAGTATTTTTGTAACACATTTTGTATTTAGAGCAGAGCATTATTCTAAGGTTTTAACTACGTGAAAAAGTTGGTGATTCGATGACCATGTTCACTATAATGTGAATTTAATGAATGAATTTTAATAAATGAACACGAGATGTGACTATGTGAGTAACTTATTATAATGTTGATTAGTATTGAAAATACCGAGAGAAAAGCGTAGCCGGCCAGTGCTTAGTGGAGTAGCGGGAGATTTTTAGAAGAGGTAATAAAATTAGGAAATTGTTGTGAATGCAGCCGGAAGAGGTTCAGTGAAAAACAGGCAGAGCAATGGTGGGCAGACAACCGAGGAAGAGTGTATGAAAAATACAATGTACGTACAGCGGATAAGTCGAGTATTGGCGCTGGAAGCGATGAGTAAACATCGCAAGCCTGTTCTTTTGCATCCATATTCTACTGCCACTGCAGTCAAAGGTTTGCCACATGCCAGCAGCTAAGAATTAGGGAGTAGAGGTTTGGTTGCGGCCTTTCCTTCTTCCAGTGCATGTTTTCCTTATAATCTGTATGTATGTATGTGTGTATGTTCGATTCTTTTCTCTGATTCCAATCCTCCCCTAATTATGCCTTTTTTCCTTTCTTGGTACCGAGGGTGAGAAATGTAAATTCTGCTTTGTAGCATGGTGTGCTCACCCACTTGTAAATTCCACCAGTAAATCTCATTCCAGATTCTACCAATTTTGCCCTATTGCTCGCCCTTGTCTGTATTTTCCACTTTGCCCAATTTAACCACATGGATGTAATATCCAAAATACAAACTTGCGAAGATAAAAATCTGATTGGCAGGCAAAAAAAGCATTTTTATTGGAATGTCATCATAAGAAAAATAAATGAAAAATATTATTATCTCTGCCCCATTAACATTGGGACTAGGGATGGACTGGGCCGGACCGAACCGGCCCGGAACCGGACCGGCCCGCTACTGTGCGTGCCCGGACCGGCCCGCTACTGTGCGTGCCCGGACCGGCCCGGGTCCGGTTAGCCGGTTCTAGGCTTTTAGCCCGTTTCGGCGGGTCGGCCGGGCCGAGCTCGGGCCCCATTTTTGTTGAACCGGCTCGGGCGGTTCCGGCCGGGCCCGAGCCTTTGTTTTGTTTTTTCAATTTTTTTTTCTTTTCCTAGGGTAGGGCTGGGTGTTTTGGGGAGGTTTGGGGGGTGGGGGTGACGGGGGGGGGGGGGGGGGTCAGGGGATAACAAGAAAGCCAAAAAAAATTAAACGTTGAACCGGGCTCGGCCCGGCCCGGTTAGGCCCGGATCGGTATCAACTCGGACTGGTTCCGGGCCCAAGTACCTGGGAAAAAAGCCCGCTCGGGCCCGGCTCGGAATCAGAACCGGACCGGACCGCGTCCATCCCTAATTGGGACAAGATGAAGTGCAAACTATTAATAAAAGTATGTTTATGTTAGGGATGGACTAGGATGGGCCCGCTCGATCTAGCTTGGTATTGTGTAGGCTCGGCCCGCTCGGGTGGTATCGGGATTGGGACTAGGGGCCTGAACCGGGTAAAAGGGCGGTGGGCTACGGGACGTGAAAAAGGTTGACCGGCCTAGCCGGTCTGAGCTCCACTACCTCCCATCCCCACTGCACGCTAGTGGTGGACTCGGCGCGCTCGGGCCTCCGGTTTGTAATTGATGGGCCTGGGACCGGCTCGAGCCCCGAGGTAAGGATGGTTGCGGTTCGGGCCACCTGCTCGGGTCACGGATTGGGCCACCCGCCAGGCTGGTCGGGCTAGTAAATCCATTTTTTTTACTTATTTATACTTTATAGTTTTATACAAGTATTAAAAACAAACTTCAAGGGCATTTATTTGAAATGAAATGGGAACTACATTTGACAGTTGAGAAAAAAATACAATATGAAATACATTTTGTGATCAATCGGAATTTCCCGGTCTTTTGGCTTTGTCACATGACTTAATATGCTTCTTGGGCATTCCATATCCGCGTGAAACCCCCAAGCTACACTTTTTCCCGCTCCATTTGCAAGTTGCGTACCACATCCCGGTCCTCGGGTTCTTCTGCGTATAAAAATTATACGCGATAACGGCATATTGGCTTTCCATCTTAAAATGGTAGATCTAATAATTATAAATACTAGAATAGATGGAGATGAAGATGGAGAATGGAGATTGGAGAAGATGTGTATAAAAAATGTTAGAAAATAGGAGTATTTATAGAATTTTTTGTACCCTACCCCCACCCCCAAACTGCCTGGACCCCCCTGCCAGCCCACCCAACGGCTATATAGCCGTTTGGGTAGTCCCAACCCAAGCCTAACGACTCTTTTGGCCCAAAACATTTTTTTTAAATGTGACCGTTGTGACCCGGACCTGGGCCCGACCCGGCCGGGCCGGGTCACGTTTTGCCGGAACCGAGCCCACCCCCCGCTGCCCCCCCCCCCGGTTCGGGTCTACACCCGGTCCCGCACAGTAGCGGGCCAGATCGGGTCACGAGCCGGGTGGCCCGAACCGAGTCCACCACTACTGCACGCCCCTGCCTCCGCCGTCCATGGCCCTCTGTCCGCCGTCGTCCCTATCCCTCCGTTTGCCGCTGTCCAATAGAATGGCCGTCGGCGACCGGTGCATCTCTCGTCGCAGCTCGGCATCGCAAGTCACCATCGTCGCCCACTGTCCACTGGTAGGAAATGAAGGATTCGTCCAGATTGGCGGAAGATTGAGGCAGGTTCAAGGGTTGCGATTTTGTTGGTGGGGACTTGGTTGGCGACGGCAGCAGATTCGTCCAGAACTCCAGATTGAGGCAGAGATTGGTGGCCGATGGAGTCAAATTCGTGGGAAGCGATGGGTGGGCGACGTAGGAGATTCATTGGCGGCGACTTGGTGGACACCAGAAGTAGATTCAAGAGCATCAATTGTGAGCGATTGAGGCATATTTGTGGGCTACGGCTAGGAATGACAACGGGGCAGATCGGGGACAGGTACACATAAAATCGAAATCGTCCCGTTGGATAAATTTTTGCCCCGAAACTACCCCATTACCCGTTCGGGTAATTTTATTTGAATCGTACCCGCCCCAACGGGAATCGGTTTATCCACGGGTAACCGTTTCCCCAAATGCTATTAAATAAGCAATTTATAATCCTACCGTAAACATCCTTCTTAGTAAATTATATATTCAAAGCCCCAATTTTCTTTTCAAATTGCATCTCATTTCATATACACCGTTTATCCAATTTTGCTAAATCTTAATGATGTAAAAAACTACAAAATTAGGCATCGAGCAAGCTCACCAAACTGTAATATACACACTTCGTATTAACCACAAGAAAACTTACCTTTGACAGGAGTGATTTCGAAAATAGAAGACGGAACTCGGTAGAATCCTTGATAATGAGGGAGATTAGAAGCCACCAGTATTAGAATCGAACTGCAAGCCTAGCATCGTTCCATCTAGAAGAATTGAAGAGAGTTGTTCTCACCGTTAAGAAGCAGAGCCCTGGGCCGTAAATCCGTATTCCGTGTCAGATAGATTATGAGTTAGGGATGTTAGGATTTTTAAAGTGGGCCTGTGGTGTAATTTTTTTCTTTCTTTTTCTCTTTTTTTTTTACTCCAGGGGGTCTGGGGGGGTGTGGAGTAATTAGGGCTGAAACTCACTCTATTTAATTTCAAACCCTTATGTGCCTAGCGGGTTTTGAACTGAGACCTCCCACTAGGCACGGTAACCTCAGAACCAGCTGAGTGTAATATTCTTTATATACTTATATGATATATACGATTTAGTGTACACAATTTAGTATATATACTTCTTACTCTTATATATAAAGAGTTATAATTTATTAATAATGTTATGGCTCGGGTAACGGTGCGAGTACCCGCACCATTAGTGAACGGGGTGGTTTCAGGGCGGATAACAGGACGGATTAGTATAGAACCATAACAGCACCGTTATCCATTTAAAAAAACTGGGTATTCTCCGCCCCGTACCCGTTCTCTAGTTAAACTGGTTTCCCCATTTTGATCAAACCGGTTCGGTATGGATATCCAACGGGTCGGCCGGAATTGTCACCACTTTCTTCTTATTCTTCTTGTGCATTGAACTCTTATAGTGAATGATTAAGTTTTTTTTAAAGCTCTCAGTTAGAAAATATACAGATTAGAAGAGTTTTGATAGATTTCTTTGATACATGGTGCTTCGTTCGTATGTTGCTTCCGCAACTTTTTCCCTAACCATGCGGCCTTTCCTCTAGAGATGGCAATTGTGACTGATCCGGTGGATACCCGCACCGAACCGCCCCGGTCAAACCGGGGAAAACCGCATTGACCGGGTAACGGGTATGGGGCGGGGAATACCCGTTTTGTTTTTACGGGTAACGGGGCGGTTACGATTTTATACATGCCCGCCCCATTACCCGCCCCGTACCCGCCCCGTTTATTTTTAGTTATATTTTTATTACATTCTTATCTATTATTTGTCCCACAACTAAAAGATGAGAATTTTCTATTTTCATTGTCTATATATCAATGACAAATGTACTAACTCTAGTGTACGGATGAAAGTTCATAATAGATCTTAATAGTCTTTTTTGACTATTATCAGATTCTTTCGAGATTAATTATTTTTCATATTAAGTATTTTTAGATTCAAACTCATTTAGGTTGTCTTCTTTCTCGTCTTGTAGATATGCGAAACTTTAAAGTGGCGTTTGAGTCTAGAGTCGTCTAGGTGATGCCATTTTTGCCTATTAAAACATTATTTTTTATTAAAATACCATTGACACATTTAATAAAGTGATTACCCGCGGTTACCCGCGGTTATACCCGTTACCCGTTGGGGATGTTATGGTTTGAGTAAAAATTACCCGTTGGGTAATGGGGCGGTTATGGGGCGGGGAATTACCAAACGGGGCGGGTACGGTTATATGTAAAACCGTCCCCGATCCGCCCCGTTGCCATCCCTACTTTCCTCCTCTACACTGCACTGCAATATTTTTTGGGAAATTTTCTAGATATTGTTGAGTATGGTGAGTGAATTTAGGGATTATGAGCATTGAACATTGACGGTAAACATGACAATAAGTGTTGAATATGGTCTTTCAAAAAAGTGTTGAATATAGCATTGAATATGGCAATATATATGTCGTAGATGACAGTGAATAAATGAATTAAGGAAGTTTGTTGTGCAGTAAATATGATCAGTAGTGCAGTAATGCAGACAAGAAACACAATATACTTAATTAGATGTAAAATAATAAAATTTTTAATTCTAAAAAAAATAAAAAATAAAAACTATCAATGATTTTGTAAATTGAATGAGAAGAGAGTTAATTTTGGCGGAAGTGCAATGATTATTACCAGATGTTCAGTAATTTCTTGCAATATTGTCATGCAGTAATGTTGTGCCGTAACGATAATATAAAATGCAATAATTTTAACTGAACAAAATTAGTGCAAAATTCACATATTTTATATAGGGTATTTTTTTCATTCAACCTTTAAATATAAAGAAGATTTCTTTTTTATTTTGATTTTCGGTCATACAAAAGTCTAAAAATTAGTTAGATCATAAATTGGGAAATTCATTGAGCTTTAGTCACATCCTAGGAAATTTCCCAAAGTAATACTACCTCCGTTCCTAAATAAGTCCAACATGTCGAATTTTACAGTATTTAAATGTTCTACTTTGACTAGTTTTATTTATTAATGTATTAATATTTATTTTTTTAAAATATTGTTGTCTCATTGTAAATTTTCTAATTTTGTTTTTTAAATTTCTTTACTAATAGAGAATTATATATATTAATGGTCAAAGTTTTACATCGGCCAAGCGTTGTAATTATATTTAAAAAATCAAAGTTTATATTCAATATTCCCAACCAAATATGTTATAAGAATTGAAATTTGAGCAGTGGTAATCTCATTTCTAGAGATTGTACAAACCAATATAGCGTATTAATAATTGTGTGGAAAGGAATCGACATGTGATAATAAACAATAATAATAACATGAAATAATTCCAAATATATCACCAAAATAAAAGTAGTGGGCAAAACTATAACGGGGCTCTCATAACATTAAGGAAAAATTGAAAATAATACTTCCAACTATTACCGGTCCGCCATTAATAATCACAACTATCGATTATTCATGGGTGGTCCAAACTATATGGACTATTTTCCAAAAATAGTCCCTAACCGACTACAACCTGGTATAACATGTCATTTTAAAATGTGAACCATGTAAACTATAGTTGACCTTTTTTATTAATCTCAACTATCAATTCTCAATTTTTTGAAAATGTAATTTTTAATAAATTTCTAAACTAAATATTTTTAAACATGTATAAACAACCGGGTATTAGCCCTAAATAGGAGTAAAATAAGTCCAAAATTCAACATTAGGATTTAGGATTACAATCCTTTTATTCCCAAAATAGGACTAATATATATCTCTTCTTCCCATTCTACCCCCTTCCTATAATTTCCAATAGATGTATTCAGCAGGGAAGGGATGGGGGTGTGGACATCGGAGATGGCGTGTCATTGTGGCCGGTGCGCAGTCAATGTGATTGGTGGGGGCGGTCACTGTGGTCGGTGGGGGCAGTCACTGTGGCCGGTGGGCAGTCACTTTGGTGGGTGGGGGCATTCACTGTGGCCGGTGGAGTCACTATGTTGGAGTCATTCTGTCGGGTCACATTTTTTGGAAATATTTAAAAGAGAATACTTTTTTATCTATTATCCTTTTTTTAGTAACATCCGGGACAACAGGCCAATAAATTTGATACAAAACTTTTGATTTTTTGATGTTATGTTAATAAATAAATAATTTGAATAAGGGACATGTAATGTATGTATTTAAAATTAATGTAAAGTGTGAATGTGGGATTATATCTAAAAATTACTTTATACTAAGTGTAAAATGTAGTGAAGTATTGTTTAGCTCTAACGGTGAGACTTTCTGGTGCAGCCAACTCTGCAGTAGAGGTTTTCTTGATCTTCACTCTGTCAGCCTTTCCCTTTTCTGGCTGAACAGATATCACAATGGGCTTCTTGGAGGTTTTCTTGGGGGTAGGCTTGGGCTTAGCAGCTTTCCTTTCTCATTTCTTTTCTAGCATTTCTTCTCTTTTGAGTTCTGCTTTGATGGCCACATGAGAAGCTCATCTCTGATCTCAAGTCTTATGAGTTCGAGATGAATGAAAAAGAGAAAGAAGAAGCTGGGGACAAAATAACTACTGCCCTCACAGCCAGCACCTCTAAGGTAAATGACTTTGACCTTTCAATACTTTTACCTGACGAATACATGGCTGCTTTTGCCAGGAAGTTCAGGAAATTTATGAAGCCCAAGGATGGCAGAAGTCCATTCTTCAGCATAAAACCACACCAGAAGTTCAAGTCTTCAGAAAGTAGTGGAGAGCTTCTCTGCCACAACTGCAGACAGCCTGGGCACTTCAAAGCCAATTGTCCACACCTCATAGTCTCCAAAAGGCAAGGCCAAGAAGGAGAGAAGAAGTATGAGAACAGAACGAGGAAAGCTCCTATTTCTGAACAACCAGAGAAGGACCCCCTCTCTGAGACAGAATCCAGTTCAAAATCAAAATCAGATGAGGCATTCTGTTGCCTGGATACAGAGACTGAAGACCTATGCCTCATGGGTCAATCTGATGATGAGGTATCCTCTACCTCTACCTCTAGTTTTTCTTCGGTAGGCTTAGCTTTTAATTTTGATTCAATGTCAGAATTTTGGGAAGAGTTCAAAGCCATCCAAACCACTTACTCCTCTGTTAAAAAAGAAAACAGTAAGCTAAAAGTTGAAATCCTTGACTTAAGAATGGAGGTTGAGATCAAAATCAATCTTCTCATTAAAGAAAGAGATCAGCTGGAAGCTGAAAATGTTTCGCTTCTAAAGAAAGTAAGAGAATTAGAGTCATTTGAAATCAAGTACAACACCTACCAGAAGGCCCAGTCTTCAATGGAAAGGTTAGTACTTGACCAACAAATTGGCGTTGGTTTTGGTCTTGATATGGCTCAACAGAATCGGGTGAGCTTTCTGTAATCTCTAACACCAGAGTTGCTAAGGCAGATAAGGTCATAGAGCCACTGATGTCTAGACCCATCTGCCAAGCTAGTGTATCTGGCACAAATGTTGTTCATGAGAAGGTCAGACCAGAAAAACAAAAGATAAAGGTTCAACCCAAACAAATTTTGAAGACTAATGAACCTGGCAGAAAACCTAACAACAGAAAAGGTTTTCAGAACAACAGAAACCAAAGACAGAACTCGACCAGACATTCTCATTACTACCCTGCCAGAAATGATCACCAGAGAGGCAGATATCAAGAGAAGGTTAATTTTAGGCAGAAAAGGTTGGCTGGTCAACTTCAGAAGCCCAAAGTTAACCGCCTTTCTGCTCTTGATAGTATATGCATGACCCTCACAAGCATCTGCCCAAAGTGAATCACACTTCAGATTACTATGACTACCAGGTTGACAATGGGTACCACCCACCAAGGTTTCACTTGATGAGACCAAAGTAGTACCAAATGCCTAGACTCCATGACCCCCTAGGACTCAACATTGCTTGGGTACCTAAATCTTCCTTTTATTGATGCATGAACTGTGTGTTGGAGCCATCTCTGAGCAAGATTGGTTTATTGATAGTGGATGCTCCAGGCACATGACAGGTAACAAGAGTCGCCTAACAGAGTTCCAGAGATACAATGGACCTAAAGTCACCTTTGGTGGACAAGACAAAGAAGGTCAAACAAAAGGAAGAAGGAAGCTGATCAAGAACCAGATAACAATTGATGATGTATCATATGTTAAAGGCCTGAAGTTCAACCTACTTAGTGCTAGCCAGTTCTGTGACAAAGGCTACACTATTGAATTCTCCAAGGAAGGCTGTTCTGTCAAGCATGAGATAACTAAGGAAGTGATTCTGACATTTACCAGGAAAAGAAACATATATGTTGTTGATCGGTCTACTGCAAAAGAAGGAATTTGCCTGATAGCCAAAGGAGATTCAAGACTCAACTAGGAATGGCATAAAAAGCTGAGCCACCTGAATTTCAAAACAATCAACAAAATAGCAAGGGATCACCCAAATGTTGATGGTAAAAGATATACACTAGTCATGGTGGATGACTATTCAAGATACACTTGGATAATCTTCTTGAAAAAGAAGAATGAAACTCTAGTCATGGTGGCGAGACTAGAAGCCATCATAATCTTCCTAGCCTATGCTGCCCACAACAACATTAAGGTCTACCAGATGGATGTCAAGAGTGCATTTCTGAATGGAGATCTTGAAGAAGAAGTTTATGTGGAACAACCACTAGGTTTTATCATTCCTACGCAATCTTCTTGTGTCTACAAGCTTAGAAAGGCTCTTTATGGTCTTAAGCAAGCTCCCAGGGCGTGGTATGACACATTGTCCCTATTCCTAGTGAACCATGGGTTTACTAAGGGAAATGTTGACAAAACTCTATTTCAGATCTTTTTTGCTAATCATATTCTGTTAGTACAAATATATGTTGATGATATTATATTTGGAAGTACTAACTTAGAACTGTGCAAGAAATTTTCTCAAGTTATGCAGAGCCAATTTGTAATGAGCATGATGGGAGAATTAAGTTACTTCCTAGGACTGCAAGTAAAATAAGTTCCAGAAGGAATCTTTATCAACCGAGGAAAGTACACCAAAGACCTGATCAAGAAGTTTGGAGTTGAAGGAAAATCCTCAGTGAAGATTCCCATGAACATTTCTCAAGGAATTGGAGCAAATGATGAAGGAAAAGATGTGGATGCAACAATGTACAGAGGAATCATTGGATCTTTTCTCTATCTAATTTCAAGCAGACCAGATATTTCATTCTCTGTTGGAATTTGTGCCAGATACCAGTCAAAGCCCAAGGAGAGCCACCTAAGTGCTGCAAAGAGAATCATCAGATACATCAAAGGAAATCTAAATGCAGGCATATGGTATCCCAAGGGAGGTAACTTTGAACTAATTGGCTACTCTGACTCAGATTTTGCAGGTTGCAGGTTAGACAGGAAGAGCACCTCTAATCACTGCCAGTTGCTAGGTGGGAGACTTGTCTCCTGGTTTAGCAAGAAGCAGAACTCAATCTCAACCAGCACAGCTGAAGCTGAATATATTGCAGCTATGAGTTGTTGTGCTCAGCTCCTCTGGATGAAGCAACAACTCAAGGATTATGGCATTCGTGCAAAAGAGATAGAGCTCCTCTGTGACAACACCAGTGCCATTGCAATCACTCAGAATCCAATTCTTCACTCCAGGACAAAGCACATAGAGATCAGACATCACTTCATCAGGGATCATGTGGAGAAGAAGCACATATGCATGGAGTATGTACCAACAGAAGACCAGCTAGCAGATATTCTAACCAAGCCTTTGTCTGAGGCTAAGTTTAACAAGCTAAGGGAGAAATTAGGAATGATGGATGATCTTCACAGAGACTCTTAAGACAGAACGTCTATGATCACCAGAATACCTCTGACAGAAAACCTTCGTCTCAACAGAAGACCTTTCTTACTGGTTTACTCCAACAGAAGTGGTTGTGGACTTAATTATTTTTCTTTCGAGGTATGGGCAGACCTAAGTAATTAAACAGATCTTTTACCTCCTTACCCCTGATCATTAATTCCTTAACGGAAACGTCTTTCCGCCCGCATTACATTAAATGCTACCTCGAAACCGCCAATAATATCAAATCCTTTTATACCCATTACCTTCAACCTAAACCGCTACTGCTCTTTATCTCTCTTGCAATTAAATCCTCTCTCTCTGAAAGCTCTCAAAACCTCTGAACCTCTACAATGGCGTTCGTAAGCTTCAACGACCTCACAAAAGAGCAGAAAGCAACTCTCCTCAAGAATGTGCTAACTGGGATGAAATGCGACCTGGATGTACTACCCAGATTCGCAGAAAATGAGATGAGGATGGGCAAAATTATTGAAAGCCTAGATTAATGCCAACTGAGCAAAGTCATCACTTTCGAGGTATGAAGTTTACAACAACATCGACACTGTTGAGTTCTATCTCAACGCTTCTTACAAAGATGAGACCATTAACTCTCATGTTCAAGGAGTAGACATTCTCGTTGATGCTGACACCATCAACAAGCTGTTTGACATACAACTAGAGGAAGGAAACAGTTCACTTTTTGATTTAAAAGAAGCTGACCTCACAGTTCTTGAGTTCAAGATGAACTACTGCAAGAAGGGGGAAGATATTGAAAAGCTGAATGTAAAGAAGTATCTGCTTAAGAAGGAATTTGAGCTGCTAATCAACATATTTCACAAATGCGTGTGGTGCAAGTACTCCTCCACTGATGATGTCACAACTGTGAATGACAAAGCTCTCTATGCAGTGCATCATGGAGTAAACGTCAACTGGGGACAAGTGATAGTGAAATCCATCATAGAGTTTATCAAGAGGAAGAACCCCAAAACTAGCCTCTATTCTGGGAAGCTATGCCATGGACTACTTGTTTTTGAACTTCTGATTGCTCAAGGTGTTTCTCTCAGGAAGACCTCCCCTCTGGACCATACCAAGATCATCTTTTTTACTGCCTCTCCCAATAAGGAAATTGCTGTCAAGGCTGAGTTGAAACGCCAGCACCAGTTTGATAGTAAAAGACAATAGAACTTGGAAAAAGTTCAAGAACCATCCACAGAAAGACCTTCGGCTGAGAAGAAAAATGAGAAGAAAACAAAGAAGACTGCACCAGTTAAGCCCAAAAAGGTGGTTCAAAAGAGGAAGAGAACCTCTAATGATGCTATGGCACCTCACAAGCAGAAGAAGAAAGTAACAAAATCTGTAATCTCTGTGTCTGAGATGGTAGCAGACACTCAGGGGGAACTGGATGACTCCCTGTCAACAGAACATCCCAATAAAAGAGCAAAGATCAACAATCAGGTTATCTCCAGTTCAAGCTCTCAAGGAACCAGAAATGCTTCCACTCAGGGGGAACCAGAGAACCCCTCTTTTGTTAACACTCCAGAACAAAATGTGGTGTTGTCCGCACCAGAACACCAAACTCAGAACCACGGGAGCTACACATCTCTGTTAGACAGACAGTTTGAACGTATGTTAGCATGAAGAAATTGGAGGATGGGACCTCTGTCAAAGATTATTCAATTCTTTGACTACTATGAAGAAGAAGAAAAAGTTGTTCTTGAATGGGTAGGAACAAACAATGTCTCCCAATGCTTTGATATTGTGTTCCTCATCTCTGTCCTACAACAGAAGAAGACTGACTACAAAGGGGAGGCCATACTTATCCCCTCAGAAGAGGAAGAACCTGTAAAAGCTCTGGAAGAGCATGAGATGGCAATTTTGGATGCCTGGCTCATTGAGAAGAAGCAAAAGGAGTCCCTAAACACCTTTTGTCATAGTCATCATGGAGAAGGAGAGCCATCCACGGCTAATGATCTACCCCTCACCATGCAGAACCTGATCAAGGAATGGAGGGCTTCACTGTTCGAAGAAACAGTTCTGGAGGTAATTCCTAACTCCCCTTCTGTCAATAACTCAACAGAACCCCTTATACCTTCCCCTCATTCAACTACTCCAATTGAATCTCCTCCACCATCTCCTTCCCCTCCCAACTCACCTCCTTCATCTAAAGTTGCAACTCCCTACACAACTCCACCACAATCTCCTCAACAGAAAACCCCTCCCATCAGAGAACTCCATCTCAGCAGAAACCCTCATAACAGAAACCCACAACCCCTCCACATGCATCACCCCAGAAAACCAAATCCCTTTCACCCTGCAAACTAATAATCCCCCACAGAGATCGCTCCCCCTCACCTCCTCCGTCAATCCACAAACAGAAACCCCCTTCCATACAGAAAACCAAATCTGCAACCCCTTCTCACCAGAAGTCACCCACCAGAACTGCTACCCAACCGAAAGAGAAAGCCCATTCTCAGACTCTTCTCCTCATAGCGACAATGATGGGTTCCTTACCTCATCTCTCGCTGGAGATTTCACTTCCAAGAGAAGAAGGACTCCCCCTCTGGATGTAGAAGAGTAACTCCTCCAGAAATCCTCACCACAAGCTTAAGATAATCACACCAGAAGGCATCCCATGCCTAAGGCAAGAGGACTAGAGATTATGGGTTTTGAAGATGAGCAACCACAAATCCCTTTCAATCAATTTGTTGAAGCATCTGAGGATTTTGGCGGACAACTGATAGATGGGATGCAGAAGCTGATTATGGTCAACCAGAGTCATAATGAGCACCTGTCTCATGTAAATGAAAACTTCAACTCTGGTATGCAGTTCATCTCTGACAGCTTTGCATCTCTGAAAGCTACTCTGAATGACTTCATGAAAACCTCCACTGCAAAGACTGATGCCCTCTCTACAGAAGTGGATAATATCAATTATGTGTTATACTCCCATCATCAGACCCTGAGTGCTCAAGATCAAGCAATTGCAAAGATCTCTGACACCGTTGATGAGCTACAATGGGCTGATGGCAAGACAAAGGAGCAACTGCAAGATGTAGAGGAACTCTGTAAGAATCACCGTGAACAGGCTAGAACTCTTCTGGCTAATGATAAGGAAAGATATCAAAAGTTGATCCTACTGGAAGAAGGTCAAAAAGATATTGCATCAGCCATACAGAGACAACAAGGCCTGATAGAGGGACTCACCTCTGTTACTCAGACTTTACCTGAAACTCTGGAACAGATTGCCTCCACCCAAGCCTCTGAATTCCAAAAACTTTCTTTGACGATTGGTGATCTGAATGATGCCAAAAATGGGGGAGAGGAATCTGTACCCCTCAAGCCTCGATCTTCCAGAACTACTCCTAAAGCTTCATCCTCAGTGGACCTTACTCCCTACTTTGAAGCTGCAATCCAGAAGAAAAGAGCAGCTGGTGTACCTAGACCCTCATCTCCTCATAAGAAGGTCCCTAAGAAGAAGAAGGCCCTGAATTTCACTGATTGGAGACTTGGTGGATCCCAGATAATTGACAGAGCTCAGTTTGAAGAAATGAAACAAAAGATGACCCCAACACAGCAACAAAACATCTATTTGGACAATGATGGGCGAGTAAGAGTAAAACATGGTGGATGTCTTGAAAAAAAGAATAATGGTACAGAAAGAATGTTCTGCCAGGAAATGATGTTCATGAAGGAGCTCTCAATTACTTGAAAACTACAAACTCTCTCCCATCTGGGCCTCTTACCAAATCCATGGAAGTCTTAGTGGAATCAGAGAAGAAGTCAATGCAGAGCTACAAAGGCTACAAGGATTGGATGACCAAGCTATGGATGCAGCAGCAAGGGAAAATATGTAACAGAACATCTATTTACTCTGTCTGCATAATAAGATAACATCCCTGCCTCTCTGTCTGAACGGCAATATTTTACCTATATCTGCTTTTGATCTCTGCTGACCCTTTCTGTTATATCTGTGTGTGTTTTCTTTACTCTATTTTATTGTGATTTATCGTGATTGTATCTTACTCTTACTATTTTCCTATGCTAAGTTGCCCACCAAGATCTTTTAATGAAAGTTTTTACTTTATTTCTTTTATGGTGAAAGGCACTTCTCTGGAAATGGTTTAAGGGTTTTGGCATCATAAAAAAGGAGGGAAATGTAAGGAATAATTGTAATTAGATTTTGATGATGCTAGATTAATTAGAATGTTAAAGTACCCCATTAGAATTTTTGTATTAGAAATTTCTCTAAGTGTAATGTAGTAGCATATTCGACAGGACAGAGAACCTCAGGATCTCTGTTTGACCAGAGAAGCAACAAAGATAGAAGGTCAGGATATCAACAGAGTTGCCCTCTACTGCCTCTAGCAGAAGTGCTCAACACTTGAAGATTTCGAAGGAACTCCCAATGACCGTGAAACTAACGGGAAATACCCTAACGGCTAGAAGACTTTCGACGGAACATGGTACTGTTCCCGCATTAAATGCTCAATTAATGCGGTATGTACGAAGAGATATTTAAAGCTGATGATTGACCATGCGGATACCCTTTTGCCCCCAAAATAGCAAGTCGAAAAACCAACCGGTCAAATCAAAAGTACAAACAATTAATGAAGTTGTCTTCTACACTCCAACGGGAAGATAGCTCCCAGTATATATGATACATTTCGAAGAACTACGGGATAACTTTTTTGCTCAACACAACATTCAAATATTCAAGCTTTCTTGAGATAAAAACTTCATCTTCCTCAACAAGAAAAGCTTAAGTTGGAAAGATATTATTCTCATATCCTTTCTTCCAACAAGAGCGAAGTTCATCCAGTTCTTCAACACTTCTAAAGCTTCAACTATACATCCTTTGTAATGAAGCTACGTTGGAGAAAACTGATTTTCAATCAAAACACTTCTTGCAAAAGAATGGACGTCTCAAACTAGCTGGAGTAGTGAAGTGTAGGTACTTCAAGAGACTCAGTGAAACGAGACCAGTCATCAGGAAGCCAGGAAGAGTATCCCGGGTGATAACTAGGCTTGAAGAAGACATGGAGTGCTTCTTAAGTTCTAGGGACTAAGGCGTTGTAACTATTACCTTACAAGCTTAGTGGAACAGTGGACTACAGGAACACGTTGTTCCTTGAACCACTATAAAAATCACTGGTGTTATTTACTTTACGCATTAATTATTTGCATTTAAGATTCTGACTGTTTAACTCAAAGACTTAGACTCTGTGTTCAGCAGATCTTGTCCTGAGAGTTAACAGAAAGGCATTTGCCATAGTGTTTTCCTGAGGCTACCCGGACAGAACTCTTATCCGCTGCCAAGTCCAGTTCTGTCATCAGAACTCGACCCTCTCTGTCACCAAAATCATACCATCTCTGTCAAGTCACTTGTGACTTTGAGAAAAGTTTGAAATATCCTGAACAGTCTATTCACCCCCCCCCCCCCCCCCCCCTCTAGATTGTTCCTAACTTAAACGGGACCAACAATTACAGTATTTGACCATGACTCGACCTGATATTGCTTTTGTTGTTCACCTGGTTTCCCAATTTATGCATGCTCCCCGTACTTCACATATATTGGCTGTTAAGCGCATTTTCAGGTACCTCCAAGGCACTCCAGATCACTGATTACTACTTCAACCAGATCGGTCATCTCCTGCTATTCAGGCATATTCTGATGCTGATTGGGTCGGATGTCCCGACTCTAGCCGGTCCACGTCTGGCTTTTCTATTTTTCTAGGTCCTAACTTAATCTCATGGAAATCCAAGAAGCAGCCCACTGTTTCCCGTTCATCCACTGAATCTGAATACAGGGTTATTGCTTACACAGTTCAGGATACACTGCACATCAGGTCCATTCTGTTCGAGTTAGGAGTACCCATTCGCACGCCAGTTCGGTTGTTGTGTGATAATGTCTCGGTTTCCTACCTATCCACTAATCCTATTCAACATGCACGCAGCAAACACATCAGCATTGATTACCATTTTGTTCGCGAACGTGTTTCGCATGGAGATTTGATTGTTCGCCATGTAGGTATTTTTATTACACCCAAAAATAACAAAATACAATGTATCAAAACTATCTAGCTAGCAAATCTTACTAACAAAATTATCCATCATTCAACCCCCCGGGACAAACCCCGGCTCGTATAAAAAACATCAAAGGAAATCTGCCCGGCGTCCGCAAAGCCCGAGGAATCCTAAGCAATGAAGCCCCATCCTCCAACTTAACTTTGCTACAGCGACCCAGTAACTGCCCAGCAGTGTCAACAAAGTCACAAAAAACCAGCAGTCCAATAGCAGTCCACAATCCACACCCAGCGAAGCCCAATCCAGCGGAAATCCAGCAATCCAGAATCAGCCCAAGTCCAGGCGCAATGCGCCCCAGGGTTTCATCGCATCATACCAGCGCCGCACCAATTTGAATTTGAAATTCAAAATTGGTCAACCAACTCTGCGCCGCACAGCAAAGGACAGCCTGTCCAATCCCAGTCAACTGTCAGACAGTCAACCCAGTCCAACCCCCTAGACGAAACACCCCACCTGGCGCCGGCGACCACCAAGCGGTCTGGTGGCCGGAAAAGGAGTCCGAAAAACCCAGCCGGAATTAACAAACCTGCCCAACCGAGTTCCTTCCTAAAACCTTCCATCCCCGTCAGGCCCCAGCGACCCCCAACGGCGTTGATGGCGGGCGTCGAAAGGCGGCCAGACAATAGCCGGAAAAGAGAACAGAACACACTTCCTCATCACCAACCCCCCACCTGGTCTCCGGCACCAACCAGGTGCAACGGTTGCCGGCGAGAGAGAAATACCACCGCCGGAACTCAGAACCCAAACAGAGCACCCATCCATCCATCGGAAACACGCCAAACGGAAACTCCCGGTCCTAGAAATCTAGGAAACTACAGTCAATCAACAAAACAAACCCATTCAGCCCAAAACAAGTCCAAAACCAAACGAGGTCACGACGGTAAGCCACCGGTGGTTGCCCTCTTCGGCTTCCAAATCTTGGCCAAACAAGGAAGACTCGCCGTGGCAAAACTGCGAAGGTAACGACGTTCCAACCCTGCACCAAGGCACCCCTCACCCTGTGCTGCCACAAGAAACGCTACCAACCGTGGAGAAATGAAAACTCACCGGAGCTCGAGTAGCGTGGAAGCACCGGCAAGTCCCTCTTCAAACAAACGGGGGGAG